>JAJJXE010000007.1:0-1200000 GCA_022432365.1 Hypoxylon sp. FL1284 | reverse complement strand
GGTCAATGATGACGGACGCAGCAACGGACGCGCAAATAAACAAGGGGTCTGGGTTTCTGGTAAGAGGCAGAGGAAAGACGGAAAAGAAAACAAAATTCTTAAGTACAAATAAAGGTATGTTGTATGTGTGTTGGGGATATGTGCTCGCATTCTTTCCCCCTTTCCAACTACATAATCTCTCATCTTCTCTTCTCCCACTTCTTCCTCCCCTCCATCGCATTAGAGCAAGATCATCGGATCAAGGTATTATTGTGTATTAAATTTCTCTAGTTCTCGCGCGCCCGTCGTCTTGTGCGATTCGTTCGTACGAGGTAAGGAGGTAGGTACCTAGTCGGGTCCAAGGCTCAGCTGCCGGGGCTGTTGGTCGTCTCGAGGATCTCGTTCATGTCCTCGAAGCGGAACTCGCCGTCGCCGACCGCGAACTTCTCCCACTCGCCGTCGAGCTTGGGCAGCGGGTGGTCGTCGTGCCACGTCGGCTCCGGGCCTGCGTCTTGCGTCGTCACCGCCGGCGCCGGGGCTGGCTGGTGCAGCATCGGCTCGAACGACGACGACGCCGGAATGCCGTGGCTCGCGTCGCCGTGGTCCAGCGGGTAGTGGTGCGGCATCGTGTCGGCCTGGTCCCCGAGCCCGCCCAGGATGCCCAGCGCGTCGTACTGGCTGGGCGGATGGCCCGGGTGCGACATCAGCGACGGGTCTATCGGGTGCTGCTCGGCGCCCAGGACCCGCGGGTGCGGCATGGCGACCTGCGGCTGTTGAGGCGGCGGCGGCGGGTAAGCCGAGCCCATCATGTCGCCGTAGTGGTCGACGGGCGAGCTGTGGAACGAGGTGGCGGGCGAGTTGGCCTTGTTCATGTACACGTTCTCGACGTACGCCGGTACGCCCGGCATGCCGGGGCCGTAACCCATGTGGTGCGGATAGGTCGGCCGCGTCATGAAGTCGCTCGTCTGCTGGTAGTACTGGTTGTGGCCCAGGCCTGCACCGTACTCGGCCGGCAGTGGCTTCCCGGGGTTCGAGTACTGGAACGATGACGGGTGCGGCGGATACGGCAGCCGCTGGTGGTGCATTATCGGCGACGGATGCTGGAGTTGAAGCTGCTGCTGTTGCTGCTGCTGCTGCTGCTGCTGCTGAAGCTGGTATTGATACGACGACCGCATATTAGGCGCCCGGTAATCCAGCTCCGGGTCGTACAACCGTCGCCCCGCCCTCGAAGCGTTGCGTGACGGCAGCCCGCTCTCTTCCTCCCAGTCGTAGCCGCCGAGGTCGGAATTCTCGTCGTCGGACTCGGCTCTGCGAGCGCCGCCGCCGGACAGCTTCTTGTTCTTGGACTTGGCAGGGGCGAACTTGTAGTCGGGGAAAGCACGCCTGTGGTTTTCTCGTTCTATCTTGGCCCAGGTGTCAAACTTGTCCCTCAGCTCCTGCGGCTCCACGGCCCAGCTGCTGCCGCAGAGCTGCGAAATGACCTGGTGGTTGTCGTGCTTCCTCCACACCTTTGTGCGATTCTGGAAGGCCTTGCGGTACAGCATGAAGGCGTTCATCGGCCTCTTGACCTTGCAGTCCTTGGAATCTCGCACCTCGGCTTGCCGCACCTCGGATCCACGGTTCACGTACTCTTCGATGTTGGTGTCTTGCACCGAGTTGATCTCCTTGACTAGCACGCTCAGGGGCACATCTAGCTTGATGCCATCTTCGCTACCTCCTTTACCTCTCCTGGCCTTCCTCCCCGTCTTGGCGCCTGCGCCAGCTCCGCCTCGTGGCTTTGGTGATGATTTCTGAATCCGTGACGAATTGGGTCCAAGCGGAGTTCTTCCGTCGGAGCCCCGGTTGATTTCTCGTCCACTGCGCATTGTCATAGTCATCCCGTCGACTCTCTGAAGCGGTGTAGGTGGTGATGTTGCTGGAGTACTGTAGGCATTGTGCGGCGTCTTTATAGGAAATCAGTCCGTCAGTATGCAAAGAACAATACCTCGAGCAAGAAAGGAAATGTTAAGATGTAAAGAAGACCAAGCCGATTGTTCGGCCCATTCACCTAGACGTGGTCTTTATTTCTATTAATAACTTACCAATGATGAGCCAGTATCGGGCAGTTGAGGATACGGGCTGTTCTCCGCCTGGTAGTATTGTTGCTGTTGTTGCTGGTTTCCGCCGCCGTATGCCGGAGCCTGAGAAGCGCCGTAGGAGTGCTCCTGATCGTATAGGGGTATTGGTATTTGTTGCTGCTGCGGCGCCGGGCTCGAGTATCGCGACTGCGGGTTCGAACTTATCTGGCTGTGAACGTCGGTAGGGGGCGCCGATGCATTGTGCTGGACGAGCTGCTGTAATTGGCTCTGGAGGACGTCGTCGCTGATGGCGGACGGGTTGTTGGTGGAGGATGCTGGTGATGGCGGACTTGTCCTCTCCATCTCATCGGCTCTTCTCTAGTTGGAACCGGTGCTAAGCGGGAGTAAAGAAGCTGGTATCGGCTCTCGAGGAGGCAAGGAGTGTATTAGTATCGTGGTAGCTATAAAGGAGGACAAGGATAATCTTCATAGGTATCAAATAGATCGCTTTCAGAAGAGTGACTGTCTTTCTCCTTTTCCTAAGTGTAAGTTGAGGATATCAGGCGTGTCTGTATGCGTATTCTTTGCTCTTGGGCGTCTGCTTTCCGTCGTCGATGGGCACGTTCAGCCCAGCAAACCTTCAAATCTATGGTAACCTGAGTCGCAGGCTGGCAGCGACGTATCCGCAGCAAAGTTATCTTCCAAATACCCCTAATGTCTCCAATATGGGTAGTTCAAGAATAACCTATCGACTTGGATCCTGAATATGTGCTATCGATCAGGCCGAGCCGTGGGTGATGCCGAATGCAGGTACGCGACAAGGCAGCCGCACTGTATGCCTATGTCTCTGTGTGCGTGACTGTCGTTTCTGTTAATGGCTATCTGAAGCAGCCTTCTTGTCTCTGGTGGCTAGGCGACTTTCTGACTCCCTGAAGGCCGGCTCAGGTTCTCTTCTGGGCGTGTGGCTCGCGTATCACGGCCGCGATCAGGTTGAGATTGTATCAGTGGCACAGGCAGAGAGTGACAGCGGAAACCACAAGATGGAAGACAAGGAAGATAATTCAAGACAAGAATCAGGGTATCGATGATTCAAAGCTTCTGGAAATGTACCGAGAAATAAGAGGTGTCGAGCAAGCAAAGGCCGTCGCCCTTTGAGGTGTTGCCCTACAAAAGTACAGCTGTGCCGCCAATTTTCATCTGAAGTCTTGCGGCCTGTGAGTAGATAAGTGAGTCTTCAAATTCAGACGTATTATTCACCATCCACTCTCCCCGGTGACTGGTTAACATGCTCTGCGTATTTCTATGACTGTGGGAGCAGTGCGGTCGGTCAGACAGGACAGGCTGAACAGCATGCTGCCAGCATAACCTGCAGTCCATGGCCGTAGGCATGGAGCTGCGAGAAACTGGGTTTGTCTCTGACCGTAACACTGCACGGGAAGGGGGATGTGCAGCAGCATCCAGTCATGTGAGCAGGGAAAGAGAAGAATAAAGACGGAGTACAAGAATCTGAAGAGTATAAACCTACTGCAAAGAGATGCCTGATGGGACGTTGACAGCCTGCACTGCTCATATGTCGCTGGCGTTTTGAGCAATATGTAGAGACTCTCTCTTCTTCCTTTGGGCAGAGGTGGTATGCGTTATGTGCGCTTCCTCGCTTATGCTAGTGGTTAGACCGGGAAGACTGCTGAACCAGAGTCTTGGGACGGAGGTATGTAGGGACGTGCTCTTGAGGGTGTGAAGAAGTTGAATGATTGATCTGTTCACGCCCCTTTCTTGTTTGGCACAGGCAGGTAACAGACGTAGGCTCAATGAGAAGCTGGCGGATGCAGCCTCCCTGTCTTCTAGTTCACACGTGCTTTCTTCGTCTTTCTTTGTTCCGGCTTCCTCGCTATAGCAATTTCTGCAGGCCCATGTGCTGTAGCAGCAATAGGAGGCGACGGTGGCGGGAGATCCGGTTATTGATTGATATGACCGGACTATCAGGTCAGTTGCTGGTTACTTGAGCTTGGGCTTGGTTCGATAGATCGAGATAGAGCGTATAAGTCGGGATGGCTATCAGGTTAGAAGGTCCATTGGTGTAGGTCGTATGTGTGATCACGCTTGGCTGCTCCTAACAGACTGTGTAATGCGACTAAGAGACGCATATACAGATGGATGTACAAGGGAAAGGGAGCAGACAGAGTATGGATTACTGCTGCTAGGTGTGTTCTTTGTCGTTGGAACAAGAGTGGCGAAGGCCGAGAGTACCAGCGATAGCAACAAGAAAGAAATCGTCTCCCAACTTCCCGATGAGAAAGAACCATTCTTGGGGTTACCGTTATTTGTATGGTGGCTTTCATAGAATTCGGCCGCTTTCCTTTGGGATGTAGAATGCGGCTGCAAGGTAGCACACTACCGCTTTCAGAAGGGTAAATAGCAAAATGCGAGGCACTTGACAGGAGACGCTACTCTAGCTCACTTACACGACTATTCCTAACCGTATTCGGGCGCCAGAGAGGAAATCCAGTGGCCATATTTTCCTCATCCGAGCACGGAGCATTCCGGCTTGGGAGGAAGATACCAGTTCGTTGGCACCGGTGCTGCTACTCATGCTTGAACGGTTCATGTACTTCCCGGGCTGGGTCTAACGGCATATGCTTCTCTCTCTGTCTGTCTCCTCTCATACGCTCTCGGTGGAGAGTAGAGATGATGGGACTTCCATCAGACCCTTGCCCACTAGGGCAAGACATCTGCTCCCAAGTAACTGGCAGGCCGTCTCCACAGCAGGCCGGTGGTTGCAGACCGCATGCCAGATCGCATTGGAGATGCGTCGCCGGCAACCGGGGAGCTGAGGAGACGTGATCTCCGGGCAGCCTGACCTCTTGTCACACCTACTTCTGTATCGGATGTAAGGGGCCTGCTCGTTAGGAGCGTCCGAGCACGGCTTCCCTACAAGTCCCGTCGTTATTGGGCATCGTCTGTGGCGGATTCTAGGCGGTGGGAGGCGTTGGAATGCTGGCTCCTGACGTGGTCCCGAAAACAAGCCTCTCGTACCTGAATTCTTCAGTGGCGCGGCTCGTGTAACACCTTCAGCATTCCAGCAACTTTCCGCTGAAGAAAACTTGCCAAATGCGGACATTCATCATCGCCATTCCCCTCTTCGTCTTTCTTTTGCGGATCCTACGGGGCCTGTTCCCATGACACGTTGTAGCTACCTAGCTACTCAGCCGGTTCGAGTGGCAGAGGGCAGCATCCGTGGAGGAGACGCGTCTCTTGGGTTCCCAACATTGCGTACTGCTGTACTAACGCCTTGCCCAGGGTGGCAGATCCATCTCGGCATCAGCTCCGTCTAGGAAGAAGAGCATCCTAGTGGCTGTTGATCGGTACAGGGCTGTCAATCTGCAATATAAATTTCAACCACCGTGTTACCTGACTGTCGGTAATGCTCTGATGAGACGACGGTACCTGGAACATCTGTTTGCAGCTACATCCCTGTAGGAACGGCGGAAAGCCGCATTAGCCTTGCTGGCTGTTTGAACGTCAGCCCTGCAAGTGCCAGAAAGGGGAGTAGACAGCCAGTAAAAGTCAACGTACGCAGGTGTTGATAGTTAGGTAAGTCTCGAAGAGTGAAATAATGGAGTCGCCGACTGCGGGATGAAGGCCGGGAGAGATGTGATATCGTTATACTCCTGTCCTATTTGAAGTGGCCGGACAGCAGCACATAAGCACCGTGGTTTTCATGGTGGCAGAGAGTGCTGCTATGCAGCAACTTGTGTGCGCTTCCGCATATATACTGATGACTGTCTTGAAAGACTGGTCTTGTACTTATGTTTTCTTTCGTCTCTTTTGAGCCGAGGCATGTCTTTGAGGCCATCACGTACAATTGGTCTTCCTGTATCTTTTATCCCCCCCCCCCCCCCCCCTCTTGACCTGCTCTGTCTTGTTTAGACCATCACCCGGAAATGTGTAGCGTTGTAACCATGACAATGAAATCAGTATGAAAAAAAAAAAAAAAAAAAAAGACTTCGTAACCTTGGGATAGCTAGGGGTTATCCGTACTGCCTTGTTCTTGGGCCAGACCGACACTTAGTGCTGCTGATATCAGGCACTTATGACTGGCTTCGCATGGCATTGCACTGCTCGTACTGCTTGCCTGCTTGGTTGCTTGGCCGATGAGCACGATCAACCCAAGGGCAGCTGTAAGTCATCTCATTCGTTTCCAGCTTGCTGATAACCGTCCCCACTCACATCTCCTGGACCTATGCCAGTCTCAGCGCTATGGCCAACAGTTCGTGCGAACGGTCGGGACTTGTGTGACAAGTCAACTTCGACGGTACGTCTCGGCCAATAGTAGATCTACCATGGGTTGATTATCTCGGCCCTGGATGGACCCGCGTTGGCCGGTCTGGCGCAGAACCCAGAATCCAGACGAGCCAGAACGCGGCCGCTGCGAACTCCTGTGCGTCTATGCGATGCGGCCTGCCGCCGAAAAAACGTGGAGTCGGTGTGGTTGTCGGCCACTTGGGGAATTTTGAATTAGACCGCCTGCTTAGGCCACCGGGTACCTGACGACACACTTGGTACGAAGATCACGGCCTTGATACTTGAGATGCTGTAGATGGAGAGCTGCGATGGCACTCATATGATAAGGCTTGCGATATGCTTATTTAGTTGGCGTAATTTCGAGGAATCAGCATAGAGATCCAGCCTAGACCAAGGTCAAGGTCTAGTCTCATGGCAACGAGACTGATCAGCTGGAATAGTTGGTCGATAGATCAAGGAAGATAAAAATAAATGAAGTAATATCTATCCCGGGTAGTCTTCATGTCAGGTAGTTGGCGGTCAAGAATTGACAGCCGTATCATGCATAGTTCCTGCCGGCAATCTACATCAAGTGCGTTATATTGGCCCCCCTTAGAGTCATCTCATCTCTTAGGTTCTTACCATGCACAGTTTGTTACACATATCTTGGTCGACTACCTGCATACGGGCATATGGCATATGCATATGTGCCCATAATGTACATAGAGCTGCTAAGCAAGGCTGTCAAGAGATATTCAGCTGCAGCGCGAGGAAACCCGTCATCATCTCATGTGTAACGTGGCCTGAGGAACATCCTAAGAGCTGAAGATACGGGTTTGTATAAACCCCCTGCTTCTACTTACCTAGGTACACGTATAGGAGCCTGTCTACCAGCTACGCCCCAACGCGCCAGCCATCATCGTGATTGTCCACTTGCAGGGTCAAGAATTACTACAACAAATGTGATTTTTCTTGCTCCCTAGGCGGGCCCTACGTGCTATTGCTCATGACGAGCCAGGCTGCCTTGCCCATCCGATGAGGAACTTATTCTAATCGAGTACCTTCGTACAACACATCCAACAGTCATGCTTCTTCCTCTTCCCAACTCCTATTGCTTGACTTCACTTCAAACAAGCAATTAGGATATGCAGCTCTAATCCCACCCTCATTTCCCTGTCCTAGACACCATTTACGCCGTGCCACCGAAGCATTCTTCCAGAATATGACCAGTCCTTTCTGCCCCATGTAGTGCGTTGACCGTCTCCTCGGTAGTTCGTAACACCCCTTGTCTACTTCCAGACTGTGCAACTGCCCCCGAAATTGTATTGATTATCTGTCTCCAGTGAAGCTGTTCGACTACTGTGACGCTGGTCGCGGAGGGTCTGAAGGCTTCACCGGTGGCGTCAAGATCTGCTGCGAGGGCGACGGAGATAGAGCTGTTACGGGAGGGAGGATAGAGGGCGCCGGAGTTGATACGCCACTACTTGACCGCTGGTTCGACGGCGACGATCGCTTCAATGGTGAAAACCCGTTTTGAGTCGGTGGGAGACTGGGCGTCACATCAAGCCTGGCTCCCGTCTGGTCAACTTTCTTAAGTTGCGGAGTGGCAAGTGCTGCATGTTGCGTACTAGCATCACTGCTCGGGGGGCGTGCAATTGTGGAATATGACACATTCGGGGGAGACAGGACGGGCAGGCTATTGCTCGCCGCGTCGAAAGGTTGTTTCAACGGCGAATCAGACCTGGCCGCAACAGGAGGCACATAAGCATCTGCATGTGGAGGAAGGCTGCTTGATGGTGTCGGTTGCGCCGAACTGTTGGCTTTCGGCGAGATGTGGAACACGCCCTTCTGAGGCGCCTTAACCTCCCCTGGGCGAGTTCCAGAAACGGGTGAAGACGGCTTGAACATTGTGGAATAGGCCCTGGCCTTGTTCGGCGATTGCTCTGGGGGCGATAGGTTCGGGTGTGGCGAAGAGAATGGATGGGGTCCATCGCCGTTGGTAAAGGGAGATGATGGCGGAGGCACGCTTGGCTGCCCGGCCTGCTTCACCGGAATCACGGGTGGCTGGCTTTCCGAGCCATTGGTCGGGAGTGAGCGCTGGGCATCTATACTGGGTTTCGCAGGTATCTCTACTGCGATGCCAGAGAGTCGAGCAGGGCGAGGCTGCTCCGGAGTAGGTGAATCGTCGGACTCCGCGGTAGGGGGTGGCTTAGTAGCGGATTGATGAAGCTTCAGCTTGATGACGGTTGACTTGGATGCTTCCGTACTCTTCTGCCGGCAGCCTTTGCATACAAAGTGAAAGTCATCGCGGTCGGCTTCCTCCTCGCTGATGCCAACGCACTTGCTGTGCTGCCAGACATTGCACCTTTCGCATGAAATGCTGTGTGTGCCGTCATCGACTTGGCCATAGACGCCGCAAATGCAGTCGAAGATCCAGTCGTCTTCTTCCTCTTCTAGTTCTTGTAGAGCTTGTCTGTTCTTTTCGATCTCCGCCTTTAATCGTCTTTCAGACAATCGGCCAGTTCCGCCGCCTGGCTTCCTGCTATCCTCAGAGAGCTGCGCTAGCTCTTCTTCGTGCTGCTGTCGTCGAATCTCTCGTTCTCTAAGCCGTTTCTCTCGAGACATCATGCGATTGTCGCGCTCTTTCTCCAGCTTCACACGCTTCTGCTCTTCTTTCCTCGTCGCAATCTCTTCTATGCGGCGCTTCTGCTCCTCTTCTTTGGCCTGCTGCTCATGTCGCTGCTGTTCAGCCTTGTTGGCGAGGCGGCTCGATCGTTTGGCATGGGCCATCTTTTCGAGATTAAGAAGCTCCTTCTCCTTCTGCAAGGCTTTCCGCTTGCGGGATTCTTCTTGCTTCTCTAGGATAGGCAGAAGGTGGTTCTCAATGGTGCTTCTCAGTACTTTCTCGTTCTCGTCGCGCGTCTTCCGAATGCTGCCAAGAAACCCCTGGACTTCAGCCAAGTTCGTCGCCAGACATTCCCACTTGGCACCACCCAGACCATCGTCCTCTGGCTCGTGGGCTTGGTCGTCGTCTGAGGCGGGCTCGTCATCCACAGCCTCGCCATTTTGCGCAGTAGACCTCGATACGCGGCGTCGTTTAGCGGCTCGCGCAGCCGCCTTGGCCTTCTTGGTATTCTTCTTGGGTTTCCAGGGCGTAGGTGTGGGTTGAGCTTCTGTCATGCGGTATATGCGATTGTCGTCTAATATGTAGTAGGTGCGGTCGTCACTATCCCAACCCGAGGGTTCGATTCTCTTGTATATCGTTAGCATTTTCTATACTGGTAGGCAAGTGATAAGGTGTCGTACCCATTCTGTCTGGTCGCTCGGCTTTTGCTCGTCCATCTTCTCTCGTATTCGATCGGGATGAAGCATGACCCATTGGGTAAGCTGCTGCAGGACTTTGATCTGCGAAGAAAATATTCAGCTCATTATTCTTGACGTTGATTACTAGTGTATCATAGAGAAGCAAACCTTTGTAAAGGCGTCAAAGTCGTCGAAATTGGCGGGCGTCTCGTCCGTACCAAACGGGTTTCGATCAGGCGCTTTGGCAACATACTGTCGTCGCGTATACTCGTCAAAAAGATCCGGGCTTGGAAAGAGTTAGTATTGCCATAGAGTTCGCGAATGGTTTGCATCGGGTGGGACATACGTCAGGCCGCGGTGAGAGGATACGAATTTCAGCAGGGCGAGGCCGATATCAGCCAAGACTGTCGAGCGAGGCTTCAGACATTCAGCTTCCAGATCCTATGGCAGCAAACGTTAGTATTGCTGACCGAAATGTAATCATCCAAGGGAGACTGGAGGGAGAGGTTGAAAGTGGCGAGAAGCACGTACGTCTATATCAATATTATCGTCTATCTTGACCACTTTTCCGAACAGGTAAATCCACTGGAACAGATTGGCGAATTGCCAGGTGTTTCTGATGCGTTCGAGTAAGGACGATTCTTTGGGATGCTCTTTCGAAGCAGGTTGAGGTTCAGGTTCGGGTTCGACCTCGCGCAAAGTGCGCTTCCTTGATGAGACCATAGCGGCAGCGATGCTTTATCGATGCGACGTAGGTTACTTGTTGGTGGACAAAGCGCAAGAAAATCGATCGAGGCGGCGAGTCGGAGGGCTTGGAGGAAATGGAATTGGCGTCCAAGTGTAGGAGGGTAAAGGAAGGGTGATGAAAGAAGTATGGTTAGGCTAGGGTTGAGCGAAGTGGGCGATGAATGTGGATGGAATGAGATATTTCATAGCTAGAAGGCGGTACGAAGCTGGTGTGTCAGGTACCTGATATGTAGGTATTGGGCACAGAGCACCTCTGAGCTATTATGTCTGAAGCGTATACATTCGGCAGTCTACCAAGAGGTGTGAGAAGGTGAGCGTTGAATGGCAGCTTGGTCTGAAGCGCACGAAGTATTGGAGAATAAATTTCCGGGCGCGGTTCGGGTTTGCTGACGTTAGGACATTTTTCGACGCGACGCAACAGCCTAAGGCTAGGCCCGCTAGGCCTTTAATTAGTACCTGGGTACCTATCCGCGAGTACCTGACGCGCCCACGCGCGCCGCAGCCCACCTAAAAACATGATATGGAGATGCCCATTACCTCAGAGATCCGAATTAGGTACTTTGTATCTAACACATTGCCAAGATTGGGGGCCTTGACGGGCAGTTTGATACCTATCAGCTTGTAACCGACCACAGCTCGCTTTGCATTCATATAGCAATTAATATATGCAATGCGTGACTCTTTCTATTTTTATTTTTATTTTTATTTTTTTTTCATATTTTATCTTTATTTATAAATGCTATACCTAGGTAGTGTGTAAAGTAGAAGCCAGCTTGCTTAGAATCGATCATAAGGCATTCCGTACAAAGAGCTAACTCAGGGGTACGATAACCAGCTCCTATTATGTTGCGGGCGGACCCTTATGCATGCATTCTGATCAGCTCGCCAGCTCGCGCAGCCAGCTACAAGGCGGCTCGTATTGCAAGCACCGCCGTGGCCTATCGATAATAAAAGACGCCTGTGGGGGTTTCGAATACCACCTGTAAGAGGTGCGTACCAGCGTGCCACAGCGTTCGACGCTCAGGCGTCCAGAGCGTCAGAGGCGTGCCCTGTCCTGCCCTGTCTGCCCTGCCGTGCTAGGCGTGCCGCGTAGCCAGGTCCTTGTCTATGGGATTTAACAAAAGGGTATCAACTGTATAAGGCTTAGCGTAGAGTGGATTCCCCGTCTGGTTGGCCGATTGCTGCCCGGGAGCCCCACTAATTAAATCCCAAGAGGGAAAAGAGGCTGAGCTTCGCCAACCCGGCGAGGCGGCATGTCAGCGACGAATCGAGTCGAGTTGAAGTTCGGCGTTCCTTTTCGTCCATCGACTTTTTTCTCTTCTTTTCTGTAATACCATCTGGAGAGACTCGAGAGCATGAGGAGGATGGAGTAATAGAGACATTCGAAGGATATACCTCTATCAATTGCCTGACCTTCGCTTTTCCGTCTGCCAATCTTGGACCTGCGACCCACGCCTCCGATTAATGTGTTTCATAGTCGCCTTCCCTGTCGTTCAAATCCGTCTTCGACGTCTTCAACAGTCTTGATCCCCGATCTTCTCCATATCATCTTCGAAACGACCTGCGAGACCCCTATGTGATGCCATTTTCGACCGTCCTGACAGCCGTCTCCGCCAGTGCGCTCGCCTGCGTATTGCGCCCGGTATTCGCCCATCTATCGATATAACTGGTCGAGTGTCATCTGGATGACACCGAATCACCATGACCAGGTCCTCTTCGCCTCGACAGTCGCAGCAGGACTCGTCGACGCCCCCATCCCAATCCATACCTTTACAGGATCTCGCAAGACAGCAACATCAACATGCTTCGCAGCCGCAGGCCGGGGACCAGAGCGGATCCCTCGCGGATCGCAACCTACCAGGCATCTCGACCTATTGGGAGGGCTTCCAGAACCAGCAACGTCGCGACGGTGCCGGCCTGACTCCTACTTCTCCCATAGACGCTGCCGCCCTGCAGTTTGCCCTCCCTCCGGGCATCCAACCCGCGCCGTCGCCTCGATCTACGCCTTTGACTACACACCCTTACGCTACTGAAACGCCTTACTACGATGACGAGACCGCTCACGTCGATTACTTCGAATCTGATAGCTCGCCCTTGACGTCTGCTGCTCAACCTATCTCGGGGGCCCTGGCTACTCCGCAAGTTGAATCGCAGCCGAGGGACAGCTTTCAGACGGTCTCGAGCTTGGACAACTCACGGCCGCGCGGACGCTCGACTCAGATGCTCGGTGTCGATTTGGAGACGGGTTATGCGCCGGACAAGCACCACAGCTATGGGAATTCGCTCGCGCCAAACGATAACCGTGCCTCGAGGGCACCGGGTACCGCGAGTGCCCTATACAGGGCTGGGTCAATTGTTAGAGCCATGTCCCAGCGAGTTGTCAATATTAGCGGCGAAGGAGAGTCATTCGAACAGCAGCAGCAAAGGCGGCAGAGATCGAGGTCACCGAGTGTTGATGGCCGCATCTCTCAGATTCATCCTCCTGCCCAGGCTGGTGTTGATACATCATATCCTTCCCAAGTCTACCCTTCGAATACCGAGAAGAATCGTGACCCCGAATGGACCTTAACAGAGACCCCCTTACCTCCTCGGCGCGCAGGACCGATGCCTAATCCCTTGAAAGGCCATTCGCTTGGTATTTTTGGGCCTGATAACGCTATAAGGCGCAAGCTCTGCGACGTGCTGGTGAATCCGTATCTGGAGCCCATTCTTCTCCTGCTTATCGTACTCCAGGCTGTCTTACTGGCCGTGGAAGCAGCAAACAATGTTTTTGACCCCGGAAATGGACGGCCTTCCGAGTGGGATCCCTCCTCGGGGATCAATTGGGCATTATTCATCCTCTTTATAATATTTACACTTGAGTTGGTGGTTCGTATCATCGTGTCAGGGTTTGTCCTGAACGCTGCAGAATACAGCACTATTGATCGGAAGAAAGGTGTGCGTGCTGCTATATCTGATCAGTACAATGCGGTATTCCGACCCCAGCGCCAGAAATCGGTCAAGACGCCTCGCGAACCGTCCTTTGGACCGTCTACATTTGCTCGTTCCTTTACCATGATGCACGGCAGTATGCCCGAGACGGTCGAGGAACAGCAGAGAATGCAGCTGGCGCGCCGAGCTTTCTTGAGGCATGGGTTCAACAGATTGGACTTCATTGCAGTCGTCTCTTTCTGGATTGCTTTCGTTCTCAGCATTTCCGGTATTGAAATGAGAGAACATGTATTCATCTTTCGAATGCTCAGCTGCCTTCGAATTGTCCGACTGCTTGCCCTTACGAACGGAACAGCGGTACGTCATAAACTTCTAGCGTTTATCGAAGCCTCTTGCTAACATGTTCGTAGATAATATTGCGAAGTTTAAAGAAAGCTGCGCCGTTGCTCGTTCGAGTATCGTTTCTTCTCGGATTTTTCTGGCTCTTGTTTGCTATCATTGGTATACAGAGCTTCAAAGCGAGTCTGAGTCGACAATGTGTTTGGCGGGACCCTGACGATCCCGATAACTTCAATAAAACCTTCACGAACGATTTCCAGTTCTGCGGCGGCTTTCTTGACCAAAATGGCACAGAACAGCCGTGGGTCAGGAGCACGCTTCCAGGAAACCCTCTTCTACATCTCGAGAATGGATCTGACTCTCCAAAGGGCTATATCTGCCCTCGAAATTCAATCTGTCTCGAGCAGACAAGCCCATTCAACAACACTGTGAACTTTGACAACATCCCGCATTCACTAGAGCTGGTCTTTGTCATCATGAGTGCCAACACCTGGTCCGACCTCATGTATTATACCACTTATTCGGAATTTCTCGCCGCGGCTATCTTCTTTGGCGCCGGTATCATGATCATGATGCTGTGGCTGACCAATCTGTTGATTGCTGTCATCACGTCGTCTTTCCAGGTTATTCGAGAAGAGAGTAAGGCTAGTGCATTCACAGCCGACGAAGATTTCCAGATTCCTGGCCTACAAGACGAACGGCTTCAGCGAGTCTCAACACTGCAGAAGATATACAATAAGACGTCGCTAATCTGGGTCTTTCTCATCACGTACGACCTTGCTTGCCAGGCTTGGCGAAGCTCCGATATGTCGCAAACGCGAGAGAACTTCATCAATGTCAATAGTGTCGTAATCACGATTCTATTAGACGTCGAGATTGCTTTCCGATTCGCAGCTAACTGGAGGGCTTTTCATCGAACCACTGGAGACCTGTTCGATCTTTTCCTGGCGTTAGCCAACACGATAATCATATTGCCGCCGATTTATAGCAGCGGCCAGACATACTCATGGCTAACAATATTTCAAATCCTGCGGTCCTATCGCGTGGTCATGGCTATTTCCATTACGAGGCAGTTGATTGTGTTGGTCCTCGGAAACGCAACCGGTATTGGCAACCTCATTATCTTCGTGTTCTTGATTACGTTCATCATGGCTATTTTCGCAGTCCAACTCTTCCGGGGAGAGATACCCCTGTACGACGACGATAGCGGCGAACTTATCAGAATCTCTTTCTACAATATCTTCAATTCATTCCTCGGCATGTACCAAATCCTATCGAGCGAAAACTGGACGGATATCCTATACACTGTCACTTCATACACGACAGTTCAGAAGACATCGTGGTATGGGGCCATGTTCCTCATCGGCTGGTTCATCCTCTCGTTCTTCATTCTCGTCAACATGTTCATTGCTGTCATCCAAGAGAACTTCGATGTGTCGGAGGATGAGAAGCGGCTGGAGCAGGTCAAGGCATTCCTTCAGCGCAAGGAGCTGGGCAGCAATGCTAGCACTACAATCACCTTCTCTGATATTTTCTCTTTTGGGAAGTCCAAAAGGAGAGATCCCCTGGATTATGGCCCGGCTACGATGGAGATGTTGTTGAAAGATGCTGTTGTCCGCGAATTTCTGGACGAGACGATGGACCCCTTGCACCAAGAGTCTACCAACAGTCCCTCCCCTCGAGAAGGGGCCGTTGGTGGTGGTGTTCGGCCCGGTTTCCTGTCGACTATGTGGGGGAAAATCCGCAATATGTTCAGCGATCGGGAACCAAATCCATTCTATTCCAACATCCGTTTCAACGGACCCAACGATACTCTCGACCCGCGGCAGATGGCTCGTCAGGCCGTGTCGGCCACGGCGGAGCGCCGTAAAGCGCAACGAGAATACCTTGCCCGCCACCCAACTTACAATAACGCGCTCTATATTTTCACCCCCCAGAACCCTATTAGACGCTTCTGCCAACGGCTAGTTGGACCGGGAAGAGGAAACGAACGGTTCGACGGCGTAGAGCCGAACAAGGTCGCTTGGTATGCTTTTACTGCACTTATCTATGCGGCCATCATCGCCATGGTACTGTTGGCCTGTATTACCACTCCACTCTACCAAAAGGAATACCTCGAAACCCACCAGGGCGAAAATCGGTTCAAGAGCTGGTTTGTCTGGGTTGACCTAGGCTTTGCGGTACTATTCACAGTCGAAGCCGCGATCAAGATTATTGCTGATGGCTGGTTCTTTACACCCAATGCCTACTATAGGAGTTCGTGGGGCATCATAGACGGGGTGGTCCTCATCACCCTGTGGATTAACGTCCTGGCCCTCCTTGCTAGCGACGGGGCCGTCTCTAGGGTTATTGGCGCCTTCAAGGCACTCAGAGCTCTACGGCTGCTCAACATCAGCAATAGCGCCAGAGACACCTTCCACTCCCTAATAATAGTAGCTGGATGGAAGATCATGAGCGTAAGTCAGACTTGTGAGCAGATGACATTCGACGAATGCTAACATGATATACCAGGCCGCGTTAGTCTCACTGTCACTTCTTGTTCCGTTCGCTATCTATGCCCTCAACCTGTTCCACGGGCAACTACTGCAGTGCAACGACGACAGTTTGGACAGCCTTGTTGACTGTTTCGGCGAATATGAGAGCTCGCCGTCCAATCCAGACTGGCCATTACTTGCGCCTCGTGTTGCGGACAATCAATATTTCAGCTTCGACGACTTCCCATCCTCTCTCTTCATCCTCTTCCAGATTGTGTCTCAAGAAGGCTGGGTAGACGTTTCGTTTGCTGCACAAGCAATTACTGGCCACGGCAACCAACCTCAAGACATGTCACGACAAGGCAACGGCATGTTCTTCGTAGTATTCAACCTGCTCGGCACCGTATTCGTCCTGACCCTGTTCATCTCCGTGTTCATGCGAAACTACACAGAGCAGACGGGTGTTGCATTTCTAACAGCGGAGCAGAGATCGTGGCTCGAATTAAGAAAGCTTCTGCGCCAGATCTCGCCGTCGAGAAGTTCATACGACGAGACCGAGAACAAATGGAAGAAATGGTGTCACAAGAGAGCAATTGAAAAACGAGGCAAGTGGTACACTGCCATCACCGCAGTACTCGTTCTTCATTTGATCTTGTTGATGCTGGAGTATTACCCCGAGCCAGACGCCTGGGCTACCGCGAGGAATATTGTCTTCTCTATCTTTACGCTGATTTATATCGCCAACATTGTCATTCGAATCGTCGGGCTTGGCTGGAAACGGTTCAGGAGAAGCTCTTGGGATGTGTTCTCACTGATTTCCGTCTTCGGCACCTTCATAGCGACGATACTGCTGGTCACCCAGCAGGGTAACCAAACATTCGTTCAACTGCAAAAATACTTCCTCGACAGCATCGTGCTTCTTCTCATTCCCAGGAACGACGCGCTTGACCAGCTCTTCAAGACGGCAGCAGCTAGTCTCACAACGATCGTCAACCTACTTGCTACGTGGCTGGTATTTTTCCTCGTGTTTGCCATCGCGTTGACTCAGACGTTCAGCTTGACACGTTTCGGGGGCAACGAGGATGTCAACATCAACTTCAGGACAGTCCCGAACGCGCTCATCCTCCTCTTCCGCATGAGCGTGGGCGAGGGCTGGAACGAGATCATGGAAGACTACGCGACCATAGAGCCGCCTCTCTGCGTCGACGCCGAGGACTTTTTTAACAGCGACTGCGGCAGTCTCAACTGGGCTAGGTTCTTGTTCATCGCCTGGAACCTCATCAGCATGTATATCTTCGTCAATCTGTTCATCTCGCTCATATTCGAGAGCTTCAGTTATGTGTACCAACGTTCGAGCGGGATGGCACATATTGATCGAGATGAGATACGAAGATTCAAAGAAGCCTGGCGCAGCGTTGATCCAAACGGAACAGGTTACATCACCAAGGAAGCGTTTCCTAGGCTGCTGGGAGAGCTCTCTGGAATATTTGAAATGCGGATTTACGATGCAGAGGACTCGATCCGCCAGATTCTGGAAGATGTTCGCAACGACGATGCACACATGAGGCATTCGTCTCTCGCCAACACGAGCAATCTTGGCGGGCTGAACATCAAGATGCTGAACGAGAGGCTCGCAAACATTGACGTTCGGAAGGTCCAAGAGCGGCGCCGTCGGTTCAATATCTTCTACGAGGAGATTATGGTATCTGCGGACCCTGTTCAGGGCATATCTTTCACAACCGTGCTCATGATCATGGCGCATTACAAGATCATCAGCGACAGCAAGAGCTTAAGGTAAGTTACTACGCCACTGAAGATCCTCTTGTTTAGTATCTAACGGACTATCAGGCTCGAAGAATTCCTCCGACGTCGCGCGCGCCTTCAGCGAGTGGAGGAAGAGGTCCGTCGGCGGGTGGTTGTCGGCTTCTTCGACACAGTGTAAGTGCCTACCAAATAGCCACGAGACTACGTTTATACTAACTCCAGCCTAGCTACTGGTCTCGAAGATTCAAGAGACATATGGACAAAAAGCGATCGGCACGCATGACAGCGATACCTCAGCTGGATGTGCCTGATATCTTTGTCGATGACGAGGATGACCGCCAGCGAGCAACGCAGCAGCGCACGACGATGACAGCTCCACCAGCCCGCACGACGTCAGCCGACTTCCTTGCCGTGTCGGACGCTGCACGACCGCAACATCGTAGCTGGTCATCTAGCGCCGATATATCAACATACGACTCGTCACAAGCACATCCGTTAAGTCTGCCAAGGGCCAGTCCATCGATGCCCGGGCACCAATCCCAGGCCTCTGCCTTCAGTTTCGAGCTACAAGATCCAGGCACGGCTCCGGGTTCGGCCTCGAGCAGTCGGCGCGGTAGCGCAGTGAGCCCAGCACAAGTCAGGGAACTGCTCGACGATAGCGTATGGGTGGAGAGTATCAGACGAAGCGCGACAATTCGGAGATCAGTACGACGATAGGACTGGAGTGACGATCAGTGAGAGTGCCACCTAGCATTAGCATGTACGACGGCTACCTGCATCACGTAACGAAACGAAATGGACCGGGGGTGTGATGATAATTTGGGGTGGCCCCCTTTAGAACTCATGTATAGTGCATTCTCTATGTTGAAGAGACAGAAAGACCGGGGATGAGGGATCGAGGCAGCATATTTCAAGGGGCGGAAGGACAGAAAAAGGGGGAACGACTTGGATGAGGTGTACAGGCGTTGCTGGTATTTGGCGGACTTGCATTCGACGAGACTTGTCGCATAACATGAATTAGCGATGCTTTGTTTGGTTTCTGTCTTTACACTTGTATGGTATCCAACCTGTCTGTTTGTGTTTGGAGGAGAACGTTCCCTATGGCCCTAGAACGCCATAATACCAATTGTACGAAGCTAACTCATTTGTATTACGATGGGGGGATGGAAGTCTAGAGCAGAGATAGAATAGACGATACATCTGGACGTGGATAATTGAACTGAGCTCGATCTGTACGCTACGGCAATATGGGGTCTCACCGCACGGGCCGACCACGAAATCGGGACCTCGTCCGGGTTCTACGAGTGACAGTTCTATATCCGTACAGTAGTTGGTCTCAAGCAGACACTAGGCCTAGGTACCAGCATCTTTACATGCCTCCTATGTAGCCTAGTGATGATGGAAAACTAGCAACAATAATCGATCAATATTTTTAGACATGTCTCCTCTTTTGCGAGGCACTATCTCCATTATATCAACTATCATGCTCAAGGCATCACGAGCCAAGCCATGGCGGTTTGATCGACGCTGAATCGATCGTGTCATCTTAGATGCATACATATAGGAGAAACGGGGTTTAGTACCAAGGCAGAGCTTAAGTAATACTGAATACTGCACTATCCCTCTTGGAGCGCGACTGCGCCCGCATCTAACTTGACCCTGCCAATTTTAAAATCGAACATGCAGACATCATCGTCGAGTGCTCTCTAACCGTTCTAATAGTAGCTCTGGCTCCTACCAATTGCGAATACCACTTGACCTTGCTAGTGATACAAGTGACTAGCCACATGCTGGTACCTACATGTAGGTATTAGGACGGCTCTGAACCCATCCCGTCTTCGTCGACTACGTCATATCTCGCCCTGCTACAGATCCGTATTGGCATACGGATTCCCAAACTGTTCCTTTTAAGCAATATATCATGAAGGAATCCAGACCTTCACAATATCTACATAGTAGATAGCCACGCTGCCCCAGGTATGATATGCATAATTCTTATGCGTCGACGAATGCTGTCTCCGATAGATTGCCTTAGACATGCCTGTCATGAAACGAGCTGAACCAATTGAGCCGTTCGTAACAAGACCCCCTGGCCCCGGCCGACGATCATACGCCCGACAAAAACAGTCCTCGCCGTTACCGTTTCGGCTGAGGGCCTGGGGGGCTTCAACAGATTCTATCACACACGGTTAACCTTGCTGCCTTTGACCCTCGAGCCTTATCAGAGTGCCGATGGGCCCCCAGTCGCCATCGGCAGGGCAGCAGGGCTACGAGACACCGAGACTCTCATTACCAAGCCGGTTTAGAATCAGACGGGTAGCAAAAAAGAGGATCCACTTGTTTCACCACCATTCATCTGTCGTGAGTCGTGACGGGCCAAGAGAGGAAAAGTTTGCTGAACTCGCAGCTCGCAATGCCTCATCGACGCCACCTACAGCGTCTCTACATATGTACGCCATAGCAATAATGGGCAAGGTGGCAGGGTCAGATGGATAACAGTGTCTTATCCTTCCCTCTTCTCGTCGTGATGCGGCCATGCGCCGAGAAAGAGCTGGTATCGGCCGTGTTTGATGCTATTACCACACGGGAGGATTCAACAGTGTCCTCGTCAGCGGTGGCCTCCGCAAGTGCGCCGCTTACCGAATATCGATGTCGCATAAAACACGAGCTACCATACGGTAGTATCATCGATACCGACCCCTAAGCCCCGAGAGCCAGATGTCTAACCTAGTGCCGTAATGGTCTCCCATGGCACCATGGCTTGTTATATGTCCCTGACCCATGACGGAGGTGGATCGCACGGTTATCGACACCCTGCATTCCTATCACATTATCGTACACTGTCCTAACCCAGCCTCAACTAGGCCCGGCCGAACACGTCGCACAGGCACTCCGATCACTCAGGCACTCATGTTACTTAAGAACCAGCCCGGTCATACGCACGTACACAGTCTTGTTTCTTTCTCCTCAGACTCTTCTATAGTGTCCACCTCGTCAACCACTCCTTCCCAGGACCTAACCTAGCGCGCCCTGTCGCCTCACAACTGTCGCCAGCTTCTTTTCTAGTTCTAATTCCCAGCGGAATAGTTCGTCCTATCTTTAACCGGAACCGGCTTCGCGCGTCCTTCACTTCTTCCATTCTTCCAACTCACGGGCTGAGCCTCTTAATTACACCCGAACCTCTTTAATATATATTCGTCTCGTCCCACGTCTGTCAAGACATTCGCATCTCCCGGATCACTCAGTTCTCGTACCGACTTGGAGCTCCACCTCGAATCATAAGCAAGATGCAGTCGTCACGATTCCAGACCATCCGATCCCGCTTCTCTCCCAGCGGGCTTCGCACATCGTTCCGCCGCTCCTCGTCGGCTTCCACTACCTCTACGAGCTCGTACCAGTCCTGCAGCTCGGCCTCTTCGTCGCCCGTCAGCACGATCAACGCTGTGCTTTTCCGACAACCGTCGATCGCCGACCTGGAAGCGGAGAAGAAATGCTCGGGTCCCGAGCTCAGCATGCTTGAGCCGCGGCCCATCGTCTACTGGGGAGGCGTCGAGGAGCGCATGGGATCCCTCAACTTGTGAGCGCAACGCTGAGAGTAGCGGCCACTCGATCAACCAACGATCATGTGGGCGATACACGGCGATCCATCTTCAAAACATTTACCTTCTCGCAAGCCTTCGCCGTCGCGAAGTAAGCTTAGCTAGCTGGTGCGCCATGCGGAAGCGAGGCCCGGACTTTTTTCGAACGGTGTCCCTGGAGGAATTTATTTTTCACATTTTCGACTGATGACTTCAAGGTCACGACGTGCTGGGGACGGGAACTTATTGACTGAGGACGTTTTCCCACTTTTAACGGGACATGATACGACAGAACTTGAGATCAGATACGCGCAACATCGGGCGGTGGGGATGCATACAGGTTCGGGGGCTTGACGGGGTTAAACGGAGTTTGAGGAGGATTATCAGTATTCGGGGCTGTCGTAGTCTTTGCTTCAACACAGCAATTTCTACCTACAGAGTCCAGTCAGACAAGTGCGAGGAAAACAAAATGATAAAAATTACAGCTTGTTCTTCGGACAGGCTCGTTTGCTAGGCAATTATCTGCTCCTTCGTATGCCGTGAGTTGTTTGAACTACTTCGTACTTCGTAGACTTGTTCTATTCATGATGCGTAGTTGACACGACAGAGATGGCTGGACGGGAAAGTTCTCAGCAGGAAGAAAGAGCTCCGGCGATCGGATGTCCTCTTAGCAAGACGGGCCAATAGCATACCGGTCAAGTGCTGACAAAGACAAGCATCAAGGTCGGGACCTGAGTCGGATTGGTAGCCCATCTCGAACTGCTAACTGTAACCGCTTGGAAAGGGAAATAGTGGGCAGATCCCGAGTGCGCCGTATGTGCTCGATAAAGCAATCGCTGCATGGAGACTTTTACATGGGCCAAATGGTCCGGTTCGCCGGTTTGCGTCTCTCGGTCTGAGTCACTTCGTTGGACAATTGCTTGATTGAACATCGAAAGGAGGAGGTAGGTATCGATTGGATATATCTTGGTTAGCAGACCTGACTCAGTGGCCCTCATTTGATATGTATATGTCTGTTCAAGCCGAGTCTCGAATATATTCGATATATAATGAACACCCACAGCGAGGATGGCTTTGAACTCGTCGATGAGACCACTGACAACGGCGCGGAAGCCAGCGTCGCCCCGAATAGCCTCACTCGATCCCAGGCCCTGAACCTCTATGTCAGCCATGCCTTCTCGACGTGGAACGCTCGTGGGTACGAGTTCGCCGCAGTACGTGCCCCTTATAAGCGATTGTCTTTTTGCCCTTCCTTTTTTCACCTCGCTTACCAATTCGTAGATTCTCTTCACGGCGGCCGCATATCCGGATACCCTCGTAGCAGCTGCGCTCCGGCAAGCGACCCCTGATTGAGCCCGTCCAAAGGGGGTGTTCAAAGTCTTCTTGCCTACTAATATGACTCCACAGCATGATCATAGTCTACTTTGCCATGATCCTCTTCTCGAGCTCAGTCGGGCAGTGGGTCGAGCGGTCGCCGGACCGGCTGCGCACCCTGCTGTCGACCATCGTCTGCAACCGCGGGTCCGTCATCCTGGGCTCCTTCTTCTGGCTGCTCATCCTGAGCCAGCGGGACCTGGTGGGGGCCGACGAAGCCGGCGCTTCCTGGGTGCTGCCGGCGAACGCGGCGCTCAAGGGCCTCGGGTTCGCCGTCGCCGTCGCCCTCGGCATCGTCGAGCGTCTCAGCTCGTCCGGCAACCTCATCTCCATGGAGCGCGACTGGGTGGTGACTGTGGCGGCGCCCGCCGGCCGCCCCTATGACCTGACGCGGCTCAACGCCGTCATGCGCCGCATCGACCTCGTCTGCAAGCTCATCTCGCCTATCCTCATCTCCGTTGTCATCTCGGCCCTCGGCTCCGTCCGGCTCGGCGTCGTCTTCACGGCCCTGACGAGCCTCGTTAGCATCCCGATCGAGATCTTTTCGGCGACCAGGGTCTGGAGGAGCAGCCCGCTGCTGCAAGCGCCGCGCGCCGTGCCTCCTCCCGCTCCTTCCCGCTCGACGCAAGCGCCGTCGTGGCTAGCTAGGAGCTGGCAGTACTTCCACGGCTTCGAGATGTACTTCGGCACGACGGTGTGGGTTCCATCCGTAGCGTTGGCGCTCCTGCATTTCAACATGCTGACGTGGCGTGCTACCTTCATCACGTACCTGATCAACGCCGGCTACTCGCTGAATACCATAACGGCGGCCCGCACCGTCGGTTCGCTATTCGAGATCACCAGCACCATCATCACGCCCCGCGGTATCGAGTACCTGGGCAAGGCTCACCGCCGCAGTCGCTTGTCCGCTATCGACGAGGCCGACGATGAGTCGGGAGTCGGTTTGATTCAACAGGAGGAGGAGCAGGAAAATGTCGACGCGCAGACCGTGGTCGGACTCCAGCGGTTCGGGCTCTGGGGTATGAGCTGGCAGGCTGTCAACACGGTACGCACGTTTCACTTGTATTCCCTTGGTATAACCCCGTATACTAACAACGCATAAAAAAAAATCAGGTGCCGGTAGTCGTAGCGCTATGGGCCATCTCGGCGCAGCAGAGCAGGGCGGGAGCGTCGGTCTCATCGCAGCAGATGACAGCAAGCGAGCCGCTACCGACGCCCAGCGTGGGCTGGAGCATCGTGCTGTTCTCGTTCCTGGCGTGCTCGCGGCTGGGGGTGTGGGTGTTCGACCTGACGACTCAGCAGCTGACGCAGACGTTGGTGCCGGCGCGGCAGCGCGCGAGCTTCGCCGGCACCGAGAGCTCGGTCGTCAACGCCTTCGAACTGCTCGGCGCCGGCGCCGCCGTCGCCTTCCCGCGCACCGACCAGTACCGCTGGCTCGCCCTCGCCAGCTTCGCCGTCGTCCTCGTCAGCTGGGCCATGTACGCCGCCTGGGTCCGCCGCCGGCGCGGCCACCTCGTCCACTGGGAGAAGCTGGCGCCCGGCGTGGCAGCCCGTTGGTGATGGATGCCTGGGCTGATAGGGGCTGGTTCGTACTTACCTCTCTCTCTCCGTATAGCACATACAGTCTCGTACTCCCTTCCTTGCCCTTTCTTTGGTTTCGTATCAAGACAAAGAGATTAGGGTGATTGTCCACCTACTTGTGGCAAGACCGTGTCAAACAGAACACGTAAGGAGCGATGGCAGCCCATGTCCTTCGGGGCGGATGCCGGTCCGGAGTGTGTACAATGACTCACATGAACGTATATATCTACCAAATAATCAACACCGAACCATCTACAGACACAAGCTTTTCTTCACTATAGGTACAAATCAGTCTAGGCGTGTCTACAACATCGTGAGACAGAGTCCTAGGGGCCGCTCAGAGCGGACCCCTCCATCGTCCTGGACTCTACCCCCTTTCTCAGCCTACCTCCTCGCTCATTGAAAATTGATTCCATCGCCAGGTCGATTCTGTCTAGGTTGGCCCCGCTTGTGCCTGTAAACAAGTTTAGCCCTCTGCATTCAAGCACTGCTTCTCCCAGCTCACAATTCTTTCTCTCCTTTCTCTTTCTCATCATTCCCTTCTCCCATTCTCACTATCCCAATACCATCAACACTTCTATCACCTCTAATACCCCTAACATCATCAATACTATCAGCATGTCTACACTTCTAGACCCCAATACTTGTATACCCCAACACTTCCCTGTCCATCTCTGATACTATATACACCACTAGCACTATCAATCCTCCTCTACCTTCAGCATTACACTACCAAGACTACACCTAGCACTTTACTGCTGAGGCTATATTCGGTACACTGCCGAGAATACCCGCAGCGATACTGTGGTGCTTTCGCTTCTTGGTATTCAACATGGTCCATCGCATCATCAAGCCTCGTACTTTCTTGGTATACCATCCTTGCAGACACTCCTTTCGTCGCTCACTCTATTGATACTATAGCAGCAATGCGAAATGCATTCCACTAAAAAGGAGAAACCGAGGGTAGTCAGCAACTCGCGAGCTACACATCAAGCGCGAGGGGACATCCGAAGGACTTCCCTCTACTACTGGATGTATTCCAAGCAGCCCGTACTCTCGAAAACCTTCATACCCTTCATACAAGTCATATATCATATATATCATTGATACATTGATCTTCGACACACCCCAACATTTAGAGAGAGCCTCTGCGACAAGCAGCCATCACTATATCACGCGAATGTTGTCTTCATCAGGAGCGGCCTTGGCGAGCATCAGATGCAGAGCCACCCGTCATGATGGGAGCCTCCCAACACAAGCGACCAAGTGGCTTTGCAAAGCACACGAAGCACTCTGTATCCCCATCATTCATCACGTAAGGTACCCTGACTATCAGTGCTTCGCCAGAGACATAAATCTGACGCATCAATTCTAGCTCCTCCTAACCCTACTCATCTGTTCGGTCGCTATCTACATGGCTCGTTATTGGATTTACGCACCAGTATTACGTAGCAAGAGATGCCACGTCTCTTGAATATCTGTTCGAGGTTCGTATATAAAATGACTTGTCTACCTAAGTGTTCTTCGTCTCTTGACCACCTCCCCCTATAGCACTTTACAAGTCTACATATTTTCTACCTTCTACCCCGACCCTTTCCATCGACTACCGTTGGAAGTACATACCTTCATCCTACTTCGCAACATTACTTGGCGGAAATCCGGCAAAGGTCAACGTCCAACACATACAGCTGTTGACTCAAATTGCCCAACTTCAAGTTGTCGCTGTTCGACTCAAGACATCCCCAGACCTCGAGGGGCCGGTGTCTTGAAGTCTCGAGGTGTCCCCAAAGTTCAAGGCGTATCCAATCCTCTGGACGCCCCCAGGGCCGAGGCTCGGCTTCGAATACTCCTCACCGTCATTTCCGCTTCTCCAACTTCGACACCTCCGTACTCATTTATTCCAACGCAGCCATTGCGTCCTCCCTTTCCTCTCCCCAGCTGAACAAGGTGCAGTCTAATATGCCACTTCATCAACTGGGTTGGTACATGGACTTCGGCAAGCTCGACAACATGTTCCAGTGGATCGTCGAGCTACTCCCTCAGTCGATGGTCCTTTTAGTGAGACACGCAATGCCTTCTTCATGCCCTCGGCAGTCCCTGGCGCCACCACACGAGCCAGAGCCATACGTGTCGGCTGCGCCCGCCAGCAGCCGACACCGGCGGGGGCTGTTAACCACCCCGATGTCGGCAAGTCGGGAGTTGGACATGGTCCCAGACTCAGAAGTGGCCAACGACAACGACGACGACGTCTTCATGGAAGTCTCGCTCACGGCCTGAGTCCCATCGAAAAGTCTCCCTCGCGGCAATGTCCGGGCCCTTCCGGCGCGTCCTTACGCCTCCGAACACCCACGGTTGGCCCCCCGCCCCCATCTCAACAGGGAGCCCCATCGCCAGGCGATCGAATCCGGCTCCCCCGAGCAAGGGGAAAGGAGCCATGGGATCTACGTTGCTACCCCCCTGGGCGCCGGGCCGCAGGCCGAGCCCACAGATCGAGTCCGCAATGACGCGGTCTGCAGGCCCGCGCGCCTCGATCTCGGGGTCGACCGGGGCCCTTGTTGTCCGTCGACGGGGCCCGTCGGCGCTGCCGCGGGAACGCGAGCGAGACGTGGCCGCGCCTCGCACTTACCCGTCCTCGTACCAGGGCCCCTCGTCGACGACTCGGCTGAGGAAGATGGGGCCGGTGACTCTACTGCGACGAGCGACTGTACTGCCATGACGAGGACTGCGTCAGCGGCCGACGGATCGGCGAGCCAGCGCTGGATCCGTCGGCCGCTGCGGGTGCACCCGCTGTTCGAGGCGCGCTGGGGGGACGACCCGAACTGGGGGCCTCGCGCCTTGCCGGCGCATGTTGGCCCCTGAGTTTCGGGTTCGGGAATATTGTCGCTAACGCACGCTACAGTCTAACTCACCGTACTTCCTTGGACGTATAGTGTTCTCGCTCTCTTGGACTTCATTTTGGGGGGGGGCTCCGTTTTGGGGTTCGCTTTTAGGTCTTAATCTCCAAGCTCTTGGCACCTTGGGTTTTCGCTTTTGCGCTTGATTTTGGTATTTGGAGATATCCCGTCTCCGATGAGCGGAAGATGGGGGGGGCTTTCAACTGTCATGTATTAGCGTGTATATACTGAACGGCTCTCTTGGAGTAATACATCTTGGAGATTGGAAGGAACATACAGACTCTCGTGTCAGTCTCCGATGTACCTATCGCGAATCTGGCGACCGGCGTCCTGTTGGTATTGCTATCTCTACTAAGAGACGAAACATACTCTAGCAGGGCCGCTGCTAACTGGGAAAGTCTAGGTATTAATAGGCAATGGTGTCTAGGGCTATGGCGTGTGATGGGCCGGGAGGCTCTACCGCATACTGCATCATCACTTTGTTTGTGTCCACGAAACTTTTGTAGCTGGACACATTGATAACTTGTTCATTCGGTGACTACCGAGCCGTGTTTGTTACTCTCCTAGTCAGGATATCACCATCCTTGCCACTATTCCTGTCACACTGGATGAAAGAGAGGTGAGGAATGCCTAGTCATCAGAGGCAAACGTGAAAGCCCCTCTACACATACAGACACAGCTACACGTAGGTACTTGTACGTGGTCTTTTCGGATCAGGGCACAAATATGTCATGACGATTCTCCTGAGCTGCAGCCATGACGATGAAGCTTCATCCGTACCCAGCAATGACTGTAGATGAGCTAGATATGGAATCGCTATATAAACCCTTCCATGGCTTCTCTGGCCACTCGAACCCTGACCCCTTCCATTTCCAGGTCCTCGCTCGTGCTGCGAGATGTCTTGCTCCCACCCTGCTAAGCAATATCTTACTATCACGTACTCGAGCTCACATCACGGAGTTCTGCTCCCCCCCCCCCCCCCCCCCCCTCCCCCAAAGTTCCAATAGGCGGGAAGTCATATCGACGACATCACTTTGTTCTCACGTCTACACGTCTGGTCTATCGTAGACCGTAGACAATGAGTGAGGAAGCCAATCCCGCCAGCCCCGGCGCCGGCGAGCCTGGCAACGTCGGACAGGAAGAGAACAGCGACAAGTCCAAACCCAAGTCCAGGTCCAAGTCCGAGTCCAAGCACAAGCCCAAACCCAGCTCGACCCCCAAGCCGGACCCTCAGCCGGTCCCGAAGCCCGACCCGCCTCCCAGACCGAAGCTCGGCGACAAGGACAAGGACAAGCACAAGGAGAAGAGCAAGAACAAGGAGAAGAGCAGGGACAGGGAGGAGCGCGTGTCGTTCCGGCACTGGCTGGTATCCGGGGGCACGGGCCCGCCGCCGACGCGGTCGGGCTTCGAGCAGATGGCGCGGGCGCGGGCGGCGGCGACGCGGGAGCGCGACGACCGCGAGGCGGCGTGGCGCCGGGCCCTCGACGAGCGCCAGCGGTATCTCGACCGCTGGGAGCGCGAGTGGGGGCCCGTCGGCGTTGCCCGTGTCGTTACTCAGTTGTTGGGGAGCAATAGGCGAAGGTAGGCGAGAGGAAGAGGATGAGGAGGGAGGGAGGGAAAGAGAGAAAATAAGAAAGGGGCAACGATCAGGTCACGGAGGAGGTACGGTTGTGTGGGCTTTGGAACTGTTCCAACAAGTTTTTGGTCGTATCGAGGCAAGAGTCGAGTTCATCTAGGGATACCTATAACCAGTCAGTAGTGAGACAGGAGACCCTGTCCAAATACTCATAGCATCACTTGAACATCAACACAGTTTGAACAAAGCAGTGAAATGGGTCGAAAAAAAAATCATCATTAATGCAACGCAGTTTTCTTGCTGTCCAGGCCCGGTCCCTGTTTTACTCCCACAGTTTAAAAAATATGTACAGCTTAAGAACCCCCCCAAAACCGCAGGCTAATAGCTAGCCTCGGGTATGCCATCCGCCACGCTTCTCAACGAAGTTGAGCATAGGTAGAAAGGCTCTCCCAATAGAGACAGGTCCAGGCTTACAGAGCGAGAGGAGCACTGCGACACAGCTCATGGGAGAATAAAGTCGGTTCTTCGGGGGGTTCTGAAAATCAAGATTAACTCCCTTAGCCTCTATACGCCTGGAAATCCTCCATAGAGCCATTGTGTCAAGCGCGACGTAGGAGGGAATAGTGAGGCAAGAAAGTAGTGTGATCGAGCAACCGCAGGCCACGGACGGCCGAGCGGATCTAGCCATGTAATGCTTTTCGTAAGGCTGGCATCGCTGAAGGCTTCGGTGATCATGTCCGAGTCAAAACGTGCAACGTCAAGCCGCTGAAGCGAGTTCGGGTTCAAGAGATTATGAGTTGTTGGCCGAGAGCGTCATACAAGTCCTCATGGGAAGGCCACCATCCAATGGGACCTGGTGTATCCTGCCACCGGGGTACCCCACCGTAGGGATACCATTACGGTTGGTAGTTGTAGGTTTGAATTAGGGGTATGACGGTTCGACTGCGGACGTCTAATCCAGCAGGGAGAGATCGTCGACCGACTCCTTAGTGTCGACGATGCCAAACACCGGGGCATTCTTCTTGGCCCATGAGCGAGTGATGAGGGAAGCTATGCATCGATTAGCGACAGTCAGGTTTGGGAGCCGCAATAGACAATACCTTTCATGAACTTCTTGCTAGCGTACTTCTTATAAAAGGCCTCGTGGCATATGGGACGCGCTAAATAGTCCACCATGAGCTCGAACACGGGCTCAATCTCTTCCTCTGAGTATCCCGCATAGTAGGCGATAGTCGGGTCCTAAAGCGAGTTAGAAGGTAAGACACTGAAGAGGCTATAGATCGAGATAGGATCACCTACCCATTCACCCCGGTCGAGGATCATGCGTGCCAGGTACATGGCAGCAGCAGCAACGTGACTCGGGCGGTACGCTAGGAATCGGTAGTCGACGATGCTGATCTCCATCAGGAACTTGCCTATCGTTCTAGACTGGATGTCATAGTCGTCCGCCTTAGAAATGCGACGGAGGAAGTTCATGGGGTTGGGATAACTGAGATCGTAGTTGAGGGTCTCGAGGATAAACCGTTCCGCGCTAAGGATCTCGGCGTCGCTGAAACCGTCGTCGGCTACGTGTCGGTAGTTGCTGACATGAGGTGAGAGCACCTCCTCGTACTTGGCCGCGATGAACATGGCGGTAATACCAACCAGCTGAACGCGGTCTAGCTGCACCACCTTCTGAGATAGGAAGCGGTCGATGATGTTGATAGCGAGGAACAACGTCTCCGGGAGAAGGTGGAATCTCGTGTGAACCTCGATCATCCAGTCGACCAAGATGCCACGCGTCTTCCACTCCAGCTCGTCCTGTGCCGCCATGTACTGAGGATTGGGGATCGAGTTGCATTCCAAGTCGCGAAGATACTCGAAGATTTCGTGCGCGTATTCCGCAGCCATCACGGGGTCGTCCAGACCCTCTTCCTCCAAGTCCTTGACACCCGGGGGAAGGACAAATCCGACGTCATTCTTGGGAGACTCCTCGTGGGATTTCTGTTCGGCAATTGAATCGAGCTTACTCGACTTGGGCTCGGCCTGCTTGAGCTTCTTGTGTTCATTCTCAAGAGGGTGAGACTTCTCAAGAGTGTGGGCCTTCTTTCGAAGCGGCTCATCCTCCGCAATGTCCTGCTTGATGTTGGTAGACGTCACCTTTCTCTTATGGGACGTGCCCATAACACCAGAACCGGACGCGGTACGCTTAGGTTCCGCCTTCTTGGGATCCTTCGTGGAGAGGGCAGTACGCGAAGTAGGACGAGCCTGGCTCTTCTGAACACCGGTAGGATGTGCGGCCTTGGAGACTAGACCGACCTTGCCTCCGCCAAGAGGCTTCTTGCCCTCGGCGACCTGACCCTTTCCAACATTGCTGACATCGTCCAAGGCGGCACGCTTCCGTTGTGCGGTAGGATTGACGTTGGCAGCCGACTTCTTGGATTGGAGTGCCTGCTTGGCGGGTTGGGATGTAACATCGACATCGAGCGCGGCGGCCTTTGCACGCGTCATACGCGTGGAGTTCTCGTCATTCTCGTTGGAAACAACGCGCCGTCCAGCAGGGCGTCCCTAGAAGAGATAGAATGAGTAAAGTCCATTGACGCGGTATGAATGAAGGAGTCCGTGTGAAACCATGTTCACAATGGCTGACAAAGGTGCTTTGCTTACCGGAGGCATGTTTCTAGACTGATGTTGCTCTTGAAAGCAACAATTCGACCTGGAAAAGATGCTAGTACGACGTGTCAGCTGCAGCTATAACCAAAGTGTGTTTCCCGTGGGAATATATCGGAGGGCGTGGTGTTATACGATGTCGTCTGCTAGACACGCGTCGAAGCGTGTCGAAGCAAGATTGCAGCGTGTTGGTTGAAGGGAGGATATCAGTGAGAACATACGAATAGGTGTTTCACTGCAGCGTAGAAAGAAAGAGGAGGCTATGTCAATAAGCTCTCCTCGATATCCAGTACTGACGACTCGGAGGGTAAATGCTGTGTGCTATGTACCCAAAGGCCAAGGACAAGAGACGCGATGCCAATGGAGGATGTTGTGCGGTAGTATTACTTGGGAGCAAAGGGTATTGAAGAGGAAGCAAAGTAGAAGAGCAAAAGGTATCGAGGTGAAGGTGAGGATTGAGGTTGGAGGTTGTGTGTTGATATGTAGATGGCAATGTTTTGGCTTTTGCAGTTGTGAGAGGTGGAGAGAAGAGGTACCATACCTTTTTGACGTGAGGGATGTTTGCACGTAAACGGTACACGGTCCTCTAGCGCGAATTGCGGGCTGGCAGCTGGGGCACGTATCGAGGCTTCCAAGGCAACTATCCCTCCGAGGCGCCAAACACCCCTGTCCGATGTTTCTCTGGGTAACGAACGAGTTGAGACAGAGACAAGAGATACGGGTATTACCTTGGCCTTAATGCCTGGTCCTTAGGTACCTTGGCCTAGGGTTATATAGCTGTAGGATGCGTGTATCGTGTGTCGTGTGTCGTGTGTCGTGTCTATGAAGGTAATACGCGAATCGAACTGGCTCGCACGCCACCGAAGCACTGCCTCGGTATTTGCTCTTGGAAGTGCGAGGAGAGAAACGAGTTGGATGAAGAGGAAAGATGTCTTGGACCGGACCTGAAGAGCTGAGAGAAGAAGAAAAAAGGTCTGGGTGGGAGGTTGGTCGCCTATGTACCTAAACGTGCGAAGCGGGTAGCGGAATCATCGACTTGCGAGACGCGATTTTGCAGAGAATAAGCGGCGCACTGGCACTGGGCGCACGAAAAAATAGAAGCCGCCAGGTCGCCAGGCAAGGCCTACACGGTACGGAGGTACTTCAGACGGCCAGGAATACCCACCTGCCACCAGACAACGGTTGTTGCGGTCCCGCATTTTGCTCTTTTTTCTGTCCTCTCGAGCCTTGGAAACGTGACTGACTCCACACATCCCCACACCTCAGCTAGATCAACAGAGGCAACCGCGGGGCAACGCCCTTTTTATTGGCCCGAGGCGCGACTTGGTCGGAGAATTCACTTCATCTTGACCAATCCGCTGACGTGATGCCGTGTTTGCGACCCAGATGTGGCTTGAACCATTGATCCTATTCTTTTCTTCCCTTGTCACCCACCTCGTCTCTTAATTTTCCTCTGGTTCAGCCTCATCTTCGTCATCAACCTTTTCATCTCAGCCTCAGTTTATCCAATTTCAGCCTCGCATCTACCATGACCCTGGCAAAACATCGGTTAACACCAGATCCACCTGAACAATCCCTGTCAATTTCATCTTTTATGTCCATTCATAATTCCCCGCCAAGCCTCACACCCTGGTCTTCGGAAGAACTCGATTTTCCCGAATAGCTTCAAATTTCCATATTCCATATTTCGAAGTCTTGTAGCCTCACCCTTCGAGGCTGCACCACCTCTTCACTGCCGGCTCTGTGCTAGTTGACATATGCGCCATTTCTTGCTACGAGATGCCATGATGTTACAGCCGCGGATATTCTCTTTCTCGGCTCGGAGGGTGCTAGCCAGCTATCAGTGCTCGTCGGGTCTTCCCCTTCGAACCTATGCCACCATCCACGAGGCTCCCCCTCCCCCCGATCCTGCTGTCGGTCAAGTGCCTTCGGTCCCCAAGGCCGACCAGGCCCCTCCCAAGCCTGCCAGGGACTATGTACCGAACATCCCCAGGTCGGAAAAAGAGTCGACCGTTATCCTGCGCACATATAAGCCTCGGACGCCCGGTGTGCGGCACTTGAAGCGGCCCATTAACGACCACCTATGGAAAGGCAGGCCTTATCTTCCGCTGACTTACCCCAAGAAGGGCATGGCAAAGGGCGGCCGCAATAACAATGGGAAAGTTACTGTGCGGCATCGCGGCGGAGGTGCGAAGCGAAGGATACGAACGATCGACTTCCATCGCTGGATTGCCGGCCCCCACCTAGTCGAGCGGATCGAGTACGACCCGAATCGCAGTGCGCACATTGCATTGCTAAACGAGGAGGCGACTGGCAAGAAGTCGTACATCATAGCGCCCGAGGGTTTGAGGACCGGGGACGTAGTGCAAAGCTTTCGGTCGGGTATCCCTCAGGACCTCCTCGAAAGCATGGGTGGTGTCATCGATCCGGGTATCTTAGCTGCCAAGACGGCGCACCGTGGAAACTGCTTGCCTCTACACCTCATCCCAGTGGGGACACCCGTGTTCAACGTTGGCTCTCATCCCAAGGGGGGCGCTGTTTTCTGCCGAAGTGCGGGTACCTTTGGCGTCGTCGAAAGTAAGGAAGAAGAAATGGGAGACGATGGTATCAGGATCATGACTGGCAAATATGTCAACGTCAGGTTGCAAAGTGGAGAGGTTCGGAGAGTCAGCAAGGATGCTTGCGCAACTATTGGAGTCTCGAGCAACCTTCACCACCATTACCGACAGCTTGGCAAGGCTGGTAGGAGTCGATGGCTGAACATCCGGCCAACGGTCCGTGGTGTAGCCATGAACAAAGGTATGGCGGACGCTTTTCTTGCACGTTGGTGAGACAGGAGACTAACCATGCCTTCTAGTGGACCATCCTCACGGTGGTGGTCGTGGTAAATCAAAGGGTAACCGACACCCTACCAGTCCTTGGGGAAGAACACCGGTACGATACGCACTCGATCTATCCAAGATAGTCCGTATACTGACATTGCTCTCAGGCAAAAGGTGGTTACAAGACCCGGAGGAAGAACAACCCCAACAAGTGGGTTGTGGTTCCTCGGGTACGGAACATGGGCAGGCGGAGAGACAAGAAGAGCAAGCCATCGTAGAGGTGCTCTGCTTCGACGTGTATACCAGCCAATCTTACTCTGTCCATATGTACAATTTACAGTCTTGGCGAGAGCGAGACTTATTCTCTGACGGTACTCTATACAACCCGAGTCAATGTGTACATGTGTTCCTGTTTACCCAAGGACAGCCATTCTCCCCTGTTAGGTCTTGCTATCGCGTCTATGCTAACTAACGCCTTCCCTGCCGCCAACCTCTAGCCGTTCTGTCACCGGAGACATTTCGCCAAGCAAACGGGAAGCACTATGAGGAGCCTGAATCTCGTAGACGCATCCTTTCGAAGATATCTAACTGATGCATTCCTACCTAGGGGGGTTCCCCTTCTTGTTTATACCTCGTTTAGAGCACTGTTTTAGTTGGCTCACCGCTCAGATCCTCAGAGGTATGCTCCGTACTCTACATGTTGGGGTTGATGTGAACGCATCACGATTTACGATTGCAAACTATATATTGATGAGATATGACACAACCATATCTGAGCTCCCCGTCGCTGCTAGCTGACCGAGTATTATGTAGAGTTGAGAGACCGCACCATTTCGTTTTCGTATATCAACAGCGGACGGTGTCTCTGGATGCATTTTATAAATCGTCTTGCTTCGACTTGAACGAAAGTGAACCCGGGAAAGAAAGACCTCCTATTGGGGAAATTTCGAAAGCATCGCGGCCACTCGCCGTAACTCATAATAGACGACCAAGGCCCCGCCCCTTACGCAGCCTGCCTATACCAGTTCTCAGCAGGGTCGCCCAGACACTCGCCCACAGTCACAGTACGGTAGCCTCTGGTCTGGATACCCTGAAGCATATACTCGGTGAGGTTGTGAACGGTCTGCTCGTGGATATCATGCGCGATGACAAGCGCGCTGTCGGTCTGGGGTGACCTGCCAGCGTCGAAATAATCGTCGAAGCGGTCCTTGGCGTTCTGGATGCGGTCGGGCGCGTCGTTGTCGTAGTCGTCGGTGTCGAGGTCGAAGTAGACGACGTGGTAGCGCAGCGCGGCCAGGTCGTCGGCGCACCCGCTCGCCGCCGTGCACGAGCTGTACGGCGGCCGCATGTACGTCGGCACCGCGCCCCCCAGCACGTTGCGCACCGCCATCTCGTTCTTGACCAGCTCGTCCCGCCGCCGCGCTGCTGTGACGGCGCTGAGGTCCGCGTGCGACCACGTGTGCGACGCGATCTGGTGGCTCTCGGCGTACATGCGCCTTTGCGACGTTTTCTCGCGTCAGCCGCTTTTCTTTACCAGTTCGTAGAATCAGGGACACAGGTAGGTAATATGGCTGGCTTACTGGATCAAACCGGGCCACGGCAGGCTGGCGTTGTCGATCTCCCCCTTCCCGTTGTTGATGCCGGTGACGAAGAAGGTGGCCCTGGCGCCGTACCGCGCGAGGAGGTCCAGCAGGTCGCTCGTGTACTGGCCCGGGCCGTCGTCGAAGGTCAGCGCGACGTCGCCCGCGTTCTCGCAGCTGTAGATGCCGTCGCCGCCGACGGCCACGTTGCCCAGCGGCGTCCGGTCCAGCGTCGAGGTGTTGGCGCCCGCGGGCGTCTTGTTCGCGTCGCACGCCGGGCCGTAGTCGAACAGGCAGTCCGGCGCGCGGCAGTGGTCCGTCGTGGTACCGCAGTATCTAGAAATAGGCGGTGGTGGCACGTGAGCAACCCAAGCACGGTAGGCTGTGTATGTACAGAGAGTATCGCGGAATTCGGAAGCTCGATTGCTTTGCTTACCCAGCTCCAGAGCAGCATTCGGTAGCGCTGCACACCGTATCCCCGAAGTCTGGCCCGCAACGCCCGTCGTCACTGCTGCTCCCGTTACCACCGCTGCTAACTCCGCACGTTCCAAACGTGGTCTGGCACCCGTCATCGCAGTAGTCGGCCGTGCTGCCGCAATATCCGTACTGGGAGCAGCAAAGACCCTCCGTACAGGTATACCCCGCCACACCTGCGCCTGTGCTCCCGCAGGTCATGTCAGGGGAGATGTCGCGCGGGCCGAGCCACAGCGGAAGCGTCGAGGCGAAGCAAGCTGGAGCATGGCTTGCCAGAAGAAGAAATCCTAGAGTACTTAACCACATATCGGGAGGATACTCGGAACGATGAGACAGTTTATTTTTAAACGAACGTAGGTTAGCGAACGTCTCGTCCAACGAGTGCGGTGGTTAAACAGAGAAAACCTCAGATATAGGACGACAGGTCGGCAGTCGCCATATATTCTACGAAGCCGGCAAAGCCGGGGGCTGGCCAGTCCGGACTTGACCTCACCCATATCAGACGAATATCCAGTCATCGTGCGTAGTAGACCGGAAAGACTCTCCCAACGCATGAGCGAGGATTACCAAACGAAAAGAAAAATAATGACCTGCAGCCACGAGAGCTTAGGTCGGATCGTGTACTAAGGCCTAGCCCAATTACATGTCATAAAAAACGCCCCTCGGCCGCTGTTATGTACGCTGTGTTCATCATTACGGCAGAGAGCAAGGATCTTTCGATCGGAATAGAGCTACCATATCCTCGGTAGCCTGGCCTGTGTGGAGGATACGATCAAGTCTTTGTAATGTGTTAGTTTAGCAGTTCAGGGGTAAAAGGAAGCATTTTGCTTCTTACCTAGGTTGAGATAAGTCTCAACCCAACTAACCAACCACCAATGGGATAATTTCGAACAGCTCAGTTTTCATATCCGTAAGCCCTCACTTCTGGCTCTAAACTTGAGCTGCTTTTTTTTTTTCTAAGGCCAGATGTGTAACTACCCCCCAATAGTGAGTTTCGTGCAGGCGTCGTACGACACCGATGAAGCCGCCTGAAGAGCTGAGCTTGCTTTTAACCTTAAAGGCAAGATACCCCATGATCTTGCCATCTGCTGTTACCAGAAGAGAGGTCTTTTTATGGCAATTCCCGACGAATGTAGCATATCACGACCGGCTAGCTGCTTGCCGCCTATGCAAGTTTTGGTCAGGTACCGTAGTCGGACTTACCATCCGTGGCGTCTGCGTCTGCGGTGTGCTCTATGTTAGGCTTGCCAGGCCGGTGTTACACGTATGAAATACGAGATCGGATTCTTTCTTGTACGTAACACTACCTACTGTAGACCACTTGAATTTCTCATCATTTTCCTTACGTACTGCTTGTTTGAAAGAACAAGAGTTATTTACTGCCTGGGTACCTTGAAAGGCGAACGTGTGAAACCCGCAATCTATATACTAGAGCTAGTTCTACCAGAAACCCATCCTGTACTTGTGGGACACAAGAGGAGATGGACTGGAGTAGATGTGCCTTGCCACCATGTGGGATAGCACGAGGGGCACGAGGGGGCCGAGGGGACACGATGGGTTCAGGTGTCTTGGACGCAGTGGTGCGAAGTTCGCAAATTACGTGAAGGCCAAGAAGTACCAAGAGTGGCAGTGCAGGGGGCTCCAGCAAGAAGAGAATTGGGTTTTAGGGAAAGACAGGATGAGGGACACCTTTCTCGTTTATAGTAAGAAATAGTAGAGGGATGATTCTTGTATGTTGTATCGGAAAAGATCGATGCAAATTTGCGATTGCTTCATTTTAGAAGAGCTAGATCGCCAGATCGTTAGCATGCAGCCCGAATTGTAGCGAAGCCGCGTATTACATCAGCCACACAGACAAACTGCAGATGCTTAGCCACTTACATCATCTTCAATAGAGACCGAATGAGGGCATGCTTGACATGCTTTCTCAGCCCATCTACAGATCTGTATGGACGTTCCACCCACTGACCCAGTCTCAAACCCGCTCTCAGGTGAGGGACAGCTATGGGTAATTCAGCGTTAAGCATCTTACTGATTTGCAGGTGACGTGCTCTCGGCTCGAACTGGCGAACTGGATTCGCATAGGTAAAATAAGATGGAGATCTTGGTGAACTTGGCAGTCCTACCGGACATGCATAGCCCTCCCTCAAATGTGAGATTTTACGGCACTGGCGGTTTATATCTGTGAATGAGCGTGGTCGCCGGGCAGTCTGGGTTGCGCGTCTTCTTCTCCTTTTCTTCCCATCTCCCTTGCGTAGAAGCTATCTGGTCTCTCTCTTTTTTCTTTTCTTTTTTCCCCCTTCTTATCCCCTCCTAAGGCTGCGCACTGTTTGCCTCTGCATAGCAACGCCAGTGTACTTTGACTTACCTGACGTGACAACGCGATCGCGTCCCTCCGCCACACACACAGCCTTTATCTGATAGCTACTAGGCTCGACTCGGCCTCGGTCTGTGGAAAGATAGGTAAACGGCGAAGTCAGGTAGAAAAAGGGCAAAATAGAATCCTACCGCGCGGCATTCTTCTTCACTGCGCACCAACACTTCGACAACGCTTAGCCAAGGCCTAGAGACCCACGCGACCAACCTCCTTATTGGACCTGGCTCGTCTCGAGTTCCTGAGATTGCCACACCAAGGCGCGGCATAGGGCGATCCCCATTCGTGCTCACAACCACGCGGCCCCAGGCAAGCCCAGCGAGACGTACCAAGCCTTGGGTCCATTGGGGGCCTTGAGGAAACGGTAAAGGGTCCCTTTCGCGAGTATCTTGAGAAACAGGACCAAAAGCACCAGGACAACCCCCCTTCTGGCGCAAACACTTCTCGTCAGCTTCTACTTTCCCACATACAAGCGTCAGATGTCTACATACCGCCAACTATAGCTCAGAGCTTGTTGAAATGACCGACGAGGACCGCGCTGCTCCCGCACACAACCCGCTGCTTGCCCACCCTTATAGCAAGATGCCCGAACTCGGCTCTCTGACGCCCCAGGGCGCCGGATCCAAGCTCAGCAAGATCGTTATCAGTTCCTACGCTTTCGACTGGTTGATACTCGTCATCGTCGGTGTCATTGGCGTCGTCTTGGGCAACGTCACTCCGAATAAGAGACCCTTCAGTCTACAAGACCCCAATATATCGTAAGCGCCGCTCTCTTAGGCCACTTCGCCTTGATCGTCTGGAATAGCTGACTGATGGATTCCTAGCTTTCCCGTCACCCAGCACGAGACAGTCACCTCCGCTACGCTCTTGATCTGTAACGCCGCTATACCCGTCGTTATCATCCTGATCGTCGTCTTCATTTTCGTCCCCGGCCCTACAGTACCCGAAGGTACCCCGAAGTCCTTGATCTGGAAGCGAAAGCTGTGGGAGCTGCACACGGGATGGCTAGGCCTAGCGCTCTCCCTCATATCCGCTTGGATCATCACACAGGGCATGAAGAACCTGTTTGGCAAGCCGCGACCCGACCTCCTATCCAGATGCCAACCCGACATCCCGAACGTCGCCGACTACATCGTAGGCTTTCACACGCCGGCGGATGACGGCACGTTAAACGGAGCGTACAACGGCCAGCTCGTGAAGGCAGAGATATGCAAGAACCCGGATGCCGATTTTCTTGACGATGGTTTTCGCAGCTATCCTTCGGGACACGCTAGCTCTGCTGCGGCAGGCTTGATCTATCTTTCATTCTTCCTGGCTAGCAAGTTCGCCATTACACACCCATTCGTGCCGCAGGACGCTTCGTCGAGGGATACGAGCGGAGTCACCGCATTCCCGTCGCGGCTGCGCAACGGCCGCCTCGATACGTCTGCCAACACTTCGTACGAGTCCATGCGAGGCAATCAAGACGTCGAGTCGTCGTTCCCACTAAACGCGCCGGCAGCTAAGCAGATGGGAGCCCACAACTCGGCCGTGCAGTCCGTGCGCAGACAAGCCGCGGCGCCGCCGCTCTACCTGCTCCTCATCACGGTGCTCCCCTTCTTCACGGCCATCTTTATCGCCAGCTCGCGCTGGTTCGACTTCCGGCACCACGGATTCGACATCCTGTTCGGCTTCATCATCGGCACCATCACGGCCTGGTTCGCGTTCCGGTTCTACCACATGCCGATCCGCTCGGGCGCCGGGTGGGCGTGGGGCCCGCGTAGCCGCGACAAGGCCTTCTGGGCGGGCCTGGGCTCGTGGAGCTACGCGACCGACAAGAAGCACTGGATCCGGCCCGGCGACGAGACAGAGCGCGTCACGGGACAGCGCGCCGACGACATCGAGCTGGGCTTGCGGTACCGCTCCAAGGTAGACGATCCGAGCCACGCCGAAGGCTCGGGGGTCACGGCGGACAATCAGTTCTGAAAGGGTTTCTGAAGGGTGGCGTTCTGCTCTTTTCTTCTTCTTTTTTACACACTTGATACGGAGTTCGAGAAAAATAATGAGGTCGGCATCATTCTCGGGCGATGTCGGGTCGGCATATACGATAGGGACAGGCAACAACTTGCATATGTGAAACGGCACCAGGCGTTCATATAGAGAAACACGGTTTGGGGACGGATCAGGCCTGGTTGTAACGAGCAAAAGGTAGCACGAGATAGGTTGAATACCTGCGTCTCGAAACTGGAGGACTCGATGTGGGTTTTTTGTGACTGGTCTCTTGCGTAGTGCTGGCTGACGCGAGGTTTTCTCTCTGGGACGAGGTAGTTCGTTCTGACCAGTCCATCTAATGATATTATGTATAATCAAGAGTGCCTGCCTGGCTGGGTCAGTTAACACAGCCAAGGCAGCTTCGACAGGCGAAGCAGCTACTCACAGTCGGCAAGTGAAAGGGGCACGAACTTATATCATGACCATATTAGATTCATACGTATTTCAAGTTGAGGTTCTATATAACACCCACCTCCTAGCTTCGTATCTCTTGAATTTGTGCTACTCTTCTCGATACCCTTACCTTCGCTATATTGCCTAATACCTAGAAACCTAAGGTATTGAAGCGTATATGGTGACTTCCTTGATAGGCATGAAACAGGGACCTTCCATACAAACATGCTTCAAAAGGGCCGAACCTTCTAGGTATTCCATCCCGTGTCTACCTTAGGTACAAACACCTACGGCAGCAACGACCGCCTAAAAACCTGGTCCTGTTTGCTTCCACGTAACCTTTTCACCCCAGGCAACCCCGAGCAAGCAAGCAAGCAAGCACGGGCCTCCCCACTGGCTTCCCCAGAAAGTCTATATAAACCCGCCCAGCTCCCCCCAAATCTCTGATTCTTCTCTTCTTCCTCTTTTTTCTTCCCCATCTTAGTGCATGGGCTTTAGGCGTCACAGTGAGGATCTGATCCGAGTGCGTCTTTTTGCTAGTTGAAAACTAACTTTATGACCGCTTCTGTCTGGCCTCGGCCGGGCAGGGAATCTTTGGAAAAACATAACTTCCCTTCTGGGGATGATTCCTTTTTCGTCACGTCTCTGTCCCTTCGCTGGATGGAGGTGAGGAAGAAGTAGGAAGGTGTACTGGTGGAACTGATGTCATCGTCGTACATCAAGCACTTCTAGAGATGCGATCGGTACGGATTCAAGGCGCGACCACTCGGATATAATGGGTATGTCAGGTACACTAAGCGCGTAAGATATCTAGGAATATCATATTACTATTGCCATATATTCGTATCACTATGCATTTCTCAAGTAGACTGTCGAAATAACCCGGGCGAAGGCTGATCAGATACTGCGATGCGATACGTCCATCGCTTTACCATTAGAGTCGGCATAAAATATTCCACGGCCTCCAATCTCTTGGAAGCATAGCTCGGCCAATACTGACCAAGATAATTACATCGCCGCAGAGAATCATGGCTGAGTAAAACGTGTTTCATACCAAGGCAGTATATTAGCATCCTAGGACTCCGGGGAATCTTATTAACGCCGTCGAATGATACCCTATCCCTCTTAAAACGCCGACGTGATGCGAGAACGGGGGAGCCTTCGTCAGAGATACCACCGCGTAATCCCGCTTTGTGCTCGATCTCGTCCCTTGCCAACCTGTACCAGGCCCCCCCTCTGGTAGGCTTGAACGCCAGCGAACGACCTTCGTGTCACGACATGGTCAGCCAAGAACATGCATAGCGTTGGGTTCCATCGCCTCGATGTCGATATCCTCTTCCTCCTCTTCGTCCTCCTCCAGGTCGTCGTCGCCGATATCGTCCTTAAAACCGCTCTCCACCTCTAGCTTCCGCAGGCGCCGGAGCATGTATGAGCGCTGAATGCCCTGCCAGCGAATCAGCGTAGCGGACGAGTGTACCTTGAAGCCGTAGACGCGAGGAACGTATCGGTCGGTGCTCTTGGGAGGAACCAGGGCCGGGTAGACCTGGAACATGATGTTGTGGAAAGAGGTTCCGAAGTACGCGCCGTCGATGGCCCCGTGCCGCGACGACTTGGGGTTGTAGACATCCTCGCATCGAACGCAGTAGAGCTTGACCGGCTTCTGGTGCGGTATGTCGGTCTGGCCCATAGGCAAGAGAGGGTGCGAGTGGCAGAAGACGCGAGGGCATTTCCCAAAATCGGCCTTCTTATATTTGTCGAGCTATAATCAGTTAGCTACTTCGAAGGCGCCTCAAGATAGTTACCCGGATGTCTTTTCGTACCATTTTTGCTAAACCTCTAGTCGTGACAATATATCGAGCGTGGATTAGGCCATATAGATGACGAGCCGACTTTTCAATCGTCTCTCTCATCTCATCGTCGCAATCTAGGTCGAAAACGTCGGTGATGAGGTCTAGTGCATACTGGTAGTATTGGACTTCCGTGTTGAGTCCCGTCAAGTTGAAACGGTCAGTGAGATAGTCCTCGTCGATCTCGCAGAAATATTCATTCCCACGGGAAGAGATGAACTACAAGTGTGATTAGCATCCTGTCAACACAACCCACGAGCAGCACTTCGAGGAGGTGCTTGACTGATCAACTCCTCATGGTAGCCAGACACGAACTGATTTCGGCGAATGCAGAGCGCGTGCCACGGCTGATACTAACATTACAAACAAAGGGAGCGCCATAGCTAGTATCGCTGTAATCGAAATCATCAAAATCAACCTCGTCGCTAAGCGCGTCAAGCTCTGTGTTGTATGCGGGCGTCACTGGACGCATTTGGTCGAGCATTGCCGACAGTATGGCGTTTTCAATCGTGGCCATTGGCAATTGAGCCCTGCTTTGCGAGGAGAGACGAACCGTGGTGAGGGGGTGGTAGATGGGGCGGAGTGGCAGAGAAGTAGTAGGGACAGGCTCTCAAAGGGAACAAAGCTGTTGTCTAAGGAGATGGAGGGCTTCATTGTCTTTGGTATGGGTGGCATGTCATCTGAACATGCAATAGCCTGAATGGCCAGCAGCCTGGAAGTTTCGAGCTGTCCAAGCTGAAACAAGAAAAGGGAACAAGATTAGTAAAAAGTGCATTTGTACTCACCCAATCACGCCAGTAGCTTGTGTAGTCGCTGTCAGACTCGGAGACGAACTCATCCATGGTGATAAGATTAGCTAGGGAGATGTGGTTTGTCGAGTAGCTCTCTGCTCGGCCGCCAGCTGATCGGCGTCGACACGCGTAGAATGTGCCGCCGGGCTCTCCTTGGGTGGGAGAAGAAGATCAAGTTCTAAGGATGGCTTGGGTGATGGCGATATGTTCCCTCGAGCTCGCTAGGGATAACATGTGGTTGGATTGAGGGGGAGTTGGCGCAAGCAAAATACTAGCTTAAGTCCAGCTCGACAAAATGCTCGACTCGTTTTTGGTGGGTTGGCGGTTGCCAGGCTGGTGGGGGTTTCCAAGCCGAGTGGGCCCGACTTCAGCCTCAACACCGTCTGCACCCGCCTGCGCCCACCTGTACACCTGCGCACACCTGCCCGCACCTGCGTCTACCTGCCAGCCGGCGAAGGCCAGACAGGGCCAGAAGGGCCTAGCACTGACGTCCCTGCCCCTGGCAGCCTGGCAGCCTGGCAGCCTGGCAACTGGTAGGCTCGCTCTGCTTGCCGAGCACCTCAAATCTGGGGATGTGGACGGTACGTACAAATGCCATCTCCACGCAATTAAACCAGCGATTCGCCGCCTCATATACATTACGCGCATAAGCACGAATCGTATATCTACCTAGGTACACATGTACATACATCAATTTATACGCCTCGCATACCTTATGTACATGATCTACAGGACACGAGACACGTCCTACAGGATATTACGGTCTTTATGCTTCTGTTACTCTTGGGAATTTTTCAACTCTTCTACCTACTAGCCCCCTCGGTTGATACATGGTAGATCGACTCTGAAGCTCCTGACTTTTGAGGTAGCCCAAGCGTCGTCATGCAACGCCTCTCTTTGTCGTGACAAACACGACACGAGAGCCCTCGGAGGCATCATACCCATCGTATCCTAGCCCTCCCTCAGCTCGATTATATCGGACTCGCCGTGCCCAGGCTGCTTATATCGCTATTCGACTGCCCATCCGAGCTGATGTCCGAGTTCTGTCGCGTTAGCCGGGAACTACCATTCGCTTTCCGCGACGGAACCTCGAGCCTCGTCATTATGTCGGTGTCGTCCGAGTCTTGCTTGACGCGGATATTAACTAGTTTCATCGCCTCCCTTAACGTCTCCCCGCTTTCGTCCATCGCCGCTAGGAACCGGGCCAGTTCCTTGCACAGGTCCCAATCCTCCTCTCGAATAGCACGAGCGAACAGTCGGACTGACTGTTCCGACGCCGCTCCAAGCTCTTCGAATGTGTGTAGTATTAACAAATAGCCCCCTGCCGTCTTCAGGGAGCCGCGCTGGAGCGATTCTTCGAATAACTCCTGCGGCGGAGGTAGGTATGCAAAAAGTGTCCGCCATGACCTAACCTCTGTTTTCCTTGTGCACCGAACCACAATGTCTAGATACTGTTTAAATGATGATAAAAGTGAAAGAACGCGGGGCAAGATGGCTGCTTCGGGTGTTGGGGCCGAGTCGACCTCCTCGTCAAGGACGTGATGAAGTAACACTTCCAACCCGTGCGCAAAATACTCGAGATTCTGGTACTGCTGCGCCAGTTTCAGCGCCATGGCGGAATTCTTCGCCACTAGATGGAATCGTAGAATTTCAGGAAGAAATAGATGTGTCTGCGAGCCGTTAGTCGAAGCAAGAGGAACAGGAACCAAAACTGCTTACTCGAATAGAAAACCGGAAGAAAGAGAAACTGACGTCTCTTCGTTGGACCAACTCGGGCTCAACTCCCAGCACTATACCTTTACCCAGCAGGACGGAGAGAGGATAAAAATCGATAGGCATGGATACCGTAGGGGGCAACTCCTTGCTGGGCTCAACTGAAGTCGCTCGTAGGACATCCTGGATGTCGGGCCACACCTTCAGGTCGTGGCCCTCGAATATCCATAACGAATTCCGGAGACCGGTCTCCTCCGTCTCCGCAGAGAAATGCGCGCTGGATTCACTCAGCATACGAACGGACAACTGATCCCTCATGCTTGCGTAGAATTCTACGTTGTGCGATATGACACGCATATCGTATTTGAGCTGCCCTTCGTTATTCACCGACGGCTGGAGAAGGACAAGTTTGCCATCCACCAGAAACAGCACGGAAGCAAACGCAACGTCCTGCGAGGGATCGCCATCGATCATCTGGTTTTCTGGCAGAATCCAGCTAAGCCCCCTCACTCTCGCAGGCGAGCGGACGATGCCGTGGAAAGCAATCTGCCCAACTTGTATGGGCCGCATAGCACCGGAGACGGGAGCGAAGACAAAGTGATAGAGGAGGTTGTCGTAGGTATAGACTAATAAGGAGTCTTCCCCTGACGGTGTGATCAAGACGATAGGTGCTGATAGTTGCTGGGTAAACATGACAGTCGAGTTGTCCAGGGCGGCCTCTCGCGAATACAAGCGCAGCTCATATGATCGGTTGGCCTCAACAGCGGCTACGAGGATGTGCTGATACCAACACATGCCGCCTCTTACTTGAAATTCGTTCTCCATGGCCTCGTTTGCAAAGGTCTTCCATCTACCGCTATTAACGCTGTAATGTGCAAGCCCCCGCCTGCCCGCGACGGCAACATATCTGCCGTCGGCAGAGACCACAGTGCATTTGATGGGCCATTGGTTGAGAAGGTAACTAGACGGGATCCTGGCATTATGCCACAGAAATGGCTCGGCAGAGATGCTAGTAAGGTCCGGCAGATCATAGCCTCGATACACCATGACACTCGATGAGCTTTGCAACACGGTTCGAAAGAGATTCGGCGGTGTGTAGCAGCCTGTCACCGCGCTCCGCGCCAACTCAAGCAACCAGATAGCTTCACTTTGACGGGCAACAATTAATACCTCGCAGGCCCCGCCGATCCAACTAGCTTCTCTGACGCCACTTAGCCAGCTCTCTTGGTTGGCAGATGTGACGGTATGATTCGCATTGAAGCTGTGGCTGGCCGTCTTGCCGAACACGCTCCACGTTGCCCACCCGTTTTCGTAACCGGCGAAGAGACAGTAACCATCTGGCGAATAGCTGAGGGCCTTCAGGGCACCCGAGGCGTCGGACGAGACGGGAAGTCTATGAACATGCGAAGGGGGAATGTTGCCGGCATAGTCTCTAGCAGAGTATACGCGGATGCTCCCATCAGCGCAGCCGACGGCTACCAGTGAGAACCGGGCGTTGACGACTGCTCTAACTGCATGGTCGCTATCTCTAAGGGGGGAGTGAAAGCAGTGGCCCTTGAAAAGCTTCTTCGGATCGAAGTCGGCGTTGTCTTTGGTTGAAGTGGCCGAGATTCGTTGAACGGCATACGCTTTTCCATCGCTTGTAACCCACGTAGAGAGGTTCATTGGCCGATCGTGGGTCATCTCCTTGATAGACGCCTTCTTCTCCAACCAGCCCATACGGCTCACAAGCTCGGTGCTCGTCTGATTGCCCGTACTGTCCGGAGTCCATCTTATGCACTGGACAGCCGCAGGCTTCTTGGTGGCCACGACCAGCTCGTCGTCAAGAGCAATGGAGCATTCGATGCCAGCATCGACTTTGATTACCCTACGGAAGCGGACGCTTATGTCACGAACTCCCGCGCCTTCACCTGGACCTAACAAGATCTGGTCCGGAGTATTATTGCCAGGTCCTCCAAAGTGGCTCTGGCGGCGCCTCTGGATATTACTATGGTCGGAAAAATGCGGTTTATACACACGAGACTCGGCGTCTGCCGCAAGCGAATACGTTATCAAATACCCCAAGCTCGTTTGGACGACGAAGATGATAGAATCTGGCCGTAGCAGAAGCGCGACATTGGTACCGTAGGATTTGAGAGAGGCTTCGGATCGCACGACGACAGCTTGGATCACAGTAGGCTGAGTGAGGTGCCAATGTCAGCATAGAGAGCGAAAAGCAAGCGCGAGCTTAGACGTACCTTGGTTTGCCATATAGTCATGGTCGTAGCTGTGATAACGGCAAATAGGTGGCCCGTCCTGGATACCTTCAAAGCGACAACTGGCTCCCCGGCCGGAACACCAACCGTCGCCGATCCTGCCAGGTACTGCTGCGAGCTGTGGTTGCTCCCATCGTGGTAGACATCATGCTCTACCGAGTTTATACCTGGCGTGGCTGGTGTCTTGAGGCCGGGGGTTATGGGCGGTACGAGCGGTATCTGGGAGTCCGGTACGCTTCGATCCTTTTCGTCGAGTATTACCGGAGCGGGCGGCTCAGAGCTCTTCGTGGACAGGGAGTCGTTGTCGGCGAGCGCGCTGGGGGAGGCAATGCCATCGTGGGATACGACTAGGTTCGTCTTAGCCGGAGCTTGAGCTTGGCTTGTGGTGGTGGCATAGATCCTAGGGGTTCCAATGGGCCAGTACATGGCTAATGCAGGCCGTTGGAACCTTCATCCGCGTCGGAATAAAGGCAGGTCATAGACGGAACGAGAGTAGGATCGGGAGATGCGCTGCTATCTGATCGGCTCGTGTATTTGCAACATGGCGAGGCACGAAGATGGGACGGGCTTTGTTAGGGGAGAAAGGGCTGAGCTAGAATCGCATTGTACAGTACAGAGCTACACGTACATAAAGAAATGCGGAATCGAGTACACCTGATGTACATGGATCCAGTCTGCAGATACATCACATCCACCGCTATTTTGAGTGGTCGCGAGAGGTACATGTATGTACCCAGCCTGCCAGGGATCTTTCGTGAAAGTAACCGCACCCCCACTAGAGGCATTTCTTGCTTGGCGCCCTCGATATAGCGATGCGAGTGTGAAGTACATAGAATAATCCCATAAAGACGCCAAGTCACAGCAACATCATCTAAGCACATGTTGCCCTCGGGGGATATAAAGAAAACTGATTTAGAGGGAAACATTGCCAGGGTCGGGCAAACAATCCCTTTGAGAAGAAGGTAAGTAAGTACCTGGTGTGATTAGGTTAGGTAGTCAAGTACAAGTATGTGCTGCTAGAGCTGTTCTTCCAATATTTTACTTTTACTTACGGCCATCCCTCAACCAGGAGAAACACACCGAGAACAATCAGCATCAACGGACAGATATTAATTGACGACTCGTAATAAACTACAGCCAGTCGTCTATCTCTATCATCGACTGTCGGTAAATAAGCACGACAATGGCTCGCATGGCCTCAAAAACCTCGGTTGCGCCTGAGAGGTTCAAGACTCTGATACCTTCGCTGAAGCCGACCATCTACAACGACCCCGGAACAAGCAGGACACCCAACAAGTAAGCGGCTTTCCATGTATATTTGCTATCCTGACACGCCTGCCTTAGTATCTTGTACATACAACGAGACTGACCAGCTCTACTAGTATCCGCACCATTGCTTGGAACCCCACGGGGACTTATATCGCAACCGGCTGCGCGGACAGGACTCTTCGTGTTTGTACGTGTTCCATCCCCCAATTATGCTCTACAGTATTAACCGACTCACAGGGAATGCCGATAAGCCCAATGTTCGCCAAACAACTGACTTGAAAGGTCATGCGGCACCTATCGAAAAGGTTGCTTTCAATCCCGTCAAGGATCTCGAGCTGTGCAGCGTGAGCAGCGACGGCGTGGTCAGATTCTGGGATGTCAAGACAAAGCAGGTCTTGAACGAAGTCAAAGGTCTAGGCAGCACCTTCACGCTAGCCTGGTCTCCTCGTGGCGACTGCGTCGTGGTTGGAAACAAGGTGAGCATTCCGGGTTTGGCTCTCTTCCTCAGCTTAAACTAACAATACCAGGACGACCAACTATATGTCGTCTCGCCAACCGAGAGCACCCCGGTCTCAATGCACCAGCAGTCTGTGCCGACGAACAGTATAGCGTTTTGCTGGAGCGGAGAGAGGGTCTTCGCTACTACCGGAGACGGGAGGACGAGGATCCTCGGCTTCCCAGGATTCGAGCCGGCCTATGTGTTCGATTATAAACCGGAACCGGATGCTGAATTCAAGCTGACCGGCCACACGTCGTCCTGCGTGTCCATCGAGCTACATCCATTCAACCGATACCTAGCGACAGGTGGGACGGACTCGCTGATTTCACTCTGGGAAACGGAAGAATGGAACTGCGTCAGGACCGCGACTAAGATGAACGGCCCGGTTCGCAGTCTGAGTATGCCGAGTGCCCCTTGCCAAGTAGGAATTGACGCATGCTAATCATAGTTTAATAGGCTTCTCCTTTGATGGTCTCTACTTGGCGGGAGGGAGTGAAGAAGGATCTGGCCCGGAGATTTTCAACTCGGAGACTGGCGAGCATCTCTGTACCTACAAGACCACGACGGCTGCTCCCATCGTCGCATGGGCCCCGAACCGATACGCGCTCGCGTATACCGACGGTGGACACCTGCGAGTGATAGGGGCTAGCACTGGAGGCAAGTAGGGACGGCGTTCAAGTGGCTGGAAGCAGAAGAAGAGCAAACACGGGGCAAAGTCAGGGGACGATGAAGATGTCTGTACACCCGGACATGAGCGAGTACCTACCTACAGGTAGGTATGTACCTAAGGCACTCAGGTGTCCGGAGCGTCTATGGATGGAATAGCTTCACCTAGAACATAATATCCAACTCAAGTTAGCGCTTTTATATACACTCATAAGGTTCGTGAATTGATTTGCTAGGCAGGATTCAACATGATATGATGTAGCTGAGGGCTGAGGGCTGATGGTAGATGAGTACCAAGCGATAGTAACAGTCATCGGCAGGGGTTGGCCACGCTAGACGATAGCGATCCGATACGCCGTACCAGGCGTGCCTAATACGAATTCGATTCTAGTACGTATCGATTGGGGGTATTCGGGGTCTGCCCCCATGTTCTCTTCCCCCCCTTTGTTCTGGGGTTCGATTCGCCAGGTCGTATGGACCGCTATTCCCGTACGAGCACTCTCGACTGGAATCCCATCTGTGAGCATGCTCACGTACTACTGCGTATGCTAGGTACATACATGTAGCACAGCATGCCGAAGCCTTGCTGAGGCAGCAGGAAGGGCGAAGAGGCTATTCAACCTGTCTTGGAGAGTCAGCTCACGGGCGACTGTGACTCCTCCAGCCTTAACAGCCTGGCATTAATAGTATCATCCCACCCCCGGCCGGCCTGGAGAGGTCTAGGTTAGCTGGTCAGGTAGATCCTATTCCCCACCTTGGCAGATTCCCAGGCTGCCAGACTGCCAGACTGCCAGACCCCTTTCAGTCTCGACACAGCCTTCGTCAGCTTCCTTTCCGCCTGTTTTCCCGCATCTCGCCGGCTGGCTATCCGGGGCGTGATATCACTGTATCGACCCTTTACGACGGGCACCAGGACCTCGGGTCAGAAACGCGAAGAGCAAACGCGTCGATAGCATTTTCTATACTTTGAGCCTTGGATTCTGCACAGGTCTTCTTGGGTGCTGGTTCAAGCGCCTTGCAGGTCGAAAGTGCGCTCGGGAATCCGACTCGCCAAATCGGGCCCTCCTACCGAAGCCCCGGGGACAGCCCCAAGTTAGCCCCTCTCTGCCTCGCTTCGATTACACCTTTATACGATGTCTTCGGCCGCCGACGTCTCGGGCGCTGCCGCCAACGACACCGGGTCTCAAGGCAATAGCCCGACCGCCGACGCGACGCCTCCGGGTATTGCTCCAGGCCAGAACAATGGCAATGTTCCCAGACCGAAGCGATTAGCGTGCATGATCTGTAGGAAGCGCAAACTTCGCTGCGATGGTGTCAAGCCTAGCTGCAGCACGTGTACCAGACTAGGCCATGAATGCGCCTACGACGAAGTGAGACGAAAGAGCGGTCCGAAGAGAGGCTACGTCAAGGCTCTAGAGGAGAGACTTAGTGAGTGATCAATGCTAGGGTATACGTTAGAGATGGGCTGTAAAGACTAAGATATATGGCTCTCCGCGCACAGAGCAGGTCGAGACGCTCCTGAACAAAACACAAGAGCCGTCGTTCAATGCTAGACCCGAGGCGGCCAAGACGCCGACGGTGACCTTCGAACAGAATCACAACCAGAGCCACAATCGCACCCAAAGAGCTCCCGCTACCCCGAATTTCAACGTCACAAATGTCACGAATCCCTCTATCACTATCGGAAACGACCACGACATAGATCGATGGCCCTTCAACGGGGACTCGCCACAAGCTGGCGGTAACCTGGACGATTTCAACTTCAATGGGAATATGCCGATGAATATGGGTGGCATGGACAGCAGTTTTCCATGGGAGATGATCGGCTTGGGACTGGAAGAACCTCTGCCGCCCCAAGAGACCATCGACGAGCTGTAGGCTACCTACTACCAAGTCCGTGCTGTTCGAACTAACAAGATGGTAGGAATCAGATATACTTCGACAAGATCCATCCGTCGCTAGCCATGATACATAAATTCCGATATCTGGCAGCGATGAATCTGTATGAGACGCCTCTTTCTTTTCTGTTATTTTATTTGTTAATCCTCTAAAGCGTTTCAACTCATACTGTTGGCCTCCCTTCTTACGTTAGTCTCCAGGGCACCGAGCCAACGACCACCTGTGGCATTGCGGTATGCGATCTGGACCCAGGCCTGTGCCATAACAGATAAGTATATGGATCTGAGAGATCTCTTCTACCAACGCGCCCGCAAGTACGTCGAGGCAGATTACGTCAAGGGCTATGGCGAGCACATGATCTCGGTGGCCCATGCTCAGACGCACATCCTTCTCGCCTCGTATGAGTTTAAGATGATGTACTTTCCAAGAGCGTGGATGAGTACTGGTGCAGCCGTGCGCTTATGCCAAATGTGAGCCCACACTCGAAAATAAATTTGGTCGCTTACGCGCTCACAAGATGCAGGATTGGTCTCCACCGACTTGACGGGTCAGGTCTCGATGTGAAGCAATGCCTTCCGCCCCCTCGCGACTGGACGGAACGGGAAGAGAGGCGGCGGACGTTTTGGATGGCCTTCTGTGAAGATCGATATGCGAGCATTGGGACGGGTTGGCCTATGACTGTCGACGAGCGGGACATCATGACGAACCTGCCTGCTTCCGAAGAGGCGTTCGAGATGAGCCGACCCGAGCAGACGCAATCGCTAGCCGATTCTATGAGCCCGGCCGGAGCCGCCAAGCTCTCGTCCTTCGGAGGTATTGTGCTGATGGCCTGTCTATTCGGCCGTAACCTCATCCACCTTCACCGCCCAGACGCGGATGACCGCGATCACGACCTGAACGGGGAGTTCTGGAAGCGCCATAGAAACATGGATAACATTCTCCTCAATACCTCTCTTTGCTTGCCAAACCACCTGAAGCTCCCTATTGGGCTTGCAAATCCTAATATTGTCTTCACCAACATGAACATTCACACTTCGACCATCTGTCTTCACCAGGCGGCCATATTTAAGGCAGACAGAAACAAGCTTCCACCATCCGTCAGCGCAGAAAGCAAAGTCCGCTGCATCACGGCGGCGAATGAGATTGCTAGCATTATGAAGATGGTATCTCATCTCGACCTAGCTGCCGTAAGTATCCCTTGAGTTGACACCCCCATCCCAAAAAGGAGGGCAGAGAAGTGGACCACGGATCTAACATAACGCAGATGAATCCATTCGTATCCTTCTGCTTATACGTTGCTGCACGAGTGTTTGTGCAGTACCTCAAGAGTCGACCGGAAGACAGCCAAACAGCAGACTCCCTACGGTTTCTACTGGCTGCTATGAATGCCCTGAAAAGGAAGAACCCCCTGACAGAATCTTTCTTGGTACAATTAGATGTCGACCTGGAGGCACTAGGAACAAGGATACCTAAGCTCAAGTCCGCATTCCCAAGGAATTCCGATACTGTAAGTGTCACACCGAACATGGACAAGGAGCGAAAGCGTTGGCTGATGACATGTAGCCCGGCTCTGGCATCCGGTTCCCTAGGATGCATGCAAAAGGCCCAAACGCGGAATGCTCGCCATCCGGCACCGACGGCGCCGGCATCGGTATTCTTGCGTATCGCAACGCGAATATAGGAGGCGAGAATCCTTCGAACGCGCCAAACGTCAGTCAACCCGAGAGCCATAATCCCATGGGCGGTCTGCAGGGGTCTGAGGAGTTCGGAGGCCAGGGCTGGCAGCAGTTAGGCAACCGGGAGCGCAGCTCGGGCCCGGAGACCTCGGGCCGCACCATACCGCCGTTGATGTTTCCGGGTGGGTACGTGGAGACGCACGAGACGGACATGTCCGGGACGTCCACCACGGACGGGCCGTCGAACGGGCCGACGCCGAACTCGAGCAGCGGCTCGGACAACCGGCAAGGCACGTCGGGGAACGGGCAGATGGGCAACTCGGGCAACAGGGCGTCCTTTAACGCGAGCCCGATCGGATCTCACCAGACCCTGGGGCGCCAGGCCGAGATGGACGCGGCAGCGGCCTTCTTCCAGATGAGCGGCGGTGGCGGCAGCACAGGCATGACGCCCGAGCACTCGTTCGGCGCGGGAGACGCGTCGGGGAGCGGCGGCTTCGGGTTCCCGGGGGGCTTCGGGGGACACGAGGGCATGACGCCGGTGGCCGAGGGCGTGCTCCAGCAGCTGATGGGCGACCTGCCGATGGATTTACGATGGGACTCGGGCGCATAGATACCTATTCCTCCCAAATACTTTTGCATATTGATACCAGGTTGGCGGGCCACGACATGCATGACGTGTGGTGGATATTCCCTCGTCACTTCATATACGGCTTGGACATAAAGGGGGGCCAGAAAGGTGGACGGATCTACGGGGTTGGTATTTACTGATGGTTCAAGACACGGTATGCTGCCTAGTATAAGGGTGTTCTGGGTGTTATTAAGTAACCCTCGGCGGAAGAAGGGTATGATATCGGACTGCAAAGGCATATAAAATATCTTGTGATATATATACCTAGGTAGCTACCGTGACGAGGTGCGCGAGCTGTATTAGTAGAGATGCTGGTAACTGGACTGCGTCTTAGGTATGAATATACTTACTCCCTTCACAACATACATAGGATAGACGAATAGACGCTATTAAATTAGCAGATGCCTCTATAGTATACAATCTTGTCTGGTGTGCCGCACACCGAATGACTTGTCCTGCCTGCTTGTCGAGATGCAGAGGAAAATCCAGAGCGCTGTCACGCGATCCCCTGCCCACACCGTATCATGCTGTGGTAAGCGCTTAATCCATTAAGATTACCATTAAGAGCAGTATAATGAATAAGCCGGTACTGCGTGCGTAATCATATACAACGAGCCGCGTACATAACATGTAGGCGAGCTTAGGTACGTAGGCGAGGTAGGCTGGCGGGCTGGTAGGCCAGGTTCGCGTGAAATATGGGATCGACGTGTCTAGAGATAAGAGGCGGTTAGCCCAGGCTGGCCATGTATGTACGGGCAGATGTGATGCAAGACGTGGATCACATCGACGAGGAACAGATCTCGGATCGGCAGGGCTAGCTGCCTGGCCTTTTTCCCTCTGCAACTTGAAGCCGTCCAGGTCTTTCCCGACGTTCTAGGCCGTTCATCTAGCCGTCAGGCCCGTAAAACCGACAGCTGCTCCTTTCCCCTTTAGGTCCTAGCCCGCCTCTAAGGCTGCCAACGTCGTCAGGGGTCCTGGGGGTTTTACCAAGCAGCCAAGGCAGCTCAGTAGTACCCGGAGATAGGTACGATACTGCCAGGCAGCCAGGGGGGTGACTCGGCCTGTCCCTCAGCAGTCGAGATACATACCTACAGGGCATACAGGGCATACAGGGCCATACAGGGCCATACAGGGCCATACTATGCGCAGGGCGTACAGGGCAGACCACAGCCGACAGGGACCTTGGTCTCGCCGCCCGGGCGAGGGGCCAGAAGGGCCAGAGGGACAGAGGGCGGGGCAGGTCTCGAGAGCTGCAACTTTTCAGCTTCTATCGGCGCTTTTTACAATTTCCATCTGATCCCATTACACATCTTTTACCTTCCGGGCAGCTCTGGTGTACTTTCCGCCTTGGCCGGTGTCGTCCGATTTGGCTAACCCACGTCTCTATTTTTTTTTTTTTTTATTCTTTCGTATTATTATCGTCTTCTTACGCTTCCCCCCCCCTCGGACCGAGTTCACAGCCAGACCATGACGGTGACGGTGTTTTGGTCAACGCCAGCCAACCTAGCAGCCGACCTGAGTATGGGGTAAAGCAAGCAGCCGGTGGACTGCAGCGCATGCGTTCAGAGGCGTCCAGACGTGTCAGAGCAGCACAGTATCACCAAAATGGACCCCGCCTCTGTTCCCTTCCCACCACCGCCGCCTGCTCCTCCGCTCGGATCAGAGCCGCTTACCCACGACATTCACCCTCACGCCCAACCCGGCCAGCCACACCACTTTCGCGTCCCGACCCTGTCGTCGCATCCCTCCCTCGACCTGTCCGCCCTCGAGTCCGACTCGGCCGCATTCCAATCCCACCTCCAGCGCTTGCACGCCGAGGCTGCCACCGTTCCTGTCGTCCGCCCCGACTTCGTCCCTCATGCTCAAGATGGTTTCGATCGTGAGCCGAACCCAGCCCACATGCTCCAACACTCGCATACCCAGACCACATCCGACATCCATCCCACTCCTCACCCGCAACACGCGCCTCTCCCGCCTCCTTCGCACTCGGCCCCGCCCTCTCATGGCCAATTCGGCATCCTAGCCCAGAATGCCACTTCTCAGCCAATCGTCGTATCTCAGCCTCAGCAAGACGAGGATATGTTCGCCCAGCCCCCGCAGTGTTCCTCGTCAGCAGCCGACGGCCCAGAACAGAGACCGCACGGCCAATTGGTCAATAGGATAGTCGTTGACCCGCCCGATCTTCAAGCCTGGCGCGACAGGCTGTTCAATGTCGATGATACCATCGTCTTGACTAACGACCAGTAAGGCGACGAGTCTCCTTCGGTACTATGCTTCCCAGACTAACCGTCCCGCAGGTTCGAGACTTACTTCCCCCACATCGACAATGTCTATTCGCATCGCTCCACGCAGAAATACAAACGTAAGCCTTTCGTCTCGCATTACTGGGACTGCCGAATGAAGGGGCGCCCCCCTGGGACGCCGAAATCGGACGATCCCTCCAAGAAGAAGCGCAAGCGAAGTGCGCGCGAGAGAGATCTATGCGACGTCAAGATCAAGATCACCGAGTACTTCCCTGGCGCGCCGATCCATCCAAGCGACGGCGATACGAGTCTCAACATAGCCCAATCGAGCGCGTATCAGTCCCCGCAGCAGCAATTCTTCAGCGATGGGGTATCGCGGCCCATGGACGCACAACTAAGCGGCGAAAAGTTCTGGACCATACAGCGAGTCAATGGTAATGGCGGTAACGGAAAAGGCGACGGCGTCGCTGGTCCTCATAAACACAGCCTTGACAAGAGCGACGAGATCAAGAAGTCCACCGTCCAGAGGTACATTGCCTCGCAGGAAAAGGAGGCAAAGAAAGTTCAAGTGAGTTGGTTCCTCACCACCGATATTGCTGTCTTTACCCCAGGTCGATCGGCATATGGATTATTGGTTGGAGCATGACGCGATTTTGCCCTACAGGGCGGAGCATGCAGTTTTTTATTCTCGCTCAACCATCGATAGCCCCTTGTCACTTGGTTGAGTCGCCTCCGATATATGATCATGCAGAACACTATTCGCCCACACCGAATCCTAACTTGGGCGTATAGAAACCTTTACCGAAGAAGATATCAGGGACGGCTCTGGCAACAGCAAAGAAACACACAAAGGAGCATGATCTGAAATTATATGCTGCTTGCTTTTGGTGAGCGGTCAATCCGAGACGTGGGCAATTACTCAGGCTAACAGATGTCCTCATCAGCCCCTTTTCTCAGCGAGTCTGGATTGCCCTCGAAGCGAAGGGTATGCAATATCAGTATTGTGAGACGGATCCGTTCAGACGCCCGACTCAGCTGTTAGAGGCAAATCCACGGGGCCTGGTTCCAGCAATTAGGGAAGGAGACTGGGCTAGCGGTGAGAGTGCTATTATCTTGGAATACGTGAGTTGTTTAAGTTGCGTGAAACAGACATATACAATCAAATTGCTAATGCTCCTTGCGATAGCTCGAGGATCGTGATCGGACGGTACCCCTTTTCCCTACCGACCCAAGGCTCAAGGCCAACTGTAGGTTATGGATTGACCATGTAAGTTGCCCGCAACCATGGTGATGCACGGAAGCACTGACCAGACTGTGCAGATAAATGCGAAAATTGTGCCCGCTTTCTTTGCCTTAGCAAAAGCAACGGACTTTTCAAAGCAGGCAGAGTATACTGAGAAGCTACGGAGTGATATAACGGCCCTGGTCCAAGCAGCTGACGAAAGAGTTTGCTACCTTCATCCTCCATACCGCCAAGACAGTTTTCTAACTAGTCATGTAGGGGCCGTACTTCCTCGGTGGTGATTTATGCCTCGTGGATATCCATTTTGCGCCCTTCGTTCTCCGAATGTCGCGCATACTTCGCGAGCTTCGCAGCTGGGGCGATCCCGTGCCGAGAACACGCTGGCAGCAATGGACCGAAGCCCTCGAGCAAAACCCTCACATACAGGCTACAACTAGCCTGAACGAACTTTACATCGAAACTCTGGACCTCCTCCTCACTAGCCGTCAGCCTCACGGCGAACATTTCGGGTCATAATCATCAGCGATTTTGTTTTCTGGAAAAAAAGTATAGATTGGGTGATTCTTTGGAGCACATGACGGGCTAGTTGAACTTTGGCAAGCGTGTCTGATTCCCCATGTTTCCCTAGGCTGAAGCTCATCCGGGAAATGATGAAAATGGTATCATGGGACTGGAGTTGTGGCTTGCTTTCTTTTACGCAAATCTTCGGATATACATATTGTAAGATGCTCCCGTGCGGTTGTGGCTACGGGAGCCGTAGGCACATATTGAAGTGTGCGGCGGGATTGGCCTCTCGTTATCACTCTCCAGAGGACAATCTGATTATACGACATATAAATTCTTCTCAGATACTGGATCCTGTTACCGATCCCAAGCGCGGATGTGAATATCAGTACTTGATGAACCACCCTTCTAACATTGCACCATACGCGCTACATCTTACATGTCATACGGCTACCTTCCATGCCTCGACATCCAGATGCCTATCTGGACATCTAGGTGACGCAGCACCGCTTTTCCGTTCCACGGGCGACAAACCGTCACCTCGGTCAGAAAGACCGGGAATCCATTCGGTGAGATATTGGCATCAAGATGGAGTCCGCCGGTTTTCTACTAGATATCCGCCGTGTTCAACTAGTCATGGGCTTAGAGTGGCATACTCCTATCCTGCAGGCAGCGTGGTAATCGTAGAAGTGACACATACTGACGTGGCCATGGCGGAGGTGAGAAGGTACTTATATACTATGATAAGACTCTCTATAGTCCTGCCCGCCGTGATAGGGTTCAAGTCGTCTATATTTAATAATACTCACGTCTTATACACGTACGTCCTCGTACTTTACCTTGGACAATCGAACCTTCGGGGCCGCTAAGTTAACTAGGAGACACGTAGGTATTGATAAGTAGCTAGGGAGGGATCTAGACGACTCTCTGAGGATCCGGTCATGTAGCTTTTGATCCGAACCGAAGAGTCCGGTTCAGCTGAATGTGGGATCGTGAGCTTCGTTACCCAGAGAACATGGTTGAAACGACTATAGGGTAACTGTGAGAGGGGAAAGAAAGAAAGGGGGAGGGGTGCAAACAGTACCGCTTGAGCCGCATCGGCCTGCAACGACCCGTCTTATTTCCACATGCCAGTCATGGAGCTACAAGGTCCTCATATCTCGGGCGGAAGCTTAGCTGTCACGATGCTGTGCCACTAGCTACCTAAGACTTATACTAGGAGGCGCGAGCGTCACTACAGTAAGGCTCAGCCAGTATAGTCACGAAAGGACTTTCTAGCGCGTTTGAAGATTGGGTATGCATGCCTTACGCTATTACATTCCTAGGTACATATATATCTACCTGGTAGCCAAGTGAGAAGATAAGAGGTAGGTAGAGATATGTATGGCATTCGGCTGAGACATTAATATGTAATGAATCATCCGATAGGGGCATCGGCTACTGGACAAACATATCGGTTGGGAGTCGGGCGGCGAGACGTCGGGTATCGATCGTGGTACAGAATACTGTGATACCCGCCATGTTTTTCTACATATCCATACCGTCCAGCACCATGAAGCTATCAGCTGAGTAGACGGGCCGTGAGGACTAGAGTGCCTAGTGATAGCCGTAGCGCTCACACGTATGCAGGACATAGGAGCGGCAGCTGCGTAAGGCATCGTAAGGCCCCGAACCACCAGATCAGGAGCTGAGCTGTGTAGTTTCTACCGAGGCGGGTTAGGGAATAACCGCCCAAGGGTCGAAAGAGGCGCTACTTGGTGCATCCATCGCCCTCACCGGATGGCGCAGCATACCGAGAACCGTGAGTCCTCCGGGGCCGCCCGACTTGCCCCTGATCTTGAGTCTGTAAGATCAGAGTTTCTGGTAATCGCGACGAGTGAATAGCTAGACATCCAAGATATAGACTTATAAGATCAATTCAACCATAGAAACTTATAGATTTATTACTGGGAATTAGATGGAAAGTTATCTAGCTTTCGCCTCAATAATTCCATGTGGACAGTCTGCCAAGCAAAGGTACGTAGGTACTTTTGTGTATGCACTGCGAAAGGAATTTGCTTCTAAAGGAGATGAGAAGTGACGTCAGGTAACACAGCCCCTGCTAAAGCTTGATTTTGCGCTGCGGCGTGCAGCTCGATGGGCATGCGGCGGCCCGACATGTAATAGTCCCCCCGCTTCCCAACGCGCTGGAAGTGCAGTTCGCAGCTGTCCAGGCCTGGCCCTTCTCGTCACTAAACCTCACTAACCAACCAGAGCACCCACACTGCCGCTCCCTGCCACTTCCTGCCAGACTACATCATCCGCACCTAATAATCCTGACCTTCGCCCATCCTCCTCCCTCTTCTATTTTTTGCCTCTCTCCCCGCAGTCATCCATATTACGCATATCTGTCTTCAGAGTCCCGACCCGAGACGTCGACGCTACTTAGACATCACATTAGAGTTTCAACAGCCTCATAAACCTAATATCAACCAATAGCAGACCCACTAATTGCGTCTTGCACGTAAGCGGCCAACCCAGCAATGTCCGCCTACGACCAGTACGACCCGCCCCCGCGCGAGTATTCCCGCCGATATTACCAGGAAGACCGCCGCGAGAGGGCCTCTCCTCGTTACGCCGAGACACAGGAAACGTACTATAGAGTAAACCCCTCTGGTCGCGGCGCCCTGGTGCCCCGCCGCGAGGACAGCGACCAGCTCTCGGTCGAAGAGGTTCGCCGAGACTTTCCTCCTCCCGGCTACTCCCGAGACATTCGTCGGACTCGATCCGCCGACCCGGGCTATGACGATTATTACGAACCGCGCCATTCCCGCTCGCACAGGAAACCCGGAAGCGTCTACCACGAAGAGGAGGAGAGAACTCGCAAGCGTGTCATAAACAAGCAGGAGCGGATATTAGCCGCCGTCGCTGGCGGTCTTCTCGCAGCTGGCGCCAAAGAGCTTTGGGACCGCCGCGAGGCAGAAAAAGATGGTGCCGACGTCCACCGCAACATAGCTGCCTCTGCCGCTCTAGGCGCTGCTGGTGCATTTGCTGGCTACCAAGGCGCCGACTACTACAACAAGCACGCCAACAAGGACGACAAGAAGTCGACCTACATTGTTCATAAAGGCAGAGACGGCCGCGTTGTCGAATATTATTCCGACGACGAAGACGAGGACCCTAAGACCCACAAGGGCAACAAGTCTTTCCTCGAGAACGCTTTGGCCGCCGCCGGTCTTGGAGGCGCGATCAAGGCTTTGACGGGCGCTGGTTCCGACAGGGACTCGAGAAGCCGACATGGCAGCCGCCGTGGTAGCCCGGACTCGTACCGTTCGAGGGGCAGCACCAAGAGCTCACGGGATAGCCCCGCGACAAGAATGCAAAAAGCCGCCAAGGCATCCCTAGTTGCCGGCGCCGCGGAGGCTTTCCGGGTTGCAAAGGAGCCGGGCGGTTGGAAGGGAGAGAAGATGAAGCGCGTTCTCACCGCCGCTGCCGGTGCCGCCGCCGTCGACGCTGCTCACGACCCTTCCAAGGACAGCAAACGTCACCTGGTCGAGGCCGTCATTGGTGGTCTCGTCGGTAACCGCATGTTAAACGGCTCCAGGAAAGATATCGAAGAGGACCGTAGTACGGGCCGGAGCAGGTCTCGCTCCCGCGCTCGTTCCGAGAGTCGTGGAGGCAGCGGTCTCGCAGCATTGGCTACGGCTGGCCTAGGCGCTTTGGGCGCTAAGAAGCTCACCGACAGAAGCCGATCCCGATCTCGCCGGGGAAGTGTCGACTCGTACGATAGTCGGAGCCCTAGCGTTCGGAGACGTCGCAGCCGCAGCCGCAGTATCGTTGACGGAGCACGGCGCAGTCTGGCCAAGATTGGTTTGGGTAGCGCTCCCGAAGATGACTATGATGACCGGTCTCCGCGCCGGAGTCGTCACAGGAGCCCATCGGACGACCGCTACGACGATGATTACAGGTCTCGCTCCTACATGAGGGGCGGCCGAGGTCCTGCAGATGACCCATACGACGATTATGATGAGGAGGAGCGATCTATTGAGGGACGGCCTCGCAGTTCATCTCGTTCACGAGGAGGTAGGTCTAGTTCTGCTTCTAGTAGCGATCTGGGGGATTCAGACGAAGATAGAAAGCAGACGTCGAAAATGCGGCGTAAACAGCTTATCACGACGGGTTTGGCAGCTGTTGCTACCATCCACGCCGCGCACAACGTGTATGGCAGCATGGGACAGCGTGACGCAAGGCACAGGGCAGTGAAGGAGGGCAGACTGAGCCCGGAAGAGGCTAGGAAGCTCAAGACCAAGGCGCTATTGCAAGATGCCGCCTCGGTTGGTATCGCGGCGCTGGGCGTCAAGGGCGCCGTCTCGGAGCTCAAGGAGGCACGAGAGCAGAGCAAGGCAGTTTCCGAATGGAAGCAAGAGAAGCAGAAGCGGCACGATAGACGAGTGGAGCGGCTCAGACGGTCCAACTCCAGCTACAGCGGCAGATCCAGGGCTGACGGCTGGTCCACCTCGGCTCCTCCGCAGGAAAGCCGGTATTATGACGACGGACCGCGTTATACGGATGGAAACCCCTATTCTGCCGCTCTGCCCGCGCCTCCGATGGGCTACGATAGGAGGTGATAGGTAGGGTGGGAGCCCTTCCTGCATCACCTCCCATCGGCCCATCCCCCAGCTCTGCCTCGTGCCTCTCCGCAGGGGGACAGCATATACGCCTCCTTCATGCCCTGTTACGACTTTTAACGATTTCCATGGTATATGAATTTTGGGTAACGAGAAACATTAATGATGTGTTGAAGAAACGAAACCGCCTTGAGAGAAAAGTTTGGGAACAAGGAAAAAGTCGTGTGCCTTGCGTTAAGCTGATCCCTCCGGTTTGCATTTTTTGAGAGATAGAAAACAGAATCTCATACGCCGCATTGCTTTTTACGTCTTCTCTTCTGAATCTCCTTGGATACACACGATTCTATTGATTTTTCTATATAGCTTGAGCGTGTCACTGATCTTGTCTTATTTGTGAACAGATGGGCGTCATCATCGCCACCACCACCATCACCGCGAAGATTAAAACCCTCCCTACCTACCTAGGTACATTCGACGATGCGTCGTGCATTGTGGGGAGAGGGGGGAGGGGGCAAGTTTGCTCGGCTGCGTCACCTTGAATCCCTTTTATCCCCCCGTTACACAAGGGGACGGGTTGGGACGTGCAGACGAGCACCGGGCCCCGACGCAAGCACGATGCGTCAAGGAACGAACCTATGGGAGCGGCAGCATTCTCGCTACCGGGTCCTACTGACCTGGTCCTGCATCTCCCGGATACCGCCAACAACAGCTACTCCAAAGTTGGCATCCTCCCGACCTTGCGGGATTGGTGGGCGTTTTCTTTTTCCTTCTTTTTCCAACTAAACGATTTCGATGCGGTGGTCAAACAGACCAGACAACGTGGCGGTAGCCGGGGGGCGCTTCTAACTTACAATAGACCGGGGGGTGGAAACACGAGGGACACGGAAAGGATCTGCAGAGATTCTATGGGACTGGGTATTGGAACCCCAAAAATGCATGCGGGAAATCTGCGATACATCACTTCCCCTTCCTCCTCTTCCCCCCAATCAAGGCCGGAAGAGAAGGCCCGCTAGACTGAAGCAAGCAACGGCACGTGTGCGACGAGGCGACACCAAAACACGCGAAGCCAGTCACCGAGGCGGTGTGAGAGCACATACATATCTCAACGTGGGATGTGGGGTGGGAGCAGAGTAGCAAGAGGACAAGGGAGGGAAAGGGGGGGTTGGTTGGTGGGATGTCTGCAGATTCCGTTGCGGCTTTTGGGTATTGGTCCAGTCTTGGTTTACGATGACGACGATGACGGCCTTTCTCTCGAAACGAGTTTTTGATTGGACGAAGTTTACGCCTATTTTTCATTGGTCACTTCTCTCTGTTGGTTTCTTGTCACTGCTTTTTGGTTTCTGTTCATGTCTGTTTCAGCATCTGGCTGTATCTAATCTAGAATCTGAGCATTACAATGCTATATCCTACATCACTTCCATACAATCACCTTCCGCGCTATATGTCTGGTGGTAACAAGTCGATCTTTATTACTGACCTGTCGACTGCTTGTATGTATCGTACCCATCTATGCTACCGAATGTTCGAGAGTCCCTGCTTGCATGGGCTCCCATAACCTGGCCTACCTCAGGGATGTACCTTGGGAGGCATTTAACACGCCCTTCGCTTACTCACAAGTATGTAGGTACAGATGGGATCGGTATGTAATATGGAAGATCGAATACATGGGCTTGCCATGTACCTACTTGTATCGTGAGGTGTTGATGTGGCATGTAGCGAAGACTTGGGCACCGGTACCTGTCAGCCTACCAATATATGTATGCATGTACAATACCTGTCATCTCTTGGGAGGTACACAGAGTACCCAAGCCTCCGACTCCTTCGCATTCGGAACCGTGTGCGAATCGGGAGATTATGTGAGGTTCTACGCATCGCTTCTCTCTTTCTTCTTGCAGCTTTCCATGCAGGTATACTATGGGTACAGTACATGCACGCATCTGCAGAGTCCAGTGCCCAGTGCCGAACTGGTACCTAACATGGGTAACTCGACGAGCTCATCAGAGATGCATGATGTCATCGTGCTGACCGCCTTGTGTTATACCAGTCGTGGCATGGCTAGGGAAATAAGAGAAATCCCACGGTACGATTCCTCCCGAGCTCGCCGAGATCTTTTTACTTGGGGGGAAGATAAAAAGGGATACGATAAGAAGACACGGTTAGGATATCACAACAGGTGCCAAAACGTCGACGACTTCTAGGATGTAGTTCCTTCTAGCTCAGACAAAGGGGCCTTGGCGAGCCATAATGGCCCGAGCCGCATACCCAACTCTTCCCCACGGCTTGGCATCGTTCGAGCTTGGAAGGGGTGGCCGTCTATTAGGCTAGATACCCGGGTAGAGACTTTGTACAATCACCTGGGTCGGGTCATCGTCGATCAAAACTGTAATGAACATACACGCAAATAACATCAACCGGATACGAACGAACCGGGTATGCGAGGCTACTCGTATTAGGTGCAACGGGCTTATCGTAATATACAGCACAGCATCGAGTCGTGGCTCGCGCAAAGTATCCTTATTAACAAATCTGAGATCAGCTCGATCCGCTGACGGCTCCCCCACCCTGCTTCCAGGCCTGCGCCATGGCGAGCATCTTGGACAGGTCCTGCTTCTGCTCGTCGTCGGCCGGGAACACGTAGTCGATGTACTCCTCGAACGTGTCGTCCTCCAGTCTGCGTCTGCGCTTCGTCCGCCGCGGCATCTGCTTCTGGACCTTGTCGATGTCCTCCGCCGACCCGTGCGTGCGCTCAAACGACAGCCAGGCGTTCAGCAGAGACACCCGCTCTTCCTTGAGCTCCTTCTCCTTCATGCGCGTGTGTGCACGCTCGAACACGGCGCGAGCCCGGGCCTTGGCTTCCTCGCTGACGGGCCGCTCCTCCTCCTCGCCCGCCTCTTCCTCGTCCTCCTCGGGAATGTTGATCTCGAAATGCGCGTAGCTTATCCAGACCTTGACGTGGTCTGTCTTCTCCAACAGCCTCTCATACAGGTCGCGCGTCTTGTCGTACTCGCCCTCCTCTTCCTCGAAGTCGATATACGCTTTCCATAGTAGTTCCGGCATGTCCAGCGCAGGCTGGTTGATGGCAAGCTCGAAGATGGCTCTTGTCCTGTCGAGATCGTCCAATCCTCTCTCGAGTTCGGCAAACTTGATCCAGGTCTGACAGTTTGCAGAGTTCCACTCGATGTGCTTCTCATACAGCGTCCGGCATCGCACAAACTCAAACAGCTTGAGTTCCAGCTCGATATAGCCCTTGAATAGCTTGTCCTTCGGACACATGCCGATCGCCTGCCCGAGAGCCTTGCGCGCCGCCGTAAGTTCGCCTTGCCGGATTTCAAAATGCGCCCTTAGTAGCCAGACCTTGGCAAACGTGAATTTCTTATGGGGAACCAGGTCGAGGCACAGCTTGTAGATCTGTCGTGCTCGGTCGATATTTTTGGCCTCCATCTCCTCCCAGAGAGCATAGAAGATCCATAGATAGATGTAGCGACGCCAGTGCCTCTTCTCCTGCGTCGGTGGGATTTGCGCTACTGCTCGCTCGTAGACGTCCCTCACACGATCCACATCGCCTGAAGTCTCCTCCAAACGGGCATAATCAAACCATATGTCGTAGTTCTTTGGATTCTCCTTGATCTGATCCTCGTAATGCCGCCTTCTCTTGGAGAGGACCACATCTTCAACCCCGTCTCGATCGCCGTACTGCTTCTCGAAAGTCGTGTAGGCCTTGTGTAAGCCCATAGATTTTGATCGAGGAAGGCGATCCAGGGCATACTTGTATATGGCCCTGGCGCGTTCATACTCCTTGAGTTTTGCCTCAAATCTGGCGTAAGCGATGAAGAGCCTTTCGTCGACGAATTCATCTCCTAGGGACTCGACCGCGGCTCCAAAGACCTCCCGGACCAGGTCACTTGTCCCGTACTCTTCCTCGAATTTGGCCCATTTGATCCAGTTTCGTGGCTCCGGGTGGACTATGGTGAAGCGCTCGAAAATCTCTCTGGCTCGTTGGAACTCGCCGTATCGCTTTTCGAGCTTGATGTACGCGCTCCACGCGGCCTCGTCCGGCTCCCAGGATACCCATCTTTCGAAAACCTGTCTCGTACCGGGAATATTGCCAAGCATTTCTTCCATGTAGACATACTTGTACCACAGCTTATCGACTCGCGGTAGAACGGTAACGGCACGATCGAGAAGGTTCCTCGCGTGGTTGATATTTCTGTTTTTCATTTCGGCCTCAATGTATCGGATCCATAGTACAACTGAGGTCGGATCGACATCGAGGGCTCGTTCGAAGATGGACCGGGCGCGTTTAAACTCTTTCTGCTCAAGTTCCCAGGCAGCATAGCGCATCCAATTGTTCATGTTAATCCTGTTGCGCTGGATGAAGCTCTCGAACTCCCTTCGCTTCCGACCCTGGAACTCATGGAGCTCTTCCAGGTCCCCAAAGCGCTGGGTGGGCGCTTGTAGGGAGGTCTCTTGGCGATCAACTGCTTCCCGAAGCAGCTGCTCGGCAGAGATCTGGATAGGCGCAGCGGCCTTGTTCTTGACCCTTGGAGGGCCTCGTGAGGACTCCATATTGGCCAGAGTGTGATATTACTGAAGCTAAGGGTGGGTAGGTCGGTAAGGAGAAAGGAGCGATGTTGCGGTTTTGCTGCGATGCAGCTGGAGCGCGAAGTATTGACGGGGATAAAATTCGACGAGGCTGAAGGGCAGCTTGGACCAAAATAAAATTCAAGATTCAAGTTCCTGACTAAGAAAATTAATCCCTGCTAAAAGATGGCGGTAGAATATTTTACCCGGATGGCAGTAGCTTCTGATTGGTCCTGTGGCTAGCGTACTCCATATTAATTTTCCATCACAGCCTTGGAACTCTTTGATTTTCCAGGTTCGCGACTGTTAACAATTTCATCCACCTTTCAACCTCGCTTTCGCATAAGAGCCATCAGCTTTCCCCCAAGTCTTCCTTTACTTCGCAACTCGGCACTTCAAGTCCATCTTACAAACCATCTCGATTGTCGGTTGCGTTTCCCTATCTAAGCGCGTCAGGCTGTGCGACAGTCGATAACCATCAGGCACAATGTCAACTTTAGCAGAAGAGCTACTGCAGGACTTTGAGGACTCAGGCTCCGAAAATGGCGAGGAGCAGAACGACGCGGCACTCGATCTTGACGGCCCTGCTGTTGGCCCTCCGCCGCCGAGCCACGATAATGGCGATATGATATTGGACGGCGACGAGGAGGAAGAGCCCGATGAAGACGAGGAAATGGGCGGCATGAATGGCGCTCTCGAACCTACTCAAGATGAAGAAGCGACCAAGGCTCAAGTTGAGAAGATGCAGCTGGGCGGAGTCAAAGATATTCGCAAAGTCACTACTGTTATGGACAGATTAGATCCTCTACTCAAGGTTAGTCTACCATCTATTCCTTCGCAACACGCTACGAACGGCGATAGAATGTTTACATCTTCTGGCTCAAGTAATAGACCTGACCGATTCGTTACGATTTTACAGGATATCGCACACTACCAATCGAAACCTCTGGCGCCGCACACAACCAATATAGGTAACATTGAGGACAACCCCGAGTATAAGATCCTCACTGAATCCAATACTCTCTCCACTCAGATCGACGGCGAGGTCATGAAGGTCCACAAGTTTATCAGAGACCACTATTCCGCTCGATTTCCCGAACTTGAAACCCTCGTCCAGAGCCCTATTGAGTACGCCAAAGTCGTAACCATTCTCGGAAATGGCCCCATGGACTCGGACAGCATCAGGGCCCTCCAAGGCTCGGCCGAGAACCCATTGGGAGAGTCGCTCAAGTCGGTTCTCGATGGTCCTTCGCTCATGATCGTAACTGTCGAAGCTACTACGACCAAGGGCCACGAAATAAGTGCAGAGGAACTGGACCGCATTCTCAGAGCTTGTCACATGATGATCAAGATGGACAAGGCCAAGAAGACTCTTACAGACTACGTGCAGTCCCGGATGAACATATTTGCTCCCAACCTGACAGCCCTGGTTGGATCGCTAACTGCAGCGCAACTCATCAACACAGCTGGAGGCTTGACCAACCTGTCCCGGACGCCTGCTTGCAACCTAGCTGCTTGGGGTTCCAAACGAACGGGGAACACGGCCTTTGCAACCAATGTAGGCGTTAAGCAGCAAGGTTTTCTGTTCCACTCACCAATCATCCGCGGCATCCCCAACGATCTGAAGAAGAAGGCCATGAAGGCGGTAGCAGCAAAGCTTGTTCTGGCTGCGCGCGCAGACACAGGGCACACAAACCCCGACGGCTCTTACGGCGAAGAACTCAGGGGCCAATGCCTGGAGCGACTAGATAAGTTGACAGAACCGCCTCCCAACAAGGGCCAACGAGCGCTGCCAGCTCCGGATGACAAGCCTTCACGAAAGCGAGGTGGTCGCCGGGCGCGCAAGGCAAAGGAAGCGACAGCGATGACCGAACTGCGCAAAGCCCAGAACCGCATGGTGTTCGGCAAGGAGGAGAAGGAGACAGACTACGGAATAGGGGACTCTACTTCGGGTATGGGGATGATTGGACAGGGTAACGATGGCCGAATCCGGAATATGCAGATTGACAACCGGACCCGAGCCAAGCTAAGCCAGAAGAACAAAGGCTGGGGAGGAGCGACGCCTATCGGCGGCTCTGCATCGTCTCTGCGCGGCTTCGGCCAATCGGGCAACAACATCGACCTTCGCGGCAAGGGTCTACGCACATCAGGGGTCGGTTCCACGATCGGAGGAGGTGCGGGGACAGCCTCCTCTCTAGCCTTCACACCGGTTCAGGGTCTTGAACTGGTGGACCCCAAGGTTCAGGCCGACCTTAGTCGGAAGAGAAAGGCGGAGGAAGACCGCTGGTTCAAGGGCGGCACCTTTACGCAAGTCGGCGGCAGCGGGGCGGCCAGCAGTGCCAACGGCGGCTTCAAGGTCCCGGAGCAGCCTCCTAACAAGAAGGTCGACACAGGCGCTGGCAAGATGGGACCACCGTCGCTTCCTACCAAGAAGTAGTAGACGCGACCTAGACAACGCGCTGCTCTTTTCCGGATGTTCCGCGACCGGCTAAGGGTGTTTTTCTGAAGTCTACGCGGACGACAAGCTTAAGGCGTTGGCGTCTTCGAGGAAACAGTGGAGATTTTCTCTCTTTTGATTCTGCAGCATTAGGGCTGGTCGCATTCAGTAACGGCGTTTCTTGGAGGAGGGGGAACTTGAAGATCCTAGACTTAGTCGGCTACTCATGTGTATGACGAGAAGAAGGCCAAAGAGGTTAGCCCTAGCAGTTTACCATATGCAAAACGCCGTCTTGTGAACATTCCCATTTATAAAACTTGATTCTCGATGGCTATGCACCACTAAAAACCCCCTTTTTATCTTTTCTTTTCCCCTCACGCGCAACTCAACTCTCTTCTGAAGGTTGGGCATTGCGAAGCTAGGCAACTAGTCCTCGTGTGTTAACTCGCTGCCTGCAGCACTGCTAAAGCCGCGCGTCGCTGCTATTGCTAGGGCATCACGGCGAGCTCTGTTAGGCATAAGGGCAGACGAGGAAGGGAATAAATATGGGTGATGGTGAAAAGAGATTGCCATTGTCACTGGCATGTGGAACATGCTACTGTAAGAGGCGGTGCTATTGTAAGAAGCGGACTTTTCGATGGTCGATTTCGTCCTGCTTTGCGACCGCGGATCAGCGCGTATGTACAAAACGGCGCGCGGGCGGCATGGCGTCTCTCGGTTGTACCTGGGACTCGGCCGAACCCTGGGACAAAAAAGAGGGGGCCTCGCACCTGCACAGATCTCGATCCCCCGGGCCAAAATGTCCTTTGTGCGACGCTTCGCTGGCTGGCCTAGCCGTTCGTGGGGCGCCGAGTGGGCTACACACACACTGACACACACACGTACCGATGTACATGCACGTGTGTATACAACGGACGTAGTACATACAAGATGTATGGATTTTCCGGATGCTCTAGCTGTCTAGCTGCAGTGTCACATACAATGATAGTCAATTCCACCCACAAAATCATCTACATGTGTGTACTTTGGGCTTTCTAGTGCTACCACTATATGAGCTCTCGGCCTATGAAATCGCACGTGAGACAGAAAAAGAAGGGAGGGAGAGAGAAAAAGCGGGAGTGGTAGCGGTGGTGGAGAGGGGGGCGAAGGAAAAAAGAGGAAAAGAAGGTGGAGGGAATTAAAAAAAAAAAAAAAAGAGGATAAGATAAAGGGTCATGGGAAAGTGGGAGGGGAAACATGGCAATCTGGTGAAACTCGCACGCTCCGAAAGATGGGATTCTTGGGTTTTCCTCCTAGCGCTCGACAATTTCCCATATCCGACCTAGCTAGCCTAGCAACCCGATTTGTTTCGCTATTTTTTTTCTCCTTCTTCCTATTCTCCCAGACGAACACCATCCCCATACTTATTTACAGCGCATGACCTTGGATCTGGCAAGGATTTGGAAAAGCTGAAGCTCTTCCGGATAGATTCGGTGCTGCCTCCTCCCCCCCTCCTCCTCCTCCTCCTCTCGCCCCGGCCCTTTCCCTTGGATATTTTCGTTCGACAGTGACACCTGCAGGGACTATATGTGTCCAATGTAGGAATACACACATGTAGCCTAGTCTGTACGTGAGTAGACGTAGATGAATTGTGATGGTGCATTGTATATACTCTTTTTATCTTGTATAGGATATCCCACGCGCAATATGATAAGCCAGCCGGTTGCTTATCTCTCTTCTGTTCCTTTTTTTTCTTCTTCTTCCCTGCCTTCTCCAAAAATCCGTCGTCCAACAAGAAAACAGGATTTCGTCATTCCGTGATCCCAGCACGAGTACGTAACGCGCCCAGGAACAGGGTCTGCATACGCCTATGCGCAAGTCCATGTACATAAAGTACATGGGAGCGCGGGGTAAAAAGATAAAAAACTGGGCTCGAGCTTTTGCGCTGTTCGAACAGAATAATGGAATAATGGACAGTCTTGTATTGTACAACGCATCGTTATATAAGCCGTACCCGTTTTATACTATACAGATCGCATCAAAAGACGTGACACGACGAAGCATGTACATAATGTACACGTAATGATCTGGGTTCCGGTCGATCAGTGGGCATTATCCCGCATGGAAAGACACCTTGTGATTACGTGGGACTCCCATTGGGCATGTCAGTAAGATACTATGTAAACAATGGGAATGAGAGCAAAACAGAAGAAAAAGATTAATCATCGGCGCGCTACGAATACGGGCATGGCAGCCTGATATATGGATTCGCGGACACGTAGTCGAGTGTGGATAAGGCGCATAGCAGGTAAAGAAGGCGCATGTGCCAAACGGCCGGTCGTCGTTCCCTAACGCCTTGAACGGGGCATGTCGTGGATTTCGCGGAGCTCCGGGGTTCAGGCACGCCCCTCACGGTTCCTATGCGCCGGAACCTGCGTGGGTCGCTTCCCTTAGGTATCGGCCGCACTCGTGGGCTGGTCATTACCAAAAATGAAAAAGCATGGGGGGGGGGGGGGGGGGGTCGCCTCATCTCATCACGAAGAATTTACTCTGGTCTCTTCCCATCTTTCTACTACGCTCTCAGACGTCCTGCTATCTTATCGTAAGCATTGCTCACTCACCCTCACCGGATGTCGCTTGTGGCAGACCGACATGGGCGACATGGCTACCTTGCAAGGGAGGTAAGGACCATGGTTCGGTTCCTATTGGCGTTCCGTACTTCGCCGTCGGCATCGCTTGGTAGCGATCCCTACCCACCTTCTACTTGCTCACGTCTTTATATAGGTATGCTCGAGCCATCGTAAAGTCAGTCGTACCCAATGTACACACGGAGCTTAGCCTTTGCCACGCACGTCTCGTCCCCGGATTTGAGGTTGAAATGAGTGTACACCCCGCCGTTGAGTCACGCAGGCGAACAGTAACAATGTTGGCTTTCTTCCGGCTTCCAACAGAGCAGGTGGTATCGAATCGTGAGTGTTGAGAGAGGACGGCGGTTGCCGGTCTCGATTCAACAGTTTTCAGGTGCGGTCTATAGCTCTCATCACGTTCGTGTATCTCGATCCTATACATATCGCATTACCAAGGCGTGTAGGACATGTGAGTATTCAGACCCAAGGAGAGCAAAGTAGCCGAGGAGCCTCTATACTACCCCCGGCAGCAACCCCGAACCACCGTGTGCCTCATATGCAATGTAAGCAAAGAAGGAGGAACGAATAGTAACGGAGGAATATGAGTCGAGTCGAGTCGAGTATAATAGGCACAGTAAAATCGAAAGGTGCGTTACAACGTGATAATATGGACAGAGAGACGGATGGGAATAAGACGAATAGGGACTTGGCATGGCAACGACCATTGTTTTTGTTCCGTTTTATCGACTGATTCTCGAACGTTTGAAGCCCGTCTGCTATCGCGCTAGAGTCCAGACCGTCCCAGGAAAGCAGGGGTCTAAGCTCCTGGCGAGTTGCTGCGAGGCTGCCCAGGTTCGGGGTCCTCTCCAGGTGTCCAATGGCCTGACCGGAATCGCAATATGCGCTCGCCCAAACGGGTGACCACCACGCAGGGTCTAGGCCTAGGCGTAGGGGGGGAAGAGAGAAGGGAAGAATAGAATAAAATAATAAACAATAATCAGAAGGGAAACAAAAAAGGAAACAGAGCTAGCAGGAAGAATTAATTACTGCCGAGGGCCATCTTCTCAAACGCCGGATCGAAGGTAATTAAGCCCGGGAAACAAGGCGTAGGGCTAATCGGAGGTGGGAAGCAGGGCGGACGTTGGAACGGTCAAAGGTGAATGGATACTGAAGAGATTCGGAAGCTCGGTTGGCGTGACTTAGCTCCGAAACGGTTTCTTCTAATTTTCTTCTCTCTCATATCCTGTTCAGAAAAAAAGTTTCATTTGCGTCATCACCATTAGCAAAACACGTTATCCACATTCACACGTTTTGACTCTTGACTCTCCTCGTATGTGAACATACATGTATGTGTGTACCATGGTATAGTCCGTATGTACTTAGTAATGTCTTCTTCGAGTAGGTGAAATTGGCGATGTGTACATCGTATGGATGGTACATAATCTCAGCCCCAGCCGTAGAGTGTATGATATGTAAGTACGTACATAGTCTAACGACCCCCTACATTCATTGTATGTAGGTACATTACATAACGCACCTGGAAGGGAAGAAAAAAAAGAAAGGGTTCCTGCTGCGTTGATTGCATGCATATGGATGCTACCGCAGCTTGGGAATATTTACTCCGGTTACTAGGGAGGTAGGTCGATAGGCAATGGAACTACTATGGTAGGCCGGTACTATGTCAGCAAGGGAAGACAGCCAAGCCGTCCAATTAGAAGTACAGGCATTAGATGTACAGAGAGAGGGAGATGGGCAATAGAGATATCTATCAATGCCAATGCTAATGTTTCGACGGCTATCTCGAGACCTCAGCTGTGACATGCCGTTTTCGAAAGGCCAAGTCCAGGTCGTGTGTCTCGGCTGTATCGAAAATCCAGACATGTCGTCGTACTAGCAGAGCCTGTGTAAAACCCCGTTTCACGAGCGCCGTTCAAGGGTGCGAAGATGTGGTAACACGAGGCAGTACATGAGGTACATGGCATGCAGTGTATGCCTTACTGGGGTTGGCGCGCGTACGAAGGGGAGAGAGAGGGGGGGTTAAAGTCTCTTCCAGAATTTCAGGGACCATCCATCGGCGAAGGGTCGAGGGCAGGTACCGGCAGGTACCGTCGGGTCGCGGTACAGTTGGGTTGAGATACCTTCAAGTAGTGTAGGTGGCATATACGACGGAGGGATTATTATTATTATTATTATTAGACGGCCGACCGCCAGACCGAGTCCTTTCCCAATAAAAGCAGGAAATATTCAGGGGGTCCGTAAAGGATAAAAGAAGAGGCGCGGGTCCCCCGAGAGAATAAGAGCGGTAGAGTCGCCCTATGGAAGATAGAAAACGGCTGTGTGGGTCGTTCATGCTGACGATCTCGTTGAAATCGGCGATTGCCCAACATTGTTTCGATCTTTGCGCTGCTGATGCTTCAGGGCGGCTGAGCACCCTGGGAAGTGCTGCGACGGGCTTGCGGGCTTGTGGGCTGGAGAGATACCCGCGCATGAAAGGAATTGCTGGCCGAGTTCCATTCCACAGGTGTCCATTCTGGTAGGTAGTATTGTTTCCCTTTCCTTTCTTATTTTGGGCGTGTGCGATCGCTACATGCCGACGCTGGACATTCGACTTTGACAAGTACATTGTGGGCGTGTCTGTCCATGGAATCGGAGTGTCGAAAGATAGTGGACGAGGGTCGACGAGGGTCGACGAGGGTCGACGAGGGACCCTGAACCCGATCAGTCGATTCGGGTGATAGTACGGCGCAGCGCATATAATGTACGTGATATATTGTACAGCGAGTAGTCGTCTGTACGCGGAATTTTTACATGGCCGTGTACGATTACGAAAGTACCGGCCTGGGTACATGTAGATGTACATGTGCCTATAGAACATTATGTAATATACATGTACACAGCAAGCTCGCAAGCCACGATGCCACGCTAAGCCCTCTGTAACACACAGCTGGGTCAGTTGGGTCATTTGGGTCCTCAGGGTCCTGTCATGGAAAGAAGAAAAAATAATAATAATAAAAATAATAATAAAAATAATAAAAATAAAATGCCCCTGCCATGTACATCAGTAATAGCTACTACATATATATTAATGGTGCCCACCTGCAACCATTACTGTCAGGTACGTAGGATATTCGTGACGGGTTACCGTAGCTGTTTCTTCTCACCATAGAACTGTAGCGCCATATAAAATCGTGCCTGTATGGCATAGGCTAGCTGGTTCATGTAGGTACCTACCTCATATAAGCTGTTAGGCTGTCAAGCTGCTAGGCGTAGCTCTGGTACCGTAGCTTATTCGTCTGCTAAGGCATGTTAGGTACGTTACTATGGTCAAAGAAAACGACGCTTAGGGAGAAAGAGAGAAGCAAGAGAACCACATCTCCCCCCCCCCCCCCCCCCCCCCCCCCCAAAAAAAAAAAAATATGGGGCCGCACCTACGTCGTCTTTTTTGGGGGTGCTTAGGCGGGCTAGGCAGCTAGGGGGGCTACGGGACCCTGGCCGAGATCCACTACTTCCCGATGACAGACCAAATTCCAGATCTCCAGCCTCTGTTCGCGTCTTTCGTCTCCTACAAGACTATCGCTGGTTGTTAGAAACATCGCACGCATGGGCACACATGGGCACACATGGGCCCTGTCAGCCTGTGTCCTCCGCCCTGGGGCCTACCCTGATTCTCATGCCCCCTTTCATTCCTTCTCACCCTATGACGTCGTCCGTCTTCCTCACTATTCTCCCGTCTTCTGTTACCTGCCAACCCTTCGACGGCCCGGGGGGACATGTTGCAGAGGCGTGCCGAGGGGTGGGCGTTCATATATGTGTTTTCTTCGGTACGTACATTCAGGAACTGGCAGATACGATGATGTCTTCTGTTCCTCTTTTTTTCCTCCGGCCACGCGCGCCCCCACAGTCTACGTACCGTCGTGTACACATCTACTATGTACGTAGTAGATATCTTCGCTCAGGGATGGCCATGAAAATCATTCGCTCATGACTATGGCATCTGGTCATGTTGCACATGTAGACCTGTAGGCGCTTGCCGAGTTGGCACTTGCGGGCGAACATCAATGCGAAGAGTGTGGCTGGCTCGCTGGCTAATGTGGGCGTAACGTGAGAGATCTACTCTGTGCCGACGAAATGGGAAAAAGAGGTGATCGGGATCGAGATGGAGGAAAGTGGAGAGTGGGCTGGGTGGAGATGGGATTTTTGGAAAAGGGTTTCTCTTCCCTTTTCTTAGCTCCTCGGGTCCAGCACATGAATGTACCTCGCGTGTACCCGCCCTGGCTGCCTGATGTACCCCGACCTCGACGCCAAGCCCGCGAATCGTCCCTTTCGTCGACCTGCGAGGTACGGCCTTCCGATGCAGAAGGGAGACGAGACGACTTGAAGGCGTCGAGACGTCGTGTATATGATTATCTCACACCATGCTTACACCTCGCGCCATGCTTGCTGCACCAAGGGTATCCCGAGAATTCCGGCTTCTGAGGGTTGTCATGCAGTGAACCTGCTTTATCAAGAGAAGGCCACCCGTTCCGCCCGCAGCCGTCTTGCATCGGCCTAAGGTGTATGCCATGAGCATACAGCAACGTGTAGGATATTTCTTAGAGAATAAAGAGCATGTATTAAGCTAGAATACACAGAAGGACGTTATATCTTTGCATGAGTGGCTGTATGCCATGTAAGCTAAGTAAAGACCTGAGGCTCTATTTAGACTTATGACGTAAACGCAGAAACCATTCTCCGTAGCCATATTCATGTATGAATTATCGTCAACTCTTTCAAGAAGCGCTTTAAATAGATAATTCCCAACCCAATGGCTCAGCTAGTGAAGATGTCTGTGCTGTGCTGGGAAGAGTCGGTTGGAAGAGTCTAGCTACGAGACAGGAGGGAGGTTAGCTTTGAAGGAAATACGTCACCGTGGATATTCGAAGCGGCTCTGCCTCTCGGGCGAGCAGCTATCGTATCGACTAAGCTGGGTACCACCGCCCCTTGGAATTTGTCTCTGACTGCGATTGGGCGCCTGGGAGATGGCAGGCTCGAATAGCTTCTCGTCCGGAATGCTAATCAGGGTCCTGAGAGATCGATCTGCTGCTGGCATCTTGAAATTGGACATCAAGCCTCGCCCCCCCATCCAAGGTGAAGCGAGATATGCTAGCAAGATCCCAACAATGCAACATCCAAAACGTGCCTGCTGATCACTGCCCTTCGCACCGCCAAGATCAGAGCTCCGTGGGAAGTACGTACCTACGACACCTTCGCTCGGCCTTCCACGATGCAGGGCAGGGCGTGTTATTCGTCAGGCAGGGTTGGCAGACCGGCAGGCTGGCAGGTCAGGACACCTGCCGCCGCGTTACGTGCAGAAAAGGTACAGTACGTCGACCAGAGGAAGAGTGGATGGCAAGGTGAAGCCACAGTTGCTCACCTTGTGGAACGGATCAACGGAGGGCTATCTGGCAACCCTCTCAGCCTCTCCGATATCTACGGACCTGAATCTCCAGCACGGCGAATCACGTCTGAGCGTTGGACTCTCTATCTCCAAGACAACACGCGCCGACTTCTCCGGGATGCGCATGTCAGTGGTATTCCATGCTGGAGTTAAGGTTCATGCTCGTCTCGTTGCCGTTTCTATTTCCGTACGCAATCTTGGTTTATGTATGTTCTCCGCGTCCAGCTCGACTTATACCTGCTCACACGTAGCGTGTGTATGTATGCTACGTATAGATCTACGCATGTTCATATACACATACATGCCTTATAACCTTCCCCCTTCCCGTTCGGTACATGTAAGTCGTTAGTAACGCACCTAGAGTTTGTTCTGTTATACGAAGATGCCGCCCTTGTTGCAACTCTAGAAGACCGGCTGCATGTCCCAGCACTGCAGAATGGCTCGGTAGCAGGAAAAGAAAGATGCCAGGACGAGCGTTACAAGTGTGACCCTCGGACCACGAAACAGGTCGTCGGCAGGAGACGAGATAGAGGCAGGCAGAGACGAGAGCCCTACAGAATGCAACGGTACGAAGGGAAGGGAGATGTACTTGGGCAAGGTACCCCAATTACTTTGGTGATACTCGAACAGGTACGGAGAGGTACTGGGGATACATAGGCCGGTTCCCATGTGTCGCAGCAGGCCCCGCTCTCTACATAGTACATAGTACGTACATGGTACTGCATGTGCTGCTTTGGGAGAGCCAGGGGGCCAGGGGTCCTGCCGGGCTGCCCTGCCGGGCTGCTGCGATGTATTTGGGATTGCGCGGTACAATGCGATACATGCGTGGTGGCACTATGCCGTGTACCGGCCTAGTCGCCAGGTCGGCTACTGGTGGTCTGTAGGCTACATGTAGGTACGGCACTGCGCTATAGTAAGAGCTTGCAGGCGCTAATCACCCCTCCCCTTGTACCATCTCTTTTTTCTCCTCCTCTAGGAGGTACTATGGTAGTGTACACTCTAGTACTTGTGGGTAGTAGACTGGGAATGTCTCCACCGATATTCCCATATGCTGCCATGCTGCCATGCCCCATGCCCGCCCATGTCGGATGGTACTTGGGACCTTTTGGGTGAAATGGGATTGTAGGTTTCCCATATTCTTTTAAAACCAACAGTGTCCGTCCTATCTCAGAGCTCTCCCATCCGCTTCACTCCTCGAACCCTTTGTTGCGACTCACCCACCCCCAATCCCTCTCCCTTCCATACCACATCGCCATTACTTGTCATAAGTAGACTCAGCCTGACTAGAGCTCTATCAGCATTCCCCTTACCATCTGCTGTAAAGTCAACGAGTTAGCAGCCGGCAACTAGCGACTCCTAAGCGAGCCGTCATCACGTCTCCTTACCTTCCAGCTCGTCGCATTCTCGCCCGTCAACGATAGCAGGATAGCTGTACCATTCTTGAAACGTCAAATTATCTGCTGCATTCCGTGTGTTCGGCCCGTGCCTGATTGCGCCCAGACAAACTCAAAACAGCGACATCTGAAAAAAATTTCGGCCCTCGTTACCCTTGCCCTAACCTAGCGGTCTAAGCTTGGATTTATCTTGCTACCAAGCCCACTTGGAAATCGAAGGCAAAGTGAGAAGAAGCTTGTATATCAGCATCAGAAGAAGAAAAAGGTCTTCAGAGGCCTTCACTAGCAATTGAAAGCACACAGCAGTACGAGATGCACGCCCGCGACGCCACAGGCCGTCAGGTCTCTCTTCTGAACGATGACCCGTACGCAACTCACCCTTACCAGCCGGCTACCCACTATCAGCCCACCGGCGACCAATCGCCGCAGCCCCACACCCCAGAGCTCCTCCGTTCAGATTCATACGACTCCAACACCAGCTATGACGCCTACTCGCCCATGACCCCTGGCCTCTACGACTACTCGTCGCGCCCGATGTACGACGACTATATGGGTGAACAGCCCGGCATGAAGCGCCCGCCTTACATCGCCACCAGCCGCTCCAATTCCTATGAAGATGACAGCTCTGCCAGCTCTGGCGTCCCTGAGAAGGCCAGCAAGCGATATCCGTGCAGGTACCGTGACAGCCACGGTTGTGAAAAGACCTTCACCACCTCGGGACACGCCTCGCGCCATTCTAAGATCCACACAGCCGAGAAGGCCGTTCAGTGCACGTACCCCGGCTGCCACAAGAAGTTCACCCGCGCGGATAACATGAAGCAGCACCTCGAGACTCACTTCAAGGACAAGTCGAGGTCTTCGGGTGCGTCCAAGTCCAAGAGCTCGTCAGTAACCTCGTCGACCAAGCGTGGCTCCGTCTCGTCCAAATCTTCCTCTTCCTCCCAAAACAGCCTACCTTCTCGCGACGTACAGATGTGGGACTCTGACCAATACGGCGTCGACGCCCAGCCTCTCCCATCCCCCGGCGGCGCTTGGGACATGCGCGGCCTGAACGTTCCTCTCATGAGCCGACCCATCGCGGCGAGAACCAGCAGCGGGCTAGACGCCCTCGCAGCGATCGCCTGTCAAGAAGGGGCCTAGGCTCCTCTTCACAAGCGTTTCTATTTTTCTGTCTTAGAACTGGCTCGACACCTCGCCACACCCTAATTCCAGTAATGAAGGGGGTGATGAACGCATTTTGTTCCTCCCTGTGTAATACAGGGGTCGGTACGATAGGATCATGATTTTAAACACGGCGTTCCGGTCATCTTTGTGGGGGGTTTGGGCTCATACTCGCGGGTATTATGGATACCATACGGTGGCAAGCATACGACTGGCGCACCTCACACTTTGCATTGTTGAGTGAGGACGGTGAAAAGCGATATTAGAGAGGCACGAGGTGCTTCTTTTTCACTTCTCCGATCTCGTTGGCGCTATACCGAGGGTTGATTAGATTTATTCGCCCTCCGTCTTTTTATCTGTTTATTCGCTTCTCGGAAAAGGAAGGGGTAGTTGTACAAGACCAGCTAGAGCGAGCTCAACGTGTGATACTCGCGTATGCAAGCTGGCAGGCAGGCGCAAACGGGATCGCGCCGGAGACTCGCCGCGTCGAGTCGGGCATACAGAGCCGGGAGGGTGGCATCTTGAACTATATATACGACGCTGAAGAAAGGTTAGGCATTAGATACCATCGTCCGCCCGGAACTGAAAAAGGGGGCGGATGGCATACGAAAATGAGAAGAAATGTTTAATGATAAAAAACTTGATACCTTTTCAAATCAGTATCCTGCTACCATACATCGAAATGTGATCATCTACCTAAACCTTCGTCCTTTTCTGCGTTGCCTACTACTGTGAAGGACATAAACGCCTCTCACCAAGTGAACCAACCAGTCCGACCAGAGGCAACGAGCATACCTACCTCAAGGAGTGGCTGGAGCCGGGACGCCCTAGGAGCTAAACCTCCGACAGCCGAGGTTTTTTTTCTTCTCTTTTCTTCACGACTAGTCCCCGATCTTGGCAGCAGGACCCTGATGATCAAGGTCACTTGCCTTGGACCCCCCCTTTCCAGTAAGCTGGGCTAAGGAGTAGCGCTGTAACCCGGCGTCGGGCTCGTCTGGGAAGCCCACCCTGCCGTGCGTATGTGTTATGTATGTATGTATGTATGTATGTATGTATGTGGCTTGCTTAGTCCCGTCCCGTCCTGTCGTCTTGCTCTTTGGGGTAGCACGACCGCTCGGTACCATGTCGACGGGGCGGATGGGGGCCTGACTCGACGAGACAAGACCCCGAGACGAAGTCCTCGCTGACCCGCTGGGGAAGGAAGAACCTCGACCGGGGACGGAGGAGAGAGAGGTACTCTCGGGTACTACCTAGAGGCAGGCTATCTGGGTACTCGGGAGCGCGTATGCGCGCCTGATCACGAAGCGAACCAAGGCGCCGCCAGACCACGTAGGAGGTTTAATTTTCTCTTCGACCACGGCACGGGGTTCTTCTGGGATCTCTGCCACATCGTGGGATCGAAGAAGCGATGCGGTGCGCCGCCTCGTATGTACCGGACCCTGGCTGCCTGGGCAGGGCTTATGGGGCCATGGGGGGTGAGTAGGGGTAGGGGGGGCGTGCTTAATGTGATGGGAGCCACTTCAACCCCCAGTCCCCTCGTCGACGTCATCCTGCAGCAGAGCGAGCAGAAGCTGCAACATCAGCCGAAAGGGGGCTCGGGTTCGGGGCGTCGGCATTACGCCCTTGTCTTTTTTTTTTCTTTCTTTTTTTTTCCTTCTCGAACAAGCCCTCGGCACGGATTCGCTTCCTCCTTGTTGAAGAAAAAAAAAAAAAAAAAAAAAAAAAGGAAAAGCCCCCGGCCCACGTCCTAAAAGGAAGTCTTACTCAGGCTCGTCAGCGCTCGCCCAGTCATCAAATGAGGTCACCGCCCGCCTAAAAAGGGGCAGCCAAGAGATGGGGGCCGGACGGGTCGCTTACTGGGCGGGTCCCTCTGGCCCTTGCTCGTTCCTGTCGATCATCTTTTTTTGTTTCTTTTCTCTTCTTTTTGCTCGATTCACAGCCAAGCTGGCGATGCTCAAAATTTTCTGGGTCGGCCGATAGGCAATTATCATAACCGAAGTTGGCGCCCGGCACGTACGATATTCGGGAATCGCCTCGTTTTTTTCTCGGCCATTACTTTGTGCCCCCCGCCGTTCCCTAAACGGTCTACCATGATGTGGCCCCTTTGCGCTGCAAGATACGGGACTTAGCCCGTGACCGGCAACAGGAAGAAAAGCGGTGGAATAATATGGTGTCTCGTATCGTATCTATCTTGGATATACCCTCTCCCCTTTTCCGCCGTATCCTATTATCCCTTTCGTTACTATTTCAGGGTGTCCATACACAAAATGCACCGGTCCCATTGCGCCTAATATGCTCGTTTCCCCCTTTAACCAGGGATGCTCGCTCTGCCACTCCTCAGCCCGACGGCAAACATCACCATAGCTCGTCGTTCTCGGCGCAGCCCATGGCCATCTCGAACTGCTCGTCGGTCTGGCAGACGAGGGTGCGGTGCGCGGCACCCTTGCGGCCGACGTCCTGGACCACGTCCGTGACCTTGGCGGCGTTGCTGTCGGGGTCGATCTCGAAGCCGAGGCAGGCGGCCTGGCCGACGACGGCGGCGCGCAGCTTGTCGCTGTGCTCGCCGATGCCGCCGGCAAAGACGAGCGCGTCGACCTGGCCGCCGAGCGCGACGTAGTAGGAGCCGACGTAGCCGCACACGCGGTTGGCGAACAGGTCGAAGGCGAGGCGGCACTCGGGCCGGGAGTCGGCCGAGGCGGCGATCTCGCCGAAGTCGGTCGTGCCCGTCAGCGCCTTCCAGCCCGCGCCCTTGTTGAGGATCTCCTCGGCGACCGAGATGTGCAGCTCCTTGGTGGACGAGGGCGACAGCTTGCCGACGTCGCTGGCGTAGTGGAAGACAAGGCTCGGGTCAACGCTGCCGCTGCGCGTGGCGCCCGGCAGGCCCGCCAGCGGCGTCAGCCCCATGCTCGTGTCCCAGCTGCGGCCGCCGCGGATGGCGCAGGCGCTGGCGCCGCTGCCGAGGTGCAGGGCGATGAGGTTGAGCTCGGACGCGGGCTTGCCGAGGAAACGGGCGACGGAGCGGACGACGAAGGCGTAGCTGATGCCGTGGAAGCCGTACTTGCGCAGCTGGTTGTTGCGGGCGATGTCGGGGTCGATGGGGTAGGTGCAGATGTGGGCCGGGATGGAGGCGTGGAACTGCGAGTCGAAGTAGGCGACGTTGAGGGCGCCGGGCAGCTGATCCATGCACGACTTGATAATGTGCAGCGAGTTGGCGTTGTGCAAGGGGGCCAGGTCGGCGATCTTCTCGAGGTGGTCGTAGGTGTCCTGGGTGATGACCTTGGCCGTCTGGTAGTCGCCGCCGTGGACGACGCGGTGGCAGGCGACCCAGATGTCGCCGCGCGTCGCGAACTCGGGCAGCTCCGGGTCGCCCGTCAGCGTGTTGAGGATGGCCCGGAACGCGTCGTCCTGGTCCCCGACCCGGTCGCGCGGCTCCCGGTTCTTGAAGACCTGCGTCTTGCCCCGCACGTACGACATGCGCGCCGGCGGCGCCGTCAGCCCGCTGATCTCGGCCTCGGCTAGCTGCCGCGGCGTCTCGTGCCTCTCGACCGAGTAGGCCGAGATCTTGACGGAGCTGGAACCGGCGTTGATGGATAGTATTATCCTCGTCATGCTCTTTTCGTTTGCGTGTGAGTGTGTATGCGAGTATAGGTGTACCAAGGTAAGTATGAGTGTGTGTATATGTGTTTTCCGGGTCTGGCTGCGAACAATGCCAAGTATCACGGGGAATTGTCCTATGAGGGCTGGAGGATGCCGCTGGTGAGATCTGATAGGTAAGCCCCTGCTAAGTAGATCTATGATGATTTGACGGGTAGGTCTGTGTAAGCGTATGTTGAACAGAACTTCTTCGCAACCCTTGTCATATATATTGATGAGATGTTATGAAAATATTATTCTTCTTCTCCCTCAGCTCATCTTGCCGTCGCCCGAGCAGCTTATAAGGGATCGGACAAGGTCAAGGCCAGGCGTGGTCGTCTTGCAAGGTGAAGCTGATAGCTGACTCGCGCCCCGCTGCAACGTTCTCTTCTGGCACCTGCTGGCTTCGCTTGCTCGGCTTGCCCTGCATATGGCCCATGATCGGACCATGACGTCTACATGTGGCCTGACTGAGAGCATCCAATTAGCAGATTCAAACCTCGACCCGGCCCGCCACGGCGCCGCAGTCCGACGTTTTTCTTCTCGCGAACCACCGTCTCCTGTCAAGCACGAGCTGGGCCTCCCACACACTCACGGCCTTATTGGAGATACTATTGCTTACCATGGCCAACATCCTCTCCCAACACCCTGCAAACCGAGGTGTTCGGTGTAGGATTTCGCCGACGGGACGCGGAACCTGATTGATCGCGTACCTAGAGAGCTCATGATATCAGTAGCTTTTATTCATTCATTCCTTCCACCGACTTCGTGCCGAAATGTCACTATCACGGTGACCGGTAATACGAAGTATACTTGAGCAAATAGCTTACATTTTCGAACCGAAACCCCATCTCTGCGCCTAAAAGGGCCGATGAGCTATTTATATGAGATAGCATCGACTCTGGCAACTCCTTACATCTCCATGCTAGCCCCTCTAGGCGAGAGACCTTGATGAACCTCGGAACCCTCATACCGTTAAGCCTTAAAGACATTTCTTGGGTATCTGGGCTAAGCCTTCTTGAGTCTTGAGCATCCTAGGCTTTCAAGAATGATGAGAACAGGAGATTAGTATTGACCTCACGATGAGTTGTCTGCACCAGCTACACGACGAGAGGCGAGGTACTCCAGGGCTAACAGTTCTGGCATATACCTAACTTTCGAACTTGACTCGACAATATTGTCATATCAACCCGTTCAGGCAAGGACAAGGTACAATATACAATACTGCAAGACGACGCCTTGGCCAGCTGGATTTCGATGCAGCCTCGCGCCATCAGCGATTCCGCAGAGAAATGCAAGAAGGCCAGAACGATGTCATGAGCAAGGATATGGCAGCGCGTTCACCTCTGCCGCTTCTATTACATTCACGGGCTCGGACGTAAAGGGGCAGATACACGGAACCTCTTATCACTCGATCGAGCGTTAGGACAAACCTATCTCTCAAGAAGGCAACTATCTGCTCCGAGTTCAACTTTGATGCTGTACTTAGCGGCATGACAAATTACGAAGAGGACAGGCCGGCAGAAGGTGGCAGAACACTAGCTGTAATGCTGAGCTACCGCTTGGAATACTACCGGAACTGTCCTTGCTAGAGACAGGTACAGGTAGTTTGCTCTATGATAGAATATCGCGCCAAGCTGGCATACCGAACACGCTGAAACTAGACATATGATATGAAAGGCACGGCTCAGTCTATAGTCATCGCATTGCTCCCTGGCAAGCCCTCGTCTGCCACTCACCAGCCTTCCTGAGCCCTCTCCTCAGCTTCTGCTTGACAGTCGGGGCCAACCCCCAAGTGAATCTCGTAGTAGTCTATCACGTCAACCAGCCAAGAAAGACGATAATATCAAGCCAATCTATCAGGCTTCACTACTCCGCCTCTACGCGAGCGTCAGCACGGAGAAGGATGCCTACCTGGTAGGCAGAACGCTCTTTCGACCGCTACAAAGGCGGATGGATATATTCCCGCCTTGCTGTCAATCACCAACCGCAGCGTGGCCCGAGTGAGTCACAGGCCACGACCGCAAACCCGCTACCTTCTGTCGTCGGATCCTGCACAGGGCTTGCTCGCCAATCCCGTGACAGTCCCAACTCCTCTCTGGAGATAGACTTAGAGGGGCGGTCATGAGGGAGGTTCATCCGAAGCCGGGGACATGGATACATACCAGCTGAGAACCTTCAAGGGAGAATAACTCAAGAGGACCCTAGCAAGACGATGACCACGTTACACATTCCTAGCCCAGGTAGCTAGCATTCAACCTCTTGGATACCTGGACAGCCTTGGACTCGAGAGGGACATTACAAGGCTGGTCAAGACGATGAAATCCAGAAGACATCTCAGGGGAAGCAGAGAGAAGGTCACGAGGAGACACCCAGCAAGTATAATAAAACGCACAGAAACCGACGAGCTGCGTGTGATTTTTTGGTTTGTTTGTTTCTGTTCCTTACTCGTACATAGTATAAACCCTGACAAGAAGCCTTTTTGTTTCTCCTTTTTATTGACGTAGAAGTCTATTCGTAAAAGATTTCCGTACCGTGAGAAAACCCCAATGCGAATAAGCCACGTCGCAAATGCAGTTGCTTCAACAAAACATGAAAATTCCAGGGCTTTGGTACTTTTGTCTAGCAATGACATGCCGACGCCTGCGAGCCCGGGGTCCTGAAGCCCAAAACGACTCCGCTAGGAAAAGCTGCCAGAGGAGGTTGAGCATCGAACGAATTAGATGAGCGGAATTGTCTCGGTCCCAGGACCGCTGGATTCGTGTGCCTATTGCGTTCCGTATCACTGCCACCGTCGAAAAGTTCTCACGCTTGTGTCCCTTTAGCTTTTCGAATCCCAGTCCTGTGAGTGGCCGGCCGTGTTTTAATGGACGAGAAATGAGCGTCAAGTCCATACGTATCGTGGCTATGGCTCACGGTTGAGTATGCTGTCTATCAAGACAGTTTCGATACCTTCAGAGTATGCTGAGGTTGTATTCCTGACCTGCGGCAGGTATATCGAGTTTTATTTCTGTGCAAAGAGTGTTGCTGCTATGCCATGCAAACAACTAGCTTTTGGCTCAAGTGAGCTCACGGCCTATTCCACCCTATGCCTGACATATCCAGGTGTCGTGCATTATGCTGGGATTGAGTGTTCGTTATGATCAGATAACGATTTAGTTGTGTGTCGTGTGTCATGGTGGTTGTGCCAAGAAGATCTTGGTCGATATGTGGCAAATAGCCACCTTCTTCCCCCCTTTTCCATCGAGCTGAACACCATGATTGCAACATGCAAGGAAAGCTCAGATTCAACGTGTCGAAAGTGTCGCGTTACTGTTATCCGATTCGTGTCGTCGTATCGCAACTGGGCAATGCATAGTACAAAATAGCCCTACAAGTTTGGTGGCCGGCCAGTTGGCATGGCTGGACACCTGTCTCATCAACATGACACGGCTCCTTCTAATTGAGCCGGTATCCGACCTTCGCGAACCAAGCTAGAAGGACTGGGTTATTTATAGCCCGTAGTCCCTGCTGTGGAAAGTCTGCCACTATTGGCCGACAGGCTGCACGTCTCCGTGGCTTTGCACGCCGTTTGTGAGAGACGTGCCGTTGGCAAGTTCATTACCGATGCTGTCTGTTCCAACCAAGCCCTGCTGGCTAGCGGGTCCTTGTTCAGGTTGGCCGATTGGCGAAAACTCCGGGACAGTTGCCGAGAGCTGTGACTCAGATGAGTGAGCCTGGCCGTCGACACCGTTGACACCGTTGATACCGTTGATACCGTTTACGCCGTTGATATCATTGGTAACGTTAATGCCGTTGGTTGTGGGCGAGGTGACGCTGTCTCCGTTCGGATAGGGGGAGAACTGAGCGTCCGTTCCGGCTGGCGAGAACATGGGAGGCGCTTCGCTTCCGTAGGCATAGATGTGAGGATAATAGTTGACTTGGCTATTATATGGTTGCCAGGAAGCCGGTCCAGCATGCCGAGCATTAGGGTGTCTTACATGCATGTCAAGCACCCAGGGCTCCCATTTTTCTCGACGTCGCACCTTATCTTCCCCGGTATCTGTCACGACAAGCTGCACGTGGGGAGAATGCTCGCAGGCGATGCGGATGACCTGATAGTCCTGAGCGATGCTCTGCATCCGCTTGAACGACGTGATGACAGCCAGAGGCACAAAGCCCTGCGAATCCATGTGCTGTCGGAGATACGTGTCTTTGCACAGGTTGTCGATCGAGAAGTAGTAGTTCATCTGCGACGCAATGACGTGCAGAATGTGCTGAGGGTCGCTGTAGCCATACGAAGCATTGCCGGGAGGGTATACCGTAGGGTCGTACATGGCCGGCTGTGCAAAAGAACCACCCCTGGAAGACTGGTGTCTTGCACCTCCCTGCGAGCGACTGTTGCCAGAGCTTGGTCGGCTGCGATGGTGGCTTCCTGTGGCCTGGCCTGGATACGGACCACCGTACGACATTGGGTACGTATAGTTAGGCTGCTGTCGCAAGGGCGTGTTGATCTGGTAGCCGTAGCCCGTAGAGCTCTGGCTATACTGAGACTGCGAGTGGCCGGCTCCATTCATCACCGCATGGCCACCACGACCGCGAGCGCCACCTCTGGAGCGCTCATTGCGGTTCGTCATGCCTTGCCCTTGGAAACTCGGTTCCTTCTGGTGATGCACAACAGTTTCTTTCGAAGGCTGCGAGAACTTGGAAGATTCGTCAGCTCGCGAATTCAAACTTCCAGCGCGAACAGAATTGGCCAGGCTACCAGTTCCATGAACCGAGTCGGCCGAGTTGTGCTTGGAAATATCCACCTTCGAGTTGGCCTAGTATATAAATTAGCACTGGTCCATATATATATCTGCCGTCAGGGTGTTTACATACCGAAGAAGCTTCTCCTGATCGTCCTGCCGATGTCTGAACCTGGGGCTTGCGGCTGTCGCGGAACGAGGACATGTCAACAGATTGACGCTTAGATGGTGCCGTTGAAGCAGATCCAGTAACTGCTCCATTATCTTGGCCACGTTCTATTAAGAAATTAGTTTGTTGGAAAGACGTATAGGGGTGTGGTAAGTTACCAGTCGAGATTGAGTCACTCGGAGCATGGTTGCTTCTGGCGGCACCATCCCGCCCGCCTCTAGAGCCACCTGCACGACCACCTCGTCCTCCTCTTGTGGGCAAGGGTGTCTCGAAAGCCACAGTGGGAACATACGGCATATGGACCCATTTCTCCTTCTGACGAGGCTTACTCGGGCCACTCTCTTCCTTCTTTTCCTTTTCCAGTTTGTCGGCACTGGTCTGGGCCTTTAGGTCATTCGCAGCTGTTTCAGGCGTCGGCCACGACGATGTGTTATTTACGACCGGGCCTAGAGCCTCCGAGCCTGCTCGACCTTCTCCATTAAGCCCTCTCGCACCTCTTGGGATGGTTCTTCGCGAGGCCTGGTTGCTGCTGTTTCCAGGTCTCTCGGTATCCTTCTTGGGGCCCTTCGCGCTGCTGGACAGAGCTCTACCATGTCCTGCAGGAGTATCGACTGCCTCATTCTGGGCAGATCTTGGCTTGGTTTCCTGGCTGCTTGGTGCTTGACCAGGCGTCGCGCCGTTCGTATATCGTGGCTGCGTGGCTGTCGAGGCTGCGGTGAATTTGGCAGCTCTTTGAGCCCAAGGGTTAACGGTCGGGAGAGGTGCATCGGACAATTCTGGCTTGGGAGCAGGGCTTTGCTCCTTATCTTGTTCCTCGTTCTGCTCAGAATCCTTCTCAGCTCCTTTGCCCTTTTTACCCTTCCTGGTCTTCTTCCCATCACCGACATCTGTAGCTTGTGATGTAAGTGTTTGGCCACGGCCACGTCGCTCTATGCTCTGTGACGAACCCTCACCGAGCGCCTTCTCAGTTCCCTGGGCTGGAACGTCAGATTTTTGGGCACCTTTATCGCCAGTAGAGATACTGTCGGTGTCGATGCCATTTAAAGATTCTGGCTTAACGGAGGAGCTCCGAGTGTTTTGCGAACCTTCCACTTCGTTGGAGGTTGTCGAGATTGCAACAGAGGGAGCCCGAGTACTTGGTGTAGGAGCGGCATCTCGGCTCTGCGTGCTCGTGGTAGACGGTGCTTGGCTCTCAGCCGCGCTAGACTGAGAACCCGAGGACTGCACTACAGGCTGGCCCTTGGCAGCCTGAGCATAAGAAGGCGTTGCCGAGTTGGACATTGCTTCCGACTGTAGCTTAGCGATAGCGACGCTCGTAAGTAGGTTTTGTACTTGTTCTGGCATAGGTAACCTTGGAGTGGTGATCTGTCGCGTCCCCTCCAATGAGCGAGGTGATATTTGACCCGCGTCCACCAACGCACTGGGCAGTCGAGTGCCCGGTAAACACCTCACCTGTCAAAGGCGGCCTAGCCCTCCACAAGTATGGAATAGGTCGGTTGAGTATTCGCGGGCGGATGGGTATCGATTCGGTGCGCGGCAGGTTGAAGTGGGATAAGTGTCGGGTTGGCGGGGAAGGAGAAAAAAAAATATTGGCAAGCCAATAGTAGGTAATTTTTTTTTTTTTTCGCGTCAAATACTTAGGTGGGTTGGTGGGTGGATGCAAGTCGGAATTGAAGAGCTTTTGACGGACTGCCCAGCAACGAATTTCGTAAGTAAGCCTAATCACAAGCAGTGGCTGCGGGGTGCAATCAATAGGCCTCTCGATTTGGAGCTGAACCGACGAAGGCAGAACGCAAGTATCGGCGCTGGAAGAATCGCTTTAGGTAGAAACCCCAGTTGCTGAAGAGAGCTGCTCGGGTAACCAGGTAGGCAGCGGTCCTCTGTTGTCTTTTTGCAGCTCAAGAGACTGAGAGGGGGAAGAATTATTGAGGGAGAAACTCGACAAGTTATCCGAAAAGAGGACGAGCGTTGGGGCTGCACCGGGGTCTTTTTTTTTTTTTTCTTGCTAAGGAACCGAAAGTCGATGTGGCCTGACCAAGACCGAGATTCAACCCGTCAGGTAATACTTCGCATAAAGCTGTGTCGTCCTGGTCTGTGTCAGTAAAGCAGACGGAGCTGTGAGTAGGAGAGGGAAGCGGATCGGACCGCGAATGTCACCCACGGTTTGCGTATGTGAATATGTGCGTAGGCGAAATTGGATGCGTGATACCTGTGGTCTTGTAGGCGCAGAGAGTATTGGCGGCAAAGGGTGATGGAGGGGGAGAAATAGAGGGACTGGGCAAAGGTGGGAGATAGAGGGAAAGAAGAGCACGGGCACGCAGTACCCAGGACTAACACTAGGCGGGCAGGATTTTTGCAAGGACGGATAGATCAAGTAAAACCCGGTGATGCTTGTGCGTGCGTCTTCCTCTCCAGCTAAGCGTGCACCCAAGTACCGAAGGGTTTAACAAATTGCAAGGTAAGGAGGGAGGAAGAGTGTTTGCAAGCCGTCGTAGGTAGAAGTAAGTAAATGTGCGCGTAAATGGTTTTTTTTTTTTTGTGTGCAGCAGTGGGAGAAAAAAAAATATGAGTCCCCTCTCTATGTCATTCAGGTACCTTGCTAAGCATCCTGAAAAAAAAAAATTCTACCTCCTAAGAGAGAGCTAAGCTTCTAAGAGAGCTAAAAAGATCGGGTAGCCGGCGGTTTTGTAGCTCGCAGGTTAAAATCTGTTACTACCGTTACGCCCTACCTCTTAGGCTCTTGCCTCTTACTGCCTCCGTCCCCCTCTGTACCTGGCGGGGCCGCTATGGAAGCTGCCGGCTAACGGTGGTATCTACGCACACCTACATGTCTCTATCGACATCGTGTATATGCCGTATATGTAAATGTATGTAATAGTTGCTACTGCATGTAAGGCATACATCAGGACCTGTGCGAATCTGGGAGAAGCGACTCGTTTATATCTCCCATCTTACGTCGATGCCTCCATGTAGCATGTCTGTGTTCTTCCACGCACTCCTTATTACGCGCAAGGTACACAAAGTTCCATCAAGCCCACATGCTGATGATTCAGTGCTACACATACATACCACCTTGGGTATATCTTTATATACATATATGTATGTACGGAGCATGGAGGTAGAGTTATCGTATTGTGCGTACTTACATAACGGCAAACCCACATACGAATCGGTTAGGTACCGAAAAGGGCAAATAGAGCGGTCCAATTCGTATGGCACAATAACACGAATGCTACCTTGGTAAAGTGTACTTGTACTTAGGAATCCGAAGAGGCCAAGTTGTTATTGTATTGTATAAGCGGATGCCGGGCTGGGATGCAAATACGAAATGGACAAGTTGTATATAAATAGGTGCTCTCATCTTGGACAATACGGAATATCGCATCCTAACACACATCCAGGTGCCCAATTCAGGTAAGCTGAGAAGTGCCTAAGCCCCGAAGGCCTCGGCTCTAACCTGACACTGGAGCACCCGCACAGTCTGTCAGTCTAGCCGGCCTAGTTCGCGCGTTGGGATACCGAGCTAGGCCAGAGTCTTCTAGGTGGCCAAGCTGGCTCGTAGGCAGGCCTGGCAAGGGCACCAGGACACGTGCGCTGTGTCGACACGGGCGAAGGAATTCTAGAATACGCCCGTCCCTGGCAGAGCGGATGTGAGAGCAGCCGACCTTCGAGAACATGAAGCCAAGTCTTTTCAAGGGCAAGGCATTACGAATGCGCTGTCTCGTGTACCGTCGTACCGTCTAACTTGTCACTACTATGCAAGTTGTCAGAAGGCAGCCAGCCCTTACGAGTCGCACGTATCTCTTCAGTCCCTGCTTTGAAGTGCCCGTCATAGGCAGTGCTAGTTACCTGATCAGCTGTGTTCTCAACTACCGGCACCAGCACGGCTGGACGGCTGGACGGCTGATCCAGCGGGAGAGGCGCTGAGGGTGCCGGGTAAGGCCGGGCTTTAGCTCGCTGAACCAGAAATGGTGCCCGGCTTTTTCGCTTATATCTCCAGCGGTAAATGCGTATCACTTTCAACTAATGTGTGTCTGTACCCCTCACCGTTTTGCTATTGCATAACCCGAGCAGATGCAACATCTAGGTCGGCTTCGGCCTTATTCCCCCTTTTCAACGCACCTTGGATATCTGCTGCGTACAAATGTGCGTGCCTACGAGGCACGCAAGCCAGACCGGTGCCTGTAGCTGCAGATATATCTAGGTGCCTACCTGGCTTACGAACACGGTTGGACAGTTTGATTAAAGGGAGTGTAGACTTAGGCTGAAGAAGGGTACGACGACGCCGACTAGACGCTCGCAATATGTCTGCCTCGTAGGAAGGGCGGATATTTGCATTCATCACGCAGCTGTCTAAGCTCCTCCCTTCTCAAATGGCTCGCATATCTATTTTCCCCGTCACTCTCCACGTGGGGGGAGACGAGGGAGGGCAGGTCTCTCATATAAGTTATATTTGCCCACCGCGAGCGTCCAGTATTCCTGGCCCGCGTAAACGGAACTGCTTCCATTTTTAGAACACCAGAACATGGCAGAAATGCTTGGCTAAGATGGCTTAATGAAGCTCCTCTCCATGGTGTCAATGCATATGTGAGATCTTCTGGTCGCTCGAGCTACCTTGACGAAGACGACGTGATTCGACGAACGAGCTTCACACACAGGCTGTTTCGTCACACATAGGGTTCGGATTAATATCCTCTGCTCCGCTACGCAGTACAGCATAATGAACAAATATATCTCCTAGTGGCCCTGCTCTGCATTACATCGACGACCCAAGCGAGCCGCAACGGTGACTGTGTTGTTCCGTCTTCTCCATTCAGTCAGTTCATTGTGCCTGGATCTCTGGCCCTACGCTCCGAATCATATCGACGCTCATATTGCGGGGCTTTCAACTCCTGCCCTACATATCCGGGGACGTATCTAGGTGACAAACACCAGTCTTGGGTAATTAAGTTGCACACCGGTGTCTTTGATACAAGGTCGGCTCTTCCGCCGTTCGGGGCTTTATCATTGCTCTCCTTTAGCCATGACTGGTTGTCTCTTCACCTATCAGACCGAGCAGTCGATATTCAAGGTTGTACTTCGGTATAAAGATGTTTCAACGACATGTCGACTACAGTCTGTCGGTTGAAAAAGCTCCATCGTCGCCTCGCGAACGAATAGAATAATATCATCAGGGTTGTCGTTAGACACTTAGGATACTTCGGCGTCAAGGCATGCTTTAAAAGAAGTAGGCCAAGGTTATGCCAAGTTTAACCCAGTAAAAATGACAAGGCCCAAACCGAGTCTCAACGAACAGGTCGAAGCAAAAGCTCTCAAGTGGATTGCGGAGATGAACTGAAAAGTCTTATGTATTCGACTCAGCACCCTATCATGGCATCTCCGTCGCGTGTCGCCTGAATCTATCCTACAACAATCTACATCCTGGGGTTTCAAGTCAGAACCCAACGCTAATACTGGCTGCGTGACTCCTTTTCGTCTGGTATGGTGATCCGAATTTTCGGGAAATACGTGCAAGGCAAATACACCTCTAATCGCGGCGCGACAGGAATATCGTAATGTACAACGGACACAGTCTAGCCCGTCATCCAAGTGGCCGCTCTCCGCGCGCCGAAACTGGTCGCGAGGCGTAGACCACTGGAGCCCATTGGGAAGTAACTGACCAGGTACCAGAGAAGACATGCTATCTGGATGATGGCGGCTATCAGAGTGAGAATGGTACTGTGAAGCTTCGAGAAGTCAGTATTTGCGAGCATCGCACCGGAGCGACGAATCCGTGACTCACCCCGACAGAGAAGTATATGGTCAATGCGATGGAGCCGAAGTAGGCTGCGGTGAAAGGTAGACGTGGCCCGGAAATCAAGTGTCGTGCGTACGTCATGGGTCCCATCACAGCCGCAAAGGAAGAGAGAAATAGAATCGAGCCGAAGGACCATCTACGAGACGGGGCGCACTGTTAGCCTACTGCTTGGGCGACATAATGATATGAGAGTACGAGGCAGAGCAAGATGTGGAGGGCGACGTAGAAAGAAGGTTAGATCCACCAGGCTGATCACCCGTGTGGGTATGCAAGATTGATACGTATGCAACAGCGGCTGCTTGCAGAGATCTCCATCTCATCCAGAGACGACAGAAGGGGGCTAAGGGGGGGAGTCGGTGGCCACGAGGACAGGCGAGGCAGGGGTGACGGAAGCTGGGGAGCTAAGAGATTCTTGGCCTTACAATATGACAAACTTGCGAGGCCTGGTCATGAGGACGGGCCACAGAGCGAAACACAGCACGAAGCAGGCGAGGGCGCCCAGGTTGCAGGCAGCGAAGACTAGCATTCGGTCCCATCGGCTCACTAGGCGTAAGATGGGAATTTCCAAGTCAGCCTCCAGAAACTTAAGAGTGGGCCGTCCCGTCCATGTGCAACGGCGAAACAGGGCGCGCGGGAAGGGCACATGCCGACCGTCATCTAAGGTACGCTGCAAGGGGAGATCGAAAGAGAGCCCTCGAAAGAGGGACTGGGAACGAGAAGGGCGAAGAGGGAGACGGGGAGACGGGGAGGGACGGATGAGACTCACAGACAAACCACCCTTCCTCTTCTTCGCGACGGTTGGCCGCGGGCAGGGGGGCGCCGGCGCCCTCAGTAGTAGGCAGCTGCACATATCCGCGGTCGCCAAAGGGATTAAACGACTGTATCGAGGACAGCAGGCCGGAGCGCTGTGACGTATTGGCCGTGTAGTCGCGCTCGCGGCGCGACCAGCCGAGGGAGTTCATCGAGTCCCTGAAAGATGACGAAGCCATCGTGTCAAGACGCGTCCGGCTCACCAAGTCTCAAAGCGGGCTCGCAGGTTTCAGGTCGCGCGACGGGAGAAGAATCAGGGCGACTTCGGCGTGGATAGGTAGGTAGGCGCGCGTGTGTGTGGTATTTCGAATATATGGATCGGATCGTGCGGAAGATGCAAGTTCGTAATGGATGCCACCATGCGTGTCGAGTGACCCCCTCCCTTCGCATACGAGAGCTGGGAAGGTGCTAATGGAGAAGCTATGGGGGTTTGATAGAAGACAGGATGTGTCTGTGTCCGTGTGTGTCCGTGTGTCGGCTTTCCGCGCTTCGACCGTCGCGCTTTGGGGGGGAACTTGGAGAGAATTGGGTGTGGTGGGTGTGGATTAGCAGGTTGGCTAGTGGTTGAAGGCGTACGTAAAAAGGCGTCAGCCCAAAAAAGCCAGACTGACACTGGCATTGATAGCCTGATAATGATAGAAGAATGATAGAAATGATCAGCCACACGAGTTGCAGACTGTGGGTCAAGGTCTGTGCGAGTGGGGGCGCATTAGTGTGGTGGTTCGGGGCGCGTCATTGGTCGGCGTTCTTGCATGTGGCTTCAACTTCCGTGCCCTTCCAGCCTTCTATCTCGCCTTCTTGGTCAAGATCCCGGCCAGTGATCCCGCTAAAATGGAGCCCGACTCACACTTTATCACTTTATCACTTTATCCCATGTCTCTTCTCTTTGTCTTTGCCTCTGTCTCTGTCTCTCCGTCGAACCTCCATCGACATATCTCCATCTCTTCCGTCTATCAGACCTATCTCTCCTCTCCCCGGCGGCGCGATGCTACGTGGGGATGGGGGTATGAGGATGGAGATATGAGCAGCTGCATATCGATCGCTCATCTCCAATATGCCCAAGATGCATCGCCGTCGCCTTGGTTGTGGGGCGTCCGTCTACACCTCGTGCTGTGGGTGTGGACGCGCGGTATGCCCAAGATTCATGGCAGCCTAGGATTATATGCCTATGCTGTATCGTAGATAGGCAAGGTAGACACGGTAGTCAAGTTGATATCAGATAGATCCCAGTTGACGACGTAAAGCGTTCGACAACCCGACGATTCCGAGTACACCACACCCTCCCCATCACTCCCCCGTCTTCCTTATCTCCGTGTCTCTCTGGTTCTGCAGGTAGCCGTGTTGCAATACCAAGAAGGATAAATCCGCGTCGGTGCGATTCATACGCAAGACCTGACAGTCGCGTAGATTTTGACGACTGCGCGCTTACGCATACTACATACCACTTACCACTTACCACCTACCGTAGACATGCATACATACGCACATACGCACGTATATACGTACGTACATATAGATCGCCAAGGTGTGTCAGAGGCGCCGTGTCTCATTGGTGGGTATGTCTCGACGACTGAAGCTCGGCACAATCCACTCCTTGATGGTTGCAAAGCGGGCTCAGATACGTCGAGCCGGCGGCCAGCGCGCTTGTGCTAAGACCTAAAACGTCTTTTGAGAATCAAGGCAGTTAGCACAGGCTAGCCTAGCAATATTGAGACATGTGGATTGCTTTGGCTCCCCTACCAAGCCGCATTCATCCAGGAGTCGATTAGAACTATATTCAAAATCAAGCTTTGCCTGATGGTCTAGCGAGGCATCAGCCTGGCTTCCCGTCCCCTCATATCGCTAGATGATCAGCATCGCCAATCACACAAGATGCCGAACGGGAGCTATCGAAACCCTATCGAACGACCGTCCAACGCTGCAGGACGCTGGATGCGCTACGGACATGATTGGCCCCCGCCGTGGATACGCGGAATGCAGGCGCTGCTGATCATCATGGGGGAGCGGCCGTCAACCTCTAAAGACCTGCAGCCTTGCGTTACATCGGAGCGGTGGCCGGCCTATGGAGACGACCTCCTGCCTCTCCCCCCCCCCCAGCCTAGGTACTGCATAGTAGTCGAGGTTAGCAAATATAGCTTCCTCTCACATCAGGTCCTCGAGCAGAATTATACATATGCCCAAGATCTACCCCTCCATTGCAGACAGATCATACTACGTAGTATGTGGTGTGTGGAGGGTCTCCATCTTTTCAAGCCGACATGACTTCATCCGCCGTTGCAATACGATGGCCGTTATGTGTGTACTATGTAGAGACGCTTCTGCCGCGACGGGTACGGAGGACACGAAGGATCTCAAAGCCCTCGCTCTTTAGAGAGAGAAAAGGGGCATGAGGTCTACTTGCTTACCGCGTCTCTGTTGGCTATTTCGCGCGACATTTGTAATGAATCGGAGAGTCTCTTCTAAGCACTTCCCCAGTCAGTTTATAATGTATAAGCCAGTGTAGGCTACGATGTTACATATATACCTGGGTAGATACTAAGCCATTTTGCCACGCACACCTTGGTCGAATGAGAAGGGTATCGTATGCATCGGACATGGGTGTCGAAAACGGGTGCCTCATGCAGAATGACATAGTTTTTTTTTTTTTTGGATTATTCTGTCAGCCTGTTAGTTAATCTATGCCACAGCCTCAGTGTACCAAGCTAAGTGAGTCACCGTCGCCGTCACGATAGGGATGCCCAGTGGATCAAGGCGCCATGAGCCACGGCGTCGACGGAAGCCAAGGGATGTACCGTGCGTATTGTCCAAATCCCATCTCCCATCTCCCTGGCCATAACTTTCCCATGCCATACCGTCCCGTTGTCTTGCTAGACCTGTTCGAGAATGGGTGGGATCGTGTCTCACCTAGGTGGGTGGGCTGGCTGACTGTGGCCGGGTCACGAGTCTAAGTGCCGCCCACCATTCCCCCATTCGTCTTCCCGAATAGAGAGCCCCTCCTCATTACGGTGGTCTGACGATAAGATAAAGCTCAGTCGCGGTTCGCGATGTGGAGGGGAGGGCAGGGCAGGAGGGCAGGAGGGTAGGAGGGTAGGAGGGTAGGAGGGCAGCAGGGCAGCAGGGCAGGAGGTTGGAAGAGTACCTGGGTACTGAGCTCCGTAGGCGGTCCGGTGAGAGGCCATCAGAGACACTTTCTTGTCATTGCCTCCCTACACACCACTCCAGTCTAAAGGGCATCTACTCAAGTTCTCCAAAGTCAGAAGACGCACCATGAACCTGCCGTAGCAGAACGAAATAGGGCCCCTAGTATTTTTAGACGTGTAAGTGTGCGAGTATAAAAGGCAACGCAGCCCGCCGCAGTCCAATGAGCGAAGTGCTTCCTCTCGTCTTGATATTTGCAAAACTCAACTCAGACACCTAACTCGGCAGAGTTGAATCGACCAATACATTGATTGCAAAGCTCTACCAAGGCGTATAACATATAATCTCAACACGTCTCTCTACTCTCACGCTACAAGTAACAAGCGTGAAGCATACATAGCATTCGACGCCACGAGAACTTAGGTCTTCTACACCGCAAAGTCGCCTCCCCCCCCCCCCCCCCCCACATCGTCTTGCTTTCCGTCATCGGCAAGAATCGTTGATGGTCCGGTATTAATATAGCCGATCGACGTCGCAGGAGATCTGATCCAGGGTTCGAAGGCACCTAATAATACCTACTTTGAATTTTATGGACAATACGGCCTACTTCTATTGGACCGTCTCGACATCGTCACCCAGACCGCGGCAGAACATCCCCAGACCAGAACGATCATCGAGGAAGCGAGAGCAGATCAGGAGGCCGACTATCTGGACGAGACTGACTGAGCGCTACGTTGGAACGGTGCAAAAGCTCCGCCAAGAGACGATCCTGCTCTGTCGACATCTGTCGTCGACTATTCGACACCTGACCTTTATCGAGGAAAGCTGGTTGACCTTGGCTCCTTCGGTGGAGTCGATCGGGAGTCGGAACCGCTACAGGCCTGCATGTGCCTACCTTGTAGACGGCTAGGGGGCACACGCTAAACGATTCACCGCCCTGACCGCCCTAGCCTGGCTGGCTAGCACAACCTAAGCAGCAGCCCAGCGCCAGCCCAAGCACCGGCCCAGCACCAATCCTACCTCGCCTACCCTGGAGCGCTACCCTGGAGCGCTACCCTCTGCGTACTAGCAACCCCTCTAAGTACCCCTCTAGGACCCCTCCAGCAGCGTCATACCTGAGGTACATCGGTACCCCCTCCCTCTTCCCTCTCTCTTGGGATCTTATAGGCAGCCAATCAACTGACCGAAGCCGCCAGGGAAAAAAGGACACTGAACGGTGAAGGGCGAAAAAAGTAGCAGCATTGCCTTGCTTTCGCATTCACCTGGGATCTTATCCATCTTGTTCCCTTCCCCTTGTCCCTTGTCTCTTGTCTCTTGTCCCACATCCCACATCAGATCGCCGACTCTTCCTCACTTATACCCCGACCGCCTCTTGCAAAGGCGCCTCGGCTCGGATTCACCGTTCTTTGAGGCTCGCATCGTCTCGTTAACTTGACTCGTCGAATCGGTCGGGTCTGATCTGTTATATATTCCCATCGCCAAGGTTCCACGGCCCGTTCTTTGTGTCACGGGCACCGCCGCGACAAACCGCCCGCTGTTGGAAGGCATCCTCATCCTCGTATAGGACTCTGCAGCCCAGGCAGCCCCCCCCTCCAATCCCGGCCCTCTCGGTTCGAGCTTCGCCCGCAGCTACGCCCGCTTTCGTCTGGCAAAGGTCGAGCAGAGCTGACAGGAGATTTGCCCTGCCAGCCAGCTAATAAACTTACCTTACCTACGGTCCCCCCCCCCCCCCCCCCCCCCAGTCCTCCAGTCCTCAGGAGGCTTCAGACCATAGGAGGCTTAAGAGGCTTACGACTTAAGACGCTAGGCTGTCTACGTCCTTTGCCTCGAATCCAAGGATCTTCCCTTACCGCCTCCTCGCCCAGCTCCTGGAACCCCTCAGGGTCCTGTTCCTTGCGCATATAGGGACCTTGCCGACCGCTTCCACTCACCCACCCCATTTTCCTCTCCTGTTCGTCATTCACACGAGGCCCGAAGCAGACGCTTTGCCGCTCCTGAATTGACGTTCTGATATACGATCTATCACCACCTGTGTTACCTGTCATCTCCATCAAGCACAAGAGCCGACTAGACCCGGCTCTACCTCCGTGCTTACCATCTGACAAATCTCGTCGTATTTCCTTAGCCTACTGGTGCTATTCCGTGCTACCAATCCTGCCCTTTCTGAGGTCGGAGTCACCCGTCATCGACTTTACCTCGTCTGTCAATCCCATCTTACTGGTGTACGGCATTCTAAGCGATACCGCCTCTTATATTTGGCCAAGTGCGAATATCTTTCCGCTCAGCAAGCCCCGGCGGAATTTCAACTTGACTTCCTCTTTCTTTACTTTCCTAATATCCAGCGCTTACGAATACGAACATCCCCGACGCTCGTCGTTGGTCGCGCGCATACATTACATTACTCTGTACGTTCGTCTTTTTTTTCCTTTTAATTAATCCTCCGGATCTCGGACTGCTCGCTTCGGATCCAGGACAGCGGGAACAAAAAAAGCAATAAGAAGCAAGAAAAGAAAGCGAGAGAAGAACTCGGCCTTCTTTTATTCTCCTTTTTTTTCTTTTATTCCTCAATTCAGCTCACTCAATCTTGACCGACGTCTAACAATTAGATTTAGAGGCGCCTTTGATCCGCCTTCCGAATTCCGTCGCAAAGACATCTGAAGCAGCCGGCGCATTCTCGCAACGTCGTTCATATTCTGCATGGCTACGTAATTTGTGGTCGAACAAGAGATTCTTTCGAGCGCGCACTTTTCCAGCCGAGGTAGATACGGGTCTCTTCAATCCCTTCAGCAGTACGTGAGGTAGCACAGTATAGTCGACTGGCTGCCCTGGGTATATTGAGTCCGCACTGGATTCTCTCGGGTGCATATAGTCTTATAGTGCTCGCGCCCCACGTCTCTACCACCTACGCACTAATCCCATCCTACCCATCCATCGTCTCTCTTCCCCTCCCCCTCCTTGCTCCTTACTCTTATCCACTCGCCGACAGGATGCGGGGCTAACTGGCTCTGTCTGCAGTACCTACCTGGGTAGCCTCCACTGATACCCTCAGCGTATACCTTGCATATACCTGGCGTATATATTTTGGCGCCGACTACTCTCGAATTAGAGCGTCTATACATACTTCCTTGTCCGCCCGTCTGACATCCCTCGGTCCTCATCTTCCGAGCCCTTCCGCCCTTCCGCAAAATCACGACACACACGATGGCCCAACACGCCTTCAACCAGTTTGGCAACGGCCCGGGTACGGGCGGCGCCAATGGCAGCGTAGACCCCAATGATCTGGCAATGTCCGGATCGTACGCTGCCTCTTATTCCAACAACTTTAACGGAAACAACAACTCGTCCAACTTCTTTGGCGACGACGAACTGCTCGACACCCTCGGCAGCCCTACAGACTCCATACCCAACCAGTCTGGCATGCACAACCAAGGCCAAGAGTATGGTGGCATGAACGATATGCACATGGGCTTCTCGCAAGGCATGTACCCGCCGCACCAGGGCAGCCACGGCATGCCGATGGACCAGCCGCACATGAATGGATTCTCCAGCACTCCGGACGGAGATCCCATCCAAAGTCCATTTGTTCATAGTTTCAGCCAGGCCCAGTTCCACCAGATGCAACAGCAGCACCAACAGCAGTTCGGCAACTCCCTCCAGTCGCCCATCTCATACTCCGGTTCCCCTCTTGCCGGCTCCGACATGAACAACGATGGTAGCGACCCTAGCTACCTCAACGCAAAATCTCGCCCACAACTATCCCACACTATGCAGCGCAAGAGCTCGAGCACCCGGAGTCCACTGACGCCCAAGACGGCTGCTGCTATGTCGAACCTCTCTGTAAGCTCCCGGGAACCGTCGGGATTCGGCCCCCAGCCTATCCGGACGACCAACGGCCACGAAAAGTCACCTTCGGGCCAATGGATGCATACTCCCAACAGCATGTCTTCTTTCCCCGGCTCCGGATTCTCCTCGCCAATGCAGCAACACGGCATGCAGAACCCACAGATCACTGATGTGCTCATGAAGGGAGGCTCGTCTATGCCTGCGAAATTGAATAACCCGACCAGCGCCGTCTCGTCGCAGGAGATGAAGCGGAAGAGACGTCGGGAGTCCCACAACCTTGTCGAGCGACGACGCCGGGACAACATCAACGAGAGGATTCAGGATCTGAGCAAGCTGGTGCCCACGCACCGACTTGAAGATGAGAAGATCCGGAAGCTCATCCAGAACGGCACGCCGCTGTCGCCTAGCCTGACAGGAATGTCTCATCCAGCGCAGGCGACTTCAGGCCTGGCCGGTCCAGGCGCGAAGCGAGCTACCGGAGTTGGCAACATCACCACTGGTCTCCCCCCTGAGGAGAAGGACAAAGGCCCCAACAAGGGCGACATCCTCAACGGCGCGGTGAGCTGGACGAGAGATCTGATGTGGATGCTGCACCACAAGCTCCAACAGCAGGAAGAGCTTATCAACACCATCGTGGAGCTTGGCGGCAGTGTTCCGCTGGAACTCACGGATGATGAGAAGCGGATGCAGACAGAGCTGATGGAGGCGTTGACCAAGAACGGCCCGCATACCTTCTCATACTCTCGCTTTGCCGGATCTGGTCTTCGTGTGCCCCAACACACAGACTACAGAGGAGACTCGTTGAACGGGTCAGACAGCGGCATCGTCGGCAATTCGGTGAGCCCCGACGGTCGCGACGTAGTCGATCTTGGAGGCGACCTGGGCGACGCCGGCCAGTTCTGGAACGACCCGGACGACGACGGCAGTGGTCCTGCGTCGATCAACTTCAAGGAAGAGGACGAATTCGGGATGGATCTCTCACATGATTAGCGGCCTGTGACGACTTCTTGAGCCCCTGCATCTTGCTGTCAGGCATTTTCTGGCGTTAGACGAGCTAGTGGTCATCAAGTCGACTGGTCGCGACTAAACATGACGTCGAAGTCGGATTCCTTAGATTTTTATTTCTTCTTCTCTTTCATCTCAGGTCTTGTTGTTAAGGGAAGGACAATTGTTCTGCATGGAACGGCCGTTCCGGGGCACTGGACTGGCGTTCTAGCACATCTCACCAAACACGGTGGGAACTTGGTTGTACCGGCTGCGGGCGGTTATTGTTGTATCACTGTCATCTGGCAGATCAGGCACATGGGGGGGGGGGGGGGGGAACCGGTACCTTCTTTTCTCCTCATCTAGGTATTCTTATTTGTTTATTTTTCTTTTCCTCTCACACTGTTCATCTGTACGGGCTGGGTTTTGATTCGAATGATACCTCTGGAGTTAATGGGGGGCATGTGTATCGAGGACGGAGGCTGTGTCGATTATTCTCGCATTTGCATCACAACATGGGCTGTTCGGGGTGTTTCTTGGGGTTTCCCTCGCATGTAAGCCGTCCCATCAGCCTCCTTTCCGGGGCATGGGTCCAGGCGTCGAATCTTTGTGTATGGCGTCGATTCGCTTTTCCTTTTTCTTAATATTTTCCTCAACGGGAACCCGCGAGAGATAAGGTATAGGAAGACTGTACAGGTCATATACACATACACACTATCAATATATCCGGGTAATAATCGATACCTCAGACTATGTGCACGCGCGTGCTTTATTGTAATGTGAAGACTTGACGAGCATCGGTACACTTAGGTAGGAACCTAGCCTTTACTGATACCGTATCTGCTTCGTCTCTAATGACGACTCCATTGTCGTACACAATATGTAAGGTGAATACGTACATATACCCACAATCCTCCCTCCCCTTTCCTTTCGGATGAACATTACTATCCTGTCACCTCACCAGTGCCTGACGCAGAGCAAGTACTCGCTCATGGCGTTGAGCAGGTTCCAAGCGTCGCGGCGCTTGAGGTCCTCGTGGAGGGCGACGCGCTCGAGCGGGCAGCGGCCGTTGAAGTACTTCCAGAAGACGGGCCAGGCGGCGCGGGGGTTGAGGTTCGTCGGCGTCGTCGGCGGCGGCGGCGGGTTCTTTCCGGGCGGTCCTCCTCCTACTCCTGCCGCCATAGCCGTCCCTCCTCCCCCTCCTAGTCCCAGTCCCCCGCTTCCTCCACCCGTCTTCCCCCCGGCGACGCGCTCCGGCAGCCGCCGGCCGATGGCCGACAGGTAGCGCGACTCGCGCTCGCCGACGCGGCCGGCGTCGACGATGACGTACGGCGCGAGGTGCGCGAGGTGCGGCGCGTCGTTGACGGCGGGGTGCGGCGTGGCGCGGGGGAGGGGGCGGCGAGCGTGGGCTGCGGCTTTGGCGGCTGCTTCGCGGTGCGCGCGCGTTGCTAGACGGTCGAGGCGCGCTTGTTCCGCCGCTTGCTCTGCGGCGTTGGGAGCTGCGGTGGCGGCGGTGGGGGGTTGTGATGTTGGTGCTGTGGGCGATCGGAGGGTCGCCGTGGACGAGGTCATGGACGCGGGTATCTGTCCCGCGCCCGTCGGGCTGTTGGCGCCGAGGGCGGCCGCAAAGGACGAAGCAAGTCCCGGGGATAGGGGCCGCAGCTGGGCCAAGTCGGCAGAAGAGGAGGTGTGAGGGGGCGGCGAGGAAGGCTGAGGCGGGGAGGAGGCCGCGGCGGAGGGAGGCGAAGAAGAGGAGGACTCGGACTCGGAGCTGGCGCGGGCCTCGGCGCGGGCGTCGTGGTCGCGCAGCTGTGCGGCGCGCAGCTCCTCGGCCTCGATCTCGTAGTCGACCTCGTAGAGGATCTCGGGCCAGACGACGACGTAGGCGAAGGCGCAGAGCTGGGTGACCCAGCCGCCGCGCATGAGCCAGGCGAGCATGGCGAGGTAGGTGGGGCGGTGGTTCTTGCTCGGCGCGCAGAGCTTGTAGGGGCGCGGCGCCGCCGACAGCGCCGCGAGGAACTCGGGCAGCGGCGGCGCCAGCGGGAACGCCCGCGCCCACGCCTGGCTCGCCCGCGGCAGCCGCCCCGCGTCGCAGTTGGGCGACAGCACGTACACGTCACGCGCGTGCAGCGGCGGGATCGCGATCGCACGCCGCCAGAAGATGAAGTGCTGCGCGTACTTGCGCACCTGCGCTGGCGACAGCGACGTGCCTTGGCCGATCTGGTAGAACCTGTCGAGCACGCGGGTTAGTCTCCTTTCAGCAGTTCGACACAAGACGGGGCTCTGCTTACGACATGGTGGGCTTCGACAGCCGCACGAACTCGATCATGGCGGCCGTGGTCTCGTCCGGGTCGGCCTGGAGCTCCGCGATAATCTTCTTCTCGTCCGTCATAAGGAGCAAGGCAAAGTTCTTATCGAGGAAGCTGGGATCGTTGAGGCTGTCGTCCTCGACGAATGAGTTGGCCGTGGTTATCCATAGCCCCTTGGATCCGCTCTCGTCGTCAGGCGGTAGATCCGTAAGATAGAAGGGCGCAGGAATCTGCACCGAATGCGTAACCGTGCCTTCGGCCGTTTCTAGCTGCAGCGCGGCGATTTTGTTGTGGGAGACGGCTTCGTAGACGTCCTGCATAGACGCTGCCAGGGAAGAAACCTCCAGGATTTCTCTCCATAATTGGCTCATCTTGGTCCCTGAGCGTGAGATATGTTAGCTTGGATTGATCAGGAGGTAGACAGCATAGTCGCGAGCACATACTCCCTTCTCGGCCCTTATCCTTCAATGCAAGAATTTTCTTCGACTCTTTCCAGACAAAGTCGCTTCTCTGCTGGCTATACTTATAGGCCTTGTTGATCTTCTTGATGATGTGAAAATACAAGTTTTCGATCAGCTCCTTTGCCTCGTGCTTCTTTGGATTTAGGATAAAGACTAGGTTAAACATGGTCATGCCGCTCGTCTTCTCGTCGGCCTCCTCGGGTGGGTTAGCAGCGATGGCATCCTCGGCCATGTCCTTCGTCTCTATCTGAGGCACATCGCTTGCGAGGAATGCGGGCTCGCCATACTTACTGGCCGAGTCGGCGTTCTCGGGCGACTTGGGGGTCTGGTATTTCGGTTGCTTCTTCTTCTTCCGCCATATGCCGTTTCCAGGCACATAGACTGGATACGACGCGAAGCAGAGCTGCTCTAGCGAGACGTGGAAGAGCTTCTTGTGAAAGGCCCTACTAGGGGTCAGGAGGCTCTCCAGATCTCTGGTGGGATAGCCGGCCACGTGCTCCCAAGGCACGATCTGGGAGCCGCTGTCGGTCTCCAGGTGGTCGTCGAAATTCCAGCTCTGGAGGTCGGCCGACTTGGGCAGCGAGCCAGAGGGAGCCTCGAAGGGAGGGTGGGACATCTGGTTGAGCAGCTCATCGTCATCGTCCAGCTCGTCGCGCGGGGCGCGGTCGTGAGAGGGCGAGGCGTGTGGCTGCAGGATCCGAGGCGGGTAGTGAAAGACAAACAACGGCCCATCGCGGAGCCGGTTGACCACGAGCGCCACGCCGAGAAAGTTTGACGTGTTTGGCAGTATCGGGGATGACATGGTTGCTAGATGCCGTCGCACAGAGATGGCGACACAAGTCTAAGGTCTCAGATACAATCACTATCACCGATGCCCCCGAGCCAGTGGGTGAGCTGGTGCCGTTCCCTGATGGGCATTTCAACTGGGTCAAGATGATGTGCTCTCTGTCTCAAACTTCATCTCATTATCCAAGTTGAATGGGATTCGTTTCACGGTAGATGAGATTACCGCGACTATTGACCGAATCCAGACATTAATCGAGAATGTTGAGGTTCTGTTCACCAAGACATTGCACCGTTACTAGAGTTGCACGAGCTACCTGCAATTGCATACCACGCTAAGGCATATTTATTGAGTTAGCGCGTTATCCCATCTCTTTCTTTGGAGCTCTCATGCCACAAAGAAATATTTCTCATTACCTACCTCCCTACCTACCTAGGTAGGTAGGTAAAGTATGACAAGTCACAGGAGGTTATCCGAGCAATAATAATTTCAATATTGACCGTGAAGATTTCTTTGTTCTTTGAAGAGCCCTTTTAACAACGAGGTTTCCCGTCTCTATGCAATTCGCCATAGAAGAAAAGTCCTCGCCCATCCCCATTCTATATGCGGCCCCGAAATCCTGCACAGCGGGTACGTGCCTATAGCTGCAGGCCCAAATGTACACTCGGAAAAGAACCGTAGCCGTTTCATGACGTCGTCCGACACGCCTCTGGACCTCTAGGATACCATACGCGCTCGTGATTTATAGAGGAAGATGCAGCATTACCGCCGTGCTGTATAAGCCGCCCAAAGAGTCCTCATAACTGTCCGCCCATGAGTCCCAGACCGACACCAGCAATAACACCGGCTACACAGGCCGCGGTAGGCCGCGGCGCGTGGTTTCCGGTTCCGATAACGAAGCCCCCGGTGGTGCCGGCTTGCGTGCATTGGGAGCCCTGCAGGTTATAGCACGCCTCGGACGATAAGCTAGAGCATATCGACGTCGCTGTCGGCGCAGGGAGCCCGGTACCTGTAGTGGCGGCAACTGTCGTTCCGCCTCCGCCCGGGACGACGACGGTGACACCCCATGCCTGCCCACTTCCGCCGTCGCCCAAGCCCGTGACGCAAGCTTGGTAGTTCCGCGAGCACTGGTCGAGTGCCGACGAACACGCGACCGAGTTGGGAAACGAAGTTTGTATGTATGGGAACGAAAAATACGTATTGCTCACGTAGGACACGGTAGGAGTCGGGCCTGTCGGTGCTACTCCGGTACATGTAGCTCTGCAAATCCACCCCAGGACATGTTAGTTTCAAGCTTCACTATGAAAGGCCTCTTCACAGTCAGAAGAGGTAGGTATAGTGAGGTACGCACGTAGTGGGACAGCAAGCAGCTTGGCTATGGGCGTCTAGGGCGCATAGTTGTCCATTTTCGCAACAGGTGCCGGCGAAGGCGGCGCCGTGGTCTTCGCAGCTGAAGTAGTTATTGGGGCAGTCGATTTCTCTTTTCCGGACGGCCGCATAGTCCTCGAATGTGCCATATTCGAACGGGTTGAGGATAGGCTCGGCGAGGACAGAGGTCGTCGCGGCTACCGAAAAGAGCGCGGCATACTGGTAAGGCGTCAACCGCATTTTCTGTCTGGGCTGCTCGCACGCATCAAGTTCGGCACAGTTGCCTCCACACTGAAGAGGGTGGGAAAGTCGCGATCTTATAAATCGAGAAGCTTATCGAGGCGAGCAAGAAATGACTGGACAGAGACGATCGGAATAGCTAGATCGGGTATGTGGTATTCGATTCACCGCCCAAGATAGCTGCAGACACGAGGTGGGGAGATTGGTGGCAGCACGCTACTGGCCTCGTCGGTATCGGCCAATGTTTGGCAGGTATTGAATCGTTATAAGCAGTCGACTTATATAGCTCGAGTCGCTATGCACGGGAGAAGCAATTAAAGTGTTTTCTTGTCGAGTTGGTCGAACCAGTTCCTTTTTCAGCTTAAGAGGTTACCAGATTTTAGCTTGAGTGATTCTGGATCTGGTCTCGCAAGTGACAAATCAGCTGGACTTGGAGCCATCTTGGCCTTGAATATGGATGTGATGTGATGTCAAGCTCATATTATTGCGGGCAGCGGTTGTTCGCCCAGCAACGGACCCATCAGGAGCTGTACCTGTAGCAGCTGTAGGTACCTGTAGCATGCTAGGGTACCTAAACCAGAGCCGGAGGTCAGATACCGATGTGGGGGGAGGGGTTACAGCTAGAGGTACCCAGCCACTGGCACTGTCACTTTGATCCAGACAAGCTCGTTCTATCCGAGTCGATGTTAAAAACTATAAAAATAGCCTTTTTAACCATTCTAATTCCTTGAACAGGTGGAATATACACTTGTCTTGTTATAGGTTCATGTTTTAGTCAGTAAAAACCGATAGATCCCAGACCTTTCCAAGTTGTACGCTGTGCTTGGAATAGCTAAGATACTTGGATATTTCGCATAGTAGAATATAGACTAAGCACCACCTGATCCAAAATTTCACTCTTCATCCTCGAATCTTGATGACAAGGCCACTCTAAGATTAAGATGAGCACATAGAAACCTCCGACGCCTTCATATATAATTGACCTTGTCGAATACAGAGTCATCAAAGGAAAGCTTCTCAATCCTGCTTACTCATGAGTTCTTTCGGCAGTCCAGGCTCAGGTCCTTACACTGGAAAGCCTATCCCGTACGGCCCCCTATTTCGCCTCCTTTTCGAGAACCAGACACTGACCTGTATCTAGGCCGCAGCGCGGTAGCTTCCCATTAGACCATGATGGTTGGCCATAACTATTCCCATGCTCGTCCCCACGTGTGCTGACGATGCGTCTTAGGCGAGTGCAAGGCTGTCATGACAAAGTATCTCTCGTGTATCAAGAAGGTCAAGGGCATGAACGACGAAGAGTGCCGCCAGCTTGCCAAATCTTACCTATCATGTCGCATGGACCGGTATGTACACGACTCGCTCCCGTGCCGAGCCGGTCTGGCCGTCTTCTAATTGTGTAGAAACCTCATGGCCAGGGACGACTTCAAGAACCTCGGCTTCGCGTCGCAGTCGGATACGACGACTCCGGCAAACTCGGAAAGTCAGCGACGGTAGTACACGGGCAGTTATATGCGAGTCGATATCGCATAGGGCGAGCTCGTGTGACCTCGACCCGTCGGGCGCATCTGCGGCTTCCCGCTGGACTGTCTCAGTCACTATAGCTTCGGTAGTACTTTGCGTCGACGGTGTATAGACTTTTTTTTATGTCCGATCAATTCCCAGATGCAGTTACACTAAGCAATCCCGGGACCCGGTGCCGGACTGGTTAGCGGGACGGCTATTCTACAAGATCGCAAGTCCACGTGAATGTAAACTGTTTCTTTCAAACTACCTGGATATATCTATATCAGTCTTCTCATACTTACTGTTCGTCTTCTTCATAATTATCTAGGTAGAGTATGAGTCTGGCTTGGGACTGTAAGGCAAAGCACATATAAAGAATGCTCCGCAGCACCTTGCAAGCCCGGGTTTCCGGGTTGGTTCAGCTGCCGAGGTATCTCATAGTCAACTCCTCTCATCGCCGCCACTTGGCCTACGACTCGACCTTGAAGAATCTCAAGATTGGTAGCCATACTCGAGTCATCTTCCAGGGTTTTACAGGTTCATCTCTCCCACGCTCACATCGGTGCATGTTTTCATTGCAGAACTTGGGCTTACACGAACTTAGGAAAGCAGGCGAGTCAAGCTACCATCTCTCTCTGTCGCTCGAAATAATCATGTAAAGGTCGCCAGTAACCCTGAGATGGGACTTGCACTTTGCACTTTGAGTAACTATCTGATTGGTGATAGCTAATCTGGAATGTCCACCGAGTAGGCCACGGCGAACGCTCGCGAGTCTCTAGAATGGGGTACCAAGATCGTAGGGGGCGTCAGGCCGGGTCGCGGGGGCGAGCATCTGGGCCTGCCCGTCCTACCTACCGTCCGCAAGGTGGGATAGCATCACAGAGACGCCAGAACTTCGATAAGAGAAGAGGACTAAGCAATTCTTCTCGTGTGCTTAGGCTATGGAAGAGTTAAAACCCGACGCCACGGGTATCTATGTAGCTGCGCACCAAGCCTCCGGCGCTATCCATGAGGCTATCGAGGCCGAAGTGCCGCTTATAGTCGCTGTAGCCGAACACATTCCCCTGCACGACATGCTTCGGGTAAGTGTCGTCGTCCGAACGCAGATCAAGCTCCGTCCATAGAGCATTGAGGTAGAAAAGCACAGAAGTCGAGCTGACTGCGGGACCATCTAGATCCACTCCATGCTGAAGACGCAATCAGTCTGCAGGCTAGTCGGCGCCAACTCGCCTGGTATAATATCAGCTGTGGGAAAATGCAGAATAGGTCTGCCAGCCTGACCAACCCTTCCTCCGTAACAGCAAGCTGAATACCATCTTCATAGGTTTCCAGCCCCTGCCATGCTTTGAACCTGGACGGATAGGGATCGTGGCAAGATCAGGGACACTAAGCTACGAGAGTACGTTTTTCACCACAGCCACCCTGTTCACCGATGTGACGACGTCTGACCCTCTTTGTCAGCTGCTGCTTCTACCCTTAGATCGGGCCTCGGCCAGAGCATGTGCATCGGCGTCGGCGGGGATATCCTCCCAGGCACGAGCATCAAGGAAGGCCTACAGATTCTCGTCGAAGATAAAGACACGGAGGGTATTGCCCTGGTGGGCGAGATCGGGGGAGAAGCGGAGCTCGAAGCTGCGGACTGGATTAAGGAATATCGATCCAAGACTACAAACCCGAAGTGAGTAATCCCGAGCACAAACATTGAAGCGGCGTGGATAGTAATTCCTAGAACAGACCTATCGCCGCCCTTATCGGAGGTGTGACGGCTCCCCCTGGCCGGATCATGGGCCACGCTGGAGCGATTACTCTGCCCGGCGAGCCTTCGGCCCTGGACAAGATCGCGGCCCTCAAGGGAGCCGGTGTCACCATGGTCAACCACCCATCTAGATTCGGCCCAGTGCTCAAATCCATGCTGAGCGGATCGACACCTACCAACACCGGTGCAGCGTCGTCTAGCCACATCTCGCAACAGAGAGGAATGCACACGACAGCCCGGCGGCCCGTCCCGGCCCCAGTCTCATCGCGCAATGGCAACAGCAGCCAGAAGCGGACGCTGTATCTGACCCAAAGCGCGGCTGCCGACCTCCTGAGACAACGCGGAGTCCCGATCGCCGATGAGACCACCAACCTGGATGCCCAGAAGCTGCTCGCGGTGACCGTCAACAGGACCACCAAGAGCGTCTGCGTAGTCGCCTCGCCGACGCGCGACGCCTCGCAAGCGGCCAAGTTCGACTCCTCCTTCGCGGCGCGACGGAACCCCCCGGACATCCCCATCGCGGCCATAGCCCGCCACATGGGGCTCGCACCGGGCGCCGCGCAATCCCTCAGCCGGGCGACCCGCGCGCTCGCCGCCATCTTCGAAGAGAAGGAAGCGTTTCTCGTCGAGACGTGCGTCGTCGTCGACGACAATGGCACCGCGGTGAAGGCCGTGCGGGACACCGCGCGCTTCGGCCTCGACGACGCGGCGCTTGTGAGCGGCGGGCGGCACGCCGACGTGCGGGCGCTGGCCGAGCGGACGCCCGAGGACCAGACGGGCGCCGCGCGCGACGGCATCGTCTACGTCCGGCTGCGCGGCGCCGGCGACGTCGGCACGCTGGTCAACGGCGCGGGTCTGGCGATGAACACGGTCGATGCGCTTGCTGATGCTGGCGGCAGCGCTGCGAATTTCTTGGATACGGGTGGCAAGGCTACCGCGGAGACGGTCAAGCGGAGTTTCGAGGTCGTGCAGACGGATCCGAGAGTCAAGGTCTGTTATCTCGTTTTTTGCTCTCTCTTACTATTCGGTAGCTTTGTCTCACGTGTCACAGTGCATCTTCGTGAACATCTTCGGCGGCCTGACGCGCGGCGACATGATCGCGGAGGGCGTCGTGCTAGCGTTCCGGGACCTGCACATGCAGGTCCCCGTCGTGGTGCGGATCCGCGGCACCAACGAGAAGGAGGGCCAGCGGATCATCGCCGAGAGCGGCCTGCCGCTGTTCGCCTTTGACGACTTCGACGAGGCGGCTGCCAAGGCGATTGAGCTAGCGAAGGAAGGGCTGCATTCGTAGAAGAGGATCATTGTGGAGTCGCTGTTGAATCACCAGCTATTGTTGTCTATCGAATGTTGGTCCATCTTGGCATATATTTCTTTCTAGGTTGGTATATACTACCGCTGTTCTTCTCTATCTCTCTTGGTGTGTTGAAGTGTACCTCCTGACTACTTGTGCAATGCTATACTCGTTCTAGGGCCCATATTCCCTTGATGAATGATAGCCACGATGGACTGGAAGGTGCTGTGTTTTCACCCTGTGGGCATTGTTCCAAAGCGGCCGTCAAAACACCATCGTCGCGGATGGCGAGCTCTCGCTGCTCCTTGTCGAGCCGTATTTGCTTTAACTCCTGTACTTTCCAAGCCCTCAAAATCCAACCTACAAGTCAAACGGGTTAGCTGTCTGTCTAGCTAGCAGCAGTGACTACAAGGAAGCATGAGATTCGGTAACCTACCAAAGATAAATGCACCAATGTACAACGACCCTGTGAAAAGTTGTACGTCGAGGTAACCTCCCGGCCCGGGCCGTCTGAGGCTCAAGCCGATAACCTCAGCGAATGTTGATGGCAGAACAAGTACAAGCCAAGTCATTGATAATGCTGCGTGGAAGTTAGCAAATATTACCCCGATGATATTAGTAACGAAAAAGCATAGTTAACAAGTAAAACCATGAAAGTAATAACTGACCTGAGGGAATGAGGGCAAGGCCGACAACTTCAGCACAGATAGGGGCAACCGTAGCCCAGATTACGCCGGCAACACTGCCGCTGAGCAGAGCAAAGACAATACAGGGAGCTAAGCCTTTGGCGCCAAAGACCCAGAAGAACATGCAGAGGAGGCCGCAGAAAAGGGTACATAAGTTAGCAACATTCAGACGACCGACGGCATCGCTTGATAGCCCTATAACAGGCCGACCGAGCCCCTGGGCAACTAATCGCACACGTCAGCATGAATACTAATGACCAACATCGTAGGAAGACTCACGGCTGAACATTGCGCCTACCAAAGAAGCCTGCGAAGCCGACAAGCCCACAGACTGCGCATAGTCGACGATGCTGTAAATCAGAATGATATAAGCGATGATAGAAAGCGCCATCCAAGCCTGAAACAGCAGGAATGGGGGCCGCTTGAACAGCTTCCAGTTGAAAGCCACATGGACAGACCCGACGGCTTCGTTGCGGTCTCGGACGAGGTAGCTAGCAATGCTATTCACCACGAAGCAGATGATGGCAATGATACGGAAGGCCCATGGCAAGCCGATGTTCGTGATCATCGCGTTGGTGGCCAGCGAGTAGCACAGGCCGCCGAAGCCCGAGCCGGAAGCGGCAATGGAATTGGCCAAGGACCGACGCTTCACGAACCATTGAGGAGGTACGGCAGCGGAGGCGACAAAGCATAGGCCCATCCCAAGGCCAAAGGACACGCCCTGGCTAAGTATTAGATGCCATAACTGGCTGGCAAAAGAGGAACCGATAAAAGCAGCTCTACGGCTTGTCAGTTGACGAAGCTCATGAACACGACGAGGTATCGCTTACGTCTCAAACACAGTCCCGGTAAATATCGTCCATTGTGTACCGCATCGCTTCCACCCGACAAGGGTAGTTGCCAGTGGAGAAGCTAGGAGAGCTGCGATAGTGTTAGCAAAGTGTTAAGTGGGAAAATAGCTCGTGAGGATAATGGAGAGCTCATACCGATGGAGATGGACAAGCCTCCAATGAAGGCGTATCCCAGTTCGTTTGAGCCAAATGTGCCAGTCCTTAGATAATAAGCTAGAAAGACGGCAAAACTCTATGCGCACGACGAGACGATTAGATATTTGTGAGTAAGTCTTAGAGTGGCTGAGGACTACTGACAGAGTTAAGTCCCCATGTATGAGCATTGAGTAAGAATATGCCAAAAATGACGACCCTAAACTAGCTTGGTTAATATCGTTATCCCATTTCTCATTATCAAGAAAGAAAGAAAGAAAGATATCGCTAGGTAAATATCAGGGCTACTAACCAGCCATAACCGCCCTCCTTGAATTCTTGTGGCTGATGTATAGGGTTCTCGTCGTTGGAGCCATAGCCCTTCTCATTATCTGAGGCCGTTTTGGGTTCGGCCATGGCGATCATATGCAACCTTGAAGTGTGGAGGGCGGCAGAGGCGAATACCGTCAAGTCCCATATGGCCTCGTATTATTTTCATGGGTCATGGCTAGAAATCAAGGAAATGCACCACCTACTTATAAGAATAGGATTAAAAATCCTGCTGGGCAGCTGGGTCATGCTGGGGTTTAACCTCGCACCCGAGAGAATAGACATGATAGCCTTATGCTTCGATTAGGTAAAAGAGCAGCGGGAATAACACGATAATGGACGCGGTAGGTCGTCTAGTGTGGCATAGTAAGATAATTTCGGGCGACCAGACAAGATCTTACCCTAGTCGCCGATTCGCGCAGTCCCCGCTCCATGGGGTAGCGGCTTGGTGGACGGCTGTCTACGCGTGAGCAATAAACATCTCCGTCCGTGTCCAAGGAGAAGCTCTGGATTGTCATGTTTCTGTGTGACAGTAACGGTGGGAATAGACCTGGGGATAAAGGCGGCTGCAGAAATGGCGAGAGAAGTCCAATATCCGAGGGCTATCTGACCTGAGCCGTGACCTCTATGACCGCCTCGCCGTCACCGCAAGTCTTGGCCCGACCAAGATAGCAGAGCCATCTGGACGCTGGTCGCGAACCCATGAGCTAAATAGAGACAATTATAGATTAGTGCTTCAAGCATTCGACCATGAGTCACCGCGAAGCAGACGCGTCAAAGCAGGAGTAGAAGACGCGAGAAACAACGTATCGAATTTATATCCCAACGCATCCTGGCATTCTGTCTAGTCTGTTACAAGCACTCGTTCATCATTCTAGAAGATCGACAGACAGGGTAAGAAGAGGCTCGTTGCAAGGAGCACGTGTGACATGCAGACGACATGTCGCATCGGGGTTTGACGGTAGACGTTTGGCTTGGGCCGCTCCAAGCCCGGCGTTACGCCCGCCGGGAATATGGATGCATGTTGCACTGCCGAAACGAGCCGCCGAATAGGAAAAAAGAGCTGCTTGGGTGTCAAGGTGGAAGACTGCAGCATTCCGTAGGGTAGGCCTCGTACGCTGAGTACGAATTACAGTGCGTTCTGGCAGCTTGGGTGCAGCCATGACGTTCAGGCACGTAAAGGTTCAGGCACGTAAAGGCAGGGTGGCATCTTAGCTGGCGGGGGCGATGTTGCTTGGTGGAAAATGGGAGAATTGCGGTGTGTGTGTGGCTGGTCGGGCTGAATTGTCTTGTATTATACGCTAATCTCTTGAGGTGCTCAGGCGAAACAGGAGGGCCAGGTCACCTACGACTGCTAAGGCTAGGCTCTTAGGCCCCTTTGTTTGGCTGTCTGGCTGCCAGCTCGCCAGGTTACAGGCTGGACAACTGTCGGTGTGGGGGCAATTTGTCCAAGAGACTTGTCCGATGCACAGAGTGTCGTACAGAATGTTGTAGCAGCCCCCGAACCGCCAGCCAGTCCTAGGCCCTACGCGCTAAGGCACGGGTACCTGTCTCGCCCGTCTCGCCTGTATTTCCCCTGCCCAGCCCGCCCATTTGTGGTGGCCGGCACTGGCGCCCTGCCACCTAAATCGGCTGCCCCGGCAACGCTCGGGCGGAGAGCGACAAAACATTGGACCGCAACTGGACCCTGCACAACAAGCACCAAATTTGCCCATTCCTTGCTTGGCCCGACCAAATAAAGAGCCGGCAGACACATCATCATGCGTTGCCCTTCTCTCTCCTCCGTTCCAAAATAAATAACCTCGTCTGCCCCTAGCAACCTCTCGCATGCGTATTAAGTAGCAATAAACAACACCATTACTCATCAAAGGCCCAAGTATATCAAACTGCCATTACCGCCACTTACCACTGCCAGTCCACAACTCCAACAGCAACAGTCGACCGCTCAGCTCTTCGTCACGATCCAATCCTAACAACTGCCTTCTTCTTCTGAGCTGTCAACCACACAAGTCTCCGTCGCCACAATGTTGTTGCGACGCAAGTCGAAAGACGGGTCGTCGTCGACCAGAAAGGTCACACCGCCTTCACCGACTTATATGACTAGCGAGCAATTCGGTTCGTACGCCCCAATCTCGGGCATACTATATGGATATTGAGCGTAGATGCTGACGATCGACTTCGTATAGCTTCATATTTGGCAAATCTCCGTGACAATCGCGTCAATCGCCCGGGAGGCGCGCGCCCACAGCCGCCATCGTCGAAACCTCGTCGGGACTCGATAGAACGTCTCGCTACTGGCCGTGCTTCTCTTGGTGGCGCGTCTGTTCTGTCTGAAGCCTCCAACAACCACCAAAGGACGCGATCCGACGCAGAGACGCCCAAGCCGCGCGGTAGTCGCCCTAGTTTTGCGCCAAGCTTAGCCTCTCGCTACTCCACCATGTCTTCGGCAACCGGTAGAGATTACTACCCAGAACGTCCTACCGCTCCGCCCTTAAAGCCGGACGAGGTTGTTCCCAGTGCCACGTACATGGAGCGCGGCCAACGGTGGATGGAGAAGGAGGAAGCTGTCTCGCTTCGCGAGGCGTTAGACACCCTGGACGCCCTAGATATCCGAAAAGACGCCAAGAACAAAGGCAAAGAAAAACTCGCAGAAGGAGAGGAAGACGATGAAGAGGCTCGGCTCTACAATGCCGCCCTTGACGAAGCAGCCGAGTTGGTCTGGCGACACCAGCACGGAGTAAAGACCCCAGAGCCCGGCGCACCTTATCGCTACAAGCCGCATATGCGCAAAAACAGTTACGCCCATGCTCGTACCGCTAGTATCGGACGATATGGCAGCGAGATCGGCGCCACTGGGCTTGCGAGGGATTCTACCCGGTCTGTCTCTGGTAGTTCATCCGGCAGCGACATGATGTCGGAGAGGGAGAGTCCCCGTGAGAGCATGGACCAACAACGCACCTATTCTATGGGATCCACAAAGTCAGCATCTAAGTCTTACGGCACGCTAGGCGGTACTCAACGTTCGAACTCAGGTAGCCGTCGGCTAAGCAGTCTAAAACGTAATATTAGTGGAGAGATCGAGAAGCCATTTTCCGGCGACCAGATTTGGGAGGAACCAGAGAGCACAACACCTGATCGGGCTAAGAGCGCGCCTCAATTGCGGGAGACTGCAAAGGAGGCTATGAAACCTCTCGGACCCAAGCCAAAGGGCGCTCCCAACAGGGTCTCGTTTGCCCCTAATACCGTTCCCGACACATCCACTCCTCCACCTGCTGCGGCAGCTCCCGCCAAGCCGCTGTCGAGATTCGAAATCCACAAGAATCCTCCTTCACAATCACGCAACCCCACCTACACCACAAACAGCCCGTCTGACTCGCCGCGGAATTCCCAAGACGTTCCCACCAAGAACGGCATCGAGGTCCGCGGCGACGACATCAGACAGGCCACGAGCATGCGCCTCAAAGACCGCAGCCCGAAGTTACCCACTCCGTCGGCCGTCAGTGACAGCCCCGGACGACCAATCGTAAGCTTTGACAAAAAATGGAAGCCCCCGGAGGAAGAGGCGACTGATCCGAAGCCAGAAGAGTCCAGAAACCGAGTCCCTGTCGGGGTCGGAAAAGAACAGCAGCGTTCGCGCCAGCAGACCCCGCTACCGCCTGTCCCTACTGTCGCAGTTACGCCGGATGTTCAAGCCCCGACGCCGCCGTTCTCGCGGCCACCTGCCAACGCGCCAGACGTCCCAAGTATTCACGTAGATGGAGCGGACGACGACCGGCCTCAGGTGCCTTCCATTGCGGTCTCCAGCGATGATGGGCCGAGTATCCCGACGATTATGCTACCCGACGACGAACCTGATGACAAGAAGAGCGGCAACAAAGCTCCTAGCGTACCCGCTATAGTTACCCCCGACGACAACAGAAAACCCCCAGCCAGACCGCTGCCAAACCCCAAAACGGCTCAGTCTCGCCCACATAACCGCTCTCGAAGCCACTGGTCTCCAGCCCCAGCCCCGAGCGTCACCGGACGCCGTGCCACGGCACTCTGCCACGAATGCGGATTTCCGATCGAAGGCCGGTTCGTCGCGCTGGCCGGCGTCTCGCAGCGGTTTCACCCGCAGTGCTTCCGGTGCTACGCGTGTGGAACGGCGCTCGAGGCGCTGGAGATCAGCCCGGAGCCGGACAGCTTCCGAGCGGCGCGGCTGGAGCGGATCGGCAGGCGGGCGGCGGGCGAGGTGCTGGAGGAGGAGCCGGGGCAGACGATGGCGGAGGACGGGGACTCGCGGCTGCGGTTCTACTGCCATCTGGACTGGCACGAGCTGTTCGCGCCGCGGTGCAAGCACTGCAAGACGCCGATCCTGGGGGAGCACGTGGTGGCGCTGGGGGCGCACTGGCACTACGGGCACTTCTTCTGCGCCGAGTGCGGGGACCCGTTCGAGCGGGGGGACACGCACATCGAGAAGGACGGGTACGCGTGGTGCGTGCGGTGCCAGACGCAGCGGACGGAGCGGCGGGCGCCCAAGTGCCGCGGGTGCCGGCTGCCGGTGGTCGGCCAGTACGTGCGCGCGCTCGGCGGCGACTGGCACGACGCGTGCTTCCGCTGCGCCACGTGCGGCGGCGGCTTCGACGACGGCCAGATCTTCCCCATGCGCGACCGCGGCGAGGAGGTCGTCCTGTGCACCGCCTGCCGCGCCGCCGAGCTCAAGATGTGACGCGACGACGATGACGAAACGATACGACAACGTGCTTTAGAAAAAAAAAAATAAAAGCTTCGGGATGGGTGTCACGGAACCATGGATGGATGGACGGTGTTTGCTTGCTTTTGCGTGGTGTTTTTTGCTCTTTCCTCTCCCTCTCTCTCGCTCCCTATCTCCCTTAGGGAGTTGAGTGGTTGAGTGGTAGAGTGGCTTTCCAAGGCGTGGTCCGACTGGCATTGTAATTAATCACTGGGCGTTTATTTTGATGGCTTTTCAAATACTATAGGGTTTTCTCTGGCTTGAACTTGCTTCGTCGTCTTCTCACTGTCTGCTCGTAGTGGTAATGTGCGTGTCACGCGTAGCCTTTCTCCGTAGCCGTGTGCTCTTTGTTCGGCTCTTTACTCCTTACTCTAGGCGAGGGGTCAAGTCAAGTATGATATTACATGCCCAGGTGTATAAGCTGATGACTTTCAGAGCTCTGGCAGTCCTTCGGCCCTTTCTTACCGGCAGTGGCTTGCTAGCCAGTAATGACGTTACGATGACTCATCCAGACGAGGCTCTTGTGTGAAGGATGAATCGTGCTGAACACAGATGGGCGGTCTTGGAAACAAGCCACGGGTAGATATGGGTAGATGCATATATGTATCTGCTGTTATGCCTGTCATCTCTTACAAGTATAAGCAGCATCTAGATTATGTGTAGGTAAGTAAGTATTGGATAGGACTAAGGTATGCAGAATGGCCGAATGGCCCTTCGAGAAGGATGTAAAGAGCATAGTCTGCCCAAGTGAATAATAGACAGCAAGGGTGGAAGACACGAAGGAAGACGCCGTAGCAACACAGGCACGCTTCAATACGAGATGGCCATCATCTTGATTAGTAGAAGAAAGTACTTCTGAGAAAAAGGAACTTGGAAAAAAATAGCAAAGAATCTTGATGGCAGATGCCCTCTAGTCAGAAGCTGTAAGAGGCAGCAAGACTCTACGAGGAGGCCCTCGCAAGCTGAGACATGATATCTGTGGTCCCCGATGCCCTTCTCTGCCATCTGATCAAACCCGGATATATCGCAGCCCCCCCCCCCCCCCGACTCCGACCCGAACCCCCGTTTCATCTACGTCTTAACTTCGTTGGCAGCGTCAGCCAGTCGCGGCAGGTGGTCAGGCCAGTGGTATCAACAGTGGCATGATCCGCCAACCTGTTCCTGGTGAACTTCCAGTGTATCACCATCCGCCATCTCAAGCTGTAGTTGAGAGTGTCATGGTCAGCAAATGTACAAGTCGAACAGACGTAATGGAACGATCCCGGAGATAAGTACAGGGGGACGCAACAAGCGTCGCGGGGGGATGAGGCGGCCTGCGATGGACCGTTGTGGCGAGTGACTTACCGAGTCGGGAGTGTCGCTCTTCTGCACTCGCTGGCCCTCGAACAGGAAGCGCACGGAATCTACATTCTTGCCCTGGCGTTCGCAGAAGGCGGTCATGAGCTTCTCTAGCTTCGTGGAGCGCTTGATCTTGAAGAAGACCTCGTTGTTGTTGTCCGTGACCTTGATGTTTAGGTGCTCGCTGGCGCCGGCGGGGGCGTCCTGTCGCTCAGCCGCAGGGCTGCCGCTCTCGTTCTCGCCGGACATCTTGAGGGTGGAGGTGTGATTCGCCGACGAGACAGGGAAACTTATTGAGAGTTGCCGTGTATGTGGGCAGGTTCACTTGCTCTTGTAGTATCGATTGCGGCTGTTTGTAGCTATGCGTCAGTGGTGGGTTTTGTGTTTTTGCTGGCAGTGACGAGAGGGCTGACAGGCGTCGGCTGCAGAGCGCAACGAGGCGGAAGGGACTCACGGATCAGTGCAGGTAGACCGAGGAGACGAGCCGTCCGAGAAGCTCGATACGGCGGGGAAGAAACAAATATTTGGTGGTGACACTTGTTAAGTACGAGATAGTTGCTTTGGGAGCTCACGGAGGGTGAAAGAGCAGGTTTGGGGTCTGGGGGAGAAAAGGAAAAAGAAGAAGAGAAACTTGGAGGTGAAATAATATGTGAAGCGGCTGCGGTGGTGAAGTTTGGAATCAACGCGAAGCGCTACTAAGCCTAACGTGTGAGGCGCAAGGCGGGAAACAAGGACCGCAACTAGCGCAACACCTCAGCACCTCAATACCGCAACCCGCCTGCGCGCCCAAGCCACGCTAGATGCGGGGCACTCCAGCGGACTCCAGCACACTCCAGGGAGACTTTTGGCACTCCGTCAGCACGCAGTAGGGGGTACCTGCACCGATCTGGCGAGACCGACGAGGTACATCCCTTCTGCAGGTCATACATGCTGTATGTATTGTACATCTCTGCACATCTATTGGCAAGTAAAAAGGAAACGGACCCCAGTGATTCAGTTATCGGATACTACCTATGTGTTACCTACCAATAAGAACAATTTGCAGTCTGGCAGCCTCTTCGCTTAGGTCCCTTATTTCCTATCTCCCCGGCACAGGTATGCCAGCTACGTTATATACATGCTCGTGACTAAGTATTCTTTTCAAGATGTAAACGACGAGGTAGCATAAAGGGAGGCCAGCTCAAAAATCATAACTATACCTACATATATGTATGTTGTTGCGTAAATGAGTGACTAAGCGCTTGAGAATGGACTTCGTAGAGGCTCTTGCAAAGTTGAGCTGCTGAGGTTAACCCTAATAGATTTATCGACGTCATCTTTAAGTCATTTGGCTGGGATGGCCTAATTCCGCTGCTGCGAATTCGATGTTTAAGACTTCTTACTAAACGACTAGGCAAAATAGTCAGACCGTTTGTAACTTCAAGTAGCGGATCGTTTATATCCTTCCTCAGACGGCGTTAGAAGACTTATCATACTACCTACCACATTGAGTCTGCAAAATATTAGACGAATCATGGTTTGCTAGCCACCTCAATAACAACGACGCCCGGCCTAATCAAGATCATAGGGGTTGAAAGAAGATCTAGAGTCAAAACCGCCATGCCACCCTCGAGCAGTAAGTTCCTGAAAGATATCTGACATACGAGCTGTGTGTCGCGGCCGAGGTATGAAATGTCTAACCCGAACATCATAGTGTGCGATACAAGGTAGACCACCCTGATATCTTGTTTTCTGCCAAGGTCTAACGCGAGTAGACTGCCTGGGAAAGAACAACTATAACGAGTCGAAATGCTCACATCTGATCGATGCCTTATACGAATGCTGCAATGCCTTCTATCAGAAACATGGCGATAACGCAACCACGGCTAGCTGTCCGAAGGCCAGTCTTCTACGACTCAAGATGAAGCAGAGAGAGGATGAGCGGAATAGATGAGTCTAGAGCCTAGAGAAACCAACATAGCAGGGCATGGGTATCACAAACCGAGTGTTTCAACTCGAAGCAACTCAAAGATGTATAGCTAGGTAGATAGGTACCTGTTCAAGACGGGTATGCAAATAGGACGTTACGAGTAGCATGTTCTACACCTCCGTATCGACGTCAGCCTGAATGAGGAAGCCAGGTGACAATAATGAAGAGCAGAAATCGTTCTGGGCGATCATTGAGCGCGCAAGAGATCCTCATGGGACCTGGACAAGCATTGAAGGAATTTGGTGGCTTGTCCCGAGACTCTAATATGAATGCCGATGACATTAGAGAAGAAAGGAAAGAAAGAAAAAAAATTGAGGGCCAAGAATTTTCCTTCTTTGTACGCGACAAACTTGCGGTCCCACGATAAGCCACTGTGGCTGTTATTACTGGCTAAGCGCATATATATATATATATATATGTACCTATACAGTACAAGCAATGGTATGCGCTAAGAGCTACCTATGTACCTAGGTAACCAGCCAACCCTGGTAGCTTCCCTGTAGCAGTCCGCAGACACGTTCCTGCCAGGTACAAATCGCGTTCAAGATTCTCTTTCTCCTAACGTGCGCAACCTTAAACTAACAGCTCCATCGCCAACACGGACGAAAATCAGAACCAGCGCAAATACTGTCATCCTCCCGAGAGCAACAGTCTTCGCCTAATTATCCGATTGATTACGACTACCGTCATCCAGAGGTTGCTGGCTAGCAACCAGCTCCTCCTTTCGGGATATCTGCACCGCACTACACATCATCTCCCTTCGTTCATTCGTCCCTCCTCCCCTCCTCAATCTCCCCTACGCCACGATGCCTCAGCAGATACAAGGCTTGGAGTTTGGCGGACCATCGCAGTCCCCGGAAATGGACGATCAAGGTACACCCCCATCAATCCACGCCAGCCGCCAAACGGAGACTGATGACATGCCAGCATACGGCCTGTACGGCGAGGTGGAAGAAGAATTCGCCCAAGATGCCGAGGAGTTTGCCAAAGGCCTAGACTCACTCACTCTCACTCGAAAGACCCCAGCCGAAAAGCGAGCCGAGATATTCAAACTCGTCGATAGTTATTACCATTATGCGGCTAACAAAGTCCACGCCCTGCGAACTTCGCAAGGGCAGGTATCGAGATCGGGTCCCCGCCACTCTTATGACGCCTCTAGTCAGGACTCGATGGATCTCGACGATGCAGAGAACGGTCCGCAGTCGCCGGCTTCAGCTCAGAGACTCAGAAACTTAGAGCTCGAAGCCCAGACCTGGGACATGCTACGCCGACTATTGCCGTTACGATATCCGAACAACGAATCTTTCAAGCCGACGCGTCACGACGTATCAAGGTTCCACTCAAGCTCCGAGCTTTGGCACGATTTCCTACAGTCAGACACTACCGCGCAAGAGCGCAAAGCAATTTTGGAGTGCCTGCAGACTAGCGCAGATGAGTCGCGCACCGATATCGACGAATTAGTACGAGACTACCAGCAGCGCGCCGAGCGAGGCGATATAATTGCGTACGGTTGGCTCCATACGCGACACTATATCAAGATGCAGAAGAATGTCAATGGGTGGTCTGGAGCTCTGGATCCCAACGCTTCCGACGTTCGCCAGATACTTCAGAGCGGATCGACTCCTTTGGTCACCCAGCTTGACCCTGACGTGGCGGCGAGACAGGGCCGTAAGCTTCAGCCGCAGGACGAATACTTCGAGCGAGCCATATGGCTTGGATGCTACGAACTGCTGCGAAGAGGACGAAGCATCGCCGAAATCCGAGATTGGTGTGTTGAGCGGACCGAAGTCTGGAGAGCTGTCAGCATGTCAGCTATGTCGCTGTCGAAAGAAGAGACCGATGATCGATTCCCTCGTGATCCGCTCTCTATGCTTCTTTGGCGACGAACATGTTTTGCCCTGGCGCGACAGGGCGGCACTGACGACTTTGAGCGAGCAGTATACGGGCTCCTGTCAGGCGATATTGCCAGTGTTGAGAAGATCTGCGGTGGCTGGGATGATTACGTCTATGCTCATTACAATGCACTGCTTCGGTCGCAGTTCGATGCTTACCTGATAAGGCGATCACCAGAGGCGTCCGCTACAATTACGCAAGCGTTCCCTGCATTCAACGCCGTCCAGTTCCACGGCGACGCTGCTTCAGCCGGGGAGCGCCTTGTCAAGTCCTTGGAGGGAAATCCCAAGACCTCGACTGAGGCGAGGACTCCTATGAAGACCCTCCAAGCGGCAATCATCTCCAATGGTCTCGACCAGTATACGTACGATCTTGGTCTTGCGCTCGGCAAGTCAGCAAACAAATACGCCGTTTCGCCATTGATACCCAACTTCGTCGATCCTCTTGATGAGGACTTTGATGATACCAAGTTTGCCGACCTGAACGACCACAACAGCCTGCGTATTCTAGTCCACGTATATCTAATTCTGTCTAGCCTTGATCAGCTACAAGGTGGCCTGGATGTCGAGCTCTCGGATCGGGTCAAGGCACAGCAAAACGTAGTATCGGCCTACGTGAGCACCCTGCGGCTGATGGGTTTAACGGATTTAATGCCGCTGTATTGCAACCAAATGCAAGAAGACAGGTGTTTCTTCACGCTTAGCCGAAACGTCACGGGCGTGCTCGAAGACAGTGAGCGAGATATACTACTCAGACTGATGGAGAAGCTCGGCATGGACATTGGCGAGTTCGTTAAGTTCCAACCTCGCTCCCTTCTCCAGCAGTATCCGGACGCAGATGAGCGTAGTCCGCCGTTTGGCAGATTTACCGTCCTTTCCAACGAACAGCCCACGCTTAAATATGGACGCCCTCTAAAGCCAGACTTCCTTGGGGAACCACCTGAAAGACTGGATCCCACCGACGAACACCTCATTCAGTCGCTGGAATGGTTCCTCCTAGTCGACGGTCTCTGGGACGAGGTGTTCTATTACGGAACTGCGATCTACAAGCGTTTCCTCAGTGAGTTTCTCCTCTCGAACTTATGGACCGCACGGCTACTTTGTACTAATTCGGTTACCAGAACAATTCAACCTCAATGCGGCCCGTGCCTTGTCCGAACGTGTTCGATGTGCCGAAATCTTCAAGAGGAAAGCGGGCATCGTTTACTCAGACGACTCGGATGTGTCGTGGTTTGAGGAAGTCCGTGCCAGTGCTGCTGCTGGATCGTTGGAAGATCACGGCATTGGTGAGGACGAGGTCGCTAAGGCACAAAACTACTTTGAAATGGAGAGCTTGGTGAGGGCCATGGACTCGATGGAGACGATCGCTTCGAGCGAAGCCATAGTCCAAGAGTACGTTATTACCACAGTATCTTTCCAGTTCGTGAAACTAACTTGACTCTAGCCCGGTAGAAAAAGTCAATCGGGACTTCTGGTCCAATGTTGGGCGCGAGGTCAAGGCTCTCAAGGGTTATATGCGCCCCGTTATGAACAACTGGCTTATGGAAAGCATCGAAGGTATGTCGAGGCTTGACAATTTGCGGTAATAATGACACTGACATGAAATTCTAGAAGACGAAGATTTCACCTATCTTCGAGATGCGTACCTCCCCGAGATGATCATAGGATACGTGAGCGTATTGCACTTTACGGGAATGGCCCTAACCCGCGACAACCTACTGGAATGCATGGAGCTGTCATCCGTGATCGCACGGAAGGACGCAGACGTGGCGGCGGTCATCATGAAAGCCGGACGAATGAAGGAGCTCGTAGAGGGCTTCGCGAATTGCAGCAAAGCCCTCGCAATAAGCAGCAGCGATAAGAAGACGGCCGCCGGCATCAACAGCAAGAGGATGATGCGCGAGCACGGATGGACGCGTGAGCTATGGACGGTAAAGAAGTAAGGGGTCATTGCGACTCTAATGAGATAGGAGGGATTGCATGAATTTTAGAAAGCCTGGCTCATCGGCGTTGGTGGTTCTCAGGGATAAGGCAACGGCCATCAAAAGCTAGGCGGCGTTTTCCAGGCGTATGGGAGTATCCATCCATAGGTGAATATGTGACGCCTCGGCGCTGAGTAGGCCCTGAATAACAAAATCTCTAAAGATACGAGCATAGCATCCTATCACATGGCGATGACGGTGGTGATCGTAGTCGAGAGGTCTGCGTGGCTGGCTCCTCGTTTGCGAGTATCAACATTCAGGGGTACGCAATCAGGGGTATGTCATGATAAGATAAGCTGCGGGACCAAGAGCTTCAATCGCCGACAGCTATAGAGGTACTTGGGTAAACTTCCCTTCAACATAATCAACACCTCTTTCATCTTTGAATCTCGTTGCAATCTCACGGATAACCTAGTTGATCCGTAACTCGAATTTAATAGCCGCTGTGCCTACCTTGACAGTAACAGAACAAACATGTACAGTCCAACGCCCCCACCGCCGGTCCCTCCACCGAAGCCGAGCAGCCACGACGCCAGCCGCCTAGGCACGCCCGTCACCTCCAACTCCCCACGACCGATTCCAGACTCTTCGTTCCAAGGATACATAGAGGGTTTGGGTCGGAGTACCGCCGCGGCTACTCCCATCTCCAGCGCAGACGCGTCGGGCCTGATCCCAGCACCGATGCAGGCGCCGGGCTACGACGAGAGGATGCCGCAGATACCAGACGACCCGGGGGACCAGTGGCTGCCGGCGTATCTCGAGGACAAGTCGTACGTTCCCTCCCCCCCTCCTTTGTCTTGGTACTTCGGAGGCGGTTTTCTAACGCAAGAGAGCAAAAAAGGAAGCAGGACCTGGCGGAGATGCTGTCGAGCCCGGGGGCGCTGGAGGCGCTGACGCAGGCGCCGGCGACGGCGCACGGGTCGGTGGCGCTGACGCGGGACGCGCTGCTGGCGGCGCTGGACGAGAACGCGGCGCTGGCGGGGCGCGTCGCGGCGGCCGAGGCCCGGCTCGCGGACCGCCGCGCCGCCGCCCAGGCACAGCTGCTGTCGACGCACGCGCTCGAGCGCCAGTGGCGCCAGAAGCAGGCCGAGATGGACGCCGCGCTCGCGCCCTTCGCGCCAGCCGCGCTCTACGCCCGGCTCGGGCAGAGCCTCGCCGAGCAGGAGGCCGTGTGCCAGGCACTTGAGGAGAGCTTTCTTGAGGGAGGCGGCGGTGGGGGGAATGGTGATGAGGGGGGAGGTGGGGGCGATAGGAGCGAGCAGCTGGCTACTGAGAGGGAGACGCTGGATTGGGTTAGGAGGTACCGCGAGGCTAAGAAGCTATATTATCTCCGCCACGAGCGCAGGGAGAGGTGGAACGAGCACCGTGTTGGCGGGTGGCGGTGATGTGGCAGGGGGAGGATAGAGAGACAAACCTGGAAGAATTGACGTTAGGTGGCTTACGACGGTGTGGACGGACCGGACCTTTCGACTACGATGAGCCGCGACGATTACGGTCCTTTCTACACTACGAGAAGCTGTCTTCGAACCATACAACCTTGGAGGGAGCGCTCCGTCAATCTTGGGCCAGTCTCAGGAGCTTAAGTCGATACTATATGGCTTCTGAGAAGATACGTCTCCCTAAGAGATTCAGACAATCACCGAGGCTATGGTACACATCAAGGCTTCACTCAATGTAGAGTTCTACGAACCTAGCTACGAGAAAGCAACACTAGCATCGAGAAGAGCCGTATGGTGGCAGGTCTACATAGATGGCCCAGAAGCTCGTTGCTGGCGCTTCACATTATAGGCGTACCGCAGTACTTGACCAGAAGAAAGAGCTTTCTATTTGTATAGAAAGCCAAAGACCATCAAACGAGAGACACATACTATACGCAACTGCCATCATCGTAATATGTCGGCAACGATTAGTATATCTTTTGATGAGAATTGAGTAGCACCACGAGCGTAACTAGTAACTGCGAAGCTGAAGCTCTATCTATCGTTATCACATGACTCTTTCAAGAATCTCGATATCCTAAGCAAGGATATCGGCTTAGGGCTACAACGGTATTCTATCTCTCGGAGATATTCCGGTGGGAGCTTGCAATTGGAGGGTGTATCATGTTTAGCGTCTTAGACGGCTGTACGCCGTGCAATCTGTGCGATGAAGCTCTTCACGATAGGATACAACCTACCTTACCCTAAATCGGCCAAACCCGGGTCACGTCCAGGCCTGTCACACTTCGTGAAAACACACGGGCCTCCGATATGGTCCTCCCACTGGGGAAGACGAAGCGGCATGGGACTGACCGCAACGGCAGGTCGCTTCGGTAGTCAGCAGCCCTCTCTCGACGAAGTCACCGTCCCTCTCCAAAAAGACCCGCACGATGTTGCGCGTGCGTAAGCGGTGAAGGACGGTCAAGGCAGGTTAGACGACGGGGTACACGACGAATCGCACAGGCCACGCAACGAGAGCGCGGGCGTTCGTTATACGAGCTGTCTCAACTGCACTGTGACGATGGTTATGGTTGCGAGGGAGGGGGGAAGGGTCGCGGGGGCCAAAGGAGAGGGAGGGGGATTCGGACCGACCCAGCACAAAATACGGGTTACACCATGTGACAGCCAGACGACGTGCTCTTCGCAAGAGCTACTCTATGTAACGAATTGCGGAGCTCCCATGCGACGGAAGACGGAAGGGGACGTGATTGCGTACATTCTCGGTGGAGGACCCGGGGTTGCGAATACGCGCATCGTCGTAGTCGGACTCGCCGATCCTTTTTCTTTCCTTTTTTCTTCTTCTCCTCCTATCGTAGCTTTTATCGATACGCCAAGATCCCCATGGGGAAACAATTCAAAGTAAGAAGGGAGGAAAAATACCTCCTTGCATGGTGTATCGGATGCGGTGAAGGCGACACGCCTAGACATGACAGCTCATAAACATGCCTACCCGTAGGTAGCTAACGTGCGATGTCATAGTCGTCTTCTTCCTTATTATTTCCGTCATATCTCAACTCCGAGTTACCTGGGATGAGAGAGTATCTAGATACATATTCCTCATTAGTGACCCTGCTCGTGACATCTCGCCGTCTGCGTTTCTCATATATGTACCACTCTCTTCCTCCTCCTCTGGTATATCCTGGTTATTATGAGGCTTAGATATAGGTAGGCATGCTTATGTTCTCCCACATGTTCCCATTAGATTCTCCGTCGCTCATCAGATGCGTATTATACCCAAGCAATTCCCTTGGTATGTATAGCTCTTGCGGGGACGGCTCTGAGGCCCCTTTCTGGAATAGTACTCACGTTGTGCTTACTCACTCGCTCACTCACTCACGCATACTCTTTCGCCCTCACGCACGAACATACGTGATAAGAGAGTGAGATCTCTTCGGCCTTCCCTTTTGGTCATCGACGAGCGGACGAAAGAGACCACCTCTCTTTCCTCCCCCTGCTAGCCCGCTCCTCCCGGGCTTTCCTTTCCGCTGTCTTTCCTATCCCACCGTCTATACACCCCACGTCCGACTCTCCGTCTCGGACACGTCTTGCACTTCTACTCTCTATGCTCTGCTCTCGTCTCTACTCCTTCTCGTCGCCTTCTGGCCTGGCCGGCTTCGGAGGAGATTTCTTAATCTTGACTTCTCTTCTCGCTCGTTTTCGCCACTCTCCAACCTCCAACCCTCTATCAGGAGCCAAGAAGAGAAATAATAATAAAGGTAATAAAACGAATATATAAGAAAAAGGGCATCGTCTATAGGTCGACGAACTCGACCCCCCACCTTCTTCTGCCACCCCTCGGCCCTACCCTATCTCTAGCGCCTTTCTCGCCCTGCGGCTACTTTAGGAAGCTGAACGGGCTCGTCTTCATCTCGGGGCTCCGCGGGCTCATCGGCAGCGCGAACAGCTCGTCCTCCGTCTCCTTGCTCAGCGTCGCCGGTGGTGCCGCTGCCGCCGCCGACTGTTGCTGCTGCGGTCCGCCGTCCAGGACGGCGTCGAGAGATGCCAGACCGCCGCCGCCTCGCTTGTCGGGCGGAGGGGGTTCGGGACGGGGCAGAGGATGTGACGCATGCTGCTGCGGGAAGCCGGTTTCTGGAAAGACCGGGTTTGAGTCAGTTGGCTCGACAGCTAAGAGGGACGTCGGGTCAATGTGTAACGACCGGCCCCGTAAGCGAGTGGGTTTCCCTGCGTCATTAGGAGTGTGGGGAGTGGGGGGCGATGGAAACAAAAAAAGGGGGTGAAGGTGAGGGGGTGTGGCAAGAAAACAAAACAGAAGAGACGAGGGGGGTATTTGGTGCGTCGCAGAAAACGGCAGATAAGGTACTGAGAAGAAGAGTCTAACCTAGTGGGTTAGCTAGCTCCAACGGCGAGGTCGCTAGCTTGAGCCCTCTGAGCTTCTCGCCCAGGCGGCCGCCTATCGGCGAGCGCGGGCTCTGCGGGGGACGCGAGCCGGCAGGCCAGCCGGCGGCCGCCGCGTTGGCGCTGGCGTTGGCGGCGGCGACGTCGGGCGGGGGCCGCAGGTCGTCGAGGCCGAAGTGGTCGATGATCCAGAGGCGCTCCTGGACGGCCATCTCGAGGCCGACGCCCTCGCTGTTGTCGCGCAGCTCGGCGCGGATCTCGTCCTGCAGCTGGCCCGCGCGCAGCCGCGCCCACACCGTGTGCAGCACGCCGCGGCGCCCCGCGTCCCGCGACCCGACCCCGAGCCCCGGCGCGAAGATGGCCGGCATCGACTTGGCCGTCAGCGACGCCGACCCGGAGCCCGCGTGCGAGATGGCCACCGCCGCCGGCACCGCCGCGTCCGATGACAGCAGAAAGTAGGCCCGCTTCCGCCGCTGCTTTTCTCCTTCCACTCCTTCCTCTTTCTCGTCCGCTGCTGCCTTCTCGTCAACCCGGAACGTCGTCGCCGCCTGCTTCCCCTCCCACGAGATCGTCCAGCTGCTGGCCTCGTCCTCTCTTGCAGCTGCCCCCGCCGGCGCCGGGTCCCATTCCACCATCAACACCTTGGTCCCGTCGTTGCCCCGGCCCGCCTCAAACTCGAAGCGGGCGAGCGCGTTGGGAGACGCCGGCGACACCGGCGAGTCTACCACGCCTGTCTCCGCCGGGGCGAAGGCCGACGACGATGACGTGCCCGGCTCGGGTATCCGAAGCCCGGACCCGGAGGAGGGGTTCGGCTGGCTCGGTGTAGAATCCATCGTCCGGTATAAATCCACGCCGAAGTGCCCCGCTTATCGGTGAGCAAGAGTGTGTATAGGTATGTATGTAAGGTATGTATGCAAGTGAGGGTGGGCGTGCGTGTGTGGTTACGTTCAGATGGAAGGACGACGACCGGCTAGAGGCGTATCGAAAGCCAATGGAGGAACGAGGGAGGGGGGAGGTCAAGGGAAGGTGGGTAGAGGGGAGAAACGAGCGCGCGTCTGACGCAAAAGGGGGGGAAACGGAATCGAACGAGCCAATCCCTCCCCGAACAACGCCGTCGACGAACACTGCACACACCAGACACGACAGACGACGCAGCCGCGCTGCGGGGAATTAGGAAAAGGCGAGAGCTAAGCTACCAAAGATATTCTGTATCTTCGGGGATAATATCTAAGGGACGGCGGATGAATCTACTGGGTAATATCAGGCGGCAGCAGCAGCAGCAAGGTAACGTAAAGACCTTTTCTCTCTTGGTCCCCTTTTCCTGTTCTTTTCTTGGCTTCTACTGCTACTGCGGCCCATATAAAACGGGCATCGGCAGTTGAGGAGGCGGTTTAAAAAAAGAAACAGGTTATAGCGAGATATATCGAAAAGGAGGGAAGGCTTGCATACGTGGGTTGAATCGTAAAGGCGACGCGAGAAGAAGACTCGCCCGATACAGTGCGGGGCTGATAAAAATAATAATAAAAGGGGGGGCTTTAAGGGTTTAAAAAAGATCCAAGCTCGCAAAAAGGAGCTATATAATGAGGTTAGATAATAATAATATGAACAAGTAAAAGCTCCCCTGGCTCCTCGCGACGTGACGGCTTGCTTAAGCCACCAGATCCGGCAAAGCTACCTAGCTTAGTCTTACTCATGCGTCTCAAAGAAGACGAGCCACTGAATGTTAGACGCCTTAGGTAGGATTGGGGGGGGGAGGGGAGCGGAGGAGTAGCATCGGCGAGGCGGGGAGCGAGATTGAAACGAGATAGAAAAGAGCGAGTGAGTGAGAGGGAAGAGAGTGAGTGAGAGAGAGAGACGATAGAAACAGGATCCTCTTTTCTCTTCTTACCAAGTGACGACTCTCGCAGCAGGAAAAGGGAATGCTCGACGCCTTGGCGGCGATGACGATGGTACGTCGCAGGGACTTAGCAAGGCGAGGCCGATCTCGAGCAGCAGGGCGCCGTTTCGGCTGCCATCCTGCCTGCCTGCCAGCCTGCCTGCCCATCCCAGAAAGCCTCATCCATGTAGACCAAAAGTACCTACTCTTCCAACGGGGACTGATTTCAGCAAGTTGGGATAGCGGGGGTGAAGCCAGTCAGCCAGTCAATACATTCCGAATAGGAAGAAAGAGAGAAAAAGGAGGGCTGCCCGCACAGCATAACGAACGCATGTGGTTGCTAAAAATAGACCCGCCACCCGGATAACGCAAGTCGGCAAGCTCGCAGAAGCCGTCGGTTCGTTCGGGGTTAAGCTAAGCATCAATAGCCTTGATGGCCGAATAGCGAGCGAACTGCTGAAGCCGTAGGCCAACATGATTGATCGAATACCTACATCCCTATCTGGGCCAGGGGGATTCGCACGCGTCCTCGTGGCTTTGAGATGGCTTTTGTTTAACCAGCTTCCTGATCGGTTAGGGCGAAGACAATGACATGGGACCAATCCTTGCAAAAAGCCTTTCTCGAAGAAAGTGATCGGTCTTCTAGAAAAAACTGAAAACTTGGGCGAACCCGTTCAGATCCCGTCCCCCTTGCTTGACCGTACCCGAGCTGGGTTTAGCAAACTCGTTCGTTCTCCCAGATCATCGGGCCTAATGAGATTTCACGACCGTAACTGTCATCTGTTTGCTCATCCGATCGTTTATCTATAATTCCTCACCGGCGCGGCCAGGCCTGCCGGGTCAGGGGCTAGAATATTGATGAACCATTCTACCTCACTCTATGACGGCAAGCCGATGGATAGGACTTGCGTCAAGGTGTCCTGGATGCAGCGTTCCCGTCGTCTACCGAGATATACAAGGATTGGCTCGCTTCATTTCGCCGTGAACCTTCCAAGTTATTAAACTCGTCGCTAACATGCTTACTGCAGCGTTTCGTCCTAGACCGCGAGACAAGATGTATGAGCTGTGCAGCCTGGCTAGACGAGCAGTAACGCACATCCTCAGCATATTAAACCTCTCCTCCCGTGGTTTATCTACAGAGCCACCACTTACAGGAGACATGCAACGCCCCGAGAAGACGGGCCTAGACTGAGGGGGCCCGATATCGAGCAGAGTAGGTAGCAGAGTGCGATACTGGCGCGACCAAGTCATGTCACGTCCAACGGCCGAGCCTAGCAGCACATAGAAAGGCGGCGACGATTAGTAAAGGTCTGTGGGAGGCAGGATGATGTTGGATCTCGCCGTAGCTTACCAACATACCTGGGGTACCCGACCTACCTGCCTATTACCCTCGTCCTGTTTGTTTCAGCAGCGTCGTGTTTTCACACCCGCCGGCTTCTGCGAGGCAGCCGGCGACGCTGATTGGAGCTCGACTCCCCAGATCAGCAATCCCGCCGCTGACAGTACATCATGGGTCCCGAGCCTGACTGAACAAAGTAAGGTCGCCGAGCTGCGTGGCCTACCTAGCTAGCTGTCTGCTCTGACAAGTCCGGGCTACCGCGGCTGTGCTATCATTTGGTGAGGCGACAAGTTTACTACTACGCACTTATTGGCGGGTTTTCGAGAGGCTCTGGTCCATCGACAATGGTGTCGAGCTTGAACGCGTCAGAACCGTCACGATAAATCCTTATACGTGGAAAAAGGACAACTGCCGTCGAGAACAGCGTAGAGCCTGCTTCAATCGTATGTTCGCCCTCGACAAGAATGTACGTCGCACTCGCTCATACGGTATACATGTACGTGATCTAGACGACGGCACGTCTCTCTCATCACTGCACGCAATCAGGTGGACTTCAGCTGTAACTATCAGGCCTACTCGGTCCTACCAACGTCGGCCAATCCACTCTCAGACCGTAGGATTCTTTCCACGGCGACGTCGTACCGGCGCCGGCAAAGCACGTGCATGAGCTGTACTGCTCTCAAACAGCTGCACGACATGTGAAGCGAGGGCGAATATAAGAATAGCAAGCGAGTAGCTTCCTCTCAGTTTTGAGATGAGGAGAAAGGTCTGGATCTCGTCTATCATGAAAGCAAAGTAGAGAGGTGGACCAGTCTTCCGTCTTAAAGGAACTGCAACCGCAAAGCTCTGAAGATGGGAGTATCTTAACGGAGGTCGCGGCCAATGAAGGACAGGGTCACCGTCGGAAGCTGGAGAACGGCTCGGCTCTATCGCGGGGAATTCTCAAGCCCTTGTCTCTGACGGGGTCACGATTACGTACGCAGGAGTCTCTTCTCCTTCCAGCACATCGTGGATAGCGACGGCCCTCGACCACCGCTTGGCGTACCTAGAAGGACCAGGCGAGATGAGATGGGAAAATTTTCGACGCCTGTGAGGACTGGGAAAGGAAGGCAATCGCATAATCTCCTGTTGTCGTAAAACGCAAAGCACGCGAGATGAGGAGATTATGTATCCCGGGTAAAGTAAGATGCTGACAGGAACGACATTGAGTTGCTGCAGGAGAGATTATGCCGAGACGCAGGTGTAATAAATGAAATATGTAGGTCTACCGTCTACCCTAGATCTATACGGCCATTTCCTCTCTTTATTTTGGTAGGCGATAATGAGACTGGAACAATTTGAGGTGGTCATGTGCAGACGCATCGCAGGGCAGAAGAAATAAGAGAAAAAGGGGGGATGTCTAGGCTGTGTCTGAGTGGCATGTTACACTGCAAGACCGAAATGAGAAAAGCAACTAGAAGTGCCGAAATCAAACGCAGATCTTGCCCGAACGGTACTTGTACCAGTCCTGTTGGTGAGTGATGATGAAAGACAATAAGCTGCGCACGTTTCTCTCCTGGCCGTCTGGCGAATTGTTAGCCGCCAAGCGCACGTCTGTCGAGACGATCTACTACTCCTGAAGCCTTTACGCACGACACCTCATACCTATCTCGGCCTGTAGCCTGTAGGCCATCGTAGAGCTCAACATCAGACACTCGGCCAAATCCTGCATGCGCCAAGCGTGTCACGGCCGTGCCTACGAGGTGAGGAAGCGAGGACAGCCGGAAGCGTCCAAGCATCGTGACCCTCGACCAACGTTTACACCCATCAGCCACAAGAAAAGAAATGAGAGAAAAAAAAGGGTCTAGAGCAGAAAAAAAACAGTCGGTGCTTCTCTCGGCACTGGCCGCTGCAAGCTCTCCATCCAGATCTCCACGGCACACGACCGGAAGTCCACGAGGCTCCCCGGCGATGCTAGGTGCTTTGGTACGAGATGACAGGCGCAGTGGTGCCTGACCTGACGTTTAGGGACCTGCTAGGTTATGTAGCCACAACCGAGCCCGAGTTGGCTGGCTCGTTGTCGGCTAAATAGACATCGAGCTGGTCATCGTGGTGGGTGCGTTGCAGATAGTATAGAGAGCCAATAACGAGCCCGTCATTGGAACCGGCCAGGCATGCAACGTAGGTTTCTGATATTGACCGGCCAGGTCTAATGTGTGATGAGATATGAAGAGTTTTTTCTTCTTCTTCTTCTCTCGTGTCCTGTCTGTTCAGGTCTAGCAAAGCTGAAAGCAAAGGTGGGTGAGTTATCACGAAGATTGTAAAGGCCCGAGGAGGGAAGAGACTAAGGAGGTCGTCTCTTGCGGACGACCGATATTTCTATGGGACGGTTCCGGGCCGATAAGGGCCATCCCTCCAGACTCGGGGGATGGGCCAGTGCTTAGACCCCTCCAAGAATCGGTGCGAAGCGAGATACTGGGACGATCAAACATGGCCCCGTGAGGAAGGCTACGTATCAATTTTGACTCGGCGGATACGGTCGAGTGATGTGACGGGATATGAGAACTCGACGGGAATATTGTATGTCTGACCTGACCAGGACACGGTAATAAGCTCCTTTAGGGCTGGCCGTGCAAGTAATAAGCTGATGCCGGAGCCGAAACGAAACGCTCTTACTTTCAGGGGAGAATTCCTACGTGCTTATGACGGACGTACTGAAGAGCGTCGTCGTCCGTGATAAGGAATACGTACGGATGTATCTGCTACGGGCACGGAGATCAGCCAAGGTGTGGAGTGCGGATAAGGGAATCGTGGATCGTGAGGATGGCTTGGGATGGTTTGGCCGAGCGTTTACATACTCGCAGCTGTTTCGGTGCAAAGTAGCAAGAGCACCATGGGGGTGCTTCGGGCAATCGGGCTCACTATGGACGATTTGGTCGATAAGGCTCGCAGCGGCATATCACTCGCTGGCCATAGGTCGGCACCACTCCACTATTTGGCCGGCCAAATGGCCGTAAGCAGCAGAAAAGGCACCCTCGGCCAGCCTATTTTATAGCTCATGCCACCATAACACCGAATGCTTTTAATGGGGTTTTAGTGGATTTCCCTTCCCTTTTTCCTGCCAGCGATTGCAGTATTACGTCTCCTTTCCCTTCTCCTTAGGGCCTCTGCTCCCCCAGGGCCACCTCTAATATAGTACACGTCCCAAGCCCGCAGCGCGAAGCCCATCCACTAAGGTCCACCAAGCATCTCTCTGTCTCTCTCTCTCTTCACGCCTTGCTATACTGCATAGTACACCCCCCGGCCTGCCCAGCACCAGCACCCAGCACCCAGCACACTCGCGCACACCCCCCATGGGCCAGAGATTCCTTGGCTCTTTCTGATTCTTCGCTCGAATACCATCCCAATCTCCACACCACCTACATCTACACCTTGGGAAGAGAGAAGGGCAGGGTACCCGTAGTGAGCTAACGCCTCGCCTGCTCGCTTCGGATTCTCCCGCTGTTTTTCCTGGGGGCCACGCTGAGTCTCTCTCACACATCCACTCCCGTCCAACTCCCGTCCTCTCCCTCCCCCAAAGGCCAGAGGCCCGTCCCAAAACTTCGCCAAAACTAGTTCCCACTTGGGCACTCCTACCACCTTCGACTTCTCGGCCTCATTCTTCCCATCCTCCTCAAACCCTATCCACTCCCTTTGTGCGAGCGGTACACTCTTATGGGTCTATTCTGTTCCTAACTGACTACGAGGTGTACTGTCATCTCTTCCTTCTCTCATTCTCTTCTGCTCAACGCCGCAACCCGACATCCATCGACAAGTCGATATTTCCTACCATTCGATCTCGACATTGCGCCTTATTTCCTGCTAATTCCAATTCCTCTCGTCTACACCACGTCGCACCGTCACTCGACGCCTTTGCTTATACTGTCGCGACATCTTCGCCTCGGCCGTCGAATCGATTCGGATACGAGTCCCCGTCTGCGACAATTGCTTGGTATCCTGCCATTATATTCGCGTGTTGACGAGACTTGATACGCCAATCCAGCTTTAGGGCCTGTCAATCAACCAGCCAACGAGCCGTCATTGAAGCGAGACGAGGCGCAGAGCGTTTCGGTTGTCGTTGTTGTCTCCGTACATCTAACGTCGCTCGCTTTTCTCCTATTGCTGTAATCTGTTGTTTCGTCGCTCATTGGGTACCTTGTCCCATCACCCATCTATTACACGAGTCGCCGTCGTCGAATTGAAGTAGACGCCAGACGGATTCCGCGTCCCCGAGATCTAAGCAGACCGGTATATCCAATGCCCCAATATGTTTAGTTTGCGACACATAACGGCCCATATTACCAAGTTTTCTGCCGTCGCCTTTCCCGTCTGATCGAGGCTCAACGTGCGTTACCCGCGCTGCCGGGCCTCTGCTTGGGTTTAGGCGTGTCGGTGCGTCTCGTCCTTCATCATGGACCCTCCACACCTCACCGAATTCGCCTCACAGCGGTACTTCGACAAGCTCAAGCAATTAAGCGAGTCTAAAGAACAGCCTCACGATGCAGCTACTCACTCGCAGGATGGCTCTGTTCTCGCCGAACCCTCGACCTTCATCTTACCTATTGGCAGGTCAAAGCCAATTGACCAAATCTCCCACGATAACCAAAGAGCTGAGAAGCGTCGCGGCAATTTCAGCTTTAGGACTATCTTACCGACACGCGGTTCCGTCGACCACGACTCCCGACGATTCTCTACCGATGCGACCAAGAGAAGGAGCACGCCGTTTGACCAGTTATTCTTCGCACTTCCCAACGAGTTGAAGATCCAGATCATTGCATCTTTACCTTTATCGGATATCCTAAGCCTCCGCTTGGCCTCGCGGTCATGGCACGCGATGATTACGATGCACGAGTTCCCGATTGCGCGATACCATCTGGAGCACCATGTACCGATCTACGCGAAGCGATTATATCCAGTTCCCGACCCGTTCGCAATACGGCTACATTACCTGTGTGGAATATGGCACCGATTGCATGTCGCGGCCAAACTCTCGTACCTGATATGCGAGAGGGTTACAAAGGAGATATTTCTCAGAACTACCGATGCCCAACGCATCGAGTTCGAACCACAATACGAGCGAATGCGCCGCCGGTTAATACCACTACTCTTCACCATATTCCATTTCTTCGAGACGTACCGTACGTTACATGTCGAGTACATCAAGGAGCATGGCCACGGCCTACCACGGGGTACTTTCACTATTAACCCAATCGAGGCCAAGATCATGGCCATGTATGATGACCAGACCCTATTACGCGTTCACCAGGTATTTCCTCTGGTTATATCTTCCTTTTGCCGACGTCTTCGACCTCCGTCTTACGTCGGTCGGTTCGAGCGTTCCATAAGGGGTTATCTCAAGGACCGGCCTCCCGACGAAGTTTACGTGACTGCTATGTGTGTTGGTGGACTTCGGCAGGTGGAGAAGTTCTGGGAGATCAAGGGATATAACTCGAGAAGAGGTGCTGTCGACTCGTGGTTTCACTCGATCTGGAAAGAGCCTAGCGAGCCGGCGCCGAAACCACGACGAGGATTTATGGGGCTTGCCCGGAAGAAATCTAGCATGCACGAGTCCGATTTTGGGAGATATGAGGAAGCACAATGGGCCGGCCGCGGACGGCAAGGATCAGACGCAGGCCGCCGGGGCAGCGACGTATCGATGGCTAACCACTGGGACAACCTGGTGTTCCATACGAGCCTGGCCGAGGGCATGCCGATGGGCGAGCTGTCACGAGAGCAGCTCAAGCTATTGCTACCCGATCTCCCAAAGCTCCAAGACATATGGGCCCCGTCGGCCGAGGCCCTTATCCTTGGCCGCAACATCGTCGAGCGACCCCAGGATATCAAGCGCAATGCGCAAGTCCTGTTGGACTTGATCCGCGAGGACGGTGCCACGGAAGAAGACGAATGGTGGTACGGACGGTTGGCGCCGGAATCGGTGCGGCCTCCCCTTGAAGCGATCGAGGAGGATCCTATTGAATAATTTACACCTACTTTACTACCCTGGGGGGTCGATTGAATTGGTTGATACCTAGCATTGGCGCTGCTTAGAAGATATCCCGGGGTCCGGCCATTTTGGGGGCGCCATGTCCCATTGCGTATATCATCAGCATTTACAGGGCGTTTTTTCTCTTTACCACAAGGCGGGAACTTTTATTCGTTACTCTGTCAAAGGGAGGATAGGAACTTTGCTATTTACAAGCTCTCCCCCCTTATTCTACGGTTAGGGATGGGGGAAGGAGAAGGAGCTGGGGCGAAACCATTGGAGTTCGAAATATCCGATATATGCTTTTTCCCCTTGTTTTTCTTTGGCCTGGCTCAAGTTATACTTTGCTTACCGGCTAAACAAAAGTAGTCGGAGGCATACCTTGCTAAATTTTTCCTAAGCTATTTTGCTATTTTTTGTCATCATAACTCATCAACGGAGGGCGTTACTCCGCGCTATTTTTTTATGTCGTCGCAAAGCATCTACCTATTATTGAGCTTCCCGTCGTGACGGGACTGAGGGACACGGGAGAGAACCGCCTTGAATGGGACTCTTCCAAAGGACACGAATATCGGACGAGAGGCGGGTTAACAAGGCGCGGTGGTGGTTCATGCAAGATCACAAGATGACTCGGAATCCATAGCCTTCTAACATGAGAAGGGAGGGAAGGACAGACACCACGTACGTAGATATATATACATATGCCATATATCAATCAATGTACTTGATCATACCAGGGGTTTTCTTCTACGTATTCTATCAGACAGTAGATTCTTCTTACAAGTCACTGGCAGTCCTTAAAAGAACTCGTCTTCTCTGGCCTCCCTTTGCCCCGTGCCGTTTCCAGCCACAGCCAACTTCCACTAAAAGTCATCAACAAGGGAGAAAAAAGAGAAAAAAGTAGAGACAAATGGCTATAGAATGCGAGAAATGGAGGGGGAAAAAGGAGCAGCGCGCGATAAGGCAAATGGTATATATATTCGCAACAAAAACCGGTATTTATGTACCTGAGCAGGTAAGGTAGGCAGGCTTTGCGAAACACGCGCTCTCTCTCTCCCTTCCCCTTGCGGACTCCCTTGCTGATACTGAGAAGCAGAGCAGAAAGAAAAAAGGATGGAAAAGGGAGAAAAGCAAAAAAACAGAAGCAAACAAGACTTCCTTCATGTCTGTGTGTTGTGTGTACCTAGCTGCCGAGCGTTTCATTAACGTGAAAAAAAAAGGCGAAGCCATGCCCGATTCCCGTCCCATTTGACTCCCCTTTCCCTTTCCCTTTCACTTCGTGAACATTCCATCGTGACATGTATGAGCCCAAGCAAAAAAAAGTTGGCTTAGCAAGGAAGAAGAAAAGAAGAAGAAAAAAAGAATCGAAGTCGAAAAAGAAAAGGGGGCAGAGCGGTTGCATTTCTCAACATTAGCAATCTCCTCCGCCCCCCTTTTTTTTCACATCTCAGACTCTCAAACGCCTTTCTTTATACTTTTGTTTTTGGATACCATCCTTGAAGAAGAAAAAAACGCCTCGTTCCGTCATATATCATCATGTGCCCATTCAAATTCCCTCGCTGCTTAAACTCTGTCCATGAGCGTATAGACTGACATGTCACGGCCTTCATGATGGCCATCTGTTTTGTGAGGCGCGGCCCACGTTCGAGGAAGACATGTAGTTGGTATTCATCCCCGTGGCCGGCGAGTAGAGGGATTGGGTGGCCGAACCTGTCGTCCGCTGCTGCGAGGGGACGCCGCCGCTGCTTAACCCGTATGAGCCGGTGCCGAGACCTAGCCCGCCATGATTATTACCCGAGTCGAGGCTCTGTATATCAAGGAAGTTCGAGTCGGAAAATGAAGCGAAGGAAGAAGGCATAGTGGGATGTGATGTGCTATGCGTTGTTGCTGGAGCTTGACGCGCGCCAAAGTGCGGAGAGTGATTAGAGACGCCGTGGCTGGTGCCACTGCTCGTACGGTAATTGGTATCAAGGGGCGATGCCGAGGGGGTCCGACGTGGCGGGTATCCCGAGGTGTTGTGGACCAGTGACGGTGATCCTCTATAGTTGGTGTCCCCTTGCATGAGAGGTGAGTTGGACTGGGCTCCAAATTGGGGAGAATTGGTTATATGCTGCACAAGGTTCGTCCCAGGAGACCCTGTAGCCATGTGCTGAGGTTGGCGTTGGCCTGTAGAGTATGCGGGGGCTTGTGGATTGTAGGCAGAGCTAAGTGTCTGCGTTTGGGAGTAGTAGTTTTGCGGAGTCCTCGTTTGTTGGTGTGTTAGTGTTGAAGGCATCTGAGATGTCTTTGAAGTCTGCGGCTGGACGGGAGAGGAGGTTTGTGCCGTCTGCTGTTGAATCTGTTGGCGGTTGGGGGCTGGTCTCGTGTTATCCGCACGGTTCTGGAGAGCAGTGAAACGCTCATAATGAGCTTCTAGTCCTTCGGCGGGAGTAGGAGATATAGTATTCCCAATTGATAACGTGGCCTGGTGCTGTGGCTGTTGCTGCTGCTTCTGTGTCCTATTGGAGTTCCCTTGTGTTGGTTCGGTGCGGTTCAGCGCCGCTATCCGCTCATAATGGGCTTCGAGACCTTCTGGCTGCGTGTGATTCTGAGCTGCGCTAGTAGGCTGACTACCCTGCCGAGAAGCGTCCAACGTAGCTGCATTAGACATGGAATTCTTACTTCCCATGCTATTAGGTGTCGATCGCTTCCCTGCTTGTAAGGAGCCGGATTCTTGCGATTTACGGGATCGTTTGGAAGGCGGCGCAGAAGCGGGGGTTATCGTAGATGGCTGGATAGACTGACTAGCCGCGGGTTGTGGCTGAGGAATCGGCGTTGAGCTCATCTGGGACACGCCTGACTGAGCTTGTTGGGACATTGTATTATTTCCAACGACATCCGAAGCTTTGTCTGCCTGAGGGTTTGCCGTACCGGACGGAGCAGACTGACGTTTCCTCTTCTTCCCTGATATCGTCGATTCTTTCACCTGAGGAGTTGGAACCTGACTGCTAGGCGCCGTGGTGGAAAGGGGCAATTGGGTAGGCTTATCCGCTTGAGAGGTGCTGCCATCATTCATAGCGGTAGTACTGCTCGTGAACGCGGACCCAGCCGGTGCTATCTGGCTTCTTTGCGAGTTGCCTCCCAGACTTAGTAAGTCAAATTGCTGAGATGAAGCTGTCTCCTGGCCTGCTGTGGCATCATTAGGGGCTTTCGGTCGATTCTTAGACCCCTTAGGCCGTCCCGAATTCGTCTTCTTCCTGGCCTGCTCGCCGAGCATTGGAATCGGTACCGGAACAGGAGTAACTTTATGAGGGATAGGGATAGTCGACACATGGTTGGGTAAACTAGGAGTATTCAAGCTTGCGAGAGCAGGCTCGGTTGGTTGACTTGCTTGCTGCGAACTGGAATTATCCTTGGGCCTGTTTTTAGAACCCTTCGGCCGGCCCCGCCGTTTCGCACTAGACCCGGGAACAGGAGCGGCATCATTGATTGACTTAAAGCCACCAGTGGAGCCCGTAGCCGGGGTGTTATTAAACTGCTCCATATTCGGCGCCGGAGGAGGCGTGCTCGCGACATTCCCGGATATATCCTCAATTTCGACCAGGTCACCGTCGCCGTTCAGCTGCAGGACGCTGTCTTCGACACCAACCCAGCTGTCATCCTGAGGATCCTGAGCTCGCTCCGTGGTGCCCTTAGCACCCTTCTTGACGCCCTTATCGCTTCTGGATTTGCTGGCTTTGCTCCCCTTAGGCCGTCCTCGCGGGCGTCGCTGGTTCGCTGTTTGCGCAGGCAGCGGCGCGATCCGTCGTCGGGGTTCGTCAAGGTTGGGGAATATCTCTGCAATCCACCCAACAAACAAGGAGCCGGAGCCATTCGCTTCGGCGCTCTCGGGGAACGTGCCATCGGCAGGAGGTGGGGCGTCCGGTATGCCGCCGAAGAATGCAAGCGCTTTGCATAGCTGATCGACAACAGTGTTCGGAGATAAGGTCCTTAAGAGCGTAAGCAGTCGAGCCTGTTCTGTTTTTGTTTCCTCAAGAGTCAGGGGCTGGGACGGCCCAGCCTCAGCAGGAGCGGGTTCGGTTGAGGCGGAGACGGAGTTCTTAGGAGACGTGAATTGCTTAAGCCCGGGTGGCCTTGGGTAATTTGCCCTTCGTTGGTGAGAGACGTAGCCGTCCGTCTGGGCCTGTTTGGCTTGCAGAGCCGTGCTCTCACTCGTGCGCTTTGCAGCAGCATCGCGATTTTCACTCGCGCGGTGGCTGTTGACATCCATATGCATCACGCTGAAATTCCCTTTCATCTGCTCCGTAACATCTTTCAGTTTGCTTGGAACAGGATTTCTAAGACGCCCGTCTCGGGGATACAATCGCAAGTCTTGATTTATATGGCCATCATTGGGCACGGCGGAGGGCAGGAGACCATTCGCGGCGCCGTTGGTGGCGGGCGCGAGCGGTGCGAGAGATGGCGAGGGTGCGGCTAAGCCAGGGGTAGGGGATTCGGAGAGGGGTTGGCCGCTCGCGCTCGGGGACCTGGTGAGGAGAGAAGTTGGATAAGTTGCCAAATTGGCTGATTGCTGGCCTGTGACGGTGAGTCAGCCACGAACATGTGCATCGGTAGGTGAGGGCAGGTGAGGATAAGGTGAAGGTGAAGGGTCCGGAGGGAGGGGGAGCGGGCCTACTGGATGCTGTAGCCATTTGGATTGGGCAATGCCGACCATGACAAGAGAGGATGCGGCGTGTTGCTCGGGGCGTAGCTCGGCTTCTCGATTGCTACAGTACGGACTCAGACACAAAGACGGGCGATATCGATGCTATCTCTGACGGCTTGGTATGGGCCACTTAGGGGACTTCCATGCTCGTCAACCGCGGATGACGGGGGCCTTTCGAAACTACCAGCGCGTCATTGCGAGCAAGTCCAGGCCAATGCGACGCCGCGAAGAGTCGAATGAGGATTGGTATCGGCGTGGACGAGATGCGCCGAGAAACTGTGTCGGGGAGCGGAAGCCGTGACGATACTGGAAAAAAAAGGCCGGACTAGACTATCAAAAACTCGAAAGAGTATTAGAGGGGGTGGGCAAATACGTTGCAGGTTAAGTTTGTATGCTGATCTTCAGCCGGTACGAGGATCAGACAGGGCAAATGAGAGTCAAATGTCGTGGATGGCGACAGGTGGTTGGGCTTCATAGGACTGGCTGACCGCTGATTATTGTGTAACGGCGACTAGAGATTGGAGATCCTTCTTCTTCTTCCTTTTCCCAAGGAGATGTCGAAGAGACGGATGGGGAGGGGAGGAGAGAAGACGTTGGTGAACAGGTTGGAATCTCGGTTCTCGTCTTGGGTTCTCGCGGCGGCTATTGGATTGGATTTCGCCAGGTCGACTTTGGGGTTGTACTTTTTTTCATGGGGGATCAGAGCCAGAGCGGAGTCGCGAGAGACTGGGCGAAAAGCTGGCTGGCGCAGCTGGGCCGGGATGGCAGATGGCTGTACAGTTTACTGATCTACCTGTTAGTACGAAGTACAGTATCCGTACTAGCGTCGCCATGGCCAGGAGTGCTTAGGTGCTCGTGTACCTAAACGGCAGTGCTGTACCCGTAAACTGTACTTGTACCTGATACGCCTATCTGATCGCTTCTGTTTATACGCCAGCCCAGGCAGGAGGACTCCCAGCCCAGAGCCGAGGAGTTGAAGCTCTGTCTCGCTTACTGCTTAATGCTCGATGCAACAATAAGAGACTACCCCACACACGCTGAGACTCGGCACAGGTGCATATATGTACATACATATGTGCCTAACGGAAGGACTGACGTTTCGTACATCTATAGTGCCATACAGGCGGCCTTACAGCTAGCGAGCCTCTACTGACCTCACCTACATACAACTTTAGACAACTTTACCCCCTTGGCAGCGTAGGCGAATATCGTGCTTCCTCACATGAAAAATCACTACTCGTCGCCTACCAGCCTCTTGTACTTCTTCTTATTCTACCACGCAAACAAACTTGAAACTCTCCATCGACTAGCAATATCGATATTCTCTTAGTCCGCATCTAAGAGCTCTCGTGCCTGCCCAGCTCCAGTATTCCTCCGTTCGAACCCGTTCCCTCATATTTGAGCTGCTTCCTCTATCCAACGACAGTGCCTAGGCATACCGTATAGCTGTTCGACCCCTGACTGCCGCAATGGCTCCCGCCCCGAACAAATACGTTCTCTTGTCGCTCCCTCTCAGCACCTTCGAGACGAGCGACAAGGAGGAAGCCCTCAGCTCCCTCAAGGCCACCGTCACATCCGATAATGGAGCCCTCTTGCCATACCCCGTCCCCAACTTTAAGATAGGAACGCTAGATGCTTTGGTCCAGCAGGCCGACGACTTGGCCAAGCTCGACACGGCTTGCGAAAGCGTGGTTAACAAGGTCGGCGATGCGTTGCGCACCTTATACGAAGGCAACGACGACAAGGCATCCGAACAAAAGATGGTCAACGACAGTACGTGGTCCCTATCCTATGTCTTCGATCACCAGAATGTTGACCGCCTTGCAGAACCCACCGATCAATACCTTCGTTCGTTCTCTTGGAACAAAGTCCGCTACAGGGCTGACAGGCCTGTTGGCGAACTCGTCGACATCTTGCAAAAGGCATGTCCTGGTTGCTTTCAACCCAACTCGCTAGAGCAGCTATGCTAACGTGGGACGCTTGCGCTGGTAGGAATTGGCGACAGTAGACAACGACGTCAAGGGGAAGTTCAACCAATACAACCAGGTCAAGACAAATCTAGCGGTCCTGCAAAGAAAACAAACGTAAAGCGCACTATTCGAAACGTGTCATTCGATCTAGCCTGGAGCAACACTGACACCTTACTTGATATTAGGGGTAATCTCGCAACTAAGTCGCTTACGCCGATTGTCGACCCGTCCTTGCTAGTACAAGAGTCGGAATACCTCGAAACGCATCTGATTGCTGTCCCTAAAAACCTCAAGAAGGAATACCTCAAGAGTTACGAGACCCTCTCGCCCATGGTCGTTCCGCGGTCGTCCATACAGGTCGCGCAAGACGACGAGTTTGTGTTGTTTGCTGTTACCACCTTCAAGAAGCACGGCTCCGAGTTCCAGCAGAAATGTCGAGAGCAGAAGTGGACGCCTCGCCAGTACAAGTATGTCGAGGGCGGCAGGGAGGAGGAGCAGAAGGAGCTGGATCGCGTCGGCCGAGAAGAAAAGAAGGTCTGGGGCGAGGCCCTGCGACTGACACGCACGGGATGGAGCGAGAGCGTCATGGTATGGGCACATGTCATGGCTCTCCGCGTCTTCGTCGAATCCGTACTGCGTTACGGTCTGCCGCTCGAATTCGTGTCTGCCCTCGTACTGGTAAGTTCACTACTGAATCTCCCTTTGGCGGTCGTATCTCATACTAACTCGGTTGCGGCAGACAAATACAAAGTCGGTGAAAAAGGTCAAGACGGCGCTAGACTCATCATATTCGTACCTGGGCGGAAACGCATTCGGAAGAGACAAGAGGGGACGAATTACGAAAGACGACGCCGCATTAACGTCGGAGATGGCAGCGGCTGGGTTAGGGCACGGAGGAGAGGGCAACGAGTATACGGCATACGTATACTACGAGTTCGAGGTATAGATGGTATCCGGGTGGCAGCTACTTCATATAGGCTGGCGTTCTTACATGAGTAGGGGACAAAGGCCACGGCTTAGCATCCCACGAAAGAAAAGGGGAGCTCCTTCGAATTGCGAACCGTCACATCAAACGAGATGAGGGTTTCTGTGTATATTTACGAGGTGCACCAAGTCTGTTGCAGGTCTACCTGTCCCTTATCTTGTCTCTGCAGCGACATAGTTCTTTGAATAAAGCATAATACGCACGCATACCAACACCCACCCTAGACCAGGCCCCCTTTTCCCTTACTAACCAACGCATACCTCACGAAGCGAGGGCGGCGGTACCGACGTTCCCGGCGGCCTCGGCAGGGCTAGCACCGGTGGTCTTGGTGGGGATCATGTCCTTCTTCTCGAGCCAGGCGACGATCTGGGCGACGCACTCCTCGACGGAGCTCTCGTGGGTCTTGATGACGATCTCGGGGGCGTCGGGGGCCTCGTAGGGGCTGCTGATGCCGGTGAACTCCTTGATGTCGCCGGCGCGGGCCTTCTTGTAGAGGCCCTTGGGATCGCGCTGCTCGGCGACGGCGAGGGGGACGTCGACGTAGACCTCGACGAAGGGGAGGGAGTGCTGCTCGTCGTCGCTGCCGGGGGTCCTGGCGGCGTGCAGGTCGCGAGCGAGCTGGCGGTCGGCGCGGAAGGGCGAGATGAAGGAGGTGATGGCGACGCAGGCCGAGTCGGCGAAGAGCTTGGCCACCTCGCCCACCCGCCGGATGTTCTCGTTGCGGTCCCGCTCCGAGAACCCCAGGTCCTTGTTCAGCCCGAACCGCACGTTGTCCCCGTCCAGCCGGTACGCCGCTACCCCCAGGTGCAGCAGGTGCTGCTCCAGCGCCGTCGCTACCGTCGACTTGCCGCTCGCCGATAAGCCCGTGAACCACAGCGTGAAGCCCTTCTGCCCTCGCAGCGCCGCTCGCTCGCCGCGCGATAGCGACGGGTGCCAGGTTATGTTGCTGCGTAGGTAAGTCAAGTTAGCTGGCTGAGGAGGAGCGTCAAGACATCGACATCATTCTGTTCCAGAGTTTCTTTCTGTCGTTATTTCAATATTATCCTCCCGCCATCCTCCAATTAGCTTGTAAGAAATGCAACATGCCATTGGCATTATCACCACTTGGCGTCGAACATGCACACAGATCTGATCTCGAATGCGAAATACCCAGCTTATTGGAAGGGAGATTGGTGGGGGAGGGGCAGAAGAAAAAAAAAACGGGAAAATTGTATAAAATAACACACGTAGCCATGACCTCCTTTATGTTCAACAGGACGCTTCTTCACAATAAGTAGCCGTTCTTCTAAGCAGCTCAAGTTGCGTAAGAGCGTAAGGAGGTAGAACTTTATAGTACGACTATAAAGAGAGGTTAAAAGACAAGTAGAAAAGCCCCATGGGAAAAAGTCAGTGTTGTTTTTCTCGCTTTCTTACGTAGTAGCTGGGCACTTTCCAACTAGTATCAAGCGTGCTAGTAGCCGCAGCGGGTATTAGTTACCGTTTAGGACGTCGGGAGTCGGATGACGTGCTTCCATCGAGCGCCGACTCGCGTCTTCGGCAGGACAGCCTAAAACCGATATTATAACTAATACTATGAAATTCATATGCTGAGAAAGCGGTTTTCGCATGATGTGCTTGTTGTACTGACAATGGAAACAATTACATCATTGCTATCGTTACGGTACTCTAGGTACTCTTCGACCTTCTCTATTTGTGGCGTATCGAGTCAGAGCCTCTTTTCTATAAAAATTGAATGGACCGCCAGTTTCGTGATAGCAGTCTGACATCCCGGTGTCTAACTGTAGACTCAGGCCCGCAGAATGTGTATGTACGCCGAGATACCGACCCCTTAAACAGTGTTCAACAGATCCCCCATCTAAGCCGGTGGGAAATGTATAAAGAACAAGTCCTCTAGTTAGACCAACTCCGTGTAAGGCAGACTCCCTGCCATGCCTTTTTCGTCTATCCCGATCTAGTCAAATCTCTATTCGTAAAGTTCTATCGACCAAACTCATGCCGTGGGGTATACGTTCGTCATTGCCTATAGACCACGTTAGTCTTTCACTTCTCTGGTTCCTGGTGCTTTCCAGTGTGAAAAGTCATCCAGAGAGGTAACTGTACTACTGACCGCGGCCTGCTTGGGTGAGACGAACAAGGCGGTAGCCTCGGCGAGCACAACGGGCGTCTCGCCCTCGGGTACAAGGGTCTCGAGGCGGCCCTCGACCCAGGCCTTGCGGCCCTCAACCTTGGTGGTGGCGGCGTGGAGGACGACGTACGAGTTGGCGGGGGTGGGGGCGCGGTAGTTGATGTTGAGGTTAGCCGTCACGCCGACCTTGTGGGGGAGGGCGGCGAAGCAGCAGCGGGCGAGGCCCTCGTCGAGCAGGGTCGCGAGCAGGCCGCCGTGCACGATGCCCGGGTGGCCGCACAGCTCGTCGCCGAGGAACATCATGGAGACGAGCGAGCGGCCGCCGCCCTCGGCGAACGCCAGCGGCGGCACCGCGATCCGGTTCGGCCCCATCAGCGTGCCGCCCGTCAGGTTGCGGTCCCGGAACGCCGCCGGCATCTTGAGGTGCGGCCGCGACTCCGTCACGTCGTCGCGCGCCCGCAGCTCCCGCGTCAGCGGGTGCCCGTCGATGAACGCGTCCACCTCGCGCTCCTGCTCCGTCGCCGGCTCGAACAGCGCCAGCGTGTCCGCGTCCGTCGGCGGGTTCATGATGTCCCGGAGGACCGGCGCGGCTGGCATCGATCCCATGACGACGCCGAGCGACGTGCAGACGATCCCGATAGAGGCGAAGGCGACGGCGCGGCTTATGAAAGAACGGGGAGGCGGTAGCGAGGAATCTTGCAGTGGAGGGGTTGGTATGTTAGCATCAGACCGACCTAGATAGCGTACGCAAAGGGGTGGGAGGGCAGAGATCGTACCTGGGATAGGGGCTGTGCTGACAAAGCGACGAGGTAGAGGCCGAAGACTCGGACCCAGGGGGGGAGACGCTTTTATACACGGGCTCCCAGTAAGCCGGCGGCACCGCAGCACCTCGGCCATGACATTGGTTCGCATTCGTGCGGCGGACATCGCTTGCGACGGGATGGCCGAGTGGGCCGTCTTAGTTCGTAGCCAATTAAACCAGAACTGTGCCTCCGTTGTATCCTAGCGACATGTTCGTAGCTGTTCTTTGGTTGCTATTGTTGAGGACGCGATGTGCGAAATCGTTGACAAGCGGATTCCCAACGGATTCTCCAGCTGGCCGCTCTAGTTTCCAGTTATTCCGCCAGCTTACCGGGGAAACGTGCCTCGGTTATTTTTTGTGGCTTATGTAATTGTTAAGAGTGATGGCGTGAATAAGGGGGAAAGAGCTACCATGCCCGGAAGTTCTGGTTACTCCGCCGGAGTTGAGCGCGACAAGCTCACTGGCGTTATCAATGCCTTTGCGATCAGGAAGATACACCCGTTGTGATACGGTAGATGCAATGCCTGAATATTCATGGCCAGGCTCTCCAGGGTTGCACATGCAGCCTCCAACCGATCGGGCCAGCTAGTACTGCTAGTTTACGGGCCGCCAGGGTGTCAGTCTCTTAAGGGACGCAAAACTTGTCAGTTAGAAGGAATTATACATACAGGCGAGCTCAAGGCGCTTTGATGTTTCAAAATGCACAAAAGCCGAGGCCTTCGCCAGCCTCGACAGCATCCAAGACCGATAGCTGCGTGTGAGGACTATCTAGGTAGGACTAGGTGCCGCTATATCCGTCTCCGCAGCCCAGTTCACAGTCACGATCGCCGACCGTCTTTGTGGCCGAGTAGCCAACAGCAGCAGGACAATTCAGGGCTTCCGATTTCTATTATTATTCTCCTTGTTACACCATAGCTTCTAGCTACGTAAGCGCCCTGTCACTTGTCCGCTCTCTGACGCATGTAAACAGCTACAAGCTTGTAACAGTTCATGCAAAATAATATGATAGGCTGTAGATCACCATTCTCGCATCAAGTAACTTGCCTGGGCCCATCGCCCCATACACGAGGGACGTCTTGGTTTTGTCCTTCGTGCCATATAAAATCAAACAACTTTAGCTAGGTTGTCAGTCCTAAAACTCTTAGCTTCCTACCATTAGCTCGACGTCAGGATTTATAGAGGCTCAAATCCGTCTCAACTCTAAATCTATCTACACACCTGACCCAACAACTAAACCAGTCGAGCCAGTCTTTGCCTCGAGCTACTTGATCATCATGGTACGTAGCAGTCTATATACGTAGCTGAATCGCACATTATTGGCCTCTCTAACCAAATCACCTAAATCAGGCTACCGCCGAAACGGTCGACCTCAACGAGTACCACACTCCCAAGGAGGAGTCCATCAAGGCCTTTAGCGAGATCGAGACGGAACTGAAGAAGACGCTGCTGCACATGAAGCACACGTACCTGAGTATGTTGTTACTTTTCCTGTTCTTCCAGTCTCCTTCCCCTTTTCTTTATTCCACTTTGCCTACGGTACCCAGCAACCCCTCCTTTTCTACCTACCCCTCCCCCTCACCATCCACCATTCCTCCCCCTTTCGCCGTCTCCCTTTACCATCTCCTAAACCAGTCAACCAACAACCCAAAACCAGAGCACGAGCCCGAGTACTTCGCAGCCGTGCAGTCGCTAAGCGACGACGACCTGACGGCCTTCACGTCGTCGGACCTGGCGGGCGTCCGGGTCGGCGTGTCGGCGTACGGCCTGCACCTGTTCGGCAAGGTGCGGATCCCCGCCATGCCCGAGTCCGGCCCCGCGTTCCTGCACTTCCGCGCCTTCGTCGGCGGCGACGGCCACGACCAGCCCGGCGTCGCCTCCCTCCACAGCATCCACACCGAGGATGTCGAGGAGCCCGACGGCGGACACCGCTACCGCGCCGTCTTCACCCGCGACGACCCCCTCGAGTGGTTCGACACGTAAGGTAGTCGTCGGGTTCGGAAATCGCGGGACGGAGGTGGACGCTTGTTGATCGGGTACCGGTATAGGTATTTTTTCAGGTAGTCTAACAAATGGATAATGATTGAATGAACCAGATCACGCGCGTGCAGTAGTAGTATGTATAAGCTCCTTGCCTGACACAACAGTACCGAGAGGGTATCTTGAATTTAAGACTGTCTACTTCTCACCATATAAATATACCGGAGCGCTCCAGAAGGACTAGCTTACAAGTCGTCGTCTTCCTGGGCGAGCATCTCGGCGTAATCGTCGGCAGACGCAAACATAGGCAGGCTCTTCAGGGCCTTTCTCCTCTTCTTGTGCTCCGACTCGGGTTTCTCTTCCGCCTCTCCCTCGGCAGAAGGGAGTGCTTGCAATTCCGAGTCTTCTTCCTCGTCCTCGTCCTCGGAGTCATCCCAGAACTCGGCTCCACCTTCCTCTTCGTCTTCCGATCCGTCTTGCTCATCCAGCTCCGCCATTTGTTTCTTCAGGTCCTCGTCGTCTTCGTCGAGGCTCATTAGGTCGTCAAAGCCCTCTTCGCTCTCTGAACCTCCCTCTACTTCTGGACGCGACGCTACGAGCGCATCCCAGATCTCGTCTTCTGCTGCCTCCTCAGCATCCTCATCCTCTGCCGCTTCCTTGCCGGCCTTTGATTTCTTCCGCTCGGCCTGCTCTGACTTTCCTATCCTCGTGAAATATTCATGGAAGAAGACATCTTCCACTGCAACGTCTTCGCTCTTCTTGTTCCAGAATTCCGCCGAGTTCAATGAACTTCCAGCAGCCTTAGCCGGCGGCTTACTCGATAGTAGGATGTGGCCCTGGCCACTCGCAGCGATAGGCTGCATGATGGACACGCCCTTGCTCGTGTCAGTAGCCTTAGCATTGCGGTAGACAAATTTGTCTAAGAATGCTATGAGCGTGTGGTTAGCTAGCTCCGGTTTCTGAGTAGCGGTGGCCTTCTGTCCACCTAGCAAACTAGACGCGTAGACGTCCACGGAAGGATGGTAATGTCTAAGGAACGGCAACAATTCCCAGAGACAGCTGCGATGGGCATTGCTGTACTCCGGGTCTCTCTTACGGCCATCGTAAAGGCCGGCAGCCTTCGCGGATTGAGACTCGGTACCATCCACGACAGTACCGACTGGAGCATCAGAGGCTACACCTGGTATCTTTTCATCTTCATCGTTTTCTTCCGGCTCATTCAGGAGCGTTTTCAGATCGGGGAATGTGGTACACAGATCAATGATAAGGTATAGTATGCCACAGACGAACGAGGGCTGGTGCAAGTTCAATATCTGTAACATCCTCTTCACGAATGCTTTCACTCGTCGGACATCTACGTCAGCCTTCAGACTCCGATATAGGAGATTGAGGTACAGTGCCTGCTTAGAAGAGGTGATGAGGCGAGGATCTAATAGCGACTCATAAAGTGTTCGGTAGAATCTGTCGGTAGCAAGGTGCCGGGTGGCTGACAGTTGTTGAATAAGCATGAGAGCCTGAATACTCGTGTTGAAGTTGGACGAATGGGTGATGCGGAATAGCGTATTGAGATGCGACTCAAGCCTGACAAATGGTTAGCTCTACGCCGTGAAAGTTATTTTCGGCGGGATAAGACATACGTGGACTGTTCAGCTTGTGAAAATGGCACAGCTCGGTTGACTCCGGTGAGAATTGAGGAAACTAGCTTTTCGGCCGCTTCTCGATCACTTGAGCTAGGCTGGTTCTTGTCTTCGCCCTTCTTCGATTGACCAGGTTTTTTCTGATGCTTCCGCTTGCCTTTCCTTGGGGCCTCAGAGGTTCCATCGTGCTGGATGAGCTCGCCGCTCTTGAGCAAAGCCACAAAGAGACCAAAGTAGATGTTGAGCAAGGAATCTGCAAGTTGGGGCTCTTTGGTACTTAGAATGGTTTGGTTGAGTGTGTTAATGGCGTAATATTTGGCGCGGATATGCTGACCAGGTCGGAATAAGATGTCCTGCTCTATATTTTGTATGACCACCTGCTTCATTCCGGGGTGAGTATTCAGGAGCTGGAGGAGTAAGTAGGACGCCCTCGACGAAATTTTTCGTTCTCGATCGCCAAGCCTGTTGACTAGAAGGCGTAGGAGGTTGGATTCTTGTTCGGGCTTGTCGCGCAACAGAGCAAAGACCAGATCAACCGTCTTAGTTCGAGCATACTCAACCTCGTCGTCGCACCAAATCTCAATGTTCTGGATGATTTTGAAATAAGAGTCTTTCAACCAGTCCTCGAAGATCCACGAAATGAGGTGTTCCTTTGTGATCTTCCCGGGCAATGCTTGGCTGGGGGACCAATTCCTCACGCTGTGTTTCTGCAGAGTTCCAATCAGACCCAGCTGCGAAGAAAAAAGACGTAATCGCCTGTCTGAAGGCAGGATCATTCCGGGACCAAGAAGATCCACTAAGGCGGCAAGAGCAGATAGGGCTTGCCCACGACTCCTCTTGGCGGAGAGGCCGATCAAATTCTCGAGTGCTTTGACGTTGTGGATGGGGGAATCCTGGATAGCCAGGGTCAAGGCAGATACTTTATCCGACATGGTACCAGAGGACATGATAGTTGACATGAATCTGTGGGACGACGATGCTGACAAGGTCTTGCTGTACGTTGCACTGTCTTCGTCTAGTAATGATTTGGCATAGGCCTTCAACTCGGTGATTGCCGATGCATAGGGTGTTATATCTTCAGATGACGGAATCGGCAAGTTTTTCAAGCTAACAGCATGCCAGTCAGGACGGGTTTCAAATATCTTGAATGGCGATCAGCTTAAGCCTGTATAACAGCGTCTAGACACATCCAAGAGGTGCTAACTAACCGTTTTTCTCTTTGGGTCTCGTAGGAGCTTCTCGTCTGCGTTCGGTTCTGGGGCACCATCTTCGTCTTGGTCCTTTGCATCCTCTTCGTTATCATCAATGTCGTCTGCGTCGCCTGTTTCATCGTCGGACTCCTCTGTCCCAGATTCGGGGCTCACGTTCTCGAACCCAAGGCCAGCGGCAAACTTGGCCAGCTCGGCACGTAGATCCTTATCTGCATTTTTCTTGTCTTTTCCGTCGTGTAGTCCTTCGTCCTCCGAGTCGACGTCTTCAACCAGTCTCAGATCCTCCTCATCTCCACCGAGTGCCTTGATTTCGTCGAGGAGTGAGGTGGAAGCGTTCTTGTCAGGAGCACTGCTCGGCTTCTTGGGGGTCTTGGACTTCGCATTGGCCTTATTGCCATTAGACTTGGACGTGTTATTCCTCTTGTTCGGCGGTGGTTGCACAGATTCTGTCGTCTGGTCTCGTTTTCTCTTGCCCTGATCCTTTTTGCTCTGGTTCTTCTTAGGTTCTGTAAGCTTGCTCTCGATTTTGGCTGTCAATTTTGACAGGGCCGCATCGTCAAAGGTCGCCATTTCGGATACAAGACACGAAATCTGGCCTTGCTTTTCCGTTATAAGGGTTGGAACGGCAAGCCTGACGTTGGAACTGTGTCGTTGTGGCCGATCAATTCTACGAGGGACCAATGCGACGAAGCTCAAGAAAATTTCCAAGCAGATAAGATAATAGAAGAAAAAAAAAGAAAAGTTCAAGGGCCGGCGGGGCGAGGCTAGCTTGCTCCACTGCAGCTCTCCACCAATGAGAAGAGCTTAATAGGACTACTAAATGCAAGGCTGATGGAGCGCTATGTATCGAAGTACCCATGTACCTCAGGACATTTTTGAACCTCATCAAGACGGCAAGTGATCGTTTAAGTGTTTGAAGAAAATCATAGCTATCTCCCAGGCATATACGAAACTTAATGCTTCTCCTGGGGTGCTCAGTCTGGTATCAGCTCTCTCGTATATGAGAGTTGCACATTCGTCCTGCCTATAAGTTGACTGAGAATGAATGCCGCGCTCAAGATGATGCGTTCTTGGCCAAGTTCAAGAAGAAACCATCAACTGGCACTCAAACTCTGGAACTGCCATAACGCCCGACTCTCGGGCACTAGAAGTGCTCCTACGAGTATACCTGTTTGTTATATCATCCCAAGCGAGTTTAAAGAAACCATAATTAACGAACCAATAGCTCGAGTTCCAAGTACAGGAGAGCTTCACTCGTCGGTCCAAGTTCTGGATACCCGCCAAGGGCATCACACCCTCGAAGGACGAGGGTATGAGACTCTATTCAAGTAACCTTCCGTGACATACCAATCCTGACATATGGCCAGATACTCTTTCCAAACTATCTCGGGCGGGCTATCATCGTCAGGTAGGTACTTGTCTAAAACAGAGTTCATCTGCAACTCTTGGCCATCCAGACTCAGTGCTGATCAACTTATAGTCGCATGCAGGCATCTTCAATCTGCTGCCATTGGGCCAAAGGGTGCAAGAGAAAATAGAGAGGCTGATAGACAAATATATGCTCCAGCTTGGTAAGAGTCTCTACGCTCATTTCCAAGCTTCATGCTCATCTCCATCAAGGTGCATCAAAAGTATCCTTAACGTCTATATCATCCCAGGCGCTATGGCAACAAACAAACCGGTTAGAAGGCTACGGGCAAGAGGTGAGCGGCGGATGGACAGTCGTGTGTCTTAAAAATCATGCTGCTGATCAGATTCGCCCATTAGTTGTTCCGCTTCTCCGACAGAAAAGACGTTCCATTCTTGCTTGCACCCACTCATGAGGAAGAAATAACAACGCTTGTCTCGATGACAGTCAAGTCTTATAAAACTCTTCCCTTGCGACTTTATCAGATTGGTAAGTTGGTGTCCAGGACGCTTGGCTATAAAGCTGGTCTCATTTCCGCCAGGTCGCAAGTATCGCGATGAAATTCGTCCACGGCATGGATTTCTGCGATCTAGAGAGTTCCTCATGAAGGACCTCTACACATTTGACGACTCGACAGAGTCGGCACTTTCAAGCTATGAGCAGGTGCGGGCTGCTTACTCGCGGCTTTTCGACGAGCTGAAGCTGCCGTACTTGGTTGCAGAGGCTAGCTCCGGTGATATCGGAGGCGACTTGAGTCACGAGTATCATCTTCCAGCGTCGATAGGGGAAGATAACGTGATAAGCTGCAACAGTTGTGACTATGTTGCAAATGAGGAGGTTGCTACTACGAAGCCAAGCCCCTTAGAGGAGACCACACCTAGTCCTGGCTCAGGTGATGTTCTAGCCGCTAACGTTTGGCGTGGCATCACCAAGGACAGGTCGACCCTCGTCAATGTCTGGTACCCGGCCTCCTCCTCTGGCGACTGCATAAATACGCATGCCGTCAAGTCTGTGCTGCCAGAATTAGACGCGAGTCTCACGGACCCAATACAATACTGGTCGTCGACAGAAGAATCGTCGGAGCCTAGAAGCCATGTACAGTTGGTAAACCTCGTCGACGGTAAACTTGGACCTGCTTTCGCCAGAGCGATCCAAGTCAACCCAACTCTTGTGTCATTGCTACCTGAAGGTAGCAGCATAGACTTGACTTCCATCACCACCGAATACGTAACGACATTGAATGACAAGTCTCTCAATCTGCTTCGCATTCAGGATGGTGACAATTGCCCGCGCTGTTCGTCTGGGAAGCTCAAAGTCCATAAGGCGGTTGAGCTCGGGCACACTTTTCATCTCGGCACGCGATATTCAGAGCCGCTTGGAGCACGTGTCTCGGTTCCCGCGAATAGCGACAGCGCAACCAAGACGAAGGAGGTTCCCATGCAGATGGGCTGCCATGGCATAGGGGTATCCCGTATAATCGGAGCTGTCGCGGATCATCTCGCAGACGAAAAGGGGCTGAACTGGCCCCGCTCTATAGCACCTTTTGAAGTAGTCGTTATTCCCGGAAAAGGCCTGGAAGATGACGGTGTCATTGTTTCCGAATACCTGGCGAATTCGCAGGTTCCTCGCCCTCTCGACTTATTGTTAGACGACCGACCGGAAAGCTTACCATTCAGGATGAAAGATGCCGACTTGGTCGGATATCCCGTCATTGTGGTCCTCGGGAAGGGATGGAGCTCAGACCGGCTCTGCGAGGTTCAGTGTAGGCGACTTTCCAGCGTCTCGCACACGCTGCTTAGCGACCTGCCTATGCACATCAACCAGCTTCTCGCGCAGCTTTAGCATGACCCGCAAAGGTCGTAAACCCATCGGTTATGATAGGACAAATTACACATAAAATATCAGCGGTGCTCTTCGGACCCCTTGGCATGCATTATGAATGAATGCGCTTAACGTTTATCGAAGGGATCTGACACGGCTGGGCGAATCCCTGCGAATTTTAAGATATCGGTCTTCCGGTCCCTAAGCCTGCATATGCTCATCTTGGGGCCCATCGTAGGCATGTTCTTGTAAGGACCAGGGACTCGGCACCGAGCGAATCCTTTCATGTGCTCGCGTAACCTAAATCTCTTCAAAGGACGATGCTATTGGGCGGCAACAGGACTATCCTGGACCAACATTGAGTTCAATTACGAGAGCCCGGAATGCGAAGACGCGGGAATCCCCAAAGATGCCCGTTGGACTGCGCAATGGCGAACGCCGTCGACCTCATATTTACCAGCATAGGTTGGTGTACTGCTCCTCAAGATTTTACTCGCAGTGCCCTGGTGTTGTTAACTTAGACAACCTCTAGACGTAGAGATATATATGCTTGGGCTAGGTTTGCATTCACGCCTATTCCCATTATTAAAACCGAATACTAAACACATTCTGATAGGTTGCGTCGCCAGGTGCTTCAACTTTATGCTAACCACGTAGCACCGAACATACTCGGGATCAGCAGTCTCACTTTTCGGTACACTACACCATGGCCGCGCCAGGGGACACATTCTTCATCCAGGAGAAGCTGAAGCAGACAGCACCACACCATGAGAGCTTCAAGGCATTATGGGAAACAAAGTGGAAACAACCGGTATTGATATGAAATCCCTCAGCTGCCTGTTGTGTTGTGTACATTCCAAAGTGGAAACTGACAGACAGTGTTAGTGCTCAATGGGCGTGTACCCATTCATGTTTGGCTCGATTACAGATTTCCAGCCGGTGGTAGACGACATCATCGCCAAGGGCCTCAAGAGACCCTACGATTGGGACGAGTACGCCCAGTGCTTCTTCCCCAAGGCAGAAGAGTTGGTAGCCCGCGCCAAGGTCGCCGAGTACCAAGGTGACCTGCAGCAGGCCTCCGAGCTATACCTGTAAGGCAGATGTGATCCCTCTGTGCTGACGCAGGAAGATGATGGGCGCGAATTAGGTACTGATGTAACTTCGTCAGGCGAGGATCGGCTCTCCATCGCGTCGCCCGCTTCCCAGCGCCGCGGTCCGAGAAGCAGTGGTACGCATGGACGAAAGGCAAGGAAGCAGCTATTAAGGGGCTCACGTTCGCACGATTTCCAATGGTCCAGGCCAACATCCCGCACGCACACGCGGCGAACGGGGACGGCTCGGTGTTGCCTGGGTATTACCACCTCCCTGCGGGAGCGTCTAGTTCGCACAAGGTGCCCCTGGTCATCATATTCACCGGCCTTGACGGCTATCGCACCGACCTCGCTACCTGGAAGGACGGGTGGGCGCAACTGGAGTGCGCCGTGCTCATCGTCGAGATCCCCGGCACCGGCGACAACCCCGGGGCGCCGTCGGACCCGGCTAGCCCGGACCGCGTCTGGAGCAGCATGTTCGACTGGGTAGCGAAGCAGGCGGAGATCGATCAGAGCCGCGTCGTCAACTGGGGCTTTAGCACGGGTGGCTATTATTCCATCCGGGTAGCGCACACCCACGCCGACAAGCTGAAAGGGGTGGTGGCTCTCGGTGGCGGCGCTCACCATATGTTCGACCCGGAGTGGCTGGACGCTGTCAACGACTTGGAGTACCCGTTCGAGTAAGCCATTCCGAACTTCTCTGAATTTTCACCCGTGGTGGTAGCTGTAACTAATGTGCACATTAGCCTGGCGCACACGCTCTGCCACAAGTTCGGCTATAAGGACATGGAGCTATTCAAGAGGGAGGCCCAAGACAAGTTCTCTTTGCTCAATGCTGGTATCCTGGACAAGCCGTGCACACGCCTCCTACTGGTAAACGGCACCGACGACGAGATTTTTCCCATCGACGACTACTACATGTGCCTGCAGCACGGCAGTCCCAAGGAAGCTCGGTAAGTTGATGATCCTCCTGGCGCAACCAATATTTAAATCATCCGGTCTGACAAGATGCCGCAGCTTCGTTACGAGCAGAAAACACATGGGTGAACCGGAATCGTTCTTCATTGTCCTCAAGTGGCTCTTCAAGTTGCTAGGCATCCAGGGAGACGCGGGACAATTTATGTCGACTATTCCGTTCAAGCCCAAATACTAGACGTCGAGGCCGACGATCAAGGGGCACATTTGTTTTCATATAAAATCTGGGTACTCATCCGATATATTGTGTGGCCTGATTACTTAGAGCCGTGATATAGATAATAGATTCTGCCAAGTCCCAAGTATCCCGGTCTGCTACCGGTTCCGGACCTGCGATCGGCGTGGGGATGAACCCGATGATAGGGGCAAGACCCATCTTGCAGTTACCTTGGAAGTCTAGCGTGCTCGGGTTACATGCATGTCGACATCGCTCATGAATGCAACCTTCCGCGATAGTATCACTGCATATTCCCCATAAAAAGATGTCAATGACGATGCCTCTCTCTCGCCTCTTGTAAAGCGCCAACTTCCCTCAAGGAGGAGCAGGTACCGACGTATTGAGCATACGGTATACCAAATAACTTGAGAATTAGTTGGCTTTTGCACACTGAACACAGACAGAGGCAGCTGGCTAAGAGCAAAAGCAAGTTAAATCGTCGCCACGGCGGGGAGTTGCAAATATCTTCCCCGCCTGCCTACTCCGCACCGGCGAGACATCTCGATACCGGCCGGCGGGTCCATCAGTGCGCCGAACATCTACCATGCCGACTCTCAGAGTCGCCGTAAGCCTCCTAGCGACGGCCCTTGCGCTCGCGCGAGCAGATCCGGTAGTATCGGTGAAGAATGGCAGCTACGAGGGTCTGTACCTCCCGGCCTTCGACCAGGACATCTTCCTCGGCATACCGTACGCCCAAGACACAGGTGGGAAGAACCGGTTCCGGATTCCGCAGGTTCTGGACGAGACGTGGGACGGTACGCGCGAGGCCAAGGCCTACGGGCCGGGCTGCCCAGACTACCATATCCCGGCCGAGGTGCTCCACGGCATGAGCGAGGACTGCCTCAGCATCAATGTCGTGCGGCCCGCCGGCCTCCCGGCTAACGCTACCCGTCTCCCCGTCATGCTGTGGATTCACGGCGGAGCGTATCAGTACGGAGGCAGCGCGCAGCCCCAGTATAATCTTACGTACTTGGTACAAAAATCTGTGGACATCGGCCTGCCCGTGATAGGGGCAAGCATAAACTACAGGAAAGGCGCCTGGGGGAACATGTACTCGATCGAGATTCAGGTGAGCGGCATTTGAGTGAACAGATACAAAGACAAGTCGACGGGCGTGACATTTTTGCTGACCGGACTGGGAAAAGGGGTCGGGAAATACGAACCTGGCGCTACGGGATATGCGAAAAGCATTAGCCTGGATACAGGAGAACATTGAGAACTTCGGCGGAAACTCCTCTTCGGTGACTATTTGGGGCCAGTCAGCTGGATCATTTGCTGTGGTATGTTCTGACTATGCTGAACACCTGACCAAACTGGCGCATTTAACGCAAATCACAGGGCCAACTCTTGATGAGTTACGGCGGACGAAGCGATGGCCTCTTCCATCGGTCCATTCAGGAGAGCGGCAGCGCGACGACGGCCTGGTGCAATGGAACGGAGTGGTACCAGCCCCTGTACGACAAGATTGTCGACCAGGTCAACTGCAGCTCCGTGCCGGACACGCTCGAGTGTTTGCGAACGGTCGACTATGACGTCCTGTACCCCTTTATGAACTCGTCCGCCACTCCCGGTCCGGGATATTACCCTACCGTCGGTGAGTTCCTGAAGCTCAACCCAGAGCGATCTCCCCAGTAATCGCTAACCGTCCCAACAAAAGATGGCGACGTGCTGCCCAACTACCCATCAGAGCTGCTGCGCGCAGGCCGCTTCGCGCACGTGCCGCACATATACGGCACGACGTCGGACGAAGGCACCGACAACGCGCCGGCAGGCATCGACACGGACGACGATCTGCGTAGCTTCCTGCTGACGGGTTCCGGCTTCGGCTTCCCGAATACCACCGTCGACCGCATCCTGGAGCTGTATCCGGACGACCCGGCGCAGGGAGTGCCGGTGGGCACGGGGGCGGAGCGCTTCGCGGAGCTCGGGCGGCAGTACAAGCGCGCCGCGGCGGTCGTCGGCGACGTCTTTTACCACGCGCCGCGCCGCTTCGACGCCCGTCTGTACGCGCCGCGTGCCCCGACGTACGTGTACCGGTTCAACACGCGGCCGTGGGAGGAGGATGGCACCGAAGAGGCCAGCGCGAGCATCACGGACGGCAGAGACGGAGACGGTGGGCTGGCGCCGGCCTACAAGGGCGTCGAGCACTTCAGCGAGGTGGCCTTCGTGTTCGCGAACCCGACGACGCTCGGGCCCTGGCCCGCGTACCGCGCCCTCAGCGACCGCCTCAGCGCCATGTGGATCCGGTTCGCGCACGTCGGCGACCCCAACGGCCCGGGACTGCCGCGCTGGCCCCGGTACAATGATGATGGGAAAGACGTCGGGCTTAATCTTGTGCTGCAGACTGATCCCCAGGGCGGCCCTTACGTCGAGGAGGACATGTACCGGCTCGCTGGGCGCGAGTACCTGACGCAGTGGGCGAGGAGGAGGCACGTGTGAGGATTGCCCGAGGAGGATTAAGTAAAAGTGGTTGCTATAAAGAAGATGGAAGCGATATGTGATCTAGTCAGTTTTCTGTATGGGATAAGAGGTAGTTGCACATCACTACATTCTCGTACGAAACCCTCAAGAAGCGCCATGACTTGGAGGCCGACACAGGATAGACAAACGCATTTCAAACCATAGCCAGAACCACTCCAAAAAATCAAGCCTAATAAAACTCTTCAATATTGCAGCTTGCCAAACCTCCCAACGAAACATGTCCACCCTAGACCATCCCTCGGGCAATTCATGACACCGACCGCATCTTGCGCCCCGTGTCGCGGTAGCGATAGTCGCGCGTAGCCCTGACGCAGAAGAGGAAGAACTCAGCAGCGGTTCCTCTGCCCTTGCTTCCTCCCTGACTCTGCTCTTGGCCTTCGCCGGCTGGCGGCCTCATGGCCTCGACGAGATCGGGCCGCAGCTCGTGCACGCCGGCCACGCGGGGCGACGGGCCGGCGACGACGTGGCAGCCGCTGTTGGCGAGGCCGACGTCGGCCGACAGGCCCGCGTATAGCAGGGCGGTCGCGGTGGCGGCGGGATCAGGCGACGGCGACGGCGACGGCGACAGTAGTAGCAGCAGTGCGCGCGCGACGCGGTTGAGGAACCCCCCGCTGCCGCTGTGGTCGTGACGACGTCGCTGAAACAGCCGCGTAGTGGCCGCAGCAGCGCCGCCCGAATCCACAGAGACGGCCACAATATCGTGAGCCCGAGTCAGCCTCCGCGCAAACTCAGCCGCCAGGAACAGGATGCCAGCCCGCGTGTTGAGATAGCAGCGGTGCGCGACAGCGTCGTCCGCGACGATCGTCACGGATCCCAGCATCGCGCACGCGTAGATCTCCTCCATGTCGAGGCAGCGCAGCGCCGTCGCCGCCTCGCACCCGGTGCTCCAGACGACGCGGACGGACCCGGGGTTGGAAGCGCCCTCGAAAGCCGCACGGATCAGCGGAAGTTGCAGCATCTGCGAGAACATGCAGGGGCCGAGGCAGTTGGCGGCGAGGTGCAGCTCGAAGCCCTGGGGGGAGCGCGGTAACGGCTTCTCCTCTTCCTCCTCCTTCTCCCTCCACCGCCACCACCACCGCCACGACGACGCGTTCTCGCGTCGCCGCGTGACGCCGGCGTAGTTCCACAGCCCGTGCAGCCGCCACTCGCACGCGGTAAAGTAATTCGCAGCAGCGCGCACGCTGTTGAAGTCCTCGAGGCGGAGCAGGAAGAAGTCGACCCTGGCGTCGCCGGTGGGCACCGCAGCCGTGCGGATCGCGGCGGCGGCGCGCCGCGCCTCTTCGTGTCTGCGCCCCGTGATGTACACGCGCCCGCCGCGGCGGTACAGCATCTTGGCCAGCTCGAGGCCGGCCTCCGACGTGCCGCCCGTCACCACGAACACCTTGCCCTCCTGCGGCCCTACGTTCGCCTCGGAAAACGCGGGTCGGCGAGGTCGCGACCAGCGGGCGCCCATCCTGAGTGTGTACGGTGGTGTCGGTGGTGCATCCTACTTGGATGTGACTGGAGTATTTGTATTTATGGCCTAAATGAATAGAGATTGTGAAGCACACGCCCTTGGAAGACTGGGTATACGCTGACCCATTGAGTAGTGGTTGACTTTGAGGGGCTTTTGTATTTTTGCAAGAGCCAGTTCATAAGATATCTTTAGCACATGTGAATCTTGAGATACGATATTTGTTGCAAAAGGCCTTTTCGTTGCCGCAAGGTAGATATACTTCAAGACTTCTGGGATATTGTAAGGGGCTCGTTATATTGAGTAAAAAAGGGGGTAGAAGAAAAATGGGTAGAGAAAGACAGACACAGGAAAAAAGGGGCGAGAAGGAATCAAGACTCACTGCAAATATCTACCCGCTACCCTTATAGTCGCACTCGCACTCGCTCTGAATCAAGATAAGAAACAAAGCTCCTTGATATCTCATTTCAGTTCACTTATACTTTGTTGGCCTTAAAGTCGAATGTCCATCATTTGTATATTTACTTCCAATGCTAGACATCCACGCTGTAGATAGGTAGGAAAGACATAACTCGCCATACATCTCATATCATAGAATCCTTGCCCCTAAGACTTGTCCGTGGTGCACAGCACTGTCCCGCTATCGGTAGATGCTATATTCAGACGGCGCTCCTGAGCATCTTGCGCGGTGCATACTGGCCGAATCGCCTACGTGAGGCGAAAACTCTGGGGAGTTGCCGTGGTAGTTCTGCGGCGCTTTTCCATGCCGTGTATTGCATGATCCGGTATCGGGAGTCTACGAAATCGGGCTTCGGGGGCCCCTGGGGCTGTTGACCGTCTGCCTCGGCCTCGTTGGGAGACGAGGTCCTGACGGCGTAGCGCTGCCACGCGTAGCTCTCTCCCAGTCGCTTGGCCACGTCGTTGGCTTCGTTTAGGCTGACGAGGCGGCGCTTGCGACTGACCTTTGAGAGGTATTCTTCAGTAACCTGCCACGTACGATCCCTGCGCTTCTTTCCAGAGGCCCGCGGCGGTTCCCCGTCAAGGAATGTCTCAGGCGGCCTTCTCTGAAGCTCGATCGCCGAGGTACGTTGGTCATTGTCCATCGTGATCGGATTAGTCGCAAGCGGCTCTGGACGCTCTAGCTTGGAGCTGATGGAGAGGTCGTGTGCGATCTCGCCGGGGGTACGGCCGACTGCATTCTCGCGACAGAGCAATTCAGGGTCTTGGGCGAGGATCACGTTGACGTGCTCTGGAAGATGATGCATCACCGCTGTGTGGAGCACTGTATCGCCGGAGCCGTTGAAGACCCCGAGCTCTGCACCATTAGAGTATTCTAGGATGACTTTTAGCGTCTCAATATTGTCGGTTTCCTCATCGTGAGAAGAAAGACGGAGGGGATTGGCTGTCTTGAGCCAAAAATGGAGAGGCGTATCGCCATTACTCGCAAGGTTACTTCGTTGAAGGAACAGGTGAGGTCTCAGGCTCGGGTCGAAAAGATCCAGCAGCTCCCGAAGCTGGCTTGGCTTGGGACGATTCGTCAGAGAGGCATGAATGATGTTGCGAAGCCCTTTGTCTTTCACCGACTGGTCGGCTCCGGCCTTGATAAGCGTCTTCGCGAACTCGACTCTTCCGAGCAGGCAAGCTAGGAAGAGAGGAGTGTACCCTTCGTTTGTCTTAGCTTCGAGAGAAGAGGGACATACCTTAGTTAGGTACTCGATAACTCGGTTAGTATTCTCCCCTACGGGGCCTATCACCGCGCAATGGATGGCAAGGTCATCTAGTGTTGATTAGCAAATGAAGCAAGTAGGGTGGACACCGCACCCAGCATTAATGTTCTTGGGGAGAGCTTACTTTGAGCACCAAGCCATTTGGCGATGGCTCTTTCAAACCCACCAGGCGCCTCATTTAGAAGTTTCAGACGAGGGTCTTCCTTGGCGGCCTTGGATTGACCAAACTCTAGGTAATGCCGCATAGGCGCGTCGCTAACGAACCACTCGACGGACTCCAGAGACCCGTGGAATGCGGCAGTCAGTAATGGCGGGATCGTGCTTTCGGCCGGCTTGGCTACAAGATTTCGGCCAGCCTTGGCCCAGTCTGCTCGCTTCTTCCCGTACACGTTCAGGCCCTGATAGTAACGCGGCTTGGCTTTCTGTTCCGCACCGCTCTTCTTCACCAAGTCTTCTAGGGGGATCCCGGCGCCCGTTTGTCTGATGGCAGAGGCGAGCAGCTCGGTTCGGCCAAGCCGCACGGCATCTTCGAATTGGTCTAGTGGAAGCGTGTAGAACTGCTTCGACTCGTTCTCGTCATCATTTGGCGTCTGTTTGAAAAAACGAACATGCGCATCAAGCAACAAGTTGAAACCTGTAGTATCACCCTCGATCAGAGTGTGACTAAGAAGGCCCTCTTCGCGCCCTGTCTCTTGAAGCGATCCGTCTCGCAAGGCGAATGTCGGTACGGGCCAGGCGATGAAATCGCTCGCAGGGGTATGGCTCTTGACTTGCATGGAGACCTGACCAACATTTTCGATTGTGAATTGGTCATCGATGACCTTCTCGGAAATCCTAGGTTCTTCATCGTCGTCGGATTCCAAACCCTCATCAGAATCGTCATCTTCCGCCTCTCCCATTACGAAGCGCGTCTCCTTCTCCGTTTCCGGCGACCATTGGGCTTGTACAATTTCTAGGATTGCGCTTGCTACCTTGTAATGACCGCGGAGAAATGCCAGAGACAGGGGAGTATTATTTTTCGCGTCGGAGACTGCCAACTTCAGAGGTGGCTCTTGTTTATCCGCATCCCATGAACTCAGGGTGAGTAATTTGATGGTTTCGAAGTCGCCGACCCATGCTGCTTCAAACCTTTGATGATTTAGCTACGCAAAAGAATAGGTATGCCTGGGGAGACTTACAACTTGAAGTAGGCCGCTTTTCGGGCGTCAGTGACGTCCTTAGTGTTATTGAATTTGAACTCTAGCGAGTAGGGCGACGGCGACTGGTTTGTTGCCGACTCTTTGGGTTCTTCCATATCAGGGTATTGTTGCTTGAACGCCTTCGCGTCTTTGGCCTTGAGTGCTTTCTCTACCCGCTCGAGCTGCGAGATCATGTCTTCAATAGCGGACAGCTTTTCCGGAAGCCCTTTCCGATCAGATTCCCGAGCCTTCTGCTCCTCGAATTCTTTCTGCTGTTCTTTATAGCGGTCTAATTTCTCCTCAATGTCAGTGGAAACAAGCCAGTGTAGATAGCTGCCGTTTTCGAACTTGGCCAGGAACTCTGCGGTTCCAAGTGGTTCAGATGGCTGCTCCAGATACGAGCCCCGCATCGTACTGTAGAAGCCAGACCGCCGTCCTGGTTCTGGGGGTTCATTCAATCCAGTCAGATCGCTTCTTGCCTGGCGGAACTGATGAAGCAAGTCGTGGGTGACGTCAAGGGCAGCACGGCCTTTCCTGTGCCGGCAAGCAATCTGATTCTGCATTATATAATAGCTTGAACGAGTCAGAGTGCTAGGGTCGGCTCCTTTCTCTAGTAAATTGACAGCATTGGAAGGATGCTGTGACATGATTGCCACTATCAGGGGCTGCTCGACTTTCTGCTTAAAGTGATTCTTGTTGTTTTCATATTCCTGGTTCTGCAGTTAATAAATGATTATATGGGAAGGGTAGAAGCAAAGAAAGGAGGTCAAGCCGCTAAGATAAGAAAGAAGTGCACTTACGCCAAGGTAGTTCTCGAAGAGTAGCTTCGCACTCTTCAGCCACGAGTCGAAGTCGATATCCGGTCTGGCGCCCGCTTCGAGCAGTTTGAGTACCAGGATCGGGTCGCCCTTATCAACTGCTGCCATTAGCGGAGTCACGCAGTCGGCCCTGTACCATGTGCCGTTGATGGCAGCATGGTTTATGGCAGCCTTGAGTCCCCTCTTGTCATTCGTGAATAGGCTGTCTATCAGCTTGTGTTGGCCGCTCTGGATGTATCGATGGAATGCAGTTACACCACTCGCATCTGCCTGCGAACACGTAGCACCGAGGCTGAGTAAAGTCTTCGCCATACGAACAGCTTGGTCAACTGGGAGAGCCAGAGCCAAGACCATCGTGAGGATGGCGGTATTAGGGTTCGAGTATGACCCATCGCCGAACTTGACGGGCAGGAGTACATCAGCTCCAAATTCCTGGCATAAGAGCTTGACAAGCTCGCAATGTCCTCCGAGGACAGCGAGATGCAGGGGGCTGCATTTCGAATCCCAAGCAAGAACGTCGGTTTTGTAGATGTCCGGTTCTCTCTGGTCATCATCAAGAGCCATAGCGGCCTTATCTTCAGCTTTGTCGTCCTTGCTGACTTGGACGAATGACCCTGTCGTGACAGACCTCATATCGACGCCACCCTCAGACGTAGCATCAGTAACTAACTCTGCTTCAGAGCCATCATCGTCAGATCCGTTATTCTTCATGGGTTCGTCCACCTGGCTATCTTTGCGGGCCATCTGGCGAGCACTGCGTCGTTGATCTTGTTTCTTCTCTTCTTCCTCCTCGTTAGAAGTACTTTTCTCGAGGAGAATTTTGACCATCTCAATATCACCACGCGCTGCCGCTAGATGCAACGCGGTCCGGCCATCAGCTAAGCGAGCAATGAGCCGCGCACCGCTGTCAACGAGACACTTAACGACTTGTGGTGTTGAGCTGATGACAGCAAGATGCAATGGAGTTCGGCCAGTATAATCTCTCCTGTTCGGGTCAGCGCCTTCTTGGGAGAGCCAGTCTTGGACATGCTCGATATCACCATCGACAATGGCTTGGCACAGACGAGCGGTATTTCCCACGTAGGCCATTTCGGTCCAGTCGTCATCCGTAAGAGGATTGAATGAGCCAATTTGCTGCAAGAAGATTAGTACGCCGAGCATATATTTGATCAGATGCGCCTACTTGTCTGCCTGGGTCGTCGATGCGGAAAGACACCTTTCCAGAGAGATATATCTCACTCTCCTTCTCAGCTGTCTCAATCTCCTCGGGAGTCTGTGGCTTCGGACAGGTACCACAGCAGTCTCCGATGACCTTAAAACTCATTAGATTTTGCGTAGAATCATCACTGCCATATGGTGACTTACATCTTCAACTCGGCCAAAGAAAGCAGGGTGCCTGTGAAGGTAAACCCCTCTTTCCTTTGGTTGATTCCACTCGGCGTTGAGGACTAAACTTCAGTTAATAATAACAGAGGTAGGCAGACCAGCGGTGAATAGGTAGGTGTTCGTAGATTTGAGCAGAGTTCTAGTAGGATAGTGGCAGGCGAGCACTCGTGGAGGGATACCAGATGCATTATCACTTACGCAAGTCTTTGGTGTAGCAAAGTTTCTCGATCTTCTTGGCATGGAACTTGGTACCATATGGAATGGTGAAGGTGTGGTAGTTGGAGACATCGTCTTCGTCTATCCAGTCAGCCACTTCATCCTCATGGAAATTTTTAATATTTCCTCTGAGTCGATGTCGATACTGGCTGGGGGGCTGTGGCCTTCCTCGCTCTTCTCGACGTTTCCTCAAATACTCATCCCTAGCGTTCGTAGTGGGCAGGCGCTCCAGGACCAGCAGTCGAGCAAGTCCAAGGGTCCTCTGAAAGCTGCGCTCAAAGATTGTGGGATCAATACGGGACCGGTCAAGCTCTGGCCAATACACTTCGAAGTTTCGGTGACTATACTTGGAAAGACGGCTCTCGTACGAAGGGCTTCTCCGACTGAGGTCAATCGGATTGATTTGGGTGATATACGATGCCAGGGCCCGCGGAGTGCAGTACACCTGCTTCCCATCATAAGCCGCACCAGAACAATCAATATCGAAGCCCGTGAGGATCTCCGAGACGGATTTGTACACTCGAAGGACAATCTGCAAGAAAGTCAGTAGATAATAAGAGAGGCGAACAGGATTGACCCAACCTGGACATGACGGGTGGGATACTGGCTACCTATTGAAAGAGTTAACTCGTGGCCACCACGACTGGAAGTGGCCGACTTACAGATGGTGATCGCATTCTTGGTCCGCACGACCGTCACTTCTGAGAGAATCGCATCGCGGATGCGAGCCTCGATGTCCTTGATCTTCTCGATAGCCTGTTCCTCGGTGAGACCGTACAAGAACAGATCAACGTCAGAAGCCAGACAGAACTTCTCGTGGTAGTATTGACGAAGAGCTCTCTTGGATTTGTTATACTGGCCCGGAACAGGAAGCAGGCAGTTGACAACGGACGATCCAGCGGCGACAACATTACTCCAGTCCATTTCAGCAAGTGAGGATTCGGAGAAGATGCCGAAGTTGCGACGAAATTCCCGGAGGGACGAAACGACTGCAGGTGAGCCGTCTGGACGGCGCTTGTCGTCGGGAAGAGACATGATGTACTTCTCCTTTTCACCAGGTGACTCTGCTTCGAGGTTACGCGCACGAGTTTTGATATTGATAGTATCGTCGGTGAAAAGAGGCAGAACGTTGACATATGGGTCATCTAGGACCGGGCTGTTGCGTTCCTGAGCATATAGCTCGCGCAATTTGGCCTCGTATTGGCGAAAAGGGCCCATCAACTCGGTCATGGGGAGTTTAGGATGGTTGGCAATGTACTTTGCCAGCCCATCGTGGGCTACGGGCAGCTTGGGAAGATCGGTGACAGCCATAGATCTTGGTTTCGACTTCACGGCGATAGAATGGTGAAGGCGTTAGGGTACGATTATATGGTGATCAACGATAGACGCCGTACTGACTAAGACTGGGAAGATTTGAAAGAAGCTTGAGACACGGCGCAACGGCGAAGAACTGAGCTGCCATGTTGTAGACATGTTTATTTATACGCATCTCGACGAGACAGGAGATCTTCAGGATTAGGCAGACTTGCCAGTCATAGCACAGGTGCTTGAACGAGGTGGCGCTATGGCTTAGGAAGTACCTACGATCTTGGCCCAGTCGTCTTAGCAGACGCGCTGTCGAAGAGGTGAAGTCGTCTGACGCGACTGGAGCCTAGGGAAAACAGGGGCTTCAGGGGTTCCGAAGAGGGGTCACGGTGAGCTTTGCCAGGGGTACGGATACTGTAGTAGCCTAAAGAATACCCGCATTCGTGCAGCTGCCGTGCCGCGCAGCCCGCGGGCCCCTAAACGGCCGGCCAATGGTCTTATGGGAATGGAACCTGTCGAGCTGTTTTACATGTCGTCTCGCTCGTCCGCTTTACACCACCCGGATTGCCTTGGATGAGTCAATCCATTGTCCATATTTTGCGTCCAATGGAGCCTCTGATGCCTATTCTTGATGATCCAAATTATGCTGTCTGCCGTGATCTGCCTGTCTGCTGGGCATTGATGGGCTCACTCTATCAGAATATTGGAGTCTCCTTGAAAGGCCGGTGTAGGGGCCTAATCCTCACCACGTACTTCGTTTGCTTATGACGTATTGCATAGTCGAGTCTAGCGAATGATCAAGATAGAAAATATAGGCAATTATATCCGTGGGCGGCTCTGCAAAGAGTCAAGGCAATGGACCACTGTCCGATTGTTATAGAGCCAGCGTAAGATGCCAGTAAGAGCCGTCAAGTTTCGATATACAGCCACTTTCAGGGCGTTCCACGATGTCGACTGTGTCTGCACTTCTGCATAATAACTTCAATCAACAGTCAAGGATCAACTTGCATTTCCCAGACACAGGAGGCAAAGCAGCGGTAATTCTAGAAATCCTGCTGGAGCACCACGAGTAAGTGAGGCGTAATATGAAATTCTTTGGTCATTCAGAGTCCGGCCCCTAGGCGTATACGTGATGCTAAAGAACTATTTGGATTATGTCCTGCTTATACTAGCTCAGTGAATTTTTTATTTTTTTTTTTTTTAGTAAATCCATCTAACCATACGTAATTGCTCCCATTTTCAAAAGCAAAGTGTACGATGCCGTATCACTCTTGGCCAGATTTATATGTGTTATCAGTCCACCGAATCCCATCTTATTACCTTTCAAGGCAAGACAATTCTGGAGAGACGACAAAGTATTGACTCTCCGCTCTATGCGTGAACTCAAATATCAACGAATGCTTCACTCTTTGCTTTTAATGTACTCTCATCGGTTGATCCGTCCTGTGTCGTTGACGGTTGGTTGGCAATCAGCCTCTGCAGATTATTAGTTTCTCCCGTAACATATGGCTTTCTTCATAATGAATAGCTTACCACCAAATTCCTGAGCAGCACTGCAATCGTAACCTTGCCCACCGACGGCACGTAGATGGACGCCTTCTCCTTGACGGCTGGGCCATCAAAGTTTCGATAAGAAGAGAAGTTGATACAGACGGTCCCGTCCCGAATGAGCTCAGTTGGCACCTTGTAGCCCTCCGCGGGAACGCCGCCGATGATAACATCGCTCATGGGAAGACACTGCTCCAAAGTCCAGCCCTCCTTATCCTGAACCTGATGTCTTGGCTGCTTGATGCCCTGGCCGCGGGTGAAGAGCTGGACTCCTGTCAGGTCGACTGAGTAGACAGTGGCGCCGTCGTTAGCTAGCAGTGCAGCTAGCGGCCGGCCATTGACCTCGGAACGGTTGATGACGGTGATGGTCCTGCCGAAGAGGCGATTCCCGTAGGGGAGGATGGAGTTGTAGATCTGGAGGTATTCTAGGATCTTGACCACGGCCAGCGGGGTGCAAGGGAGGATGGACTTCTTCAGGTTATGAGGAGCATCCAAAAACCTGACATTGTAGTACATGTTGGAGATGTGCTTGTGGCAGAGACCCTCGACATCCTTGGATAGCGACACGGTCTCCTGGACATATCGGTCGTGCGCCGGGTTGCCGGGGAAGATGGGATAGTAGACGATGATGCCATCTACATTGTTGTCCTCGTTGGCAATCATTATCTCATCTTCCAGCTTATCCTTGTCTACTTGGCGCAAGTCGAAGGTGAAGCCGCTATGTCAAGTAAGCGATATACCTCTTCATGTCTAAGTGTGTGAAGTGGCAAGGGGTATAGGGTAGGAGGGCTAAGGGGTATATGAGGAAGCTATATTTTCTCACTTCTCTTCACAAGTCTTCTTAGACCATTCAGCATACTTAATAGCTGCAGGGTCGTCGTTGGCCAAGAAGGCCACCAGAGTTGGTCGACTTTCGGCATCTTTCTGGATGGACTTCAGCGTGTCCTTGACCTCAGCCAAGAGACCTTTAGCGATGGTCTCTGCCAATATGACCTTGCAGGTCTTAGGCACATCGTGAGAGGCCATTGTTCGACAAAGGTAGAAGAACTTGGATAATATGTTAGTTGATGATTTTTATTTTACCTAGATACCTCCTATCAAGGTAGATACAAACAAGTTCTACAAAGCTTTCATCATAAACAACAAGGAGAAATCTAGGAAACCCATCTTATTGTGCGATCTCGGCATGGATGGATACAGACGAAAATGAAGGTGCGAGTGATTTTTTTTTTTAAACATACCGGATCTTGCCCCGCTACACGTGCCCCGCGACTTAGATGAAAAGAGCGCAATTTTGGTGACAGCAAGTGAGGGTGAGGGCTGATGTAAGCAGGTTTACAGACTGAACGAAGACCGTCGTGACAAGATGGAAAATGTAAGGAAGAAAAATGGCGACTTGACTGGTTAAGTAATAAGTGTCTAAGAGAAGGGAATGAGGAGTGAGTGATTAATTCTATTTGCCGGTTGACGAGTCTCATCTCTAAACATGCCGCGTCGTTTGGCAATTTGAAGTCGAGCTTTTTTTTTTCTCTTAGGTTCTGACAAACCCCACTACACTAGCGGGTGAGTCCCTGGAAAATATTATCTGCCCCTCTACCAAGTACCTCTGCCCCTCCTAGATACTGGCTATCGCCCTATCGCCTAGCTGCTATTTCGTCATGGCATGTCGTATCGTGTACCACCATCTTCTACAAAAACGAGAAGCCCTTTGCGATAACATAGACCACCCTCAAAGTTGAGTAAATATAATATTTGGCACTTCCATTTCCACAGGATACTTCTAGGAAGACGTACCACTTATTCGGCGCCAAGAAGCGCGCGTTCGACCGCTCTCAACAGTCCTCCCCGGCCGGATGAGTGAAAATGGCGTCCGTCAAATTCGACGATCTTGCTCTGCAGTATGTCCTCTCAGACGAGAGTGATCAGCGGCAGACAATATCAGAGAAAGCCGCTACAGGTAGGCATCGGCACGATATAGCATAGATTACAGGAAAAAGTATATTAACTTGGGTTTCCAGCGATTCATGAGTCCACCAACAGCCGGATAGCCGTTGGCCAATGGGTTGCCTCTATAAACCGCTGGATCCAGCCTGGAGATGATTCAGACGACGATAACTTCATTGCACGCGCCTCGGCCTTGGACTTTCTAGCTAGTACCCTAAGGGTTCTACGCCAGAGGAATGTCTCCTTGAAAGCTGATCAAGTCAAGCTCCTGGTGACTTTTTTCGGTTCACTCTTTTCTAGCGACCATCGAGCTGGAGTTACGGCTTCGACCAAGGCTTTAAGACATTTGGTTGGCATGCAATTATTTGAAGCTACTCTGGGAGACGATATTATCGCTAATATCTGCAAACTGGGCGATGATTTCAAGTTGCAAACACCACCGACACGTCTGGAAATCTATGAACTGTTCCTGCAGCTCCTCCAAGACCCTACGGTAGCCAACGACCTCGAATATCGCCATGGCAATACTTGTGGATTCATCACCAGCCTTCTTGATCTATGCAAGAACGAGAGGGACCCGCAGAACCTGATGAAGTGGTTTGAGATTCTAAAGACCTTTTTACAGAATTTCTCACCCTCGGAAGATATCACAATAGAGGTCTTCAAGACCTTCTCTGCTTATTTCCCTATATCGCTAAGAGCCTCAGCTACCCCGTCAGGCATCACTGCTGATGACTTGAAGATTGCCGTGCGCTCGTGCTTCGCTGCCCATTACCGCGTTGCCAGCCATGCAATACCGTATCTCATCAATAAGCTTGATCAGGGAGATGCCGTCACTGTTGCCGTCAAGGTCGACATCTTGCAGACCCTTGACGCCTGCTTGCTACAGTACGAACATCCTAAGCAGAGCGTGGTGCCCTTCGCGGACCAGATATGGAGCTCCCTCAAATACGAAGTTCGAAACGGCGAGGTACCCGACACTGTCAAGGCTACTCTGAAAGTCATCCGGTCTCTGACCAGCCGACTCGACGATAACGAGCTTCGATCCTTCCTAGTTGATGCCTGGAGAGACTTGGTCGAGGACTTATCTAGTCCCTCATATACGGCTCAGGCTGGCCGACTGCTTATCGCAATCACCGGTGCTACTGTGGCAGCGTTTGCAACCATTACTCCCCAGGCTATTCGTCACATACAATCTACGCTTAAATCAACGCAGTCTGGATCCCACAAGCAAGAACTTGTGGCGCTCCTGAATTCGACCCTCAGTGTCCGGTCTCATCTAGTTGATATTTCGAAGGAGAGTGCCAGTGTCGACAAAGGTTCAGATCTACTAAAAGATGAACTATTTGGGGACCATATCTTCTTCGATGCCTATCTTCCCCTCTGGGAAGAATGTTCAGCTGGCGAGACATCTATCGAGAAGGTTGGCATACTCAAGAAGATCATGGAAGGTTTAGCGGCACTCGTTGGCCAGCAGTCTAGCGGCTCCGGTCCGTCTCACCAATTATGCTCAGCTTCAACGTGTGAAAAGATCATCGGCTGGCTCGTGAATCCGTCTATCGTCTATCCTCTGGAAGGTACACAGCCGAACGAGTCGATTGCCGACAGCGACACGAACCAGGATATTCGTGATGCCGCGGTTGCTGCACTGAAGGATGCAGTGCCTTTATACCCTCCTGCATTCCAGCTTCTGCTGCAACAGTTCATTTCATCGCTAAAGATAGCATACCAGAATCAGCTCGCCTCGCATGACCTCCCTCTAGAGATCATGCTTGTCTCCAGTACACTTTGCGACGTTGGTTGTTCTACTCAACCGGGTAAACCCCTATCCTTTCCAAAGCCTGCTTCTCTGATCAATGTCTTGCAAGAAGGGCTGCTGTGGACGCTGTCAGAAAAGGCACCACCAAGATACTGGACGGCATTCATCTCCTCCATTCGCCTGTCTATCCAACAATCCTTGAATGCTGTGCCGAAACAAAACTCTTCCTCCTCTCCGTCCAAATCCCATGCTATAACGAAGGAATGGTACACGGGATACATCAAAAATGTCGAGGCTGCGGGCGGCTTCCTATTCGACACCAATAATCCAGTCAAATCAACAGAAGCGCTTGAGACATACGACAGAGATGTCCATCGTCAAATATTGGCATACTCCCTTTCTGTTGTGGGGCAGCTATATCGTCGCTTTACCACAGCCCAGCAACCGGACGGGAGCATGGGTAGTCAGTTGCGTGTAGGACTTGGCAAAGATTTCGTAAAAGGGCCCGAGTCTACGACCGACCAAGATATATGCCTTCATCAGCTCGGTCTTTTAGCTACAACCGTCATCCGTGCCCTGGAAGAAGAAGAACAGAAGGTCTTGGAATTAGACAGAGATGTATTCGTCCTCTTTAACAACATTGATCTCCATGTTGACTCTCAAGGAGCTTTATCCCCGGGGACCGGCGTGGTCAGCCCACTCGACAACTACCGTACGGCACCGTTATCTATGGGCATCCTTCAGGGTCTTTACCCCGGCGTGATGAGCTCACTGGTAAGCGAACACCTGAAGTTGATATAGACAATAGCTGATTGGTTCTTCTAGCATCATGCTCAAGCGCTAAAGAATCTTGGCACCATTCTAACATCCGCCCCGTCGCCTTGCTCGGATATGACAAGAGCTGCGTTGGATATATCCTTCATGACACTATCAAACAAGCTCCGAGTCGCAGACAAAGACAATGCTCAGACAAAGTTACAAATTCAGGAGAGCTTGTTAAATATTCTAACGAAAGTCTTGAACACATCTTCGGAACCCACCCTGGATGCTCCTACCAGTATTCGCATATTCCGCAGCATCCTTCACTTCCTGGCCGGCGACGTGGCACGATTCCAGCCAGCCCCCAGCGACCATAACCTACTGCTCAAGGCGGTATGCGACAAGGCGGCGTCAGAGCCATCGATAGGCCGTCAGCTAGCCACGAACCTTGAAGTGCTCGTGAGCCCGAAGGAGTGTCTGGAGAAGGAGAACCACGCGATCCGGAAGAGGCTGAGCGGCGAGTGGCTCTACTACAAGGCGGTGCAGCCGTACCTCAAGGACTGCTTCCCCCACGCCGCCGTCGACGAGACCGTCGCCGTCAACCGCGCCGTGGCCGCGTTCACGATCCTGAAGCACCTCAGGTACGAGCAGTACGCCGGCGACGCCCCGCAGATCGTGCGCGTCTGCATCCGCTCGCTGGCTACCTTCGAGACGGGTGTTGAGATGGACTCGTGCCTCGGCGTCCTGCTGAACATCTTGGAGAAGGAGCCGGACGCGCTGAAGGAGCACCTCGCCGGCCTCGTCCCGGGCATGATCGCCGTCTACGAGACCGCGCGGAAGACGCCCAAAGCTACGGGCTCGGCGGACGGCTCGACGCCGGCGAAGGCTAGGGGCAGGGAACGCGTGCTGTGCCGCAAGTCGGCGCTGCTGTTCTTCCAGAAGCTGCCGGCGTCGTACGAGGCGCATCACCTGCTGCCGCTTCGCCAGCAGCTCCTCCGACCTCTGTCGACGGCCTGCGGAGACTCCGTTAGAGAGGTTCGGCGCTTGGCACTGGCGGCTAGGAAGGCTTGGGAAGGTCTTGAATGAGATGGTCAAGTAGGTAATTGGCTGCTAGGTCAGGCCTGGAGGACATGTCAAAGGACAGGCTTCGATGTTACGCAGGGTGATCCTAGGCGTCAAGTCTTCGCGTAGTTCATCATTGTGCATTGGGGTCCTTCTGAACAAGGGCAATGGGATAGTCCTTAAGTAGGCATAATGCGAATGCGAATAGAACTGAGGCGTGCTTGGTCAGGGCCATACGAATACGGGCAATAGATGTAGCAATAAGGTTATTTTAAAGACGCTTGAGAAAAAGTGGTATCATATCATGAAACAGTTAAAAATGTACAACAGATGATCCCAAGTGCATACGCGTGCCAGATCTACGCCTTTCTACGCTTCGACTTCTTGCCCGAAGAGGCGGCCTCCGCGCCCGTGGCAGCGGTAGATTCAGAGGCTGCTATGGCGTCCAAGACGCTGACGTCCGCGTTCATGATGTCCGATGTAGGCGCGGCGGCGGCGACCGGCTGGGCTCTCTTGGGGTCCGCCTTGGCAATGATGGGCACCTGCGTGGCCAGCATGACCTGGAACGGGCGCGCGACGAAGTGACCCTGGACGTCGAACCACTCGGTGAAGGAGCGCGCCAGCTCGACCGTCTGTGGCGCGCCGCCCTTCTTGGGCGTTACGGTGATCTTGACGTTGTACGTGGGTACGTTCTTCTTGGTCGACGTGGCGATTGAGATCTGTTCGGTATAGTCGTCAGCGCTGGGTTGGTTCTCGTATATTTTGTCTTGATATGAAGCCATATCTCAGGGCGACATAGAGGGAGGGGGGAGGGAAAACAAGGGGGGAAAAAAGAACGTACGGTCGTCCCGTCGGGCGCCGTGCCCTGGTACACGGTGCCCTTCTCGACGAAGCCGATCCAGTATGTCAGGACGCCGTTGATCAGAGTGTAGAGGGCGACGGCAGCGGCGGTGTAGTACTTGGTGGGCTCGAAGCCCAGCTTGTAGTCCCACAGGAAGCAGGCGGCGGCGATGGCGAAGGCGCTGTAGCCGAGGGCCAGCCGCGTGTCCACCAGCCGGTGGTCCTGCTTGAACTTGAGCGAGTTCAGGTAGTTGGGGATCGCATCGTCCGACGTGTTCTTGAGGTCTGGCGAGGGGAGACGTGTTAGCTTTCATATGCTTCCATCGATGCTGAGAGGGGATGAAGAGCAAGTACCCGCTAAGTTATGGACGGAGATCTTTTCTTGGGATGCCATTGTCGACTGAGATGCTCTAGAGGAGAAAAGAGAAGTAGCCCGAGTCAGATTTCGTGAGACCCGTGAGATATTGCAAGACAGGAAAACAACAGCTTCAAGTTATGTGGCCTCGAGATGGACAGGGGTCAGCTTGGGTACAGGGTACCTGAGGTACAGTGATGTGGCTTCACAGGTGGGGGCCATTCAGCCCTGGACGGGCTCAGTAATCCGCAAAACGCCGACATTGGAGTCTCGGAGAAGCGTTACCTAAGACGGGTCTACTCCAACATTTCTTATACCTGCCTCCATCCCTATCATCGGTCAACATTGAAGCCACCTAGGTTCGTACAGGTTGCTATCTGCTTCAAAGCCATACTTAACGCGTCTCTACATCTGGAGATAGCAGCAAGTTCGTCATCATGGCTCAGTTACCGCCACAGACGATCCATAGGGATCCCCAGCTCTTGTGAGTACTGTGTCTGAAGCTATTCCGAGTGCTCTGCTAACGCCCCCTAAAGCTACTGGATTCTCCTCCCGATTACTGCTGTCATGGTAAGCGTGTCGCTATATCTCCTAAAATTATGCCAATACTAATATGAGCACAGATATTGACCGGCGTGCTGCGATACTATGCCACCGTCCTCATGCAATCGCCTCCCAAGACGCTCGACCAGAAGTCCATGAAGGAGCAGCGGTCCCTGCTGCACGGCGTCGCGGTCCGCGGCAACTACCACGTGCTGTCGGCGCCGTCGTTCCGCTCGCGGAGGGACTACCTCACCAACGCCTACGAGACAGGCGCGTTCCTCAAGGACCCCGACCGACGCGGCCAGCCGCCGCCGAACCCGATGACGGACCCGGGCGCCATGGACGGCATGATGGGCATGATGAAGAACAATATGGCCATGATGATCCCCAACACCCTCATCATGAGCTGGATCAACGCCTTCTTCAGCGGCTTCGTCATCATCAAGCTGCCCTTCCCCATCACCATCAAGTTCAAGAGCATGCTGCAGGCTGGCGTCGCTACCAAGGAGATGGACCCCCGGTGGATGTCGAGTATCAGTTGGTACTTCCTGTGCTATTTTGGCCTACAGTTTGTATTCAACTTTTTGCTTGGCAACGAGAATGGTGAGTTTCATTCTGTTTCTACCCCTTTTGTTGTGTGCAGTTATACGTAACCAGGCACTAACTATGGTATAGCTGCGAATCAGATGGCCCAGCAGATGGCGGGAATGGGACCGCAGGCTGCGCCTCAGATGTTTGGACCTGGCGTTGACCCCGACAAGCAGTTCAAGGCGGAGGCAGAGAATCTTGCTGTGGTCGAACATTACTCTGTTCTGGATAACGTAGAAGATCGATTGCTCGCGGGTATCAAGTCTAAGTAACAAAAATAGAGGCGAAGAGGTAGCTAATCAGCTAGACCCTAATACAAATAGTGATCCGGTCCAAACGCCATATCTTGTGCCATATATAAGCATGATTCATCCCCACCACAAGCAGACTCCTAGACCGGGCTTGATCATAGTGCCTCTAATGCGGTAGGGAGATAGCTTTTTCGCCCTGTCTACTGCTTCCTGCTCGGTGCTGTCGGGCGTCTGGTCGTGCCACTCCTCGTCGACTACCTGGAGGCGGATCACCTCGTTCTTGTCGTACCATAACGGGCCACTCTCGGGATCGGGGATCCATGTCCAGGCTCCCTCGTTGTGATCACTAGAGAGAAATTAGTCGATAGGCGAAAGGGGGTTGGCTATGGCCGTGTGAAACTCACTATTGGGTATCCTCGGGTAGTTCCCTGTACTCGACATATATGTCTTCGAAGAAATCGGTGCGGACTAAGGATTGTTAATAGCTATTGCTTGGAAAAGCGAGGGAAGACCTACTACTTATGCCATCCTTGGTAGCATGGCTGATTCTCCCAAATATGGTCTCACCCTTGAAGGGTCTGAATACGATCAATCGAAACTCAACTGCAGACGTGTGAGATACTGACACAAGCGGCTCGAGGAGCTGAGAGGAAAAGGAGGTAGCTACCGTTGACATTAACAACGCCGTCTCCGTGACCGATGAGACCTTCAGAAGCCCATAGCAGGTCGTACATGCAGATGCAGAGGCCTATCTTCTGAATAACCTTGTTGGAGTACTTGGCGTTGATGCTGTCCTCTATCGCGAGGTGACTCGGTCTGCCAAAGTTCTCCGGTGTGATCTGCACCAGATCGGCAATCTTTGTCTATATGATATGTCAGTCATGTAGAAGCGACATATTTCATGTATTTGACTGACCAAGATGAACATCTTTGCGGTCTTCTCCCGACCGGCGGTAGAGAGGAGACTCCTAATATGGCAAGAAGGTTGCAGAGCTTCTTTTATAAAAGAGTCGCTGTAAGTTCTGTACCTTCTTTAAGCTCTGCTGAGAACCTTTGAAAGTGGCATGTGGGGCACCTAAACAGTTATGTACGTATGCAACTATGCATCTATACAATGTAGCTACTTTGTCCGCTATTTCCACTTACACTTTTAGGTGAGACGCAGACCAACTCTCAATGGTAGGTTTTGATACTGCAGAGCTCAACTTCACTGTAGAACTAACTGTATGGAGTGCCTGAACTATTAAGTTTATGCAAACATCTATGCATATAATGCTCGTTTTTTTTTCTTCTTTTTTTTATAAATTTTGGGGGCAAGTTGTAGAGTTTTAGGAGGTGGGAGGTTCGGTGGGGCTAAATCTGATCGAGTCCGGGTCGTACCTCACCAAATTAAAAACATCAACGCTCATTCCCTTTTCTGCCCACCTCAACCTCAACCATCTCTATTTCTTCTCCTCTTCTTGTCTCACCGCAACTCCAACATCAACTTACCCTTCAGCGCCTACATGACTTGCGAATAAACAAATACAAATCTTCTTGCGCTCATATCAGCTCCTGCCCCCTAATCCGTACAGTCCTAAGGGGGTTGGGACTCGGCATTTGGTCGTCTACTCCCACAATCGAGAAGCACTGAAACTTCGTTCTCGAGCTTTGCCGTGATTATCGGTATATCAAACACGTCCTCCTGCTACTTCGCACTGAAATACTAACTCTTGTTTGCTCCAGTACTTCCCAATTCACCGTTCAATCTTTCTCGAATTACCTAGCCGTCAGACGCAAACCGTCGAGCGCCATGAGCAACTATCCGTACGGACCTCCTCCTCCCCCCCCTCCCCAGGGGGCCTCTCCCGGCCCTTATCCTCCATATGGTCAAAGGCCTCCGTATACTCATACGCCGCCTCGAGGTGGTCATACTGGAGCACCAGGTGGTAATAGTGGCCACCACCAAGGGTCCGGCCGCCGCGACTATGCTTCGTACTATCAGCCGCAACCTGAGTATGCCAGTGCTCCTGCGCCGTATAGCGGTGCCCAAGCAAACCCATATTGGCAAACAAGCCCGCCCTCGAACCACGGGCATCAGAACGGCTCGTCGCTTTCAACTAGTTACCCTCCCACCTACACTCCTCAGGCTTTCCAGCCTCAGTCTAGTGGCCATCAGCCTTTTCAGTCGCCATATCCCGCCCAAGCACCCCGACCCCCGTATGGGGCTCCATATGGTCAAGCGCCCGCTGAGTATGGCCAACCTCCTTCCCAATGGCCTGATCAAAATCAGTCCTACCAGCAGTATGCAAATCGTGGCGGACGTGGCGGATATCCTGGCGATCGAGGCGGCCCTTTACCTAATACGTACCCTCCTTCGCATCATCAGCCAGTGCCCCCTCCTCAGCCGCCATATGGATACCCGCCCAGTGCTGGCCCTTCCTTCTCAGGACCTCCTCCGCCGCCTTACGGGTCTAGTATGAGGGGGCATGGTCGCGGTGGATACGGTCATTCACACCGAGGAGCTCACACAATGAACAACGATCGTAGCGAGAAGTTTCGCCACCGCGACCAAAAATCCCATCAGCCGCTTAGCCATCAGAAGTCTGATCCCGCTGCGGCAAAGAAAAAGAAACGCAAGACCAACACTCTAGGACTGACTCCTGGGGATGATGGCTCAGATGATGACGGCGACGAGGAGAAGCGCCTGGAGGAGCTGCTAGGCACCGATGCCCCTGTGTATGTCATGACCCCCTTTTGTGTGATTGGAATATTGTATTAACATGACGATCGCGTAGTATCCCGAACGAGAACTTGGCCGAGTGGATAGCAGCGCGCAAGGCCAACTTTCCCACGCAAGCTCGTATCGCCAAGAAGGAGGCTGAGCTGAAGCAAAAGGAGGCTGATGTGCGGGTGAAAGCGGAACTTGACAGCAATGACACCAAGGAACCAGTTGCCGCTCAAGTCGATCCGGTTGAGAAAGAAGCCGACCGTCTGCGTAAGCGACTAGCGAAACTGGATCGGAAGCTTGAGAAGCGCAAGAGAGCACCAAACGATGAAGGCGACGATTTACGTTCAGATACTACAGACGAGGAGTCGGATGAAGATGACGATAAACCCGAAGCGTTCCCTACCAACCAGTCATCCTCTGGCTATTTACCGCCTCCTCCCATAACACGCGCCGACCCGACCAACCACTGCAAGTATTATTCTACTGGCGGTACCTGTGGAAAAAAGGGCAAGTGCCGTTTTGTCCACGACCCGGCTGTACGGGAGGCGGCGCTCCAAGAACGAACGAGAAATGGAGGCCGCATGACATTGAAACAGCGTCTTCTCCTGAATGACAAGGAGCAGGAGGACATGGAAGTGATCAAGACAATCGTCGAAATGCGTACCAATGGACGTCTGCACGATCCCCAGAAATCCAATGCCAAAGTAGAACCAGTCAAGGAGAAAGCCACTCTTGCAGCCGGTTCGTCGCTACCCACTACTGGCGGGGAGGCGAATCTACCCCCCAACCCTTATGCTCATCTCAAGAATGGAGGAAGCGCCTCGCAGTTCCGCAAGACGAAGAAGCGCAATGATTGGGGGCTCCCGGCCAAGTACCCAGGATGGAATCCCTAGAATGGAATCCCTAGCAGTGAAAGGCATCGGGATTCACATCACCGTCTTCCTCCTCGACATGACTATAGTTTCGTGGTTGACCTATACCTGCCAACCAGTCCAGGTTCGGGCTGCTCATCAAAGTGATGAGATGATCTGGATATCGACGTGTTGTACACAATTTTCGGATTAGTATCCACCGAAGGATCAGGCAACCCGGCTTTTCAGTTAGACACTACTCGAGACGAACATACCTGTGTGCTACGAGGCAGAACATGGCACTATCCACAGGTCTCATCTCAATCACATATCGTCGTGTCTACCCAGTAGCAGCAGCTAGAAGATGCCTGGGTATCTCGCGGTTCATTTTGTTATGCAGCCCCTTTCTTTCGTACCGACCAGAGGGCATTACCAAGCGTGTGGACACCTATGCTTTCTATAAATCAGCCTCTCGCCAGCGTTGTCGTTAGCTACCTCCGCATTTCCATTGTCGTGGCATCTTTGTGTCAACAGACATAAATGACAAATCTCCTTATCCATCCTCGACACGGCATCCCAGGGGCGTCAGGTTTCGGCGGAGTCAAAAAGCTTGCTAGGCCAAGCACGTTACGATGATTTTTACTAACTATAACGGCTGAATTCTTCCTCGCGCAGCCTTTTCCAACGGAAAGAAAACATTGCTTTCGTACCTACCTTAGGTAGGTACCTAGGTAGGTACCTACTCGGGTCAATAAAAACAGCTGTAATTTTACGGAGAAAATATGATTACGGGCGTACGGGAGTGGCAAGACCGTAGCGGAAAGTGGTCCTGGGGAGGGAGAAGACTTCGTCTTCCTTGCTAGGTGGTGCTAGACTAGAAAAAATCGAATTGATTTCGTATTCTGACACGACGGGCTTGATATGTACACTTTAGCAAACTCCGGACGAACTTTAAGTGATTGCGTGACACTTCTTTCACTCTAGTCTATACAATTGGTATCTATTCGCCGGCATCATCTCATGACGTGAGCATCAACTCGTCTGCTGATTTGGCATGTCCCATTAAATGCCAGGCATCGTTCCAAATGCATAACACTTGAACATTTCTTGCCTTTGATTATATAGTTTTGTGAAAGCCTGTTTAATGGCTATCTTGACGTTTCAACTGCCCAGTTCGCCAGAGGAGTTTCCTAGGGACCCTTTGATCTTGCCGTAATTCACACAGCACGGCCATACATGAAAGAATAGGGTAGATGGTAGAGTAGGGTACATGGGCATCTCTATGGGAAGCCTGTATGTAGCCCTGTTTCTCCGTTCCCTGACCTCCTCTCCTTTTCCCTTGGGAAACAATACCTAAGAGGCATGTATGCGTATTACGTGCTGAGTTGACAGCAACAATGATAGTAGGTAGTGATGGTGGCGCGTTTGCCCCCTACACCAGCAGCACGGCGTTGACGCAGCCGTCGTTCTCGCAGTTGTTGGTGATCTGGGCGTAGCGGCCCCAGGCGACCTTGCCGCCGGCGGTGACGAGGCCGAGCTCGGACACATTGACCTCGATGATGGTGCCCTTGCTGAGGACGCCGAGCTGGGTGTAGAGCGGCTGCTGCGGGTTCTTCTTGACGCTGATGATGGGCAGCTGGAGCGTCACGCCTAGCTCGGGGTGCGTCACGTTGGCCTTCTTGTATCTGTTGTTTTCCCAAGATTCGTCAGTAACCGGGGGTTTGTCATAATACAATAGACAGATGGACTGCTAGAAAGAGACGAAAAGAGAGACGTACCGCAGACCCATGGGCCGGATGAAGCGCTCGTACTTGACGGGGCGGCGGGTGAAGTCGGGGCCGACGAAGGTGGGCTTGGTGACCATGCGCTTCCAGCTCTTCTTGTGGGTCTTCTTGCCGGTGCTGACGACCTTGAACATCTCCTCCTCGCTGATGCCGCGGACCTTGGGGAGCGGCACGGCGAACTTGGCCGCCTTCTCGGCGCGCTTGTTCTTGACGGCGCTGCTGAGCGCCTTGGCCTGCGTCGGGTTGGCCCGGTCCAGCAGGTAGCTCGGCAGCGGCGTCTTGGGGTCGCTGTCGTCCGCCGACTTGACGTTGCGCTCCTCGTGCGCCTTGATCTGCTTCCGCATCTGGATCTTCTCCTTGTGCCGCTTCGCCTGGTGCAGCTTCGCTCGCAGCCCCCGCAGGTTCTGCGCCTCCTTGGACGCCTTGTGGCCTTCTCGCGCTTCCCGCTTCCGCGCTCGCTCTTCGTGGTCCAGACGCCGGCCGTGCGTCTTGCGGAACCGCTCCATGTACTCATTTTGAGGCTGTGGTGGTCCGGGTCAGTATGGGTTTTTTGTCAGTCGTTGGAGGAAGATGTTCATACCATGCTGAGTAGGGTTGCCCTCAAGAGGGACTTTGGAGCTGTCTATGAAGGCTTTCTGGATGTTCAGTCTGTTCCTCGTACTGGTATTAGATCTTTCAATTGAAGTGAATGGGTTGGCGCGTCGAGGTTCGCTGGTGAATGCCGTCTACAGATTGAACTTCCGATAAAAAAAAGGTACGGTGGTCGTTATCGATCAACCCGCCACTATCAAAATTTCCCAAAGCTCCAGCCACAGGGAACCCACCAACTTGTCTTGGCGCAGCCGCACCGTCAATTCCCCACTTTAAATCTTCAAAGTCTTCTAAACCTCAATAAACTGATCTCAAAGCTCACCTCCAGACGACGAAGTTCCTCAGCGGCCCAATTGAAACCAATTGCCCTTTGGCGATTTCCCCTCATGTCATACACGAGTCTTGGGAAGCATATCAGGTCTTCAAGTACTCAAAGATGAGCCGCTCACTGCTCCGCTCCGTCCTGGAGCTGCGCACGCCCATCACGCGGCTGCCGCCCACCTTCCTCCTCCCGATCCGAGCCCGCGGCCTAGCGACGACGACTACTCCAACAGAGAGCATCAGCAGCAGCAGCCCTACCATGCCGCCAAGCGCGACGCCCTCGCAGACCACAGTCCCTCCGATAGCGCCCACCGCATCCAAGCCGTCGGAAAAGAAAGCCGCGGCAGAGAAACCGAAGACGACATCAGCGTCGGTTGCCGAGCTGTTCCCGCTGCTGCGCGCGCAGCCGGGCGGGCACTACGCGACGGTGCACGTGCACGGGCGGCCGTACCTGGTGACGCAGGGGGACCGGGTGCGGCTGCCGTTCCGGATGCCGGGCGTGGTGCCGGGCGACGTGCTGCGGCTGGACCGGGTGTCGACGCTGGGGTCGCGCGACTACACGCTGCTGGGCACCGCGCCTTCCGCCTCGTCCGCCTCCAACGGCCACGAGTTCGGCTTCGTCGACCCCGCCCTCTTCGAGTGTCGCGCCACCGTCCTCGGCCACGAGTCCGAGCCCCTCCGCGTCATGGTCAAGACCAAGCGCCGCAACCGCCGCGCTCAGCGCGTCAAGAGCAAGCACCGCTACACCATCCTTCGCATCAGCGAGCTCAAGCTCCTCGGCCCGCCCTAAGAGGCGCAGGCTTTTGCGGCTCGGGAATGCCGACGGCTGACGGCTGGCTGGGAAGCTCGAGGTCAGGAAATAGGGGAAAGGGGGATGTACACCGGCCTATCTTCCTCCCTGAGCTTCTGGACAGATAAAAGCTCTTTACACAGAGGAGATATATCGTGAGGGAAGCATGTTATTATATTCACGCCTTTCTCCTTGCGTCATCAAGATTGGGCATTGGCTTCGTCGAGGATGCGGTATGGTTCTAAGTCACCGTGTTAAGCTATAGAGCCTTAGCCAGCAGGGGAAAATCTGTATAAACTACCAACAATCATGAAAGGCACATAACATAAACCCAAATTCAACAGAGTGAATTGTAGAATCTATCACAATATCAAATCTAGTGCTGTCACTACATGATGGTAGTTTCACGAAGCGGTTCAGTCACAAGATCGAGACAAGCATTTCCTTGGTAGAAGTTATGTATTAAAAATAAACATTTCCTCTAGTTTGAACTGTGAATATGGTAAAAAACGACCGACGGGAAAGGTATCGCTAAAGCAAAAAAAGCATAAAAAAGATAAGAACACCGGCCGCCCGTGGGTTGCTTGCTCTATGCCAGGAGAGAGGAAACAAAAGACATGAGTAAAAAGTAACAAGACTTCTTTCGACTTCCTCCCCTTCTAACCCTCGCAATCATTCGTTTCCCTTATCCTGAACTCCGAGGCTGATGAGACGCGTGTCGACCGGAAGAAAATTCAGGGGGGAAATGCAAAAAACGAGTTAAAAGACGGACGGTACTCCTGAAAAAAAAAACCAAGCAAGCAAACGTCTCGTAAACCTAAACCCCCAATGCAAGTCGTTTTCTTATCGAAAAGAAATATGCTCCACTGACAACCTCCTCTTCGAACATTATAGATTATGTGATTCTTTTCTCTTCTTTCATTCGTCCATTCACCTTCTTTCCAAACAGGCTGACAGGCTGACAGACACCCTTTCCGCTATCGCTACCTCGCCTCCGGAGATGCCCTTGGCCCTCCGACGTCTCTGCCGACAGCCTTGGCGACGCTGCCCCAGTAGGCCTGAGGCCAGACGCTGAGGGCCTCAGACTCGGTGGGCATACGCTCGCGACAGCGCGTCACGACGCTCTGGATGATGCGGCCGAGCAGCTCCTCCGAGATGGGCAGGGTGCCCTCAGGCGCTTCGACAGGATACAGGAAAGGGTCGCTGCGCGAGAGCAGCTCCTCGCACGTCGGACGCAGATGCTGGTCGCGGCTGAGGCAGCGCTTCATTGTCCGCAGCAGGCTGGGCGGCACGGGGGCCCCGCCGATGCCCTTGTCCCGGAACTCGATATCGTGCTGCCAGTTGATGATGGCGTAGCACCGCGCCATCTGGTTCGCGATGTGCCCGAACGGCAGCGTCCCGTACACCATCTGGTACAGGATGCACCCCAAGCTCCAGATATCGCTCGGCTTGCCGATCTTCATAAGCTTCGGCCGCGCCGGGTGCCCACTGATCCGGTGGCCCGCCGCGTCCGTTGCGTTCGAGTCGATCAGGCTCTCGGGGCTCATATAGTTGGGCGTCCCGACCTGCGTCTCGCGGTGGACGTTTACCGTCTCGTCCGTCTGAATGGCGTTGGCAATGCCAAAGTCGATCAATTTCAAACGGCCTTGCACCAGCACGAAGTTGGCCGGCTTCAGGTCCGAGTGAACGATATCGTGGGCGTGTACTGATGCTAGACACTCGAGCATCTCCTGCCAGTGGTACCGCACAAACACCGGGTCGAACTTGGCGTTGTCGGCTGAGAGACGAAGGCGTAGGAGCGTGTTAAGGTCTAACTCACCCATTTCCATAAGCTAATCATTAAGCAGTACAGTCAGCCCTAGGTTCTACGATTTGAGGGTGCAAAGGTATGCGAGACTCACCAGGCTGAGGACTTGTTTCTCCTCGTTCATCTCGTAGTCGTACAGGGTAATGACCCGTTCGACATTGTTCAATTTCTTTAGTAGGTCAATTTCGCCCTTGTAGCCGCGCACCGTATGTTCGTCGGCGCCTTCGAGGGAGACTCGCTTCAAGGCAAACATCTTGCCATTGTCGGCCGCGACGCGATACACTTTCCCGCTTCCACCACGACCAAGGGAATCGAGTCGAGTGTAGCATTTGCCGTTAACCTTCATATAGTTCCGTCTCTTCGCGGCTTGCACTGTGGTCGATGCTCCGGCTGCCGAGGTGGCTGCGTCGAGAATGGACATCTTAGGCGGCGGTGCTGGTGCTGCCCTCCGAGGCGTATTCTGGCTTAGAGAGCTCAATGCCTTGCGCTCGGGCGAGGCGGGTCTTAGAGCACCAATATCAATGGCGCTCGCAGGACGGCCTGAGATCTTGGGGATATCCTTCTCCAAGAAGCTCCCTACAGGCGGCTTATTTCGTTTGAAGGTAGGTGGGGCTTCGTTTTCTTGATCGTGTTTCCCAGGGACTTCTGGCCGAGGAGGCGGTATTCGGTAATGAGGAATAGGAATCTCGTCATGTTCCGGTGAAGTTTGGCGGGACCGCGGGACGCGTGCCTCTTTCGCTGCAGCAGACGACAACTCGCGCCTGGGTGCGGGCTTAGAAGAACCCTTGGAGCTAGCAGGGCTCCCCGAGGCAAGACGATCAGGCACATAATATGAAGATGCAAGGTTGTCTACATGTTCGTAGTCGTTCGGATCCCGGGCTGGGTGTTCATCAGGGTCCTGGCTGGACTGAAGTGGCTCTCCATCGTTTTCAGCGTCCTCCTCGCTTTGCCTCCTTCGCCCACGACGAGCAGGCCCGCTAAGGAAACTGCCGGGAACTTTTCCTACTCTCTTGACGCGCATTGAGCTCTGTACTCCCTGATTCTCTTCGTTGCGATTCCTTGACCCATTGGAACCTAGCCGGGAGGCGCTTCCCGGATTTGAGGCAGCTTGTTGTCGGGCAGCACTCTGAGGAACATCCGGTGCATCGTTTTCGTTAGACTGGGCGGCGTGTGAGAGGAAAGACGACGCCGGATCCGTCGGTCTGGAGGATGCGGCTGATGAGACCGCCGAGCGACCCCTATTCCCCGACGACCCAACAGCGATCCTGACCACTCGCCCTTGAGCAGGTGTATTCAGGTCCTTGTCCTTGTCCTTAATATCCGATGCATTGGCTCTCTCCTCTGCTGCGCTATCAGCTCGGCTAGGAGGGCGATTTCTGCTTTGCGAACTGGCAAGCGTCGTTGACGTTGACCTTCGCTTGGGCGGCTTGGCTTGAGCGGCAGCGGTAGTTCCTGACGCGCTTAATCGAACCACTCGCTTTCTGACGGGACTGCTTTCTTGATGACCCTGGTTGCTCCTGGCAGGAGAGACTGGTCGTGAGGATGCTTGGGCGCTACTCGCACGCGTGTGCCTCCTTTCCTCGCCAATTGATGTTATTGATGCACTCAAAACACTGCGCCTCTTGACTGGTTTATCCTGCGGTTCAGCCTGAACGGGCGAGGAAGGGCGGTGGCTCTGAGCTCGAGTTCGAAGGACGCGTCCACCGTCCCGCTCCAGTTCGGTACCTTGGTCGTTGAGCAGGGCTTTGGTCAGAGCGCTGAGCTTCATAGGCACAGGAATCTCGTCGTCGGAACTGTCGTTCTCGCGGAACTGTGCCTTGGGCCCGTGAGCCGACGGTGCTGGGTTCGACTCGGCACGGCCGAGTGGTGGCCTCGACGAGACTTTCCTCAGCCCCGATCTTAGCGACGACTTCCGCGCCACGGCGGCGGAATCGTGACTGGACGCTGCGGGCGCCGGTATTGCAGACGCCATTAGGATGTAAACTGCTGTTGTGTAGAGGTGGATGTGTGGCCTCGAGGATCGAACGCAAAGCGCGTCGGATTGGCGAATATGTTGGCGTTTCTATCGAATTAATTGATGTTTTACGTGTCGAAGCAGGTCATGATGCAAAAACATTGGAATTTGGTAGCAGGATTGGAGGAATGGGGGGGGGGGGCGTGCAATGTCCAAGTAATTGGCGCGTTCATGCCTCTGAAAGGATGTTTCCGGATGATCCACAGCCTCCCTGTCCCCTTTTTTTCGTTTTTACCCCGTTGCCAGGAGCAACGGTAACATTCCCCCGCTAGTAGCCAATCACGTCACGCCACCACGAGTGGGTTAATTGCATCTGGGTCCCAAATGGGCCGAGGAAGTTTACGCAGCAGTACACAGCTCAATCAGCTTGCCTTGCCTGTCAACATGCATTATGCACGATAATTAAGAGATCTCGCTGTCTCATAAATAAATAACCTACCTTGCGCATACCCCACCACTACCCTGACACCGTACCAAGGCATTGGCAGCTAGGCAGGTATCGCTAAAACCAGATTTAATACCAAGTCGCCATCGTCTTGGCACTACTATGTGCATAGATGCTTACCTGTGAACTGTACTTAAGTGCATCTAGGTATATATGCTGGCAGTAGGTCGTAGACAGTCTCGTAGACAGTCTCGACAGTGCGGTATACGCCAAGTTGCAGGTAAACTTGTCAAGCTCGTGGTGTCGACCGAACAAGAGTCAGTACTACATAGTAGATGAGACCATGAAGAATTCACAATAATAAACCAGAAATTTTTGAAGAAGCTGGGCTGTATTTTTTTTGCCTTAACCGTCTCTAGATGCCATAGCCATAGCAGAACCTGATTCATGAAGAACCGATCAAACGCAGACCCTTCCACGCCGGATACCATGCCATACCACCTCAGCCCATTTTCGTGCCACTTCTCCAAAGATGCATTGCTTCGTCCCTGTCGTAAACATTGGCGGGGATAGCTTAGTCGAACAGACCGAAGCCCATGTCCTCGTCGGACTCCTCCTTCTCTGTAGCCATGTGTAAGAATACTATACAAATCGCATACAAGAGAGCTGTAGGGAGACATACCTTCTTCCTTCTTCTCCTCTTCCTTCTCCTCGGCGGCAGCACCACCGGCAGCGGCGCCACCAGCAGCAGGAGCGCCACCGGCACCACCAGAGGGAACGGAAGCGAGCTTGGTAGTGCCCTCAGAAATCAGCTGCCGGGTTGCGTCAGTCCATTCCATATAGCATTATAGTTCCGGGCAGTCAAACCTCGTTGACGTCCTTGCCCTCAAGCTCGGACAGGAGCTTCTCCAGACGCTCGTCGTCGGCCTCGATACCGACGGAGTCGAGGACTCCCTTGATGTCGCCAGCGGAGGGCGACGAGTTGCCGGCGAGGCCGAGAAGGAGGTAAGCTGCGAGGTGCTTCATTTTGATTGTTTTTTTGTTCTGTATGTGTCCTTTGTTAGATAAGGGTTGATCTTCTGTTTCGGTGGATGTCTCTTTTCGCAGTCGAGATATAGCGGGGTGCGAAGGGGAAGAATCGCAATGTCGAATTCGATGCGCCCTGGAAACTGATGACGGGAAAGATGATTACTTACAAGAGATGGGAAGAACACGAGAAATCAATCGATTTAACCGCGAATTAGGGCGGAGACTGAGCCTTCGAGTTCTGAGGTTGAGTTCGGTGTGACGAGTTTGTGAAGAAAGTTGACTCTGCTCGGCCAGAAAAGTTCCTTGAATATTTTTTGGGAAGCGCGGGACTGTGGGCGGATATCCAGTATCGGGGTGCGGGTGGGTCCTCGCCTATCACCTGATTAGGGTCGGCTATCAGGTATCTCTATCGCAATATTATGCATCTAAGGTGTCAATAGCAAGTGTGGCGCAATACCCGCCGCTAAGTGACGTAGCCCAGCCACACTATTGTTTGCCAGCACAAGCCAAGGCCAACTGGGCGCGGCTGTACGCAAAAGAATTAGCACTCTCTTAGGCAAACCTACGCCCTCCATCCTGCTAATACTTGTTTATGTCGACTCCGGCCCAGTCCCTTTGCGAGTACTTTCGTACCAAGTACGCTTTTCTTAGGAGCAAACGGCACCAGACTTTCTTTCTTCTGTTCAAGCCCGGGCCTCTTATCACCCAAGCACATAGCAAGCCTCTCGATCCCTGCCTTCTTTGTGCGCTTCATCAGCAGCCGCATTCGTTGGCTAGGTAGAGGTTCTCTATAACCGAAATACCCAGGGTCGACTACTGAATCTTTAGCCTTAGATTCACGCCCGTTTCCACGTCGCATCGGGTCTTGCCTTGAAAAAAAGTAGAGCCATCGCATATGACACAGCCCGCCGACATATGACGCCTCAGGCACATCGCACGCTCCTGACGGCAACCGAGTCACTCGCCAAAGGCACCTACGCTATCTAACACGCGGCGAAGCTTTTCATTATGCCTGTTGGTCTTGCATTTCCGGCCTCTCCCTCAGTCCCTCCTCCATGCCCAAGGGTACCTACTAGATGCTAACACTTTGCGCAAATAGATTGGTGATCTCCTCGCCGAGATTTCGGGCGGGAACTCGTCCTCTGCCCCGAAGCCGGCCGCATCTTCTACCCCTAAGCGCAAGGCCGAAGACGAATCCCAGAATTCATCGTCAGCCAAGGTCGCTAAATCCCGACAACAAGACAGTTCCTATTCGGCAGGCAAGGCCATCCGCGATGTGAAAGCGAATGCCATCAGCCGACCTAAATCTACCCCCAGCGTACCCTCTCGACCCTCTCTACCGGACCGCACGAATTCGCCGTCAACAAATGGCCGCTACGAACCTCCCGTGCCAAATGGACAGCGTGCGGGGACGTCTTCGACCGGAAGACCTTTGCCAAGGTCATCATCTAACATGGCCCCTCAGAAGCAGTCCTCGAGTTCCGCTCCGCGCCCAAAACTGAACGTCAACTCTCAGGTACCTGCTTCTCGAGCGCCTGCCGCAAGACCCTCACCCACAACCCCAACTACTTCCGACCCCTCCAGGGCGCCCAAGAAGGGGTCATATCAGGAGATAATGGAGCGTGCGAAGAAGGCTCAAGCTAACATGGGTAAAGTTGGCATGATTCAGCACAAGTCTCTCGAGACTAGCAAGAAAGAGCGAACCGTGAAGGGCGAGCAGAAGCCTGGAGCAGCCAAGGGGAAGGGCGGAAAGGCTTATCAGGGAAACGGCCGTCCGTCCGGTGCGTCCACCCGCGAAGCGAAGCGGCCTGGAATGGCCTCTCGTGAAGGAAGTCGGGGTGATGTCCCAAAGAGCACGAATGCCAGCAGCAAGCAAGGATCCGGTTCACTTGGAGCTCAGCCCTTAGCGAAGAGAGAGAAGAAGTCTGCCACGGCCACCACGGGCTATACTGGAACCGCACGTCCCCGTCCTGGTGCAGCATCTCGCAAGCCGTCATCTAGAAAAGAGCCCTCCTCATACAAGTCCGGGCTCCTGGCACCTCCAAAGCCAAGCCGCCGAGATCGGTACGAAGAAGAGTATGATGACGAGATGGACGACTTCATCGATTATGACGACGAGGAAGACGACCCTCGCGGCGGTGGTGGCGGCGGCTACGGCTATGACTCGGACGCTTCTAGTGATATGGAAGCCGGGCTGTCCGACATCGACGTGGAGGAGCGCAGAGCCGAAAAGGTGGCACGCGAGGAAGACAGACGAGAGCAGGCACTGGAGGAGAAGCTCAAGAGAGAGAAGGAAGAGCGGAAACGACGGCTAGGTCGTTAAACGGCCTACCCGCTCAGCTGCTGCCAACACGAGGTAGTTGGACAAAGTGACAGTTTACTATGGTATGTTGGCTCGTCGGTGTGCTCTTGTCTGTTCCCCCCCAGAATCTATCTAGACCGTGGGTTTTTGTTTTAGGAAGCGGACCTATAGGGGCGGTGGAAATTTGCATGGTAGACGGCGTTTTCTTTTAAGGGCATTCTCGAGCATTCTCACACTCCATGGCCAACCCGCCAAAGGAAAGCAACGGCGTTCTGCATGCCCCGCGTCAGGGCGGTCGAGGTTGACGCAGCGGTTTAATGTCGGAGTAGTAAAGCATGTCTTTACACGTAGGATTCAGTAGTATACATTCTGCATCGTCAATGACAGTCTGTTATTACTGCCTTGCGCCTCTGTCTTGGGGCGGTGCTGTCGTCACTTTAGACTATAGCACTTACGATATATGTCTGTTTCTCTAGGAGTTTAAGGTCGTCGGTTAGGCTGGTTATGTCCTCAAGAGCCTACGCATAGTGTATATGTCGAAGCTTGATGGGGGGTTTTTGCTTCTTCTCATGGCAGGGTATTTGTTTATGTAGTGTTTACCATAGTCACTTAGGCATCATAGATTGCTTCTAAACCACCACATGACTGAAGCTATATCCAATCCTCTCTACCATGATTACATGCCTGACCCTGCCCCTTGCGAGATTGCTAACCACCGCTATCACGTAACTAATTTCCAGAGCTCCGTCGATACCCAACTCCACAATGAGGCCGGATGAAAAAAAAAAAAAAATCTTCCAAACTAACAACAAACATGCGGGCCTTTCGTGTCAACCCTCCTGCCCAGCTCAGATTACTCTTAAGCAACAGTAGCATCTTGTACTGTCATCGATTGGGATTCCAGCCATGGATTTCTCGTCTAGTCTCGTATGCCCGGTTAGCTCAATCGGTAGAGCGTGAGACTCTTATACCAGCGCGGTTTACTCGCCATCTCAAGGTTGCGGGTTCGACCCCCGCATCGGGCTCAATTCCTGATGCTTCCCAGATCACTGGGAAATGCAACTCCTTTTTTTCTTCTTTTGTGCCAGAATCAATCAAATGTTCATCTCCTCTAGATACCGGCTTACTTGGTGCTTATCGTGATAGGGATATTTTTTATTCCTCCAGCAAGTTATAGAGTTTTCGTGTGAGCGAGTCTAAGTGTGTATCATGTATAATATCGTATTAATGACCAGCTTACTCGATTTACAAGCCAATCCACACGAAATGTCTGCTTGACTTGTCGCTTGGCTGGAGTCACATACCAATATCTGAAGGTTCTTGAAGGCATCATGCAGACTTAAATTCCTTTCGCTAATGTTAACGTTTATCATTTCTCATCAAAGCCGGCATCCGGGCAATAATCCTCTTATGTAGCTAATTCTCAGGCGTTGAGCCATCCTCGATGCTACATCTCCTCGTATAACCCCTTGCATTGTGTAGGAGAGATCAAGACCTTGACCGGTCAAAGCGTCTTACTTCTCCTTTGAATAGCCCCCAGCAGATAGAAACAGAAAGGCTATAGATGACACCGATAGCTAGTGACACGTCCACAGCTGCGAATATTGAGCTACGGGTCTAGCTTGCCCTACATCCTGACCCTGAACAAGTATCGCAGACGGACTTGGGAGACATCGTAGCAGATGTACTCGTTGTACTGAAGACCTCCGGGAACATTCACCTCGATAGGTTTGACACTGACATCGGGCTAGAGACTTTAGTTAGAGTAGTGGATGAAGGAAAATATTCGGACGACATCTTACCATTAAAACACCCTTGAGTGATGGGTGGACGCACTCAGCATCCTTCCATTGTCCCGGGCGCGTGCGTCCTTGACCCCAGGTTGACAACATGTTGCCAGCCTTTGCAGTCTCTGCGGCGTAGGAGGAAGAGTGAACGAGCTTTTGGAGAGGATCTCCAAGTTCAGCATCGCAAAGAAGCAGTAGAGCGTGGCCGTTGCTGCTATGTGAGTAACAGTAGTTGGCAGACTAACGCGGCATGAATATCCTTTCTTCGCATCTCAAGGCTACTTGCCCAGGGCAGAACACTTACCTTGCTCGACATGTCCGCTAGGTAGATACCTTTATCAAACACTGTTCCCTGTCAGTATCCCGTACCAAACGTCTCTGGCCCACGAAATGCAAAGAAGAAAAACACGACATACTACGATATGTTAGTACTCTTCCATTATACCGAGATGGCACAGGGTGCTCTAGGTGAAGGAACTGGGTGTTCGACGGCATACCTGTAACCTGACCTCGGAGCCTCCGGCGGAGCTATTCGTAGTCCTTGACTCAGGATACCGCCAAAATTGGTGCAACGAGAGCCGTGCCAGAGAAGCTTTCTAGCTCTAGGGGCAGTGTGAGCAGCCTCGAATCGAGCCTTTTCTCCTTTTCGCTCAATTCTGAAAATCTGCGACACCTGGTAGTTGACAGTGTGAGTTGCACCTTTTGTCTGCATCAGATAGTCATGCAATTGCTTGAACTCGTCGCTGGTCTTGCTGAGCGGCGTCATCTCTTGCATTCCCAAGCCGCGGAATTGCCGATCAAGCATGTTCATTTCCATCTCTTCTGTCTTCATTACCAGAGAGGCGTCCTTCATACCACCTAAGCTCTCGAGAAGCTCTATTTCTCGTTTGAGCAAAGTCAAGTCTCGAATGACAGGCGGGTTGTTCCTCCCGAATGAATGAGGGATGAGTGTGAAATAGAGGTTCGACAGCTGCTCCAACGCGGCAGGGAGGTTAGTCCCGTATTGAGACGTACTCAATGACGGGTTGTCCAAGAGAGCCGAGAGGTCCTTTAAGGCTTGGAATCCTCGAGTAACGATACTTTTGCTGAGCTTGCCTAGGGGAAGCTTGGTAGCATCGTAGTTCAAATCGGCCATGGTCGCGGCGAAGAACTGCTGGTTGAAGATAAGCTGCATAAGCTCCTGGACGGGCTTGGGCAACATCGACTCAGGTTCCTTGACATCGTCTTTTTTGGCAGCATCGTTCGTATTCTTAGCATCATCGTCTTCCGAGTCTGGTTCATACTAATACCGGCAGTCAGATTTCAGCTTTTAATGAAGGTTACAGAAATATACGTACGCTTCTCTCGATGAACGCATACTTTCCACGTTTTGGAGGCTCCGTCCGATCAGACCATGAAAGACCAGTCTTGAGTTTGAACTTGCTGTTGAACTCGTGGAGAGCGTCGTTCAAGCCCCCTCGGCCTAGAGCCTTGCTTTGGCCACTGTAACAAGAATCAGCATTACTTTCTTGGGACGGGTGTTGCAAGGACTTGGGTGTGTTCTGGGACAGACGAGGCCTGCACCAGCCCAACTGAAGCATGTTTGCTCCGAGATAGACTAGGGGGTAGGGGAAGACAACACATAGAGAGATACGCACTGTTCTCCGACACGTCCCCATCTTGTCCAAGTACCGAAATGCCCATTGTAGGAACGAAGCAACTAAACGGGGTAATTAGCAAGTCGTTCGTTTCGTTGACTATGCGACGATTCAAATGAATTGAAACGGAGTGGTTGCTGTACATACCTGGATTCGATAGAATTTGTTATTATTCCAAGAGGCATTGGTCTGATTCAGGGAGGCGTCGTAGATGACACCATCGCCGTCAATGTAGACCTCGTATTGTGGGAACGCCCTCTCGGCGCCCTCATCGATCGGGACTCTGATGTCTAAAGATTTGGCAATCTGGCCGTCGGCGACCTTATCTCTTCTGCCATTCGGGTCTAGAGTGTCAGCCTCTAGAGGCTTGGTCCTCTTGGTCTGAGATGGCAGGTCATCGTCGTCATCTGCGGGCTTTGCGGGTGCCCGGCGCTTTCGAGCATTGCCGTTTGTGCCAGATTGAGGCTGTGTAGAGCTGAAGGCATAGTCGTCCTCAGTCATGCGTTTCTTCTCGTCAAGTGAATCCTGGAGCCATTGGAAGGAAACAATGGCGACATCGTGGGATTGTGCAGCCTTGACCTTGACTGAGGGTTTCTTGTAGTCCGGCTCGGTGGTGACGAGATGCGTCGTCGACGCCGTGACAGATCTAGCCAGAGAAGCGCCGAGGACTGCTATGAAGTCTCTCTCGATGGCTGCTTGAGTATGGCCGGGGATGGTGCCGCTAATAGCAACACTGCATCCGTCCAACGGCGGTGCAGCTGGTGCAGCGGTCTTCTTCGCAGGCATCGCGGAGTGGAGTGCACTGACCCTGTGGGAACGTGATACTAGCGGTACCTAAGACCTACCATAGACACGGACAATGGACTCGATGGAAGACCAATAGGGAAGAATAAAAATCACTGGACTGAAGATAGAAGATTGTAGGTCGGGTGAAGATGGAGAGAAGATCGAGTTGGAATTAGAGTTTCGAGGTTATCAGCTTGGAATAAATACCAGGAAGGACCTGGGCAGAGCGCCTCTTCCTCCTTCTTCCTCCCCTTTCCTCCAGGCAGCACACGCGCAGGAAGGCACAGCGAACGCCAATGAAGCGCGCAGTAGCGTGACTTCACACCTCGATCTTCAAGGCAGCAATGGCGGTGGTGGGTCTAAGCTGCTTCATGTTCGTATCAGTACGGTATAGATGCATACACTACCTAGGTATGTATATACCTTGGGAGATACACAGACCTCCGGAGACATGCAAGGTAGAAGACTGATGGTAGATCATAGCTTGGCTTCATATATACCTAGGTATTTACCTAGGTAGGTATATTCATATATCTAGGTATCGAGTCATCTGTACAGTATAGTGGGTTCGCTGTAAGCCAGCAAAGCACCGACTCATGCTTCTAAGCTGGTTCTTGGCACTAGGCAAACCATCCCCGATACCTAACCTACTATGTCCGTGCTCGGGGAAACATCATTCCTCGAGGACCGATACCGGTTCCGTGAAAGGAGCGGTAGAAAGTGTTTGCGATGCGCCGTTCTGCTCGCCATGTACGCTCATCAACAGCAGCAGCCGTGATTGGCCCGAGGAGGGGAGCTCTCGTGAAGACCCGGCCTGTTCATGCTGCCTCTTCCGGAAAGGTCGCATCGGGATGCTAATCTATCTGCACAGAAGAGGCCGGCTGAGATGTTGCGTCTTCCATGGTGGCGATGGCGGATAAGCTGCGAACAAGGTACATATATGAGCTCGTCGGGGCCTGAAAGGTGCGCTGCCGATTTCAGACTCGAGATGTACGCCGGGTCGCCGACATTGCTGCGATTTTGCTACTCCTACCGCAGAAATGACAAGACAGCTGGACATACAGCAACACCCTGCCGGGGATACCGGGTACGGTGAGAAGAAGAGACAGGAGGATTTCGATATTATCGAAGCAGAGAACTTGGCCCAGTCGGATCACGCGGTCGAGGCCGGGCCGGATGAACACGATGGTCCAACCAAGTCAAAATTGCCATTTTCAAAGGCGAGATGCATTGCTCTGGTCGCGACAGTAACAGGCGCTAGCTTTCTGAACGTACGTGCCATTGCTCTTCGCATCCGAGAGCTCTCCTGTGCTAAACATGAGCAGACCCTCTCGATCCAGTCGGTTGTCATCATCTTGCCGTCGATCGGCGACGATCTGAACATTCCCGAAAGCAGGCAGCAATGGGTTATTTCCTCGTACGCCCTCACTTTCGGGTGCTTTTTGCTCTTGTGGGGTCGCATAGCCGACATCTACGGTAAACGGTCGATTTTCATCCTAGGGAGTGCGTTCGTGGCGGCGACCATGATCGTAAACCCTTTCATCCCGAATGAGATAGGCTTCAACTTGTTCCGGGGTTTGCAGGGGCTTGTGAGTACACGAAACGAGTCTAAGTGTCTCTCATCGCGCTCACAAACTTGCAAAAGGGGGCCGCTGCCAATGTGCCCACGGCCATTGGGATTCTAGGCGTAACATTTCCACCGAGCAAGGCGAAGAACTTTGCCTTCAGCGCATACGGTAAATCCTCTCGTCTATTCCTCATTCTCTACTGCTGACACTTCCCTCAGCTGCTGGCGCGCCCCTCGGCAGTGTCTTCGGAAACATAATCGCAGGCTTCATCGCTTCCTTTGCCAACTGGAGATGGGTTTTCGGAGCGACTGGTGGTCTTGCCATTGCTGTCACTCTCGCAGGCATATTATTCATACCTCCTCCGCCGCCTCATCTAGAGAACAGTAGAGATGGCTTCTCTGCACTCAAATCTGTGGATTGGATCGGTGGCACTCTTGTCACTGTTGCCATACTTGCGCTGCTGTTTGCTTTAACGGAGGGCAATGTAGTTGGATGGAGCACTATATGGATCTATTTGCTGATCGTCATCTCGGTGTTGCTTCTGGCCATCTTTGTTGCGTGGCAATGGTACCAGGAGAAACACATGACAAGCAAGCCGCTGATGAAGGTCTCCGTCTTTAAGAACGCCCGCTTCAGCGCCGCCATGGTGATCATGGCTCTGTTCTTCGCGGCGTTCAACGACCTTGTCGTGTCCGCGACTTTCATTTTCCAGGACTACCAAGCACTCAGTGCTCTCCAGACCACCTTGCGGTTCATACCGACCGGCGCATCTGGAGTCATCACTGCGTTCATCGTCAGCCACCTCATTTCTCGCGTGCCAACCTGGCTGATGCTTCTGTTTGGGAACCTAAGCGTGTCGGTAGCTTGTCTGTTATTCGCAATACCAATCCCTCCCGACACGTCCTACTTTGCATATGGACTTCCGGCGTTTATTCTCTCGGTCTTTGGAGCAGACACGGCGTGGCCAAGCCTATCGTTATTCACGTCTAAGACCTTGCCTCAGGAGGATCAGGCATTGGGAGGTGCACTCATCAACGCGATGGGCCAGATTGGGAGGGCTACAGGATTGGCCATCACCACGGCGATTCAGACGGCCGTGATAGCACGGGACAGGGGGGTCCCGGTGGAGGCGTCGGGCAAGATCATGCCTTGGGAGGCCGCCTCCCTCGCTGGACTGAGAGCTGGTATCTGGTTCAATTTCGGTCTCGGATTGTGCTGCGCGCTCGTCGTAGCCGTGTATTTCCGCGGCACCGGTATCGTCGGCAAGATAGAAAAGCAGCAGCCAACGGGCAGAACGCTTTGTCAGAATGGTCCCACGATGCAGGAAAGCGGTCGTCCTTAGTCGGATGTACAGATCATCGCTGACCGAACAATATGCCACCAATTCAAACGATAGCACGACTGCCAATGCTTCCAAGCGACGCTCTTGAATTTCAGAGTAGGGGGTGACAAGAATTGACACAATTTCGCTTCGGTGCTTTTTCTTTGGCCGTGGCGTTGTACGATGACACCCAAGGCACCGTGGGTATGCCCTGTCCAATAGGGCAATTCGAGCTGCGTCCATGAACTAATGCTTTAGCACTGTCGTTACATGGACCTTGTGATACTATAAGGTTGTGATCTGATATATTCACAAGTATACAATGGGTGGACCTATAACTGAGTCGGCAAGCAGGCAGTATTAGATTTGGCTAGAGTACATATCATGATATACACCATATTAATAACCTGAGTACACGATCGTGGAGCGCTATTCCTTCTCGGCTGGCCAGAAAAACCAAAACAAGACAACGACGAGCTTCATGGCGGCAGCAATCCACAGGACACCGGCGGCACCAACAGCGCTCCTGGCCAGCACGCCACCAAGGACGGCGCCGATGAGAAGCAGGGTCGGAGCGCCTACCCTGCGATTGCGCTCGGGGTTGCGTGGGGAGAGCAGCTCAGCATCGGAGAAGAGGTCGCAGTAGATGCTGGTCAAGACGACGCTCGTGAGGGCGTTGTACTTGAGGGCCCTGCTGGCGACGGCCTGACCGCAGCTCTGGAAGGCGACGAGGGCGATGGGCACGAGGACGGGCCAGGAAATCGACTCCTTCCTCTTCTCGGGGGCTTCTTGCGGGCCGAAGGTCAGGATGGCGGCCGCCGCCGCGACCAGCAGCGTCTGCAGCGCGAAGGACGCGCACAGGATCCAGCGGCGCCGCGGCGACGGCGACGGGACGCGGTGCAGCGCGCTGAAGAAGACGGAGCCGATGCAGAAGCAGCCCAGCGACGTGCCCGACTTGATCCAGCGCGTCGACTCGGCCGGCGCCGCCAGCCCGAGTCCGAAGTATACGGTGTTTCCTTGGGTCAGCGGTTAGCTGTCTGCATGAAATGAGGCAGAAAATGAACGAATAAAAATTGACAGATAAAACTTACCCGTCTGCATAGACACGAACGAGCCCCAGGTCGATATGGATGCGCTGTCGAGTAGTCCCGTGATGATGTAGCAGGCAAGCAGGACTAGGTCTGCCCAGTCACGGCGCACGTCCGTAGCCATGCCCTCCCGCCATCGTGTCACCTTGGAACGCTGGTTGCCGCCGCCGAGAAGAGGCCTCTGCTCGTCGTCGCCGTTGACTTCCCGGCCCAGGTTGTTCTGCACAGAGCCGTAACTAGACATGATGTGGTCCGTTCGGGTCGGGTATCGGCACACGATGACAACCTGCTCCAGTATGTATGGCTGGGGGTACTCGGCCAAATCAAGGCTGCCTCGACTGCTGAAGAGAAAGAAGAGCGAAATGATTGACGAGCTCTGACGGAAATAAAGAATAACGGGGGCTTCGGGCCGGCACATGGACTGAATTCTGACCGTCCCGGATACAAGTGCCGTGTACCTAGCTGACGATTCAAGGATAGACCCTTACGCCAGTTATCAGCTTGTACAATTGAGTCTTTATGCAAGAATTGGCGTTAGGTAATGAATGACGGATAAGTCGGATGACTTATCGAGTCTCGAAATGGTCTTCTAGTTTGGTTGATAAAGACAAGACGGTGGCTTGGGGCAGGTTTAGCGTTGCCGTCGCTAAAGATATTTCAGACGAGCTATCGAGCTGCCCTCTTGGACAATGTATGGACCTCGAGCGCCTTGGGTAGCTCAGGGTACCGGAATAGGCAGGAAACTCTCCAACATTATGTATGGTTTCACCACATTGGGGAGTTCTTGGTATTCCATGCAGCAGCTGCCGACGGCCGTGGCGAGAAGAGCCGATGGCTCGAGCCGCCGAAGCGTTGAAAGATGGTCTGTGTTTGGATGGTGATGAGAGTACGCTTCCTTGACGTAATGGGAGATGATTCGTGGGGGCTTTTACTAGGGGCCCTTCTGATCCACCAGAGCTCATCGACTACCCCCCGGGCATGTCCGCTTACGCAGCTACGGCAGTTTTACATTAAGCGTGCCTGTAATCTACATAGGTAGATCTGCCTGGGAATCGCAAGCCTCGCAAGCCCTGCGGAGGCCCTGGCATGCCCTGCTGGCGCTGGAGTCAACCCCGGAACGTTACTCCCAATCCACCTCCCTAGCGCTCTCGTAGGGGGTAACATCGGAGACACTCCAGGGCGCCAGTCCACCAGAACGGCTCAGGCGGGTTCGGCATTCGTTCGGGGTTGGACCGTCTACGATCAGGTACAGGTACAGGTACAGGCACAGGTACAGGCACAGGTACAGGCACAGGGGGGCGACTGGAGTGACCGAGTCCTAGGTCGATTGTCGTGGAGCCTGGGCAGGCAACTCGGCATGCCATCGACGAAGGCTCGATTAATAAGGAATTGCGACGACTATTTAAGCTCATGAGAATACCTAGGCAATGTAGCATCTACATCTGTAGTCCGTCATCTCTACGTCTCTGCACGTGTGGACAAGTCACTTACACTCTTTCTGGTCGGTTGTCGGTTGTCGGTTTGAGCTTCCATTCCATTACCCCTCCATCTCTCAGGTACATTCGCTTATACCCGAGCATCTATATACAAATCGTATATTCGAAGATGCAGCTCCGCAACAACCACCGTCTTTCAACATGGCAGCTCTTCGCTGCCGGCCTTGCTCTGAGCAACTTTGGCCTGGCTGTTCCCGTCCAGGACAGCCCGCGCCAGTATCTCAAGGCCGGCCGCAGTCTGCCGCCCAAGTTCAGCAAGAGGGCAAAGTCGCCTTATGACTCCTCCTACAACGACCCCTACGACAAGTATATTGACTCTGTAGGCGAGAAGCTCGATCCGCTTCCCATCCGCAATGGATCGGGCGCATCTGTCCTTGGCCCCTGGAACCCCGAACGATCGCGCCAGAACCCAGATCTCGTCCGACCTCCCACCACGGACCATGGAAACATGCAGAACCTGCGGTGGAGTTTTGCTGATTCTCATATCCGCATTGAGGTGAGATGATTTCCATATTTATGCCTCTTCCTCGCGTTTACTAACACAATTATAGGAAGGCGGTTGGACCCGACAGACTACGTCCCGGGAGCTGGGCGCCAGTGTCGAGCTGGCTTCCGTGAACATGCGGCTTGACAAAGGAGTCATTCGTGAACTCCATTGGCACAAGGAAGCCGAATGGGCGTACATCCTTGACGGTGAAGCCCGGATTACTGCCATCGATTATGACGGCGGCAACTTTTTGGACAACCTCAAGAAAGGAGATCTGTGGTACTTCCCCAGCGGCGTGCCTCACTCCATCCAAGGACTTGGCGAGAACGGCACGGAATTCCTCCTGATCTTCGACGACGGAGACTTCTCTGAGGACTCAACCTTCCTCCTCACCGACTGGCTAGGTACGTGCTGTAACGACTGAGTAACGCGGGTTTCAAACTAACAGGTCATGTAGCCCACACTCCGAAATCAGTTCTCAGCAAGAACTTCAATGTAGACCCGCAAGTATTTGCCCATATCCCAGAGAAGGAGAAGTACATCTTCCAGGGCACCCAGCCGGGCTCTATCGACCAGGAAAAGCCAACCGGAAACAACATCAAGCCGTCTAAGTACAACTTCTCCCACAGGATGCTGGACCAGGAACCCATCAAGACTAGCGGCGGCGACGTCCGCATCACGGATTCCAACAACTTCCCGATCTCCAAGACAATCGCAGCAGCCCACGTCACCATCCAGCCCGGCGCCCTACGCGAGATGCACTGGCACCCCACCGCCGACGAATGGAGCTTCTTCATCTCGGGCCGCGCCCGCATTACCGTCTTTGCCTCCGAGGGCACCGCGCGGACCTTCAACTACATGCCGGGCGACGTGGGCATCGTGCCGCGCAACATGGGCCACTTCGTCGAGAACATCGGCGACGAGCCCGTCGAGATGCTCGAGGTCTTCAAGGCGGACCAGTTCAGGGACGTCTCCCTCTTCCAGTGGATGGGCGAGACGCCCAAGAAGATGGTCGTTGACCACCTCTTCAAGGACGACCCTCAGAACGGCGAGGCCTTTTGGGAGTCGGTCAAGAACCCGCTGAAGGACGAAGTCACCCTCCCCGACTCCAGCACCAAGGCGTCGCTTAACCAGCAGGACGAGTTGTAAAGGGGCCTAAATGTCAAATACCTGCTCACAGTCAGGCGTACAATTTCTCTCGTTGTGAGATACCAATTTTTGTAGTCTATCTTGTATATGCTATGATTTACTACACGCTACGCTTGGGACTGTTTCTTTTCGGAAAATCACAAATCACACACTGTCACCTATGTGTATCTTCATTCTATGTACATGACGAATCTAATATGACAACGAATATAATGGCAATATGAAGCTGATTCTACGCTTATTATGTACGACTTGGCTATAAACAAACAAACAAAGCTAGCATCGATGATAATGGTAATGATGGAAGACATTAACCGCCAGGAGACTGCTATCAATGACAACCATCCCAGAGTCGTTTAGCAACTCCTCACTGTAAGTTCGCATATAGTGCGTATTACTACTATTTCTCCCCTTCAGCATGCTTCTTGATCTTTCGCAAGAGTCTTCCACCGCCGGTCGTGGATAAACCCCTATTCCTTTACCATTTTGCCTCCTAAACCCTTCATATTCCTGCGTCTGTACTATCCTAAAGCCAGCATTGATTTACCTACAAGCTGATAAGTTGCTTGAAACTAAGCTGAAGAAAAAGAGAACATTAGAATCAGTTTCCTGGGGGTTGCCAAGATAGACCCTTACCGTCTACGATCTTATTAACCACTATGAATACTGCTATATTTGTCCTGAATTCTTGCATAAAAGCCGTATATTGAATTTTACTTCAGTCTTTCAGCACAATTCGGTTGATTCTGGCTGCTCTTCAATTATCCCTTAGCAATCCCTGCACAACATTCTTCGGCCGAGCTAGTATAAGGCGTAAGCCATTCAGGATTCACACATACAACTATTGTTGACCATGCCGTCTTGTTTGTGCCATTTTCTGGCATCGTCCTGTTACACATGCGTTGGATTAACCACGGCGTAGCTCGGCATCTCTGTCTTAACTCGGTATGCAGGAAACCTGCTCAGCTCGTCAATAAAGACGCGTGGACAGTATTGAAGCTTCCTTCTTGAGTCCGATGAGACATAGTAAGGCCCGATCCGAGACGAAATCCTGCACTGGAAATATGAGCATCCGCTTTGGACTGGGAAGGCCAAAGGGCTGATCTTGGTCGCCGACCACCACCACCACCACCACCACCACCATCATCCTCCTTAGCCAAATATTGAGCCGTGACCTTTGGCCTGACATAGACTTACACCTACTTACCCAGGACCTGCCCGACCTGAGACATCTCTTTCGCTTGTCGGTGTCTAGCCGATCAAAGCTCGGGCGGGTCCCGGCATTGTGCATTGAATCATCTGAGCAATGGGTATTAGACGATAGCATCGAGGCTGCCGACGGCCGAGATATTCCCTGCTGCTGGCGTCGCTATCCCCGGAACGAGAAGGCGCTAAGTAGCCTCGCTACCAGCTCGCCATGGGGTAAGTCATGATGGGGTTTATGGTTAACTGCCTATTAGATCGGTATAAAGTGTAACAGAAGGATGATCGCTGTGTGTCTTTGCATAGCACCTAGCAGCATAGCCAAGAGGCTGCGAGATATTTCGACGTCCACTCTCCATTGGCTGCCCCTGAATGCTGTTAGCGGTGAAGGTATGAAAGGCGTGGAATGTATCTAGATACTTGGACATGGCATCCGTACTAGGGGGGATTGAGTCAGGTCAGTGTCTGCGATTGGATGCGATATGTGCTATGCGAGTCGAATGTACAGATGTGGCACTGAATCGGGTCAAATCCCCGGGAAGCGCTTACGAATTCCGGGGTTTCGTTTGCGTCCTCCAGTAGCTCGATCTCGTAGCATCACACCGCTGGCACCGTGAGGAGGCAACTTTGCCGCATCCGGTAGAGGTTGGGTGGCTCGGGTGGGTAGGGTAACAGGGTAGCAGAGGTGTACAGCGAGTCCTCGCTGGCCTATCATCTCTCTTACCGCTCCAAATCCCGGCACGGGCGACCAAGATCGCCCAGCTCTCCCGTCTTCACGCAATTTTTGTTTCTAATTTAATCCCGTTGAAGACGAATCCCTACTCCCCAGAAAGGGAGAATTCGACATTGTGATAGAAATCCCGTATCCACAGGTAAGCTCTATCACTCGGCATGAGCAAGGAGACCCAGCCAACAAGCTCGGCCAAGTCTTGTCCCATGCAATGCGACCGTAGCACTGAAAGCTTGGTACGTGTCAAGCTTTCCACACCCTTGCGGCCCGACCTAGAGGGGAAATCTCAGAGAAGTCAACTTGCTTGGCCGCATCGGCCTGCTTGGCTGCATGAGCGCACGGAATTCTCCCGAGGCAGGAAAATGTACGACGAGTTACTTGCCACATGGGCCTTCTTGGTAACACTCCACAGTCACGTACCCATACGACAGGCATAATCGTCCTAACTCTTGCATACAGCTCTTGGCCGAGATCCGACGATGTGGAATGCGTTTCAATGTCTATAGCATGCCAAGATAACCTATAGCAGAAATCTGGCTCTCGAGTTCGTATGTTATCCACCAAGAACGGCATATCAGACTGGGTTCATCATTATATGTAGACACGGCTCATTCTTAGTACTTGAACTAGAGGGGGGTATAGGGGGCTCCAAGAACCTCCCTACACAGAGCATGACGACGTCGTAGCCATGTGATACTACGACGATGCTAACCGTCGGGTTTGAATAGAATGGTCTCACGGGACTGATTAGCTCGCTCCCCCTACAGACCGGGCTAGATCAAATCTATCGCTGCTTCAATTTTAGAAATACTCGCATCTGCATCTCTTTCCCCTTTCAATATACCGCCCCCCCAACTAATGGGTTGCAATCAACTACATAACCCCCCGCACTTCGTCGTCACCTTACAACAGGAGATCGGCCAACACTGCTGACATACAGATGGATTTAGCCGCCTAATAACGAGCCATGGGCCTCTGCCATGGGCCTCTACTATGCGCCTCTACATCTACGCCCATTCGGGTCATCGCGAGGCAGTAAACGACCGGGGAACCGCTTGAGCTCCTTGAAGCCGGGAACAGAACCATTACTCCCCCGCGTGCTCTGGTAGGTGTGATGTCATGCCGTGCTCCCTCACTTAGTTGCTTCAAGAAACACACGGACAAATCTGAGATGTAGAGACGCTCTCTTTGATGCCGACAGAGTGACGAGAATGTGCCGATGGAGGGTGTGATTGCTACGGGAGCAGTGTGTTATCTGAGTCGAGGACACTGCCGCTTCCACGATTGAGAGTCTCCATGTTGCGCATCTATGGAACCTTCTGTTTCAGGAAGTAACCCTAAGGCACCTAGTAGTTGCGTTACTGTGATTGGATTACCGTCAGTGGATCAGTAAGGACTGGCTGTTGCAAACGTAGATCATAGTCTGGTCAACGACTATATCGAGGGCGGTCTCCTCTCGTAGATATCCAGATCATCCGTTGGAATCTCATGACAACTCAACCCTTTCGCCATGGAGAAGCACGTCGCCGTTGTTAAGAAGGAGCTCCGAACAGATGTCACCCTTAACAGGGTGGCAACCTTCGCCCGCACCGTCCCCGGACGGCTTCCATCAGCCTCCAAGCAGTATCTCCTCGACAAGCTTCCGATCATCCAGTGGCTCCCGCGATACTCCCCTTCATGGATCGTCCAAGACTTCATGGCCGGTCTGACGATCGGGGTCCTGCTCATCCCCCAGGGCTTAGCATATGCCAAGATCGCGACGATTCCGATCGAGAATGGGCTTTACTCCTGCTGGGTTCCTGCTGCCGTGATGGTATTCATGGGGACATCGAAAGGTGAGTTGTAAATCGAACCGAAGATATACGTAACTGTCATGCCAACTTAACCTTATAGACTTGTCGACCGGACCGACGTCGATTCTGGGTCTCTTAACTGCAGAAATCATCCGTGACCTCAAGAACGAATACACCCCCACTGACATCTCGTCGGCCGTTGCCCTGATGGTCGGCATCTGGTCTCTCCTCATCGGCTTGCTCGGCCTCGGCTTTCTGCTCGACTACGTATCGATCCCTGTCCTTACCGGATTCATCTCAGCAACGGCCTTCGTTATCGGAATGGGCCAGGTGAAGTCTCTCGTCGGCCTAGATAACGTCCCGGATGGCGCCTTCAATCAGCTTGCCAACACCCTGAGACGACTCCCGCACTGGGACGGCCCGACCTGCGGAATCGGATTCGGCACAGTAGTCGTGCTTTTGATATTCGAGAAGATAGGCAAGAAATGGGGCCACAAACACTTCCTCATTAGGTACATGGCGAGCAGCCGAGCCATCATCGTGATGGTGATTTTCACTCTCATCTCCTACCTCGTGAACAAGGACCGCGACGAATATCTCTGGGACATAAGCGAAGTCGACACTGACGGAATTCAAACGCCGAAGGCCACAGACGCTGCCCTGCTTTCTAAGGTTGTCGCACGTTCGATCGCGCCGCTAGTCGCTTGTACACTCGAGCATCAGGCAGTTGGTAAGGCTTTCGCCCGCAGGAACCACTACGCCATCGACCAGACCCAGGAGTTCAACTACCTCGGCGTCACAAACATCATCAACTCATTCTTCGGCGTGATGCCTGTCGGCGGAGCGATATCTCGGACAGCCGTCAACTCGGAATGCAACGTAAGGAGTCCGCTAAACGGCGCTTTCACTGCGGGTTTCATCATCTTGACCCTCTACGTGTTTTCGCCGGCCCTGTACTGGCTCCCGTCGTCGACTCTGGCTGCCATCATCGTAAGTATCTTCCCTCTCGTCTGTCTTCGGGACGTCATGATATCAATCGGAATGACTGACAGCCACACCCTTTTGGGTAAATAGATCATGGCCGTCATCCACCTCTTCGGGCCCATAAGCCTGATCTGGCACTACTGGCGCGTCTCGCTCGCCGACTTCATCGCGTGCATGGTCTCCTTCTGGGTCACCATCTTCGTGTCAGCCGAGATCGGCATCGGCGCCGCGGCCGGGTGGAGCGTCGCGTGGACGCTGCTGCGCTCCGCGTTCGCGACGCCGTCGATCCACGCTAGTACCAACAGCAGCGAGACGACGAATGCGTCGGGCACGGCGCCGCTGCCGCTCACGCGCGTCTTCTCGACGATGACCGGCACGACGGCGACGGCGACGGTCCAGCAGCCGCAGCAGCAGCCTTCCGACCTGCCGCTGAATACGGCGTCGATGACGGAGAACGCGTCGGGGCTGCCGATCCCGGAGGACACGCTGGTGGTGCGGTTCCGCGACTCCATCTTCTTCCCGAACGCGGGGCGCGGCAAGGCGGCGGCGCTCGAGGCGGCGCAGCTGGCGTACCCGTCGGTGGCCAGCCCGCGGTACGGGGACGAGGGCGAGCGGTCCTGGAGCGTGGCGGCGGAGCGCAGGCTGGCGCGGCTGCGCGAGAGCCGCGGCGTCGTCGTGCGCGGCATGCCGCTCGCCGTCGTCGTCTGGGACTTTGGGCTCGTGCCCTTCATCGACGCTACTGGGCTCGTCGCCCTTGCCGAGCTCAAGGACGATCTGCGTCGCCAGCTCGGCGCCACCGTCCAGGTGCGCCTCGTTGCTCTTGAGCCGGGTGTTCGTCGCCGCTTCGAGCGCGCTGGCTGGCAGCTCGCTGATGCGGACGGCCTGATAAACGGCGCTGCGGATCTTGTTTATCCCTCCCTTGAGCGCGCCATCTGGGACGAGAGGGACCGCGATAGCTTGAAGGGCATCACGACAGAGAAGTCTTGAGTTTTCCTTTAGGGGTCGCTGTGTATGTTTTGATTATTTCATTTTCAGTCAAGATAGGCTGTCGGAACTGGGTATAGCGAAATGTGTGGTTCTGAAGTCCAGAATATGGTTGTGTAAGTCCTGTTAGAAAGACGGCACGCAAGGAAGAGCTTCAAGATAATGAACGCTCCTTTCAAATGTCACCAAGACATTGAGCCTAGTAAATGTTAAGGCATCGAATCTCTTCTGTCCGTCCTTGGTTAGGTGCTTTCTAAGGATCTCGTGCGCTGTGTCTCCCTTGCATCGACTCCAGTCGACTAAGATATTCACCTGAAATATGGAGGACTTTTGAGGACCCACGAAGGGGAGAATAAATCGCTAGCAAAATCCATGTACGCTCTTTTCAGTGGTAATGAAGAAAGAAAAAACAAATTCAACGGAACTCTAATTTTACTTTACTCATTATTAATGGGTGAAAAAAAAAGGGAAAGAGAAGATGGCCGACTTATCGATAACGAGCGACGCGGGAGTATACGTCAGGAATATAAATTACGATACACCTTAGTCTGTCATCCAACGAACTCTCCACTACAAAGGCTGAGAAAAGCACCTTGGCGCAGTGGAAGCGCGCCGGGCTCATAACCCGGAGGTCCTCCGATCGAAACGGAGAGGTGCTAGCTTGAACTTGTGTATTCCTTTTTTTTTTTTTTTTTGGTCTTACACGGCTTACGCAAGAATCTTCGCGAATCCATTATTCGCTTTTTAGCACCTATCTCGTACCAAAATCCTACCTAGCAGTGGGGTTGGAAAGAACATGGCGCGTAATAAAAATATCCCTCGATTTTGTTCCTGTTATTCTTTCTTTTCTCTAATTTTCAATAGACCTTTGCGAAATAGCTTAGCGAGGGCGCTGTTACGCGGTTGCAGAAAATGTGTGGCATACACGGAGTAATATCCACTATTGCTACCCCCAGCATTTCCTCCGAATTAAGGAACGCGTTGTCAAACCGCGGACCCGATCACTTTGGCCAAGTTCATCGCGAGCTTCCCTTTTCGAATGGCGATTCTACTATTTACCTCAATCTTACGTCTACCGTCTTAGCTCTACGAGGAGACCATATTGCCAAGCAGCCTTTGGAGTCAGCCGCTACTAGATCTGTTCTATGCTGGAATGGTGAGGCGTGGAGGATTGACGGCCAGCCTCTTCGCAGCCAAAATGACGGCGAGTTTATTCTGGCCAAGCTCGACGCGATCGATGCTTCTTCGGCAGAGCTTCGAGCTTCGCAAACCCTGAGCATCCTCCGAAGCATCGACGGCCCGTTTGCTTTCCTCTTCTACGATGCCCAGACAAGGCGCCTTTATTTTGGTCGAGACCGTCTTGGACGCCGCTCACTCTTAATCAAGGAAGCCGAGGATGGCGACTCTATCTCGTTCTCCAGCATTGCCGACGTGCCCGCTACCGGCTGGGAGGAAGTCAAAGCAGACGGCTTCTACTCATTGGACCTGGAGTCGCGTCTTGCTACACCTCAAGGTCTGAAGCTTGACACCCGCATAACCAAACACGAATGGCTATCATCCGCCGAAAATGATATGGTAAGTGACAGTGGGAGAGGCGGATAGTATACGTGCGACCACTGCTATAAACTTATATCTACAGGTTTCAAGTATTGGCCATTTTAACATGGCGTTGCCACCGCAAGAGCACAAGCTCGACTTCGACACTGCATCAGTGGAAATGGCTCGGCACTGGCTAGGCGAGTCTCTCAAGCTGCGAGTGTTGAACATTCCAGAGCCTCCGTCTCCACCGTGCGACGCCGATGTTCGCGTCGCTATCCTCTTCTCTGGTGGCCTCGACTCTAGTGTTCTTTCTAGACTAGCCCATGATCTGCTCCCCTCGAACCAAGGGATAGATCTCATCAATGTTGCCTTCGAAAACCCGCGTCAGATTGCAATATATGCATCACTTCGAAAGGCACAGCCTGTCATAGACATGTATGAGACTTGTCCTGACAGGATTACCGGTCGTAAGTCCTTTGCGGAACTGCGATCCGCTTGTCCTGACCGGCACTGGCGTTTTATCGCAGTATGTTACAGATGCACCTTTGCCGTGGGATCTCGGCTTACGTGAATGAATAGGTCAATATCCCATACGAAGAAACCATGCGCCATAAGGCGAGGGTAGTGTCTCTGATGTACCCTCACAATACAGAGATGGACCTATCCATCGCCTTGGCACTTTACTTTGCTGCCCGGGGCATTGGTTATTCCTATACCAACACACACGAATGGGAACCAGCTCCGCCGAGTATAACATCGCCGGCTAGAGTCTTGTTGTCTGGCCTTGGCTCAGATGAGCTCTTCGGTGGTTATTCGCGGCACGAGGTAGTGTTTAAAAGCGGCGGGTATCCCAGTCTCATTGAAGAGTTAAAGCTGGATATCGGCCGTATCGGGCAGAGGAACTTGGGTCGTGACGATCGGATTATGGCTCACTGGGGCAAGGAGGTGCGTTACCCTTACCTGGACGAGGAGCTGGTTAGATTTGCTATCAGCTGCCCGGTATGGGAGAAGTGTGACTTCCAGAACCCGTTTCATTCTGCTGTCATCGAGCCAGCTAAGAGGATATTGCGATTGCTTGCTGATAGGCTTGGCCTGCAAGCGATCGCGAGGGAAAAGAAGAGAGCTGTAAGTAAAGGCAAGTGAGCCGACTGGGCGTGTAGCTAACAAGCTTACAGATTCAATTCGGCTCAAGGGCAGCCAAGATGGAAAGCCACACGAGCAAGATCCGAGGTACGGACACAATAACCTAGGTCAACCTCGAGGGTCCTTCATACGAGATGGGGTAGTTAGGTAGGCAAGCTGGCGATGATGATACATGTATCAGATACTTCTGAGTTGAACGCAAGCAACCGATGTGAGCTCGCCCATTGTGTGTTTCCGCATCGGCGGTAACCCTCTGGAGACTGCAATTCGGTTCGCTGCCAACGATGACGTCCAAAAGGCATGTCTGAGCCAAATTCTCTTAGGATTAGGTATTGCTTCGATATGTTGATGAATAAAATCTTCACACGGCCATATATTTTTTCCCTTTCTCTTCCCGCGCAGATTCTCTTCGATGCCCAAACAGTAGAGCTCGGTTTCACTCTCGAGTCGATCCCATTTCATTCTCTTGCACAAATTCTATGCAGCGCCTACAAGGGTTGATGCATCCTGCTGTAAATGACATCACGGCGATGCAATGCGGGTGCGGGGCTTGCTTGGGTTCTGGTTCTGCGACATGAGCAATTCTCAGAATATTGTCTCTACTATTCTCTGCCACACGAACAAGCCATCTCTCCGAGCTAAAGTGACCAAGAACAAGTAACAGATGACGATGCGGACCCGTCCCTTTCTATTCGCAACACTAGCTGTAGCCAGCAATCGTCAGCCAATCGATCAAGCTGTCATAGCGTCAACTAACTCACGTCCATTAGACTCGGATGTGTATGAGGTGCAGCATGAGTGAGTGTCTCTGGGTCCGGACATCTATCATGACCTCTCCCACTGCGCCGGATAAGTAGTGCTTAGTGTATTGAACCACAGGTTGGAAAAGGCCGAGATATTCCCTACTGGTAGGCTACCTATCATACCCCTCGAGTGCCTGACACACCATCGGCTAACCAGCATCAGTCATCGACAAGTTCCTCCCGTCATTCCTCCTCACCGCGGAGTGGCCGTCCAGCGAACACGCGGACCTGGGGAACACGGTCAAGGTAGACGACGTGCAAGACGAGCCCGCCATCACCGTACACCGGGCCCCCTCGGCCACGTCATCATCGCCATCGCTGAGCGACGACGTGACGTACGTCATCACCATCACGGACCCGGACGCGCCCTCGCGCGACAACCCGGAGTGGTCCGAGTTCTGCCACTTCATCGCCGCCGGCGTGCCAGTCTCGCCCTCAGGCGCCGTGCAGCTGTCCGAACTTAAAGACATCGTAGAGTACAAGCCGCCGGGCCCGCCGCCCAAGACCGGCAAGCACCGCTACGTGTTCCTGCTGCTGGCCCCCGCCAACGGCACGACCGACCCGCTGCGCCTGAGCGCGCCCCCCGACAGGAAGAACTGGGGCACCGGCGAGCCGCGGCACGGCGTCAGGGACTGGGCTAGGGAGAATGGGCTTGCGCCTGTTGGTAAGTCATTCTTTTTCTAAACTTGTGTCTGTGTGTGTATGTTTGTAGATACCTAGTCAGAGTTGCGATGCGCTAACGAGCGAGCAGCGGCGAATTTCATCTACGCTCAGAACGAAGAGCAGTGACCGGTTTAATCATTAGGCTGTCCTTCTTGTAGCGGTACCTAGACAAGGGTATTCATAAAGCTCCTCGATTATGCCTGTTCTTTTTCTCGTCCGTTTTGAATTCTTGATTGTGCCGTTATTTCGTCTCTAGTGCCTCTGCCAAGGTGGTTGAGGAAGTCTACGTCTGAGCAAACTCATCTACCCATATCCCGCCTTAAATTTCGGTTTCCCCCAAGTCTCCAGCTTCACCGTCAGTTGGAGTCCTCCATCATGTCACACTTGGAGAACTCATGAAGATAAAGCAAGGTGAATAAGATTGGCGAGATTGTTTGCTTAGGTACCTAGCATCCCTAGCATCCCTAGCAAAAGGGATCCTATCTCACGGGGTATACTCTGGGCAGACCTCGAGATGTTTGGTACAACAAACACCTTGTCTCAGTTTAAAGGGAACCTTTTTAAAATAGTACATTAATCAAGTTTCAGGGAGTGGATAATGACATTGTCCGGATGACTGGCGGGTGAGAAGGATGTCACGGGATTGGGGTCATTTGCTCGGACCACCCCGGATTACCCAGACAGCTGACAGCTTCTTCAAACGACTTACTCGGCCATCTTATCGTGAGGATATAAGAAATACCTAATCACCCGGTACTATATCGAAAGAGGGCTAGGAGATGGGTGGAAGATTGCCATGCTGGATATTCTTACGTGGCGTATTCGGTGTCCATCCACCACGAAATGACTTGAGATGAAGCCACAATCACAATATCACGGCTTCGGGAAAGTAAAGATGACTGTATGGCAACTGTGAGACCGTCGTGGGTAGGAGAGTCATGAAATGTGCTGTAGGATTCACCCCCCCCCCCCCCCCCCCCCCCAAAGAGGCTGACAAGACTAAGAATCTATATTCGCCTCCTTTCTTTCAACATTAAAAATAGAATCTGCAGGCAACCTGTGATTTCTTTATCATACCGCCATTCGCTAACATCCGCATGTGCGAGTACTTAATATACCATGCTCCGACGGCATGGTTCGCACGAAACGCTCATAAATATAGCAGCAGCAGGTAAACAATCATTTGTCTTCGCCAGATCCACCACGACCATGACATCGCCCGGAAACGAACCCTACGAGGGCGAGCAAGGCAAGCTCGCGCCCATAGAACGTCTCGATGCCGATTCCATGCACGCCATCTTGAAGATGGCAGATATAGAGTCCCTGGTGGATTTGATCAAAGCTTCCCCCAGTGCGTTCCGCGTTATGCACTCTTCCGGATACTATCAAGGTGTTTGCAGGGCCCTCCTCCTAAGAGAACTCGGCCCGAGTCTGCCTCTCGCAATCGCACGGCTCGATGCAGCCACGGCGAAGTGGAGGCGTAAGATATCATCGGAATGGACCGAGGAGCGAGCCGACAAGTATGCCGTTCAACTTGGCTATTTCTGCGACCGCCATCTGCGAGGTAATGCAACCAAAAAGCAGGGCAATACCAACTACATGACTCTCGAGAATACCTTCAAGCTGCTTGCATTCCATCGCGTAGTCTCTGACTGGGTTGGCGGAATCGCCCTCTACATGGTACAGCAGCCGCCCAAGTCCCGGTTCAGATTCTCGACTACCTCATCATATGAACGCCAGCTCAGCGAGCAGGAACGGTACCGAGTTGCGAGGATGCTTTACGTGACTGAAATCGTCAGCATACTACTCCCGCAGAAACGCAGTGAGGGGGTGGACCGAGAATGGGAGGAGTTCTGGGGTTGCTTCGCGCCGTGGGACTTTTGTCAGTATCTCGAGATGCAGGTGATGATGTTCGAGTTCTACCAAATTTGTAAGGTTTTTTTCCCCTTGTTTTTGTTTTTAAAAAAGGAACAAAGAAAAAACAGAATCTTAGATCATTTATGCTAACGGGAACAACATAGTCGACCTTACCTGGCGAGGCATGCCTCGGAAAGTTGTATCAGGTGTATATCGACCAGAAACTCATGGAACAAAATACCTTAAGGAGATTCTCGTGCTCCAGGCATGCCTAAAGGTCATGATGCCGATGGTCAAAAGGTATTTGAATCCTAGTTCGGCGCGAACTTCACCACAGATCCTTGACTTCTTGGAGGATATAATCGATCACCCGGAAGTGCCCAACCAATGGGAGTACAGATACATCATGCAGCGGAAGAACGTGTCAATCGGACTCTACCGAATCTTCGAAGAGTACAAGAACATATGGCTGCAGCAGATGAGAATACCCGGCACTGACTTCGTGGCATATTCCCTGGATACCACACAGATAGAGGAGAGATATCCTTTGTCGGACGAGGGACCGCTCGCCTGCTGGCTCTACGATATGCTGCGCTACGGAGAGCGACACAAGGCTAGGAAGTTCCGGCTTCGTGATAGTTCCAAATTTTTCATGACCTCGTTCTGGGATCGAGCTCGCTGGGACACGGTGATCCGTTCCGGGATGCCGTCCATGGCCAGATTGAAAAAGGATGCTCAGTCGTATTGCCTCACAGACCGCAGCATGGTAGTTCGTATACCCTCTCCGGATGAGACTCCCTCTTGAGCGGATGCGATGACCTTCGGCGGACATGGCTCATAGATTATGGAAGAAGTACAGACTTGCCTATACTATACCAATAGCACTGATGGGAGAGCGAGCCCGAAACTGACCCTCGCAGAAAGTTCTTGGGAACAATATAATATTTAGGTACCTAGGTAGTTAACTTGGCCGAATATCCATCCATTGATAAAGCCTGGCTTCTTTGCGAGCCCTAGCTTGAGCTTCCCGCGTTGCGTATGCAGGATCTAAATATCTATTAGAATCGACAGAAACACCCGTGATATGATAAGCCGCGCCATATTCCGTCCGTGGCAAGACTCCAGTTGAACTCCCAGCAGAGCGTACGGGGTATCCGCGCTCCTCTATTCCTCTCTATCCCAATCCCATTTTATGGCCTTGTTCTAACGTGCGGGAGAAGAAAAAAAAAAACAGCCTCGTCTCTTAATACGCCAGGCACAGCTGGGTCCGGAGGAACTCGGTCAGCCCCCTCTCGATGGAGGCGGACAGGGCGGCGAAGATGATCATGTTGGTGGAGGAGGGCGGTGGGCAGTAGTGGACGTCGGGGAGGACCTCGAGCTCCTCGAGGCCGCGGATACGCGACAGGTCGTCGACCCAGCCGAGGCTCTCGTGCTTGAGGTCGCACAGCAGCCGGAGGTCGGCGGCCGAGAACTCCCGCGGGCCGTCCCACGCGTCGCTGGGCCGCCCGCCCTGCACCACGACGCGCAGCCTGCGGATCGCCGGCTCCCCGTCCCCGCCGCCCTGCAGGAACCGGCACGCGCTGCGCCACACGCTGCGGTCGCTCTCCCCGAAGGCCGGGCCCGGCGCCCGCTTGTACAGCGACACGGCGCGGATCAGCCGTCGGCTCCCCGGCAACAGGTCCGTCAGGAACGGCTCCAGCGCCTCCACGTCGCTGCCGAAGTCGAAGGCGTGCCGCCCGTACACCATGTACGACGTCTCCTCGTACAGCGCGCGGCTGGCGCGCATCAGCGCCGCGCAGAAGCTGACCTTCTCGGTTCCCTCGTCGTCCTCGGCGAGCCGGTACGTCGTGTCGTAGCACCGCCGGTGCGGCGTCCGGTCCAGGACGTGGTACCGGGTGCGCCGCCGCCGCGCCGTCGCGGGCAGCTTCCCGGCATCCCCGTTCCGTATTCGCAGCTCCCTGCGCCCGCCGTCGTCGAAGAGGTACTCGTAGATCATCATGCGCACCTCGACGGGCGCGCGCATGAGCGGTGAGCCTTCCATTGCGCGTGTGTGTGTGTGGCTTTGGCGGTGAAGGTGTGTTTCACCTGCGACCTGACCTTTTCGTCAAGTGGGTATTGATTTTAGATTATCCAAGATGGTATGTATCGATATGTTTGGGAGAATTGATTAGGTTTCAGAGAGAGAAAAACGAGAAAATAGATGGACCCGCGCGAGATCTTATATAAGGGGCAAGACGATTGACGAGAGACGGGGAAAAAAAGAAGAGCTGGTTACTAAACAGGTCGCGCCCAACAGCGTGGCTCCTTATGCAGCTCGACCCTCCGGGTTCTCAATTGGGCCAGCAGGGTGACATATCAGGGCAAATCATCCAGCTACTAATTGTGCTACCCAAAACAATTTATTAATAGTCGTTGCAAAAGCCTCTAACGTCGGATATTTTGGCCGATTAGCAATTGCGGGTAAAATATTGTCCCAAATTTCAACTATTACCATAGTAAGTCCGATCCGTCCAAGTTGACGATGGTCTGATGGGGGCTCTTTTATCTATTTAGAGCCTTGATATCGCCCACATTCAAGATCGGGACCTGTGATCTCGTACGTTTCTGGCGTCGTCTCAGAATTCTTGTTTCGTCTTGACAGTACTACGTCGGTTCCTTAGTATCTCCGTAAGCTGACATGTCAGAAAAGCGACGAGACGGCCTCTTATTAGGTACCGAAAGCCAGTCCTCTGTGGTCTTACTACGTCCTCGCTAAGTCCACCCTCCGCCGGGGCTCGGTGGCTTCGGCCTGCAGACGCCGAACAACCACCGATTCTTGGTGGGGCCTACTCGGGTCTGCAACTTTCGGACTTTCGAAAACAGCAAGACTTATCTTTCTTCTCCTCTTTCACATGAACAAAAGGGAAGAATATCGACTGAGATCTTAAGATAACTTTATACAGCATCGAGTGAGGCTGCAAAATGCTCCTCTCTGCAAACCGTGCTGCCACGCCAAGATCTACAGGTGACGATCTACCTTGTATGCTACCTGAGATGCAAGGAACCATATACCCAGAGACATACAGCTCGGTGGGCCAATTACGACTCAAGGCCTATCTACATACCGCTCTTTACGGGAATACCGCTATGTCGTCCTCGTCCAATCAAACTAGAAGGTACTATCTGCTTTAATTCTATTTCTCAGTCCGAATATTCGTAGCTGGCTAGCAACATAGCTAGTACTATGTGCGCGAAATTGGTATTTGACAAAGGTATATCTCTAGAAATTGCACACACTACATATTACACTAGAGACTGCCGAACAACATGCCCCCTTGCGATCAAGACTGGGTCTAATGACGCTGGCGGGCCTTAGAGGATCAGGCCAAAGCTGACCTGTAGATTAGCACCATCTGCGGACTGTGGATAATGGTGGAAAACAAAAAAAAAAAAAAAAAAAAAAAAAAAAAAAAAAAAAGTAAATATGAGCGGCAAGCTATAAGACGTGATGGTTGAGCATCGATCATCTCCGACCAATAGCAATTATTATCAGTAATATTACTTACGAAGTTCGTAACCTTACTGGCTACATGAAATGTGAAGCTATGAGGTTGGTGATGTAAGCCGACTTATCTTCTAGCTCGCACGCACGTGTATACCAGTATCTCCACCCATGGGCTGATGTCAGGGGATATATCGTTCACAGATCTTATCTAGAAGATCTAAACTATCGTGCCGAAGAGATCGGTCCAGCTTCGGTTTCCAGTGAATAAGATTGTTCGATAAAGTCACTCCCTCCTAGTTATCATCGTCAACATCACGTAACCAAAGCTCCCCCCCCCAGGAGGCGGAAGTTTCTACACCAGTACAACATTTCTTCTTTCAAATCTCTAAGTAAGCTTTGGTGACGGAGACGATAATATCTAGATATACCCAGCAAAGACGCAGTGCCGTCTGATTATGTAGACGCAAATTAGCCGACGACGATATAGGTCGGGGTACGAGAAGGAGGCGAAAGAAAATAGCCGCGCACCCATTGGTGCCCGTTTTTCTACAGGATCTGCCGACGACCAAGAATACAACCCATGACGATGATAGTTAATTTAAATAGGATATCGACTGTTTAGGTAATGCCATTCTAGGCTCCGAAGAGCTGGGGAGCCTCCCCCAGATTAAAACGAGCCTTAATATAACGGCGATAGCTGCAGGTTTGGCAGTCTGGCAGTCAATTAGGCTGGTAAATGATCCGAAGCAGCCCCCAGGTGCTCTAGAATGTCCATATACCTGGGAGGTATATAATGGCTTTCGTTCTCCGTCCGCGGACTGACCCGGCGACGATCCGCTCCAACACCATCGACACCCGAATCAACAGGATATCAGCATCAGCAGCACGATCATCACAGCCAAGATGTACGCCGCCTCTCTTCTCATGCTCGCGTTCGCCGCGACCGGCTTCGCCCAGGCCCCTGAGGGCTACCGCACCGTATACGTCACATCCATGGTGAACTCCAAGTTCGTCCTGGTCCCCAAGTCGCCCGCTGCCGGCAGCACTCTGGTCGTGTACGTGTCTCTCCTTAGCTCTCCCCCCCCTCCCCCCCCTCTTACCGTGGTATCTAAACTGGGCATATCCTAACGTTCTGGGTCTTCCCCCTTTCCAGAAAGACCGGCGCGCAGACCCCGGAGCAGCAGTGGTACATCACGAGCGGCAACACCAAGGTCCAGCTGGCGGGCACCACGCTGTGTCTCGACGCCGGTGCCAAGAGTGAGTACCTGCCTACCTATTCGGCGTGACGGAGATCGTATTGGCTTTTCTGACCCGGCGAACCGAGTAGCCAACTGGAGGGACATGGCCAACATCTTCATCAACGAGTGCTCCGACGAGGCCGACTCGCAGAAGTGGGTGGCCATGGAGGATGGCCGGATCGCCCTCGAGATGTCGAGCCCGCGTAAGTACCACACAACTTAGCCCCTGTAATAGTGACGATAAAGCTCACGCCCAAACAGAGGAGTGTCTCGACCTCCAATACATGCGAGCCACGGAGAACAACCCCGTCGGCCTGTACAACTGCGCCGGCCTTGGAAACGTTGGCGCCGCGGACAAGGGCATCAACTGGCCGCTCACCGACGCAGAATAATTGGCGACCTGGGTAAGTACCAAGGGGCCTGCTCGGCTAGGCGCTTGATTGGAGGAAGTCTGTAACCTGTGTATCCGATGTCTTAGACATTATAGCTGCAGAATCAAACAGCCGCGCACAAACGGGGTATGGCCGGAAACGACCAAGCTGATACTCTTTTGATGTCTGTAAGCTCAATCTGATGCATGAGAAGCAACAATCATCTTATGGAAAGGGTAAGACAACAGGCGTATGTAATGAAGGTACTCGATGTCAAGTTCCAGGTAATCATCACAGCGAAATTTGGTGGCTTGGAAATGGAAGCGATACCACCCGCGTTTGACCTCGTGATCTTTCAGCTTCGCTGAATCGCCTAAAGCAGGTAACCTCTTCTCACTTCATGAGTCACGAGGCAGACCGGGAAGGATCCGCACATACGACCTTGAGCGTCGTAAACCGAAGTTCTTCTTTGGACAGTTGTGCTGTAGAGCAAACGAACCCCCCACGATCCCAAGAGAGAGAGTACCATGTTCGACCAGGACCAGGGGCCATATACGCACGGGCTGACAGGCTGGGCGCGGGGAGAGGTGAGATGCCGCCGGCACCCTGACCGAGGCATTTGCAGCCCAGATATTTGGTTTTCAGCCGTAGCGTTCTGCGTGGTTCTGCGGCAGAACGCTAGAAACGTGGATAAGCTTAACGGCCAAGCGCTTTTCGAGCGCAATCTCATGTAGCAAGCCGTCGTCAGGCAACCCCCGGGCTGCGCGGCGGCCCCGGGCAACGGGGACAACGGGGGCAACGGACGCTTGCACCTAAGGCATACAATAAAGACCTGGCACCTGGGTGATATGGACTGCCCAGGTGCAAGCGACGCAATGACCACTTTCTAGTTGGCTTTCCAGTTCGTTCTCTCTTTTCTCTCTCTTCCTGCTGCTAAGCCATTCGTACTCTGGTCCGTGATCCTCTGGACCGCCTCTAATTTCCACCATTTTCCCTAAACCACTTAGGAGATACCTAGGTGGCAACTATTAAAGCTGTCAATACCCGCGATCACTCGCCGGTTTGTCAGGTTCTCATCATGTAAGTCAAACATTTTGCTTACCATCCCTTTCAAAGATGAAGCTCACAGATAAGATCTCGTCGCTCAAGACCCTCATTCGCAAGCTTTTTCGGGCCAGGAGGGTCGCCCGCACCAAGGCAATGGCAGCGGCGGAGGAAATGAAGAAGATGGAGAAGGATATGGAGATGGAGGAGAATCGTGAAGCTGTGGACGTCGCCAAGGAGCCTGATGCCGCACCTATGCCGACGTCGGTTCCCTCGTCGCCTGCCGTCACCAGAGCCGGAGGCGTCGTCAACGACAAGCAGCGTGACGATCCTTTGGAGACGCCTTGAAGAAACTTGCAGCAGGTATCGAGGGTCTCGATATGACACAGAGCCCGGCTGAAGACATCGCTTCGCCTTCTAGACGGCCCGCGAAGCCTAAGGGCAAGGAACCTGCTAAGCCCAAGGCCAATGACCCCGCTACGTCAAAGGGAAAGCCACCTGCTCACGATGAAGAGCTCCCGATCAAGAAGAAGAGCGAACACAAAGCTCACGCGGACTCGCCTAAGGAAGCATCAGAAGAAGCAGGCGAGAGTTCCAGCCCCAAGCAGACGGAGCCCGCCACTCCGCAGCGCACCCAGCGTCGCACCACCGCGCCCACCCCCACCGGCGAGGACAGCGTCTCGCCTCGCAAGCGCAAGCACGACTCGCCCTCCCCCGTCGCCGTCAAGGCAGAGCCGGGCACCGTCGCCGTCAAGGCAGAGCCGGGCACCGTCGCCGTCAAGAAAGAGCCGGGCCTCGAATCCGGCGTCAGGGACTATGCCGAGCTACCGGCGACGCCCGTCAAGAAGGAGGAGGACGCCTCCCCGCCCAAGAAGCAGCGCGTCGACGGCACCGCAGCCGCAGCAGACTCGCCCACGCCCCTGTCGGCGATGCAGCGTCGGATACAGGAGCTGGAGCAGGACGATGAGCCGGAGGAGGACGAGGAGCTGGAGCTGGAGCGGCAGGAGCAGCTGGAGCAGCAGCAGCTGATACGGGAGATGCTGGAGGAGCTGAAGGTGTACCACCCGTGCTTCCCGCAGCTGCCGCCGCTGCGGTGCCGGGAGCGGGACCCGTGGCACACGATCGAGCTGGCCGTCGCGCGCAACAAGTACAACAACGGTCGCGAATACTTCCGGTGCCAGGACTGCAGGAGCGACCTGAAGTTCATCTGCGTACGTATATATGCAACGGTCTCCTTTTCTCCTTCTTTCTCCATCTTGCTTCTTTCCCTATCTTACTTCATTCTCTGTCTTCCTTTTCCCTCTCTCTTCCCCGCGAACCAGAGCAGGGCTAGCCACGGGTTTCTTACTGACCGTCCCTGCAGTGGGCCGACGATCGCGGCGTAGGCAAAGGCGGCTGCTGGTGCGACTGCGGCAGGCCGGCGCGCGAGGACATCACGACTAGGGGCACGCACGTCAATACCCTCTTCTACGCCTGCGCCACTGGCCACTGTCGCTACTTCTACCCGAAACGGAGCCGCGTGCTGACAGCCGATGAGGTCAACGCCTATTGCGGCAGACATGTTCTTTAGCCATGGAGTTCTTCGCCTCCCTAATCATTTTCTCCTTGAAGGGTTCGAGATATCAGGCGTTAGGGCGGAATGTTTCATGGTCTAGGGTCAGGCGTAACACGGACGGATGTCTAAACCCCAAGAATGTTCTACTTCCCGAGGGGCTTCACGGATTCGCGACCAGGAAGCTTACGAGATTGTAGATGAGTATTGTAGTCAATGGGCCGGCTCGGTTGCTTTCTAACACAATAAACTCGTTTCATTTTATTTATACGTCTCGATTCCCGAGACCCGTGGCCTCGAGCTTTACTAGCTGATACCCTGAAATACGTACGCAGTATAGGGGCGAGCAAACCCATTAGCCACCTAGAGGTACAGTATGTGATGAGGAAGCCTGTATATCGCCGTGACGCCGAACAATGCATTTATATGACACCAAAAGAAAAAAACCTCTAAGACCCGGGCGGAAACCTGAACACGTCGCTGCTCGGACGCTATTCGAGCAGCGCCTTGGCCGCGCCTGATATGATACCCGCGGTCTTGTCGATAATCTTCTGGGCCAGAGGCCAATCCTCGGCATCGACGGCATCGCGGATCGCTGGGAAGTACGCCTCGTCATACCCGGACCACAGCTGAGGTCCAAAGATGACGTGCTTGAACTGAGTTCGGTTCGGTATCTGTGAAGGAGAGTTAGGACCCCAATGAAAGTGCGTAGAAGAAGGCAGATCAGACTCACCCCGCCACCCAACTCCAGATCCAGCAAGCCCGTCTCAAAGGCGGCCATGCGATCGTTGTAATTGCATCTCCTTTGGCCCAGGCCCGCCGGTTCCCATCCGCTCGATGCGACAAGCGTTTGCTCCCAGCCATCCTCCCACTTCTCGAAATTTGTGATCGCCTTCTCGACTTCCTGGATAGAATTCTTGATGGGGTCTAGGTTATATCGCTCATTCACGCCCTTGTCTTCGCCCCACTGCCACAAGTCGCCTAGATATTTGCCCAGAGCGAGCGCGTAGTTACCCATGTCGAAAGGCAGGATCGGACGGTCGGCAAGTTCGAGAATAAGGAGTCCAAGGACCTGACCCAGTAGGTTATGGTAGATGAACCCGGGGTCTCCGACGCGCTCCATCCATTCGAAATTGTCATATACGGAATGGTAAGGGTGTGCCGCTCCGCCAAAGCTAATATCGATGGAACTGGTCCCAGCGATATCCTGGAAGGCAACATAGTCGCTGCCAGCACCCAGACCCTCAAGTTCCGCATTTCGATCATCCCATAGCGCGCGTAGTGTCGTGTTGAAGTTGGGATCGACAACTCTGTCAAGAACTTTGTGAAGGACTTTTCGGAACACCGGCGAAGCCCCAGCCCGGAACTCCTGGCCAGTGACGGCGACATCGAGATTGATGTAAGCGAAAGCGTTCTTCCGCAGAGCGTCGAGATTGTTTTCGACATATTCGGTGCTGCCGATCAAGTTGTACTCTTCGGCATCCCAGCTCATGAACTCGATCGTACGTAGTGGACGCCAGCCTCGGGCCACAAGGTCTCCGAAGATGCGGGCTACTTCTAACATCACAGCTGTGGCCGAATTAGGGTCAGTCGCACCGAAGGCCCAGGCGTCGCGGTGGTTGCCGATGATGATCGACTTCTCGCTTTGTTCGACGCCCGCAATCTTGCCGTAGATGTTCCAGACCTCCTGCTTTTCCTCCTCGTCCTGTTCGTTCTTGAGTCGCACGGCCGGCGACGAGGAATTTCCTGTCCACCATTCCACGTCAGGCACGCCACCGTGCCACTCGTCCGGACATCGGTCGCCGAAGCCTTGTATATGTTGCAGCAGTACCTGCGCATCTCTCCAGGAGATTGGCAGACTTGGAATCTTGACAAGACCAGCTGTCTGCTCCGTGGTCATGCGAGGCTGGCCCTCCTTGCTTTCCCAGCCTGGCGTGAGCACGTCACCCACTACCCAGCTCATCAGACTCACGGCACCTCTCTGCACACCATCGGCGGGCATGTATCGTCCGTTGGGGGCTGTCTCTCCTTTCAGGAAGCCGTCATCCGCAGGGTCGCTGTATATGATACACCCGGCAAACCCGGCTAGCTCGGCAGCCTTGACCTTCAGGGCTCGATCACCCTGAGTGCCGTAATAGCGCACTAGGGCAATGGCGCCTTTCGTGTCGATTCCCTTGTCGGCAATTCGCTTGAAATCCTCTCTCGCTCCGTAATTAGCATATATCAACGGACCCCTCACATCGCCTGCTTTAGAGTGACCGTGGAAAACGAACGTCTGCCGGCCTGCCGTTTCGCCGCCGACTTCGTTCTCTTCGAGAGCCGCTTTCCACTTGGCCTCCTTCCCATCTTCAGACATTATCTCCACAGCCCTGCCGCCTTCTTTCGGGTAGTTCAGGTATACGTAGTATTCGTCCACCATTACGTTCTCCAGGCCGTACTTGACGAAGTCGTTTCGCACGTCCATCGCCAACGCGTAGTCTCCCTCCGTTCCTGCGATGTGCGAGTAACTCGTGAAATGCATCAACGTGTTTCTCATCATGCCCGAATCGACGTTTTGTTGTACGAACTGCCGCACGGCCTCGGGGTCGAACATCTGGCCGCCGATGCGCCTCGTCATATTGGTAAACAGATCGCTCATGAATATCAGGTATATGAAGCCCAGGATGAGGAAGAGGGCGAGCAATCTGCCGACCAGGAGTACAGCGGCGGCGCTGTTAATATTTGGTAGCCTAAACCTCGACGTCCCGCTCGACTCCGACTCCTGGGTATCCTCGGTATCGTTCTGACGAGGCAGTCGGACGGTCAGTCGCGGCAGACGCCATCGCCATTTCCACTGTGGTAGCGACGAAGCGATCCGTTTCCTCCATGACGCCGATGATCTCGAGCTAGATCCATCTAGGGGGTCCTCAACTTCCAACTCCTGCATCTCGCGGCGCACCTGCGCGTCCTCGTCATCGTCGCTGCTGTCATCTTCGAGCGTCCACTGCGATCCCTCGTCATCCGATTCTACGTAAGGAGGGCGGTAGCCGCTAGGCGCATTTCTCGACGAGTGGGCCTGCCTCGTGCGCGAGTAAAGGAGGGACTCTGCTTCGGTTTCGTGTTCGGGTCTGGCGTCTATCGGAGAAGCCGGTGGGGGCCAATCTGGTCGGGAAGAGGAATTGCCGCCGGTGGCCTCATCGTAGGACGGTATCGGCGGCGGTGGTATGTACTGAGACTTTTCGGAAGGCATCTTCGCTGTACGACGGTCGGTGGTGCAACGTCATGGATATTTTACAGGAAACAAGCGCTCGCTCGGGCCAGAGGTATATGCGTGAAACTGAGGTCGTCTAGTGATGACGATATAGGTACATTTGATTGAAGCCAATGCTGATAAACGAGCGGTAGTGCGAAACAAGATAGGTGACGAGACTAAAGGAGTGAGGTGATTTGGAATAGATAAATTGTAATCAAGGGAATGTGGCAACCGTGGATAAGTCAGGACCACATAGGCGCAAAGTCACGAGGCAAATAGGTGTCAAAAAGGTGAATTAGAAAAGATTGCGACGGATTTTCTTTTGAATTACGGCACGTCCGAACCATGCGAAGGCGAAGACAGCAATCCGATGAACATGTCTTCAGCGATGGTTGGACATTCGATTCGATGTTGGAGTTTGGACTTCTCGGTCGCGGAGTATGCGGGTTTACGGGGCTTGCAACACTCGAAAAGACGGGAAGACCAGGTGGAGGCTGTGTTAGTCAGCAGAGCACTGCCACGGACAGGGGTCGGACATGTCAGGGGCTGCTCGGGGTTACAGGCCTCCTAACACGTAACGGAATACGCTGATACCAGCTCTTATCTCGCTCCAGCTCCGGCCCAGGGGTACGATATACGATGTACATATAAAGATGCACGCAGCCAAGCTATGCCAAGGGGAGACTATCAGGTCGCCGAGATCATATAGAGTATCTACAGTATAACAAGATAAAAGACAATCAGAAGAAGGGGAAAGAAAGACAGAATAAAATGATTCGCATACAGCATTAGCAAGCAGCGCGAGCTCGACATCGCACAACGACGCCTCGACTCCTGAAAGCCCTGACACGCTGGCACGTCAGGTCATTCTAGACCATCAGGAATATACATATGTACACAATAATATCTAGGTAAACTACCTAGCCTAACAAGACAGCCGCAAAGGCATTTCTTTTCAACCTCCTCTGAAGGAGCCCTACCCTCCAATCCCTGGTACAACCACAATCTTCTCGCCCGACAGCCCCTCTTGGATGATTCATTACTCGATAACTTTGGCAGCCGACCATATACCCTACTGGCTCTGCTCCAAAGTGGGCAAGACTCTGATGTCTTATTTTTGTGGCTGGAGGATCACTCCTTCGTATTGTCGGGATGCGATATTGTCCAGAGTATGCTTGAAGTGACGCTTGCTGTTCTCCACACTTGCAGAATCTTGTTGGTTCGTACCGAGGTTTGAGTGAATGAGCTCGATGAGCCCATTGATATACCTAGTAGTAACCTGCGAGTAAATGTAAGCTGCTGACCAAAAGAAGAAAAATGAGACAAAAAAAAAAAAGATTGCTCTTACCGATTCGTTCTGCTGGTCAAAGTAGTACACATAACGGTCGAGGATCTCAACGAACAACTCGATCGACGTGGCCTGCTCCATACAAGAGTCTGCCACGCGCAAAGCACGCTGTAAGCATTCCAGGACTCGCTTGCCGTCTCGGTAGAGCTGTAGCCAATGTTAGCTACTTAAACATATAGGTCAAAACAATCTGCACTTACACCTTCATCCGACTCGTCGATAGCCGTGATTGGCGTTGCCCACCACAGGTGACTCGCGAGATATACGGCTCTGCACTGATCAGGCTTGCGCAAGAGCTTGCTACCGTGTAAGGCGCATTTCGTGATGAGGGTATCGTAATTCTCCTTGCCGAAGTTCCTCGTCTGGTGCAAAGCATTGGCGATGACACACACAGCTTGGAACTGAGCCTTCGAGTCGGAAATCGCCTCCTCATAAACCGTGAAAGCCTGCGCGAAGAACTCGTACGCCACTTCTTCAGAGCTCGTCATGTCGGCAGTCTGGCCGCAAGCCGAGAACAGCCGCAGCGAAAGCTCTGCAGCACCTGAGCCATTGACTCTCGTATATATGGTCGAGATGGCAGAGTGTAGGAACTTGTACAGAGCACTCAACTGCGTTTCCCAGTTGTCATCGTAGTGCTCCCTGGCCTTGAATCGTCGCGCCAGCTTCATACCCGCCGTGATCAACGGAGGAGTGGTCGTCCGGATCCTCTCATTGCCCTCAGAGAACGCATTACGTACCATCTGGAGGAGGCGGAATTGAGTGTCGTTGTTTTCACCGTTCAGTAGATGAACAATCCGCGCAAGCCAGCCTTGCTCCTCCATCGTCTCATCCGTCTCCAGCGCTCTACGCTGCGGGCCACCAGGGTAGCCGGCAGGAGGCTGTGACCCTTCTTTGATTAGTACCTTCAGGATCTCAAGCACATTCTCTAGCTGGGTTGGAGTCGATATTGTTGTTAGGTTTCGCAACAGAGTCCTCGCAACTTCGCCAGCAACTGCTCGCCGTGTCGGATATGTCTGGGACTGGAAGAGAGGTACATAGGTAGGGAGAGAAAGGGCTGTAAATATGGAGACATAACGCTTGAGTGGAGCTTGTAGTAATGCGAGTAAGCTCTGCTGCGCCGGCGGGGAGTGTAGGTCGGCGCTGTTGGCATGCTCTTTCACCTTGCGGTTCGCATATTCGAGAATCTGGTCAACGTAGTCAAGTCGGCCAGGATATATGTTCAGAGCAAGGTTGGTGAGGGAGACCAGCAACGCGATCGTATCTTGGATAGGAAGGTGTTGGGCGTTGACCAGATTGTTAACCTGGTCGAAGAACACCTCATAGAGCTTCACGTTGGGTGGAATGCCGTGCTGCTTTTTGGGCGCTTGTGAAGCGTCTTCGGATTGGTGATCAACCGCCGTCGCTTCGGTGTCTGCGACTGACGGAGCTGGTTCAGACTCTGCCGGAGCGCTAGTTTCAGCATTCTCTGAAGGCTCGCCGTTAGCGTGCTCCCCATTGGCCTCAGCAGAAGCTTCGCCTGCCGATGGCTCTGCTAGTTGCTGTTCCTTGCCTAATCGGACCTTCTCTAGAAGGCTGGCTAAGGCATCTTCCTCGAGTTTCGCCTTGTCCTCAGCGACTTCGTTCTGGGATTCCCGCTCAGCATAGGCGGACAATCTGTCCATCAAGCCGATCACAATAGCTTTGACGTTGACGTGAGGATTCAGACGCGATACGGCAGCGAGGAATTGGTCGAGGGTATGTAGGTGGAATTCGTCCGGGAATACCTGGGTGATGATCTCCAAGAGATATTCCTGGGCCAGGACGTCGCGGCATTGTACCACCTGCTCTAGCAAGGGGGCTAGGATACCGTCCCTATAAGCTTCGAGGTCCACCAGCTGGCTCAGGCGTACAATGTTGCTGCCCACCAGAAGCTGTAGCTCCTTGCGCTCCTTGGTCCTCTGCTCCCGTTCCCGCGAGTGGCCCTGATGCTGCAGTCGAACCCAGAGCTTGTTCATCTCGACGAAGTTGGTCAATATGAAATTGATCGAGTCCTGGAGGTTCCCTTCGGGGCCGTCGCCGTCACCAGTGGGCAGGAAGTCTCTAGCCTGGCCGGATAAGTAGTATCGCAGGAATAGGCCACGAATGGGATGTTGGACACCGCGGCTCATATCCATCATGTCCTTCATCAGCTCTTTGACCGGCGCTTCGGGGATAGACATGTATGCGGTGCCGACGGTGATCATGAGATACAGGCGTGGGATTATGTTGCCGGCATATTGGACAAGCTCGTAGAGGTCGGCGAGGTGGTTGTGAGGATGGTTCTCTCGCAGGTGCATGGAGAGGTATCGCAAGGCATCGAAGACGGCCATGTATAGTTCGTAGTACTGCTTTGGCCCCAGACTACTCGTTCGCAGTTCGGCAACTAAGGTTGAGCTACCCGACCCGTGGTTAGCTGGCAGGGAAAGCAATAGGGGAATCCGAGCAGGTATGAAGTGCGCAGCAAATTGATTGCGCAGACATACCAGCACTTGAGAGCATCCATGAGCTTGCCAGGCGTGTCGAGACTCTTGCGCATGAGCACAGTCTGCTGGCGCACCGCGATCAGGGCATCCTCCAGTAACCTCGCCTGGTCCTCAGGCGGAGCAGGCGTTGTTGACATGTTGGGCGTTGCGTGTACAACTGTGGTGAGAATCTGAAGAGAATCTATTGAAGATGAGTACCGTCAAGCTCGATTCGACTCATACTAGTCATTGGGTCGCTCAAGGGTATTTGATGAGGTGCAGGGAGAGCCTGCGACAAGCTGGAATGAGGCTCTTAAAGAATTCGGTTGCCTGTGCTGTTGACGTTAGCGGGTTGTTAGAGCTGCTAACTTTGAATTTAGAAGCTCAGATTGCGCCTGGGCCCTGTAGTCGTCAGTGTACCTGGTACATACGTCAGCCACGTATGTACATAGAGATAAGAGCCACACGCGACACCCCTTTTTTTTTTTTTTTTATCGTCCCGTCCGGTTACCCAGCATCAATTCATCAATTTTCCTTGGAAGACATGATCGCGTATATATACAGTATCCGTACTCGCAATGTTCCTAGAGCTTTGGCTCGCTTGTTCATATGATATTGATGATTAATACATGTCTACTTGTCAGATTCAAAGTTATTCACTCGTGTATCTTGTCACTGTGTATTCAACAACAATCAGAGACAAGTAATGTAGAATGCAAGCGCCTGTATGTAAGCTTAGAAGATATGACGCTATCACGCTTTGAATGCCTTAGAGCCACTGCGATGGGTCCATAAGAGTTCTAAAGTCAACGCCCATTCTCAGTCGAAACAAATCGACTTTCACTTATTTTATTTCGCTAATAAACAAGAGATGTAACGGCCATATTAATATCAATTTCCAATTCTCAGATACTCGGCAATCAAGCGCCGCGAGAGGCGTCTAAGTCTAGGTAGTTCTAGGTACAGTACACACATCGATTATCCCACAGTCCTCTAGTATTATCACCTAAGCCGCCGACAACCCAGACGAGAGCACAAAAGAAAGGGCGAGGGGGGCGAAAATCTAGTTCTTTATGGGGTGCTGCCAAGGGATGCAGCCCACGAACGGCTCGCCGCCGCCGACGAAGCTGAGGGGGACGCCGCGGGCCATGCGCTCGCCGAAGAGGCGGCGCACGAGCCACAGCTCGAGCCAGTCGGGGAAGAGCGGCATCACGACCTGGTCCCAGAGCCAGTGCAGCGTCGACGCCCACGCGTCGGTGCGCGTGTGCATCCGCGACGCCGCGTAGTCGCTCTCGAGGTTCGCGCGCCGCGACGTCTGGTAGCGGTCGAAGACGGCCGCGAGCGCCTGCGTGCTGGGCTGCTTCGGGCTGTTCTTCTTCTCTCCGTCGGAGTTAGGGTGCAGCAGGTCGTACAGCCCGTTGGTCAGCACGGCGGCGTCCTGGATCCCGTTGTTGTACCCGAGCCCCGAGTTGGGCGTGAACTTGTGCGCGGCGTCGCCGGCGAGCACGAGGCGGCCGCCGGAGTGCCAGCGGCGCAGGATGCCCTCGTCGAGGTTCGTCATGTCGGCGTGGTAGCGCTGGGCGAACATGTCGCGCACGCGCAGGGAGCCGTCGAGCGGCATGTCGCCCCACTTGTCGGCGTACGCCTCGACGTCGGCCTGCGTGTAGCGCGCCGGCTCGCGCGTCGGCGTCGCCAGCCGCTCGTACACGAACATCCACGACCGCTTCTCCCCCACCAGGAACTGCGCCGAGTGCCCCGGCCCGTGGACGTCCTGTGCCGACCCCGGCCCCCCGTGCTCCTTGCCCTCGCCCTGCGACGGGAACGAGCACCACATCATCCGGTACGTCGACAGGAACGGGTTCTCCTCGTCCACCTCGCCCGACGCCGCCTCCTGCAGCGCGAGGGCCCGGATCTTCTTGCGCACCACGCTGTGCACGCCGTCGCAGCCGACGACGATGGACCCCTCGTACCGCGTGCCGTCCCTGCACTGGACGGCGGCGCCCGAGTCGTCCACCGTGATGTCGCTCACGACCTTGTCCGTGAAGACTTTGGCCTGGTCGGCTTTTCTCAGGCCTTCGTAGAGACCTCTGACCAGCCAGGCCCGGTTGATGATCTGCGCGCTGTGGCCGTAGCTTGTCGAGGGCAGATCTAGATTAGCGTCTCGAATAGCCTATCGGGGTAGGATATTGCGACAGCTTACTAGGTTGCTAGTTGGTTGAACCCATGACGGGATGCACTCCAAGTGCCGCCAATGCCGTGGCGCAGGTTGATTATTGCCGGGTCGCCGATGCTCATGAGACGATCCAGGAGACCGACCTGGGAGAGGACGCGCAAACCGTGGGGGTGGATGATAATACTCGCTCCCCTATCCTCCCCGATCGTCGGCCGACGCTCCAGTACGACAAAGTCGATTCCAGCCTTGGAGAGGGTGTGTGCCATGGTTAGGCCGACAGGGCCACCGCCCACTATGATAACTCGGAAGTTTCCTTTGGCCATTGTGCCCTGATGTCGAACCAAAGTTGAGGATGTATCGAGTCGTTATTGTTTTTTCTTTACAAGTTAAAGCAATAAACCATCTTGACAACTCTCTAAACAGTGCGTCGTTGCCCAGCTTCTTTATATATATCTTGGATAGGTGTATATATAAGCGCCTACTTAAGTAGCCTACGTGATATCCTAGGCCATCTCACCCTCAGGCCACCCATCCTGTCACTCATCCTGCAGACCGATGGCACGGGTGCGGATGCTGACATGGTAACATTATTCATCAGGTCCGCCCCCCAAAAGGACCTGTGCATACGGCTGTTAATCCAACCTCCGCGGAAACCGACTCCACCCAATTCCAGCTATCGACGCGTTCATAGGCTACCTGTGCCCCTTGCATGAGGATTCAGGGAGTTAACTCGATGTTGTCGCAGTATAAAGCCGACGCAGGCATCATCAAAGGCTTCAAAACTCGGCCAGTTTGGTCAAGTTTGGCCTGACTATAGAACGACTGGGTTGTTGATAAACCCCGAGCTGCCGACGTTTGCTACGGTGGTCCTCTGAATTTGTCATTTTGTATAAGCGATGCCTCTCCTGTCGAGTGCTGATAGGCAAGCTATACACAAATGCAACTCAGCACCGTCTCATCGATAATGGAGACCGAGCTGGACCCCTTATCGCCGATGCAAGCGGCCCAGATGTCGGTGTCACATAGCGTCCGCCTTCCCGCATTTCCACTTCCACGCGGCATCAGGGCTGGCAGTGACCTGACACAGGCAGCTGCCTGGTAGGGGACCTAATGCTGGCTATGTTTGTGCCCAAGCACTGGAACCTTCAGCTGAGATTAGGGCGTCAGGGTCAAGCGCCGAGTTGGATGGCCCCATACCCAACGCCGATGTCCGACGCCCCATGCCGACCCGGGGACACTGGAGCTTTTACTACATATGTAGCAACCGCCGTGTCTCAGGGATGAATAGCATCATTTCGCTACCACTCTGAACTACCTAGCTACCTTGACTCTTATTAAGTATGAAGAGAATGGATACGCTATCGTCTGATTACTCCACCAACCATCGGGATAAGTCAATATCAGGCTTGACATCGGGCTCGTCATCGTACTCCACCGACTATTCGGAGAAGTCAGCAACAGGCTCGACAGCGAGCTGAACATCGCGCTGGACCCGGGGCTCAGCACCAGACTTAGCCCGGAGCGCAACGCCAGGCTCAGCATCGAGCTCGATAGCGGGCTGAAAATCGGCCGAAGCCCGGTGATCAACCCGGGGCTCAGCAATCCGCTTAAAAAAGGAACGGATAATTGCGCCCGTCCCAGGTAGGCAGGGTAGGTAATCGGTCCAATCCCCAATCTCTGTTCTGTAGGTCTATGTTAACCTTTTCCATATCCCACAAGCTGTTCCTGTCTCCGCCGATGCACTCCCAGCCGCCGATTCCGTTGCTGTGCGCGAAGACGGTCATCCGGTGTTCGTACCAGTCCCAACCGCTGCCCTGGTCGTATATGTAGACCATTTCCAGACCTAGGGTGGGAGGGGGGCGTGTCAGCAATCGCGACGACTGTTCTTCAAGAGCGCAAAGGGCGTGAGCGGGACGGGCTCGACATGGACGAAGGCGCTGCCCACCTTGGCAATGATCGTTGTCGAAAAGATCGTGAAGCTTCCAGCTCGGGTCGAGAAAGCCGCGGATGCGCGAGAGGGTAAACGCCGGCGGCACGCCTGCGGTTGACTTATCTCGAAGGCGTCTCATCCGTCCGACGAGGCTTGCATTTCCCCGCAGAAACGGCTTGTCGTGCGCGCGTAGCATGTCGATGACCGACGATGCTAGTTCTTCGACTACTGGGCCCCGAGAGTCCGGGCACAGAAAGCTATAGGTGGGATCCAGGAGCTTGGGCTGCCAGTCCATGAATATCTGTCGCCCGTTGAACTCCATTTCCGGTTTTCGGCTCAGCCTCTTGTGATCCGCCCTCGCGATGCTGAGCAAGGCAAAGTGGTGCATGGCCGGCTCCGTATAGTCGAAGGCGATCTGCGCGGCCTTGCGGACATCGTTCAGGGTCGCCTGGGCAGGGCAGCTGAGCACTCGATAAACCGGAGGCATGATTAGTCTCGGGGCGAGGTGGAATCCGATAGTGTAGTTCCGGAACCGGCATCTCATCTGATGTACTGGCCGAGCTGCTTCTCGGCACTCTTCGGTGCAGTAATAGGCCTCCAAGCATGCCGCACAGGCTCTACGATAATAATCCACGCGGTTGTCGCACTCGTCATGGCAGCAGGAGATTGATGTATGAGTAAGACGAGGCATTGTGTAGCAGTGAAAGAATGAATTTAAAGTATCATCCAAGTTGTTACATCGCTGATGTTGTTTCCGTCTGGATCGAATGCAAGAAAGCTATGGCGGTCGAGGCAGATGTGGTCCTATCAACGTACCTCCTTCCTACACTTACCAGTGTATTGAGTGGAAGTCGCGCTGCGTGACATCTCAAAGACGAGGAAGCTGAAAGCAGTACCCTAATCAGTCAGGAGAGTCGAGCGATTTGCTTTATTACATGGGGGAAAGCTATGCTGCTGAATCAACAACTGCCTACCTCACATATCTCCTTTACCAGATCAGCCTCAAAGCATAGCCAAGCCATGTATCAAGAGAGAAGAAGAAAAAACCCACACCCCAGCCCTATTCCCTCGTCTATGCTTCCACCAACTCAGTGATAGTAGCCAACCTCAGTAAATAGGTATCCCCTGCTGTCGTTAGGCATTCGTCATATTACCGACACAGAGCATACGAGAGAGAATCAGCTCAGCCTTCTGTCGTCTACTGACCGAGCAGCTCCTGCGCCAGCTGAGCCTCGTCCTCGTCGGTGAGCGCGAGTCCCTTGACGCGCTCGGCCTTGGCGTCGTCGAAGCGCCACAGGCCGCCCGTCTTGTCGGCGTCGCCGTTGACGGCCACCCCGACGTTGGGCGCGAGCTCCGTGAGCGTCGTGTCCGGCTCGGCCAGCGCCGTGAAGTACCTGCGTTCCCAGTCGCGCCCCTCGGCCTGCTCCTTCTTCCGCATCGACCGCTGCGCCTGCTCGATCTTGGTCTTCTCCCGCCCCACTGAGTCCATGTCGCCCTTGGCGATCCCCGCCGCCACGCTCGCCCACGCGCGCCGCGACTCCAGCGGGTGCTGCTTGTCGACCGGCGCCACGATGAGCTCCGAGATGGAGGTCAGCGTGGGATCCCACGTCTCCAGGAGTGTCTTGGAAGAGTTGCTCTTGACCGGCCCCGAGTGCATCTCGAAAGCCTTGGTCCACTGGCCGGAGCAGTTGTAGAGCACCTCCTTTTCCTTGCCCGTGGGATATAGGGTAGCCGTGAATGAGTTTTTCTTGCCGCTGAGCCATCCTTTGCCGCTGTAGTCGACCTTGGCAGTGAATCCCGTCGATGACGTGATGTATGACGCGCTGTCAAGCTCGATGAAGGGCGCGCCGAAAATGAGTCCTTCGACGTGAAGGGATGGCAAGGTAATGAGATATGTGTCTTCCTCTCCCGGCTTCGAGGGATCTGGGACCGTGAGGACGGCGTGTCCTATCTGCTTGATATTGATAGTCTTGGAGAAGCTGGCCTTCTGGGCATTATACCCCTGGAGATGGACTTTGCTGGGGATGTTGGTAATACTATACGCAGTCGCCGGCGGGTGGTGGCTACAAGCTTTTGGTTAGCAGACCATTTCGCCGTGCTGATAAGTCCAAGGTTGATGGAACTAGCTTACTTGACTTGTTCGCTGACCAGTTCCGTGGTGCCAGCATCGTCCTCCCACTTTCCCAGGAACAGTTCACCCAGAAATGGGTTAAGAGGCTTCTTCTCGTTGCCATATTGCTCGCTTCGACTCGCGTACTGCTGCTTCAGGGTGGTCAAGAACCATTTCAGCACCAGCAAGGCTCTCTTTGCGGGGTCGGTCTCCTTCGCCGGCGCGGCAAAGACGCTGGGGTGTTCTGCCCAGTACGAGCTGAACTCGGTAAGACTCGTGGAGGAAAGGATGAACGGGGGAGCTGTCAGGGACGAGAGGTCGCCGTTGAAGGAGGCAATAGACTATCCCCAAGTTTCGTCAGCAGCAGCGCCTAACAGGCAGGACGGGTAGATCATTTAGACAGAACAGGCCGTGTATATGAACTGACTTTGAGGAACGAGGTCCAGCTGGAGCCAGCGGCTTGGGGGTTTGGTGTAGCTTCTGACATTGTTCTGACGTTTACAGGAGACGGAGACGTGGAATGCGGACTCGTGAGGCTGTACTCTCTGGGGTGTTACCGTTTGTAGGTGGCCAGGCTGCCGAACTCGAGTCCAAAGAGCTGGTTACAAGTTCGCAGTTGCAGACGTAGAAGACGACGAGGCGGATGGGATAACTTAGATATTCTGGCGGGGAAGACAGAGGTCCACAAAGAAGTCCGGGGACTAGGCTCTCGACTAGTTGATAGATAGATCGGGCTGAGTAGTGCTGATCACAAGGCGCGGGCACTTGGTCGAGAACAAGGCTGTATTATGCTTCGCACAAGTCGAGAATCGCTTTGTCACGGCGTTATTGTTCGTTTTCGGCTGAGGGCGCACGAGACGGTATGAGTGCGTTGCATGTATGCCCAAGCATGTATACGAACACCTAATATGCAACCCTAGTTCAGATTATGCGTATCTGCAGGTTATTTGGGGGGTAGATTTGAGCAGAGGAGAAAGGCGGTATTCCCAGATTTTTGACGTCAAAACAAGCCCCTCTTCCCCCAACATCTTGCTTTCCCCACACGTCATCGAACCCCTTGGCTACCTCCTACCTTAGGTGCCTGGTAGGTGACTCTGCCGCTACCAATCGGGCCACTGTAGCTGCGACAATCTTGGCTCTGCCTGTCTCGGTATCGATTTGTACCTGCCCACACAAACCATCGCGTGCTCAAGCTTACCGTCGCATTCGTCGATCAAGCGACCATGCCTCCCAAGTTGATCTATCTGTATGTCCAGATGTTTCGAGTCTAGAGAGATCACGGCCGTCCAACCGTCTTATTTATGTAAGAGCCCAGAGCTATTCTCTCCTGTGGCCTTGAATATGTCGAGATACTAGTATATACCTAGGCACTCACACGTGAGGAGCCCCTAGATGCTACATACATATTACAGCAAATATACATGTATATCGTAACCTCGCAGCGTCGCACTGCATTTCATCGCCATTCAGCAGATTGCCGTTCCGCCCCTACTGAGCACCTGTCCTGTCCCGCAGGCGCGTGAAAAAGGGGCACCCATAAAACAGTCCGGCCAATGACTCCAGCAATCAGCAGCGCTGCTCACCGGATCTGTAAACGGGATCAAGGTGCAAACAAACAACGACCCGAGTCTAATTAGTATTAAGCTCATTATGGGATTAGGTACAGTCCCTCCAGGGTATCATTCCAAGCCGTACCTCTCCCGTTCGCGAATTCTATACCACTACCCCTTCGAAGTAGGTAGCCGAGACCTGTCCTTGTGCCGCACCAGCCCTATATATACGTATATGTGTGTAGTGTGTTCGTAAGTGTAACAAGGTTTTGTATACACAGTAAAACCTGCAAAAAGAAAGGGGACGGGAAATCCATTCTAGACTGAATGGCATGAGCTTTCTAGCTTTTCAGCTGCTTGCCCATTTATGCCCGAGAACCGGCCGTCCGCGGGGTCCCCAAGAATCGCCCAGCGTGCATAGTGGCACTGCTGACGGCTCGGGTCGAACGTCCAAGCTAAACATGACGTCGAGCGTTCCTGGCAGATTTTGACGCATTCGTCCACCTCCGTGACCTTGTCGATGGTCGTGCTGTATTCGTCAAGTCGCCCAACGTAATCGACGTTAGGTCGGATCGGCTCGGCAACGAAGGACGAGAAGGCCGGTGCGCCATAGATCTTCCCCAGCTGTCTCCAAAAAACAGGTTCCGTCATCTTCTTGAAGGTTTCGCCCACGTGCAGCATGGCATCATCACGGCCAAGGCCGTGGAAGGAAACCAGAGGCAGGCAGAATCGATCTGCCCACATTCGCGTCATCCACGGAGGTTCGCCGTTAAACAGCCGTCTGTATGTTTCGTCAAGGTAGACTCCGATCTTCATGAAGGTTGTGGACAGCAGCTTGTCACCCCAGATCGCCGTGGTCGATTCCTCATGAGCTTCGGCAACGACCTCGGGGTGCTGGTCGTACAGCTTGCTCAGGGCGGCGCCGGACATGATGACCGACGAACCGCCGTGGGGGAATCGACCCTTATAATCGCCCACGGGATTCCCGATGAGCTGCGGCTTTGCGGGATCCAGATGCCCCAGGACCAGAGCCAAGGATGATTTGATGATGTAGGTATCGTCATCTGCCATGACGTACCACTTCTTCTTGGGCATCGTCTGCCACATGTATTCGAGGCTGGGAATGAACTAGAGCACGGTTAGCTACTGTTTGCTGGGTCGGAATCCGCGGCATTTGTCGGACCTTCATTGCGTCAAGTTCCCAGCCCATGTTCTTTCCTATTGCGTCGGCGAGCATCCATTCTTCTCCCTCGATGGCCTCAGACATGGTCGTGTATTTCATTACTCGTTCGTGCTGTTCCTGGCCCTTGAGACCGCCTTGCTCCAGGCTCCACCCGATGATGTCGACAATTGGCACCTCTTTGCCATTGTCCATAGTAAAGTTCTTTTGGTCCTCGAACAACGGGAAATCCTGGACGACTATGGTGTCGGCAAAGAAGGACTCGTCGCTCAGCGCCCGCACTGCTTTCGATACCCGGTTCCTCGTCCCGAACCCAGTCTTCACTATTATGCCTACGTCGTTGACGGGATCGATTGGATACGGCTGTGGCTTGAAGAGCCAACTATCGCTCGGAAGGCTATTCTGGTAGTAGTCCTGGATGACATTGTGCTGGAACCTTAGGAACGACCTGGGTCGGCTGTCGTAGGGCGTGAGGTTGTAGAGTATGAAGAGGAAAACAAAGACGCCTATTGTGATCTTTTGCGATCGAGAGGGGCGTGTCATACAAGAGCGAATCGACCTTCGCTCTGCGACGCCCATCCTTGCGGCGAACTCGACTATTTGCTGGATTTACGATCGTACCCGTAGTACAACAGCTACCAATGACCCAAAAATATGCCAAGTAGCGGGACCCAACCCATGCATAGGATGAAGGAGAGTCGGGAACGATCGTGGACGCGAAGCCAGGGAGGGAGACGAATGAGGAAATGTGAGGTTACAGCTCATTCAAACTCCAGACCCCAAGATGAGAAGAGAAGAAGATAACGAGCGTGAGAAGTTGGAAAGCTGGAAGTGTCGGAAGAGAGAGAGTGAGAGAGAGGGAGAGGTACCTATGCGGGGGATAAAGGAGAGTGATCGGGCTAATTTTAGCTGCGTATCGTTAATCATTGACCTCTAAAAGGAGAAGTCCAGGGGGGGCGCCGAGTTGCGATACGGGGCCAGACACGCTACGCGGCAGCGCTACGGGCAGGCGGGGCGACGAAATGCCCTGAATGCCCTGAAGCAGCCCGAGCACGCCGGGCCAGCCTGCCAGCCCAGAGCTCGATCGAATTTTAGTGCCTTGCCGTCCCGTCGCATTAGCTGGCTAGCAAGCTCTTACCTTGTAACCTGCATCTGAGCAGCTAAGGAACCAGGATCTTCATTCGGCGGTCTGCCGGCTCGATGCGAAGATTACGCGTACTTACATGTACCTGGGCTACTTCACACGCGCAGACTGGCCAGGTAGCACTCTGATTCGGTACCTTGCAGTGACTATGAACGGGTATTTCCATCACAGATCGAATCTACATAGTACACGGAATAAATGCGCTGCGCAAATGACTTTATCATCTAAACCGCCGTCATGTCTCAGACGCAACTAAAGATCGATGTAAGGGGGAAATACGAAGAGAAAAAATGGTACTAACAAATGCCAACCTCATTAATTGCTAACACAAAGGCTATTATGTAGCATTCACTCATACGATTTATTTCCATGCGCTATACCTGTTTGGTCTAGATAGCCTACGAACTGAATTCATGCCGGATCTGTCAGACGCATCCAAGTCTTTACATAATATACGACAACACTGTCGAATATCGAATATGTGTCGTGACAAGTGCTCAAGTTTGCTTGAGCCTTCTCGACTAGTCCTGAGTCTTGGTGACGACTTCGTTGGCAGCCATGACTACAGGTAGAGTATCAGGGGCCTTAGGCGCACTTCCTTTGCCCCAATATTCTGCGGCTAACTGGCCAGGCTAGCTGGGGATCGCGAGAACCGATATTAAAAGAGTCAAGCCACCGACCTCTTGTGTCTCCATGTCCTTCTTCATCACAATAAAGACGCCATGCCTCAGTTTATGGAGCCTTCGGGCTTCATCACCGCCTCGTCCGTGACAAATGGTATTATCTACCTAGCATTAGTTGGTCTTGCAGCCCTCTTCTACCGCTTGTATCAAGTGCGAATGCTTTTTCGGCGAGTCCAGAATGAACATGGAATTGTGAGTAACTCTTAGTCTACCGAGTCTTGTTTTCAAGACGACAACGCCCGGTTCTGATCGTATGACACGTATAGCCCATGCTGCCTCATTCCTTTCTCTTCGGCCATCTCGTGTCAATTACGAAGGTCCATATGAAGTACAAGATCCCGCGAGACGGGCACGGTCACTGGGTATTCCACCATCTGAAACTAGAATACCCCGAAATCGCTGGTAAAGGCATCATCTATCTGGACGTTTGGCCGATGGGATACCCGATGATCGCAGTCTGTCGCCCAGAGATGATGGATGGCCCAGTTCACTCAAGAGCACAGCCTCCCGAAATACTGGGCTATGAGAGATGTTGAGTTCAAGTCCTTTACAAGAGGCCAAGAATGGAAGACGGCTCGAAGCATGTTTAATCCTGGTTTCTCGGCCAAGAATCTGCTATCTCTAGTGCCTGATATGATGGAAGAGGTTTTGGTCTTTCGGGAGCGGCTGAGAGAAGCCGCCTCGTCCGGGGATGTGGTGAAGCTTGAAGACCTTACGACCGGTGTGACCGTTGACATTATTGGACGCGCCGTACTGTAAGTCTGGCATATCCAAATACCATTAGTATAGCCCTATTGGTGGCTAACTTGAACATAGCGGAACACGTCTACAGACACAAGTCAAAGCAAGCCGGCTAATGGAGACCATGAAATCTCAGCTGAGCCTGATCTACATAGAGCTAGACCTCACCAAGCTGTTGAACCCGCTTCGCCCCCTGAAACACTGGATATATAACCGCATGATACAGAACGAGCTGACGCCTTACATCCTCAACACGGCGCAAAACTACGAGAAGATCGAGGGGCCCAAGACCATCGTCGCCCTTGCGCTGAAGTCCTACGTCGAAGAAACGCAGGACTACTCCGCCCGAGGCAACATCCCAGCCGACTTCATCGACCGGGTCATCAAGCACATCAAGATCTTCATGTTCGCGGGGCACGACACGACGGCGACGGCGCTCGCCTACATCTACTACCTGCTGGGCAAGCACCCGGACAAGGCGGCCAAGCTGCGGGCCGAGCACGACGAGGTGCTGGGCGCCGACGTGTCGGCCGCCGCGGACCGCATCCGCGCGGACCCGACGCTGCTCAACCGGCTGCCGTACACGGCGGCAGTGCTCAAGGAGACGCTGCGGCTGTTCCCGCCCGTCGGCGGCAGCATCCGCGAGGCGCCCGCGGGCCACTTCCTGACGCACCCGGACACGGGCGCGCGCTACCCGACGCACGGCTTCATGATCCACTCGTCCGTCTCCACGCTGCTGCGCGACCCCGCCTACTGGCCCGACCCGGACTCCTTCGCGCCCGAGCGCTTCACGGCGGCGGCGGCCGAGACCCGCACCCGCGGCGCATGGCGCCCCTTCGAGGTCGGCCCCCGCGCCTGCATCGGCCAAGAGCTCGTCGCCGTCGAGGTCCGCCTTATACTCGCACTCACCGCCCGCGAGTTCGACGTCGAGGGCGCGTATCCCGCCGCCGCGCAGGAGTGGATGGGCGAGAAGGCTTATCAGGTCTCCATCCCAGAGCTCGTTGCTACCGCGCATATCAAGGATGGGCTGCCGGTGAGGATACGCTCTCGAAAAGTAGAGTGACGATAATGATCATGCTACTTTTCTCGATTAGTAGACTATTAGTATATCATATGTACACATTATGTCTACCTTAGGTAGGCATGCTCGTGGAAGTTATTGATACTTGATACAATCTAATGATGTAAATTGGGGCCGAGGCTCACAGATGCTTCTATGAAAAATACTCCCAAAAAAAACCCAAGTATATCATCCAACTCCTTTTTCTTTCAGACACATGACCCACATCGTCATTACCATCTCAACCCTCCAGTCCAGCCCTAACCTCCCTAGAGAGGTCCGTGGATTTAACCTTGTGCTGATTATGCTTCCTCTTGACGACCTTAGCCCTAGCCCTGACGAGCGGGTTATTCGGGATCGCCTTGCTCACGAGCTCCTCCCTCCACGCCTGGACGCCGTCCTGCAGGTCGGCGGTCCAGCCGGCGGTGCCCAGGTCCCAGCGGTCGATGAGGCGGATGACGGTGGCGGCGACGCACCGCGGGTCGATCTGCAGCTGCTCCGCCTCGTGCGTCCGCCAGCGGTCCAGCTGCCGCAGCAGCAGCTCGTCCTGGCGTCCGACGCACTCGCACGCCGCCCCGGCCTCGTGCCGGATCCGCGGCCTCGCCGGAAGCCCCAGCTGGTCCAGCTCGATGGTGCAACCCCAGGGGAGGTCGACCGTTGCCGGGATGCGTCTGGAGTATGCCATTTTATGCTGTTGTTCTTATTTTATTTTATTTTATTTTATTTATTTTTTTTTTTGGTTGATGCTGCTCCGGACTTGAGAGGGAGAGTGTCGGTGGTCGTGGTCTGCGGTAAATTTTCTTTTACCTGTGAACCTCTGAAGATCTTGTAGTCTTCTTGCCACGCATACAGCTGCTCGGCTAGAACAACTGCGTCCGCGACGTCGTGTCATCCCCCGTTTCTAAGCCATCGACGCACTATATACGATTCAAGGGATGCTTGTCCGCTGTCTCTATGTAGGATCGGATGTGAATGCAGTTGACAAAAAGGCTAACATTCTATTTGAAACCATGTCTTGTCTTCTGGCCCCTCGTATTATTCTTAAGGAGTGGTATAAAGATTCTTGTTGACGCCCTTTATCATCATCATTGTCGTGAAACTCACCACAGTCAGAGCTGGCTTTGTCGTGAGTACTTGAATGCAATAGCTTATTCAAGCATAAGCCCTGGATGTGATTCGTACAGCTCCAACAAGGACATTATTTGTGTATAGTTTCAAGGGAGAAAGCTCGGTTGCCGTTTATGGTACTCATGACATGTACGTTCGTGTTGCCCTTAACGATACCTACACGTATGTGTTTTATTGAACACTTGTGACTGCGCTCCTTTTCACTTGCATCGTCACTTGTGAGAAGTTGACAACGAAAATTATATAGAAATGGTTAATTGCATAAACGTGGTAGAGAAATCGCATAAAATACTACAAAGGGGCCATTGTATTGGCCAAAATGGTGGACGAGCAGGGAGTCGAACCCTGGACTTCTCGCATGCAAAGCGAGCACTCTACCACTGAGTTACACGCCCTCACGGATGGATTGTTAGGTAACCATAGATGAGACATGTAATATTGTGGCTATATATAACACTAAAACACAAGGCCACGCTAACAGAGGTTGAGATTACTAGGAAGAATAACGTAACCCCGTTACCAGACTGTCGCCATTCATCTATCACCCTTCATTAGTTTCTAGCCATTCAAAGCGTCGCGATGACAAATCAACGAGTGTCCCGATAGGCCGATACAATGCAGTATCCCGTCTAGTTGATTGTATATGCCGCCGGCTACGGAGCTGTGGGTTTCAGATGGTCGTCTTAGCCTAGGTTCGGTTAGGTAGCAAGCCAACGGCTTCATTCAAGTAAACCCCATATCGCTGCCTCTAAGGCCTGATCCGAATCTACAGCGTCCCGCATATACAGATCCGTAGATCATCTCACCCGCAATACCCCGCATCCCGCCATGGCACCTCACAACATCCAGGACGAAGGCCCGGCCGACCTCGAGGACAAGGCGGCCATCGCCGAGGTCAGGCCGCCGACACCGCCGCCCATGTCGGCGAGCCCCCCGCGCATGCTCATCATCGGCGCGGGGTCGCGGGGTCGCGTCTATGGCCGGTGCACCATGCAGTCGAGCAACGGCGTCGTGGTCACCGTATGCGAGCCTGACGTCTACAAGCGGGAGGAGTACGTGCGCAGCTTCATCTGGCCCGACAGCAGCACCCCGGCCCCCGAGGGCTCGAGCTTCGCCGACTGGCGAGACTTTATCGCTTGGGAGCAGCGGCGGCGAGAGCGCGAGGCAGCCGGCGAGCCGGACGTGCCCGAGGGCGTCGACGCGGCCTTCGTGTGCGTGCGCGACGAGATGCACCGGGACGTAGTGGTGGCGCTCGCGCCGCTCGGCCTACACGTCATGTGCGAGAAGCCGCTGGCGACGACGCTGGCCGACTGCGTCGACATCTACCGCGCGATGGCGCCGTGGCAGCCCACGCGCGTTTTCTCCGTCGGCCACGTGCTGCGCTACTCGCCGCACAATATGCTGCTGCGTAAGCTGCTGCTCGAGGACCGCGCGATCGGCGACGTCCTCAGCGTCGTGCATACCGAGCCCGTCGGCTTCTGGCACTTTGCCCACTCGTACGTGCGCGGCAACTGGCGCAAGGAGTCGACCACCGCGCCCTCGCTGCTGACCAAGAGCTGCCACGACCTCGACCTCATAATGTGGCTGCTGTGCTCGCCGCCGCCGTCGGCGCCCGAGCAGCCCCCGCACCTGCCATCCGAGATCGCGTCCTCGGGCGCGCTACAGTTCTTCCGGCGCAGCCGCAAGCCGCGGGCCGCGGGCGCCGCCACCAACTGCCTGTCGTGCGCGGCGGAGCCGGACTGCATGTACTCGAGCCGGCGCGTGTACGAGAGCGGGCGGCACCAGGGCCTCGAGACGGGCAACACGCGCTGGCCCATGAGCGTCGTGATGCCCGACATCGAGAGCTTCGGCGGCGACATCGAGAGCGCGCGCCCCGAGCTCCTGCGCCGCCTCGCCGAGGACTACGACGCCGCCACCCCGCAGGCCGACGTCGACGCGCGCAACTGGTTCGGCCGCTGCGTCTTCGAGTCCGACAACGACGTGTGCGACGAGCAGGTCGTCACGATGCGCTGGGACGAGGACCCGCTGCCGTCGGACCCGACAAACTCGGCAGCCTCGACAGACCCGCTGTCCAACTCGGTCGGCGCCCGCGGCGCCAAGCAGGCCACCTTCCACATGGTGGCGCAGACGAAGCGGCAGTGCGTGCGCTTCACGTACGTGTACGGGACCACCGGCGAGATCTACGCCGACTCGCGCACGATCGAGGTCGAGGACTTCCGCGCGGGGACGCGACGCGCGTACCACCCCAAGCTCGAGAGCCTCGGCCACGGCGGCGGCGACCACGGCATCACGCGCCAGTTCGTGCTCGCCGTCGACCGCGTCAAGAACCACGGCTGCGACGCGCCCCGCGCTCAGCGCGAGCTCGTCGGCTGCGGCCTCGAGGACATCGTCCGCAGCCACGCCGTTGTCTTCGCCGCAGAGCACGCCCGCGTCGGGAAGGAGGTCGTCGACTGGAGGGCCTGGTGGGACGAGCACGTCGGTAAGGTGGTGGGGTGACCGGGTCTTGCTTAGGTTCGCGTTAGTTTTTGCCCGCTTACGGGTAGTTGTGTGTCTGTTTTGTGAGGTAGTGCATGAGGAACGGGTGCATATACGGATAGGGGTTACGGATAGTGTCGGGCGTTGGAGTCTAGTTTTGTCGTCGGCCTCTGGTAAGTTGTGAACAAGACGACCTGGAGTGAGTTTTTAGATGGCAATAATGGTGATGATAGTCTTCAAATGTTACCCTAGGTATTCCTAGAGTGTGCTACCTTTCACCCCAAATCGGTCTAATATACAAAGCTATGAGTCAATGTCCTTTAGGTTGCGATCCAGTTGACAATGACTCGTTGAAGTTGGCGACACGATCTACGAAATCTTGAGACCCCAAAATTTATTGTGAACCTCAGGTTCTGGGTATCTCCGCCTCGCGGCTACGCTGCAACACCTCGAAATAATCCCGCAGGGCTTTCTCACGGCGCCGCCGCATTTTATGTGCTTGGTCCAAATCGCCCGCCTCGCGATACCAACTCTCCAGCGTCTCCATGTCCTCGAAGATCTGCGGCTCGCTGAAGCCGCGCCCGGCCTCGACGGCGTCGACGGCCCTCTCCAGGGCGTCCCGGGCTAAAGCGTGGCGAGGGTTCTCCTTAGCCGGCGAGCCGTCTACGCCGCACCGGCTTCGATGAAATTGTGCGATGACGCGCCACGGAACCCACCGCGTCCAGTCGTACCGCTTGGATACGTCGTCGACGATCCGGAGAGAAGCATAGGAAAGTTCTGCTGAATGCTCATCGTAAGGTCCGTTCTGCCACAGATAGGCAGCGGGTTCGATGAGCCTCATGACATTCGGGGAGTGGTGGGTGTCCTGGGGAGAGACAGATGTCGAAGCAGAACTGACCGCTCTTCGGAGAGACGACAAGTTGGTTCTCGTAGAGTTGAAGAGGATCAAATCTCCCAGCAAGAAAAAGCACATCGAAGGTGCGATGGTCTGCGCCAAGTCATTCGTCTCGAGTAACATCTCGACGATACTCTCCATGCAGATAAAAACAAAGTCAACTCCGGTCTCTAGTGCATTGTCCTTGAATACTCCAGCCAAGGCTGTGAACGCCCTACAGAGTGTACTTGACGACCCCAAGGTCGCTTCTGCGTATCCCGCGAGGTATCTCCACAGTTCTTTGGCGAGCCCGTGGTTAGGGGCTATGGCGCTAGCTACCAGCAAGTCAAACAGGCCAAGAGCAGAGGGCTGTTTGACGAGAAGATGTAGCGAGAAGAAGGCACGCTGGCCAAGCAATGAGCCCAGAGGGGTTTGGCCCCTAGAGAAGAACCAACAGGCCCGGCTGAAGTCTCTGGTGGCTTCGCATAGGCGGCCATCGAAATAGACGTTGAAGTCGTCCTCAAACCTGGCTGGCGCCGCAGGTGAGTCTCGCCATGCCGAGGTAAGGTCTCTAAAGCTCGAAAGAAGGATCTCCTGGGCGTGCAAATGAGAAGGTAGGCTCATATGTCGAGGTTCAGCCAGCGGAGGCGTCGACGCTCTTAAGTAATCCGGCAGGTCACCGTCGGCGGTAGGCTGAGCAAGTTCACGGCTTGAGATGCCCCTCCGCTTCATATAAGTCTCAATATCGATCAACCTTCCATTGCGGTGGAAGGTTGTAGTCTTGCCTACAGCGCCTCGCTGGCGTTGCAACCGCAACATCGCCGCCACATCGTCCTTTCTGTTGTTTTTCACGAAGCCCCATTGAGCGAACTTTGCTTTGTACATCCGAGAACTGGCAGCAAATTAGTAACCTGGCCTAGATCGATAGGCAAATCCGCATCGCGAACTTTCACGGAATACTGACGTTGCTTTAAAGCCCCTACCCTGCATGTGCTGCGTAAGTTCGACAAGAGACCTGTTCTGCCCAATGTAAACATCGTATATCTCTTCCTTGTAGCGTTCCCATATCTCTGGTCGGATATGATGACGGGACGGGTTTTTACTGTGTCGTGTTGGCTTCCCTGGCTGAGCGACAGTGCTAGTGGCTGATTCAGAGATGCTTTGCCCGCCCGAGCTTGAAAGTTCCGGTCCGAGTTGCGGTATGGCTAAGCTTCCGTTCGCGTAAGATGACAGCCCTGGATCCGACGCGGTCATCTGTCTCTCAAATGAGATGCAGGACCCGCTGACCGTTACATCGTATTGATTTAGACTAGAGCCGGGACTTAAATTCTCAGTCTTAACGCTATGGTCCGGGGTAGAGTTATCAAGTTCCGCTGTCTTGACCGAACCGTCGGTATGGATCTTGGGTCTCAGAGCAGTCCCCGTTGGCAGGGATCTGAAGTGCGTACTCATGTGTGATACATGTAGCTTGACAGTCTTTGGCACCTATAGGAGCGCCAATGCATGCCTCTATGCAGGTTCATTACCTCGTTCGCCTTTAAATCAAGATGCAAAAGTACACGTAGGTTGGTTAACGGAATGGCAGAGCGTAAAAGCAATGCGGAGAAGGGGTACGGCTTGGCAAGCACCACCCATTTCCCTACCTGGCCGTTAGCGGATAACTGAATATTTTGAGCATATGCATTTATTGCATTTATCCAAGTGAACAAGGCAAAGTCTTCTATTTCAAAACCGTCATTTGTTGAACCATAACATAATTATAACTCGAACTTCACAAAGCTGTTTCTGACTCAATTGTACTCTAGGTACATTCCTAGGTACATACATGGACGTAGACGCCAGACATCCTGATCTAGTCACATGACCCTCAAATCATTCATCTTCTGGGTTGTGGGCCGTGGCGGTTATGAACCTACTGTGTAACAAGGTAAACGTGGGGCTTTGGCTCTTTAGAGAAAGTCACAACTGTAGTCTTGGATATCTCTTCCATGTCGTCTATTGTACCGTTAGACAACAGTGCTGATTCCGAAAAGTTGTGAGACCACCTCATGATCCACGCCAATGGCGTTGACTTCCAGACAGGCATTTGTTGTACCGAGGTGTCGACAGCCACCATGATAAAAAATGGCAGAGTTAGCAGTGCTAGCACTGTTGGAAAAGCCAGCCAAGCCCAGTTCACCTGCAAGCAGGTTGCGTAATGAATCACATCGCCCAGCGCTGGGTTGGAGTATGTCGTGTTGCCATGAGTGCGGACCCAGGCGGTCGCCATTTCGGAGATGTTGGCAAAAGCCCTATTGAGGCCTTCGAAGTCCATCCTAGTTCCGTTGTACAGTATCTGGATCATCTGCGGGCCACTGAAGTCTGAAAAGATGAGAGAAGAGTTGTACTCATCCATCACTGCTTTGACCTGGACTGTACCGTTCGTAGCATCGATGAACCATCGATCTAGGAAGCTATAGGCATCCGTGAGCATCATTTTGTATAAACACTCGTGCTCCAGGAGAGATGACTCCAGTGTATCGTTCATATCCGGCGATGTGAAGTTATATTGCACCCAGCGAGAATCAATGGTATATCCTCTGTCTTTGAGGTTCCCGCTCTCGTCTTCGGACACACATTGCATATCGACAATGCCCCAGCCTTGCTGATATAGACCATTAATATTATCAACCGAATTAGATGTTTCTTGTCGATGGATTAGGCGTTCCTTCAATTGGCATCTGTTGATAGTGGCATTGTAGAATCTAACACAGGGTTGGAGAGCGCAAGAGGCTGCGCCATAGCCCCGGCAATACCAAGTGTCGGTGTCATCTGGCGATGTACAGCCAGTGAGATTGTTTCCCGTTAGAGGATCGACGCCAAGTAACGAATCCTGAGTTGCTCCCTTCAGAATGGTCATCCCAAACTTTGAATTTCTGTACATTGATGACCAGGATCTGGCAACACACATGTCGGGCCAAGAGGTCATGTTCAGCCACGGTTCGTCCGGTATGTCGTCCCCCATATATAGACTGGAATTGATTCCCCATAGCTTCGTGCAATAAAGCGAGGTGTCAGTGGGCGATGAGCATCCGCGGTTGTTGGTTCTGGTGATGATAACGTTGGACGACAAATCCTTGCATGAACTACAATACCCCAATGTTCCGTATACTTCGGAGAAAGTGCAGTTGCCTGTCGAGCATTGCCGTGGAAGGTAAGTCTCGGCATTTGAAATCGATGTTGTAAGGGAGTCGAATGCACTGCCAGGGCTAATGATGGGTATCGTTTGAGGGTCTTTTAAACTGAATGAATTTGTTCGGGGCAACATGGCCTTCTCATCCGGAAGCTTGATGTTGCAATCTGTGGTTGTAAGAAGCTGTTGGATGAAAGGATCTATCGCAACAGACAGCAGTAGGATGAATGCACCTAAAGCTGTTCGAGGCTGTCGAATACGCCGACTCCAGAACAATCGCAAAGAACCCCAGGCTCCATTAGCGGCGTTGTTATACAAGGACATGTCATAAAGCGGACGGTCCACGGTGAACCAAGCCCATTGAAGTTGGCCAATGCATGACGCTACGACAAACGTCAGACAGGTCCGGAACACAACGCCGTAAATTGACAAGAGCGCATTGACGGATATCTTGAAGGGCCACTGTGGGACCGGCTGGCCGGCGTGAGGATACAGCGTTCCTAGGATAAGAAGAGGAATAGCTAGGACGAAGAAGGAGGCCACTAATTCCCATGACCAACTTGACAAGTTTTGTATGATATTGGAAGAGCGCCTTGTGCTCTCGGTATCAGCTTTGACACCCGAGGCTGAAGAAATGGACTTCCTGGGACCTTGTTGAGAAGAGATGGACGGCTTAGACGCTCTCTGTGCTTTTTCAGAAGGTAGTGGATCATACAGCTCAGAGGTCATGGCGATGAAATGAGTGCTCAAGGCTTTTCAAAAGCTAAGGCCGAGGGAGGTTTGCCAGGGCTAGGCCGTTCTCTCTTATCTCAGCATTGAAAATAGCAACAATGAGAAGAGGTTGATTTGCTTGCAGTCGACCCGTAATCTGAAGAATCGTTGGCCATTCTTAGTATTAATGTATATGTAGAAGGGTACCACCTACCTACCTAGGTAGGTACCTAAGAAGTGAGGTCACCAAGCGGAATCTATTGAAGCGTAAGGGCCAAAGTAGCCGTGTAACTAATGGCGTCTTTCTGCATATACGAGACCAGTGTGTTAGACACACTAGGAGGGTCGAGCATTTTGATCTCAGTCTCCCGAGGTAGGTAACATTCCCTCCTCGACGTAGGCGGTAGCGTGCTAAGAGGCAGAGTTAGGGGATGGGTGAATGGTCTTAAGATGGAGAAGTGACCTGAAAGTTTAAAGGATACCTGCAGGCAGCCATGTCGAGCATTGCTATTCTACTGGTTGCCACTCAGTCAATCAGATCCTCCGCGGCTGGCTGCTGTGCTTGCCATACGCTCGCGTAATCTCTCCGAGACAACATCGACGATGAAAAATAGGGGGTTCCACCTTCGACAATGTTTGAAGACCGTTGATAACACCCAACACGAGTGAAAGAAATAAAGGTGACTGTGTATCACCCATAAACGCGATATTCGTTAGCTCTCGTGGTATGTAAAGGAATTAGATTCCCCCTATATGCCGTCCGGTGCTATATACACATTACAATTAAAAAAAGGGGGGTATTGCAACATCTCAACACCATCTCTTATTCTCACGTGCTTGGTGGCGGCTCGTTCGGCAGAGGCCAGACGTCGAGATCGCGGGTGACCAGGATGCGGTTCATGGGGATGCCGGGCTGCTGGGGGTCGGCGGGCGGGGTACCGCCGCGGTCGTCGCCCGGCTCGCCGCCGGCGTTGCAGCTGGTCACGGACCACAGCTGGTCGGTGTCGGAGGGGCCGAGGCCGGTGTCGCCGCCGGAGCCGCCGGCGAGCTTGCGGCGGATGCGCGTGGAGTGCTTGTCGCGGACGTAGCGGGCGTCGTCGGACCCCGACCGGTTCGTCGACCCCACGCGGCGGCCGACGACGAGCCGGAAGAGCGGGTGGATGACGGGCATGCACGCGCAGCACACGCCCACGTTGACCTCGACCGTCGACAGGATCGCGACGATGACGAAGTTCCAGGTGGCGTCCGCCGGGTCCACGCTGGCGTTGGTGTAGCACCGGATGATGCTGATGACGGTGGCACTGCGGAATTCGTTAGAGGTGATTTCTGCTGTCTTGCTGAGATGGGCCAGGTCAACTTACATGGCCGCGACTAGGAACAAGGCGATCAGGCCTAGCTTGCGGATTGGAGACAGCTTCATGCCCCAGAGCAACGGCATGGGCAGAGTTATTATGACCACGTCGGCGAGGATGTTGGGCACGTTGGATCCGACTAGGAAGGCGGAGAGGTGGAAGCATTTGGAATCGGGGATCGTCTTGTCCCACGCCGCGGGAACTGGCGAGCCCTGGAAGATGGTGGTGAAGACGATGGCGATGCCCCAAGCCAGAACGAAGACCATCATAACGTAGCACGACACTCTGAACCTCTTGTCCACGTTGAACAGCCGCAGGTACAGCGTCAAGATGGAAAGCTTTATGAGCGTCACGTCGGTCGCATAGTAGAGCTCGCTCAGGTAAGTGTACTAAACCGGCATGAGTGATGGTGTGCTAGGTAGATTCTTTCCCCCTATTGCTGTTACGTACCAGGAGATAGGGTGCCAAGCTCGTTTTCGGCACAGCTTGGCTATGTTTACCTAGCCCATATCGTAGTGCCTCGATCAGAAATGCAAACTGCACAATGCATAGACTCTAGATTCGTCAGACTCAAGTTCGGTTCGTACCTCAGGCGGGGCAGGGCAGACTTACAACGGCCACGATGACCAGCCAGTCGTCACATCCTATCTTTTGGTGCGTGACTCTTCGTGCCACTATTCGCAAAGTGACGGCAATCATGGGCAGGATGGTGAAGACAACGAAAATGGGAAGTAGCACGGGCGACTGGTCTTTGGCCAGCTCCTCTTGGCTCAGGGGCTCCATGATGGCGTGGAGACGCTCCGTGGCCGTGGCTCCGTTGTGTCACTGGTATGTACGGCGAAAAGGAGGGGAAAGACCGGAACGCATGGCGTCTTGGGGCCACCCAGACTACATATATATCGGCCCGTGGCGTCTGTGCAGCGATATACCACAGAATGCAAAGTCGAATGGCGGGCCGTCTCGTCTGATATGATCTGGAGAAAGCAAGTGCTGCTCTAAGGCATGGCGCAACGGGACCCGAGGCGAAGGATTCGATTGCGACGCCATCGCAACGCCGTATGTCATGTCGATTGGCTGTATTCGCAGACTTGTCTTAAAACCCGCAGGTTGGTGGTATATTGCTTACGGTGGCACAATCGATCAGGGTCGTCTTGGAGGCGTCAGAACTGGACGAATCGGCCAGAGAACTGCCTTATACAGTGGAGTAGAGCTGTACCGTATGGTCGGGCCCTGGGCGGGGCCGATGAAACAGTGCCGTGCCGTCCTACCAGAGCGAGACGCTGTCAGTGTTAGCCTGCCGCCCTCGCGCCATCCCGCCCCATACCTGCCTCCTAGGTATCATGCAGGCGCTGGGACTTTTTGGGATGGCTGAATGGCTATTCGATAGCGAGAAGGTGTGGCTGCTTGGCCGCATGTCTTCGGCCCCGAACAGGATCTGATATTCAATTTCGGACGTGCCACACGTCCATCCAATAGTCACCTCGTCCGCCCATCAGTTGGTTACACGGCCGCTCCTAATCCTGTCACCGCCTTCAGATCATGATAAGAGTAGCATTCGATTTGTCTTAAATCCCATGCTTTCTGCAACAGCGGCATCTTGCTTTTCGAGTACCCCTATTCGAGTTTCAGCTCCCCTCATCGTTCCGACGACGGCTCTAGACCAAGCTGTCCCCGCCTTAGATATTTCAAAATGCCGTCCTTGACCTCCATGGCGGAGGCCATTCTTGCCCGTGCGAAGAAGATCGATGCTTACCTCGAGTCCCGGAATATCGCCTATCCGTCCTTCGACCAGGACACGCTCGACCAGCTGCCGGACGAACTGCAAGATAAACGCTGGGCACTGTCCAACGACGTTGATGAGTTGAAGCAACTGAGTCGAGGCCCTGCGCAATCCACCTTGGATGTGGCATTTCACGTGAGTAGTAGCCTCTGCTATTTTTCCTTTCAAAGTGATTCTTCCAGTGAGATTTGGAACAATGCCGTGTAACACGGGCAAAACAGTGGACTGCCGGGCTTGGCCTGCGCGTTGTGTATCGTTACAAGCTGGCAAATGCCGTGCCTCTCGACGGCACTGCATCCTATGCCGAGATCGCGGCCGCGTCAGGCCTCAAGGAGGACCTCTGTCGACGATTCATGCGTTTAGCCATGGGCAACCACATCTTCACCGAAGACCCCGAGACACAACGCGTGCGCCACACCGCGTCTTCTCGGCTACTAGCCACGGACGCGGGCTTTGCCGATGCCGTCGGCCTCGAGATAGACGACCTCGGACCCGCATCGTCCAAGGTGGTCGACGTATGGGAGAAGCACCAGCAGGACATGGCCGAGCCCAGCCAGTCCGCCTTTAGCATGTACAACGAAACTAACAAGACCTTCTTCGCCTTCGCTGCCACCCAGCCCGAGAGGGTGCGGCGTTTCGGCGCAGCCATGCACTACTTTACGAGCAGCGGGACCTGGGATCTGCGACACATGTTGTCGGCGTTTGACTGGGCGTCCATCGACCAGCCCGGCGCACAGGTCGTCGACATCGGGGGCGGCAACGGCCAGATCAGCCAGTACCTCGCGCGCCACACCACGCATACGCGCTTCATCGTGCAGGACCTCGCGCAGGTGGTGTCGACGGCGCCGGCGCAGCTTCCCGCTAACCTCGCGGACCGCGTCGAGTTCGTCGAGCACAATTTCTTCGAGCCGCAGACCGCTCAACCGCCAGCGGCCTTCCTGATGCGCTGGATCCTGCACAACTGGGCCGACAAGTACGCGGTCCAGATCCTGCGGGGCCTCGTGCCGGCCATGCGCCAGGGCACCAGGCTGCTCATCTACGAGTACGTGCTCGAGGACCGCCCCGTCACCAACATCAACGGCCGCTTCGGCTTCCAGATGGACGCCATAATGACGACCATCTTCAACGCGCAGGAGCGCACCGCCGCCGAGTACGAGCGTATTCTGAAGCTAGCGGACCCCCGTTTTGTGGTCGAGGCCGTGTGCCGTCCCGAAAACAGCACCATGAGTATCGTCCAAGTAGGCTGGACCGGGTAGAGGGGATGCTATGGTTTATATGGAACGCCCTGCCTCTTTTCCTATATCTCTTGATTATGATTAATCGAGTGACCTGGTAGACCGTCTAGATCGTATAGTTATATGTTCCCGCACCTAAATGCCACCGCCTCTAGCAACCTGTATCTCCTTACTAAAGGACATAATGCACGGAACTACTTCAAAGGTCGGTGTAACACAGCGCTATGCATGTAAAAGGGACAGCAATATCTCGGTAACCGAGCTCGAATTACTCCGATAGCGTACCTTTCGCCTTGATAGGTACCTGTAAGACCGCTGTCCCTCACGGTGCTGAATCACCTAAAAGTTCTCAATTCCCTCCACTATAGCGCCATGCTGAGATGCTACATAACATGGTGATCTCTCTTCGGAAGAGACACAGCTCTATTCTTCTCGTCCTGATAATGGCTCATTAGACATTGGAAGCAGCCTCGCGGAGATGTCAAAGTCCTGGATCGTGCTATCAAACGGCCACATTGGGCGTCTGATGCGCTTATGGCCGAGTCTCTTCAAGTCTTGATCAACACCGCCAGGCGTAAGACCCAGCATCCAGTCTCGCGCCATATCGTATAGCTCTGGTTCCAGGTAGCCGATCTTAACAATGACGATATCCGCCGAACGGGGCTCGAGGTCCAGCTCGGTGAAGTCGCTCTCGTGATGGTAAGGCTTGCGCAGCTTCGTCAGAATAGCAAAGACGCTGCCGACTTGCAAGACAACCTCCACCTCTGCGTGTACGTCGCCGTGCTTTATTGAGTACACCCAGCCGGTCATGGTGATGGGCCCAGCATGGATATCGTCCACCTCGGCCCCAGCTGTCACCGTCACAGTTGCGCCAACGCCTGCGTCGATGGCCTTCCGAACCGCCTCTGGCCCCGGCACGCTGGCATAAATGACCTTCGGGCCAGATCCCGACTTAAACTCTGGTCTCGCAAGTAATTGCGTCAGGCCCCAGGTCACGTCTCCTGACCCTCCCGCAGTGGGATTGTCGCCCGAGTCCGAGATGAAGTAAGGATGCTTATCAGACGCTAGGGCTGTGTCGAGGCACTCCTTAAACGAACCTGTGGGCGCCACGAAGGTAAAGTCCTTATGCGCGTCCCAAAATAACCCTGCCAGCTTTTCTGCTCCTTTAGCAACAGCCTCCTTATCCCAGCCTGTGACTACAACCGCAGCGCGGTTCCTAGGCTCGTCAGCCCAAGCGTAACCAACCCAGATGGCCGCATCCAATACTCCCTCTGTACTTTCAACATCGGGAACAGCAGCATATATATGGGCAGCTGGTTCGTCTCTTGTCGACGTCTACTCACCAGGAAGCAGGATCGGAATCGGTATCCACGCCTTGTACGGACGCACGGGTTCCACGCCATCCGCTTGCCGTCGGATCAGCTCGAGCAAATTTCTACAGGCCCTCTCCTTCGTCTCCGCGACATCGACATGCGGCGCCGTGCGGTAGCACGTAATCAGATCTGTTTGATGGGCCAACTGGCGCGACACGTTCCCGTGCAAGTCCATCGAAGCCGATACCAGGACCTTGGACCCGATGACCTCGCGGCAGCGTTTTAGAAGCTCGTATTCCACATCATCAACGCCTTCAACGCACATGGCACCGTGTATGTCGAACCATAACCCATCGAGCTTCGTCGATTCAACTATCTCGGCGAGGCGGGTGACAATCTCTGAGGAGAGCTCTTCGAACGAGTCTCTAGTTACAATACCGCCCGGCAGAGCATGGCCAATCAATGCACCACGCCACTCGGCCGCGTCGCCTAGAGGCGTGCCAGGCTGTATAAAATGGTACTTCTCTATCACCTCCTTGTCTCGCCGGGGGTGAAAAGCCGGCGCAAGTGTTCTTGATGGTGTGAAGGTCGAAGTCTCACAGGCCAAGCCGGCGATGGCAACGACCGGACGATACGCCATGAGGGTTTTCTCCGGACAGTGCTTGCCGTTGTACTGGTTAGAGAAGTCTCCAAGTATGGTCGAGTATCTAAGCCCCCTTCATCTATTTGGTGGTCTCGGATGCCAAAGAAAGACGTTCAGACAGCTTTGCGACTCCATCTCTGTAACTCTACTGATGCGATATAGCCCCCGCTTCCCCTTCCCCGCACTTCAGATATAATCGCTGACCAAACTATCTCCAACCACAACGTCAAGTAGCAAGATCTCTCTTGTATACAGTTCCCTAAGTAGGTATCTAACCTTGGATACCACCTAAGTTATGTACAGATTTAACTAAAGTACCGATATCTCGCTGCGAGGTCTTCATACGATAATGGGGAAGGTGATCCTCGACAGTATTCTAACATATTTCGGCCCCCACCCCCTTTATATTCTTGACACGGGCATAATACCTGTATGGACGTTGTCCTCGACTGGTTTCATAGAGTATGGCGCAGTCGATATGTCGTCTAGGCAGATTCAGGCTTTTTGAAATTTCTGCCGTTGCTCAAATGTGTTGGATCATATTCCCTTTCATCCATGATCGAGTCTAATTTCTTCTTACACGACAACTATGGCAGGTGTAACACCAACGAGAAGCGCAACTGCGCCGGCGACTGACACTTTTCTTGGTCCGATGACGAGTGTTTTCTCAGCGCCCGCGACATGCGATATGTCCAGCATACATTCATCTGCAGACTTCTTTGCACAAGGTCCGGTCCGTACCGACGACGGCTGCCTCCCTCCGAGATGGGTAGTCAGCGGCTATTACTCTCCAGGCGTTTGTCCGTCTGACTACACCAATGCTTGTTCGCATACGGAACAGGGCGTTGAGACAACCATCTGCTGCCCGATGTGAGCTTTCCGAAGTTGCTGACGACCTCTAGCCTTAGTCAATAAGAACTGAACAGTGCTCTTATTAGACAGCAAACTTTTACTTGCGCTTCATCCATCATGAGTGGCCTATTTTCGTGTGGCCTATATTTCTCGCCAACGTCCACATCTATCAGTATGATAGATATCAACTCCAGCGATGACATCCCTGCGCTAGTTCAACAGGTCGTTACAGTCGTTGCTCACGGCGTCCAAGTACGGAGGACAGCACAGGCTGATTTCACAGGACGGCCAGTAAAATTGCATTCAGAGTCCTGGGATTTATTTCATGAACCCCCTCCATCTCGTCCAACTTCTAGAAACATTAATAAGGGACCATCATTCCCTGCAGCCATTACAATTACCATAATTCCGACTTCGACTCCTTCTACAACTATCTCTACGATCCTTTCTATGAATAACTCTCCTAGCCCCTCTACGCAGTCTACCTCAGTGGCACCAAGTCCTGCCGCTCAAGCAAGTGCGTTAACCAGTGGCGCCATTGCGGGTATCTCAGGTGGTATTCTGGGAGCAATGCTGTCAGGAGTCTTTGGTACTTGGATATATATGCGAGTAAGAAAGATGCGTAGTGCGACACGCTCTTCTCAACACATTTCCAAGGAGCCTATCTCCAAGGACGACGAGCCAGACGCACATGCTGCGTCTTATGAAGTACGACACGAGCTTGACGAACAGCGAAATCCGTCCGAAATGCCATCGTGGGACGAGCACAACCCCCAAGGGCCCAACAAGCCCATGGCATGGGAGTTGCAGGGTTCAAGCAAGTCTCCGACGTCTGGACTTCCCGTATGACACGAAGACTCTAGGCTATAAAGAGGGAAGGAGTGGAGGATTGGCTACTCAAACATTACGATCTTGTATAACAAACATGATTGGGGCAACGGGAATAGATGGATAGGGGTATTTTCCTTGCCACGGCTAGAATTCTGGTATATTGAAGTCTACTTTTTCTACAAATCATGGCCACTTCGATGTATATGCCTTGAGGGTCACATTATGACAGGTGCTATATAATCCCAGGCTGTAGCTGTTTGCTTATTTCCAAGCACAAAAGCGGCGTTAGGAAGCTTACAAGTTAGCATTCTTCCAATCACATGTGGAACAAGCGATAGTGAGATCATATCAAGCTCATACCTAGCTAACTTGACTGCCACCATATTATGCACATGGGCACAGATCAGGGACCCTAGAAGTCGATGACATGTCTCATTCGTAGGTACACGACCCTAATATTTGGGTGTCATCGAGAATCGGCACTCCTTTCTGCTCTTACAGGAAACATCGAGGTCGAACCGTAGCTGAAATTAGGTGCGATCATGCGGGAACCTTGAACATGTCAGTATTCCCAGCCCCTTTAGACGCAGCGCTGCGTTAAGCTGGACGAGAACTTGCACTTTCAAGGCAACGAATGACCAAGGCAAGGCTGGTGGTAGTGATGCTTACATCGTAAACGTCAGGACATGCCACTCGCCAACTTTCTGGCCATAAGGCATGTATATAAAAGCCTTTCTAAAGGTCCATATATTCCGTCTGACTTCCTAGCTAAACCACACATACGCAAGAATCCAAGCCAAGAGCACAGAAACTATCATTCCATCATACCAAAGTTACAACCATGGATAAGCTGAAGAAGGCAAAGGACGCAGTGAGCGGCCAAACGTGAGGCACCCAGCATATGGTCTCCCTTCTAGTCTGGACGTGAAGAGACGAGACTGACCGTCGGCGGTAGTGCGGCCAACCAGACTGCGCAGCAGTCCGGAGGCAACGAGAGCTCCAACACCAAGGACACCATGGTCGACTCTAGTACGTACCTAGTCTTTTCTTCTTGTGTACCTCATGTTTCCATCGAGGGCGTCGTGCAAGCAAGCAAGCAAGCATCTCTAACGCTTCGGGAATCTTCCTCGCAGTGGTCGATCAGGAGGCCCAGAAGAAGGGCGTTCCTGCCGGCGCCGACCCGATGATCAACAACGTCGTCAACGACGAGGTTAACAAGTTTTGAGCGAGGAAGCTGGGAGTAGATGGGGCGGGCCAGTTGGGATAGTCGTTGATCTAATGAGGTAGTCTGTTACATACATACAGTTCTACAATCGCTCGTTAAGTATAGGTATTGCCAAATATCTACTTGTTTCAACAAGACCGTCCTTGGCTTCGGGGTCGGTCGAGTCGTTCCTTGGATATGAGATTTATATTCTAATTTCAAAAATTATATTTGATGTTCACTGTCTACAGTGGTGGTGAGGTCGACCTCCTGGTCCAGAACAGGTGAATCAGATCTTCATTGATCAAGCATCTATTCCTAGAGACTATTCACTGCGAAGACCATGCTTATGCTAAACCGACGTGTCAGCTGGTGGACCCTCTGCGAGATCTCGGTGGGATCTACTCACTCCAGTAGAAGCTGCCGTCGTTGTTGGCCATGCGCTCAGACAAGTTGAGGTCGGAGTCTTGGAGCTCTCCGTCCTCGTTGCGGAGGCGGGCTCGGAGCACGCAGACGGGGCCGTCTCCCTCGACGGAACAACGGATGTCCTCAGCAGAGTCGGCGAAGCCGGAGCTGTCCCAGGCGAAGCGACCTATGGCAGGTGAGTTAGAGACTGGGCGCGACCGCACGGCATCTTGAACGTACCGTTCTCGTTTCCGATGTGGTCGTTCAGGTTGATCTCGGCATCCACCCACTCGCCGTCGACCTTCTGGAGGCTGGCTCGGATGTAGTGTCCGTCCTCGAGCCGGATGTTCTGGCTAGTCGCGAAGAAGTTGCCCGCCATTTTGCCGAGAGTCTTGTTATTCTTGGGAAAGGTGTACGGAATTTGGGGAGAGATGACTGAAGGTACGTGAGGGGCGCAAGAGAAGATCTTGGCCTCCATTTATAGACGGCAGTCAGGAACACCGGTAGCCCCTCATCTCCATCAATGGCCCCTGAGAGCGGCGTGAGACCCAGTCCGCTCGTCCAATGCACCGTCTTGATGCGGTGGTTGGCCTAGACGGTGCTTGGCAGCCCCGGCTCGTCGTGGCTCGGCCAAGCAATGACTCGTCCAAGCGACGAAATGCCTCAGCCGTGTCATTGGCTCGCAGCGAGAACACGTTGTCACCGCTGATCGGGGCCCGCATGATGTGGAGTTTTGTCGGATTTGGATCAGTTTGAATGTGGTGAATGCGTGGGAGATTTTGCTAAAAGAGCCCAAGAGCAGTGTCCTCAGCGGGGAATACGCGTGGGGTCTGACCAGCTGGCCTGGGCTCGACAAGGCGGTTAAGCTTAACGCCAGTTTCAGTCCCGCGTTACGGGGTGGGCCCAGGGGTAGCTGATGTTGATGTTCATTCTTGGTCGACTTACATCATTCCAAGAAGCATCCATTTGGGACGAAAGTCGGCCCAGCCAGACTGGCGGCTCGCGAGGCAGCGCCAAGTAGCTGCTAGGTATCCGCCCGAGCCGCGCTGGCGCTCGATGCTGAGTGTGTGTGTGGAGGACATGTCATGAGTTGCTCGTCATGTTGTTAGCTATGTACTATTCAGGCCAGCGTTCTCTCTTCCTTAATCCGGTCGGCCGGAAGGATCCAGCACCGAACGCAAAACGGGGCGCCGGCGTGGCGCACCGACATATGAGTCAGCAGATCTCCGGCGTGACGAGTGTTCAACATTGCGTGGGATACGGCACTCGCTGACTCCTTTTATCAGTCACGCATTTAGGTCATTCTCTGAGACTGTCACTCAGTTACACGTGTCATAAATAACTTACCTTCTGGTACGTGTGATAGCTGTCTCGCCGCAGAATCTACCTAGTCATAGTAGCTACATGTTTGCCAGATATGGGGAGACTTGGGATGAAATCGCAAACATCCCTACAGTCACCTCACAGGTAGACACGAATGAGCCTACCTGCCTTGACAAAGTAGAGCAGGCATATATGCCATCATAATAGCCATAGAACCTCATCCAAGGGCCTACGATCGGGACCCGCCTCCATGAGACCATTGTCGTCCAGCGGTTTAGGATGCCAGGCTTTCAAATAATATGCGAACGTTGAATCCCCGGGAGACCGGGGTTCGAACCCCCGCAATGGTATCGTTTTCTTTTTCTACTTCTACTTGTCGTTTTCGTGTCCTGGATATATCTATCCGCTTTGGTGAATGCCAGTCATGCCCTTACAACAATCTGCTTAGCAACTCTCGAGCTAAGTAAAATGTCGTGATCACTTCTAACCCTTCCGTGATTCAGTACCCCTTTTGCCTCTATTCTGTACTTGAGGCTGTTATATTGGAGGAATAATCTACTTTGGATATAGAATCGCCTCTTAAAGGATCGGGTAGGTGAATACTCCATGAATGGTATCACTGTACGGAGTCTGCCTGGACAGCCCACACCATCTGGACCATTTGCTTTGGCATGAACTTCTTTTTCAATACTACGTTTCTCATCGGTAAACCTAACCACCAGTCAAGACAACTGGCATTTTATTTCATTGTCCTCATCTTGCACATAAGCCTCCCCTCAAAATGCTCAGGTAATTACGAGGTAATCGCTCGTATCAGAATGCAAATACACTCTAGCCGGGCTTCGCCAACATGCCTCATTTTTATGTGATAAATGCCTACCCACCTTGGGCGCTCCCGTACTTAGGTAGGTACCTAGGTATGTATTTTGGACCATGTCGACCACCAAAAGAGGAACAATTTTCACCCTCTTCCATGCTTGGGGCTACTATATTATTGCTTCTTCTCTTCTCCTCTCCCTCCATCGTTCCATCACCCGGACGGTCCTACACCTCATTACTAGGATACCCCACAGCCTCGCAAGGCACAAACTCCTCCTTGATGCTGCGCGGGCTGACGAAGCGCGCGAGGATATTCGCGGACCCGGCCTTGTCGTTAGTGCCGCTGCGGCGCGCGCCGCCGAACGGCTGCTGGCCGACGACGGCGCCCGTGCTCTTGCAGTTGATGTAGAAGTTGCCTGCGCAGTGTCTTAGGGCCTCCTCGGCGGCGCGGATCGCCGCGCGGTCCCGCGCGAACACGCTGCCCGTGAGCCCGTACGAGCCGGTGCCGTTCACGAGCGCGCACGCATCGCGGAACGCCTTCGTCTGGTCCGCGTCGGAGCCGCCCGCGGCGTCGTCGTACACGTACGCCGTCAGCAGCGGCCCGAACGCCTCGGTCCGCATCTGCGCGTGCTGCGGGTCTTTCGCCTCGTAGATGGTCGGCCGCACGAAGTACCCCTTGGCGTTGTCGTACGTGCCGCCCGTCAGCAGCTCGAGGCCCGAGTCGTCCTTGGCCGAGTCGATGATGCCGCGCAGCTTGTTGAAGCTCCGGTCGTGGATCACGGGGCCGACGAACGTGGCCGGGTCCCAGGCCGCGCCGACGCGCAGCGCCTCCGTCTCGCGCACCAGCTCCTCCTTGAACTGCGGCCAGATCGACTTGGCCACGTACAGCCGGCTCGTGGCACTGCACTTCTGACCCGAGTACTCGAAGGCGCCGCGCACCGTGTGCACGACGGCGTTCCGGATGTCGGCCGACGGGTGCACGATGTGGAAGTTCTTGCCGCCCGTCTCGCCCACGACGCGCGCGTAGCCCGCGTCGTACGTGGTTTGGGCGGTGCCCTTGCTGATCTGCTCCTGCAGCTGCAGGAAGACGGCCGTGCTACCAGTGAAGTGCAGTGCTGCGAAATGCCGGCTCTGGACCACCGCCTGTGTCACCTTCTCCGGGTTTCCGGGCACGAATTGGATCACGTTGGGCGGCAGCCCCGCCTCCAGCAGGATCTTGTAGAGAAGGTAGCCCGACGCCACCGCCGAGTCCGAGGGCTTCCAGACTACCACGTTTCCTAGCAGCGCGGGCGCGCCAACCAGGTTACCCCCGATAGCAGTGAAGTTGAAGGGGCTGACGGCCCACACAAAGCCTTCCAGGGGCCGGTATTCCACACGGTTCCACACTCCGGTCGAGTTGTGGGGCTGTTGCGAATACATCTCTTCGGCAAACTTGACGTTGAAGCGCAAGAAGTCAATGAGCTCGGCTGCTGCGTCAATCTCGGCCTGCCACATGTTCTTGCCTTGTCCCAACATGGTGGTGGCCATGATCTCGTATCGATACTTGGTCGAGATCAGGTCGGCTGCCTTGAGGAAGATGGCCGCTCTGTCAGTGAACGACATTGATTCCCACGCGGGCTTCGCGGCCATGGCGGCATCGATAGCATTATTTATATCCTCGGTGCTTGCGAGAGAATACCTGGCTACGGCGGTAGCATGGTCGGAAGGGTTGCGCTGCACAGCCTTCTCTGCTTCGGCCTGGTCAACTGGTCAGCACTGACGGCCATGGGCGGCAGTTAGTTGGTATTGGAGTCATGTATGTACAGTATGTATCTCTTTGCCTCCTATTACCAGAGGAACGTCTGTTGTGCCCTTTTTCTGCTGCGCTGCCACTGCTGCAAGAAGAGCCTCTCTTTGCGCCGAGCCTTTCGCGTAGGTGGGCTAAGGACTGTAATTAGCTCTCCTTTACTTTGTATCAAGTATCATAAGGGTGATACTTGAACATACGTTGGGCTCGTTTGTGATTTGGGGTATCTTGAAAGCACTCAGCGCCGTCTTCATAGCAGTTGTCGCACTAAACGCCCTCGTATTTCTTGGCGACCTAAGACTCGGTAGACATCTTGAACAGACTCTTAAAGGCAAAGCTGAATTTTGCTGCAGTGCCCTCGCAAGGCCGTAGCTTCTCGGTGCAGACGCCATGTCACAGGTTCGAGCCCAATGGACGAACGACAGTCTAAGGAAATTCAGGTAGAGAGGGATTGGTCGACTTTGGAAGTATACCGAGGTGAGGAGGTAGGTCGAGAGGTAGAGGTAGAGGCGAGCGGTTCAGGTGAGGTCAATGGACATGCTGGATTACAGGGGACAGATGCAACTCTGGCTACAACTGCTCTTTGTAGAAAGACGCACTCGAAGCTCTTATCGGCCTCTCGACTCCGACTGCCCATGATGCTGCTCGCTTTAAGACGGCATAACGAGCCGACGTTGCGGGGCAGAGCCCAATTGAAAGGGCGGAGCCAATCGGGAGCTCCGTCATAGCTATAGGCGAGCCGAATTCGGCACGCTTTTCTGCACTATAGTAGCTCAACACGGGGTAAGAAGCTATCTGTAGATGTATAAAAGTGGTATAGTCCCGTCATTCGACTAGAGTAGAAATGGTTGGATCCATACCCCTGATTGCGTGGTGAGAGGCCTATCGGCTTTCTCATTGCTAATTGATAACTAGTATCTCTCATCGTATCATGTGTGGGCAGCTTGCCGGGCCCACGCAGGCGTTCATGATAATGGGACAAGGAGGCAAATGTGAAGACATGCCTCGTATGAATTAGAATGAGCAAGCTGCAGAGACAGAGAGCCCTTATCAGCACGCGGATACAGGTACAGAGAGCTATGAGACGAAGAAAAAGAGGATATTGAGAAAAACACAACAGCAACAACAGGTAATTCAATCATCATCCTTCTAGGGGGTATTGTCTTTTCCTCTCTCCTAAACACCCTTTCTAATCCTTCTTCAATGCAGCCAAGGACATGTAGAAGCCAAGCCTTGGGATGGACAACCAAGTCTCCACCAAATCGGTTAGGCATTTGACATACCTGCGTCCGTCTTCCCTCCGATATCGTATAGCGCACTTCCCCGAACAACTATTCAGGACCATAGAACGAGACGAGAAACAGTACGATTCTCACCTATCCCTGTACCTAGGTACACGCCAATCCGCCGCAACAGAGCCGGTCTAGCCTCTAGTGGCCGGCCTCTGGCGCAGACACCGGCACCGAAGGCGTCGTGCTCGGAGCTCTCGTGCTCGCGCGCCCGGCCGTAGTTGGGCGGCTTCGCTTGTGGCGAAGATGATGAGCGTGCGCGTTGCTTCCGAACTTGCCAGCCTCGTAGTCGAGGACCGGGATCGAGAGCCCGTACGGCTCAGTCTTGCCTTCTTTGTCGTGCTGGTCGATCTCGACCCGGACGCAGACGTCTAGACCGCCGTCGTGGTCCTTGCCGTGCGTCTCGAACGCCGCCGCCTTGTGCTTGGTTCCCGCACCCGACTCGCCCTGAGACAGGAACGCGTGGCCGTCCTTCCCATCGAACTTATTCTCTGGCGAGGTTCCCTCTGCCGACTCCGCATGCCCATTCGTAGCAGCTTCTTGGTTATTCGGCGAGTTCTCCGTGATAAGAGCATAATTACGGCTGGGCATGGTGACATTATTTGATGATCGCGTCCTGTTGGAGTCGCCAGGGTCCTTGTCAAAGAGAGCCATGAGGGTCTCGTCGGTATCCGCGTCCAGATGATGGATCTTATTGCGACTTGCCAGGAGGTTGGCGATTGCCGCCGGCGGTGGCTTGTTGACGATGGCAGAGGAGACCACGTTGACCATGTAACGATGGTCCGCCTCGACGGGGATGTGCAGGTTCGGGTTCGAGTAGAACCGACCGAGCGCGGCCAAGTGCACGTCACCTCCGAGGATGGTGAGACGGACCGAGAACTCCGCGCACACTTCTTGCAAACGCAGGATCAGAGTATTCCGCTCCTTCTTGTGCGTCTTGGCTGTGTAATGGTCATCCAGGTCATCGAGAAGATCTACACTGCCGTCAAAGTGGTTGAAAACGCCTCCACCTATTATCACAGTAAGGAACAGTCCTACTAATACGCAAGCAATTTCATTTCGACTTACCAAAACCAAATCTCCTGTTCAGGAACTTAACCGGAGCAATCAATGGACTACTGAACACGTTCTCAAGCCATGTGAGTCGCTACCAGCAGTTAGTAATTTTGCAAAATGAACTCTAGATCACGGAATTCCGTACCGGGTAGGCAATCGGGATACCCAACAGCAAGATCAAGTGCTTATAGGGCTGACCACCAGCCATGGCAGCGCCAAGTTCTTCCCGCACCCGAGTGAAAATCGCATCATACGTTTCGGGATAGTTGACCTGGTGCCGCGTACGCTCAGTACGAGCATCAATGCCTAGGAACGCAACTCTGGCACCGAGTTTGGCAAACATGTTCATCGAGTGTTCGGCAACGTATGGTCCAGGCCTGGTGCCAATGATATACGACGAGTCAAAGGATGGCTCCTTGACGAACGTGTTGATGAGTTGGTTCGGGTCCTGCTCTGGACTGTGTACCGTCGTCTCAGGCGCATCCGTCGTGTAAGTCGAAGCGGGAGGCGCCAGGTGATGCTGGAAAAGCATGTAGTACTTGTGGGCCGTGCCGCCGATGCCGCGGAAGACGTCGCACTTCATGAACTCGTTGACATACGACCCGAAACCATCAATGATATCATGATCATCCCAGATGTTCAGCTGCGGAATCTGCCCGTTTGCCGCAGCGAACGGCTCGGTCGAGTACCACCGAATGTAGTTCTCCAGGTAGTAGTCGTCGCAAGCTGACCGAAGACTCTCGGGGAAGGGAAAGTCCCGCCTCTTCTTCGGGTTACCTATGTCCGTCCACTCCCGCAGAGGTCCATTCACTCGGATACCGTCATTGTAGATCTGGTCGCCGCCGCCCAGCATAACGTGGATAGGGGCCTGGGCGTGGCTTCTCATGACGTCGTTCCACAGCGCTGGTCCACTCCAGGCGTCCTCGTCAGTGCCTACGCTGAAGCCATTGCAGGAATGGAACATCATTCGCATGGACTCGTTGATGGCGGGAATGTAGAAGTAGTTCGTTTGGGGCTTGGTGGTGCTCTTGTAGCGAACATCGGCAATTGAATACGCCCATTTTGTCTCAGTGTCACCAATATCACAAGCCAAGGAGAACTGCCAGAACGTGTTCCTAGGATCGGAATAGAGACAGACACCAGTGACATCAGTACCGTGATTGCTCTCAAGGGTACCGGCAGCGGCACCGTTGACGGCAGAACCCTCCTCGACTAGACCTTGTTGCCCGGGAGCTATCGTGACGCGCCCAATTCTTAGCGTGGGTTGGAACTCCTGCGTCTTGCCGCCACCCTTGGTGACAAGCAGGACGCTGCCGTGCCAGGTCCTATCCTCCATGCGCCTGTAGTTCAGCAAGGGACCACAAACGACCTCTTTCCCGTCATCCACGCCTACTCCTTCGTGTGCGCCGTCACTGTTGCCAATGACAATTGGCTGGTAGTTTCCAGTTCCCTTCGAGTCGGGTCGGTTTCCTTCGACTCGCGTAGAGTTCAGGTAGCTGGACAGGTCTCTCGTCTGCGAGCTCGAGGCGTGGGCATCCCGCGCAACGGCGGCGCGAGCAAACGCCGACGACTCTTGATGTCTCCATCGGTTCGAGGAAGCGTGCGGGTTGGGCGAATCCTCCTCGGGGAGGATTTGGTCGTTGTCGTGAGCAGCCATGCTGGTTTGCGCTTCGACGGTTCTCTGGTCGACGGTTTTCTCGAGCTAGTCACCGCAAAATATCGGCTCTTATTTAGAGGACGGAGGTTGTGGGAGCTCCGCAAGCCGGTGTGGCTGACAATGCTGACGACGACTCAAGCCAACTTACATACACAAGACACGGTATCAAGCTGGCGGCACAAAGAAAAGCTCGAGGACTCGTTGCCCACGACGAATTGGCTTTGTTTGGTGGCCTATGAAGGACTCGTCGCACAGCTAAAATCTCGAACGCCAAATCTCGGTTACATGCACCAGAGCAGAATCAAGTAGAGTGTAGAGCTGGCAACGACAGACTCGATGGGCGTTGGGAAATTACTCCGTAGGGTATCACCAAAATAGAAAAATAAAACAGGACCTTAAGACGTGTGCCAAGGAACTCCCACGAAAACTCGACGAGATCGACGAGACCAAGAGGGATGCGATTGTGGGGAGAGAAGTGACTTGAGATTTCGATATGTAAACAGGATCAGGCCCTTTATTTTTTTTTAACAGACTAAAACGAAACAAGAGAAAAAAAATGAATTAGTTGACAAGACGAAACGGGATGGGGGAAACAGCCAAGACACCAAAAGGATCACCAGAGCATTTGTGAGACAAGCCGTGCCGAATCCGAACACCAAGAGGAAAAAACAATACACAATGGGAGCTCCGACCTCACGATCAGCAGTTTTTTTCCTGTTGTCAGCAGTGATGACCCTGCCTGTTGCCTGTCCAGCGCGGCAGGCTGCTTGCTTGGCCGGCAGGCAGCTCCTGCCAGGGCGGGCGCATGCGGGCATGCGGGTTGGCAGCTGGCAAGGGCGCTCCCGCAGGCCGCATAATTGGAGGAAAGCGGTACATAGGAGATTTTAATTTAACGACGGGGGTTTCGCGAGCTTGCTCTTCTGCGCCATCAGATGTTTAACAAGCTCATCCCAATTTAGCGGAAACGGGGCTAGCGGGGACCAGTTCGCAGGGGTAATTGACCGCCTAAATTAATCCGTCTAGCTACTGCTAGGTACCCCTAGGTGAGGTAATTCACCTTGTAGCTGTCTAGGGACTTCACGGAGGCCTCGTTGCTTATCGAGCACGTGGCCTCACCCGAGACATCTCAAGCATCAGTACGGAATATGAGAAACGGTTGGTGGACAAATGAACGCCTACCGTAATTAGGTACCTGTACGAACCTATCATGTAGGTACATACATATTCAAGCTCCGAACAACCGACGACTACATCTGTATATGCGACACTGTATGCATGCCGTCCGCGCTTCAACCCTCTCCCGTCCCCAGAGAATGACGTAGGTTCCACAGAGTTGGGTCGGCTTCTTAGGGGAGATATGATTTCTATGGCATCGCTTGTCTTGAAAATGTTTTGGATATAGATAGAACCTCCCACGTATACACACACGTATATAATCTTTGTACAAAGCCCGCGTGCTCGTAGAGTCTGCTCCGCCATCATGTACACGGGAAACACATGTAAAAGAAGCGTATCATCATCTATTCGGACTTTGCCCCATATCATATATCGTCTTCAGCTTCTCGGCCCTGATTCGCTTCTTCGCGTCCATGTGCTTCTTGATCAGATCCGCCCCGATCACGCCGGCCGCCATGCCGGCGATGTGCGAGGGTATGTCGATGTTGTGCACTTTCGTCGAGACGAACGGGATGAAGTGCATACCGAGTATCAGGCCGATGAAGGCTAACCCTTGCGGGCCGGACATCGGGTCCGGCGGGTAGCCGAAGATCTTGAACTCGTCGTACTTGTGCAGCCAGAAGAACGCCGCCGTGATGCCGTACACCGCCCCCGACGCCCCGAGTGTCGTATACTGTAGCCCCCTGAAGAGCACCAGGTGCGCCAGGCTACCCATAAACCCTAGAACACCCGAGGCGAAGTATATGGCGAGGAAGTTTCCCCTGCCGATCTCGTCGTGGAGCCGGACGCCGAAGAACCAGAGCACCACCATATTCATGGCAACGTGCGAGAAGGTCTGGTGGGAAAACATCGCGCAGATCAGCTGGGCCGGCCTGGGCGTCGCGGCGATTACGAGGAGGTATCGGTTGAAGACGTGCCAACACGCCGGGATCTTCCAAAAGACCCAGACGGTGAGGTTAAGTCCGATGAGACCGAGGCAGGTCGCCGCCGCCGGAGGGATATCGGCCCACAATCTGGCTGCTCGTCTGGGTGGCGTATACATGGTAGCAAGCGCGGCGCATATTCCAAGAACCAACACCGTCATTGCAAAAGAAGGCAGTAGACGTTCCCAGGCCTTCATCTTGGGCGGTTCCTGGAGGTCGGAGGTCGCACGATCCCTCCACATCTGCATGCGCGGACTCAGCGCCTTCGGTTTCGCCTGTTCCGTCTGTAGAGTTCCAATATTACCAAGGGCTTCCTCTTCCTCGCGCTTCTTCTGCTCTTCCTCTAGCCTCTGTTCCTCTGCCTCGCGTTTTGCGATGTTCTGGGCGCGGATGCGATCGAACGAGCCTTCTCCGTAAGGAGAGTCGCTCTTCGGCGCTTTCGGAAGCCGCCCGGTCGGGGCCTCTATCCACTCTTCCGCGGCATCAGAAGGGGCATCATGCTGGCCATTTTGCTCGGACTGCTGCTCAGCCGCCTCGTCCCCTTGCCCTTGTCCCTGCGATTCGATATATTTGAGCTCATCTTCAGCCCGCAGTCCCGCATTGATTACCTCGTCGACAGGGATATGTTCACGTAGGTATTTCAGAGCCTTCTGTATATCCGACTTTGAATACTGTGCCGTGTTTACTTGGAGATCCGGATCCTTTAGAGTTCCTGCTACCCGACGACCATGTAGTATCCTCAGAAGTTTGTTGGCATGCTCGGCCGAAAGATGGGCCCCAAATATCCCATTGACCTCCCTCTGGTTAAGGTCCTCCTTTCGAAACGGAAGCCCGGCGAGGTCTTCGTACGAATCAGGTAGGCTTATGTACTCCGTGGTCGCGCGGAATCGAGACAGCGTTCGGGCGAATATACGAGGCGCGGCAATTTGCGAGCGTCGGTCTCTCGTGATATCTGTAGGATATACAGTCCTCCTATTGCTATATTGGGAGCATAATTGCGAGGCGAGAGGTCGAGTCGAGAGCGAGCGGGTAGCCGAACAAGTTAGTAGCTTGCCCGAGTTGCCTACAAGCGCCCGCAGGCCGAGGCGAAAAGTTGATGGCGGAGCAAATGGAAGTAGAAGCGGCATGGTACAGTGCTCATACCATCATACCGCTCTGCCTTTTGATCTTAGGACGTCCATGGGGCGATTGAACGTGCATGGACGTAGTCAGTCGGAGGAAGCTTGGAGGAAATCTTTCCATATCAAAAATGGATCTAGGTAATCCGTAGAGTGCTGAGTACCTAACCTAGGTACATTGTAGTGGCAGATCGCGCGGATTTACTGTGTCTGCCCGATCGCATATCTTAGCTACGTAAGTCGCATAAATCGGCTATATGTACAAATAGCCACCCCGACTTTTACAAACATCATGTAGCTGCATTTATCATATAGCCACTCCTTTTCCGACTATAGTTCTCCTATGTTCTGCTGACCCTCACGAGTTGCAGCAGACGAGGCATCGAAGTTCCTGATCAAGTCATAGTAGAAACGTACGAGCTCCATGTGCGATTTCATGTCCACTCCTTCGTCGACCGTGTGCGCATTAGCATTGTGCCCCTGGCGAGTAGGCGTCCAGCGATAGACATGGCTCGTCAAGTCTGCGTAGCCAAGTATTAGTTTACCGCTATCCAAAAATCAATAGTCCAGGAGCTACCACAAATGTCACTTACTCAGATAATGACGAGTATCCGTGTTGCCAGTCATCAGCTCCCCTACCGGAACGACCTTTCCGCCCTCAAAGGCGAAACTCTTTTGGATCGTCCCAGAGAAAATGTCCCAAACCGGCCCAGACGTAGGCGATACTGGTGCGACGAGTGTCTGTTGAGACGAGGTGAGTAAAAGCGAGCCGTTATATTCCACATCATGCATGGGGTCGACGCTGTCTCCCATGCTGTACTCGAGATCGATATCGGGATTGTTGTCCTCTCCTTTGAACGCATTGACGCTCAGCCCAAATTTCTTGACGATGGGCTTGATTTGTTCGAGAATGTTGGCTTTCACCGCCGCAATCGAATCCTGAGGAGCAACGCGGTGATTCACTCCAATCCTGATGTACTCGGGCATAGCATTAATCTTAACCCCGCCGTTAAAATAGTCGACGGCCTGCGAAGTCTGTATGCGATACTGAGTCGCCCTGTCAATCGATGCTAGTTCCTCTGCCAAAGTCTCCAAGTCTCCTTTGTTAATCAAATTGGTGATTTTCGGAGACGCATCAGGAGAGTATCGCGCTTGGCAGACGAAGTGGTTGTAGATTGGCGAGCCCTTGATGAGTTTAGGCTTCCAAGGGTTAGATTCGAGCTGATTGACAAATTCGGACATGATCCCGATGCCAGTGTGTGGGAACGGCATCGATGAGTGACCGCCATTCACACGAAGTTCGAGCCAGATGTCGACATGGCCCTTTTCCATAACACCGGGGAAAGCATCTGCGATAAATGATCAGTTCGAACACGCAAGGCTGTACTCTTATGGTACCCACAAAGTGTATCATCACCGAGCAGCTGCAGGCCCATTCCTCCCTCATCAAGTATCAGGGCCATCGAATCTGGGCCGTACAGGTCTTCTAGGTATTTCCCAATGTAGCCGGCGCCACGACGACCAGAGCACTCCTCGTCGAAGCCGAGCGCAAGGATGATAGTGCGTTTCGGCACCCACTGAGGGTTGGATAGCAGCGTGTCCAGAGCAGACATAAGGCCGGTCAAGCTGTTCTTGTCATCTGCAGCCCCTCGTCCCCATAGCCACTCTCCATCAAAGTAGGCGGAGAAGGGGGGGTACTTCCAGGTTGAGGCATCGGCGACAGGCACCACGTCTTGATGGGCTGCCAACATGAGTGGTTTGAGCGAAGTGTCCGTTCCTTCGATCGTATATACTAGACCGAGAGTATTGACAGTTTCACGGCCCATACGAAGATGGCTACAAAGGGGGTCAGCTAGAGTACACAGGTAATAGAAAGCCACGGTCTCTTCTTACAGATTAGGGTACAAGGCCGCAAAAGCTTTGTGTAGCTCGTAGAACACATTCCACCTAGGGTCCTCGTCTGGCTCTCCGCTGTCATCGTACGAAATCGAAGGCACCTTCACGATCGTGCTATGCCTCTTGACCTGTAGCAACAGTGCCTCGTGGTCGGAGAAGACATCCTCGGCAGCCGGCAAGCCGTCCTCGGGAGAGTCTAAAGCTGGTGGTATATCACAGTTGAACTCAGACGAGGCGGTATTATCGAGGATTCGCTGGGCTTCGCTCTGGAGAATAGAGCGAGCAAATGTGCTCGTGGATAGAAGTGCGGCTGCGAGAGCCAATTTGGACATCATGACTGCGTTGGTCCGGGACAGTTCGCGAACAGTTCAAATTCAAACTGTCCTGTATCTAATGAAGTTACAGACATAACTACGAAGATTTCCAAGAACGAGTAACGGAGATGTGACGGCAACTTGAATGTTTTGGACCATCCCGCTCCAGAGCCAGATAGCTACCCCAAACCAAGGAACCCCTAATCGACTGGGTTCGTGCTGCGGGGAAGACCAGCTCTGAATGGCCAATTCGATGCGACATGATGTCTCGATGGTAGATAAGACGGCAATGGGCATGGATCGTAGTGCGATGCCGACATACAAGGACCTTATCGCATCGTTTTGGGCAAGTTGAACAGCCGAAGCTTCGAACTTGGGATGGCGAGGTGGAGAAGAGAGATAGGCCGGCCGATCTTGCTACCCACCCGAGACCACCTTCTCCGAATGTCGGTTCGATGCTCTCGCCCCCGCACAACCCCTGATTCTGCATATTCGGTAATCCAATAAGCTGTAGCCCAAGCTCCTTTTAGATCCCCGCAGAAGGTCTGGAAATCTTTTATCGATAACTCATACCTAAGCACCGGTACGTACCTCCATAGGCAGCTCTTATATTGCGACAAACGAGTTACGACAAACAGAAGTCGAGGCTAAGAGCTACCTGGTTCGCAGCTCTTTGAATCTCATATTTACGTGACGATACCAGAAAGAACCCAAGCACTCCCAAGTAGCTGTCGCCATGTCTTCCGATCAGCAACCGATCAACCCGGCCCGCTTCGCCGAAGCCCTGAAGGAGCTGCCGTCCGAGAGCCTCGCCCTGAAGGTGGCCGAGCTGCGCAACTCGATAGCGCACCTCGACTACTCCAACGCCGAGCTGAAGCCCTACGCCGAGGGGCGCGCGCCGACGCTCGACCAGCGGGACGGGCCCGCGCAGCCGGACCAGGACTGCGTCGACGCCATCGCCGAGAACGAGGTGGTCATCGGCCGCATGCAGGAGCGCATCGAGCTGATCCGCAAGGAGGTCGAGGACCGCGGCATGAGCTGGCGCGAGTTCCAGGGCAAGCCCGACGACGAAGAGGCGCCGGCCGATGCCGAACCTAACGCCGACGCTACCACCGGCGGCAGCCTGACCAACGGCGTCAACGGACACGGGCCGACGGGCGGCGGCGAGGCGGGCGAGCACCCGGCGTGGCGCGACGGCACGTTCCAAGCCGGCACGCTGAGCCAGCTGAGCCTGGAAGACCGGGAGCTCCTGAGACAGCTGGAGAGCCGGCTGCCGCCCGAGGACGACGAGGATTCGGACGGCGGTATGCATCTATGAAGTCACACGCTAAGTTTCGGCAACGGCGCATCAGATGCACAGGAGCGGGTACTGCATGCGTTTATATGACACGCCGATTTGACATATTCTGGGACTCTCGACCATGATAACGAAGACGATGATTTGCGCCGCAAGTTACCGGAAAACAGTAATATGTAAGAGCAGGAGACCGTGCATATCTAGGTAGAAAAGAGGCCGAGTAATTAGGAGCAGAGCCAATAATCAAAAGGAGTCCTGGGCGAATGGCATGGTACGCAAGAGAACGGCGTTAGGAATGGAAAATAGCATTGTTACATAACGAGAACTGACCGCATCGCGCAGGGCAGAGATGGCCGACGAGATACCTGGAGATTACAGTTAAGCAGTTTCATCTGTGCTTCGAGACCAGCATACTCTCTCAAGGGCTTAATATTTAGCTTATGTGAAAGTCTCCATTCCCATATACCCCCCAGATTTATGATTTCAAACTCCTTAAAGAAGCTAGCAGTATGGTGTTACTTCAAGAGGTTGTCCCGTATGTATAGCCTCTTCCACAATCAGAATTATGGGACACTTATGGCCGCCTCTTATCTATACTGTCGAAAGATGGCATTCTAGAGCAGAGAGACTTCGACTCTAGAGTGTTCTACACGATCAACACTCTAACCCCCTTACTCTCATCCCTCACCAAAGGCACGATCATGTCGTGGTCGTACTTGACGTCCTCCTCAGTCGTCTCGAAGAGACGCATATGAGGGAATACCCGCAAAGTCAGGGCTGCGAGGGCAAGATACAACTCGCAGAGAGCAAGACTAAGGTGAAGAAAATTAGTAGTTAGTATGAAAAAGAGAACGTCTAAGGTCATTTGAAAGGAGTCTAGAAAACGAAAAACGAAAGAGAAGAAAAACAGGAGAAGAAAGGAGAAAAAGCTCACTTCATCCCAGGACATATCCTACTCCCCTTAGAAAACGACAGCAGATAGCGGTCAAGCCTATGACTCATCTGCCCGTCCTCGTCGAGCCAGCGCTCGGGCACGAAGGCGTGCGAGTCGGGGAAGACGGACTCGTCGTGGTGGACGAGCGGGTTCGACATGCCCACCCCGTAGCCGCGGGGGATCACGTACTGGACCTCAACCTTGCCCTTACTCTTCACCCCACCATCCTTCTTCCCGGCACCCGGCGGGCTCCACACCCCGCGGTACACCAGGTCCTCGTCGGGCGCGACGCGCGCGGTCCGCGTCGAGATGCCGTACGAGAGGCGCAGCCCCTCGTGCAGGACGGCGGCGAGGTACGGCACGCGCTCGAGCGCGGCCCAGGGCGGCAGCGCGCGCGCGTCGTCGGCGCCGGCGCCGCGCAGCTCGGCGGTCAGCCGCGCGAGGATTGCGGGCCGATGCAGCACGTGATACGTGACGACGGCCAGCGTCCAGCTCGCCGTCTCGGTGCCGCCGCCCAGCAGCGCCGCGGCCTCGCCCCGCAGCCGCGCGAGCGTCTTGTCTGCCGCCGGCAGGTCCGACGACAGCACCTCCCCGAACACCGTCGGCCGCTCCGCCGCCGCCGCCGCCGCCGCCGCCGCGCGTCCGGTGTTGAGGTCGGCCTGGGCTTTGCGGATCTGGTTTGGGATGTCGGTCTGGTAGTTCGTCAGTTTTTCTTTCTTTGCTGGCCTATGTATACGACCGTCTGTGGTTGTTTATATACGCACGTCCAGTGTTCGGATCAGGAGAGCCATGTCTTTCGATAGGTAGTTCACGAACCTTGGCACTTCGTAAGCTTCTCCGTGGCAGTTTTACATAATACATGGTACGAGTAGATGAAGTGGTGTGATAGAGCTTACCACGAACTCGCCAGAGCAGTATGCTTGAGGAACGGGAAGAAGCGGAAGAGAAAGGTCGTCTGCAGAAGCGAATAGAGTGGTTCGCGGAAGTTGGGCTCCCACGATTCCTGGTTGAGGAACCCGAAGCTCTCGCCGAAGCAGTAGTCCGAGATGACGTCCGAAGTAAAGCACTACAAGAAACACCTGAAAGTCAGCAAGAGACTATGAAGAGGCTTTTGGGGGCATGGGTGTATTAGTGATGAGTTCCGAGTCACGGGCTCAAATAGGGGGGGGTGGAAGACGCTGGGCAGTAGCAATACATACGCTGTACGCCGTCTGAGTATTGATAGGTTGGCCGCTGCCTGCACAGTCGAGCAACTTGCTACAGAAGCGTTGGACTAACTGGTGAATCCCAGGCTCGAGCCGCATAACCTGGTTCCTGGAGAAGAGCTTGGCTAGCGGAGCACGGCGCATGCGGTGCTGGTCGTGACCAGCAGTCGCGAAGAACGACTCTTCCATACTAGAGCGCTATGAGAATCCATCTACCACAGAGGGATAATCAATAAAGGAAGCTTACGTCGAACCTATGATTTGGTGAAGCGGCTTGTCACGCTTTCGGTTCCCCGACGCGTAGATCTCGTCGATGAACTGGGCGTCGTTACAGTGCACCTCGTCTGGGTTGATGCGAATGATCGGGCCTAGGTACGATTTATCAGGTCCTACCCATAAGGACAGGGCGGCTAGATGGAGTATGTACCATATATATCATGCATCTTTGCGATCTCCTTGGTATATCGCCCGAATTTCACGACATCGTACCAGAATTCCGGGAGATACGTTGCGGCCGCTAGCCTGGGCCCGGGTATGTGGCTCAGGGGATGGTAGAAGAGATTCCACACAGCCCGGTATAGTAGGTATACTATCCAGCCGAAGACGAGGAGGAGTACATTCCTCGCCGTCAGCATGGAGGTTAAGTCCGCCGTGCCTAGGACGGCGCTTTGAAAGGCCATCGGTGGAGATGTTGGAAATACTTTGAAGTTTTTGGATCAGATATGTATGTGACGGAGGGGAAATCTAGCAGGTTCATTTTGGCCGAAGTAATATCCTTTATACGCAAGGCCATGTTCATGTTGCCGCCGTTCCTCGACGTGTGCCTAAACGTTCATAGACTCGCCGTTGCGGGGGTATTACGATGATAGGTCGCACAAGATTGCGAATAGGGGAGGTTGGTGAGTATAGACCTGTCATGTATGATGAAAGCCGAGGGTTATGTAACAGTGCAGATACTCTGCTGCATCGTCGATTGGAGAGACGAGGCCAGTCTAGTATGAATAGGGGCAGAGGGGTTGCCTTGGGTTGCCTTGGGTCACCTTCAGTCGGGTTTAATCTTATCACAGGACTTATTTCCCATGCGGTATTTCCGTCTAAATGCGTGACATATTACACCATTTCAAGCTTAATATGACAGATCATAAGTATACCGTTGGTAATGAGATATCCGACAAAGATTGAGATAAGGTTTTTACGAGTATAGACAGGAGTACTAACCCAATCCAAGTTCGAATGCATGTAGGGACCTGAGTTTATATAATTTTCCGGGTTATAAAGGTTCGTGTCGTTGAGTCTCGATCCGCTTGGAAGTAAAGTTATCTGCTACTTTCCAGGCATCTGATCTACGCCTAGTATATTTCCTCAACTGTTGAGTATCTACCTCTCTCTGGACTTAGACACGGGACGAACTGACGATCACAGGCCATTGCATGAGGCTTAAGCCACGGTACGGCAGATCCGGTGACAGATGAAAAGTGGCTTCTACCTGGGCTGAAACGGCTCGATACGCCGGTGTGGAGCGCGGAGAAGCAAACATTTCGCTATTACTTCCGGATCCTTAGCTCAAGGGGGGTTTCCGGAGTCCGGTTCCGAATTTATATTGCCGGGCTAGTCTCTCCCCGATTGGCGTTTCTATAAGATGTCCATTAGTTTGTCACGTTTCTTAGAAACAAGCTTGAGACTCGTTCTGAACCGCCTCATCGAGATGTCGAGTAGACAGAAGGGAAAAGGTCATGTATAAGAAAAGTAATTTAGACATGATTGTGCTGTCAGCTCGTTCTCCATCTTCTTCCTAACTGCATTTCGAGCTTCCCCTATAGTTGTTCTTGACGATATGGCACCTGTTAACCCCAATGCCAGATACGCTCCCTTGGAAGGCCTCCCTGTCGCTATTGGTGCCGTGTCTTTGCTGTGTCCCTTTTCTCGGTCCTGGCTGCACGAGGCTCTGCCTCGAAAGAGTCCAATTCTCACTGGGTGACATCCATCTCCAATGTCGTCTGAGATCTCATCTTACTTGCCATCTGATTGTAACCCCTGGACATGGCGAAGCAAGAGAACTACATTCCTTTAGCATTGTCATCGCCAGAGGTCATTGTATATATTTAGCTTTATATCTTCCTGGCATTAGTGCCGATGCGGCGAAGCCAACTAGATAGTAGGCGCTGATGGCGGCCGGTGAGTCAGTGTCAGGAAGAAACGCCGTAGGGGTCAATTGCATGTGTCCACCGCCACTGACACGTCTACTTTATAGGTGGCGTCAAAGGTATTCATATGAGTGATTCAAGACAAGCACAATCTGACTTAGACATCCGGGCATATCACAGGATTCACGCCTAGTCACCCTCCAAGCAGGTAGCCACAAAAACGATAGGTATTCAAAAGGTCTCAAAAGTGTGTGTGGTATTGAGAAAGAATAGTCACTTGAACAGTAGACTGGTAGTAGAACGTTACGGTAACAAAAGGACACATGGCCCGCACAACCCTACAATAAACGCCAAACCCAGGCCCTCCCTAAAAGAATTTTTGGACACGAGCCAAACCGTACGCCATGCGTTGCCTTTGATGCAGACCCCCCTAACCCCCTAGTTGCCATGCATTTTGTGACAGTTATGAAAAATCCGTGTTGTGTTACTCCTACAGTGATCCAGCCAAGTAGTTGTACAGTACTACCTGCTTGGTGTGTTGTTAGTGTTGTGACTTGAGGTGGGTGTAGCTTCAAGCCATCATTGAGTCTAGACAACCACGCAAGTTCAGCAACTTTATGCTGGTACTTGCAACGGAGGACCTAGAGCAACCGAAGACAATTTGTTCGCTTCGGGTCCCTGGGGTTTCTCTCCGTCAGTAGAAGCCTCCTTGGGTTGCAACAGGTTGGGGCTGTTCGTAACGTTGGCAAGCGCGGTGCTGGCTGATCGAGTGAGTGACGGTCCATCCTTTTTGCTTTTCGGTACGGACTCCTTGGAGTCTTTTTCGTTCTCCTGTGAGCTGGATATTGGCTGCAGGGTGGGTCGTCGAGCCGCTCTCCTACCACGTCCAAACGAGTCTGTGCTTCGCAGGTGATATTCCTCTTCCGAGGATGAGTCGAAATCGGCCGCTGCTAGCCTAGCCCGACGGCCTATTCTCTTCGAGAGCTCGTCAGAAGCATCAGACGACTCCAATGATAGACTTCTACTTCTGTTCGTCGACCGGCGGGCCTGGCGCACATGACTTGAAGATGTGTTTCTCCTCGGCACAGTTCTGTGAACAGTCGATGTCGAGTCGAAGTTAGACGGTATTTCGCCGCTCCTGAGTTTGGCCTCCACGGCTCTTTCATGAACCAGCCGCCCCAAGCTCGGCGCATCACTCATCGTCGTCTTACGGCTCATATGGCTAGCAAAGCTTGCACTCCTGCTCACCGGCACCTTGCCTTCCATGACCTTGGCGGGCGGGGGTGGTTGCAGCATCCACCTGTTAGCATCTCTATGCGTCGGCCTCTGCCGCACGATCGGGGGGTGGTACTCGTTTACGGGGGGGTTCTTCGGGGCGAAATAAAAGTTATGTCTGTCTTCGTCGGTGACTGCTCGTGACTCCTTGCCCAGGCTGGCTTCAAAAAGTCGACCAGCCGATGAGCCCGCATGCTTAATAGCGTCCATCAGCTTATGACCTGTATGCGACCTCTCGTCGCCCCATAGCTCCTCATCCTCCCGCTGATATCGTTTTCGGTTCCAATCGTCTGATAAGGTAGTTGAGAAACTGTATTTCACCTCCTCCCCAATGGCCGTGTGAGAGCTACCCAAGCTCGGAGTGTCCACCCGGGTGCTGCTTCCGCCGGCACTTGTGCTTTCTTTTCCTGCACTGTTTAGGCGCTTGTTGCTCGTGTTCTTGCCACCGCCGTTGTATTTCTTGGCTTCTATGTGAGGTCCCATCATAATCTCCTCCGACCAGTACGGGTTTGTGTTGAAAGGGTCCGGGTGCTGATACATTCCGGGGTTCTCGGCCTGGATGCGTGCCTTCTCTATACGCTCCTTCTTGGCCAGCGCCTTGGATTGTTGGTGGTGTTTTGCTTGGAGACATGGCGCACAAGATACCAAGTAGAAGATGGCAGACTGAACTGCGACGCCAAACGACATGATAAGAGCCAAGCGCCCTGTCGATAGGACGTTGGAGTTTATGCCTTTCGAGGCTCAGGTCGTGGAGAAGGCGTTGATCTTTAGTGATGGCATCGGTAAGGCACTCGGGCTCGACGGATGTTTCGGGGGGTGTTGGCGTTCGGTGTTGGCGTTCGGTGTTGGGTAGAGGCGGTCCACGGTAAGGGCGGCTCTTCAGAGTAAGGGGAACTTGGTTAGGAGAAGACAATACTAATTCAATTCCTCGGTCGGTACAATAAAAAACGGATCACAGCTCTCCCTCGATTCGCTAAGGCGAAGGGGGGGGTTCGTCGGTATGGAAAGGAGGTAGAAATTCGTTGATGTCCAGATCTAGCGTGTGTTGAGAGAAGAGAGTTGTCGAAGGCTTAAGGCGGAATCTAAAAATTGCTCGAATTGGATCATGAGACGTATAATAGAGGATTCGGTATTGGAGAAGCTGAGGCTGAGGCTAGATCTATGCAGTGCTGAAACGAGAGTGGCCAGGAAGTTGGTGAAACAAGTGATTCGACGACGGCAAACAGATCGTACAACAGGTTGGTAAGAGAATAGGGAGAAAGTCGATGTGACGGAGGAAAAGCAAAAAAAGGTGGCTAGACCGTCACTTGTTGATTAGAGACTTTTCGATTCCAATCAAAAAAAAAAAAAAAAAAGACAAAATAGAAGTGAGAGACAAGCGTGAAGCCACGAACCGGCAACAGCGGCAATAAGTTGGACGAAAGAAAAGCAAGTGAGTGGAGTGAGATCCGGAACGTATATGTCAGGATTCGAAGATGCAGAATGTAGAATGGATTATCGATGGGAATGCTTGGAGGACGATCCCACGCGCGAGATTCCCTGCGGTTCGAAGTTGGGGGGGGCTCGGGGGGCCAAAGGGGAGGGGGGGGGGTGGCGCGCCCAATTAGGTCTTAGTCTGGCTGATGGGGGATTTGAGGGGGGTGGTGTGGGCTGTATTGGGCGGTCCCCCGGGCTCTGTCTGGGCTTAGCTGGACTATCGCTAGCACGCTAGGTGGGATTTTAGCAGCTAAAATTGCACAGCCTGACAGCTTCTAGGCGCCTCTGCCCGTGCCAGAAGGGCCCGGAGTGCCTGAGCGAAAGACGCGAAAAGTGTCCGTAGTGCAGCGCATCGCATCGCACGGCAGCGTAGCAGAGAAGCACACGTTTACCGCCACCCATTGGCTCGCTATGCTCTCGACATGCTCGGTAGACTCGACAGACCCGACGAGGTCCCTGAAAAAGGCTCGGCAAGGGCAGGCCAGAAGCAGGGGCGGCGTATGGCACCCCTGTGGATGATACCTTATTTCCCTGCCCTCCACAGATTGTAGGTACAAGATGGTGCCATGTGCCGGTGCTGGCGCTACAGGTACCTGGCGAGCCTGGTGATACGCATTCCCCCAGCTTAGCAGACACAGGCCTGTACATGCAGCAAAAACACTGGCCTGCACCGTACAAAGGTACCGTACCACGCCAGGTGGGCGAGGTGGGGTCCGTCACCTAAATTATCCCCATCATCCCCACAGTCTGTCGCCCACCTTGCGCGCTACGTATCGGGCTACGTATCGTCACCTGCGGCAAGAGTGCGAGCCGTACAGTTTACTATGGCGCTTCTTTTCCAACATTTACTATGTAGGTATTCATTTACTATGTACACACGGCCGTGCTGGTGGCTCGCGTCGCTGATTCTTGGTCTCGTCGGGTTCTAGCAGCACCGGCCCTCCGGCCTTCAGCGCCCCCGAGCCCCTCTTCGCCAGCGGGGACCCTTCTATATACTATGTACATAGTAGTACATAGTTGGAATTTGGATAATCACTCGCTTGCTAACCATGTCACGTTCCCCCCTTGACGCTCGGGGCGCTGCAGTGCCCAAGCAGCCGAGGCAGCTCTATCAGGGCGTGCATGTCCCTTTGTGCATTTATCCCCGCATAAACACTCCCAGGAACTGCTGTGAGCGTTACATTGAATAATAAACAGAACAAACCGAAACGCATCACGAGAGTACTACTTGTATGTATCTTGTACATCTACGGAACTGTCGATGTGATGATATTCCCTACGTGTACGAAATAACTTGACAGTCAACCGGTTAAAGCCTCAATGAGACAGACTCGTCTTCGCCGCCTCGTGTCCTCTTCTCGCGCAGTCATTACGCACTCTACCAAGTCTCGTCGCCTATCCCAGAGTTCCACGTTACGGCAACGATTGCCTAATCCTAGGGATAACGTGGGCTGAGCCGTGCGGAAATCCGTCATTTACGTCAGAATATACATGATCTGATAACTTCGCCTTCGAAAATCACTGAATCCCTCCAATCATGATCGCTCCGGCCTACCGTATCTGTACTACTGCATCCTACCCTGCAGAGATGCGCGAGAAAGCCGACTCAGCACACTGGCAGAGATGTGGCGCTTTCGATTCCTAGCCAGAGCCGTTCAGTCCTGCTGGCCTGAGCCAGACATACAGTCAGATGGTAGGCAAATAGGTAAAATAGTAAAAAATAACTAATACGAATACTAGCGTGCAGCGTGGCAAGACTTGGTATGCCTTTGCTTTATAGTGGTTTAGTGGCTTGGTCTTGTCATACGAAAATAAACCATCATATTTCTCGTGAACCACCTGTCTTCCTGTATCACGATACGTGCGGCTGCACGCACATCTCTGAAACACGAACGGGTTTGCCCTTTATGATTTCCGGCTCCCTTCTTTCCTGTCGACGCCATCGTTCGCAATACGTCGTAACACGTGTAATCTCATGATCTTCCGCGCGATGAGTTGGTAGGTTAGGAGGTATGGATCTAGGAGATTGGCAATGTAGAACCTCCCTAACCCATTTCAGCAGGCGACTCAAACATCATTTACGACTTAGCTGTGCGTACTTGGTTGCGTGACTAGCATGTGCTTTGGATAACGTCACTGACCCTCACAATACCCAACTGTGCTCAAGCTCTTGAGTGAATATACCTGTGAGCACGCTTGTTCTTACACTTAAATGCTGTTTCGACCATCTCTAGTCAATATATAACGAGAATTCTGTGTTGAAACATAGTGCGTCTTTCTCCTAGTTGACTAGAGTCTCCATCCGGAATGACGAGAGTGACATCGGGTCTGCGCTACTGAGCGGTCGTTTGTATACACCAAACGTACTGTCTTGCAGCAAGTCAGCACGTTACGGAACCCAGACAAACGAGGTCTAGCACTATCATGTTGAAGCTGAGCAAGAGGCTTCGTTAGCAGCGTTGATATTGTGAGCATATCTGCTGTTAGACAAGTTCATTTCTCGCTTGGGAAGTACGCGTCTTCTCGCTTAACTCTGGCTCACCGGAAAAGTTTGACACCTCTATAACCAATAATTCTTTACGCAGATTGGAGCGATAAAAGTCGAGTTACGCCAAGCCCGCCAGTCCTGAAAGCACCCAGAGTCGATATAAGCGCCTCGTTAGCGTGTTTGAAAGAAGAATAAGAATAAGGAGAAGGGTTGAGTATGGCCTGTCCTTATTTTACCACCGGTCTTCCCCCTATTAACTTGGCAGGCCAGTGAATCTGAGTGCAAATACCCCCCAGCCATACTACCTGTGATCGAGTTGTTAACAGGAACGACCCCTTTTATATCTACTTGTTGTGTCGCTGGAGTCCGTATGTCTATGTGACGGTTCTTTGGGTAAATAGTTTCCAGCTGTGACCGACCTTTCCAGGGGAAGTCTACTCTTACATCGATGCCATTCACAGGAAAACATACAGAAAGGCTCACGAGCAAACACGCTGACATGTTAATCAGGGCCAGCAAACGGCAGACAAGGAACACTGGCACAGCATGTCACTATTCACATGGGCCATCATGTAACACAGGCACTGAATTCGCAGGCTTGCAGTTTTTACATACAGCAGAAAGTTGGCTAACACAATCACCAACACAAAACAGGAGCGACTGATCGGTGATACCGTGCTCGCCCAGACGTATGGTTAAGAAGAAGAAAGGAAAAAGGAGAGCCACGGATCACTGCCCAATCCAAGCCCAAGTCCATTGAATCGTCTTTTGAGAAGATGCTTAATGTTCCCCCTGTCCGTATAGTGATTTTTGTATGACACGTCAGGAATATTGTACAACAAGTTGAAGGCGACCTTGATGCCGAAAGGTGGAATGGCAGGCAGGTCGAATCTATGCAATATTCACGGCGGATGAAAATGTATAACGAAGCGAACCGTGACGTGGCCCAGCCGCCGAATGACCCAACGCCTCCTAATTGCATGCTTGCTTCATACGTCCCATTCCTCTTCCTCGTCATCATCTGCTCCCTCCGAAGTGAGAGCTGCAAAAGAAGAGTTCGTGGTGGTTAGGGCAGGCTTCTTGGTGCCGTTAACGGGAGCTGCGGGCTTGGCAGCCGGCGCAGCTGTGACGTTGCTAGCACCATTTGAAGCTTGAGCCGAGGGTGCCTGTGTCTCAGCAGAGCTGTCCTTCTTCTTTCCCTTCTTCTTGGTCTTGACCTCACTCCACGAGTCCTCTTGTCGGAGCAGCTCCATCTGCTCTTCCTCCGACGGCATACCAGACACCCAAGGATCAGACTTCTCCTTGGTCACAGGAGCGCCGGGGGCGCTTGGCTTGGCAGCTTCGGTCTTCGGTTGCTGCTCAAACGTGTCCAGGGGTTGGACGGTGCTGTCGCCGTTGGCGGACTTGTCGTTCCAAGCGTTCCTCGTGTTGGCCATAAAGGCGGAGCCGTCCTTGGCAGCTCGTCCCTCGGCAATACGAGCAGTTCGTCGCTGCTGCTCCATCAGGACCTTGCGCTCCTTCTCGTCCTGCTCACGAGCAGCCTTGGCAGCCTCGGCCTTCTTGCGGTTCTGGCGCTGCTTCTTGGATTCGACGACTTCGGGTGCCTTCTGCTTTCGCTCCTTGGGCTTCTTCACCGAGTCGACTTCGGTCAGACGAAGGACAGAAGGACCGGCAGGCGCGGGCTCGAGCATGTCGGATACATCTTGGCCGTTGACCGCCTCGACGACAGGGGAGGCTTGGGGCGACAGGTCGTCGTCGGCATCGCCCGCGTTGGAGGAGGGAACAGACGTCTTTCCACCGGACGCGTCAGGGATTTCCTGAGCCTTGGACTGCTTCACGGATTTTTGTCGCTTGTCCTCCGACTTCTTGGTGTTAAACTTGGTGCCCGCGTGAGCGTTGGATAGCTGGCGGGCAAACTCTCGGTCGGCTTTCTTGTCAGCCGCCTCGACCTCGTCTCGATTATAGTTCACACCTGTTGAGGTAGCTTCGTTGGAAGTGGTTGTCGGGACTTGTGGCTTCGGTTTCGGCTTCGTGGCTTTCTCCGTCTTCTTCTTGGCATCGCCGACTAGGTCGGTGTCATTCTGTCTCGCAGACTGCTTAGTGAATGAACCGCGCCGATCGGGTGTCTTCTTCTTTTGCTGGCTCCGGTACCAGATAGCTCCGCTGATCCCCAGGATGACGGCCCATCCGCCAATGGTGGTGACGACCGAGTGACTATCCATGATGAACCTAGGTCGTTGCAGCTCTCCTGAGATGGTGCGCAGGCGTGGCCAACCAGGTCAGAGTCGATGGCTGATTGCTACCTGTAGAGACTTTGATGGTAGCACGAAGGTGCCTCGAGAATAGGAGGGCTCGTCGACGATATTGAAAATGTTGGAGCTACGTGTTGCGTGGCTTAAAACATTAGGTGTGAGAAAGAGGACGGGGAAGCTAAGCCAGTGACGGAAGGTAGTGCGCCGATTGTCGAGGCCTACACCGCGTAATACAATACGACGAAAAGGGGGTTTGGCTGGCGACTGGTAAAGCCGAGAGCGAAAGGGGTCAGAGCAGCTCAGCTCGGCAGGGATCTTAATAAAATTGAGGGAAAAAAAAGGGTAGTTTCGTATGTCGAGGTTTATAGAAATGAACAAAGTGAACGTGGTCTTTCTGGCCTAGCGCTTGCAGTCTTGCAGTCTTGACCGGCACAGTCTATCAACACCGACGTTGACGAAGACAGGACGAGATGGATTATGATGGGGGAACAGAGAGAATAGAAGGAGATGATAGGTGTTCAGCGCGTACGGATTAAATTGGCTTGCTTGGAGGGAATTGGAATTTAGGATAAGGTTTTGCTGTCATTAACGATCAGCTTGGGCCAATCGGACAATCAGTCGATGAGAGTTCTAGAAGTAGAAGTAGAAGGTTATGCGCATAAAGGGGTGGCAATGGTCTCCACATGCACGTAGCCGTGCCTTCCCCTTTCTCTTTACTGTATTAGCGTCTCATCAAATTGAATTCCCCTATTCCGCCCGCTTGGCCCTGACGTTGAATACCGGACAGGGCGTTGGCGCAATCCGGCATGGACGCGGCAATAAGAGGTTCGGTTCATCACTGACTCTATCACACATCACACATGATACTATTTTGACTTGAACATTCATTTGTCAGGTCTTATCTTTCTGAAAGGTCTTAGCCGCGAAAGAGGTGATGGACATAACGAATGCAGGTCAAGATCTCCCAACCAAGATCATTGATACTATATCTGTGCTCTTACTGGGAATGACTGTACCCAATCATCATGATTACCATTGTAGATTGCCATACCGTAGCTCACGTATCACAAACTATTTAGGTATTAGGAAACTTAGGTCTGTTTCCTTCGTGTGCATATCAATGCGAAACAATTCTGCGGAATTACTTGCTATTTTCCCCTTAGCTCCAGACAGGTAGAGCATCGTGGTCGATAGCACGTAAAGCAACGGCGAAAAAGAGGATATCGCGTCTCCCTTTTTCGTAGTGCGCGCAGGTCTAAGTGATAGTAGACATGTGTACTAAGCATCTCCACGTAATACGGAGGCTCTCATTCGAAGCAAGCAAGCGGGGTACGTCAGGACGTTCCGCTTTCCTGACCGGAGTGCTAGCGGGATCGGCCCTCGTAGGTAACCGACGGCTCGAAAAGTCGTAGTCATCCGTGACTTCCCTTGAAAGACACACACATCTTTGAAACCGCGCCTTATCGGAATCTCACTCTTGGCTCTTCTCCCAGCCTTGCCTTAGAATCCCGCATCGCAGAACGTTCAAGACTTCCCCGAAAATCGTACAAAATACCGTGATCATGGCTCCGAAAAAGATCATCATCGACACTGACCCAGGCAAGTCGAATCGTGACAGGAACACCTAAAATGCATCAGTTTTCTAATGGAACTCTAGGCGCTGACGATGTCCTGGCCATGCTTCTCGCCTTGGCCTCGTCGCCAGAGGAGCTGGAAGTGGCGATGATTTCGGTCACGTACGGCAACGTAACTCTGGACAGTTGCTTGCGAAACGTCGTCGGCATGTTCAACGTCCTAGACCACGAGATGGAGTGGCGTAAGAGTCACGGAAAGCCGCTGGGTTTCGAGGCTCTAAGGACTTACAAGCCGCTCGTCGCCGTCGGCCCTGACCACGCTCTGGAGGACGAGATGCTGATGGCGGACAACTTCCGTAAGCTTAAATAAAAGGGGTCATACGAATACCCTCTTTCTTATCAAGGTACGGTAGCTAATACAAGATCTGACAGACGGTGCCGATGGGTTACATGGCGTCCACGAGAAGGTATACTGAAAAACGTATTTTATGAGAAAGCGTCTCAGAATTAGCTGACACATATTAACAGCATCCTCATCTGTCGCCGGCGGATACGTGGAAAGCCCTCTTCAAAGAAGGACTTCCTGGCGCATCTGAGGAACCGGCCTACTTGAAATACTTCACACCTTCCAAAACGCCATCGCATAAGGAGATCCTGCGAATCCTGAAGGAGGAGCCGGCTGACACCGTCTCAATCTGCGCCCTGGGTCCGTTGACTAACCTGGCTCTGGCCGCGTCGGAGGATCCCGAAACCTTCCTCAGAGTCAAGGAGGTGGCTGTTATGGGTGGAGCAGTAGAGTGCGAGGGCAACGTTACGCCCGTTGCCGAGTTCAACACCTATGCCGACGCCGTCGCCGCGGCGCGCGTGTTTGCCCTGACGTCGCCAAGCCCGGCTTCCACCATGCCGCCGATCCCCAAGGACAAGGCGACTCTGCCGCCCTACCCAGAGAAGCTGTCCAAGCGCCTGACCCTGAGCCTGTTCTCCCTTGACATCACCACGCCCCATTTGTTGAACTTGGGTTTTTTCCTGGAGAAGATCGAGCCGCACCTGGCCAAAGATAGCCCGCTGAGCACATGGGTCAACACATTCATGAGTGGAATCTTCCGACAGATCGGGTCCATGGTCGGAACCGAGGTGGAGCCAGGCCTGTCACTTCACGACCCCCTCACGGTCTGGTACATGCTCACGGGAGCGGACCCGGCTTGGAAACTGGCCAAGGGCGCACCAGAAGACATCCGCATCGAGACGTCGGGACAGTGGACCCACGGGATGCATGTCTCGGATCGCCGTGGTAGGACGCGTCCCGACGGAGTCAACACTTTTGAAGTTCCGGGAGACGAGGACGGGTGGCTGAGCTTGAGAAGGGGCAACAGGATAAACAGATACGTCAGCAGCCCGGGCGAGATGGCCTTTGCGCCTTTCTTGATGGAGAGGTTGTTTGGTTGAATAGGGTCCTACCTAGCTTAAGTAGGTAGGGGGAGATGGTCAAATGGGCAGCACCATGAGTTCGCCGTAGAAAATTATAGCACGGGAACCGTAAAGGTGTCAGCCGAACGCAAAACATGGTATCATTAGGCGAGAGCATACCCCCGTGTATATGGAAACCTGCCAGAATTGCCCGTCATACAGATGCAATCGAATCTTTTTCTTCCCCCCGTAACGCCGTGGTATGTAGTCTCGATGTCTGTACGAGTTTGTAGATTATAGTGAACGTCTTTCTTGTCTATATGTGCTTGATGCCACCGATCGCCGAGCCCTTCACTTCTTCCCAGTTGATGCTCTCATCCAGTGGTTCGTCGACCAGGCCCACCAAGCAAACATTGTCGCCGCGCACAAGGTAGAGGCCTAAGGGAACCTCGGTGGACGGTTCCGTATCGTCGGATGTTCGAATAACGCGTTCGACAGTTTGACCCAGGACCTAAGAACTTCAAGTCAGCTACGAACAAAGAAGATCAGGCGAATGGGTCGAGGTTTGCCCTTACCAGGTTCGTCATCTGGTCACAGCTCAAGAGATTTCCGACTAGGGTGCGCGAGTCGGCCGTGATTATCAACACCTTTTCTGCCCGACTGTCAGATATCTGCTGTAAGCTATATTCCAGGATGAAGGTCGAGAGTCGGAGAACATATAGCAGACAGTGCGCACTTACTATTGATATAGCCACCCAGGTTCGACATGTTGGCGGCTGCGGTGATGGAAGAGGAGCTTGTGGTATTCGAAAAGCCGGACGGGATGGTTGGTCGTCGATACCAAATAGGAATAGAGAGACTCCTAGGAGGTATGCTGATAAGATTCCTAAAGAAAACAAACCGGCGAGCCTCAAGAAAAATTGACGCGACAATTAGTCTGGTAGCTCACGATTGGCATCACAGCTTGAAGCTATTTCCGCCATAGCAAGGCTTTGGGTTAGAAAAAGCTCGAGCCACTATTCGACCGGTATCCACATAAATTTAGTGGCCGATGGAATCTGAGCTACCTCATAGGTACCAAAGTACCCACGGATTATTGTGGCAGCTGTGGCTGCAGTTCCAGCCATTCGGTTCCGAGGTCGTTTCTTAGGCCACGCGGGCGGCAATCGATCCTACGATTTTACGGTGTGTACTTCGTACTTCGTACCTCTAGGCACTCGCATATGTACTACGAATAGGCGCAAGCATTGACCGAGAATGCCATAACGTGGCTGCGCCTCTACGTCAATCCGAGGTTGGGACGGCTTTACGGCCAACAAGCCCTTAATTATTTTCAGGTCGATCCCCGTACTATACCTGAGGCTGAGTTGGCTGTGTGACGGGCTCTCGTATTCCCGTCCCAACCTCAAAGTAGGCAATAACCTCGTCATGGCATCCCCTCAGTTCTACCAGCTTCCCCCTTGAGAACGAGTCGTCAGTTTTTCCCCCTTTCACCGCAATCCCTCGGGCCGCAGCCAACACGGATTTCGCACCTAACCTTAGCGATCTTAAGCGGCCGGGCAGTCTTAGTAGCCTAGCCGGAGATGCTTACGGCCAATCAATTGGAGGCAACCTGCGTAAAACCGCCTTAACGACATGGGGCAGTTTGTTTCAACCGCAGAACCGTCCAGAGTCCAGAGCTCTCCCGTTCATGTGATTGGATGCCACAACGCACCCCGGCGGCTCCCCTGCCGTGGTCGCACATCAACGACCTCAGTCGTACTAGCAGAATAGGCAGCCCGGTCAGCCAGTTAAGCAGTTAAGCTGCTAAGGTCTCGGCTCCTACCGGACGTATCCGTGCGTGGTCTCGATTCAGGGGCCCCAGATAGTCGCCTATTGGCCTGTCAATCTTTGGCCAAACTAAGCTTACAGCCCAGGCACGCCAGGTAAGGGGGGACAAGGGGAGGAGGACTGCAGCAGGTGAAAGACGTCTTTGTCCAATACTTTGACATATATCATGGACTTACTCCCACCCAGCCATCCCGTCCTCCCTTATTCACCCCTTACCCTCCCACCTTTCAACCCCCTTCGCTCTTTAGTTCGTGACGTCTGGTAACAGTACACTCTTTATTCTTTACCTTGTTCTTCTCTGCAACAAGGGAACAATCTCTTCGGCAAACAACAATCACTTTCTTTAAACCATCCCCGAGCGGATTCTTTCTCTTCGTCACACGCTCGCCGACCCGACACAAAGTCACTGCCTCATCTCCTGCCGCGGCCCGGAGTCCAAACAATCGAGCAAACAACGCCAGTCTCCCTTTGCCTCGAGTGATTCGTATATCTCCTTTCTTCTTCACAGGTTGAAAAAGAACTGCAGATCAGTTACCCTTCACGACTTCTCGTACATACTCATCAACCAACCAAGCGAAGGGAAGACCCTAGAGAGCTAGCCTCTTTCACACTCACGTATACATATATACACACATACACCACACACACCTACCTTACCGAACAACCACCATGAAGTACCAAGTTGCCACTACCGCCGCCGCCAGCCTCCTGCTCGCGGGCCAGGCCCTCGCAGCGCCGGTCACCCCCCGGGACGGCGGGAGCGCGGCGGACATCGTAGCGCAGATCGCGCCCAACTCCAAGACGTGCGCGGAGACGACCGAGTGCCGGACGGCGGCGCAGGCGGGGCCGTTGCTGGCGGACGCGATGGCGCAGTACGGGCTGGACCAGGCGGGCCAGATCGCGGCGGTCCTCGCGCTGACGGCTTTCGAGTCGGTCGACTACCGCTACAAGCACAACGTGTCGCCGGGCCGCCCGGGCCAGGGCACCTCCAACATGCAGATGTTCTCCTTCAACCTCGAGTACGCGCGCTCCGTCGCCGACCTCAAGGACAAGGTGCCCGCCGCCGCCACCCCCGACACCACCGACCCGGATACCATGAACCAGGTCCTCGCCCTCGTCAAGGATGACCGCTATAACTTCGGCTCCGGCCCCTGGTTCATGAAGACCAAGTGCGCCGACGCCATGGCCGCCCTCGCCGCCGGCAAGGACGTCGACGCCGGCTTCCAGGCTTACATGCAGTGCGTCGGCGTCACCGTAACCGACGAGCGCCAGGCTTACTGGACTCGCGCCAAGCAGGCTTTCGGCCTCTAGAGGCTTTTCTAAGCTTCTTGTTCGTGCTGTTAGGAGTCCTACGTACTACTACTTGAGGCAGGCAGGGAAAGGTGAAGGGAGGAAGGAGGAAAGGCTTCAAAGTCACTTCTTTCCTCGCGTGTCGTCACGACGTTATGCCTCATGCATGAAATAGAAGAGCGGAGGGGGGAGAGGATGTAGAGCGTATTTGCTTTTTGTTATTGAATTGTCTTACTATTACTATTCTATGTATATACAGCTATTTTCTATCTACTCTTTTGAATTCTACGGTTTGGCCGTTGAACCTGTTGATTATATCTTGTGATACCACTAAACGTGACTGCTGTATGATGTACGAGGGATGTACGATGAGATGGTAAGACCGTGATGTAAGATGCAAGGTATTTTGTGTCCTAAGGGTATTGTGACTTAACTGAGATCTCATGTCCCGTTATGTTGGGCTCGCTTTTCGAGCGTTATGACTTCGTCAACTTCATTCTTGGTCGCATGCCTACCCCTAACCACATATCTATAATCTGAAGCCAAATCTCGTCATCGGAATCCTGAACAAAACAAAGTCTGCTCCGGGCCAGACACAACTCAAGGGTAGCACAAATCCACGTCTAGCCATCAGACCTTGAACGGTAACAGGCGGGGATGACTTAATTCTCGGGATGGCCATGGTCCCCGGAGGAGAGTGTTTTGAGCAATGACTAATGACTACATGTATATGCCGTGTACATTCATCAACACATGCCCAGCCCTACGTCTATCAGAGGCAGGTTGGGTACATTTTCGTCCGTTTTTCCGTGTCTGCGTCCCTTTTACATAGACCGTAACAGCATACCGATATCAGAAAAGCCACCTCAGATGCACTTGACCAGCTATAATAAGACGCAAGGCTCTCCAAGCCGGGTATCTTGACACCCCGTTCCGATTCCATCGCAAATCAAAGCGCCGCTTTTCATCACCATGTTGCCTTAAGCCCTACAAGGGCTATGAACCTGGCGTATCGCCGGCGTTGAGGAACGTGAAGGAACCATCCGAAGATCCTTGCTGGGACTGTTGGTCGGGGTTGCCGGAAAATAACATGAACGACGATTGGTCTGGACCCCAGGCTGCCGTCTGGGCATAGTTCTCGAATGCATCCTGCAAGATTATGGTTAGCACATTTTCTTCTCGAGAACTTTGACGGTATTCCTACCCAGTTGAAATTATTGTCAAGAGCCATATTGGCTCCCCCGCCCAGAGTCGTAAACATTGTAAATGGCGATGCGGCGTTGTTGACGATGTCTGGCTGGAACTCGGGTGTAAGTCCTGTTGTTGTAGCTGGTGCTGCTGCCGCCGCCCCTATTGCCGGCAAGGGACCTAGGTCCAGATTTGGGTAAGCAGTGCCGCCGGGAGATTGGAAGGCCGGCGTCATGGCTGGTGTCATGCCTGGCGTCATATTTCCTGATAGCAGGCCCAGGGTCATCGCAGCCGAATGTTCGGGCATCAGCTCGGTTCCAAAGTTGCCGAACAGATTTTCGGACTGTCCCGGCGATAATGCTGCACCGTCGGCAGCTGGTTCCGGGTTCTTTATCTTTCCTAGCATTATCTCCAAGATATTTGCAGCCTTGTACGCTTCTACCGATTCGTGGGCGAGCGACTTCCAAATATCTGAGACGGCTTCGAGCGAGCTTATCATATCGGCTCGCTGCTCTGGTGTCCAAAAATACATGGCTTGCGAGTCTTGGCGCTTCCCCGACGTGGCGGCGGCGCGGTCGTGGTGGAGGTCAAGGAGGATCAACATCGTCGGCAGCAAAGTGTCCTTGGATGTAGCCGAGACATACCACTTCATCGAACGAAGACGCCCATTCGGCTGGCACTCGCGGTGTATCGTTCGCAGATGCCCCAGAATGTCTAACGAGGCCTCGATCGCGCTGCGGCGAGAGTGAGCGTACCGCGGGTTCTGCCGCGCACGCGTCATGTGTTTCTTGTGCAGCATGCACATGATCTTTTGATACAGTATGTCCAAGTTAAATCTCGCAATAATGAGCGTCACCGGGTCGGGAGACCCTTCCAGCGGCCGAATCTTCAAGTGCGGCGGGAACTCGTCCATAATTTCGCGCAGCTTTCGATCGTGACTGAGGATCTCCTCGTAGCTCACTTGCTTTCCCACTCGCGAGACCGCCTGAAGAATATTCCCGAATTCGATGCAAAGTTTAGTCTTGCCAATCATGTAAGCAATGGGACTTGGTTCCGTGATTGGCCGTGACGTAGGGAGCGTCTTGGTGTTTGGCCCGAATTCTTCATCAAAGATGTTGTGCGGCAACTTGGTGTCGGTATCATGCTCATAGATCATCGTCGGCAAGGAGACCTTTACGGAGTTAGCATCTTGTGCGACAGTGTCTTCCTGTTGGTCGATGCCTTACTTGATATGAAAACACGGTATCAGCCATCCGTAGTAGCGCCCACGTTCGCCGTCGCATCTCCTTTAACAAGTGTTAGCCAGATGCAGTGTATACCAGACTGAAGAGAATCTGATCGTACTCCTTGAAACGGTGTAATAGACGGGAACCAGCCGGGGTCTCGGTGGTAGCCCATTCGGTAGGCAAGTCTTGTGGTAATTCCTGTGATGATCCACAGTGAGAGATCCGCATCCCAGCGCGACGAATACTCTCCGAATAAGTAAAGGAGCAGCGTTTCCACCGTGTATTCAACTGGCTTGGTGTAATCTGCGACAACCAGGCATTGCACCGTCCGCAATCTGTATTCCGCCGCGAGATCCAGGGACCTACCTTTCCATTCAGGAGGCTCGTCTCCTACCTTGTGATAACTAAGCATCGCGAGACATAGCATGGAATAAAGCAAGCCTAGCCACATGATGCTGGTCTTCGAGGGATCTTGCCAGTGACTTCGTAATTGCTGCTGAAACGAAGGTCCGTGGACTATACTGGCTGCCGTATCCAGCGAATTGAAGTACCTCGAGATCAGCGTCATTATCGACGTCCTCCCAGGAAGCTCAGACCGTAGTTCAACTTCGGTGGCGGGCGGAGCAGAGAGCAAGAATATAGGTGACTCTCGAGCAGTCGCAGGTTTCGAAGACATGACTCTCTGGTAACTACTCTCCAGGTCTTTCTTGTGCGAAGCGTAGAAGTTCTTGACTTCGGCGATGTCGGCCATGAGCGTATGCCAGTGCTCCCGTCCAACGTACATAGACTTTCCTCTATCGGCGTCGACCTTGAGCACGCCCAGGGAGGTGGCGAGTCCGTCATCCACGTCGCTGTCGTTTTCAGCACCGTCACCTTCGACATCATCCCTCATAGCCCCTTCATCGTCTCGTTCGATGTTGACCAAGGAATCATCCGTGGTGGATGGGGCCGCAGGCACGGTATTGGACGAGCCGGATGTCTCGATATTGGCGCCGCCATGCATCAAACTTAGAACTAAACCTTCAAGACGGTCAATACGATTCTGCATGTCATCGGGAGTCGAAGAAGCTCCTGCACTACTTTGGTTTTTCCTCCGGCTTGTTGGAGTAGCATAAACGCACGACTGGCCATCGCCTCGTTTGATGCAGTTCTCACAAGTCGGAGTACCCCTATTACATTTCAACCTGTTGACATCAGGTCAGCGACGTGCCATTATGTAAAATCACTGCGAGAGATTGGATTAGGGAATCAGGTTGGCGTTTGGAGGGAAATGGCTCGCTTAACTCACTTTCTCGTCCGGCACGGATAGCAGCTGAGCGGCACCCTATTGCGGCGACGAACCACCCTGAACTGCTCCTCGGGCGAGTGGCCCGAGGATGATGTCGTGGCAGACGGAGGGGTGGGGGTCATTTTTGCGAGGTTGGTAGAACGAAATAGTCAAGGGTTGTTCAGGGTGCTCGCTCGTATGTCATAAGACGTATGCCGGACTTAGGAAGCTTGAAAGTTATAAGGACCAGTCTCTTCACTCAACCTACGCCTCTTGCCAGACGTGCGGCTCAGAGCGGCAGGGCCCGAAAGGGACAGAAAAACCAGTGAGTAAGCGGCAATGGTGGGCCTAGGACGTGATAGACCACTGTCAGGCACCTCCAAGCTCGGAGTTAGAGAGCCTCTTGCAGGAAGCTCAGGGGTATATCAACCACAATGCTGGCTGCTAAGGTGATGCAACACCCGCCCGATTATCTCTTCCCGACAGAATCAGTGGCCAATGAGGCACAGTAGCCACGTGAACAGGCCTGGAGATGCGAGGATCACGATTGAGGGATCCCACAGCCGCAGACCTCTTGTGCCACGGCAAGTGAAGGCTATCCCTACGTCCCAGGTGGATCTGCGTAGCGTCGAGACAGAACCCGACGCAGTCGATATGCCGATATAATCCAAATATGCAGCCAGATATCCGATCAGAGGGTTGCGTGAGGGTGAAATCAGCACGCAGCCTCGAGATCAATAAGCTAGAGCCTGAGGTTTCTCTCAGATTCAGCCCCTCGCCGCTTACAAGATAAGCGCAAAGCTTGCAACTTGCTATAAAAGGTGCGGCTGGGACTATAATCCTATGATGGTGTAGGTAAGACAGATCGAGGCAATGCGAAGTGCGTCGAATGTGTTCCTCGATACGACGAGGTGCGGTAAAGTGCAGGAGCAGCGGTCACGATGCGCGCGTGGTTCGAGGAATGGGTAGTATTGGTTATGTCTTCTATTTCCATAGTAAGCAAGTCGCTCTACAGCTTTAAGGTACATCTACATGGCGTCGCAAAAGAGATTCGGGTTTAGGCGTACGAGACTTGAGGACGTTTGACTGCCTCGACTAAGTAAGGTGGTTTACATTTAGCGCTGGACAGAGTTGCGAACTGAGGGGCGTATGATCGTTACGATACAACGACCCATACATAAATAAGAGTGGCAAAGAGTTGCGAGCCTCGGTTAGCGAAGTATTTCCCCTTCCTCTCTCTTCAACAGGGAGGAGACAGGACAAGGCGAGAGGTTAAGTGAGGTAGGAAAAGGGGAAGAAGAGGAAAAAAAACTGGCTCGTTAGGTAAGATCAGGGCAGATGGAGTGCTGTGGTGCCAGCGGCAGTGGCAGCAGGTGAGGATTGCGACGGCAAAACGTTTAAGGAACGGGCAGAACGGGAGGGATACGACATGGAGAAAGACATAAGATGGGGGGAGGACGCTAAGCTACAAGGAGATAGTGGGGGAATGTTGCGCTACTATCCAGCTGTCTCGGCCGTCGCGAGACGTCCTGAACCAGCTTAGCGCGGTAAGCATTGCTGGTATTTTACTTTGTTATACCTGCCTCGTAGACATGTGAGCAGAATATAAAACCAGCTGATTCTTGGCTTGTTAAATTAATAACGCCTTGGGTGATGCCTTCATGTCGGGTATAGGTACGATATCCTATCTGGCCTATCACGTATCTCATGTAGGTACTCGCAATATCGCCATCGACCTCATGTTTTAAAGCGCCTTAGACAGCTATTGCCTCGTGCCCCCACAGTATCCGTATACACCAAGTATATCAAACAGACCAAAGTCTTGCGAGTACTTGACGATCGACAAAGCAAAGTCCCTCTAGCCCTGTAAACGTACTAGACCTGTTCGACAAGGCAAGGTGAATACACCGAATACTAGGTAGGAATCCTGCCCTATGCAAGGCTACATATATCTGCCATACCCGGCGCTATACCTATCCGGCCAGCCAGCCTGCCAGCTATCGTACAAGACTGAAGGATGACTCACAACCCCCGGGCCCTGCTGATCTGCATGCCTACAATGCGTACGTGTGCTGCCTGGCAGCCTAGCCTCAGCCCTCTCAGGCCTATCTATCTATCAGTCTATCTGCTACAGTCTGTCTTGGTCCGCCTACTAGGTAAGAGGTTTTTTTTTTTTCTTTTCAACATAAATCAAGCTTGCCTCTAACTTCTTTTGGCATTCAAAGTCTATGATCCTATATGTCGTCTGATATTACATAATATGAATCTCGGCATAGACTGGATTACTAAACAACTCTTGAGATCAACCTTGCGAGGTCGAGGTGCTGCTACCTCGAGAGTCCGCATAGCCCAGAACACTTGACAGACCATTTCCCTATCTCAGTAATGGATAGGGTCGATCCACGAGCAGCCAATGTCTTGCCGTTACGGCGGGGCGATGTCCTTAGTGGTACACTTTTACTTTTTAGCCCGCTCGTAGCAGTTCCTAGGTGGTATCTGCGGAGGTAAGGCCAAGATCGAAAACTAGCACGGCCCGTCTTCCGCTGCAGATCGCGCCGGGACGCCTGGACGCTTAGACAACGTAAGCACGGAGGCAAGGACGACGAACTAAGGTGACGGAGGGTCCGATGCCAACCTCATCCGCCTCTTGTACGTACGGCTAAACCCCCAGGTCAGCGTCCCGGCTCTACGGTTCGTCATCGGCGTTTACCGACCCGGCCCAATTGAGACGCCGACAGCTTAGTTACAGAAGACGAAAAAAGGGAAGCTCTTTTTAACGTTGCATGAGTCGGGATCCAATCAGAACCTCACGAGGGTCACGTCGCTAGGCCAAGCGTGGAAGACAGACGCCTCTCCGACTCTGTATCAAGGTAGAAACGTAGTGAGATCAAGTTTCGCCTCTCGCTTGCCGTCTCACTGCGTCTAAATCAGTAATTTTATTATTTGTTTATTTATTTATGTTTTTACTTTATTTAATTAGCTATTTTCGCCGTTTCCTTAGGTTGTCAACCATCTGACGATCTTGGCGGCTCTTTACTTGCTTGAGTCAAAGTTACCTGTCAAGATTGAGTGAGCCTTATCGCCGTCGGCCGTTATCCTCGTGCGACTTGAATTTGCCTTCACTCCAGATCTGCAACCGGCATATCAGACCGTTCTCTGTGAAAACCTAAAGATGCCGCATGATATTTTTGGAAGCAAGACCATTTACTGAATTGGGTTTCCGGAGATTTTGCCATCGTGCTCCGGCGGCGGCCTTAGGGCTTGCGACGACATGGCTGCCCATTCTCTACTATCGCCGACGATGGAAAGCCGAAACGATATAGCAGAAGGTTTCGCTTCTGACATGAAGGGCTACGAGGCAACAGGCAGAAACACTGACGTTGATGAAGACGATGACGGGGATGAGCAGGAACCCATGCTGCCATTCCAACGCGGAGACGTCGAGAGGCTGACCGCAGCAGCCCAGACGAATGGGCACTACCGACCATGGTGGTCGTCTGCGATTATCACTATAGCCTGTGTCGTTACCATATTCTGTATGGCATGGCTAGTGTTATCATTAGATGAACTGGGGCGCCCACACCCGCTAGACCCGTCTCCTCTAGAGGTAGCCTTAGCTGCTCCTCTTCGACGTCAGGACAAGGACTACATTCTGGATCCCGGCTGGGACTTTGGAGCCCCCAAACAAGTACGAAGACATGACTGGGTCATTGTTGACAAAGAGGGCGACCCAGATGGCGTTCGAAAGCCAATGATAACGATGGATGGCCGGTTTCCAGGACCGCTGATCGAGGTTAACGAAGGCGATATTATCGAAGTCGATGTACATAATCTAGCATCTAATGCCACGGCCATCCACTGGCATGGGATCTTCCAGAACGGTACGAACTGGATGGATGGAGCTGCCCGCGTTACTCAATGCCCTATAGCCCCTGGGGCATCGTACCGATACAAGTTCAATGTCACCGGCCAGTCTGGTACTTGTAAGCCTGACCACCTCCCTCCCCCCTTTCACAAAGATAGCGAACATGATCATCATGTCCTCGCAGAACGCTAGGTAGTATCGTGGAAATGCCGCTGATGCATCCCTCGCAGATTTCTATCACGGCCATCAGGGGGTCCAGGCTCTCAGTGGGCTTGTAGGGCCTCTCGTGATCCACAGCCGAGACGAAGTCGCAGGCCAGCCCATTCCCTATTCGTCAGACCGAGTCGTCTTACTTCAGGACTGGTACTACGACGCCGACAGCGGGCTCATGCGAGACTTTTTATCTCCGGGCGTCGAGGATGCACCCATGCCCAATACGGCCCTGATTAACGGCGTCAACCAGGCGGTCTGCGCCAACAGCGCTGGCCGCGCGTGTTCGACGGCAGACAGGCCCCTCCCAACTCTGGAACTGGCCCCCAGGGCGAGCCACCGGCTGCGGTTCCTGAACGTAGGCGCTTCTGCCTGGTTCCAGGTCGCCGTGGACGAGCACGACTCGCTGCCGGTCGTCGAGGTCGACGGAACCGCGGTCGAGCCAGCCCCTGGATCTGCGCTAGTGATCGCCCCAGGCCAGCGATACAGCGCTGTGCTGACGGCAGATCGGTCCGGCAACGACGCCTTCTGGCTTCGGGCTCGAATGGCAACGTCGTGCTTCGTCGGCCAGGACTTTCCCAAGGAGAGCATCGACGAGGCGAAAGCTATTGTTCGTTACCGCACGCAGACGAAGAGACATGGTGATGACGATCACAACGAAGACGACGACGATAATGAGAATCTTCCACTCCCCACGACGATCTCCAAACTTCCGTACCTCCCGACGTGCAGAGACATGAGCTCGACCACCACCTTCCGCCCCTCGCCAGCGCTGCCAGCCCCGGCCTACGCCGACCACTCGTGGCACCTGCGCGTGAACCTAGCCATCGGCGACTGGCGGCTGCAGCGGGGCATCGTGAACGGATCCTCGTTCCGGCCGAACCTGCAATCGCCCACCTTACACCGCGTGCTCGAGGGCAACGCCTCCGCCTTCTCCCGGGACGGCGTCCTCGAAGATGTCTTCGACGCCGCCTCGGAGCTCGTCATCTCGCACGCCGGGGCCGCCGAGACCGTCGACGTCGTGCTCCAGAACATGGACGAGAACAGCCACCCGTTCCACCTGCACGGCGCGCAGGTCTGGGTCCTCGGGGCAGGCCACGGCTACTTTCCCGGGTACCAGGCGCTGGGGCTGGGGGCCGAAGGGAAGGGGGTCCTTGACAACAACAACAACAACGCCTCCGTCCTCGCCAACCCCCTCCGCAGGGACACGGTCACGGCCGAGGGCTTCGGTTGGGCGCTACTGCGCTTCGTCGCCGACAACCCGGGCGCCTGGCTCTTCCACTGCCACGTCGCCTGGCACGCCGAGGCCGGCATGGGCATGGTCTTCCTCGCGCGCCCCGACGTCGTGCGCGGCTGGGCCGACGGCTTCCCCGACGACGCGCGTCGGCTGTGCGACGCGCCGGAGGAGGAGCTGCGGAAGGGCGCCTCGCCTCGGGATGATGTGTTTTTCGGGTTCGGCGGTGATGAGGAAGGGGGGTGAGGGTGAGGGTGAAGCAGGGTGAGACGGGGTTACGTGCCTGGGTCTGCGGTTTACGGTACTGAGGTGGCTATAACATCCTTATTAGGAGATATGTATAGAAAGAGAGAGACAGATGGAGACGGAGGTGATGGCCACGCGTCGAGGATCCTCGTGGTTATAATCACATGCCGTACCACGCCAAGGTCGTCGTTGCTGCGAGGTATTTGGACGTGTGATTCGGCTTTAGCAGCATGTCCGCGTCGTATGTAATGGTATCCGTCCCCCAAGGCTTTAGGGCACGATAACCCCGAAGCAGTGACTGGCTGCATAACGAGGCCCGAGTTGGGTTAAGGTATACATGTTGAGGTCTCTACCTAGGTACAGTAGTCAATATTGGTATTCCTTGGCTCTTCTACTCCATCGTAGCCCCCTATTTGAAGCCTCTGTTATGTATCTACCTACCTACCTAGAGGAGGCGCCTTATAATCTAGCACCAACCTACCAGTGGCACAATAAGAACTTCACAGCTCATGAACTTTCTTGGAGTCTACTTGGTATAGATAGTGCCCAGGGTTTGAGTGCCTATCTCCATGCTATGTAGCGGACGCATACTCTTATGGCCGGCTTGCATGGCCCCCTTTCCCAATCATCTACCATACGGGGCCGCTCCCTGGGGCCCGATTTCTACCCTAAGAACAATGCAACGACCCATAAATACAATACGGTCGAATCCATGCCTGCGAGTCGCAAATAGGTGTATAGATACCCTAGGTACGGTAGGTAGGTTCAGCTGCCTCGGTTGCGTTACCCGATTCTCAGCCTTTAGATCAAGGTCACACTTCTAGGATGTCGCTGTCTTATTACGAACTATAAAGTCAACGACTATAGACCGAAATAATTCACGGTATATTTTCTTTTTCTCTTGTTTCTTCTCACACGTCTCTTCTCGAGAGACTGCCTTCGACTGCCCCGTGTTCTGGTGCAGATTCTAATCTACCACCTTTTCCTCCTTTGCCGAGTCTCAGGCTATAGCTGTCTAACTGACTCCTGAGGCCTAGTCCATGCACGCCGTGTAGTATCATGCAAATTTTCTCCCACCTCCCAGCCTAGCCGAGAATAAATGCAATGCATTACTACATGCCTCCGAAAATGCCTCCTAGAAAATAAAAGCTCCAAGGTAGATGAGGAAGGGTACGAGCACCGACGGATGCTGGATCGTCGTCTGGACTGTCGTTCAACGCACCGCTCTTTAGTATTTTCTCACGCAAATGTGGTGACCTCTGGCCATCTCTTGTGGGCGGCTTCCTTGAATGTGTCCGCTTCGCTACTACGCCATTGCTTCAAAACGGCAAGGGCCACTTCGGCTTGCTCATATTCTATCGTCTTCAGACCGAGAACTCCCGCAAGCTCTTTCTCGTTCTTCTTTTTATCCTCGCCTAGCAGTCTTTTGCTTTTAATGGCTGAAATGACGTGCGCAGGGCTGTCTGTATGCTTTTCCTGGAAATCAGCGACAACCTTCTTCAGATCCGCCGAAGCAGCGAGGGCGGTGAATCTAGATTTGAGAATTTCGGCGACCTTAGGAGGCAGAGACCCGGTCTTCGAATCAAGAGCCAGACGGAACCGAACAAGCTGCTCGTGGACCGTAGGGTTTTCTGCATCGATGGACAGTGCACAATTCAAGCACCGCAGAGCGAGCACGTATTTTTCTAAAACATGTTAGCAGACGAATAAAGTCGAACGGGATTTTTAGTTTGGCAGTACCTCTCCTGAGGAAAACCTCGAACCCTGCAATCTGCCCATCAATGAAGTCGGGGCTGAATTGAAGGATCGGTGCAAGGAACTTTGTAGCTTCAGCCAGAGGCTCTGTTGTTGTAGCAAGCTTAAACCCATCAGGGTCATCGTCCTTCCTCGCCGGTTCAGCGACGGCTCCTTTGGCCTTGTTAGGATCCTGCTTAGCCGCCCTTTCCGCTGCTTCTCGTTCGGCCTTTTGGGCCTCTTTCTTGGCCTTTTTGGCCGCCTTTTTCTTCTCTGCGGCCTCATCCCCGTTGGTTCCTGCTGACCCGTCCACGCCGTTGGGCGCCTGTGTACTGTCGTACATGCTCACGTACACAGCAATAGCTCCGAGAGCGGCCCGGGTGTAGAAAGGATGCTCACGGATGTGATCTTCCCAGCGAATCATGTCCACGTAGGCACGAATTTGTCCCTTTCTAAGGGAAAAGCTGTGGAAGTCAAATTGGTCTTCCTGCCACACTTCAAAGATGCCGTAGACAGCATTGAACCGCTTCAAGGCCAGGCCGATGTTTCCGTTGCGTACCCAGGCTTCTCCATCTTCCGTCAAGTACCACACGCTCTGCATGTCAAGCAGATCCTGAAGGGGGCCGCCTGGAGAATCATTCCTAGTAAAAAGGCCCATGGTGTTCAGAGCAGTCTCGCACTCATTGTTCCGCAGCTGATACTTGGCCGCCTTCGTGTTGATGTACCGATCTTTCAGGTCGAGCTTGCGAGCTTGGTCCATGGTCTCTGAAGCTTTCTGGGTGTTGCCCCAGTGCTTCCATATCCTCGCCTTGGTCATGTGAAATTCGACATTGCTGGGTAACAGATCGATTCCCTTATCGGTGTACTCCATAGCCTTCGCGAGGTCACGACTGAGACTGTAGTTGTAGTGCTGCGCAAGATAGTACAACGCTGCCGGCTCCCCCTTGAGCGCGTCCCCATCTGTTGCGGCATTCTCACTTGAGGATGCGCGTTTTGACTCGAGATACTCGTGTGCTAAGGACCCGAGCGTGTCCCTCTTGGATGGGTCAGTGTACAGGTGCTTGAGATTTGCAAAGGTAGAAGGGACCCCTTTGTCAAGCATTAAGGACAGATAGTCTCGAGCAGCTTCTCGGAATTTATCACCTAAAGAGAGAAATGAGGATTTGCCTGTCGAGAAAGATGTGTTGGGTATGACTTACCGGTAAGAAAGTCCAAGGGCAAGCGCCTGGCGGCATCACATCGGGGGTTCTTCTCGGCATACTCGTCGTAAACAGCCTTTCGGGACGAGGCGTCGACAGTATCAGCCCCCAAAATAGCCACAAGTTTGGTATAGTATTCGGGGTGCTCGGGATTACGGTCGAGAAGCTCGCGGTAAGCGTTCGTAGCCTCTTCCTTTCTTCCAAGCTTGGACAGATATTCTGCACGTAGCTCTAGAACGGCCAGGCGATCGAGGTTGAACTTTGCGATAGACTCTAAGTGATCTAAGGCTTTCTGGTAGTTCTGAGCCTCGGCAATAATCGAATTCTTGTACAGGACGGCCTCGGAATTTTCGTAATCGGTCTTGGATGGCGGGACCTTCAGCGAGTCTTCGTACGTCGTCAGTACCTTCTCGGCCTGATCAAGGCTGCCGGCCAGGTGGTGAGCGACGGCAAGAGCTGTCCAGTTTTGCCGAAGCTGAGGTCTGGCTTGGAGCATGGCGGTTCTGCTTTGTATGTAGCCTTGGTAATCACGCATCTGAATCTGCAGGAAGGCAAGATCTCTTTGGATTTGGTGAGACTCTGGCTCCAGCTTCAGGGCAAATTTATATGCCTTGATGGCCTCCTCAAAGTTCTTCTGGTGGCGGTACAACAGTCCGTAAACGTGCCAACAAATGTGGGATTTCATATCAGCTGTCAGGGCCTCCTTCCCTAACGCGAAAGCCTCGTCCGTCTTCCCCTGCTGGTTGATGATCAGGGCCTTCATGGCCATGGTGTCGCCATGCTTGGGGTTCTTCTTCAGGATTTGTTCGGCGGCCTTCAGCCCCCTCTTGTATTGCTTGTCCTCATAGTTTCGAATGACTTGGCGGAAGAGGGAGCTCTCCTTGGAGGTGAGAGGTTGAGGCATGGTGGGCAAGAATCCGCAGCTCCCCCTCTGTTAGGATCTCGACTCGGAGAAACCAGCTCCTCCTGGATATAGCAGTAGATGGAGGGCTTGGGTGTTGGAAGGGTTGCCAGCGACTGAACGCGACTGCGACTGTACGAAGGGAATGGTGAGCTCATTCGTCGCTTGCGTTTAGGCACCTGGGGAATATTCATTTTAGCTGGCGGGACAATTATGCTTACACTGACTTGAACAAACAGTCTAGTTTGCAGCTCGCAGCTCGCGGGTCGGGGGAGGAGGTCCAGTTGCGAAGGTAAAGTGGTGCTCGAGGGCAACGTACGTCGGCATGGAATGCGTATGCGTTTTGTGAGGTTCAAATGTTTGTTAGGATTTGTGGTGAGCGTTCGAAATTCGAAAGCTCGGAGCTGCTTTCCATGCTATGGCGGGCAGCGCTTAAGCAGAGTGGGATGTATTGCGCTAGAAAAATCCAAAGCTCACGCCTTAGCCGATATTTATCCGGCTCAGACTCGGCTTAGACTCGAGCACCCCTATATGCGGCTAATAGAGCATATGACACATAAGGGGGGTTTTCTCCCTTTCTCTGCTTCGAACACATACTGACTGTACCTGGCACACGGCCCCTTTGAGAAAGATCTATTTAAAGAATGTCATTGTTCGACATGGCAAATAGGAGAATACGCAGCGCTAATCTATAGGTTGCTCCCAAGCGCTACAATTATGCAACGTATTACCATAAGGAACGGTAACTGATGCTGCGTACTGATATAAATGTGCATAGCAGAGCCGCATGGCCGTGCGGAACATTATATATTTATATGCAGGCTAGGTAGGTGCCTATTTAGATCTGACATCTATCATTGTAGTAGAGAGGAGATGTATGTTTTCACCTGAACATTACGCTTTACTTTCTCTTTCCCCTCTCCATTTGTTCAGGGCCTCTTCTGCACTTTGAAAGTTGTCACCGCATCGTTCCCGAACAAGGCCCCAGGTGCGAGAGCGCACAATGCTTTCGACGCTCCTTTCTTGTCTGAGAAGATTTGCTAGACTTTCCGTACGAGGCTCTCTGGGGAAGTATCGCGCAGAATACGGGTCTAGTCGTTCGTCGACAACCCGCTCGCGGTTTCTCTCCGTCTCAGCGGCTCGCAGGCCAACCTCGGGGTCATCCGGGTCTGGGCTGGTAGCCACGTAGGCGCAGTATGTCAACACGTCGGATCTTGCCTGCCACGAAGGAAGCAAGACCTTGTCCTTGAACTCCTGGCATGCTCGCGGATCGATAGGTCGATTCGATGCTCGAGGAATTCGAACAGAGGTCGACGAGGGGTCGAACCCCGACTGCGCCGGCGTCACGAGGGCATTGAGGTTTTGTGTTATGGAGTCGTCTATGGCGCCACGAGATATCCGGAGAAAATCTTGCGGGACTGTAAGCGCTTGCGCTTAGATGCCTAGACAGCTACCGGAAAGGGAAGCGTACCTCTGAGGGCCACGGTTGAGAAGCAGAACTGCGGCGTCAGATGCGGTTGTCTGGAAGGCTCGGTCATGGTATCACGGGATGTTGGTCGCGTTGGGGCGCCTCTCGCATCGACGGCATCCGTCGTAGGAGCTCGTCTGGACCAAAGTAATCCAGCCACGATGGATAGTTTGCGAGTTCTATTAGTCTACAGACTAGATGCAAGGAAGTAGAATGTCATCTCTGGGCACTACCCCTATATAGTAGTAGTAGTGTTAATGCTTGGAACAGATAGTGACGTTCAGTTGGAAGTCTGGAGCTCTACAGTCTAGACGATGACGGAGCTCGCGAGGGGCGAGCAAAAGAGAGCAATTGCTTTGTCAGGTGTGATCGCTATGCATCTATAAAGCAATATGCCCATAGCTAGCTAGCAAGAGGATTCATACGATAGGGATATTGACAAATCGGAGTAGACGAGAAGTGAGGCTGATGGCATGAATTTGCGTATATGCGTTTAAGTGAATAACATATCCATCTAACGCATGATTGCATCAGGCTGATTACGCGACACGCCTGCCTAGCAAAGCTGATTTGTGGATAGAGGTACCTAGCCCGCAAGATTAGCCTCACGCAGTACATGCGCACCACAGCTTCCGAGCTCCATCCATTATCTCACTACATCAACCATTTCTAACCTAAACATCCCCAAACAGCCATACTATTTACTGCAAACCACCGCATTATTCTTCGACGACCTCTCATTGCCGTTACTTGATCGGATATACGACCTCTTAAGCTTCATCAATCTTTGCCATCAGGCACATCCACATCTTAGACGTCGACCATGTCGAGCTCCCGAGAGATGGAAGGCATCGAGCGCCGTGGCTCCGATGACGACAAGGATAAGAAGAACGACGGACGAGGCAACCCCAGAGCAGAGAACACCAAAGTTAACCGCGATGGTGACGCTGAGATGAAGGATGCTGAACCCGAGGACAACGAGATTCTTGACGAGGAGACGCTAAGCCTCGCTACCGAAGATCTGAAGACGCGGAAACGCCTCTTAGAAAATGATGCCAGGATCATGAAGAGCGAATTCCAACGGTTATCCCACGAAAAGGCCACCATGGGCGAGAAGATCAAGGAGAACAACGAGAAGATTGCCAACAACAGGTTCGCTTCCTCGGGATAGATTATAATTCCCCCGGCCCTACCGAACGCTCTCGGCTAACGTCTTCGTAGACAGCTACCCTATCTCGTTGGCAACGTTGTCGAGCTCCTTGACCTTGACCCTACCGCCGAGTCATCCGAAGAGGGTGCGAATATTGACTTAGATGCTACGCGGGTCGGCAAGTCTGCCGTTATCAAAACGTCTACTAGGCAAACCATCTTCTTACCTCTGATCGGCCTCGTCGACCCGAACACACTGAAGCCGGGTGATCTTATCGGAGTAAATAAGGACTCATATCTGATTCTCGACACGCTCCCTGCCGAATACGATAGCCGCGTCAAGGCTATGGAAGTGGACGAGAAACCTACCGAGAAGTACAGCGACGTGGGTGGGCTAGACAAGCAAATAGAAGAACTCGTCGAGGCGATCGTGTGGCCTATGAAGGAAGCCGAGCGTTTCAAGAAGATCGGCATCAAGGCCCCCAAAGGTAGGACTACCAAATTGTTGGCAAGCTTATACTGTTTTCTGACATTGCTATGATAGGTGCTCTCATGTACGGGCCTCCGGGAACTGGAAAGACCCTGCTAGCCCGAGCCTGCGCTGCCCAGACCGACGCTACGTTCTTGAAGCTAGCCGGCCCGCAACTGGTGCAAATGTTTATTGGAGATGGCGCGAAGCTGGTCCGGGATTGTTTTGCGCTGGCTAAGGAAAAGGCCCCGGCCATCATCTTCATCGACGAACTAGACGCAGTTGGAACCAAGCGATTCGACAGCGAGAAGAGCGGTGACCGGGAGGTTCAACGCACCATGTTGGAATTGCTAAACCAGCTGGACGGCTTCGCATCGGATGACCGGATCAAGGTCTTGGCGGCGACCAACCGTGTCGATGTGCTCGACCCTGCTCTGCTGCGGTCAGGTCGTCTAGACCGCAAGATAGAATTCCCCCTGCCTAACGAGGAAGCCAGGGCCCAGATTCTCAAGATTCACTCGCGCAAGATGAAGGTCGACACCAGCGTCAACTGGGGTGAGCTTGCACGCAGCACAGACGAGTTCGGCGGTGCTATGCTTAAGGCAGTATGCGTCGAGGCTGGTATGATTGCCCTACGTATGGGCAAGACCAAGATCAGTCACGAGCATTACGTCGACGCGATCGCCGAGGTGCAGGCCAAGAAGAAGGAGGTAAGTTCTAAAACGCCAGCCATTTTGCTCTTGTTCGAGATTGATGTCGTACTGACTTGCTGCAGACGGTCAACTTTTACGCGTAAATTCAAAGTGTTAGGAGACATGGCTGCAATAGAAGCAGTCTCAGCAAGACCCGGGATGATGTTGTGTTGTAACATAGTATATGCGCCATTCGGAAGCGGAATGCTAGCTGCGTCTCTGTTCCCCAGCGTGGTATAAAGGCGTGAGACCAGGCTCCTATCGTGATTCAACCCCGGCCTCGTCCCGATGGCGACCAACGAGTCTCACGTCCTGCACTCCCGTACGCGCTGGCCTACAATTTCAGAGATGGCATCCACACTCGGGCCACGGCGACCTTCTAGTTCCGAAACCATCAAGGCGGAGGGAAGTCCAACATACGCAAATAGAAACTACATGACCTACCTAGGAGGGGGTTAGCTAGGTGAATAGAGCAGGCAGTTTCATACGGCCGTTTTGCAGCCGCCCTAAAGCATCGTCATTCCATGATGTCGTGCGTTCTTCCGTCATCGAACCCCGTGTCATGAACCAGATGATGGGAATCTCGGCAACGATTTGTGCCATAGTAACAGTCGGAGAGATAGAGAGACGGAGATACGTCGTCAGCGTGACATTGTGAGATGGTGCTGCGCCGTGTATCTCAAGCAAAAGCAAGATATGTTGCCGCCGTGTTGTGATGCTTTCTGCCGATTGCAACATTGGGAGGTTTGCATGACCGGTGCCAGGTTCGGAAATCCATAAGAAGTTGGCTGGTATAGCAAGTACCTACCTAGGTAGGGACAAGGAATGAGGTAGGATAGCTGAGGCATTGTGATTCTAATAATAAGATGACAGCTCACGATCATCATGCATTGCCAAAGACACAAAGAACTGACTGTTGAAGATCAAATGTTGTGGCACCAATGACCGAGAAGCTGCGCCAGGTCAATTACATCATGGCCTCTGAACGGCCTGGGCTGCTGTCTGGCATATTCAGCCAGTGTCAGCTTGAGGCAAGCCAAGCAGTTCCATTGTTGTTCGCCTATGGAAGTCGAGGCAAGAATACGGTTACATCGAGCTGTGGACGATCGACGCCGCTCTTAGCGAAGTTGAACCGTTGAATCTGTTTGGCTCTCGGCTCTCAAAAGAATTACTGAACAATTTTAAGAGCTAAACTAACACGCGAGATGAAGTCACGAAATGACGGCCGACGTCGGAACCATCTCCCATTCGGTGTGCTTCACCGACGGCGCAGTGTTGGGACGGGCGGTAACGACATGTTACACGTTGATTCATGACTCGCCTCTTATTATAACGCGGGAGTCGCTATAGGCCTCTGACGTCTTGCCTCGTCAACCTCATACTCAGACGACGACCTTCTTGGATCTCGATGCAACCTCGTTAAAAGGCTTCCTGCGCAGCTCGGCAGGCAATTAGCCATGTCAGCCCTAGAACGGAATGGACGCAGGCCGGGGGGTATCGGAATTTGATCGATCTTCGCCCCGGCTGCCCGGGAAGGATGACGGAGTCGCCAAGACGACTCTGTTCACTGGAGCTTCTCAGCTTATTCAGTGGAAAGCTGTTTATTCCTTCAACATGGGATGTGAAAAGAGAGGGAAAAAATCGTATACTCCCTCGAACAAATCGAAGCATCGTGAGATCCTTCGTGCGAAGTTATTTCCCAAGTCGCTACCCAAACTAGCAGCCAGGAAGTTCCTAGCAGCTCTTCTAGACGGGACTCGAGTCACAGCTGCTGACGACTGTCAGCCACTTGGTGATCCGGGGTTTAAATCAAAGGCGTCAGCGCATTAACATGGAGTTCCAGGCTTGTTAACCGCTTGCGGCAGTTGCCGATGACGATCCTCATGGGATTTCCTTGATTTTTCAAGCTTCTTGTTCCCTTTCCTAGGCCCGGCGCCGGCTACGCGGCCGTGCCTGATTGCCTCTGCCCCTGAAATCTCCTGACGGTCCTGTCCCTGCAAGGCATTTCTAGCTCGTCTAGCTTACTAGCATTCTAGAACTTTGTCGTCTGATCGTACGGAGGCCCGCAGGTTTTCTTCGGGGACTCGCAAGCTCGCTACCCGTTTGCTGAGTCGCTGGCACCCGAAGAGGGTCGGGAGGGTCTAACGGCGACAGCAGCGCGGAGAACTTGGTGCCTTATTTCCGACTCGGCCCAGAATAGTCGGGGTAGCTGGAGGCTGTACTCGTTTGCCGCCTTGAAGCCTTATTTCTATTTTTTCCAACACGAGGTTTCCAGCAGTGCAAATCTTGCTAGCTACGTATGAGCGGCGTCTACGTACGGGCTCTTTCGAGGCTCTCGTATGCACGTTGATGCAAGAAGGGTAACCCCCCCTTACCGGGCTTACGGGCGGCCCTGCTGTAATGCGTACCGCGCGATGCAACTCGAGGCCACCACGAGGACAAGAACAAGTTTGACGTTTGGTGCTAGCTTGCTCACCTCCTTGTCGGACGGTCCCTTACAGCCGCATTGCCGTTGCCCCGTCCCTGTTTTACGGAGTCCAAGACCAGTCTACCTTATCCGCATTCGGACGAAGTGGCAGAGGATACGATGTTGGTACCTTTTTGTCCTACTATGTAGCACCTCCATCAAGTCGTCTGCCGAGAGCTACCAAGCAGCTACCCAAGCTACAGCCGGGCTGCCTCCGCGAGCTACCCCTGGGCCTATGCGTTCATGTCGTCTCATTTCCATCGCAGACGGGACTTTCTGCAATGCCACACAGCATAGGGCTGTGAAGGTATGCACTGGTACATACTGACAGACTGATCTCTTTGTAGATGCCAACGTGCTTTAACAAAGAGCAAACGTGGCAAATGAAGTCCCCCCCCCCCCCCCCCCTCCTTGGCGGGCGGTGCAAGATGCGGTTGCTAACTCATCCCTCGACCCCTTGCTCTCCGCTGAGCTGGATAACCGGCCAGAACTTCCCTATGGTGGACTAGGGCTTGATCTCACCCCATGATCATCGAGATACTATCTTGTTTCGAAATGGCAGATTATAATTGCTCATCTTAAGGGTTGCGAATTCTGCCCAAAATCCCCTTGCAGCCTTGATGCTGATGTTGCCGAAGACCCTGGAACCCAGCCCTGGCAACCTGATGAGCCTGGCAACGTACCTGAGCTGTGGTATGGAGACAGCTTCTATACACCCTTCCGCTCATCTAATCTGAGGCCCGATTACTGGCTATCGAGATGCTGATGACGGGTGGGACTGAGGGGTCAGGGGGTTGGCCTATGTACCTTTCCGAAGCTCGAGAAGCAAGGCATGCTTAAGCAAGGCAAGCTTGAGCAAAGTGTATAAAGCCCTCGACGATTCCTCGCCTTCCTCGGTCCCGATTCCTCTATCATCCAGTCCACAGACAAAGACCAGCTCCAACCACAAAGTCCAATACCCTCGCTTCAACCGCTCGCTCGCAATTCTCTCGCTCTACACCAAACAGCCAAAATGAAGTTCTTCACCGCTGCCATTGCCACCATCTTCGCCGGCGTTGCCCTCGCTGCCCCCGCCGTCGAGGAGCGCCAGGCCGCCTACACCCCCTGCTCCGGCCTGTACGGCACCTCGCAGTGCTGTGCTACCGATGTACGTTTCTCCTCCATTACCTATATGAACATATCTCTAACTTGACCAGGTCCTCGGTGTTGCCGACCTCGACTGCGCCAACCCCCCTTCGGTGCCCACTGACGCCGCCAACTTCAGCTCGGTGTGCTCTGCCATCGGCCAGCGCGCCCGCTGCTGCGTCCTGCCCGTCCTCGGCCAGGACGTCCTCTGCCAGACCCCCTCCGGCGTCGATGCGTAAGCCTCTCGACACCACGCCATAATGAGGGTCACCCGCTCCTCCGTCTCATCACCACGACGATCCTAACGGCCTCGGGGCCGCTTGATCTCGGGGAAACGGAGTTACATCCATCGAGCGGGCAAACATGATGTGTGTTTATTTTCTACGGAGAACATACGCCGGTCTTTTGTGAGACTACTAGGTCTCCGTGCGATTGGAAGAAAAAGAGAAAAGTTAATGTATAGTATCTTGTACACGCGATACGGTAGAGGCTCGCGATGTTCTAAGGCTGGGCAAAGCCTGTACATACACGGACAGCCCTAATGACAACGAGTAACGATCACTTTTTCGTCCCATCTCGATTTGCGGTGAAATGTCTTATGTAACAAGAGGCTGTGAGCACGGTCTGATGTTGTCCTAAGGGCTTCCCTATATCCACCTCGGACCCTTCCGAAGCCGCTAAAGGCCCGGCGGACCAGCTATGGATACGTGTGGAGCTCCGGCCCAGAGCCCTAACTTTGCTAATTTCTTCTAGTCTCATCCACATATTCTCGTAGCTCTGGACGAAAGAGAGCGCTCCGATGCCGTCCGTCCTAAACACACTAGCCGGAGCATGGGTGCGAAACACGATTGCCGGTTACTTTGAAATTACCGTAAGCGAAGGAGACTCGTATCTAGGTAGCTCGATCGGTTGCAGCTATAGCTTGTTTTTTTCTTTGTTGCTTGTTTGACGAGTAAAATCACGTCCCGGGTATAGCATTCGGCAGAGAGGTTGGGCGCGGTCCAGCACTTTATAGGGGGAGATGTATAGACCATTCTACCCCTTTAGACGATACACTATGTAGGTAGATAGATAGGCTTGCATGTTGTAAAGTTATCTTGTTTATTTATCTATCTGCCCCTTACTCTCCAGATCCACCACCCCCTCCTCGCAGCCCTCCGCCATCGCGCAGCACCCGCAGCTCTTGGCGTACGCGTCGTCGCCGCCTCCGGTGCGCTCGAAGACGGTAATAGTCCTGAGGCGCGGGGACGCGGACGAGAGGCGGCAGGCGGGCACGAGGACGGCGAGCCAGCGGCTAAGCAGCGGGAAGAAGAGCGGCAGGTTGGTCACGGCGACGGCCACGAAGCACACCTGCAGCGCCCAGCGGTCCGCATCGCCCTCGGCCCCGGTCCCGGCCCCGGCGGCTAGCAGCACGAGTGTCCGCACGCACGCCGCTGCTACCACGAACCCGTTGCCCGAGATGAGGAGGGCGAGGCCGAGCTTCTTCCACCGGTTGCGCAGGCTCGCCATCCATAGGATCGGCAGCGGCACTGCTAGCACGTAGAGGCTGGTTGCGATGTTTAGGCCGAGCATCCCGAACCGCCCGTACGGCGCCGAGGCGGGGTAGCAGTGCACTGGTTTTCGCGGATGTCAGCTTCGTTCTAGACGCCAAATACCCTGTAGGTTGGCAGGTTAAAGGCCGGTTAACTCACGGCCAGGGTCAGGCTTTATCTGCCAGTTCTTGTGCAACGGCTGGCAGCTCGTTGTCGTGATAAGGAGGTCCGTCAGCCACGTGGCCCAGAGCAGGACGAAGCCGATAAAGATTCGTTTTCTGTATTCTCCGAAGCGGTCCTGTGGATGTCATCTGTTAGTCTACCTCCTCTTCATATACCCATCCGAATTTAGGGTGATTCTTACGGTGAGGCGCTTATAGAAGCCCAACATGGCCGCTTTCGTCAGCCACAAGGTCGTCGTGTAGAGTATTCGAGAGCACAGCACGAGTTTAGCCCCTTGAACTCTTCACAGCGGCCAGTTAGCAACTTATGAACAAGCCGCAATGCTTGATTGTTAAAGATCCTTACCTTAGTTTATACTCCTCATCTTCGGGGTTGAGAGAGTCGCGCTCCTCAGCCGTCATCATGTCATTAGAGAGGCCTCTGCAATATACCATCGAGATGTGTACGGTTGCCGTCATAGCAGTATATGGAACCTTGTGAGGTAAGCGGTAGAGTGTTAGCCATATGATTAATTCACGAAACTAATGAGTATGGGCATGGTAACTCACTACTACTAGGAGCATCAGGTAGTCGTCGAGCATCAGACCTTTCCATCCATTTGCTGCGACTCGGACATAAATCCGGAGGGCAATAACCGCCAGCCCGATCCCTGCGAGAACGAGATCTTCCAGCATAACGTCGTGGTATTGAGGAGATAATATGAACTTGAAGGGATACAGCTGCTTATCCCGCTTCGAAGCGTAGCAATGAGACTATTGCTAGCGATGATAGTGAAAGAAAGTGATGAAGTGCCTGCTCCATTGCCGCGCACTTCTCCTGACAGACACGAAAAGGACGGGCAAGAAATATTATACGCGGACGTCTTGCTATTGCGTAAGAGAGTATACCTCATAGTCCACGCTGGTCTTCTGCACTACTGACAGTGTGGAGCTCGGGTAGGATCTCAGATTCCTATGATACCGACCTACGGATGTATATAGCATCGATCGAGGATCGTGTGCACAGGTATAATCACGGAATGGGATTGGACTCAGTGTTCTCCGAAAGGCTCGGGTGATACCATACGGCGACACACGAATTGAGAAACTTGAGTACCTTGTTTACACCTCTTCGATAACTCACCCCCTAATAAGGCTGGAGAGGAGGTACTCTATTTACTGGATACTTTCGAACCTTAGGTACTGATTCAGTTTCGGGACAGTCCCCATCATGTGCTGAGAGTGCCTGGAGCCGGCTGTCCCGCCTATGACTTAGGACTCGAGGCACACTTACTCAGTGGCTGTGAAAGACGCATATTCGGCACAGGCTCTTGAAGCAGGAGCCTGAAGTAACTCCTGTCGAGCTCTTGGCACGCCTCGTATCACTGACAGTAGGGCCGCTTGTGTCGAAGCGACATAACGGACGACTCAGAGCCAGAGCACATCTCGAGATCTCTTCCCGGACAAAACGATCACAAGACCGCCCTAGTTATGCACAGAAGACTTCTAGAATGACTGCAAGTTTGTTCTAGCGCCAAGCTAAGCCTGCTGCTTCCCCGCCCCCTGACTTGGGGACGTAGGCGATAGGGAGCATTCGAGAGAAGCGCGGGCACTCAATTCATGCTAATAGTCTTCTCGGTCAGCCCATGATGAAGTCATCTCTTCTTTTTCCCTGGTGCCTAAACGGCCTATCACGGCAACCGGGGCGCGATGAGCAGACGAACGAGTCAATTTCGTCGTATCGATGCTGGCTGGTTGTTTACGAGAACGATCACATCGAAATGCGGGTTGTGTAGAAATCGAACTGTCGGCATTTTACATATCGATAATGAATGTACTCTCCTATTCGTCGAACATAGCGTAATACATGTCTGTTCATGAAGCCGAGCTGACACCGTCTCGGATAGTCCTACACACATTACTTTTATTACACCTGGTAAGCCATTACAGACCTCCGCCAACTCCCACATACAAACACACCCCTAATTCTCCCCCTTTCCATCCAATCTCGACCATAAAATGCATTCTCACCGTCCTCGTGCGCCTAAGCCATCACAGCAGCGACCAGCCCAGCAGCAGCAGCAGCAGCCGCGCCCGCCGCAGGAGCCGCCGTGGCCCTCGCGCCCGCCGCGACAGCGGGCCGGGACGTCGTCGTCGTCTTCGTCGCCACGCCGGCCGAGCTTCGCGAGCCTCCCCTTCCCGACGTGAGCACCGTGACGCCGGTGACCGTGGTGCCCGGCCGGGTCACGGTTGGGTTCGTCACGCCGGTGACCGTGGTGCGCAGGGTCACGGTCGGGTTTGTCACGCCGGTGACCGTGGTGCCCGGTAGGGTCACGGTCGGGTTCGTCACGCCGGTGATCGTGATGACTGGCTGGGTCACGGTCGGGTTCGTCACGCCGCCGGGGGTGGTGCCGGGAGTGGTGCCGGGAGCGGTGCCGGGGGCGGTGCCGGGGGCGGTGCCGGGGGCGGTGCCGGGAGCGGTGCCGGGGGCAGTGCCGGGGGCAGTGCCGGGAGCGGTGCCGGGAGCGGTGCCGGGGGCAGTGCCGGGGGCAGTGCCGGGAGCGGTGCCGGGGGTGGTGGTATCGGGGGTAGTAGTATCGGGGGTAGTGGTATCAGGCGTAGTGGTGTCGGGGGTAGGGGTATCAGGGGTAGTAGTATCAGGCGTTGTGGTATCAGGCGTAGTGGTATCAGCAGTAGTGGTGTCGGGGTTGATGGTATCGGGGGTGGTGGTATCGGTGCCGGCGGTGGTGGTATCGGTGTCGGGCAACGCGGGCGAATCGGTGTCGGTGGGGGTCGGGGGCGAATCAGTAGGCGAGGGAGGCTCCGGGGTGTCGGTGGGGGATTCGTCTTCCATCAGCGGGTCGATGACGGAGGTGGGCTCGCTGGCGATGGTCGTGATGATCTGGCGCGCGGGGAAGCTGCTGCTGCGGGCAGGATGGATTGCCCTGTACTGCTGGCCATAGACGAGCCGAGTCGCTGCCGTGAGTGACGTGGGCGACGTAGCCGCGAGGACGGCGGCGAGGAGGAAGATCTTGTGCATGTTTTTGCTGATAAGTCTGAGATATCCGGTTGATGGTCTCTCCGGTGGTCTGTCTTCTTGCCCGACAAATGGGACTTTTTATACTACCTTTGGCATCTTTTGTGTGTGCGTTCTCTCATCCAAATATATAAGACTTTACTAGCCTTATGTAATGGCGTCTCAGTGACGGGTGTAGACTTCATCAACGGGATTGGTGACGAGAACATGACGGACCCTCAAGATTTGTCGACTAGAGCGAGCTCTAGAATTTCGAAGCCTCTCCCGTCAATCAGGCTCTTGAACATGTTTCAGCTGCGTGATCCTGGCTAGGAGCGTAGTCGAGGTGCTCATGATTAAGCGTAATGCCATCATTGCCGTCGCTGCCCTTCTGCTCGCAGTTTGGTGAGGCACTGATACGACCACCAATATTGTCTGGATTGCTGGTATAACAACATAGGAAATGCCCTGTCAATGTAATTCGGCTATGAGGATATCTTGATTCTGCCATGGTCACATCTGAAGGCTTTCCCTGACCTGGCTGTCCATATATGTAATATCTCGAGAATCGTAACTGATCTATGATGAGGAGCTCTGTTAGGCACGTTAGCATATGTAGACAGTATCGCCGACAACTTGCTATTACAGGTACATCGTTGGCGCGGTACGAGAAGAAGCCATCCGGCGTCATGTGCTACGATGGAGAGGAAACGGCCTAGAATCCGATAGCATTCGCTATGTGGCTTGTCCTAATCAAGATAGTTATCGCGCTGATATATGAGTTGCCACCAAGGCGCGAGAGAAAGTCTGCCGTTTGCTGAGCTGGTTTCCTATTGGATCCCGCTCGTTCAGCTTCTGTGTCAAGGTGTATGGCTTCGGTTACATTGGTTTCCGGACGCCTCACTACCCACCTTGGAGGACGTCGATAGGCGGAGGCCACAGTGGCACTCGGTAACGGATCTCGCTCCAAGAATATCCTAGGTATATTCAAATGCATGAACATCTTACTGCCCCTGACACGAGAACGCCTGGTCTTACTGAGACGGGAAGAAAAGAGATTGCAGAGCTACCACAAAGAGCAATAGGATCTCCTAGATCAACCCACCTACCTGGTCCGTGATGTTGATCTCGTCAGGTACGGTATCTGAAGTACTAGATACAGCTGGCTCGGCTGGGAAGACGTCTAGACCTCCTCGCAGCCTGACAGCTCAACTTCGCCCTTCACATCAACCCCGATAACCGGGCTCGGCCGCCCCGGCGTACAAAATTACAACTTAATTTGGCCTGCTTGAATCCTTCTAGTATGCCTTGGTGAGGCGTCTCGTCTTGTGCCGTGCCCATCTATTTTTCTTTTCTTCTTTTTGCGTCCTGCTGTGACGCCGCTCAGAACTAGACACTGTATACGCCGTACATGGCAAAAGATAGGCAAGCTAAAAGGAATTGAGAATGCATGCATGTTTTGTATGTGCAATATTTCTTCTATTTCAAGATTAACACATACCCCTTTTGTAATTGATTCCGCCACGCCAAGATCCTGCCCATGTGTCCGTCCAACCAAATGGTATCAATAGCCGCTAGATTCTCATGCCACGAGGCTCAGACGCGCCCTCCATGTGCGAATCGTATACACAGTTGTACATGTCGGGGAAAAAGAAGAAGAAGAAGAAGAAAAAAAAGGCAAGGAAACAAGGCTGTGGTAACCGGAATGTTGTAACATCGGAGTTACAGTACGTATTATACAAGAAACTTCTGGGGTATTCCAACCTGACATAGGTCTCATTTCCGACCTCTCTCCCTGTTTCGTCAACGCTACCTAGTTCTGTACCAAGATCTACTGCCGTATCGCCTGCCCACGTTATGTATGTCTCGGTGATTGTGCTGATACTGGTGACTGTTCGGCATTGTGGCTTGCTGCGGGCTGTGGTGAATAAGATGAATGTGGCGACGGGTAGCTCTGTTGCGGAGACGTGTGGTCGTAGACCTGCCTGCTGTCGAGAAGATATGGATCGTAGGTGGCCGAGCCAGGTAGCTCTGTGACTGTATTGCCGATGGCCGGCAGTTCTGTCCTGTACGCCTGGCCGTGTGATTGTGGAAACTGCTGAGGGTATTGCTGGGGGTATGGCTGGCCGTATTGTTGAGCGTATTGTTGAGGATATTGTTGATACTGTGATTGGCTATACATGGCGTTCGGCGGTTGTCCCGAAGTCACTGCTGAAGATGCCTCTGCCATACCAGGTGAGTTTGGGCTCTTGACGGGTACGTAGTATCCTTGGTATGAGGTTGGCTGCGTCGCATCGGACGCTGCTCCGTCAGACGCTGCCGCTGTCGCTTTGCGACGACGTATGAAAACGAAGGCGATGGCCCCGATGATTGCCAGGCCGGCAATACTTACGCCTACGCCGATACCAGCTTGGGCTCCCGTCGAAAGACCAGCTGGCTGGGTAGCCGAGCCGGGGTTTGTCGCATTGGCCGAGTCAGGCGGAGCGGAAGCGACAGAAGCGTCTCCGCCAGTTGGGCTGCTGACGTCCTCCGGACTCAGAGCCTTCCAGGACCCGGACCACGATTCTTTCCAGTCGTTCGAGCTGGCCGCGACCGAATGGCCGTCCTCCAGCTGGTTTACAGACGGAGAGGGTATGTTCGGGCCCGGAGCCTGCGCAAGCCACCATCTTTTCTTATCCCAGTTGGCACTGACGAAGGCATCCTGCAAGAACGCACGACCAAGCGTAAACGACTTGGACGGTCCGGTGTAGCAGGGAAAATACTGCGTCTTTTGATCGACCAGAGGCGCATCCAGCGTGAGATTAAGATGCTGGAAGGGAACGGATATGGTAACAGTCTTCGTATTTGAACCACGGTAGAAAATGAATTCTAGAACCGAAGGCGAGCTGACAATCTGCGTATACTTGGAGTCGTCGGTATTCCAGAAATACAGGCCGAGCTTTTCGTTGTAAGTCACGGGTAGCTGCTTTGCAATTGCATCGCATGTCGACTTGGGGAGTGTCAGATAGGGAGAGCAGCCGTCGACGGAAACCTGAACGCCCCCAGAGTTGATGGACGAATTTCCCGAAGCAAGAAGACCGCCTAGAGACTTATAATCCCACGGCGAAGAGCCGTCGATGACCTTGATACCGATGTCCTTCAGGGTGATCGCGTTTGTGTAGTCATCTTCAAATTCAAGCACCTCACCTATCACTCGGTTCTGATCGTAGCCGCCAAAGTAGAAGGAGCCGGGCATTCGAGGATTCGCCGAGCCAATATGCATACTGAACGAGTTCGTCGTGGTGGTGTTTTTCTCCCACAGAAATCCAGGAATGAGACTGGCGTTGATGGAAGGCCCGAAGCTATTTGAGAAGCTCTGGTTGACCGTATTAGGCGCTCCTATTCCCAGACAGCCGACGGTCAAAGGATACCATGTACCATCCGGATACGCCATGTACGACTTGTCCACCAACGCCAGGGACACGTTGTCAATCGTCTCGCCGCCGAATTGTAACGTATCAATCCACGAAGTTGTCGTTGCACCCCGCACATCCACACCTAGCATATAATCCGCCCCCGACTTGTACTGAATCTGACCCGTGCTTCCCGTAAGGTCAACTTGGCTCTGAGCGTCATTGTAGAGCCCGGCCTGGTTAGCATAACACGGCACTGTCGAATTATGATTGCAGTAGTCGCTCGTCAGAACGAAACTCTGAAACTCTCGCCCCGGGTACATCGATATCTTCTGGTCGTTGCCCAGGGTGACTTCGATCGCCGGCCAAGGCCCATCGGGCCCGAAGGTTGAGTCGGACCATGTTGCGGAAACCGGTCCCCTGGCTGCTGTCACAGCGGGTGCTAAGACGGCTAGATAAGAAAGAAGTGAACGAGGCACAAAGAAAGACGAGGAAGGAGACGACATGATTGCAAGCACACGAGGGTGCGGTGCGAGTAACGCACAAACTGCGGCTTGGGAGAAGACAGCACTCGAGCGTCGCGACCAGGAGAGGAAGAAGAAGGGAAGACTTGACATCACAGAAGGATGAGAGCACGGGAAGAGACAGGATCACCACCGAGACCATACTAGCCTGCGAATGTCACCGACCAGGGACGGATTCCGCCCCTGTACAAGTACATTGGGTATATAGTACTTACGACATGCGGTCGTTTGCAGCTGTACGCCTTACTGGAGGATTTCCATCGCTTGCGAAAAGCAGCCGCCAAAGACCGTATGTTCAGATCGAGCCCTAGCTTAGCAGCTTAGGAGATGAGGCTGTGGATCGTGGAACCCGTCAGGTCTGTTGGCTGTCGGGGCCAAGAAGGGCCTTGAGGCTTGCATAGTACAGCTGTATCGTACCCAAGGTACCTAAGCGCAGTAGGCAGTAGGGGAGGCAGTAGGGGAGGCGGCAGGCCCTTCATCCTCACAGTCTCTGCAGGATCCTCATGCTGGTTTCGACGCAATAGCATGGGCTAGATCTGGTTAAGACCTTCATCAGATTCTTGCCGAACAGTCTACGCGTCGCGGGCGGAACAACTAGGAACTTCGTTAGAGTCGTAGCTAGTTGGGCCCCCTTTTGCGTGCAGACGTGGATGTATGTTCTCGATGCAGATTAGGATCAGACGGACAAGGCCGTACTGTATGGCCATTGTAGTATTGGCGTCCAAGACGGGCGTCGGCAGGCTTGTATACCTGAGAGCAAGTAGATGTTGACGGCCCTGCGGTCTTACCTTGGCTCGCCGACACAAGCTGTCTCATACTGCGTATACCTGGGTACTGTGCAATAGCAGCAAGATTGGTAGGGGAAATTACCTGGGAGCATTGCTTGCTCCTATTGCATATTCGGTTCCTGGTTTCGGATAGAGAGTCGAAGGCTGACTGGAGTCTTTGGGGGCTGAAAATGAGGCAACTCCACAGCTCCATCGACCGGATCGCAGCAAGTTACTACATCAGGTTACAGCTACGACATTTTTTTTGTTCTATTCGCCATATCTGGTGCTACGCTCCACTAAAGGCCCTTAAAATCCCAGGGTCGCAGCAGAGCCTGCAGTGGAGTGTCCTCGGGTAAGGCTCAAGCTAAGAGAAAAAAATAAGGTAAAACAAATCTCCCGCTGAGGAGACATTAGTGGCGCTGCACTGTACGCCAAGCATCAGCTGGCAGACTCGAGCAGTCGAGCTGGCACCTCGACTTCCCCTACCTAGGTGAAACCTCCTCTACATCCTCTATGTAATGGCCCCGAGTTAAATCAAAGATAGGAGGATAATGATGATGTAGGTAGATGCGTAGATGCATAAATGCAAACCTGAAAATGCTGCAGTATCAAGACACTGCTTACTGTATATGTACAGTAGCCGACCCTTAGACCCGGCCGAAAGAAATAAAAACTGCTTAAAAAAACAACCAAAGCGTTGTGATTTATAGGATAATGTTTAAAGGCGACTTCACATACGGAGTTGCAGAATTAACATATGAGATTTTCCGAGTAATTATAATACACTTGAGCATGATGTTGCCTAGGTATTGTCATGTGGAGTCGTGCCCCTTCTTGGGAGCGTCGTAATGCTCGTATAACTGCACCACACAGTACCCGACCTAGGAAGGAGGTCAGCAAATAGCCAAACAATCAGGTCACGTAATGCCCTCCAAAACCGTTAACCAGGTACATATTAAACAATAAGGTGTACAACGATATTTGTTTAGTAATACTGGCCTAGTAGCCTAGTAGCCTAGTAGCCTAGTACCTGCCCGTGGGTAACATCAATAGATGGACCAGCAATCAACCTTTTCTCCCCATCCCGAGCCGTCTTTCTGCCATCTGCGCCAGCTCCCCTATATGTTGCTACGCCGCAGGGCCATGCTGATGATTTAACGTCTGGCGCCAGTCTGGACATGCGCTGACTTCCATATTAACACTATTAGCACGGTCTCTTGATAAACCCCCCAATGAGTCTTGTCTTGTCGCTCGGCTAGTATCGATTCCTGTGTCGGCGAATCCTTACCAACCCAACTTCCCCCTTCGTCGACCTGCGACACCTCGAATTCTACCGCCCTAATATAGTCAATATGGCTCCGCTCTGGGGTTCGTCTTGGTCCTCTACCTGGGGCTCCCTCTCTGGATACAGCCCTGTTCAGAATGGCGACCAGACCACCACGACCACCGCCGCCACCGACTCTTCTCACCTCAAACCGAGCATCGGCCAGATCCTCATGTCTAAGAGAGTGCGCTACAGTGTCATCTCCGTTACCGTCGTCGGCCTCTTCTTCCTCGCCTTCCGAAACTACGATCGCATACCGTCTATCGAGAGTTTTCGTGGGGGGAATGTTGCCGCCGCCGGCTCTAATTCAGACTGCGCTGTTGCGGCAGTGCCACCTTCAGATGGCGCTCAGGTAGACTGGTCTCGATTCGCGTATACGCAATATGTCACCACGCCTGCGTACCTCTGCAACTCGGTCATGATATTCGAGACCTTGTCTCGTCTAGGTAGCAAGGCCGACCGTGTTATGATGTACCCTGAGAAGATGATGGATCCTGCCGAGACGAACCCGGAGACGAACGAAGCTAAGCTGCTCGTCAAGGCCCGCGATCAATATAAGGTCAAGCTGGTACCCGTCTCTGTGCAGCGACGGTCCGGTGGTGACTGTAAGCTAGTCCGATCCCTCTATTACTTCTCGCTGCCTATTCTCTAACTCTAAAACCTTAGCTACTTGGGCCGAATCCTACACCAAGCTCCTCGCCTTCAACCAGACGCAATATGATCGCGTCTTAAACGTCGACTCGGACGCTACTATTCTCCAGACCATGGACGAGCTCTTCCTCATGCCGCCGTGCCCCGTGGCCATGCCGCGTGCCTACTGGCTGTTTCCCGACAACAAGATGCTGTCGTCTCAGCTGATGGTCGTCCAGCCAAGCGCGGTCGAGTTCGAGCGGATCACGAAGAAGATAGAATCTGCTGGTCGCAACGACTACGACATGGAGATTGTGGACCAGCTATACCACGACAGCGCCCTGATACTCCCCCATCGTCCGTACGACCTGCTGACGGGCGAGTTCCGGGGCGACAACCACGAGAACTACCTCGGCACCGATCGCGAGGAGTGGGATCCCGTCGCCATCTTCAACGAGGCCAAGTTCTTGCACTTCTCCGACTGGCCTGTGCCCAAACCGTGGATCTCCATGTCGGACTCGGTGCGAAATACCAACCAGCCAAAGTGCGTGGAGAAAGACGGCCGGGAGGATTGCTCGGCTAGGGAACTGTGGAACGGATTTTATTACGATTTTGCGCAGAGGCGTTCGGTAAGTGCTCCTGTTCCAATCTAAACCCTACGACTGCTAACCACAAGTATAGGATGTCTGCAGCACCACTAAGAAGGGTCGACGATAGAGTGAGTTGGCCGTGTTTGGCTGGTGTGAAATAATGGACGTGGAAGTCCTGGTTTGTACTTTACGTGGCATGATACATTACGGATACCAACATAGCACCGCAGGCGCGTTTGCGTCTCTCGGGGAATGCCATCATTGGCGAGAATATTATATATATTTTCCTCTTGTATCTTGGTCATTCATTCTCGCTGTGGGTATCGGGCCGAGACGACTTTGCGGGCCGTGTGGTCTAGTTTAATCGCAACCAAGGGATTCCCATCTCGGATGGGGGAAAATGGATAAAAGTTCGTTAAAACCCGAACTAGGCCCCAGAGCCACTCGAGGCGTATCGGCATGCGTTTCCCGACGGACACTAGTTGACTTAAGTCGGAGACCCATCACGGCCTTGAGACGTCTCGAAGTCTCAGTAATACGCACTGCCGTAAGACGCAAAGGGGCCGTCTGCGCTTGATAGGGGCAAGTATTTCAGCTCTCGTCGCGTCTCGAGAAATTTCTGTTTCAGGGACTTCGAGCACTGGTTACTTGGGTCTCTCTCTCCCATGTACATCGTCGTCCAGCGAGCCCGAGTCCACTACTCGTAGCGTCCTCCTTCGGGTGTGAGGGGGCCGAAACGGTCCCACCGAACATCGCCTCCTCCGTGATCTCGGTGCTCCCGGTTGCATCGGCGCCCCTCCCCCTCCCCCCCCCCCCCCCCCTCCTCGCGGCGCGTATCCTCCTCCTCCTCCTGCGGCTTGCTATATCCGGGCATGCTTGGCTGCGTAGGAAGTAAGCCGCGTCGTTAGACCTACTTGTAGCACTCCTCGGGCATAGCAGACGCTTCTGATGGGCTCGTGAGGAGCCGCCGAGACAAGGTGCCGTATTAAGCTTATGCGGCCCGATGCTCGCCAGCACTTGTCCGCGACCGTCGTTGAGATAGGCCTCGTGCCCCCTTGTCGCCCAGCTTCTTGGGTGCATAGAGTGGCGGGGTTGAAGGAGAAGAGGCTCTTCCCATGCCGAAAACAATAAGACAGGGGAAGGAGGTGAGAGCCAGTACCTTGAACCACCGAGCCGCTTCTGTGATATCAAACATACGACGTGTTTACCTGCCTGAGGCACGTATGATCTTGTAGCTAATCGTTGAATGATGAACGACACGGACCAGTCCGTCGGTCTGCGCAAGAGTACGGAAATCTCCGTGAGATATATTACATTGCTTCTGGAAAGTAGGTGCCTCGGGAAGTCGACATATGACGTGCCTCTCGCTCCTGTTCTTCTCTCCCGTGGAACCTGACAAGATGAATAGGTGTGCTACGCACCCTCAGGAGATTGATAGCGCTCCATAGTCATCGTGATAGCAGATAAGCAGCCATACTATGACACTAGATATCTTGTTTCAAGGATAGCCAAAGCAGAAGAGGCAGACTTGAATGTGATTTTAGAGTAATTCATGTGTCCTCTTATTGTGCGTGCTATAAGGTCCTCTGGTATCACGTACGGGTTCGTTAGATTGGATCAGAGGGTTTGCTGTAACCGATTCTTATCGTGTTCAGGTGCCGTTCGGATCAGACAGAGGATCGGTGTTAGGCGCATACAGGTTCTGAGCATTGCGTACATGCAGTCAGATACTCCACCTTGATGGGAATCTTTGTCTGGTTCTCAAGACAGAATAAAAAATATGTTGGTAGAGGTCCTTTCGTACGAGATTGGTCATCTTTTTCTTATCATGTCCAGCGTCGGGGATAAATTGTTATCGGCCAATGCAGGCAGCTAGCGCCAATCGTTCGTTCTGGTCTGGCAGCTTATCAGCAGCCCCCCTTGGCCGCGAAGCCCCCAAGTTGCACTGTAGCGATGCGGTCAGCTGGGAAAATGCGTTGGACGGGCTGGATGGGTGGGTGGGCTCCCCCTGGCCTTCCCCCAGTTGCAGCAAAGCTTAACCAAACCGATGTGCATGTAGCGGCCATCTTGAATGGTGGGAAATGGGCGCGGCAAAATCCTACCTCGCCTGCTTTGCCAGTCAGACGTGTTCAGGTACATCTGTACATCTGTACCTCTGCAGGAGATAGCCAAGGCCAGGGAGACGGGCGAAACAGGCGGGAGACGTTTGACATTGGGAGACGCGAAGGAGCAGCAGCAGTCATATGGGGACGCCGTGATTCGGTCGCCCTCTAAGAAATGTAGGCAGTTTGTCTATCGATTTTTTTTTTTTTCCCATTTTTATTTTTATACACCTCTCTCTGCTCTGTAATAGGCAAACCAGGGTCTCGGATTCAAGAAACCCCGTCTAGCATGGCTGATGATTGCCTAAACAGTCACAAAATCACAAGACTACGCCCCAATTTCGCGGGATTGAAGCCAGAAGGAAAAGGAAGGTGTGCACATGCCGGTGCCGTCCTGTTGGAACCGACGCCTGCCAATTCCAATTTCTGCCATTCTGCAACGACTACGACGACTCCCTGCAAACCAACCTGACGACAGAATCCAGGGCCTCGAGGCCTCGAGAGATTTCTGACTTTAGGTACAATTCTTCTGATCTCTTTTTTTTTCTTGAGCGGTATTTCGGTCGCGGAGCTTGTTTGCTTGCGTGCTTATGGCCGTCCGGCCACTTTCAGCTTAGTCCGGCTGCCACCAGCCCGCGTCTGCGTCGAGCGTCTCGTCTTCGCGGACAGGCGAATTCGATTCTTGCTTTCTGCTTCTAGCGCACCTCGCCCGCACGCGCGCCCGTCCATGTCGAAGCGCATCGGCCTGCGTCTCGACAGTCGGTGATGGCCATCGACGTCGAGGAGCTCGTTATCCAGCCCTTTCGCGAAGTCGCACAGCGCGGCAACGAGGCCGTCGCCAACGCCGAAGCCGCAGCCCGCAGCAGCGGCGTCGACGAGAACGGCGTCAACTCGTCCACCGGACAAAATGTCACCGGCATGCTGCGCGCCGCCAGGTCGCTCGTCAAGGAGGGCGAGCGCGCCCTCCAGAGGCTGCTGCCGCTGTGGAAGGACCGCGTCGACAAGTACGGCGAGGCCTTTACCGAATCCATGCGACAAAACGGTGAATATTGACCACGACCGTGCGATCTTGCAGACGAGTTGCCTTCGACTACACTAAGATCGTGAGCTTAGAACTAACTGACACTAACTCGTAGACCGCATTCTCGATAGTCAAAGACGGCTCGAAGATCTGCTCTACGATCTCGACGACTTCGTCGACGTCGATACCTTCGATGCCAGGAAGTTCGGCGACGTGCAGGCGGCGTCCAAGGCGTTTGCCCTGACCCTGATGGAGACGATTAGGAGGTTGCACATCGAGAATAGCACGCCGTCGGCATCTTCTGTCCCGTCGTGGATCCAGCCGCTGTCACCTCGGGTCCTAAGCAGCCAAGGCCGCAGAGACACCCCTAAAGAGAACGCCGGCATAAGTGGCTCTAGCACCCCTGCTAGACGACCGTCTAGTCCCGACATCTTAGGCGCGGAGCGCGATTATATCAGCCTCGTATCTGGCCCTTCCAGCGCCCCACCACCAACCTGGCGAACGTCTGCCTGGGTCAGCGAGCAGACGTCGGCCGCAAAATCATGGCCGCGCAATAACTCCATCCCCGAGGACGACTACTACCCTGTGGGGCAGTCGGTCATATCTAATAATCTCGATTCCCTTACCCTGCACGGCCCGGAGGGTCTAAAGCCGCCCAACGCCCCGTACAGCCCCGAAACCTCGTATAGCCGCCTTTCTTGGTATACGAGCACCGGCAGTCATGTATCGGGCCCCAAGTCAGCTGCCCTCGTCCCTACGAGTGAACAAAGGACGACGTCGCTTGCCAAGACCCCGTCGAGCGCTCCGGAACAAACGCCTAGAGAGACGTCGAGAGAGCCAGACCCGCCCCCCGTACCAAATCCTCCCGTCTACGAAGACGGACTAATTTTAGCCGAAGAGCTCTTTACAGGGGATGCTGGCAAGAATTCAGGCTACCAAATTGGCTTAGACAGCAGCCTCTATCTGCAGAAGGGCCTATGCCCGGGTGCTCTGACGCATCGGGTGAAGGGGCGCAAGAGTGCTACTAGGTCTGTTATGGAATATGTGAGTGCAGCTTTCTCTTCCTCTCTGCGTGCCTGATATAGCCGAAGAAAAGCGCGCGATGGGCGAAATATCTACGACCGGTACTCATGCTTGGCCAATAGGGGACGAGACGGAATCTTTGTCGGTGCACCGAATGCGAGTTCGCTCATAACCTATTTGAAGTAGAGCTCGACGACGCTCAGGACTGTAAGGAGATCTCCCCAACTATACGTGACTTGACTTGCTGAAAGGAGAAAACTGGTAGCGAGCGGAAATCTCTCCAAAGCAGGCGTATCTTATCGTCTCCGATTCCTGTATAAGTCTCACCTGATCTCAACTTCAGCATTTACAATGCAATTTGGCTGCCTGTTTTGCGCGCAGAAGGGACAGACGGTATATGCAGACGACGCCACCGTCTTCGAGACGCAGGAGCAGCTATTCAGGCATTTATCGCGGCACCCCCAACCCTTACCAGAGATACCCGGTGTCGTGGTGCTCTACGGCCAAGTGCTCATGGACGATCCCAATGCAGAGGACTACGACCTGCACTTCGAGAATCCTCCGGTTGCCAGCATTCTTCCGGACGCAGCGACTCTGAGCAAGCTACCGTCAGCCGTGGCGGTGAAAAGCCACATAAAACGATACGGGCGCGACCTGGTGAACCCTGACGGCAGTTCAGAACAAGTGCTAAAGTTCCTCGAAGGCGCTCGCATCGTAGGCATTGAGTATCCTGAGAAGTGGAAGGGGAAATGGTGTACCGGATGGCACGACGGCGTATGGGGTAGTTTTCCGGCAAAATTCGTCGTCCTAGAACCGCCGGCAACTTCGCCAGGGGCAAACTCGAGTGGCGACGGCATGTTCGTCACCACACGCTGGAAGTGGGACGTGAAGGATGCGGCGGCCGGGTGGTTGTCGCTAGACAAGGACGAGACCTTGTCTAATGTTAGCTGTGAGTTTTTGCGGTCGTTACCCTTTCGCCGTGGCCCGTGATGATGGTGGTGGTGATGTGATGCCAGCTGCTAACCAGGTCTTACATTCGCAGGGCTTAATCAAGACGACTGGTGTTGGTCCGGGACGAAGAAGAACGGGAAAACAGGAATATTCCCACGATCTCACATCAAGACAGAATCGCTGCGGGAGAACGCGGTGTGGAACGAGGATGGAGAGGACGACAATTCTTCGTCCAAGACCAAGAAGGGGGCAAGCTTCAGTCTGCCCTCGATCAAGATGCGGAGGACAACTATGGGCAGTTCCGCATCTTGAAACTAACGATAATGTATTCAAATGATCTACCCATCTATAAAGGGTGAAACTATTGAATTTGATGAACTGTTCTAGAGGATAGGATAACTAATAAGACGTTGCGGTCTATCCCGATATGCTATCCAATCATTTTTCTTTCATGGCCACGGACTTACGGAATTCAGACTCGTAGCCATCCCAATCTAAAGCATCTCGGCTTCACCCGCACCGGACCGTTCTCCGACAGGGTGTTCCCAGTATCGGTTGGATCTGGCTTCGAACCAGCAGGATAGCTAGCGTACGTCGTATGGAGTGAGACTCAAGAAGCTCGGCAAGGTCATGGGGATCCGGGTGCTTGTATCAAGTTGAGGCTCATGTATCATGTATCATTAATCTGCACGTCAAACCCTCGCCTCGCATGCAATCGAACTGCCAAGCTTGAGAGCTTGACAGCTTGGATACAACTGCAGGTAGAGGAGTACGCAGTGCTTGCTATAAGACGAAGCTATAAGACGAGATGAGCTAAGGGCTAACCCCCGCACCTCCACAGTCACTAGCCCCGCAGCTGCGTAGACGCAAAGACAAAAGATGTGGCTTGCGTTATCGATAACAAGGTATTTACGTAACTTTGCCAAACAACTGAATATCATGACATCACCGGAGCAAAAGCTCCCTCTCTTCTGATGGAATTTGGTACTGTCTTGCCGCACAATGATCGAGATTCTAGCCGCACACAAGATGTCAGTGAGTTTCTCTCTTCTTCGTTTGTGGGAGCAAGGAACCGTAGGTCTTAAGCCACATGAGCTGTCTTGTATGCCTTAGGTAAGTACCGTACAAGATGCATCAGTGTAGCTGCTACGTCATATTTGTCCAACGCAATGACCACATAGAAAAAAAAAAAAATGGGCGGCCGCTAAGTCGCTGGGGCTGTAGGGGCTGTAAGGGTCGAAGGTGACGATATCTGAATGCCATCCAAGCTTCTCGCAGCTGTGGACGCCTCTCAGTCATGAATTCCATGTATCCTCCAACCAGAATCCGTACCTCAGGGTACTTGAGAATGTGCGTGTGCGGTGTGTTACTGTGCAACCATGGCAGCATAGCTGCTCGGGCCCCGTTGTCAGGGAGTGTACCCTAACATGCCAGCCACGGCAGCCAATGCTTAGAGCTGCCTTAGGGCTGTAGGGGCAACATGTGTCGAACCTTGTGACGGTAAACAAAAGAAAAGTGACGTGATACATTTCTTGCCCTGTCTGCTGCAAGTCTCCTCATCATCCACCATCATCCAACATCATCAGCTCTCTTCTTCCTACTTTCTCCTCTACTCATCATACCATAACCTACCTACCATCCTCCATCCTACCATCCTCCATCCTACCATCCTCCATCCTACCATCCTCCATCCTACCATCCTCCATCCTACCATCATATACCCTAACTGATAATCCCAACGGCCAACTACAGATCGAGAAGACACAAGCTATCTAGATCAACATGAGGTTGCTATCAACCGTCTTCTCCCTCGCCTTGGCGGCTGATGCCGTTGTAGGCAGTACCTGGTTCACCAAAGCAGGTAAGTTGCTTTGATACATCTCGTCAAAAGCTTGGATATCCCATACTCACCTTACAAATCCAGCCTATAACAAGTGGCATGAGACCGAGCTGGAGCGATGGCTCTCGGACAACGACATTCCCTATCCCACTCCTGCCGACCGCAAAGACCTCGAGGACCTGATCCAGAAGAACTGGGACTCCTACGCCGTGGCCCCCTATAAGAACTGGGACTCTGACAAGCTCACCAGCTACCTGCAGTCGAAGGGCGTGGACACCAAGGAGGCTGCCAAGTCGGGCAAGGACGGACTCGTCTCTCAGGTACAGAACACGTGGTACGAGACGGAGGACAAGGCTCAGACGGCCTGGACCAGCGTTCAGGACTGGATCTTGGATACTTGGACCGACAGCTCGTTGAAGGCTTTCGCTGACAAGCATGGCATTCCAGGTATATAGCCATACCTAGCTGTGTCCCGATAAACACCCTGCTGATGTAGTAAACAGTACCCCAGCCCCGCACCCGCGATACTCTTCTCCAGAAAGTCCGCTCCAACTACGAGACGGTAGCGAAGAAGGCCGGTGAGACGGCTTCGTATCCCGGCGATTGGCTCTACGAGTCCTGGTCTGAGTCCGACCTCAAGGAGTGGCTGGATACTCACGGTTTTCCTGCTCCTCAAATCACCGACGTAAGACGACCTCGTTATTGATCCTTCGAATTTAGCTTGTGACTGACGAGATCTTTTAAACTTGTAGCGTAACAAGCTGATTTCCCTGGTTCGCCGCAACTCGCGTCTTGCCTATCTCAGAATGCAGGACCAGAAGGCAACCGCCGCCGCAAGTGCCAACGCCGCCTATGCCACGCTCACCGACAAGGTCATTGATGCCTGGGGCGAGTCTCAACTGAAGGAGTTCTGTGACAAGAACGGCATCAGCGGTAAGCAGCTATCGAGTGCTACTGCTATCTCCATTTACTAACATCATTGATAGTTCCTCAGGGTAGCAAGACAAACGAGCTCCGTGCTCTTGTCCGCAAGCACCGCTCCCAGATCCTCGGAGACAGCGTATCTGCATCGGCCGCAAGCGCCTTCGGTGCTGCTACCAGCAAAGCCGGCAACCAGTACTCCCAGGCCACCGACGACGCCACCCTCGCCGCCCAAGAAGCGTTCGACAATGCCGTCGGCACCTGGTCTGACAGCCGCCTCAAGGCCTACCTAGACGCCCGCGGTGTTCCCGTGCCTCAGGGCTCCAAGACTGACGAACTGCAGTCGCTGGTGCGACGAAACGCCCACAAGGCTGCTAACCCCTACAGCGCCTGGACCTGGGACGACCTCTCCTACGAGAACCTGAAGCAGTACCTTGCCAACAGCGGTAACGCGGCCGCGCAGAAGGTCGGCGACAGCAGCGCTGCCACCCGCGACGAGCTCGTCGACGCCGCCCAGTCCGCTTACTCGTCCGCGTCCAGCGCCGGTGGCGGCTCGTACGCCTCGGCGACCAGCTACCTGTCCCAGGCTACCGAGTCGGCCAAGAAGAGCACCTTTAACACGTGGAGCGAGAGCGAGCTGAAGGCTTATCTGGACAGCTACGGAGTTGTGAGTGACCGTTGCCTGGCCCCTTTTATCTCCAAATAAGAACATTTCATAATGCTAACATATCTATCTGCCCAGCCCGTTCCTCAGGGCTCCACCGTCAACGAGCTGAAGGCCGAGGCCCGCAAGCAGTCGACGTACTTCAAGTACGGCACGACGAACCCGGCCGACACCGCGTTCGCCAAGATCAGCGAGAACGTTAAGGACGCGTACCAGTGGGTCGTGGGCCAGCTGGGCGCCGGATCAGAGGCTGCCAAGAAGAAGGCGGGCGACATTAAGGAAGAGCTGTAAGATGCGTGTGCTCTACGACAGAATCGCGAGATGCGTGACAAGGAGACAAACAAGCACACTAGATGTGGCTAATTGAGAGGAAGAGACAAGAAGATGAGGTGGTGTTGTATCCGCATGGCAGGCATTCACGGATCTGTGCTTGCCCCTTTTTTTCTGCTGACGAGACTAAAACGAAGAAAAGGAGAGAAAGAAAATTGGACGGCATTCGTCTAGGAGGCTTGGCAAAAAAGGGGAGGTGTAAGGATTAGTTTCTGCTTTTTTTTTTCGTCCTTTGACACTACCGGCCAGCATGAATGGGGTCATGAATTGTGCCCTTTTTTTTCTCAGTCCGGAATTGGCCTTTTTCAGGGAGTCGATGTGGCACACGAGCTCCTCTAGGTACCCTACCCTACTTTCGGGAGATAGTAATTGAGATTATGACTTATGGTAACGATATGAGTCAATTTGACTTTTGCTTCACTGGACGTGAGGGAGGCGTGCGTATACGTGTCTTCTAAAACCTTTGCTACTGTTGAGGAACATTCAAACTTGGGAAAGTTCTCGCCTGCCTTAGTCCACTCGTCTGCATTTACATCTCGTCGTTCTTAGGGCCGAGGAGCTAGAGCCGCTTGGAACAACGGGCTCAAGACAATTCCCTTTGGTATAAGTGTATCCAAGGTATAAGTAAATACCTCTAACGCATATAGCCTTGTAAAGTCGGAGTCCCGGAGGCCATAGGGTGTACGAAAGAGCATACAGCTTGGGTGATGTGGCGTGATGGAACACTACTATCTTGCCTCGTGCACCATCCAGGCAGACAACCGACTGTAGATACGTACAGTCAGTCACATATCAACTACACAACCAAACAATCACAGTCGAGCACGGGGAACGATATTCAATGAATTAGCTTTGTATTAGGATTGCACCAAAGAACTGCTGTCAACTACTCTAGGGGAAACAGGTGATGCCTAGTCTTCTGTACATCGAGGCGATATGGGAAGCGCGCGTGCGTTCCAGCCCGCGTGCCAACCACACCGAATCTCGTGCCAATTACTCGGCTCAATGTTCGTCGCCCGGTTGCGTAGTGGGTATCTCTGCCCACATCCGCCTGAGGGGAAACGATGTGTTGCGTAGTAGGGGGGAAAAGGAAACAAGCTGTCTTCAGAGAAACCATTGCCAGCGACTGAGTTTCTAGTCTTGACAGAATCATGCATTGACATGTCTGGTGATCAATGATGACGCTATGTGGTCGAGTGGTCGTCACGTCTGCTCTACTTGCCCGAGTAAGGGTTGTGAATCGAGAGCGAGATCAAGAAGAGCCTTAGAGGTCATGTCGTATGCTGGCAGATGGGGAAATAGTATCGCATTGAACATTAGGAAATGTGCTTTGATAAGGCGTGTGGTTCAATGGCCAGGGAATGACCTATGTGGAGAGGTCACACCGTCCATTGGCGTTTGTTGGGGGTTGGAAAACGTGTCGGGCGGGGGGTCGGGATGATGGTAAAAATCATAGTCTTAATGCATCCACGTCAGGAATGCTCCTCTGCCGTTTATGACCCATATGGTGCTCCGACGACGATTTCCTCTTCTGCGACACGGTCGAGAGGGGGCTGCTGGCGAGCTCTGGCATTCTCTTCTGCTTCCGCATGGGCGAGATGGGGATGTTGGTAGTAGCAATACGCCCCTCCTTGATGCCACGAAGAGTGCCTTCGAAATAGGGGCCGGAGAAGGCGAGTGAATCTCGGGTAGCTTTGCTACGGCTAATCAACTGATGATTCGCTTGATCTCGGCGGAACGCGCCAACGATGTTGCTGTTGTGTTCGAAGTGTTCCAGGAGCGACGTCACGTCGCTGGAGCCGGTTCCCGGGCGGGCTGGGGTGCGGAAGATCTCATCTGCTTCCTCTTGTTCGGCGTCTTTCTCTTCTGACGATGACTGGCCCTCGTCGTTGTCTAGAGTTATGAAATCCTCAAGCCTGAGATTCTTCTCCGCTTCGTCGACGACTTGGTCTTCGGAATCCGACGACTCAACTGCGTTTGCGTCGGATGCTTGGGAGTACCAGGCCTCGGCAGGACCGACTGTGTGCGTATTCATGAAGTCTCCGTATGTACTCGACGAGATCATGCCGCTCATCATTATGCTTCCGGGGTTGCTGAGAATAGGCGACGACTGTGCCTGTTCGAAGAACTGGAAGTTGAACTGCTCCGGGGAAAGATCAAAGCCTCTTCCTCGCATACATTGGTGCGTGAAGATCATCATCTTTCCGGTACGCGGATTTAATATAGCGATGGGCTTCTTGCTAGACTTGTCGAGGTTGAAGCGGCCGACACGCGGCTGACCGCGGCGGGGTCGGATGAGCGTCACGTCATCCGAGTCGGAAGCGTCGTCTGCAGCGTCCCGTCGACTCTTACGTCGGACGGGCTTCTCAGGCGGATCTTCTTCGTCGGTAGTATCCCCATCAGCTGAGTGGGATGATTAGCACAAAATTAGATCCTGGCCCGATTCACCTGGACTCACTTTGATAGCCATCAAGGGAACTTTCGTCATCCTCGGGCAAGCCCAATGGAGTAGACAGGGCAGTAGATAGATCATGGTTTGTCATAGGGGTGGCGACCGGTGTGCTGTCATCATCCTCCATGGCAGCATTGATCAGAGCGTCAAAATCGGCCTCGATGCTACCTTCGATCATGCCGCCATTGCCGTGAAGATCCCAGAATGCTTCTGAATTAGACGAGTCATAGGGGTCGGGGTCATGCTCAATCTCTCGACGAAAAGAAGGGTCAAGGATGCTCTTATCAACGAAGAGGTCGGGGAAAAACCCCTGACCGACATCATCATCGGTCTCGGTCGAGTCGCCGTCTGACGAGTCCTCGGGGATGTCGAACCGGACGCGGCGTTCAGTGCTTGTATAGCCCTGATCGTTGGTTAGGTCATCTTCAGCATCCGCTTCGGACGAGATGCCTTCCCAGCTTGCGTTCTCATCCGCGTCATCATCATCTCCCTCGTACTCATCTTCGTCCTCGTCCTCGTCTTCGCCGTCCTCTTCTTCCTCAACATGATGCGGCCGAGGGGAGCTAGAAGTGCGTTTAACTTGCGCTTGCAGCCCGAAGGCAAGTATGTGCTCCTCCTCGGCCGCATTTATGTCCTCCTCGTCATCTTCTGAGTCGCTGATATCGTCTACCCCTGAATAGCCACCCTCGTCGGAAAGGTCGAGCGACGACGAGGAGTCAGAGCCCCGACGCCTCGAGGCCTTGACGGGCGTGGTGGGAGGCTGATGTTGTCGCACGTTCCGGGACATTGTGATGCGTGCCGACTGTGTGTAATATGTGAGATATGCAGGGGTCGGCAAGGGGTCCACCCTCGTACTCGGGCGTCAGAGTATCGAGGCAAACGGCGGTGAAGCCTAAGTGATTCCCGGAAATAATGTAGTAGTGATGGCCTGAAAGAGTATACTGCTACAGTCGTATACTCGAGTAGGTCTCTTCTTCTTTGGATACTATCCCTTCAAGTATGGAGGTGCAAGGGTATGCGGAGCCGAGTATAGAAATTGGTGAGAGAGAAGGGATGGAGGGGATGGAGCGTTTGGTCGTGACCAAGTCGCGAGTAGGTGGTCGGTACAGGCCCGTATTGAATGGGCACGATGCGTATTGATTCAGCTGGGTATTCAGACTTCCGGTAGGCACCCTTGGAGTTAGGAGGGGCACACAAGACAGTGAAAGTCTGTATAACTTCGTCGAGGGTCGAATTGCGATTGAATATCTCGGTGAACTGCTGGACTACGGGACACGTCGGGGGGAGCCAGACATGTCCCGTAGTGGTGATTTACAGCTCAGCGACGGCCGAAGGCATGATCTCGACGAAGGATTGATGTGAATAGAATGTCTTTTACGAGCTGTTGTAGGGCGACTTCGTTGTCTTTGTCGTTTGAGATGAGTTTTCCTGGGAGGGAAAAGGTAGGGGAAGAAAAAAAAAGTTACAAACGAGCCCGGGAAAAAATGGGTGTGGATATACCTATCCCACCTTGGAGCTAACGCTTTTTTTTTTTTTTTTTTTTTTACCTTTTCTTTTTTTTTTTTGCCATTCCATTGGTGGGGTCACCCTGAACTCCCGCAGCTCTCCCACTAAGAAAAAAAAAAGATGCGCTCTGCGGCAAGTAAGACGATGCTATGCCTCTTTTGGCGCCGCGTCACCGCTCTTTTTCACTTGCATCAGCTCATGCGCTAAAGCCTAAAACCCCTCAAGAAACCAGCAAGCAACAGCCTACGGTCCACTGTAAGGGCAGCTATGAATGGTTGTCTTGGAGCCATGTGCTAGCGTGCTCTGGCCGTCTCGCGCTGGGCAATCGACGTCGAGCTGGCGCTAATTCGAAGCCGCATCTTGTTCCGAGTTTTTGCACTTCAAGTTCCACCTTCGCTCCTCTCCTCGTCCAATGCCACGATCGAGCAGAATAGCAAAACAGTAAAGAAATACCCCATCGTCCCACTGATCGCTGGTCCTCTTTGGTCCTCCTTGGTCCTCTTCTCGGTCTTGCTGTCTCTCTGCCTCGCCAGCGCGCCCATGATGCAACGCACGATATGAATCGAAGCCCGTAGTATCCACCGAAGAACGGCAAGAAAAAAAACTTATCCTATGCCTAGCAGGCCTCATCCTACGAGGAGTCATACCGTCTTCTCGGTCCATGACACATAGAATACCCCTCCGAATGCTCATCACATACATAGTAGGTCCATTTCAAATACATGTGGGTAAGCCGGGCACCCTGTCGAACTGCCTGCCTCATCCAGATGCCGCTCCGTGTGGCTGGCTGTTTGGCGTTTGCGTTAAGGGTCTCTACCGAAATCAGGGTCTACATCACCAGCCATATTCGTCCGTTGGAGAAGAGGGGACGAGGAGCTGAAGAGATGGAGAAAGTGGTAGTATTGCATTTGGAGCCTCCTTGTGCGTAGTTGTGCGTACGAAAACAGGCAAATAGGCGAAATACGGTCAGTTGACATACTTCGTTGTTCGTACGAAGCATGTACACGCACACAGTCGACACGACACATATAGACGAGTAAAGAAGCATCTAGGCATCTCGTCAACTTCCGATATACTCCATCGACCCATCCAACCACCCGGCCAAGATGACGAACAGATACAAGGATTTATATTCATTGCTCTCCACCAATATCCCAGATTGTCACTTGGGCAGTTGAGACGAGCCCCAACCGAGCTCCATTGATGATCCCAGAGTTGCATTGAAGCAGATCTTCTCTTTCGGGAGTCCTGCTGCTTTCTCCGTTTTTACCAAATCTGCTCGGCTTGGACAAGCATGGAATGCACAGAATTTCCCACAGCCAGCTGCCAGTCAGACCAGTCCATGTTTGTTCCAGTCCGTCGGCGTTCTGCTGGGGGGTCAGGTATCGATCGTGACGTGCGTTTTTTTCCCTTTCCCACAGGAAATCGAGATCGCCCATTCGGGATCAATTGATGACAGCATATTGTCCAAGTAGGCAAAAGGGGGAAGGTGAGCAAGACGAGCAAAGTTACATGTGCCAATCGATAACTTGACAAGTCATTGTGAGAGGTGGACGCATCATGAGATGGCCGGTAGCCTCGTTGGCGGCGTCCAGTAGGCGCAGAGTCAATGCAATACCTTGACTCACACGCGTTCTGATTGGCCTCGGGCGAGATGACACCCCGTCAGCAACGAACACAGCATCCCCATCTTTCGTCTCTACCGACGTAGAAACTATATTTACGGTAGATATTGCTGGAGGTATGCGAGGTATGCCCGGAGGGATCCAAGCACGTCGTCGCATGTTGCTGGGATCTGTCGAAAGAAAAACTGGCAGAACTTTCCCATCGTGAGGACTGCGAGATCACGAGTATTCCGATATCAATATCATGTATGTCAAATGGCAGGCAAGACATGTCACAGATTCAGCAGATTGATTGCCATGATCAGGCCGAGATCGACGTACGCAACATGAAGACACTAGAAGGGTTTCTTCTTCGCACCACTAGACCAGCTAGAGATTGCAATGAAAAGGAGTGTTCGCGTCACCTGGAGGCAGTGTAATACCAGGGACACGGTGGGAGCGATCATGGGCAAGCCCAGAGGATGCGCTCCCCAGTGGCAAAAATTAGAATAATCACGATTGAGTTCAAGTAGAACTCTTTCAGAGATTAAACTGAAAAGAACAGATACTACACTTGATCTAAGCCAAAAGGCAAAGAGAGCTGAAGAAGAAGGGAAGAAAAGTTGAAATTGCGGGAGCGAGGACATGCTTATATACTAAAAAAATTGGGCGGTGAGAGGCGGCAGTATTTTTTTTTCGCCTGAGGCAGCTGTGGGGACAACACCCTGCCGGGGCTGGCTTGGCAGTTGCTCGGTTGCTGGGCGAATCCGACATTTTCTTATGTAAATATTGACTTTAATATTTGTACCTACCAGTTAGAGCAACCTGTACTGGACTCCCTATCTTATCCGCCCTGCAACTTTCATCTTCCAACCATTTCTCTTCCAGAGTCGCACGCAGGCTCTACGGAATATTTCGTGCATAGCAGAACAGCTTTAATCCTCGTGCATCTTGCTGCGAGTCATTGCACCCATCACCATTAATCGCCTTCTACAGCTCTTCTAGCTACACCACAGGCATCGACATTTTACTATTACTGCTACAACCATGGAACCACCTCAGAAGCCGCACGCGAGCCTCTTTCAGGTCTACTTGCGACTGCGCCCTCCTCCATCTGGGAACGCTGGCGCCGAGCGCTTCCTCTCGGTCGAAGATCCTCCTGAGAACGATGCTCCGACCCATATCACACTAAATCCTCCCAACGACCGGAGACGAGCGATCGAGAAGTTCGCATTCACACGTGTATTCGAGGAGGATTCTACACAGCTCGACCTATTTCAGGGCACGAGAGTTCTTCCACTAGTTGAGGCTGTGCTAGCACCTCACGGCGGCGATGGTACCGACGGTTTGCTGGCCACTCTAGGAGTTACCGGCTCAGGCAAGGTACTTGTATCGACCGTACTGGGCAGAGTCCACGATAACTAACTATAAATCCGTTAGACACACACGATGCTCGGGTCTCGAAACCAGCGAGGCCTGACCCAACTTGCTCTTGATGTTGTGTTCCGATCTATCGCCTCCAATATCGTGGGCTGCGAGACATCTCCTACTCTGGAGGCTAGCATAAAATCGTCGGATGCGTCAGAGGCAGCCATCCTCTCCGCTCCCGCGTTCCTCGAGACAGTATACAGCGACTTTAACGGACCATCTCGAGCTGGATCTCGAGCTGCAACTCCAATGATTGTACGACCCCCCAAACTTCAGACCCCTCAGCTACCTGGTCGCTTTCCAGATAGTCCCCTCAGTGTGCGACTAGTCAGTCAAGAAGACGAGATGTCTAGAATCACTGTACTTTCAACGCCTCCCAGCCAACAAGGAACACTCACATTGTCCACCAGGGCGCCAGTCTCGCCTGACAAGCCAAAGTTGGCTCGAACCCCATCACCCAAGAAACGCTACATGTGCCTTACTTCGGCAGCAAAAAAGAAGACTGTTACTAAATCTCCGATCAAGGGCGAATACCCCCAACAGCCGCCACCGCGACGCTTACAACGACCCTCAGCTCTCCCTCAGGCGCCGGACATCAGCGCAGTGCGAGCCTCCTGCGACCCGTCGGCTGAATATGCTATCGTTATCTCGATGTACGAAGTATACAACGACCGAATCTTCGATCTCTTCACGCCTCCGATCAAGTCGAACGCGACAAAGGAATACCGACGACGTCCACTCCTTTTCAAGTCTACAGAGTTATCGCCTGACCGCAAAGTTGTAGCAGGGCTCCGTAAGATCATCTGTAGTAACATCAAAGAGGCGCTAATGGTTCTCGAGGCCGGACTCCACGAGAGACGAGTCGCCGGCACAGGTAGTAACAGCGTCTCATCAAGGAGTCACGGCTTCTTCTGCGTCGAGGTCAACAAGAGGCGACGTGGCCGAACTAACGGACGTTGGGGTACCAGCACACTCAGTATTGTTGACCTAGCTGGCAGTGAGCGTGCGAGAGACGCAAAGACCCAGGGCACTACCCTTGCAGAAGCTGGCAAGATCAACGAAAGTCTGATGTACCTCGGACAGTGCCTTCAAATGCAAAGCGATGCTAGCAACGCGACGAAGGTATGTGACCTTACCAGGAGGGTTTCAGGGGCTTAACTGACGAGACATGGCAGCCGAACCTAGTTCCATTCCGCCAATGTAAACTCACCGAGTTGCTCTTCTCTAACTCGTTCCCTTCACCTTCGCTGTCGCACTCGCACTCAGCCATGAGCAGGCGCGCTCCTCAAAAGGGCGTCATGATCGTCACCGCCGATCCGTTCGGAGACTTCAACGCGACGTCTCAGATCCTACGGTATAGTGCTCTGGCTCGCGAAGTGACGGTGCCGCGTATCCCTTCCATCACGTCTACAATATTAGCCAACGGAAATACCACAATGCTATCTCAGCAGTCGGCGTCGAGCACAGGCTCCCGTAGCCCTACGAGCTCGCCTGTCTTGTCCAACCAAAAGTCATACTTCCAACCCTCCGGTACGCATAACCGGACTTTCTCGCCAGCATCAGACACGGAGAGGGCAACTATGGAAAACGCAGCTTTGGAGATTGCTAGAATGGCCGACATCATTGACCAGCTCAACGCCGAGCTTGCGCGGGAGTCGGAAGCGCGCATGTCGGCCGAGGCACACCTGATGTCGACGGAAGACCGCATTGCAGACCTAGAGCAGGACATCCGGGAGGAGTGCTACGCCGACTTCGAGCAACGCCTCGCGCTAGAGATGGGCCGGTTGAAGGCCTCGCTGTCCCTCGAACAGGAGCGCGGCGAGGAGCACTGGGACCGCAAGGTGGAGCTGCTGACGCGCGGCGTGGGCGTGACGGCGGTGGCCGACGACGAGGGCGGCGCCGAGGACGACGACAAGGAGAACGTGCTGATCGAGAATCTCGAGGAGGAGAACGAGCGGCTGCGGCGCGAGGTGGCGATCCTCAAGCGCGAGCTGTCGGGCAGGACCCCGAGCAGGCGCAACCCGCTGCAGGAGAGGGGCGACCTGCCGACCCTCCGGTCCTCGGGGCCAGACGCGCTCGGCGGCCTGGGAAACAAGCTGGAGCAGCTGCGCGTGAGCAGCAGCAACAGCAGCGGCGGCGGCGGCGGGGCAGAGGAGAGGAAGGTGACCAAGGTGTCGGGCAGCGGCAGCCCGACCAAGAAGGTGCGCAAGCTGCCGGCGAAGAGGTGGGAGGGCGTGGCGGCCGACGACGATGACATGTTATGACGAGCTTTTCTTTGCTCTTTTCTGATGTGCGAGGTCCCGCGTTCGATGATGATTGTGCTGGATGAGCAAGCATTATTGAGGATACCCCCTTTTTGTTATGGCTTTTTGTCCGGTAATGGTTGTTATACTTGCTTTAACTTGCTTTTTCTGATATCTGGCTCGTCGAGCTGACTTATACTTGCTCGAGGGTGTGGCCACGACCTACGTGTGTATAGCTACCTACCTACAGGTAGATACTTAATGTCTAGAAACGTGTATGAGAAGCTGTGCTGTGTCCGTATAAGTCATAAGGGTAGGAGAGCATCTTACAGGTAGATGGGTCAGCAAGAGGTCTTCCAATCGGACCACTCCCTCGTTCTTCAACCTTTTATTGCCACGTACGTCAATGTTCCTTAGAGAGGTAGTCATTCTAAACGGCGCTGATGCTTCTGTATGATGTTAGCTACCTCCTATTCTACTCGATCGATATATTAACTCTGGTTGATCAACTCGGAGCCCCGGTGGAAGGTCTAGATCACACTCGAGGGTCCCACTCAGTAGGATAAGTTCTTGGATTACTTGATCAGCTGTGAGGACTTTACTTCCGATGACGAGGCTGTAACGTGTTGAATGGCGCAGCTCTTGAGACCACCGTCGATATCCATATTGAATGACGCATGTTCTAGAGGTTTCTTAGGTAAAGGTAATAGCTTATCTCTTCCCCTTTTCACTCTCACTTGCCCGTTCCTCCTCAGATGACAACGTCCGAAGCATTTGTCTTCTCTCATCAGCATGTGTAGCCCATTTCTTTGTGGACAAGAAGACTGCAACGTGACCTGCTGACAACTTTGTTGGAGGCCTTATAGACTGCAGGTACACGTGTAAGAGCCGCAACCTGGAGCCGTCAAGTGAGCAACCAAGGCGGATCTTTCTGCGTACAGGGACACCAAGGTCGGAAATTTAGAGCAGCAGCCATCATGACGAAGCTGATAGGTCTGATGTAGACGCTGCTCTGCGACTGTCACTGATGACGAATCACACTGTCGGGGGGGGGGGGGGGGGTGCCCAGCGGAACCGGAGTGTCGCCTACCGGAGAAAAGCCTTCTTGGAGCGGTATTGAGGCCATTATACTAACGCGGCGGCATGAACTGGCGGCTATGCGGCCCCCGTGAGACATATTATCTCGTAATGCTTCATTAAGCATAGCCACGGGCCCCCTAGGGAGTAGATCCCCTTGCCACTGGCCTGCCAAAACGGCTCTAGGTGGGAATATCTCGTGGCGAGAGGGCGACGAAGAGGATCCCACCGCGGTACCAGGAAAAAGAATAGGATCGCTTGACATGGAAATTAACGGAGACGTCGACGAAATGGCATCTTTGCGGTGATAGGCCGGCCTGACGCGCTGCTCATCTCCTTCTACGACATTGACGAGTCTCTGCGCTGGGTCTCTTGAAAGTTGCCTAAAGTCATCTCTTCAGGTAAATTGTCGGCCCCAGAGTGTCATGCAAAATAGAGGTAAAGGTACTATACGCGCTCCTGGGCACATGGCAGGCTGAGCTATAGCGACAGAGCTGTATAGCATTGGCGGGGAGGCTGGAGACAACCCAAGCCCACACTTGACTAAGGGGCAGGACGGTTCGAGGGATGTATTCCGGCGGCGTGCCTAACCTCTCTGCGCCTGGCCTATATCCCACCGCCGTATATCACGGAAGCTAGGGATCCACGCTCGGCCTCGGCGCTGGGCAGAGCCAGATGACTTGACGAGGGATGGGGTCGAAGTCGAAGGAAGGGGAGACCAACCTTGCGTTAGTGTGCCTCCAAGTGTGCCTCCAAGGCCAGGCCGCAATTGGCTAAAGTGGCTGCACGGCGACAGCCACGATAGCAGAGGGCCAGATATTGCATCTCGACAGGGGTTTCCGTTGCCTTACTTGGCGTCCGTTGCACCCCTGGATAATATGCCGTCGATATTTTCCGCCCTTGCCCTCCCCCGGCGCGCACCCTGGATATGAGCGGCATTTCCTTTGATTAAATCGCTATACCGCGGCGTGTTACCTGTCCAGTGTCGTCGCTCAGGTGCGTTACACTAGATCTCGTTTAAGATCCGTTAATATAATACAGTTTGCCGTATTGGTAAAAGCGAGCACGTTACCGAAAGAGGGAAACCAAACCCAGATCTTGGGTTTACCCTCTCCATTTTCTTTTGTTTTGCTTCTGTATTCGCTGCCTCACCTCGACGCCGTACGAGTCGAATTATTCTGTTCTTTCGATTCCCTTGTGACGGTCGTGCTATTGCGCCGGCTCGGAGATTTACCAAGGATCAACATGAGATTCGTCTTACGATGTCGTCGTCGGCCTAGGCCCGCTCGGGACTCCGGGGGGCGTAGTCGCGCTCCGTTCTCTATATCGACGTCTTCGTCTTCGTCTCTTGGAGAGACCCCACTTTGTTACCTCGTCTCTCTTCGGTAACCGCCATGGCGGCGTGTGCATCTCCGTGATGTGGAGAGGACGGGCCGCAGAGCCTTCTGTAAGGAACATGGGAAAATGTTGCCACCCCTGAGTCTTCCCCAGAACGAGCCATCCATCTCATCCGGTCCCATCCTCCCCTCCTCTCCCCTCCCCCAATCCTTTCCCCGCAAATATCCCCAGGTTACTTCGGACCACGACCCTGAAACAAATCACCATTCGATTTAGATTGCATCGGAAGTAGCAGTGGCATCCCCAAGCCTTCCAAGCCCAGCGTGATATTGCCTTGGCTCTGAGTTGCTCGTCACCCTTCCATTGGCTCCATTGGTCGTCCCCTCCACTACCAGGACCGTAGGGGGCTTCCGTCGTCTGGCACTACTGCCCACCAGGGTCGAGGACGAACGTGGTGTAGGCTGGACGCTCTGCTAAGCTACTGGGACCAACCAGAGTCTCTACCTTCGGGACACCAGCCGGAGCTTTGGTGGCATAACTGGCAGTTTAATCTAATCCGAGATCGTCGTAGGGCCGAGAATGTCAATGATCGACTGTGCCATGCCACGATTTGGCTCTGTCGAGACGGAGCCCGTTGCCGGCAATATGGGACCTTCACAAGATATGCCCTGCTGAGCATACAAGCCAAAATTGTACTCGTGCGAGTATATAACCGTCCCAGTCCCAGATGCCACCCTCGGTTTCCCTTTCCACCTCATCGCCCCTTAGGTATCGCAACATCTTACCTGTACCAGCATCATGTTGTCCCTCGCCGTGTCGGCTGCCATCCTCGGGCTCGCCTCCGCCCAGCAGGTCGGAGACCAGCAGACCGAGACTCACCCCAAGCTGACGTGGAAGAAGTGCAGCAGCGGCGGCTCCTGCACGGCAGTCGACGCTGAAGTCACCATCGACGCCAACTGGCGATGGCTCCACTCCCTCGAGGGCACCGAGAACTGCTACGACGGCAACGCCTGGACCGACCAGTGCAGCTCCGCTGAGGACTGCGCTACCCAGTGCGCCGTCGAGGGTGCCGACTACAGCACGACGTACGGTGCCACGACCAGCGGCGACGCCCTGACCCTCAAGTTCCTGACCAAGCACGACTACGGCACCAACATCGGCTCCCGTTTCTACCTCATGGACGGCGCCGACAAGTACCAGACCTTCACCCTCAAGGGCAACGAGTTCGCCTTTGACGTCGACCTGTCCACCGTCGACTGCGGTCTCAACGCCGCCCTGTACTTCGTCGCCATGGAGGAAGACGGTGGCATGGCCAGCTACCCCAACAACAAGGCCGGTGCCAAGTACGGAACCGGTTACTGCGACGCCCAGTGCGCCCGTGACCTGAAGTTCGTCGGTGGCAAGGCCAACGTCGAGGGATGGGAGCCGTCCACCAACGACGAGAACGCCGGTGTCGGCCCGTACGGTGCCTGCTGCGCTGAGCTCGATGTCTGGTAAGCTTGGACCACGGACAATATCGAAACGCAGGAACAGCTGCTGATCTAGGTCTTTGATAGGGAGTCCAACTCTCACTCGTTCGCTCTCACCCCCCACCCTTGCACCACCAACGAGTACCACGTCTGCGAGACTGACGAGTGCGGTGGTACCTACTCTGACGACCGTTTCGCCGGAAAGTGCGACGCCAACGGTTGCGACTACAACCCTTACCGCATGGGTAACCTGGACTTCTACGGCGCCGGCAAGACCCTCGACACCAGCAAGGAGTTCACGTAAGTTGAGACGCGACGTGATATGCTCAGGGCCCTCAGATGCTGATGCTTGCTTCCATCGCAGCGTCGTCACTCAGTTCGAGGAGAACAAGTTCACCCAGTTCTTCGTCCAGGACGGCAACAAGATCGAGATCCCCGGCCCCACCCTCGACGGCTTCCCGTCCGACAGCAGCATCACCCCCGACTACTGCACCGCTGAGTACGCCGCCTTCGGCGACCGTGACCGCTTCAGCGAGGTTGGCGGCTTCGACCAGCTCAACCAGGTCCTCGACATGCCTGTCGTCCTCGTCATGTCCATCTGGGACGACGTAAGCTTCCCCATCCTCTTCTTGCCCCTTTCTTCGTATCTGATTGTTTTTGCTTACTCACGCTGCTCTAGCACTACGCCAACATGCTGTGGCTCGACTCCAGCTACCCCCCTGAGAAGGCCGGCGAGCCCGGTGGCGACCGTGGCGACTGCTCCCAGGACTCTGGTGTCCCCTCGGACGTCGAGAGCTCGACCCCCGATGCGTACGTATCTCTCTTATGCATATTTCTGACGAGCCCCCTCGCTAACAGCCTCGCAGCAAGGTCGTCTGGTCCAACATCCGCTTCGGACCCATCGGCTCGACCGTCTCGGTCTAAACAATCCGCTAAGAAGGCGAAGAGGCTGCTATGGCCGTACATATTCCGTTTTATCTCGCACTCCCTACCATGTATATAGCTCTATCCTTCGCGCCAGATTGTTGTCTATCCTGAACACACCCACCACCTACCTCCCCTAACGCCCCCCGGGTTAGCTCTTAGAGAGAAATCAAAAGATGGACCACGTCGTGGTGCGTTACACTTGGCCCATATGATAAATCGTAGAGCGCGCTGTGATCGTGTAGACGCTCGTATTGTGAATTGGTAAAAGCTGGTCATGGGGTAATAACATTTAGAATGGAGTGATTACAAGTCGATTATATGAATTACTTGACCGCCCATCATTGGAGTTCCAAGGACTGCTATTTCGCACCTAAGCTTGTGTTCATCGCCTCGTAAGAGTCCACGCGCGTGTAAGTGAAGTTCATTCCGATCTATCACTGGGCAAGACGCCGGGTTTTGGCACAGTAGGGACCTGGTATCGCCACTGACTGCATTATCAGTCAAGTATCAACGGGTTGAGGGCCACAAAATCAACCAGATATCATGGATACGAAGTATTATCATTCCATTATTCCAATCAACACCGTTCTCCAATTGTTTATTTTACACGGATGATGGTACAAAGCCGAGAACCCGCGCGGTACTCTACCTATTCTCCCCACAACCCCTCAGGTATCTACGACCTCAAGAAGCTAAACACCGAGCGCTCGAGCACCACGCCACCGGCGCCGACAGCAGCGACGGCCCAGAGCCACTTGTTGCCGGCCTCGGCGATTCCGGGCCAGAAGCTGTTCTTGTCGGCGCGGTACCGCAGCAGCTGGCGGTGCTTGGCGGGCTGCTCGGCGGCGTAGCGGCGCTCCTGGTCCGCCTCGTTCTCGCGGTCGCCGCCGACGTACCGCAGGAACGCGTAGTTGGCGACGGGGCCCAGCACCGCGAGCGGGTGCAGCTGGCCGGCGGCGTAGAGGAGGATGGGGAAGGAGAGGTGGCAGAGGGCGTCGCCGAGGTAGCTGTTGTGAGGTTAGCGACGTTATGTGCCGGGTGTAGGGTATTGGGTACAGGTCTGCGAGAAAGAAGAAAGAGTACTTACTTCGGGTGCCGCACAATACTCCACACGCCATCGCGCTTGAGCTCACCGCGCTTCGCGGACCGCGCATGCGACTCGAGCTGCACATCAGCCAGCGTCTCAAGGGCGAAGCCAGCCGCGAACAGGAAGACGGCGATGCCGTGGGCAATCGGCGACGACGCCGCCGGCGTCTCCGGGGAAGCGAGGGCGCTGGCGACGGGCGCGCGGAACGGCAGCGTGAACGGCAGTGAGATGACCGTCTGCGCGAGCGCCTCGGGCACGAACAGCCCGAAGAGCGCCTTGTTCCAGAACGTCTTGGCGTCCTTGCGCGCCGCCGTCCGGTACCGCCTGTCGTCGGCGCCGCGGCGCGCGCCCCGCGACGCGACGCGGTACAGCAGACGCGCGCCCCAGGCGCTGACGCCGGCGAGCAGCAGCCGCTGGTCGTACGACAGCGCGCGCCACGCGGCCGCGGGCGAGGCGCCCTCGTACAGCACCGGGATGCCGAGCGCGCTCCACCAGGCGTTGGCCACCGGGCCCGCCGGCCACAGCACGTCCTTGGCGTCGACGCGGTCCGCCCACCGGCCCGCGCCGTACGCGGCCAGGCCCAGCGCGCCGTGGAAGCCGAGGGACGGGGCGACGGCGTGCTGGAATAGGCCGAGCGTGGACGCCGTGCCGCTGCCGATGCCGCCCCCGGTCCCCTGCCGGAAGTGCGACCCGTACCGGTCCTGCTCCGCGCCGGAGCTCCGCGGCAGGCTCGCGTTGACGCGGCCCGCCTTGTCGCCGCCGAACCAGCGCTCGTACCGGTCCTGTTCTGCGCCGGAGGTCTGGGGGAGTCGCTCGTTGATTTCGGCTCTGGACGGGAGCTTGTCGCCGCCAAAGTAGCCACCGTATCGGTCCTGCTCGGCGCCCGAGCCGCGCGGTCGCGGGATCGCGTCGCGCGCCTGGTCCGCCTTGTCGCCCCCGAAGTAGCCGCCGTACCGGTCTTGCTCGGCGCCTGAGGCTCGCGGCATGGATTCCCGCGCCTTGTCCTGGACCTTGTCGGCCTTGTTCCCGCCGAACCAGCCGCCTAGGCGATCTTGCTCGGCCATTGTTTGTTCGTCGTTAGGATTTGTCGATGGAGCTGGATCTGACTTGACTTATGTGAGAGCTTTCAAGAAGACATCCGAGGAGCATCATTGTTTGGATACAGCCTAGTCCTTTTAAACGGCAGCTCTGGCTGAGACAAGACGGCTTTGTAAGTGAGGAGTGAAGTGCATGACGTATAGTTCACGTCGCGTTGCATTGGCATTACGTACTACAATGATGGCCATTGCTATAGTCCATACTCGCAGGGAAATTGGCGAACCGAGATCAGCATTCGATTACCCAGAGTTATGGAATATAGTATCGACACAATGGACTGGAACATTACACATAGTGACGTTCAAGCCGGTTTGTCGTGCCTCCAGCTAAGGGTGGAGAGCTATGACATTTTTCAAGAGCTCTTAAAAAGATACCTTCATTTATTGCATTGATCTATTGATGATCCGGTGCTTATATAATAAGCGGGGCTTTGCCCCCTATTTCAGCCCCTTTTCAACGACATGAGTTTGAAGACAATGCTGATGTGCCTTCGGAAGTAACACAAACCAGCGTAAATGTATAGCGCATCCAAGTACATAGTAACATAAAAAAGGTGAAAGGGTACAAGTTCGAAATCAATGATGAATTCTGGAACTGGAAACGAGAAATGGCCCAACTACAGTGGTGAGCATCTCGGCACGAATTTCGAAAACACTGGATGTCCTGGAGTAATATAAATTGGTGAACTTGTCCTGAGCCTCAAGTCTTTTCTTACCATATCACATTTCACCAGCCTTCCTTTGCTTCAAACTATCAGATCAGAAATACCTTCAATCTACAAAACACATTATTCAAAGACTTCTGAGAAAATGGCTAAGCCTACTACCACCCCCACACCAGCGCCCAAGGACTGCAAGGGCGAGGGCTATCCCAAAGCCTGCCCGTGCACAAAGTGCAAGCCAGAGGGCTGCGGAAGCGGCGCCGAGGCGTCGACTGGCATCTGCAAGTGGTGCAAGGACAATTGTAAGTGATTGCCCCTGTCGCTATAGCTGAGGTCTACCAGGCAGGCCAGGTAGGCCGACGGCGATGATTGATCAGTAAGACTGGAAGACATTCTTTGCGTAGCTAGCTTCTAGATAGACAGAAAGAATCCAGTGTATCTCACTATCATTAAACAGTAAAAAATTTGATCTAGAATTATGTGCGAGGTCGTGATGTAGAATAACTACAACAAGCTCTTTGTAAGCTATATCCTATTGCCTAACAGTGATATTCTAGAAATACAATACAAAGAATGATACTATACTTCAAAAAGCGATGAGAATTCTTCTTTGGAGTGTAGTCGCAGGTTATTTAACCCCGCCATCATTCAGGCTCCAGGTTGTATTTGAAGCTATTCGTAACTCTTTATTCTTCACTGATAATCTTGGATACCTAGGCACCAAATCTCACACATGTTCAATTGGGTACAACTCAAAGTGATCAGCATCATCCGAGTGCCTGTGAGGACATCGACCTTCTCTGCTCCCTCCAATTTACCTTTATCAGTTATCATTGCCGAGTGACATGTATGTCTTTGACCTGATAGCTCCATGCCTTCCTGCCCCTATCGCGATACAATTCCTCACAATAAGAGCTATCACTAGCCCTTCCGCTATTCTTGCTGCCGTTCCTGTCGCCACGAAGCTCTTTAGCAATCGCAAAGAGCGTCAAAGTGGTTAATGGATATGCTTTGGGGCTAAGCATCTTGAATAATCAAATAAGAAAGGTGATCTACAATTCTGACACATACACGCTTGCAAATTATAAGGAGTAAGCGGCTTTCCGTGGCCGGCCTGCTGTTAGTTGACCATGATCACTTTGCGAACACTTTCCAAGGTGAAGTTTTACTCTGTAAAAGCAGAAAATCATCGCATTACTAGTACTTTTGTGTTTATCTACCTCGGTAGAGAGATGGTATCATCGTCAGGGGGACTTAGCAACCTGCCCCCTGAATTGAGCTTTCCTGTCGGGAATCTTCCCTCCGACGAAGCTCGGTCTCCTGCCTTTTGCGTCCTGTATTTTGTGTCTTGTGTTCTGCGCATGTCCGGTATCCTCTAACCCCCCTTTTTGTACTGTATTCTGCGCATGCCCGGTACCCTCTATCAACCCCCAGCCCCCAACCCCCCCAAACCTTTTTTTTTCTTTTTTCTTTTTTCTTTTTTTCTTGTTTTTTTTTTTTTTTTTTTTGGTTTTATGTTCTGTGTGTGTCCGGTGCCCTGTACCCTCTGCTCTGCCTAAGCACCCGCCCGACCGAGACACAAATGTGAACGAAGCGGAAGAGAAAGAAAGCGAAGTCCTACAAGGGAATCTTGGTGTCCCGTGATCCAGCAACAAGATTGCTGCCAGCTATCCGTTTCCTTGTCATCGTAGGAGCAGTGAAGGCGTGAATCTGCGCTCCCGACTCAGCCCCTCCTTATCGACGCTCATTCGACCGGGCGGAAGTTCCAGACCGGGAGGGGGACATTTGCCGGCCAGTAGCCGTGTTCCATCTGTTTGAGGCAGCCGTATTCTGGTTTGATCATCGCAAAACGCCGTTCATGCTCGTCGAAGTCCCGAGGGTCCGGTTTGTCTGACGAGCCCAGATGATCAGCTTTAGAGCATATGCTGCAGACGCATCCTGCGCCCTGCTCCGGAGGGAACAGACGGCGGATGTGATGACGTCTTCTTGCTATTGAAACCGGCCGCTCGGTCAGATATGCGGTCGGCTCGCGTGCCCAGACTTCCTGGACGAAGTCGGCCCACGCAGACGGCCATGTGATGGTGGTGGTTTGGTTCGTACCAAATTGGAACTTTCTGGGTGCTGCATTCCGGTAGAACAATGATTCTGGTCGCTTAACCTTCCACCACGTGTCTGCTAGAACGGCGATACGTCGTATACGTCGCTCACGGAGACCCATAATGCTTCGGACTATGGGTCTGACTGTCTCACCTCGGTCTATCAGTTGTTGTACCCGGCCGAGTTCTTGCGGACTCATCATGCGCCAAAACTTGCAAGCTCCGAGCTCGATGATGTCGTGCTGAAATGATACAAGCGGACCCGGCCAGGCGTAGTATGATGGTATGACTCGGCTTTTGGCGAGATCTGCTCCGTGTCTGGCCTCCTTTCTGACCTTCTGGTAAAGCTTCGCGGCGTGGTACTTGGCCTCTTTGCAAACAAGGAACAAGACCGGACACGGGCAGTGAATGACCCGTCGTAAACCGTCCGTCTTGACAACCCGGTTTTGTGCCGGGACGGCAAATTGCCAGATCATGGCTCGCAACTCGGGGGGTAGTTGGCGAAACTTGTGGAATACGCGGGGAGGACCCAGTTCCTTAGGCTCTAGCTTCAGGATAGCGGCCATATGGAAGTTTCCCATTCTCGTGTCCGAGTAGTTCGACAGCTTCAACTCCTTGTGGATACCCAGACAAATCTGGAAAGCGTGCATGATGGAGTCCCGGTTTGCGCCGCTGAGAATGTCGGGTAGCATCCCTCTGAAGAAGTCTGAGACGGATTGGTCGAGCATGAGAACAAATCGTGCTCTTGTGGCGTCACACTCTTCCTCGGTGACGCTGCAAAGATACGGAGTGCCCGGGGCTGTGTAGTCACTCGTTAGCCTGATCAACTAGCATACTTGCAAGACAGCATAGTTGGATCAAGAGAAAACCCAAGTAGCGCCTGGCCCGCCGCCTGTGATGTATGGGGAGGGGATAAGAGACTTACGACTGGTACTACGGATTCTCTCAACGAGCTTATACAGTTGCTCGTGCCCGATCCTCTCCATGAATTGTCGAATGAGACCGAAATCATACCACTCCTCGGTTTGGGTGGCGGCAGTCTGAGAAGAAGACATGTTGAGAGCTGGCTAGCGATGTCGAAGCGCTATTGGTGAATTGAGACAAGGATAGCCTTTGGGATAATCAACGAGGTTCTTTGCTTATGAGCGCGGATCGATAACTGCGATAAGGGACTGGGCTGCTGTTGGAATTAGTCCACAGCCGACGCGTCTGACGCGCAAGTTGTGATGGTAGGCAAAGAGAAAAATGATGGAAGAGGAGAGAAAACGTGATTCTGGTGGGATTGAGCGTGAATGTTTGCCGGCCCTGGGATGGGAAGATAGCGACGGCAAGGTCGCGCGAGGGAAAGTGCGGTGCAAAGGAAGTCGCGCTAATGGGGTTGCCCAGCTAGCAACGACGCGGCGACAAGGAGTAGCTGAACGCGGCGGTGATCTGGCAAGTGAAGGGAAAGCGGGAGAGGAACAAAAGGGTATCGTGACGAGAGACGAGGAATGAATAAAATAAATAGAAAGGAAATAGTGCTACTTACCTTTGAATATGAAAGCGATGGGTAGCAGGTTTGGTTTGGTAGAAGCGCGGAGGATTAAAGAGTTGGGGCTTCAGGATGGGTCGAGGTGTCGCGGAGAGGAAAAGAAGAACGCGGCAGAAGAGCGTTGCAGAGGAGAAGAGACGAGAGGATTGGTATGGAATCGGAACGTTGTTTGGGAAGGGAAGCGTATAAGCCCTGGGTTGCTCAGTTAAATAGATTCATGTATTTATGCGATTGTGCGGACCCAGCCTCGCCAACTACGTCGTCGGCGCACCTAAGGTCGTCACTGAGGCTGCCACTCACAACTTGTTTGTACCACGCAGAAGGAGCTATATCCGCTAGAACGGTGGCCCAAGCGCCGCTGCTGCCCTCGGGATCAGGTACCGTAGCTATCGACTTGGACGGGATATCCTCGCCCGGCTGGATCGGGGAGTTGAGCCAAAAGCTAGCGAAGCCCGTGAGCAGAGGAGCTTTCCCAGCTACAGCCGCGAAGCCTAAGCCTACTCGAAGCCCCTTGAGCCCACTCGTGTGCCGGGGAAGGGCCAAGCACGATAAGGGTGCTCTACTTGACAAACAGCCTGAAATATCTACCTAAGGGATCCCCTGAGATACCTGGATACTCAGGCCGGGTCTCGGCTTATACTAACCGCAATGCTAATCAACTCTGTTCTCGTGACATATACCACGTAAATATGGACAACGTCTCTCATGATTGTGGGTACGCCCGAGTGTGTGTTCTCCTAAGGAGGGACTCAGGCCTTGATAACGAGACAGGAGAGCAGTGCTCTCTTACCGGCATATAGCAAAACCGAACCCGGTAGACAACCAATACATCCATCATATTGATTACCTTTTACGTACCTCGGTATAAATCTGGGTGCGTAAGGGAGGTAATTTACACCTACATATGCCTAGGTTCTCTCTCACCATGTGTACCGAAATGTGCCTGATCACTTAAGACTATTCCAATATCAATTATATCTGTATATTTGTCACGGTCTTGCCTGCTTAGCTGTGAATATTCTCCGCCATGTTTCCTGTTTTCATACGCGCGCCACAGTCCTAAACCCGTTCATCCAGCCGTTCACGTCTTCACATCAGGCTCATCACGTCCGACGTATTCCTTGAACTTCAGGAGGTCGGTGGCAAACTTGATCTCGTCCTTGAGGAAGTCTTGGGCATCCAAGACGTATGTTGACGGGTCCTTGCTGTACTGTTCGATGTATAGACGAATCGTCGCGCCAGAGGAGCCAGTTCCAGACAACCGGACAACGATACGGCTGCCACTATCGAAGCGAGCATAGAGACCCTGGTTGGAAGCGACGGAGCCATCAAGATCAGTGTAAGAGAAGTTACCAGCGTCTGTAACCGTGCGCTCTAAAAAAAAGAAAAAAAAAAAAGAGAAGGATTAGTAGAGGAACTGGAGCTATTAGGTTGAGCAACATACCTCCGATCTTGCTGCCCTTGAAGTCAGGCTTGGCGACAAGATCCTTCAGCGTTCCGACGACCTTGTTCGCCCCATCAGAGTCTACGTTCTCGTAGTCATACCGGGTGAAGAAGACCCGGCCATAGGTCTTCCAGAAGTCCTCCTGAATCTGCTTGATGCTTGGCTTAGTACCAGGGTTTGCTTCTCCCAAGCCAGCGATGATGTTCAGCCACGCCACGACGGCCCAGAGACCATCCTTCTCTCGGACGTGGTTGCTACCGGTACCGAAGCTCTCTTCGCCGCAAATGCTCAACTTATCAGCGTCAAAAAGAGCGCAGAAGAACTTCCAGCCCGTCGGCACTTCATAGCAGTTTAATCCTTGCGCCTTTGCGACAAGGTCAACGGCACCAGAAGTAGGCATGCTACGGGCCAGGCCGTAGACACCCTGCTTCTTAAAGTAGGGGATGAGTTGAGCATGATGAGCTATGATGGCTAGGCTGTCTCCTGGCGATACGAAAGCTCCAGCGCCGTATATCATATTCCGGTCACCATCTCCGTCGGATGCCGCGCCGAAGGGGATCGAGCCCTTGTCGACAGCCTCTACCAAAGAATGGGCGTAGGTGAGGTTAGGGTCTGGGTGTCCACCGTTGAAGTCGGGTTTGGGGACGCAGTTCTGAGTAGATCCCGTAAGTCCAAGCTCTTTTTCGAAGATTGCCGTGCCGTACGGACCAGTCACGCCATGAAGGCCGTCGAAGAGCACCTTGAAGTCGGGGCTGTCGCTGAAGAAGTTCTTGATCAAGGGGAAGTCGAAGATATCCTTGAGCATCTGCATGTAGTCGGCTGTGCTGTCGACGATTTCCACCTCAAGGGGACCGTAAGTCTTGGTTCCGATAGTGGTAATATCCACATCCGGAATGTCAGCGAGCTTGTAGGAGGTGAGTGTCTTGGAAGCCTCAAAGATCTTGTTCGTGACGCTCTCGGGAGCAGGGCCGCCGTTGGATAAATTGTATTTGATGCCGAAATCTTGGTCCGGGCCTATTTGATACTCGGGTCAAAGGTTCGGTCAAAAACAGTGTGTAACACTCATACTTACCACCGGGGTTGTGGCTAGCAGTCAGAAGGATGCCTCCAGTGGCCTTTCGCTTGCGGATGACATGACTGGCAGCTGGGGTGGACAGGATTCCATTCTGTCCGATCAAGAGCTTCTTGACTCCGTATGCCGCGCCGATCTTTGCGATCAGCTGGATAACCTCAGGGTTCCAGAAGCGGCCGTCGCCGCCGATGACCAGAAAAGCACCTATATAACTCAGTGTTAGCGATAGCTCTCGGTATAGTTCTAGCGTGGACTTAGTATGCTCACCGTCGGCGCCCTCTGGGATAGATAGAAGGATGCTGGTGACGAAGGACTCGCTGTAGTGAGGCTGTTGGAAGACCTTGACCTTCTTGCGAAGACCGGAACTGGTTGGCTGTCAGTACTTGATCTGTTCACCTGTGAGAGGACGGAGAGCCGGGATCGCGTTAAGGCAGCGGGGTAGCTTGAAAGGAGCTATTTACACACGTTCCAGGCTTCTGGTCAGTAAAGGACTTGAACTCGACACTTTTGATGCTCATGGCGACTGCTTGGTACACCGGAGTAGATCGATAATCGGTACAGGAGGGATAATAGGAAGTGTGGGAAATATATAGTGAAATGTTGGTTTGGGTTTGACAATGGAGGGGAGGGAATCAACAAAAAAACATATGACGATGGCGGGGTTTTTGGGTTCTACGTAACGCCCACTAACAAAAAGAGGCGAGCTGGATACACTGTGGAAATGCAAGGTGACTTCATTTTTACTAGCTGGGGCCACTGGACGCGAGCACAGTGTGCACGTGCCAATGCGTACGCCATAAAGCACACTACGGACGTGTTTGGCACTATCCGAGTACGCGATAATATGCAGATATCGTCAAGTACAGTGCGGGGAGATGCAGTGCGTCTCGCTCTCACTCACAAAAGACCACCAATTATCTTCGCCATCTTGAATTATCGCGTTCTAGACTGCGGTCCTGCATCCAGCAGGCATTCGACAAGCCAATAACGCTGTAAATTCAATAAAGGCGCCAGCCACCAAGAGGGCTGCTTCAGAGGAGGTATGGCATGGTACGGCATGGTACGGTATGGTATACTCCTAACACCACCTAACCGATGCTTTTCGGATCTCCTAGCAAATGCGCTCGCTCTATACCGTCATGTTGTTGTGTTGAATTTTCCGGCTTGGACTTGGGTTCTTACTCGGCCCGACATATCATTTGCCCTGCTGGGGATTGGTCTTGTCGAAGATGACCTCCTTGTAATATCGTGCTTCGGCAATGCTCTCGAGTATGTCTTCCTTTGCCTGGTGCAAGGCCTGCTTCGGTGGTGCGCCTCGTCTAACGTCCTTGGGGCACCATCGCCGGACGGCTTCCTTGAGGGTGCTGACATCGAGGATCCGGTGGTGTAGGTAGTCGACCACCTTCTTGTACGGCTCCTTTCGTAGAAAGGCCCGGTCTGCATGCACGCTATTGCCAGCCAGCAGCGCGCCTCGCTCGGGCACATGCTTCTTGATGTATGCGAGAAGCTCGTCCGCCGCCTGCTCGGGCGTCACCTCGGATGCTACCACGGCAGCCGTCAAGCCGCTCTTCGCGTGCGTTCGAGTGCACCACCCGTCCATCTGGTCCATCCTCTCCTGCGACTGATGGATGACGGTTCCCCATCCATCCTCGTCCACAACGTCCAAGGTGCCCGTGGTGATGACGCAGAAGATCTCAATGATCTCCTCCTTGTCCGGGTCGAGGCCCGTCATCTTGTATCAAATGTTAGTTCATCATGTAGTCGCAACTGGCAGGCGTCTGTCTGTTACCTCGCAGTCAACCCAGACCAGTGCGTTATTGCTGGACATGCTTGCCAAGGCTGCTCAAAACCCAAGAAAATCAATGATTATCTGAGGACAGGTGCAAAATCCAAAGGTTGACTGTTGCTTGAGAGTATGCTTAGACTAATGGAACTCTTGGTGAAGAAAACGGATGGCTTGATATGATGAAGCAGAGAGAGTGGAAGCCACTGAACGTTTGAGGTTTGGCGTACTTACAGCGCTAGGCTAGATAAGAATTGGGGGGCTCTGAGCTACAGGTAGTTGTTTGCTACTGCTGGCCATATCAAATCACCTGTAGTAAACTTGAAGATGAGGCAAGCACTCTCTCACACAACTAACGTCTTTCTCATTTAGAAATTCAAATATCACCGCAATGTGACACCTTTCTCAAGCGTATCAGCGAATCAGCGGTTGCTTGCTAAATATGGGAGACTAATATCTGCATCTGATCTACGTTCGAAGTCCTGTCTGAAATAGCTAACATGCCTACCTCTCCGGACCCGTCATCCCCAAAGATCCGCTACTTACCTACCAACGAAGCCTACGACCGCTGGGCGACAGTCTACGACACGGACGGCAATTTCCTACAGGCGCTGGACACCATCGAGCTGGAGACGCTGCTCCCGCGGCTCCTGCGGGCCATCACGTCGCCCAAGCCCTGGCGCGTCGTGGACCTGGGCTGCGGCACGGGCCGCGCCACCGCGCTCCTCCTCGGGACGCCGGGCGTCGCGGAGGTGACGGCGCTGGACTCGAGCGAGGGCATGCTGCAGGTGGCACGGTCGCGACTACAGCAGCAGCACCGAGCTAACGACGGAGCACGTCCCCCGCCTGCTTCGGACCAGGCTTTGCCAAAGCTGCGTCTGGAACTCTTCGACATGCTAGCTTCGCCGCAGCCGCCGGCATCCGCGCAGGGCGCAGACGGCGCCGTCAGCACCCTGGTGCTCGAGCACGTGCCGCTGGCAGCCTTCTTTGCGCACGTCGCGCGGGTGCTGCGGCCGGGCGGCGTGTTGCTGCTGACCAACATGCACGCGCGCATGGGCGCGCTCAGCCAGGCCGGGTTCGTCGACGCCGCCACCGGCGACAAGATCCGGCCGACGAGTTACACGCACGCCGTCGCCGACGTGGTGGCCGAGGCCGAGCGGTGGGGGCTGGATGTGGAGGACGGCGGGATCGCGGAGAGGGCTGTGAGTGAGGATATGGTGCAGAGGCTGGGTCCGAGGAGCAGGAAGTGGGTTGGGGTTACGGTTTGGTTTGGTGGTTTGTTTCGGAAGAGGGGGAGTTTGTGATATGGGATGCTTTGTTGGGGATATTGCATGGTGGTGAGTAGGATATATGAGCACCGTGGTGCTAAACCATCTAATGCGAGGAGCAACCGCTGGCAAACAGATAACATAGAAGGGTGGATGTTTATTCAGATACCTCTTAAAAATATCTATGAGTCAACAATTCAACCAAGCGGCGTCCGGATGAATATGAAAATGCTTCCATCGCAGGAGAAGAGACTGACAAACATGTGATATAGCGCTTACTCGTTATAGAAATATCTCCCTATACTGTAATCACAATAGGATATGTGTCTCTACGTCGGCTCCTTCGGCTACTTTGCCCAGGAATTCATGAGGCATTATTCAAAATTTTAACCAGTTTCAGTCTAATTTCAAAGTAGTTGCAAGCAACCATCACTGTCAATTAGGTATGTCCGAGAGGTTCGTTCGTTGACAATGACAATTGAACAGCATAATGCTAACCTCTTATAACGATTCCCCTCCAGGAATCGTACCAGCTCCTCGGTATGCGAGCTACATGCAAATAACGTAAGCTGATAGGCTAGAACGCGGTTGAACGTCGGCAATATTCGCGTCGGATCCGTGGCTCTGTCGCAACCAAGTTGCCATCAGGGGTGAAGCTTGCCTGCCTGTACCTGTCGTCATCCCTTTAATGCGCGACACATCCCCTCGGCCCAGCTCTATGTCGACGTCTCTGATTTCCCACCGTGTCGTCTCCTAAACCCCGACGCCTGAGATCAAACGCGTACTCCGTTTCTGCGACTCGCCGCATTCCTCAAGCTCCGAATTCCCCTGTCTTCCGCTCCTTTCAGGCTGCGAGCTTCCCGTGTCGAAGCAAGGCATCGTAAGACTTCGAGTTTTGGGGCTTCTCGTCTCCCACCTCAGCCCTTCCATCCACCAGGTTCTCGGCGCAAGGCTGGGGAGAAGGCATGGTCAATAAGATCCAATAGAAAACTGCTTGAATGCAACCCTTGAATCCTTTCCTGGCCGTCTTCTTCAAGCCTGGTAGCAGCCTCGTCACCCAGTGCACGCCAGTCCATCACCACATCCTTCTAGTCCCGACAACCGAGTTCCTCCTTACCTCCCGCGAGACCGAAACCGGCTTATCTCTATCAGATATTGTCGGGTCTGAGGACTTCCTGGCGAGCCATGTGCTCCGGGTCCCCAGTCCGGCTATCACCGCGGGAGGGAAGGATGCTGTAGGAAACCTGCGCGAGCAGAGAGGCAAGGCGAGGCCGTATTCCACCTTAAATGGGCGCAGTGTGATAATAAAGGATAATTTCGTCTATAGTAATAAGGGTATGTCAAGCTGTAGACACCGATACTAGCTCGTGATCCCTTTGTTGAACGGCTACCTAACGGCTCTACATCGATAGGTTTCAAGACTCTTGCCCAAGCACAGTTGCTTACCGATTCTGTCTGGTATGCCGACAGCATTGAACCACGGCAATGGCTGGTATACTATATATCGCGACCCTTGGTCGGCGTCTGGGAGGAAGTCGAGGTCCCTCGCGCCATCTTCGTCGAGGGCATGGCGAAGATGAAGCTGGCGGAAGCTAAGCGAGCAGCAGCTGTCGAGAATGGCGAGCCGAGTCTACCACGGAAGAAAGAGGTTAAGAGTTTTCACGATCTTTTGGCTCATTTCCCGATGATTGCCAGGCAGATGCAACCAGGACTCGAACGATTATTCAGGGAATTCACAACCATTTTCGAGAGACCGCTACCCCCTCCACCATCGGCGGCGCACATTCCCGATCCACTCCCAGACGGCCCTATCGCGACGGCTATGAAGAGGGTTCGTACGAACAGCTTGTCCGCGCGAAGAGCTAGCTTAGATGGCCAGAGCAAAGCCCGCGCAACTGAGAATTTCTATGTCGAGGATGACGAAGACGTTATGAGAGCGTCGTTAGAGACCGCCGTCACGAACGCTATTGATCTATTCCAAAGTGTAGACAAGCAGCAACTCTCCATGCTTGGTGCGACAACCGAGCTTACCGGTCCGTTGGTTGAACGACTCATCGAACGTTACGTATCTGAGAACGTTCATAATCTTATATGGCCTCGGCTGGCTGCAATGCGAAGAGCAGATGACCTCGAACTCGAGGCGAAGATTCGTCAGATGGAGTTCATCGATATTTCTCAATTAGGCATCTTCATCGACGGCGGTCCGAGGGCAAAACACGAACTTACACTCAGACTTGGTCAGGCAGTTGACGAGTTTCGTCGGATGACTTCTGGGATGTCCCCGCAGGAAATGATGGAGATTCTGCTATCCACGATGAAGGCGATTACGCAATTAACCGAGCAGTCTCAGACAAGTACTGGCCCGAACTCGACTTCAGAAAAGCCTACCCTTACCGTTAATGCCGATACACTGGTCTCGCTACTACTCTTCGTCGTTATCAGAGCCGGTGTAAAGCATCTCCAAGCTCGCTTACTCTACGTCAAACATTTTGTCTTTATCGACGACGTGGATAGCGGCGAGTTGGGTTATGCTCTGAGCACATTCGAGGCAGTACTATCATATCTTTCCACAGATTCAAGTAGCCTGAGAAGGGCGAGCCGCCGGAACAAATCTCTGTGGGACGCGGCCGCAAAAGGCGATATGGATGAGCTGAAGAGGATGATGGACCCGGACGCAGACGATGTCGACGATGACGAATTTGTTGCATCTCCAATCTCCAGTCATGCACCATCTGTTAGTTGGAGCATGGTTAATGGCTCGTCGCGAAGATCCTCGACAGTATTTACGCCTTCGGAATCTTACTCGCAAGGATCAGGGTTGAGCCATGTCTTCCCCTTCCAGAGCAAAACGGCCGACGAGCCTCAAGTGCCTTTCGCAAAGAAAGTCAAGCGAGTTTCGATGGACACTCGGAGCATGTCAAGCGGTTCTGAGTATTCTTACCATTCGAGAGCTGGAAGCTTAGCTACGCTCGGAAGTGGCCTCGAAGGTGATACGTCGATCGAGCGACTTTGTCAAACCCAGGATCCCTTCGGAGAATCTGTCCTGATGATGGCTGTCCAAAATGAACGACCGGAGGCGTTGAGGTATTTACTTTCGCTTCAGGAATTTTTCCCGGTTGATACCGTTCTGGACGACTGTAACGACGAGAATACTAGCCTCCTAAGCGCCGCCGTTCAGCTTGGTCACACAGAATTAATTAATACCATCCTTGATTTGGCCATGGCGTCAGCTCCAGAGCCGCGGATCCGGAATTATCTGTCCTGGCAGGACACTCGTGGCCGCAGTGTCGCACACTACCTATTCCATGCGCCGTCCCTAATCGCGCGCATCGGCAAGCTGCTTCCCTGGCGGCAAAAGGATCATAACGGGCAGACGCCGCTGTTTGCGCTTTGCCGATCGTACGACCACCAAAATTATCACAGCATGGTCGAGGCCGCACTTGAGGCGGCGACAAATACGCAGGGCGACAATCAGCCACTTCACCTGGATCATCACGTAGATCTCAAGGGAAATACCCTCTTACACATCATCAACGACCACCAGTTGGCGGCGAGAATCCTCCTGCAGTGTGACGTAGACGTCAACGCAACGAACGAGAAGAAGTTCACAGCGTTAATGGTGGCGAGCAAATACGGCCGTTTCGACATGGTCAGGACGATGTATGCGGATCCGAGAGTGGACGTATCCGCGAAGGAGTTACGCGGACTCACGGCAGTCGAACTCGCAAAGGACGATGAAGTGCGCAATAAGATCGATGATCTAACGCTCTTCACCATGTCGCCTGCGGACGAAGGTCGCATCACCGGAGTTGTCAGGTCATTTTTCGTAGAAGACGCTACTATCCGGCTTGTACTCAAGTCGGGCGCTCCCGCGGACTCGGAAAATTACACCGTGACTACTTGTCGCCGTTCGTCTGTCGACTTCGAGCGCCTGGCTAGTCTGCTGTCTATTGAGAACCCAGCTTCTTGGATACCAAAGGTTACGAACCAGCGGTCACCATTTCAAATACCTTCGAAACCCTCGAGAGCGCTGTTGAAGGATATCCAAGTACGAACTGATTCGTTTCTAAAGATATTATTAGCCCACCCTACATTCGCGACGCACGAGATGCTGTGGGAATTCTTTCTAGTGCCCGACTTACAGGCGGATATGATGGAACAACGCAGCCGTCTAAAGGCTGAGACAAGAGCTGAGAAGGTGAGGGACGAGCTAGAACCTCTGGAAGATGTCCGCGAGGTAGAGCAGTTTGTCGATCACGCCCGAGACATGGTCCGTAGTGTCAATTACTCAACCAAGAGTGTTGCTCGACGGGCCAACGCTCTCGGTGTCGTCGCAAATGGTACGTATACTACACTCTTGTCCAGTTGACATATCATACTCACGTGTACAGACCTCTACGACGCGGCGAATCTAGTATCACGAGGCGTCAACAACCTAGCATTCCTCCCGCAGACTCACATGTCAGCTTTCGATACTTACGTTCATACACTAATCCTTCCACAATCCAACCCTTCTCTTTCATTTCATAATTCCTTCTTAGCCCTTCAGTCCACCATTCAGGCTATGCTATCATCCTTGTCTCGGCCACCTCAGCTCGTGTCTCAGATATGGACCTCTCGCAAGGCGATCGAGCGGAACTACAACTCGGTTTCTCGCTCAACGAGATGGCCATTAGGACTGCTCGACGAAGCACGCCAACGGCTCAACGAGGAGAGAGAAGAGAAGGCCAGGCGCGCTCAGGTGGAGGTGGACACCCTGAGCAAGGAGCTGCGGTATACGCAGCAGACGGTGGCAAGCGAGCTGGCGGGATGGGAGGACATGCACGAGCGTATGGGCCGCAGGGCCATCAAGGACTTTGCCAGGGGTATGTTGGTACTAGAACGCGAGAGGCTGCAAGGTCTGCGGAGGGCACAGCGAAAGCTACAAGACTTGGGTTTGGGCCTCGGTAACAGACCTCAAGAGGCAGGCGACTCTACCGGCGAGGTTGCAGAAACGGACGGCGGCCTCGGCAAGGGTCCTTCGGGTGGCGAGTCCAGCACAACAGGTGAGGTGGCGAGGGATAGAATAAACTAGACAACAGCGACCGTTTGAGTTGTTGGCTCGGTGCAGCCCCGATGAGAGGCCATTCTGTGACAAAACGGTGCTCGGTGTAGTTGTCATCGCCACAAGTGCGATGCATCTGCGGTCCGGACCAAGGTCTACCCGACCTCGACGCCGTAAACTTTTGTGACGCTCGAACCGGGTCAGACGGCGGTTCTGGTTTACCGGGAATCGGCAAAATGAATGAGGGATGTAGACGGCACCAAACAGCCGAGAGGCAGCCCATCAACGTGTTATATACAACTCATGACGACGAGCGCCTCGGTTAGGCTACATGGGAGGTGGCCGTGCTGTTTTGAAACGGGCGTGGTCTATTGCGGGCGCTTCGAACGAACGGCCGGATTGGACGACCCAAGCCAGCCTAACATGCCATCCGCCATCCATCTTACATATTAATGTCAGTGACAAGAATGAGATCGGCCGCAGAAGAAGAACCGCAGAAACGAAACAAAAGCTTGGTTACCCAACTTTATCTAATATGGGGAAAAAAGACATGAGGCTTTGTTGCTTTGGGGTTGAGCGGTCTGCTCTATGGTCTATGCTACCCTAAGTAGGACGTCGTAGTTTTCGGCACTATATGCCGAACGGCCAATTGTTAGAAGAGGATCCCGCCTACACCTACTCGTTGACCGATTTCGTATGGGATCGATAAGCAGGTAAGCTGGCCCCCCCAAGGTCTGGGACGAATCGACGTCTAGATGTTGTTGTGATGACCAAAATAATTCACTCCCAGCCACTTGATATTTCGTAGACATCGACTACCGGAGACGGATCGTCGCCGGCCGCCACGACCCCCCTTCCCGGCCCCAGAAAAAGTATGACTCTTACCAAGCCAGCCAGCCATGTTCGATATACTACCTAATCATGCTATAGGAAGTCCGGCAGGTCGGGAAGCAAGCAAACGAAGCTAAAAAGACGCAGAAGCACAAGAGATGTTCCATCTGCAATGCACGAGCTGGGAAAGATGACTCACTGGGACGAGCTAGACGGTAACAGGCAAGGCGAGGACAGCTTAGCGGAGGGCCAGACAGCGAACGAGAGAAGACCCGGCAGTGTAGATCTGAAACGCAAGACCTCTTTGGGGCAAGGGAGGAAAGGAAAAAACTTGAAACGAAACATCTATCTACTAAACTAACTCAACCTGCCAACTATGTGCGAAGCCACATGTGCATTGCGTTGGGCGACGGGAGGCGGCGAGCCAATCGACCTCGATCGAACGCGGTCAAAATATACATCGGGTGGGGTCGGCGGAACGTCGCGAGCTGATTGGCCGCCCGCTCGCGATCGACGTACCGAAGGCTTCCGGGCGCGGCTGAGCGCGTGCTCGACGTGCTCGACGTGTTCGGATACGGAAGCGCCCGAACACGGGATTAGTTTTCCTTTCCATGTTTTGCTTACCTACCGCTGAAGACTTACTTAATGCCAAAGGATCAATAAACAATACCTAAATCATCATCAACACCTTGGCTCGCAGCTGGTCAGGTAGGACATATTATAACAAATTAAGAAATATTTTACCCCTGGACTAAGGCGATGAAGCATAAGAAGGAGGACAATCAGATGTGTTGAAGTCTTGTAGCTTGTCTCTACAGCCGCCAAAGGGAGAGCAAAATTAAATCAAGTACGGACGCCGGGCGGCTCTTGCAGCGCTCGGCGCCAGAAGCCGCCTCGTAAAAAGGGCTGTGCGACGCCGCAAAACCGTCAAGCCTCAAGTTGCCGTAAGCATCCGTGGCCCAGATCTTCCTCGGCGCTTGTCTCATCTCATCTCATTCTGTCGCACGGAAGTCGGAGAACAGAAGCTCCTAGCGCGCGTGTGGCTTCCTCACCTTGAAGCCGCAAATAGTCACCTGGAAATGAAGCTGTACCCCAAATTGTGCAAAATATTGGAGGCAGAGAAGGGAAAGAAGTGGAGATTCGGTTTGCGCCCGTAGCCGCGCGTGAAAATAGCATTGGTCCAAAAGCTTGGCGCCTCGCCGATGCTGTGGTTGGTCCGTTCTAATAAGGGAAATTGAACGTTGGGCGCCTGCGCCTAACACTAACCAATCACGAAGCAGACAAGCTTTAAGCACTGAGCAGATCTTATTTTGGACGCCGTAGCGCTCGGACTGCCGCCCCTCCTGATCTGCCTACGCAATGCCGGAATTCGAAGCGCATCTCGTCAATCGACACAAGCGCAAGCGCGCAGCTCAAGATTACAGTCGATGGCGAGACGTCAGGTGAGATCGACTTCAGGGAAGTGTAAATTACACGAGACCAGGCCTGTTACCGGGTTTGGGGGAGAAGAGGGTGGCTTTTGCGACTGCCGCCGACAAGAACGAAGGATCAGGGATATTCGTCGTTCCGGTGGCTGAGCCTGCGCGGCTGCTGGGAGAATGCTACAGGTGAGTGAGTGAATGCAACGCATACTGGTGCATCGGAGAGGTTCGGGAGAGAGTAAGGAAGAAGAGGTCGAGAAAAAAGAATCGATTCTAGAAAATGCCCCCCAACTAGAACGAGGCGTGCGAATTTCAAGTATCAGGGCAGAGAGCAGACGATCGTGTGTCAACATCTTGTTCGCTGTGGCAACGCAGAAGAGAGCAGAGGCGCACACGCAGACGCGGTCGCATGTAGCAGCAAGGGAGCAGCCGCGTCCATTCACGATGTCGTCGGGCGCGGGCGCGTCGAATGGCAGAGCGCGGACGCGTCTAGGCGCTCTGCAGGATACATGCGGAGCCTGCATGCGCCGTCTCCGGGGATGTGCAGCCCGATCCACAACCAGCCCACATCGACATGTGTCTATTTCTGATATGAGTCACAAAGGCGGGCAGATGCTGAACTGAGCAGGACGTACATAGTAGCACCAGAGTGGCCGTCCCCGTACCCGTGCAACGAGTGGAACGTTGTGCCGGGCTCGAGAGGATGGAATCTGCCCGTCGATTAAGAGCACCCCCCCCACCCCCCCCCCCCCCCGGCATCCAAGACGTGATAGGCCCGAGAGCCATGATGAGATGGGAAACGGGTCTCGGGCCTTGACGAAGACTGGCAGAGCTTAGCGGGCCAGGCTAGCTGCCGCCTAGCAGACAGGGGACTGCTGGTGGAGCATTTCGATTTGCGGCCCCGAATCCCACTCTATTTCGGTACGTACCCTCTACCCTTAGCTCTACCCTTAGCACCCCCTGCAACCACCGGCTAACCTCCAACTTCACCGTCGACTTACACGCATACTTGGCTTCTCTGGTCTCTCGTCTACCATGACTACCTGACCTTACCGTGGGCCCGTCCAACCAACGTCAGCCTGAGCAGCCCACGCAGGGCCCCCCCCCCCGGGCTGTCCAGATCATTCGGCATTCCTCGTACTTGCAGCTACCCACTGCCATGTACTGTAGTACGTACACACGCGAGCGATATCTCGCCAGATCCGAATTGCTGCTCTATATTCTCCATGTTTCAGGTTGACCAAGCCTTGCATATGGAAAATACATCATCGTTGTTTAGTCCAGGGCGACCTTCGCCGAGCTGATTGGCATCCCGGCCCATCGCCAGGCCGTTCGTCCATCTCGAGGATAAGAGGGCCGGTCCTCCTCCTCCATCCGTCTCTTCTTCCCCTTCCCAGTTCTCCAGTACGCACTCTCTGATCGAATAGGATCAGTATATTTCCTTCCGTCTTCTTCTTCTCTTATTAGATCTCTGTCCGAGGTAGGCCGCCAGCCACGCGACCTAGTTTCCCTCTTAGCTTCACAGCATTGTCCTTTCTGCTGCTTTCTCGCCGTCAACTACAACTCAGCCAGGAGCCGGTTCTCCTCATCACTCTCTCTTGATAATTATAATCACAGTTCTTGTCTAAGCAGACAAGAACACCTACTCATACACCGACATGGCTTCGTGAGTGACAGCGCCTCTCTTCGTGCTTGGCGCAGCGTAACTAATAGAACCCTCCCGCAGTCTGGCAGCAGACATGTCCTTTGACTTTACTTTCCCTTCCTGCGAGCCCGTCACGCCGCCGAGCTTCTCTTTTGACCCGTCCCTGCTGGAGATTCCCTACAATCCCGGACATGCTCGCTCAAGCTCGTACAGCTCTTACTGCTCCACCACCGAGACGTCGCCCTCCGACTCGGTAAGCACGCGCGTCACAACGCCGTCCCGCTCACCACCGCCCATCCGTCAGCACGGTCCCATCCTGCTGCCCAAGATCCGCCCCCAGGACCAGGCCATCGAGTCCCCTCCCAAGCGTGTCAAGACCTCTACCCCCAAGCCGAGAGCCAGCCGCCAAGCAAGCTTCCGTCCCACCCACACCCGGAGCTTCACCAACCCAGAGACCTTGACTCACTACTCGAACAACTTCTTCACGCCCACGGATGATGGCAGCGCTTTATCTCAGTCCTTATTATGTTCTCCCATTACCTTCCCTCAGGATGCCATGAGCCATGCCAGACGTGGCTCGACAGTCAGCCTCGACGGCAACACGCTTGAGCGATACGGGTTCCCCACGTATCGCCAGATGCCTTCCTACGTCCCGGCTGTCACTCAGCCTCAGACCGAGCAGTTCCTGTACGGCTACGCTCCTCGTGCTCCTTCTCCCTTGAGCCTTTCTTCTACGCCCACGCCGGATCCTACCCCGTCCACCACGCTCATGGACTACCTCACAACTTCCAACCCCGCCCCGTCTCTAGTGCGCACCATCTCATTCCCGCTACGCGATCCTCACACCAAGCACTTCTGGTGGGACGTCCGCCAGATCCGGTCTTGGACCAACTTCAACCTGAACACCATCCTCTCCCTTCCAGGCGCATCTGGACTCCTCAACTGCCCAGTTCCACAGCCTCTTCTGCAGCAGCCTCCCACCGGCGCCCGCCACCCAGAGACCGAGGCGGCACTCCACAATATCTACGCCTCGTATTACGTACCCAAGCTCAACGCAGCGCTCGCCCTGTCCTCGCAGCGGCCCGTGCAGCTCTCGGTCCCGTCAGCCAAGTCGGGGGCGCCGGCGCCGGCCAACGACCACATGTTCGTGGCGAACGTGGCGGGCGAGGCATCGACGGTGGCGGCCATCTTCGGCGGCAAGCCGACGGCGCGCGTGGTGGGGCTGGTCAAGTCGTTCGACCGCTTCAACACGGGCATGCGGGCCGACGGCAACATCAAGCGCGTCGAGTACCTGCGGGGGCTGGCGCACCTGCACCACGCGATGCGCGAGCACGGCACGCGCTACGGCTTCATCCTGACCGAGATCGAGCTCGTCGTGTGCCGCAACGGCGCCGAGGGCACCCCGCACTTCGGCTTCCTCGAGGTCGCCAGCGTCCAGCTCGCGGCCACCGCCGACACCCCGCGCTCGGACGACGACGGCAACGACGGCGACCACGAAGACGACAGCAGCAACAACGTGCCCCTGACGGCGTGCCTCGCCCTCTGGGGCCTCTGCGTCATGGCCTCGGACGAAGGCGTCAACGCGCACGGCCTCGGCCTCGGCCTCGACGTCCAGACCCACGCCCCTTCCTGGAAGGCGGAGATCGGGGCCCCGGCAGAGGGCACCCGCCGCAAGGTGCTGCCCCGCGACGCCTGGATGCCGCAGCCGCAGCTGGCGGAGAAGCGCGAGGCGAAGCGTGCTAGGGGCTGGGTCATGCCTGAGGAGCCTGTTGGTCGCAAGGAGCTTGGGAAGAGGGGCGTGCGATACGGGGGGTGCTGATGATTGTTCTTTTCTCTGGCTTGGTGTTGTATGGCCTTGGTACTACTTATTCTCTCGTGACATGCTTGCCTTGGCTGGTTTCCGGGCTTGCTTCGTCTGGGAAGGGGGACATGGGGATGGGGATGACTGAATGAATGCATTGAAGGCAGGACTGAATGGGTGGGTGGCTGCATTGGTAGGACTGAATGAGGCATGAGTGAACGATTCATGATAAACAGGGACAAAAATAGGGTCGGCCTCTTGCTATTAATTCACTCGCTACGTTCGCCGGGATATCTGCTTACCTTGGATGGTAAGGGACCTGGTCGAGATGCAAACTAGAACTTACCTAGTTATTTATAATATAAAAAAAGGACTTGTCAAACTATCAAAAGTATCGGACTCTGAAGCTGGCGGTTCCGATAATCAAGGTACGTACCAACTCGTGATTAGTTTCGTCCAGTTGAATAGCTCAGAAGGCAAAGGCTGCTATCGGGGAGCAGTACTTCCAAGAAGGCCGGCAGTACGGGTGGCCTGGCCACGGAGCATTTGTGATTCACGATGCCCTTGAGGAAAGGACAATGGTCCAATGCAACAGAATCCAATCGCTAAAAGACGATTGTTATCCAAAAGTCACTACTCAATAACAATAATGTGATGAAGAAGTAAGGTTCAAGAGGCAATTCGCCGGCGGGTTGCGGCGTGGTAAGCTTCGAGTGGATAGTTTATAGGCTACCTGGACTGCTATAGACAAGGGGCGAGAACCACCCCACTATCCATCAGACCGTCATGTCTCCTTGTCGGATCTCCCATTGCAAGTCGCTTATAATCACACCGAGTGTGAGAAGAGCACCATCAGGAGGAAGAGGTGTCGGCATAGTCCAAATGCAAATAGTCTGAGGAAGGTTCTCATAATTCTGCTTAACCCGTCTGACCGTACGAGTCTGTTCTCGCTAATCCGGGTTGTGGACCTGATCTTCCAGTAGATAGCCTATTGCCCGTCTCTCTTGTTAGCCCTGTATCCGTCATCTAGGATGCTTTAAATGCTCCAGATCTCCTCACTATGAGTGAGAAACCGTGTCTTTCAATCTCTCGAGCGATTACCTGTAAAGTACCCAAAAAACACTATGGCAACTGTAGCGCCGACGGCGGCGGCATCGCGCCCCCTACCAGTGTCTCTCCTTATCGATTCTGAGATAACCGTGTTGATTCCCACGGACCCAGACTATGTCGCGAGGGAGGAATCATATTGGTCAAAGACCGCCAAGCTGAGCCCCGCCTGCATCGTTCAGCCTAGGAGCGCAGAGGACGTGTCCAAGGCGTTGAAGATATTGGTTGATGCCAAGGAAAGATTTGCCGTCCGAAGCGGCGGGCATTCGCCCAGGTCTGGGGCTAACAATATCGAGGGCGGCGTGACCATTGACCTTGGCCTCATGGACAGAAACGACTTCGACGAAGTCACGAAGACGGTGACGGTTGGCTCCGGGGGAAGATTCAAAAAGGTGTATCAGGAACTGGCCAAGCACAACGTCACTGTAGTGGGCGGCAGAGAGGGAAATGTTGGCATAGGAGGCTTCGTCCTCGGCGGAGGATATTCGTGGTTCACGCCACGACGCGGTTGGGCGTGTGACAGTGTCGTCGCATACCAAGTCGTCCTTGCCGACGGCCGTATCGTCACAGCGAACAAAGACAATCACTCGGATCTGTTCCGAGCTCTAAAGGGTGGATCGAACAACTTTGGCATCGTAACGAGCTTCACCATGGAGACCGTCCCGTGCTCCCAGGTTTGGGGCGGCGTCCGAGTAGCCCCCAAAGAGGCGATCCCGCAGGTCATCGACATGACGTACAACTTCACCGAGAATCTCGCAAAATATCCGGATAGCAATATCATCGTCGTTATTGGTTACATGCCCGACCTCAAGGGCAACGTCGCATCCATAGCCGTCCTGGATACGCAGGGCGTCGAGAACGGTCCGGCCTACGAAGAATGGGCCAAGCTTCCGAGCATCGTCGACATGGTCAAGCCAACCACCATATTCAATATGTCAATAGACATGACGTTGCCGCCCGGGTATTAGTGAGTAGTGATGATCAGCCATTCCTCTTCATTTTCCTACTAGCCTTACTGATCGTACGACAGCGACACGTGGTTTACCCTGTCCTTCAAGAACGACAGACGCATCATGGCCAAGGCGTCCGAAGTCCACGACAGCATCGTGGCGGAGCTCGCGGCGCACGTCGAGGACGGCGACTTCCTGACGCAGTGCATCCTGCAGCCGCTGCCGACGCTGTTCGCCGAGAACTCGGTCGCGGCCGGCGGCAACGTGCTGGGGCTCGAGAGGAACGCGGGCAACTGCGTGCTGATGCAGATGAACGCCATGACCCGGACCCCGGAGCAGCGCGCCTTCGTCTACCCCAAGCTGCGCGCCGGCGTCGAGGCCGTCCGGCGGTACGCCGCGCAGCTCGACGCGCTCGCCGACTGGGTCTACATGAACTACGCCGACGCGTCCCAGGACGTCCTCGCCAGCTACGGGCCCGATAACGTGAGGAAGATGAGGGACGTGGCCGCCAGATACGATCCCCAGCAGGTGTTTCAGAAGCTGTGCCCCGGCGGCGAGAAGATCTCGAATGTTTCGTTGGGAATGATTTAGGTACCTACCATAGCGGGAAACAGTAAATACGAAGGTTCAACTTTTCCGAGAGAAATACAGTCTTACTGCTTGAGGTATTTGGAACTTCTATACTCTATGGAACCAATGTGGTATGTTAAGTACCGAAGTACCATGTCGTGGAACACATAGAATCCAATAAGATCAATCCACGTCGCGGGTATCCTTCAGCCGCAGAATATTTTCTTCCCTATTTCGAAACTCTTCTCTTCGCCTAGATAGCTCGTCAAAAATACTTTACAGTTGACTTCGGAGTCTATCACCACGGAGACTATGGCGCCGTGGTTGAAGCAGCGTCTAAAAGCCCGATTAAAAGGGGGCAGAACGCCGACTGGTGAGGCACTTTACCGATTGCCTATCCGTCATCTAGAAAAGCACTGACAGTACGCTAGCTTCGTCCGAGCCGCATGATCAGTCCGCCGTTCCAACGCACTCCGCAGAGACTCAAGAGTCATCTCCAATAGCTTTAGAGCCTCCTCTACATGCTTCGCTTGATACAGCTTCCCCCCCCAACCGACCTTACCCAACGCGGGAGCCACACTACATTCCAGCCTGCAGGGTCGGCTTTGGAGTGAAGCCTACGAAAGCCTCAAAAGCGAAAACCCGGACCTCGTAGACGCCTATGAGATACTCCTGTCGCGTGAGCTGAGAAAGGGCGATCTGACTTCAACAGAAGAAGCGCCCAGAAACAATGTGATCGATCAGACAAACTCGGAAAAGAGACAGATCCAATTTGAGCAACTCCTCAATCTCGGGCTAAAGAAGACGGAGAAACAGGCTGCATTGAAGCAGAACATCCAAGATATAATGGGTATCGTCAACTCCGCAAGAGGTTGGATCGACCAGGCCGTCAAATCTGTCCCGCAGGCTGCCATTGCGTGGACTAGTGTTTGTTTCGTTTTGGAGGTGAGCATTGCCTACTCGGCGTCTTTTCTCAACCAATTTGTTCGTAGGTGCTTGCGAACCCACTGGACGAGGCAATTGCCAATCGCGAAGGAATTGTCTACGTCGTTTCCAGAATGAATTGGTACTGGAACCTGTCGCGTTTTCTTGAGGAGACGAATGAAAAGTCGTCGGGACTGAGAAGGCAGATGGAAAACCGAATCATAGACCTTTACAAAAACCTCCTTTCTTACCAGATGAAGACTACTTGCTCGTGTCACCGGAACTGGTTCGTGGTCTCTCAGGGATGTGCTGAAGCTTGACGATTGGGAGAACAGCTTGACTACCGTCAAGGAACTCGAGAGCACTATTCAACGGGATTTTGATACCTTTACCAACGCTGAAGTCAGCAGCCTGCTTCAAAGCCTGGCTAAAACCGCAGAGTTGATACATTCAGATGTTCATCACGCCATACAGAAACAGACAGAGAATCAGGATGAAATATGGAAAAGTGAAAAGGACAATGAGTGTCTGAAGGCCTTGCGGGTAACGGACCCTCGCGACGACAAAACGCGTATCTGCGACGCGAAGGGAGGGCTGATTCTGGGCCCGTCGCAATGGATTCTTGAACACGAGGACTTTCGTCAATGGTGCGACAAGGACGATGTAAAGATCTTGTGGGTCAAGGGGGACGCGGGAAAAGGAAAGACAATGCTCTTGATCACAATTGCCGAGGAACTTGAGAAGACAAGGCCACCAGGAACAGTGATTTCGTACTTTTTCTGTCAAGGTACAAATTCAAAGCTCAACAACGCAACCGCCGTTCTGAGGGGCTTGATATATCGACTCGTCGACCAGAAACCCTCACTCATCTCTTATTTACGGAAGAAGTACGACAAGTCTGGAGAGAATCTCTTCAACGATGAGAATGCCTTTTTTGCTCTATCAGATATATTGAAAGAAATCTTGCGCGATCCGAACTTCCCAACAGCATATGTCCTGATCGATGCCCTTGACGAATGTGAGAAGGAATTGGGGCAACTCCTTCGGCTCATCGTCGACAACTCTTCCGCGTCATCTCGCGTCAAGTGGATCGTATCTAGCCGCAACAGAGACAATATTGAGCGGCAGCTAGAGCCGGGCAACTCAAAGATGAAGCTTAGCCTCGAAATAACGCAGAACGCGGAGCAGGTGTCCCTGGCGGTCGACACTTACATTGACTTCAAAATAACAAAGGTCAGATCCTTGCAAGGGGATGACGAGCTCAAGGATAAAGCACGCCGCAGGATACGCAAGAAAGCCAATGGCACCTTTCTCTGGGCGGCACTCGTCATCCAGCAGCTCGAAGACGAAGACGTTCCGAAATGGGACGTTTTAGACGTGATAGAAGAACTGCCGCCTGGTTTGAATGGGATATATGGTCGGATGCTGGACTATATTAAGCAGCATAAGAGGAAATATCCGGAATATTGTCAACGGGTGCTCTTGACGACCGCTTTGGCTTACCGTCCACTTGACTTGACGGAAATGGCCGTTCTTTCAGGGCTCCCGCAAGATATTTCGAGGACAACTGAAGGTGTCAGGAGCGTTGTGGATATGTGTGGTTCGTTCTTAACTGTCCTCAATGGCTACGTCTACCTGGTCCATCAATCAGCCAAGGACTACTTGAGCGGAGAAGGCAGCAATTCCTTTCCATTCGACCTCGCGAATGTTCACCTTGATATTTGTTTACTGTCGCTACGATCAATGTCAACACTGCGACGGGACAACTACGACTTAAAAGATCCAGGAGTTCTAATCAGCGAAATCAAGGTACCGGATCCGGATCCGCTCGCAGCAATGCGGTACTCATGTGTCTATTGGATCGACCACTACTGTGATTTCTATGGTTCCGCCCAAAATCAAAGCCACTCTGTTGATAGCAGTGCGATATCTCAATTTCTCCAAGAAAAGTTTATTTACTGGTTTGAGGCTATGAGTCTTATCCAGCATATGAACAATGCTGTCCTCGCGATAAGGAGACTAGACAATATGCTCGAAGTAAGTCTCCTTTTTGGCATCGTGTCTTAGAATGAAGCTCATGAATTATAGGACAATTCCTCTCTTGGCAAACTACGAACTCTCGTCCATGATATTCGCCGGTTTATCCAACAGAATGAATGGCTAGTTGAGAATGCACCGCTACAGACATACGCATCGGCTCTCATATTCAGTCCCACGAATTGTCTTACACGAGAGATATTTCAGAAGGACGACTGGGACTGGATAAAGATAAAGCCGAAAGTAGAACCATTTTGGGGACGTCACATAGAAACGCTTCAAGTTCCTGAAACAGTCATCACATCGATTGTATTTTCTCATGACTGCAAGCTTTTGGCCTCGGTGTCAGCCTCCACAATCAAAATATGGTATACAGCGACAAGGTTCCTCATACACGTAATGGAATGCGGCAGGCGTCTCCTTGCCCCAGTTGTATTCTCTTACGACTCCAAGTTGCTGGCCGTGGGGCTAGACGATTGGAGAGTCAAAATCTGGGATACCGAAACAGGGTGTCTTGTAAAAGAATTCGGCACCTTCTCTGACATCACGATTCAGGGGTTTACGCTTGGATTTTCGCCCAACTTTAAGCTCTTGGCTGCCGGGATGGATAAAATTCACGGGACCATCAAAATCTGGGACACGGAAAACGAATCCCCCGTGAAGACACTCGTGTTCACCCGAGGCAGTGAGAAACGTTTCGATGTGCCAGTTGCATTTTCCCATGACTTGAAACTTTTGGCTGCAGGTGATGATGAAGCCATCACTATATGGGACACAGAATCGTGGCTATTGAGAACAACACTTGATAGCGATCATGGCGCTGTCTCTCAAGTCAGGTTCTCTCGCAACTCGAAAATTTTAGTTTCAGTTGCAGGGGACATCTTCATTGAGATTTGGAACTTAGAGACAGAGTCCCTTCAGCATACATTTGATGGCCACAATCGGTATGTCATTGAATCTATAGCGCTTTCTCACAATTCTAAAATGCTAGCTTCGGTTTCATGGGATATGACAAGAATCTGGAATATGGAAACGATGGCGCTTCAATAAATGCACCCACATTCCAACTATTTTACTGAGGTCGCATTCTCTCATGATTCAAAACTTTTGGCCTTGGGAGGCTGGTATACCCCACTGGGGATTCTAGATTTCGCAGTAACAGGCCCGTTACGTCGCAACGTCGACGATTTTACCGGATTCCATTGGTTTGAATATGCAGTATTTTCCCATGACGCGAGGTTTTCGGCTTTCTGCACGAAAGATGCTATTCAGATCTGGAACACGATGACCGGGTCCTTCATCAGGGAGGGGGGGGGGTAGGGGAGGTAGGGGGGCTTGATACTCATACTAAGCTCTTCTTTTCTAAAGACTCGAAGCTTCTGGCTATCGTGTATGAAAAATATATCACGATTTTGGATGTGGCCAGAAGTTCGACTCAGCACATACCCGTCGACCATGACTTATTTCCAGTCTCACTCGATATTATCGACCCTTGCCTCGAAACGAACGCGGGACGTTTCCTCCTATTGGAGATGGAAGACGCAAAGGAAAAACTATTACGGCCGGCCCCGTCTATGACTACGGATCCAGAAACCCGGGAGTTTGACGTGAGTAGGGACGGATGCTGGCTCACATGGAAGGAATGCAGAGTACTCTGGCTCCCGCCTGAGCATCGTCTAGATGCAATGGGCTTCGTATGCTTCACATGCCCTACAACTTTGCCGTATACAGAGTCTGCAAATGTAGTATTGGCCATCGGACGCTGCTGTGGTCAAATCACGTTCCTCGGATTCGATACTTCGCGACTGTTTGCTGAACCGTGATCGGGAATCCAAGGAGAAAGTCCCCATCCCTAAAGGTTTATCGAGCTGGACGGCCTATGAAGGATAGGGTGGATGGCGAGAATAGAGATGCCCCAGGCTAGATCTCACCTAGGTACCTAAACGGAACGAGCGACTTATCCGGCGCGGAGCCCTAGGCACTCTTCTTGCCAAAGCCCAATTAGGCTATGCTTATTATTTTTTTCAGCCAATAATGTTTAACAAGTGTAACACGGCACCATGGGTGTGAAACTTGCAATGGTATGCAAGGGACTTGTAACATATAGGGAAAGACGACTCTCGATGAATCTAAATTATTGCTGCGCATTTCTAACCAAGCCTCCTCCGCGACCCTCCCACCTACTTCTCATCCACACAACGAACGTGCTAATCCCGTAAAACCGTTAGCCTTGCCGACGCAAGATGTCAACCCGTTTCACTTACGGAATACCTGACCCTCTCGCTCCCGTCGGGCAAGGTCCTGACCTCGGCCTCGATGGCCCAGCCGAGCATGGGCCAGAGGCGGAACCAGCAGAACCAGTAGACGGTGCCGATGGCGATGACGGACATGCCTACCGTCGGCACCACGTACCACGGGATCGTCGGCGTCACGCGGTTGTTGGGCAGGAACGGCGCGATCAGCACGAACAGCAGCGAGCACACCCAGCCGATGGTCAGCACCGGCGACGTCCGGAAGCTCGTCCGCTGCGCCTTCCAGCTGCTGCCCGGGCTGAGCACCAGGTAGACGAGGCCGACTCCGATCAGGGCTGGGCATTCTGTTAGCGGGCCGGCTAGTGGTGAAGTGGCACCAAAGGGCTTGGACATACTTTTAACTATGCTCTGGGTATAGGTCTGTAGGTTTGTAAGGAAGGGGTAGGCGTCGTCTGTTCGGGGGCCAACGATGAGGACTACCGAGAAGAGCCAGTGAAGAAATATTCCGCCTATTAGTGAGTGTTAGACCCGACTCAGACGTCAATGCAGATGGTCAATAGCTACCTGTTGGTGTTTGAATCGGCCAGTCACTGGCAAAGAATCTCAAGAACGGCAGGACGCCCTCCTTAGCCAGTTCCTGCTTCACTAGAATAATCTCCGTAAGTTTTGACGTCGTACTAAAAATCGTGTAAGCAGCTACCTTACCTCGAGAGTTGCAGTACGCCTGCGAGAAAATATTCCCAAGAATGGATAAGCAGATGATTGCCGGGAGTCCCCGTGTTACGAAGGATCCCGGGCCAAATACCTGTGGGCTCAGTCAAGTCAGATGTCCGCGTCGGAGTAGAGACATCATTTGCTTGGTCAGGAAGCACTTACGTTCGTAAAGAAGCTCGCGGCCACAGTAACTCCTGAACCCGCAATCTGTTCCTTGGTCGATGCAGCGAACTATAGTATCCCTGTTAGGATGACCATCTCTTGTTCGGGACACTACACTTACGTATGCGACGTTAGCCAGGATATATAAGCTGGTGACTACAAGCGAGGCTATGGGCGCAGCCCACTTGAGAGTCTTCTGGGGATTCCGAACTTCGCTCAGGACCTAGATACGATACGGCATCAACACAAGTCCCAGAGAGCATACAAGAAGGCTACGAGAGCTGGTCTCAACTCACATAATTCGCGCTCTCCCACCCGGAGTACGAGTACAGGACCTGCATGAGCGCGATGGCGAAGTTAGCGGGCCTGAGTGAGTTATCGGGCGGGGCGTTGGGGCAAGCGTCGCCGGCGCCGTCGAAGGAGGCGAAGTTGTGGGGGCGGGGGGCGCTCATGTGGCCGCCGAGGGCGGCGAAGCCGGCGAAGGCGACGAGCAGCAGGATGGCGAGCTTGAAGGCGCCGAGCCCGTTGCTGACCCAGATGCCGACCTTGGGCAGGAACGCGTGCACGAGGCTGACCACGCTCACCGTCGCGATGCTGATGCCCTTGTTCGTCCACTCCTGCGACAGCGGCTGCGCTGGCTTCAGCTGCCCGTTCGGCAGCCTCCCGCAGTTCGTCGTCGCGTCCGTTTTCAGCCCGTGGATCGCTGACAGTAGGTACGAGCTGAAGCTGGTGCAGTTGGCTGCCGACTGCGCGAAGCAGACGAACTCGACTTGTTGGTTGGCGTGTTAGTGTAGGGACCAAGTTGCGGACAGGTAGGATGGACGTACTCGCGAATATACAGGTTGTCCAGTACTTTGGTCGACTGTAGATTCGCTCCAGCTATTACAGTTAGCAGATGCACCTGCTATTCAAGACTAGGAAGTGGGCTCACATAGTTCTTCTCGCCTCCGGACCTAGGCAGCGTAGTTCCCAGTTCTATATAGACGAGCAGGCTAATAACCATCAGTTGAAGCGCTCTCGGTGAAAAGGGGCATTTTCACCCACCCACTATCAGAATGTTAGATGTCTGTCCACAGCAAAAGATGGGCGAGTAATAACGGACCAGAAGCACATGATTCCACCCAAGACCCAGAAGAGTAGGGCAGCTCCGACGCTGTTAGTAGCTTGCATGATGGTGGAAGGTGTCGAGAAGATGCCGGTTCCGACCATGCGGTTCACAATCAGTAACGCCGTCGAGATGTAACCAAGCTTCCTATCTAAAGGTCGAGTGTCAGCACTTCTCCCGGGCAAGAGAGGTAGCGACAGCAGTCTGAAACAAGGTCAAGATGAACGTACCCTCGGGAAAGATAAAGTGTTTCACGCGGACGGTCGTACTCTGCGTCGTTCCGGGTGGATAGGGCGGCTGGAACTTAGAGTCCTCCCCTTCGGCCTCCAGTATGTCACGGCTGTAGACTTGTGCGGGCTCCATTGCTGCTCCTGAGTTTCCGAGTAGTGGAATAAGGAGTTGACGACCACGGGACGGTTTCTATTATCAAAAACATTAGAAGAGAGAAAACCACGAGGAACGGAAACGAGACAGATCGGATAACGAAATCCCGGCAATGTGGAAAAAGCAATTGCTTCTATGCTGACCATAGAAGCCTTGGCTTGGCTCAGACGGTAAGATTTACCGCTACACAGCAGGAAATGGTTGGACGCTGCGTAACCCCTTGCATTGGCACACATGTTGGGCCACACACACACCATGTGCCGATATGTCATGTGCCAGTACGGTACCGGTGTGCTATCGTACCTGTACAAGACACTGGACACCACTGACCATGCCGATGGAGGAGGCTGAATGGAACTGTCGTACCTAGATGATCCCCAAGTTGTTTGAGGCCCGAGGTTTGAATGTCTTAAAGTGAGCTTCGCCCCCATCTATAATCACGTAACCCATATTCTCATGGCTCAAAGTCAAATTGAGAATGAAGGACAGCTTTCTGACTCTACCAGTTACGTATATTCCATATAGATAAATCTTGTGCTCTACCAGCGGCTAAGAATTGGTAAACAGAAGGCTGTAGGCCAAAAGCTTAGCGACTTCGCCGAGAACGGTTCGGCGTCGCTGCCGCAAAAGATGGTAGGTAGAGCATTGGCACTGGACCAATGCCAACCTCGCCGATGCCCACAAGATGTGCTCCATGCTCCAAGTAAGGATAAAACATGCATAACGTTTAGTTTGTCACTGGGAAGATATCTGATCTAGTATGTCAGGGATTGTGGATGAGACAAGTCGCAAGAAACAAGACGTCTCGTCGAGGTACGAAAGCACCAAGACTCGGCAGTCTCCTTACTCATATCTGACTTATAAAGTGCTGGATGTCGGCTGATACACAGGTTTCAGTGCCATGGCATGGCTTGAAGGCACCGCTGATACTTGCGCCGAAGTTTAAAAATGAAATCGTGACTTAGCCTTAAATCCGACAAGTATTGCTGACTTCACCCCAGATCATCACGGCGGAAGTGGATAGCCACAAGGCTACCCTGGCGAAAGATGTATTTCACAGATGCGGCTATGATAGTCGTGTCAGCATACTGGAGGGTCGAGCACCCGACATGTTTGTCTTCCGATGCAGGCTCAGGCCTCATAAGCTTGCTAAGTATCTGCAGCCTCGAATCCCTCGATGGAGGGTTTGACATCGTGTTCGTTGACATGGCTTTTGAGGCATACCAATCGACCGTTGAGGCGATTCTGAAGCGAAAGCTCCTGGCCCGCGATGGGGTTATCTTGGCAGACAATGGTCATGTACCCTCACTTTGCAGCTCGACTTGCGCTGACCTACAGCAGTCTTTGCCAGGGGTTTTGCTGTTGACAAAGCAAACCTGGTGAGCATCGATCTAATAATAACACAGCTGGCGCACTGGGAGGCCTCTGGTGAGCTCATGAAGCAATTCAACATAGCGATGAAGAATGACAAGAGGGTCGACACACTGGTCTTGCCAATGTTCGATGGCATATCTGAAATCAGATGGCGAACAGATGCTCCCTTGGAGGGAAATTGATGATAAGTGACTGAGAGTAAGTGAGAACTGATAAATCTGAGTAGCAAGAGGTATTTCTCATCTTATCACGTTAGGCCTGCGCCGTCCGATTGATGCCAAGACGTATTCGATGTAGCCTGGTATCGTGAATGTCCCGTCTCGTTTCCAAAGTTTTCGATGGATGAGCGATAAAATCAGGAAGAATGTCACTATGAATATCGCCGTCACGACATGCGAAACGGCAGCTCTGGCAATAATGACGGTAGCCACAGCGCAGAAGAGAGTTGGCGCGTATACAGTAGACGACGACCAGCGGTGACGAATGTTTCGGGCTAATAACCCAAAGATTGTGGCGAGGAACAATGTATACTCGATCATCCCTGTGTTAAACCATCAGATGATATTACTATTCATATCTCATTGAGAACCCTACCTTTGAACGTTATTAGTTGGCGAAATGAGCCTGTCATGACAAATACACACGCTACCGCGGCATTGAAAAGCATTGCGTTGCTATTTCATCTATCAGAATGGCAGAACCAAGTATACATGAATTGAATATGCGACTACTTACACGGGAATATTCTGCCGACTATGCAGTTCACTCCATGCCCGTATTCGCTGGGGCAGATGGCGTGCGAGTCGCGCAAGGGGAGGTGTTGCGCTACGGTCGAGGAGACTTGGCACGAAACGCCTGACACCGGCAGCCTGGGTGAGTCTACCAGCAGAGAACACGATAGCATTCAGAGTACCGAGGCAGGAAAGACAGACAACCCAGGTGTAAAACATCTTGCCAACTACTCCGAAGAGCTGTTCTCCGAAAGCCTAATACTCGGTTAAACATGCTGACCACGGATGTCCTTTGAATTCGGCACACTTACCAGGGCGACCGTGTTCGACTCGGCCATTTCTGACAGAGGGACGATAGTATATAAAGCAATGTTAGATGTTAAGAATAATACGATGACCATGGTCATCGCCGTATGAAGGATTCTAGGGAGAACAGTCATCGCGTCTTGAATCTCGCCAACAACAAAGCTGATCTGTAGCACTAGGATTAGTATATCCCTGAGTTACGATGGTGGGGGGTCTTACACTTTCCCACCCGCCATAAGCAAACACGGCGGCAAGGACAGCAGTTGTAAATCCGTCGAAACTGGCCCAGATGTCTCTAAGAGAAGAAGTTGTGGTTTCGTTATAAGGAAATTCTCTAACTGCATCTGTTGATCCTAAAGCGCCAGGCCAGAATATCCAAAACACCAACCCCGACAATGAAATGGACAGCAGGCCTACGACCTTGATAGCCATGAAGACTTCAGCGACGCCATTACCAACGTTTGAGCCCAGACAGTTGATGAGCGTAATGACGGCGATACCAATGACCGCAGTCATCTTCGGGCTGCCGCCTGCAGATTCCACACCAAGTGCTCTGTACAGATACTCGGAGAAGATCAGCGACACCATGGCGAGCCCGCAAGGTCGCGAGATAAGCATCCACGACCACGCAAACAGGAACCCACACTCCTCATTATACAGGAAGATGAGGTATTCCAGCATGCCGCCGTTGACGGGCACGAGGCTGCCGAGCTCGATGAAAGACGATGCGCCCGTCCACGCCAGCACACCGGCTACAAGCCACGCTAGGACCGCCGCGACGCGGCTCTCGACAGCTGAGATGACGGTCGCAGGAGCTGAGAAGATGCCGGATCCTATCTGCATGCCGGTCACGATGGCCAAACCATTGAGGAACGTCAGCGTGCGTGGCGGCGCCGCGGGAGCAGAGCTGAGGTGCGACACAAGGGATGAGCTTGGCTCTTCATCGCCAAGGGATGACTGGTCACCATTGTCGAGGAGCCTTCGCTGCTCCGGCGAACTAGGTCCGTCATCTATCGGAGGCTGGCCATTATTCATCGTGGCAGGCGTAGTATACACCTTGTCGATGTTCTATAAGGCTGATAAGTTGTCGCGTTGAGTGAAGGCAGGCTTGCAAACGGGCTTTGGATCAGAGATAACCGTCAATGCATTAAAGCGGTTTATATATTCTAATAACGACTATAGGTGAAGTTGGGAGGCTCTTTGCTTTTCCCCTATTCTGTAAGAGGTAGGTATCTACGATATCCTCCAGTATTTCCTCGTGACCCCCACAATCTCAACTTGTATCGATACATCAACCTGGGAAGCAGACTACCGGAGTCCGGAACTGGACCAGAATATCGGGAAATGCGCAAGTTATGAGAATGCCTATCAAGGAAGTCAGCCACCAGCCACAGTGTGTACAAGTTCCGCGGATCGATTCCTTGATAAGTATTCATTGTCTCTCTTAGACAGTACGGTATACGTAAGGCTGAGACATCGTGGTTCTGTAAGACTTGGTTATCAAGCAAGAGGCACTTGGCAGGCAGACTGTCACACAGACACGCCAAGGACTCTGATAGACGAGAGCCTGCTTCTCTGTCAGTCTGCTTCGCGAATCAGGGGCCGGTATGGCTTGTGATTATTGCCACCTTAATCGTCTTGTGGGCGCTTGGTGCCCCGAGGTGAAGGATCGTGGCTTTCAAGCCGCTCAGGCGTATTCCGGTCGGCAATGTCTGTCCGCAAGCCTATCCGCAAGTAGGTAGGGCGACGCTTACCATCTCCCTATGTGAGACATTTCGCCTGGGCAGCTTACCTGATCGCGCCGCTCGTCTGGTTTTCTCTCTCTGTCTCTCGCTCTCGCTGTCTCTTGGCTCTTTTTCTCCAAAGCCCGGCCTCTACAGCCGCTGGCCATCACCGACAACATGGCATCGCCACCCAAAGTGTCGTGGTTGTCCCTTAGCGATTGCCAAACGACTGTCACGCTAAACGACCAGCGATTTGGTTCCGAGCGCGCAGCGGATGAGAGTGAGCCAAGCAGGTCATTCTTGGTTCAAGGTGACATGAATGGTGCAACTCAACATGTGAAAACAACCCGACCGTTTTCGTTCGAAACTCCGAACGGCCCCTCGAAGTTCATGCTAGAGGAACAGCTTTCCCTGAGATCATCGCGCAAGACCCAAGTTTCCCCTTCTCCCCCATCACTCCGATCGCGGTTCTACACCACTCCGCCTACAAGTATACTTACCAAAGCGTCGTACAGTCCTGTTCCAGATGATAAGTTGCCGTCGTTGTCCAGCAGCGAATCCCAATCCTCCGCGCAGGAGATTGACGAGAGCCCCGTTATACCTTCTAGCGACCTGATACCTGACGGCAGTCTGCCACCCTTACCGTTACAACTACCGCCGACGCCTTTCGAGAATGCCCTCAACTGCCCTATGATCCCCGTGTCGCCGTTACAGGGGCCATTGTACGACCCGGTGATGCATAATCCGGAATACAGTCTATACGGTACTCCGAGTGTACGGTTTGCCTCGACGAGCCACCCTCGATATCTGGACGGACTGATACCCGTGACAAACAGTGAGCACACTTCCCTATCAGGTACAGCAGGTCGCCTGTCATCTTGGGAGCGGCTCTTGTTTGAAAGGTAGGTACTCATGACCTGACAACGGCACTCTTCATCTGACAAGACAAAAATAAACAGAGTTGTAAAGTACAGCAGAAGCTACTCCAGTTTCAAGACCAAGGGCTTGAATCAGGCCTGGCTGAGGGTGTACAAGAGCCCTCTGACGAAAGACCTTCGGTTCTCACTCGTCAGCAAAGGATCTCGGGAGCTGGAGTACAGCTTCGAAGGTCAGCACATCTGCGATCCTTTGAGAAAACAGTGATAGATAGGTAAGTAGCTGATAGTCTCAAGTAGTGCCTCACAACTCCTGCGAGCTCGTCCTCGCGTACGCCTACGAGACGACCTGGCCGGAGATGATGGTATATCTGCAGAAGCGGTCAGGGCACGACGCCAAAGACTGGCTGCCGCCCGAGTCGCGCAAGATCATATGGATATGTCAATTCACGAGCATAGACGGTAAAAGATCCTATACCGTACATCATTAAAAAGCGCGAACCAGTCAGCTAACCCTTCTCTACCAGACCTCGCAGACTTCCAGTCGCGCGTCATCGGCGAAGATATCCTGCTCGACATCTCGTCGGTGCGGACCGCGCGGGTCAAGACCAGGAAGACCGAGATCAGCAGCCCGGGCTGCCGCGTTCAGATCTGGCACGAGCGGAGGAGGAATTCGCACGAGTCGGCGTCCGACAAGGTCTCGTACATCTCCAACGATACCGTTCTGTCGGGCCCCACGAAGGAGAAGACTAGGCCGCGCTCCGACAGGCTACTGATATTCTTCAACCGGCTCGAGGAGTTTCTGAGCGTCTCCAGTAAGTAGCCACCTAGGCGCAATTTCCACAGGCGTGTAGCATGTGACGTGATTCCTAACCGGAAGGCTTTTAGTAACAGATGAGATCGAGATGAAGCAGGCCAGCCACGTATCCGTCGTCATCAAGGCGAGGAAGTACGCCGGCCGCAACATCTGGCGGTCGCGGAGCAGTATCAAGGGGTACTACGCGAGACGGACCTCTCACGCCGCTGGGTTCCCATTGGGCCTCGGGGTTGGGCAGCCCGATGACGGGAAGAGATACGAGAAACTGGAGAGTATCGTGATAGAGTTTGAGAGCCAAAGAGGTATGCTGAGATACATAACACACGCCAACTGTTGCGTATGATTCTTTGATTCTCTCTGCGCAGATGGCTGATATGGATTGCAGAGTTGATCACCTTTACCGAAATCTGGAGACAGTCCCTAGACTGGCGTCGAGAGCAGCGCCGGGTGTTGAGATCGATACAGGAAGAAATGGAGCACGAACAGTTCACGGGAAAAGACGCGAGAAGAATTTGGTTCCACTCGGGATGAGTCGTGGGCAAGCAGGAGAAAAGTTCACCCTCAGTTGTATTGATATTAAAATCATGTAACTTTCTTATTTTTTTCTATATTTCATGTTTAAACTTGACAACGCTAGATTATCATATATCATATATACCAAGGGAGCTCTTACAGCCCATGTTTTTCTTACATGTAAAATATTCTATACCGGACCCTATGACACACAACCGCCGTCCTACGCGACCTCGGTATGCTGCCTCTCGATCTTGGAGTCGTCGTCGTCGCCAGCGGGCGTCGGGACCTCGGTGGGGACCTCGGTGCCGGCCTCGCGGCGGATACGCGCTATCTCCTCGGGGGGCGGGGGCGTCCAGCGGGACGAGGTGCGAGGGGGCACGTGCTCGAGGTACATGGTGTCGATCTCCTCGAGGGTGCGGCCCTGGCCCTCGATGACGAAGAAGTAGACGAGGGCGCCGGCGACGAGGTTGCAGGCGGCGAAGACGTAGCCGTAGCGGAAGTCGATGGCGGTCGTGATGAAGGGCGTGAAGAAGGCGATGAGGAAGTTCCAGGTCCAGTTGCTGGCGGTGGCCAGGGCCATGGCCTTGGCGCGGTACCGCGACGGGTAGATCTCGGCGATGAGCGTCCAGACCATCGGCCCCCACGTCGTCGCGTACCCGAGGATGAAGAGGCAGGCGAAGACGATGAGCACGACGCCCGCCGTCGGCGTGTTGGACGGCGTCTCGAGGTCCAGCAGGAAGTGGCCGACCGACGCGAAGATCATGAAGCAGATGAACATCCAGACGCTGCCGCTGATGAGCGACACGCGGCGGCCGTAGTGCTCGACCAGGTACAGCCCGATGAAGGTGACGCCGAAGTTGATGCCGTTGAGGATCATCTGTGTGACGAAGGGGTTGATCTGCACCGACTCGAAGATGGTGGTGCCGTAGTAGAAGAAGTAGTTGGCTCCCGTCAGCTGCTGGAACATCTGCAGAAGCATGCCCAGCGCGATGCGGTACGTCATGCGCGGGCCCCGGAACATGTCGACGACGCTGCCGAGGCCGCCTTGCGGCACCTGCGACTCGGCCCGCAGCTTGCTCTCGATCTCCTCGAGCTGCATATGCACGGCATAGTGGTTTTCGGGCGCGCCGTACACCCGCATAAGCGTCTTCTTGGCCTCCTCCACGCGGCCCCGGCGGTAGTCGAATCGCGGTGTTTCGCTGAAGGCCAGGATGCCGCCGCCCAGCATCGCCGTCCATATCCAGCCGAGGCCGATGACGATGCGCCACGACGCCGAGCTGTAGCGCTGGTGCTCGTAGGTGCCATAGTTGAAGCAGGCTGCCAGGAAGATGCCAAGCGTGATGAAGAGCTGGTATGTGCACACGAGCGCTCCGCGAATCCACGGAGGTGCTGTCTCGGCCTGGTACATGGGTACGAGCAGACTCAGCGCGCCCACACCCCATCCTGCGACCAGACGGCCGATCATGACCTGTACCCAGGAGCTGACGGCTGCGACTTGGATCACGAATCCCACCGAGACGACGATGGTCCAGAGGCAGACGGACATGCGTCGTCCTATCCTGTCGGCGATGGGCGCGGCGATAAGAGCACCGATCAGAGTGCCTATGGACAAGAGACCGACGATCAAACCCTTTCTGACGTTGCTGAAGCCGTACGAGCCATCGGCCTGCATTTCTCCGAAGCGGCTCAAGAAGTCTGGCATCTCAAGGAATCCCGAGATCTGACCCGTGTCGTAACTGGATCTCGTTTAGCATAATACTTACTATTAGGTGGGATATACGGGGATTACCTACCCAAAGATCAGTCCTCCCATGGACACGAGCGCGCCCATGCTCAGGGATCGCAGCGTCACGCGAGGTAGCGGACTGTAGTCGAGAGAGGCCTTGGGATGGCTGTGCGGCGCATCCCTATACTTCTCCGACTTGCTCGGGTCGACATCGTCGAAGGTTATGTGTGAGCCCCACATATTGGAATGAGATGCTGCGTAGGCTGGTGGGTATCCCGAGTCCTGGCGCTGCTGCCAGGTTTGTGAGATTCGAGTGTCCAAGAGGCGCACGCGGATGATGGAGGGCAGGCGGACGGGCATCCTTATATACAAGCGCGCGTCTGGGAAAGGGGACCGTTCCATCGCATCGCGACCACGAGTTGCCGTGTACATCATGATGCTACCCCTTCGTCTTCCCCATGCTTTACCGGAGCAGCCGGGGTGGCTATGGGGAGATGGAGAGAGCTGAGGGGCCACGTTTGGGGGAGAGCCTGGCAGGCTGGGGGATCTCGAGGGGAAACCCCAGACTCGGTCTTGCCACCGAATAAACGCATAAACCCACCAGACACCCCGAGTAGCATAATAGGCCCGAAAGGGGTCAGCAAATCACAGCTGGCCGTGCGCTGAGAGGGCTCCGTCGCCGACGATTTGGCGATTTGGAATATTACTACGACGCCGTGGCCCGCAACTGCCCGTACTGATATGATACCTGCATGATGACGTACGTAGCCCTGCGGCCAATCATTCGTCCTCGCAGGCGGCGGATCCCATGACCTTATTACTGTACCGTAGCAGACGGAGCTCCTACAAAAAAAGTTCAAGGAAGCACGAGATGTTAGAATATTTTAGCAACACGATGATTTATGTGGTTTTGTTTTCTTGTAGTCAATAATCCTTTCCTAGCCATGTACCACCACCTTGCCTTCTGGTGTTAGGTGCTTAGATCTCAGGTACGTCTACATGTCCATGAATGCGCGATTGGCTTCTTCTGGCCAGGCACGGAACATGCCAGCCAATTATCATCGAGCCGAATCAGCCTCTCGTTGGCTAGCAGGCTATCATATGACTTCATTCGCGCCCCGTGCCAAGGCTTATTGCTTTGCCGCTGAGCGACTGAAGTATTTTGCGCGAGTTTCACAGCATGATACCGAGGTATTTTGAATACTCTGTCGAGTTGTGAAGCTGTCAGGCTGTCAGAAGCTAAAGATGTTGGGCAAATATTCTTGGTGGAGTTTTTTCTATGTTATTCTAAGATGTGGGTGCCATAAAACCTCTTATCCTTGGCATGCAGAACAAGGATAGCATCCATCTGGTATTGATCAGTTATAATTTCACCGATAAACCGGTTGATGGAGTCGACATACACGTGCGAACCAGCCATGCCATCATCTAATCCATCGCTATGATCTACAGCTATCTCGGTCTTCATTGTCGCGATATATGGAGTCCTCTGGAGTCCCCCAGGTTTCCATATATCCACCCCAGATTAAGTAATGTCACTCTGAGATATAAGAATCCAAGAAGAGTCGCTCTGAGTCCCCTCGATTGTGGGTAAGCCTTCAGGCCGTAAGACGGTTCACACCCTTTGGATTTTTGAAACGGACCGTTTAGACTCGGTACCGATGTCCAACACCGCAGCGATGGATACTCATCGAATGCAGACACGACGCGTCTTCAACAGGCCCCAGCTCGATAAGACGCACCCCTGCTGCTTGCATCAGAGATGAGAATACCAGAGGGCCGAATATGAGTGAATCAAATCTAGGCACAGGTAGGCTCTGCTCTGGTCATACAAGTATGCCTCAGCAAACCCAAGCCTTATATGAATCATAGGAAGTGCGCAAAAACAAGAACGATCGTCTCATGGGTATCAATTAGATTAGCTTCATGTTGGAGACTGATTGGTTACTCTCAATTGACTAAAAGGGGCTGGCCCGGAATAGTGCATGCGAGTCTCATCTCATGTCTTCTGTGTCTTTATCTGGTTTTTCTCATGTTTCATCAAGACAAATAAGTTCATTTGGATCTATATTCGTTCTTCAGCCCTTGGCAGCACCGGCCTTGATGAGCAAGATATCGCCGTCTTCTACTACGTAGTCTTTGCCTTTAGTCATGACCTTACCCTTGGCCTTGACGTCGGATTCGTCGCCTAGTTCTTTGAGGATATTGAAGTTGTACACCACGGCTTGGATGAACGTCTTCTCGAAATCCGTGTGGATCACACCGGCAGCCTGAGGTGCCTTGGTGCCAAGTCGGATGGTCCATTGTCTTACCTCGTCTGTACCGGTGGTGAAGAAGCTACCAAGATGCAATGCTTTTCGCATCGTCGTAATGATCTTGGGCAACGCCGACTCGATGCCGAGGTTCTTGCATTCTGCAGCAGCTTCCTCCTCCGAGGCAAACTGGGTAAGGCGCTCCTCGAAAGCGACGGAGATGGGCAAGATGGGGTCGCCCGACGCATGCTCCTTCATCCACTCGGCGATCTTGGCCAGATGCTTGTTCTTCTTTCGAGTGTAGTCCCGCTCCGACAGGTTCACTAGGTACACTACAGGCTTTGCGGAGAGCAGAAGTAGGGTGTTGATGACTTCGACCTATTCAATATGTTAGCTGCGGTCTTCCGTGGATGTGGCAGCAAAAACATTGTGTAGTTGGATTATCAGAAAGGATTTTATCTCAGTATGCACTCTGCGTTGAATTATTGAGGCATTCGAAGAGCTGGGATTAGATCAGGCGCTATGGCCTTTGTTCATCACGATGAGTTGGGTTTGAGTAAGAGGAAGTCTTCTTACCTCCTTTGGTGCCCACGTGCCTTTTCGGACGTCTTTGCCGTCCTTCAGCCATGCGAGAACCTTTTCTATTGTCGCTTCCTCCTCTTTGGCCTTCTTCAACTCCAAGCTCTGGCCGCCTACACGGGTCTTCTTCTTGGAGTTTTCGACGGCCTTCTCGACGAACTCGATGTCCTTCAGTCGCAGCTCCTCGGCGATGATATCCAAATCTCGTACGGGGTTGACATCACCCTCGACGTGGATAATCTCGGCGTCATCGAAGCAGCGGACAACCTGGAAGATGGCATCGACGGCTCGAATGTGCGATAAGAAGGCATTGCCAAGACCAGCGCCAGTGGACGCGCCTCTCGTCAGACCAGCAATATCGTAGATAGTCAGGTGAGCAGGTACGCGAGACTTGGGGTTATACTTCTTGCACAGCCAGTCATAACGCTCATCAGGGACGATGACTCGAGACTCTTCCGGGTCAATGGTGGCGTAAGGGAAGTTCTACTCGAGCCTTGTCAGCGAGAAGCGCGTCGGCCTTGAGAGCAAGAAGTACTCACGGCAGGGTTGCCGAGACTGCACTTGGTGATGGCCTGAAACAGTGTCGACTTGCCGACGTTGGCCAGACCAACGATGCCGCTCTTCAAGTTGTTCCCCGGTCGACCGAGGAGAATCTTTTCCTCCACGGCTTGCTTCTTGGGAGGCATTTTTCGTCGCTTGGCGTAGGTACGAGTGGAGATGTGTACAAGAGTGCAACTAGGCACGAGATGCGAGAGAAATGCAGAGCTAGCTGCGACTGGTCGAAGATGGCGGAACGAAGAGAATGGAAGGGCGGAGGAAACGAGGGAAGACACGATGATGGATCTCGGCTGGTGCCAGCCTCGATATCGGAAGAATCAGGTCAAGCAAATATCAAGCCGGATATCTGTTCAACACTGATATGATCATCTGCTCGTGCAATTGTCGGCACTCGACGGCTGCCCGTGTCAAGTTGATTGCTTGTGGTTTGGCCCAGCTGTCCTGTCCTTGTTCTTCCTCTAATGGAGGGGCAGGTGGGAGGAGGGAGAGAAAAAAAAAGCTTTTCCCAATCAAAATCAAATTTAGCCCAACCCAGCCTTGGAAAGTGGGAATTGCGCCGGAAGACGGGAAACCTATTACACCGCGAGTCAGGGATCCAAAAGGGGTTAGGCTGCCCAGCTTCCTAGCTTCCCAGGTTTCCAGGTTCCCAGCTTTCCAGCTTCGAAGCAACCCCGACCTGAGCGAGTCTGAAGTGCAGGGTACTTGATACAAAACCCAATACAATACCGCATTGGTTACACGATTGGTCGATGCGTCAGCTGGCTGTGGCTGTTTGAATCCTTTCTTACATCCAGCTGGTTGCCTTGCTTGTTTGCTGCCATCATCAAATCAATGTCTCCGATGTAGTTTGCCGTAACTCACTCAGCCTTTGTTCCTCCAAGCGTGAGACGGTAAGGCGTTCCTCGTACACTTGGATTTCTATGTAAAGCTTATGTCTTATGTGCCTTCTCTCTGGCAAGAGACATTGGGTACATACCGACAGGTAGTAAGCTCATCCTTAAAAGTCAACGACCAGCTCCTCTCCACCGGGCTAGACACTTACTACTCTACCTATAATCGTCTCCTCCATTCTTTGTGTACAACATCATCTGGATCAGGATCTCGAAATGTCTTCTAAGAAACCCTCACACTCGCGAAAGTCTTCTAGGCAGTCACATCGGTCGACATTGTCGCTGTCGAGAACCGAAGTACTGATCAACGTCTACGATCTCTTACCCGTAAGCAGCAGGCTTGGCACAGTAGAACCACCGCACATTAGGAATAGGCATTAACTGAACAATCCCCTCTAACAGCCAGGACGCATCTCCTCAGTATTGTGGACCGTCGGCGCCTCTCTCCTGCACTCGGGAGTCGTCATAAACGGCAAGGAGTACGCCTACGGCGGGCACGACCAGCGCGGCGTCACAGGCGTGTACTGGACGAGACCCAAGACGGAACCCCCGGGGGGCACTTTTCGGACCGAGATCCTGCACGGCTTCACGTTTGCGACGCAGGCCGAGATCGACTCCATCATCCGCCACGCCTCGGACGAGTTCCAGGGCACCGCTTACAACCTGCTCACCAAGAATTGCAACCACTTCTCCAGCTACCTCTGCCTAAAGCTCACCGGCCGCCCCGGCCCCACCTGGCTTAACCGCGCCGCCAGCATCGGCGTCGCCCTGCCCTGCGTCGTCCCCCGCGACTGGATCGAGCCCCCGGACTACGGCACCGCTGACGGCGAGCTGCTGGACGATGACGAGGAGAGCGGGCTGGACGATAACGAGGGAACGCGGATGCTGAGACGGGATACCGCGAGAAACCTGACAACGGCCGAAAGCGAAGAAGACGACGACTCGAATAGGAATAGCGAAGACACGCAGCAACGTACCGTGCATGGCAAGGCGAGGGTTCCGGCCCGAGACACTAGCGGTCGTGCTCTACCGCCTTCGGAGAGGGCGCCTTCGGCCGGCAGGGGAAGCATGTCATAGGTAGTGGCGGGATTGTTTGGTTAGGCGGTCTGCATTATGAGGCGTTTACGGTGGTCGTGATGGTTGTATGGCAGTCTGGCTCACTGGCGTTTCGAAGGACTCTCTTGATACCAAATGCTTTCGCTGTATAGATTTAGGTACCTACCTAGTATGGGTTTCTTATACGGACTTGAATCGTCTACGTGTAGAGTCGACTTGCTGTATATTACACATATGCGAACGGCCATGATATATGATACAAGGTGTCTTGTTGCCTCATCGGACTGTTCATTGCTCGTTCTAGCTCCTCTAACCCAATCTCCTTGGCCTGGGGCTCCTCGTGCCACCGAATTTCAGCCTCGTCGCATCCGAGACCTTTACGATCTTATCTCTTAACATGCGACCTTCGCTACCGAGCAAGATCTTGGTTGCCGCCTCTCGTCCGCTGCCGAAACCTCGTAGCACAACCTCCATGATTTTTATCTTGTTGTGCCAGCTGCCCTGGTGCAGCTTGTCGATGACGAACGCGGTCAGCTGGTAGGCGGCATCGTAGGTGCCGCGCTTAGACTTCTTGATGCCGATGTTGCCCGTCGACATGTTGATGATGGCATTGCGGTTGGGCTTCGTTACGGTGATGTGGGCGTTGTGCTTGTGCGCGTAGACGTGGAAGTGAAAGGGTTCCTGGGGGGGGCCAAAGTCCTCCTCGTCCACTTCTGGGTCCGTCGACGTCGGCCGATTGAGTGCCCTTCCTAACGTATCTTGAGCGAGAATTCGCTGCAGGCTGGCTATGCCTTCGTCTGACCCTGGCCGTGGGGGAGCGGCAGGTTTGGCTGCCGGAGAACTGCGCTGCAGCTTGTCGAGGAGCGAAGCTGGGCGTTGGGGCTCTGCTTGTCGTAGACATGTTTGCGAAAACGGACGGATAGAATGGCGGGAGTGTCGAGAGGAGGATAGGGCCGTGCGAGCAGTTGCTAAACAGCAACTTGACGGTCGACTCATTTTGGAAGCATTCAGCAGAGGCAAGCTTTCTTCTGGCGTTTGTATCTGGAGACTTGGCCTCAATCAGTGCTGTTACAGCAGCACAGATGCCAATTGGGCGTAAGTCGACTGTCGACTTGAGGCTCAATGCTCGAAATCGAAATTTGATACCGGGACCCACCGGTATCTACCGTCTACGTACATGTATGCACATAAGCAGCTAAGGTCTCGGATCGGTATCGCTTATCTAGATTGGAGGGGCATATATGCATTTGGCGTGTAGTGGCCAAGTAACGAAGCACCGAAAGTCACTTGCTAGTCTCCCCATTTTTTCCTTGAATTTGCCGGCTTCTCCCGCTTTTACTTGCGGGCGTGCGAAGAAATTCCTTGCGATTATTTTTCTTCCAGATTCACTTCTCGTGGGAGCCCCAACCGTAACGAGATGGCTTCTCTAAGACAAGTCACAAGGAGCGCACCTCCTCCGGCATTCCTCAGGACGCCCGCGCTCAGCGTCAACTCATACGGCAGATCACCAGCATATAGACGGTTACTGTCGAGTGCTCAGAGCTCTAGGTCCGCCGCCACCAACAATGTAGCGCCCCTCACATCTTCTCAACCGCTATTATCCTCACCACTCTCCATCCGATCGCTCTTTGTACCAGAGTCAATAGCTGCCGTACAATCCCGTAACTTCCACCAGACACTGCGATGGCTCCAACAACCCCAACAAGCCGCGCAACAGCCCAAGTCAGATGCCAAGCCCGTAGACCCTAAGCCAGAAGACCCGAAACCAACAGAACCGAAGGACAAGGCTGAGCAAACCGCTTCGGGAGCGGAGTCCGAGACGAAGCCCGGATCGGAGGAAGAGGCTAAGCAGCAGGACCAGAGTGACAATGGCGACAAGAAGGAAAAGAAAGAAGAACCACCCCCACCGCCGCCTCATGGTGACAAGACGCCGTGGCAGGTGTTCATGGAAACCATGCAGAGCGAGTTCAAGGCGTCCAAGGAATGGAACGAGTCTACTAAGCAGCTGGCCGACTCGGCTCATTCTTTTACTGAGAGCGAATCCGTGCGGCGCGCAAGACAGGCTTACGAAAACACCACCGGTGCCGTCTCGTCCACGGCAGGCAGGGTTTTGAAGACCTCGGCCACTGCTGTTGGGAAAGGTGCCGCGTGGACCTGGGAGACGCCTGTTATGAAAGGTGTCCGTAAGGGGGCCAACTTAACCGGCGACATGATCGACAAAGCTACGAAGCCCATAAGAGACACCGAGGCGTACAAGAATGTCAAGGATGTCATTGATGACGGAAGTAGCTCCAGATATGGTGGCTGGATTGAAAAGGAAGAGCGCAGAAAGGCCAGGGAATTACGTGAACAGCAAGCTCGCTCCATTCATGGCAAAGCTGAAGAGATGGTCGAGGATCCCAAGTAAGTTGATACAACTCATCAGCACGGTGCTACTAAATCTAACTCGACACTTAGTGCTGGGACAAACGTTACTCTACATAAAGACGCTGCCTGGAAAGAAGCCTGGCGCGACTTTCGAGACCAGAACAAGTTTGTGCAAGGGCTCTTCAGCATGAAGAGCGTGTACAACGAGTCGGAGAACCCCCTGATCACCACAGCACGGAGCATAACAGACCGTGTTGCCGGATTCTTCGCCGAGAACGAATCAGCCATGGTTATCAAGAAATTCCGTTCCATGGACCCTAATTTCCAGGTCGAACCTTTTCTCCAAGAGTTGAGAGAATACATCTTACCTGAGGTACTCGACGCTTACGTCAAAGGCGATACCGAGACGTTAAAACTCTGGCTCTCGGCTGCCCAGTACTCAGTTTATGAGGCATTGACAAAGCAATACCTCCAGGCCGGCTTGAAATCGGACGGCAGGATTCTAGATATAAGACATGTGGATATCCTGAAAGCCCGTATGCTCGACCCTGGCGAGATTCCAGTCTTCATTATTACCTGTCGCACGCAAGAGGTCCACGTCTACCGCAAGGCGAAGACGAACGAGCTCGCTGCCGGCATGGAAGACAAAGTCCAACTTGTTACTTACGCAATCGGCATAACCCGGACGCCCGAAGACGTGAACAACCCGGAGACGAGAGGCTGGAGATTAATCGAGATGCAGAAGAGTGGCAGGGACTACATATAAGCTCACATGCACACATTCTCACCGTTCTGCACTTGGGCTAAACACGATACCCTCATGTTACGAGTACTGTATATTACCGCTCCCACGAAGAAGCGGCATGCTATGAACAAGAGGCCGGTAGACGGTCTCACCACACCACTCTAGTAGTCTAGGATCCAGACAACTCAGGCGTTCAGCGACGGCATCGGTGGATTGTATGATAGACAAAACAAAAAGGGGGTTGCATATAGGTGGTGGCATTTGGCAACGCATCGAGCTGGACAATAAGCCACAACGGTAAATAATCACAAATCAGTCAAAGTCATACATTATAAAGTTCTCGTGATATTCGTTCCTACAATCCCTCCTTATTGTAGACCTAATTTGATGCCATCCACTCAGCTCTGTCTCCTTTTCTCCGACCCGAGACTCGGCTTTCTCACGGTCTTTGAAAGACAACCTAGTTAGAAAGTGAGAAATAATATAGTATCAGTGTTAAAAGTAGCCGAGAGCTGCAGCCATAGATAATATGTACAAGAAAATGAAGCACAGATCGTCATCAATGATGACATTTAAAGCGTGAAATATGCACTAATGGAGGCTTTTACTTGGGGCCCCTTGTTGGGTAGAATCCCTTAGGCTCAGTCCTACCACGAAAAGACGCGGTGACTTCAACGCAACTTTTATTATCTTATACTAGCCTGCACGTATTCCCCCTCTACTTTCGTAACATAACTCGAGAGCATAATGATTGAACGGGAACGGTGACTCGCTCAATGATCCCTAGCGCGCGAGATGCTCTCAGCCAGCCTGGCATCCGCGCCTTGCTTTTGCTCATAACCCTCGTTTTCGTCTACTCTATCTACGGCTTCCTCTACTTCTACCGCGACCCGCTCTCCATCTTCTTCTCCGAGACGCATGGCTTCGACCGCTTCTACTCGGTCACGCGCCAGGCCGAGGCCGACGAGTTCATCGACAATGCGCTAGCGAACACCGATGCGTTACAACAACAGCAGGGCAAGGCCGGTGCCCATCCGCAGATATGCGCCGTGTTCATAACAGTCGGGAGGGACATGGAAGGGCGGCAGTACATCGACAGCGCCGTAGGATCCTTCATAGCGAACATGTCGCGCGCCGAGAGGGAGACGACGCACCTGAAGATATTCTTCGCCGACGTGCCGGATCCCGACAAGCAGCACAAAAGCTACGCCCCACTGAGCGAGGCCGGCGTCGCCGACGAGGTCTTCTCGTACCCGTCGACGCTGCCGGCGCAGAAGAAGGACAGCAAGATCAAGGAGCTCACAGAGTACGCCAAGGACCGCCAGGACAAGCACGCGCTCGAGCGCAAGACGGTGTACGACTACGCGTACGCCCTGGACCGCTGCGTGCAGACCACCGACGCGCCCTACATCGCGCTCCTCGAGGGCGACATCCTGCTCGCCGACGGCTGGGCCGCGCGGACGCTGATGAACCTGCGGACGGTCGAGGACATGATGCGGGACCCGCGGCGCCGGGCTCCGGCACCAGGTACCGCGAAGCCGGGGGTGTCCAACACGTGGCTGTACCTGCGGCTGTTCAACCAAGAGCGCAGCACGGGGTGGTCCGGCGGGACCGGCTTCCGCAGCAACAACATCCCCATTATCTGGGCAGCGGTGAGCCCGCCACTACTACTGGCTCTGCTCCTAGCGCGGCGACAGCTCCCGCGGCACCTGGCACGGCATCTCGACCGGTGGACGCTGGCGGTGGTGTGCGGGGCGGCAGTGCCGGTATTCGCCTGGCTCTTCTTCGCGTCGGGCAAGGCGTCGGTGGTGGGCGCGGCGCGCGGCGTGCGCGAGGAGTTCTTCGGCTGCTGCAACCAGGCGCTCGTGTACAACCGCGCGCACGCCGGCGCCCTCGCCGAGCACATGGCGCGGGCCTCGGAGCGCAGCGCCCAGCCCGGCCGCAGCGACATGCTGCCCAAGCAGTTCGCCTGGGACCGCGGGCTCGCCCGCGTCAGCGCGTACCCGATGCTCGCCCAGCACGCCGGCAGGGTCAGCGCGATCGACACTAGCAGCGACGAGGCTAGGCGCGTCTGGAGCATGGCCTTTGAGGACTTGCGGCCGTGGAGGCTGCATCGGGACCATGTCGCTGATGTGCGCGCGCTGTTTGGCGACGGTGCTGTGGAGGAGATGGTGAGGGAGCACTTTTGAGGAGGGTTGGATATGATATGAGAGATGTGATTCAGGAGTACTTGTACGTCTTACGAGCTACGAGGTTTTGATTATGGTGTTCTACCAGTGTGACGGGAAGGCATCAAGGAGTCTTGGATACCTGGGTACGGTATGAGTTTGATCAGTCCACCCAGGCAGCCAGGCAGTTGCAGTACGCCCAGAGCTGTGCCACGTACCAAGACACTACCAGATTATGCAACCAGAGATGCAGTCTTCTATTTCCACTTGTTGGGTTTCAACCAGTTCTTACCTGTATACCTGCCTCGATAGTTGACGGAATGCAAAACTAGAAGTCACACTCCGAATGTCTCTAATGGTGACTCTTAGCCAAGAGTTACTAACGACATCTCTCCCGTCTAACTTCTCAACTCAAGCTAGAGCTCTTACTGAAGTTTGAGAGTTAACTATTTTGTTCTGATACAAGATTACTTCTTATGCCTATTGAAGATTAACAAGATAATAAACTGTAACCAGGACAGAGATGCATTACTCAAATTTGCCGAAACAGAAATCTTCATGTCATAACTGGAGCATCATCTTTGTACTGTTCGGCTCTTATACATGTTATACGCGTACATGTACGTAGTAAGCTATGCATACCGGTGAGTTATGTAATGGCAGCTAAAGGTTGCATGTGGCTGTTTGATAGCTGAAAATAGCCAAGGCTGGTAGCACATCTGGCCAATGAGGATCAGAGCTGACCGTCCCATGACGTTCCCCAACCCTGTAAGTACATAGCATACCGCATAGTAGCACGCCTTATCGCTCCATCTCTCCACTGACGCTCGAACCCCAAATGCTTTCTATATCTTCACCCGCTTTCTGTTGAGCAGAACCAACCTCCGCAATCAACAATAACAAACCTTCCACATTTTTTTTTTTCACTTCTGTTCTTCGTATCCTAGAAGGAACGCAGAACCGTGACTCATCTACATCCAACAGAGCCTCCCGCCGTTTCGATTCGCAATGAGGATCTCTAGCGCCTGCGTGGCTGCTCTGTCCGCTAGCGTAGCCTCGGCTGGCAGCTGGTTTGGCAGCTCCCAGGACGTCGTCATCAAGGACGTCCAGAAGGTCCCTGGCGAATCTCCCCTCGAGTTCTGCGATACCGACCACAGCAACGACATCGTCTCGATCGAGAGTGTAGATCTTCTGCCAAACCCCCCCGAGCCGTACGTTTGTTTGCGTTTTTGCCATTTAGCAACCTTGTTTTTCTGCCCTCGACAATCTTCTAACTCAGTCGTGTTACAGTGGTGCTGAGCTGGTCATCCGAGCTACGGGCACCGTATTCGAGCCCATCACGAAGGGCGCCGTTGTTAACCTCGTCGTCAAGTATGGTCTGATTCGCCTTATCAGCACCCAGGCCGACCTGTGCGATGAAATTGGAAACGTCGATCTCGAGTGCCCCATCGAAAAGGGTGTCCTGTCCATCACCAAGTCTGTCGAGATCCCCAAGGAGGTTCCTCCGGTATGTTTCACAGTAACTGCTTAGTTCGGTAGCTATGCTGACACTATCATCCCAAGGGAACCTACAACGTCTACGCCGAGGTCATCAACGCCGACCAGAAACCCATCACCTGTCTCCAGGCCTCTGTCAAGTTTGGTGGCAGCAAGCAGTCAGAGTCGACGGTCGAGATGGGCGATTTGTAGATGCTCTAGCACGAACGGGGCAAGCATAGCGTTACTGCATTGGAAAGCAAGGACCGGCCTACAAATTGCGTTGGTCATTGCTACGAATGCAGGCACTTTGGTAGCGGACGCAAAGACATCTTTTCCAGGAGTGTACATGTATGAACCGGAGGACACCACAGTTTGATTTCGTTGGCACGAAGTTTTGATTTTATGCTCAGAAGCGCAGAGTGAAACGATGAAGACGCATAGTCACGGATCTAGCATTATTTACACATAAACACATATACACATAATGATACCCTCATACGGGCATACTCGGAGCTATGGAGTTGTGAAACATGGCTCTGAGACTTTTACTGTCGGGATACCATGAACTCTGACACTTGAAAGTGGTCTATAAGTTACAGCCTGGCCCAGCCATTCGGTGGATCGATACTACAAATCTCTTGGCAATGTTGTTATTCTCCAAACAGACGTCGCACTCTCCGTAGCACGCTGTCCTTTTCCGGGTCGTACGGGTGCTCTTTGCTAGGAATCTCGAGTATGGTGGGGAACGCAGCTGTGTAGGTGTCGATTCGGTATCTGATCTTGTCGGCGACGTGCTGGTTGATCAGAACGATGCCGATGTCTTTTCGTTGCGTAGTAAAGGTCTCGAAAGCGGCTTCGATAGCAGACGTTTCGGTCTTGTTGTCGACGACGAGGAAGTTCTTCTGCGAGTCTGGCGGGTTCGTGACGTGCTGGGCGGCGCCGTTAGCAGATTGCCTCGGCTAGTCATCTTCAAGTGCAGCAAGGAGCTATAACAACAGGACGAGGGAAGCTTACGCCGATTCCTGCTAGTAACAAGCCGGTGACCGAGTCCTACTCTTCGTAGTCAGTGATATGCATCACCACTTATACTGGGGGTAGTATCGCATACCTCGTCTCCTATAACGGCCAAGAACTGCCTGTCCTTGTAGTCTGCCTGAGACGCCATTGTGAGTCAATCAGGAATAGGCAGTCAAAGCTAAGTGTGGTTCAGTCAGGTACCGAATGCGTCTGGTGTCGTAGAGGGTGCGCAGGAGGTACGTAGACCGAGCTGTGGATAAGGCATATAACTCGAACAGACAAAGACAGAGGGATATGAGGCTGAAAGATTGGGGAAGTGATAACGATGAAGCTCTTACCGCCTAGCATCGCTGATGTAGGCCTTGTACGCCCGTAGCTGCAAGCGGCCAAGCAGCCTATCAGGCAGCCAGTCAGGCAGTCTTAGGCAGCTGACAGGGGCTTACCCCGCTATAAGCACTGCCTAATCCGGTCAGGTCTCCCCCGATATTCTAGGATCGAGGCCCTTAAGCACCGCCTAAGCAACCGAATCCCAGTGATCCTAGTAAAATTTCCATATCACTTTAGGCGCTCCATCGTCGTGTTTTCTTCCAATTCGTGAAAGTCAACAAAGCGAACACCCGCCTAGGCAGGCAACGGCACCGACCAGCAAACGCCAACGCCACTCCTCATCCGCGTAGGAGGCCGACCGTCGATTTTCATCACACATGTAATTACGGTCCACTCGTGCAGCACGTCTTCTCCAAGATGCCGCGGTTGATACGTCGAAGACCGCTCGCGGAGCGCCTCAAGGCCTGGCTCAACCCCATGGACTTCCTACTATGGCTCTCCGAGGAGATCGAGACGCGCGACTGGAGAAACTCCAAGGCCGTCGGAACCCAGATGGGCGTCGTCATGAACTTCGTCTTCCTGCTCGCGAGGGCCAATAGTGGCGGCTCCCACGTGTCCGATCCCGTCTTCGACGAAGGAACCGTCTCTGGCTGGTTTACATTTTTCGTAAGTTCTCTTTGCGTGCGAATCATATTAGATGCCAAAAAGCTATTTGCTAATCATGTTTGGTTCTGGCTGCATTATAGGTCGGCCTCCTGGTCTGGTCCCTCACCACCATCTCGGCCGTCAATGCGACCTACACCATGTACCGATCTCGTCACTATCGACTGTTCGAGGCGGATGTGGAAAAGGAGCCGCAAACCCCCTCCGCGCATCGCGTTCGAGTTCAGTCTTCTCCCGTATCCTCGTCACCCCTCCGGCTACTCGCGGACATGGTGAGCTCCGAGAGCGCCGAGTCGAGGGCGCATCCGGATCGGAGTCGGGACGTGTGGGAGATTTCGGTTTGGGATCCGCTACCGATCTGTCTGCGCATCTTCTGCTTATTCAGCCCCGGCCACGTCCTCGTCCACATGCTGTTCCTACCCCTGGCACCTCTAGACGTTCGACCGAGCGTCACCGTCTTCAACTGTATTGTACTGCAGTTCATCCTCTCGGCGCAGCTGCTCCTGCTCCAGGACAGGTTCACACAGCAGAACAAAGACACTGCTATTATTCAGAAGGAGGTCTTGCACGAATACGATACGAAATTCGTCCATCCCAACCTATATCCTACTGTGCGAGACGCAGCAACGCAATTGTCTCAGAGCGAGGATGGCGAAGACGTCGACGAGACAGTCGAAATTGGCACACCTACTGTCCAGCTTCGACGAGGCTTCCAGACCCGGCCGAATCCCAATTACATCAAACATATCGATCCCGACAGCGGTACGAGATCGAGTGTTAGCTCTGGCACCAGTGCCGGACTTTTCACCCCACCCGTGTCAAGACACATCGACCCCCTTGGAAGCGATCTCAGAAACCGGTCGTCCCTGGGCGCGAGGCAGCAACCTCGGAGAAGCACTCCAGGGTTGCCTACATCTTTCAACCCGAATCAGTCACGACTAGGAACTTCGGTCGCTACTACTTCTACTCCTAGCCTCTCCGCCTCTACCTCTACTGCCAACCGCGGAGGAGATGGAGGCTACATGGGTGTATTCACCCACCCTAACTCACCGCTGAAGAAAGCCCCTAGCTTAGGCGAGCTTCAGTATAGGTCGCCGCGTAACAACAGCGAGATGGCGCATCTCGAGCAGTACCGATCGACGAGGGATCGCAGCAGCAGTCCAACGAAGAGCGTTCGGAAGAGCACAGGGACCATGAACCCGCAGCCGCCGGTCCCCTGGGGACGACCCCAACCGACTACTTATGAAAGATATCCGTCTATGTGGCGGTAAGCAGGATTAAACGGTGGTGTTGGGTCCATGTAATGATATTAGCAGCCGCACACAGGGGCGTGTGCTCTGTTCTACCTACTCTTACGCTGCATCAGAAACCTTTCCTTGCATTCGCCGACATTTGTATGAATACGCCGCTGCATCAGCGGAGAACTAATACCAATAATGACGGCCACGAGAAGCCGTTGGCTCCAGTGCCATCTCGCCCCTTTGTGACTACTTTGCATCGCTGCTCATCTTCTTGGGTCCTTCGTCGCCTCCGAACGCGGCTTCGGTGCTTGTAAATCGCCGTGGGTTGGTCTCCTCGGCTTGAGGACCGAACCTAAATGTCTATCGCGTATTTATCTGTCCGTCAACCGTCAGCCTCGGACGAACCTGGGTCAAACCTTCGTGGCACGTTTCCCAAGACCTTGTCCGATGCTCCCATCCTTGTAATCCCTCGTACCTCCCCTTTTCTTCATGCGTAGCTATTCCCGTATCAAAGTAATCTCCTCCTGGCGGAAAGAATGGGAAGTCTGCTTAGTACTGTTATACCCCTTATCTACTCCTCCCCCTAACCCCTTGCCCCTTGAGCGGGTAAGCACGATCGTCGCGTCACCGAAGGACCAGCCAGATGGCGTCCCCAGATCGCCGCGGGCGATCTTCCTCGTTACTTTCAACGTCGTGGCCGCGCCGCACTAGCTCAGAGTGGGCGGTAGTACCGCCATTACCCCTTAGTAAAAGCCAGCCGTCGTCTCCAACGCGACTATCACGCGGACATACGCTGCGGAAGACGATGGGTCCCACGAGGTCTTCGACGGCGGCGGCGGCTGCTGGTGCCTCTGGTGCTGCTTCTCATACCGAGCCGCAACAGAAGCGGAGGTCGTCGCTCGCCGGCTTCTTCAACAAGATGCTGCCGCGGCCGAGTAATCGTTCGGAGGCCGGGGGCACGCGTCGAACAAACGATGGGGAGGACGAAGACGCTGACGATAACGAAGCCGACATGAATCCTAATATGATCACCGACTGGAGCATCGCCAGGGAGAAGACTTCCATCGACGACGCCGATCCCGAGGGCCTCGATCATCGTCACCGTAGCCATCAGCCGACGTGGAGAGGGAGCCCCCAGAGAACTGCCGGGGACTCTCGCTTCGTCGAGAACCTGCCCAGAGCTCGACTACAGAGCCCCGAACGGGTGGCGGGTACCTCAGATCGTAGCCCGCAGCAGCGTCGGAAGTCATTTAATCTAACGAGGGCCGGGATCCATGAGACCCTGAAAGCCAAGGAGGAGACCAGGAGAAGCCGCCGTAGCCTGAAGCAGAGCGGCGACTGGCTGGGCGTGCAGGGCGCCGACCCGTACTCGGGGGTGTACCCGGTTCTCACGCCTACGGACACGCCGAGCTCCGAGACGACGAGTTCTGGCACCCGCAGCAAGCTGGCCAGCCTGGCGCGGAGGAAGAAGGCCGCAAAGTTGGACTATGATCAGGTCAGGGTATTGGAGGAGCGGGAAAAAGACAGGGCCAAGTTGGTCAAGGAGCAGGCCAAGCTGAGCAAGATCGAACGCGTGAAGGATGAGCTCAAGCGCCAGAGTCACTTCACGAGATGGAGCCAGCACAAGCGACATTGGTCGTCAGCTGCCGAACCTGCCTTGAGCCCGATCCCTCAGTCTTTGGACAGCGTGGCATTGGGAAGCAGTGAGACGCCCTCTCCTTCACTGTTCTCGTAACATGCACTGACTCTTTTCTACTAGACGGCGACGATGCTTCGTCAACTATTCCTAATTTCTCTCGTCCTACTCGCCCGCCCGTTTCGATGAACCAACTAAGTTTTGATAGCGCGCGGGCTCGAGGGCAACGGCATCTCGACCAGTCAACTGATACCATTATTCATAACGAACCAGATACTACTTTCGACCCTCTCACGCTCTCGAGATCCGCTTCGCAGCCGACAAGGGCGCCTCCCGAAGAGACACAGCAGGACGTTACTAGAACAAAAAGTGAGAGGCATTTCCTATGGAAACGCCGCCGGAGCACAGATCCCGGAAAATCGGCTTCGGCCGCAAGCAGGAGGCTCGGGATGTCCATGACAGCTCAGAATCTAACGTCTAATTCCATGACACAGGAACGAGGAGACCACTTCGCCGGTCTAGTCATTCCGGATTACCATCTCCACCTCTTAACGCCGGATCTCGCGAAGAGGGACCAGAGCCACTTGACCGCCTCGGCCGACTCCCCGCCAACGAGTCCAAACTCCCTTGGGATGGTGGGGAGAAACAGGATGGCAATGTCATCGACGATCAACCTATGCCCTCCACAGGAGAACGGCAGCGCCAGTCAGAGCGCGACCGCAGCCACGGCAATCCCATCCCAGCCGAAGCTGAAAGGGGTCATGAGGCATCCCTCCGTCGAGAGAAAAGCAGTTCCGAGCCCAAGTACATTAGTCACGCCTCAGCCCAAGGAAACGGGGAGTCGTCAAAGGCCTCCGAGCTCCGACAAACCCCAGGTTCACGCGACCAACGGATTCCCACGGGACGCTCTGAAGTACCAGAATCGACGTCTGCTGTTGACTCCGCCGAGAGTCGATCCCGAAAGGATGCCCAGCCTAGTGCCCCGCGCAGAGAGTCACATCAAACGAGCCCAGACAAAATCTGCGTCCATACCCACCACCACCACTACTGGCTACGCTCCCGATCAGCGGAACCGACTCGACTTTTCGGAACCCCAGTCCGAAGTCAGACCGTGTCAGACCGACGGCGCAATAGAGACCAGCCAAATCCCGCCGGGGCCGAAGCTCTCAGGCGGGCACAGACAACGCGCCGAGCTAGTCGGGACGTCGGGGAAGCATAGGGAACCTTCCCCTCTCACCACGCCACGGAGCGCCTCGCCGAGTATCGCGCCTGTCCCAGAGATAGCCGAGAACGGTACTACATCAACTCACCCTGTGATTCTAGAGAAGGACACTCCAACCCGAGTGTCGACACCTACAACTCCAAGGCTGTGCCGTATCATACAGCAGAATGCGGAGACGGATCACATAGACACTGCCAAGGACATAGCAGACTTACCAAAGATCACGGGAACACCCAAGAGGGCAGAGAAGATCAGATCAGCAATACCCAAGCCGATAGAGGTCAGAAGAGACAGGGCCCAGGAAGCGCGAGCCCCGAAGACGGGCACAGAACGCTACGACGCAAATCTGCGTCGAACGCGAACAAGCCTTATCCCGAAATTACACCCGCGAGAGCAGCAACGAGAGATGGCGGCAGAGGCAGCCCGGGGCGCCGTGTCGCGTTCACGGGCGGCGGCAATAAGGAGCAAGTCAGCCGACGGCAGAACAAGCCGCAGCCGAGCCCGGACTCCAAACCCGGCCAAGAAGCAAGGCCCGGCCGGCGACCCGGCGGAAAAACAGAGGTACGCGGGCCAAGTCCGCCGCCCAAGGACGAGAGGCCACAGCGAAGAAGGCGCCGCAGACATCGGGCTTCGTTCTACACCTAGCGAATCTGTCCGCAGCAAGAGCGCGGCTCCTCCGGCGCAGCGTTCAGGTATTGTTGCTCTCGACGGGAAGGACAAGAAGGCCAGAGGGCCGGGCACAGACGAAGAAAAAGACGAGGCCATGACGGCAAGGCAGGTCTACACTACGATCTACATGGTGCTGCTAGGGCTGGCGTGCTATTGGTGGATGGCGGTTCGGCCGGCGTTCGACCAGCGGAGCGAGCTGTGGAGGCGCAGGCACAGGAAGCAGGGCACGTGGACCGACGTCGTCACCCTCGCGTCGGCCGCCGCGTTCTGTCTCGTGGCCGTGCTCAGCGGCTGGCACGTCTTGAGGGTGCTGTGGTGCGCTGTCGGGCGGCTGGTGTGAGCGACTAGAGTCTACGTAGGCGTTTTCTGTTTACACTGGGTTGGCCTCGGCTTGTTCTTCACTGTATGGGATACGGAATATGGCTTATGCGGCTACGTGCTTAGCCTGGCTTGGCTTGAAGGGAGAAGAGAGGGAAAAGGCTAGAGAACTAGAGTGACAGGCGGAATTCGGAAAAGGGATAGGGAGGCATGGATACCTAGCGTCTACCTAATAGGTTACTTTTCTCTCTTTCCTTTACTCAGCAGGACAGGCTGGAGCTGGGCTCCGACACAAGCCGATGGCATGAACGGAAGAGAGGAAAAATGGAGCTGGGGACGGCAGGATCGGAGCATCACCGGTCCGCCAAACGGGGGAAAAATTAAAAAGGGTGGCAGGGTGCCGCTAGTAAGGACGGGCCACGCCACTAAAACCGATACGGTCAATGTGAAGTATGCTAGAAGAGCAGATATTAGAGAGACGTTCCCGATCTCGCATCAACTCGTTTTCCTCGGACGAGGTGAAATGGGTATGTAGTTCGCTGCGGTGTGCCTAAGGATACCTGTAGGAATAGGAGCTGTTTTACAGCGGAATAGAAGTATCTGACTTGCGAACTGGCGGACCGGTACACAGCATTAGGCAGATGCGGTACTTGAGTGGTAGTTGTACCATGTACAGCAGCCGAGCCGAGCCCGGGCCAATGAGACGGGTGGGTGACATCATACTACGCGATTCTTATTCCCGGGTGGAGGATATGCTGCTTGGAGAACTTCAATGCGGTCTGGACGTGTGTTAGTTGCGTATGCCTACGTGCTACCGGGCCTACATAAGGTACTGTAGGTAAGTACCTGCTCGCCTGGGTATGGACTGCTACGTGTAAAAGACAGCACATCGGATCGCTTTACTCTATGGGGGTTTTGTCACATTTGCCGCTGTAGCCTCTCCTTTATTCACTGCTCCTCTTGCTGGAATTGGAGGAAATGGAAATGACCGACGGCTTAAGAGAATGGGATAATTGACCGATGTTGGTTACTTGCATGCAATCATCAGCATATGTCTGCATTTTGACTCGCACCGGACGCCCCTCACGTGGGGTAGCGGGGGTGTTTCTAGCGTTCTTTTTTTTTTTTTTTTTTTTTTTTTCCTTTCTTTTCCTTTTCGTCTTCCCTCTTTCGACCATGGCATTTCTCAATTGCCCCCCCTATCAAGGCCGCACAATCCGGTATTGCTCGTCCAATCACGCCCGTCCAGATTCAAATCTCGGGCCCTTGCGAATGCTTGGGAACCTTGTCCAGCAGCTTAGCCTGCAGCCATGTGTACCCCGCTACCGGAGAGCAGGTACAGCTGTCCGATGTTCGGCGGCTCATGCAAGGCGAGAAGAGAAACCAAAATAAGAAAAGACCGGGCCAAGCAAGGAAGAAGGAGAAAAAATAGCCAAGTACCAAGGTACCGCTAGTCGATGGCCTCTCTCCTGTGCCGGCGCACCAGAAGATCAGATCGCTTTGTTTTTCGCCTCAACGGATGGAATAGTACGGAGACCCCTTCGTCACGTATTTAAAGTAACTCTCTCCCCGCATCTGGTAGTCTTCCCTGAATGTTCGGCTGTTGATACTTTCCGCTGTCATCTTTCCTCCTCCCGCCTCCATATAAACCTCACGCTCCCTCTGCCTCCCTTGTGTTGAGTAGCTCGCGTAGATCGGAATTGAGCTCGTCGTACCAGGTCACGAGACAGGGTATTGTAGGAGAAACGAAGAGAAAAGAAGAGAGAAAGGCAAAAAAACGCCACCGCCGTCACGATGCCTGTTGCCGAAAGCGTTCCACAGACCTTGTACGACAAGGTGCTCGCCGCTCATGTCGTGGACGAGAAGCTTGACGGCACAATTCTGCTCTACATCGGTATGTGAGACCAGAACTACGGAGTGGCCGATTGGGGCACCATTGTTAATTTAAACTTTCTACAGACAGACATCTGGTCCACGAAGTCACCTCTCCGGTATGTGGTATAACAGGTTTTGTAAGACCAGTGCGAATTCTCCGAAGCTGACAGGCACTATAGCAAGCCTTTGAGGGCCTGAAGAACGCAGGCCGCAGTGTACGAAGACCAGACTGCACTCTGGCTACCACTGACCACGTAAGACGCGGCCTCCCAACCTTCGTGATATTACAGACAAAGCTCATATCGTTACCAGAACATTCCTACCAAGTCGCGAAAAGGCCTTAAGGACCTGGCCAGTTTCATCGAGCAGGACGACTCGCGTTTGCAATGCATGACCCTCGAGGAAAACGTAAAGGATTTCGGCATCACCTACTTCGGTCTGGGCGACAAGCGCCAGGGCATCGTCCACGTCATTGGCCCCGAGCAAGGTTTTACTCTTCCCGGTACGACCCTAGTCTGTGGTGACAGCCACACCTCTACCCATGGAGCTTTCGGCTGCTTCGCCATGGGAATCGGCACCAGCGAGGTCGAGCACGTCCTTGCTACCCAGTGCCTGATCACCAAGAGAAGTAAGAATATGAGGATACAAGTCGAAGGTGAGCTAGAACCGGGTGTAAGCTCAAAAGATGTCGTACTCCACGCAATTGGCCTGGTCGGAACCGCTGGCGGCACTGGCTGTGTCATTGAGTTTTGCGGTTCGGTCATCCGCAGCTTAAGCATGGAAGCCCGCATGTCCATCTGCAATATGTCTATCGAGGCCGGAGCCCGAGCCGGCATGGTGGCGCCCGACGAGACCACGTTCGAGTACATCAAGGGAAAACCGTTGGCTCCTCGCTTCGATACCCCCGAGTGGGACCGCGCTGTGAAGTACTGGAAGAGTCTCCAATCCGATCCCGGTGCCAGTTACGACATCGACGTGCAAATCGATGCCAAGGACATTATTCCCACGGTGACCTGGGGAACGAGTCCCGAAGATGTCGTTCCCATTACCGGAGCTGTACCCGACCCCGAATCGTTCAAGAACGACTCGAAGAAGGCTGCTGGCCGAAGAATGCTGGAGTACATGGGACTCGAGGCCGGCACCCGCATGGAAGACATTGCGGTCGACAAGGTGTTCATCGGTTCCTGCACAAACTCGCGAATCGAGGATCTCCGAGCCGCTGCTGCGGTGGTCAAGGGCAAGAAGAAGGCGGACAACGTCAAGCGCGCCATGATTGTGCCTGGCTCCGGAGTTATCAAGGACCAAGCCGAAGCCGAAGGTCTCGACAAGGTCTTCCTAGATGCCGGGTTCGAGTGGAGGGAAGCAGGCTGCAGTATGTGTCTCGGCATGAATCCTGACATCCTGTCGCCCAAGGAGCGATGCGCAAGCACGAGCAACCGAAATTTCGAGGGCAGACAGGGTTCGCAAGGCCGGACTCACCTGATGTCCCCGGTCATGGCGGCGGCTGCTGCGATTGTTGGCAAGCTGGCCGATGTCCGAAAATTGACACAATATAAAGCTAGCCCCCATATCGAGGCCTTTAAAGCTCCTTCAACGCCAAGCAAGGCGCAAGTTGATGAGAGTATCGCAGACGACAGCTCGGCCAAGGAGAGACTTACCGACCAACCCGAGGATTCTGATGTCTCGCAGCACGTCAACTCCACCGTGAAAGACGTGGCTGGCTCCCAAGGCCAGCCGAAATTCACAGTCCACAAAGGAATCGCGGCTCACCTGGACCGAGCCAACGTCGATACCGACGCCATCATCCCCAAGCAATTCCTGAAGACGATCAAGCGTACCGGTCTCGGCTCCGCTCTCTTCTACGACTGGAGAACTCAGGAGGATGGATCTCCTAACCCCGATTTCGTCCTGAACCAAGAACCGTGGACCCAGGCCAAGATCCTGGTGGTGACGGGCCCCAACTTCGGCTGCGGCAGCTCGAGAGAGCACGCGCCGTGGGCGCTCAACGACTTCGGCATCCGGTGCGTCATCGCGCCGTCGTTCGCCGACATCTTCTTCAACAACACGTTCAAGAACGGGATGCTGCCGATCGCGATCAAGGACGAGGCGGCGCTCAAGAAGATGGCGGCCGAGGCGCAGGCGGGCCGGGAGCTCGAGGTGGACCTGCCGAGCCAAGCAATACGCGACGCGGGCGGCGCCGAGATCTGCAAGTTCGACGTCGAGGAGTTCCGCAAGCACTGCCTCGTCAACGGCCTCGACGACATCGGCCTCACCCTCCAGCTCGAGGACAAGATCGTCGACTACGAGAAGAAGGCCTCGGCAAAGACCCCCTGGGTCGACGGCTCCGGCTACCTCAAGCGCAAGGGCCGCGGCGGTCAGCTGGCGGCTAAGGCGGTCCCGGTGCCGACTACGAATCGCGGCCAGGAGCTCAAGGACCCTATCGACTGGTAAAGAAACATTGTCGTTTTACCGTCGGAGGGTTAGTCTTGTCGCGTTGCCTTGCCATGACTGAAATTTCCTCTTTTTTATCTCTCACCTTGAGTGATCTGTTGCACGGTTTGGCGTTTGCTGGTTAAAGGAACATGACCGATTAAAAAAACATATGACGGATCCCGCGGAGGCTTACTATAACTTAAAACAATGGTTCGCTTTGCTTTGCCTTTTTCTTCCGGTTGGCTCATGAATGAAAGCTCATGATGACATGGCATGATGTGTGGCTGCTTTGCGTCTGCTCATACGGCTCGACTTAGTCGAAGTCTCTCAGAAAAAATACATTTATACCTTGATATTGAAATGTTGCCAATGTGCCGGAAGGTGATTGAGTGACTCGTGAATCTGTTTGCAGTAGGCCGTAGGAATTTACTTACCAGTGAGGCTTGCTTCGAAACCCCTTGCCACATTGTGTCTGTCCGCCCGCCCCCGAAGAACAACTCGCACAGTTTCTTAAAACTTCCTTCGGCTCCTTGGACCCCGGTAAACTGACAAGATATATCACGATATATCCCCTGGGGCTCACTCGATCTCTACCGCAGAAGAAGGGCTTCTCATGTCGTATCACCTTGGATTGCCGTTTCGGTAGGGCCGTGACATCGTGATTGGTCGGTATTACTAAGCTAAGTTCTGCCGCTTTAAGGGTTTGCTTGCTGACGTAAAAAAGGGGTTCGGCCCCTTTTCCCCTTTCCCTCTCTCTCTCTCTCTCTCTCTCTCTCTCTCTCTCTCTTTTTTTCTCCAAGTTATATATCAACACTTATGGCTCCCCTCGTTTGGCGACGCAATGTCTCTCTCTTCTTCAACGACGAGTATAGTATTACAATGGTGAATTGAAAATAGAAAAACATTTAGCTAACAACAAAACATTTATCCGAGCAAAGCTGGCTGCACTCCATCGTGAGCGACAGGCACAACGGCGTATACGCCCCAACTTCTCGTACACTAGCAATTTGTAGCGTGACCAAGTTTGAATGTCAAGCTGGGTATACTCATTAATAGACGCACCCTACTCCCTTTCGCCAAAGCTTGATGCCGTGCCAAGCCTCAGTACCTACATATCCTGAACCAAACCGACCCGACAGCCACCGACACGTCTACCCCTAGTACGGATTCCACCTCCACCCCGGCGGAGGCAGCTCCCTGTGCGCTACGCAGTACTTGAACAAGGACCTCCACTCGGGCATGTCCTGCGCGCTGCCGGCGGGCACGACCTTGACGAGCTCGAGGGCCGGCAGGTTCGGGTGGTCGACGAGCTTGAGCAGCTCCGTCCTGTCGGGCCCGATGTCTTCTTCCTCCTCCTCCTCCTCCTCGTCGCCGCTCGACTCCTCCTCGTCGCTCAGAGCGTCCAAGACCTCCCAGTCCATCCCGTCCTCCAACTCCCAGTCGTCGACGACCTCGTCGCGGTGTCCGATCACCAGGAGCTCCCGCAGCGACGACGGTAGCGCGCACGCGAACGCCGCGATGTCGTCGCCCAGCGCGTCGCGGCTTATCGCCAGCGTGTGCAGCCGGCGCATGCGACCCAGCGCGTCGAGGAGCCTGGCCGTGGCGCCGCGACCGCTGCCCAGCCTGTGCGGCGGAGGTGGCGGCAGTGCCCGCACGTCGCCGCTCAGGCCTCCGCGCGCCTCGTCGAGCCACAGGAACTCGAGCTTCTCGCCGTGCGCAGCGAGCGCGTTGGCGTAGCAGCGGGGCGCGACAGGCGCCACGACGAACAGCGAGCGCACGCCGCCCGCGGGCCCGCACGCCGCGAGCATGGTGGTGAGTCCGTCGTCGTCGAGGGTGCAGCACCGCGCGAGCGTCAGGTCGACCGGGGCCGTCCGTCTCGTGCTCGGGCCCTGGCTCGCGTTCAGGGAGGCGTGCGCGGGGTTCGGGGCCGGGACGAGGAGGGCGGCGTCGTCAGGGCTGAGGGGTGCCGACGTGAACTGGGAGAGCAGCTCCTGCGTGGGCAGGTCGTCGGGCAGCGGCCGCGGCGCAAGCTCGCCGGCGACGCCCCAGAGAGTCAGTGTCTGCATGTGCGGCAGCGACAGCAGGCGCACGACGTCAGCCACGTAGATTTGCTTCAGCGGGTCCCTGATCTCGAGGTGCCGCAGCCGCCCGAGGATGCTGCGGTAGCGCGCCTGCTGCTGCCGGCCGTCGCCGGCCAGCCGGGCCCGCTGATGCTGGTAGGCGGCGTACTGGACCAGCTCCCGCGACATGTCGCCGTAGTCCACCGTGATGAAGCAGCGGAACTGGAGCGTCTCGAGCCCCGTGCACGCGAGGAGGACGAGGGCGAGCCGCGCGTCGGGCTGGTAGACCGGGTTCGTAGTGCCGCAGACAGAGCAGTAGATGCTGTCCCGCAGGATCCGGGGGAGCTCGTCGGTGGACTTGAGCAGCTGCCTGGCAAGGCTCGTGGCCATATCGAATTCTCTAATCCATGCCATGGGCCGCTCCGCCAGGACGTACGCCGGTATTACCTTGATCCACTCGGGGCGGGCGTTTGGCAGCTGGAGCATGTGGTAGAGTTTGCCAATGTTGGCCCGGACTCTGGTACGGCCCTGGGCATCGTCGTAGTGCCCTTCGTCTTCTTGGACCACGAAGCCTCTCAGGATTCGCACGGCTGGTCCGGTTCTCCTGCCTAGGGGTATGGATACGTACGGCGTCGCGATGCGCTTCCATTTCTCGTTCGTGGCGCGGAGGCTCAGCATGGTTCTCCAGTCGGCCGTGTCTTGGATGATATCCAAGATGGTCAGACAAGTTTCCTCGGGGAGAGAGTCCAGGCCAGTCTTACGCTGCTCGCATTCCGTCGCCGCAATGTCACCCGCGGGTGCTACTGCATTCAGGGAGGCGGACATCTCAGGAAAGGCCACGGCGCTTAAAGACTCGGAAGGTATGGTGTCAGACTGGCAAACGCGTGTGTCCGGCCGGGACGTTTAGATGAGTGCCTCTACCTGTAGTAGAGTGATTTGCGTGAGTAAAAAACGAGCTGTACGAATATCATACGACCTCGTTAGGAACGGGTCGTAGATACCTCGGCGGTTAATTGTACAGAATGGAAAGTGCTAAGACTGAGTGAGTTGCACAGAAGTTGGCGGTTCTGTGTCGGCAGGAAAGAGTGATTTGGACTGACAGGACTGACAGGGCACCTAGGTAGGTATATATCTGAGTCTGTGAGGACGTAGCTGCCTACTAATACCGCAAGATGCCATTTTAAGGTGCTGAGAATTACCATCAATACCTAGGTACCGATATCTGCATTATTGTTGAATGAAACAAACTCTATTGTGCTTAGGGTCCATGCTACTTTGTCTCCCGACTTATGCAGGTCGCACACCTCAGTGGCCTTTCCGCACCCGGCAGGAAACGGCTGAGAGGTCTCGGCTCCGGTACTCGCATATCGCCGTTGTATATGTACTGGCTTGCGAGCAGTGCCTCCGGGGGAGGGGGAGTCATATCCAACCTGGTGATTGTGATCTGAAAATAATTTGTAACTACCTAGGTAGCTATTAGAGTAAGTCCAATAGGAAAACCGTCCAGTAACTCTACCATGAGGTAGGTGGGTGACTTGAGAGCTCTCGGACTTGAGAACTACCAGGCCACCTCTCTGAAAGTTTATAGAGTACCATTTAGATTTACTTTTAGGTCTCTAAACGCTCTCGGAAGCCCTTCCATTAAATCTACCTCTTAAGGTTCTGACCAAAGTATGAAATAGAGTGATAGATAAGGGGGAAGAGGCTTAGATAATACCGACGCAACTCGGCAACGCTACAAATTGGGGTTCAACTTTGCTTTGCTGATTTATTCACAGTGGATCAGTGCAATCGCTAAGGCCCGTCGTGTACACGTACACAGTTTAGAAGACGCACGAGTCTGTTCAGTTTATCTCATTATCGCCAGGATAATAGCAGAAGAGAAAAGATAGGCTACCCATCCTGGGTGCCGAAACCCGAGAATACGAGGTGCTTTTTACACGCAGATATACAAAGATTGACAGGGAGAGTATCACACCACAGGCAAGGTTCCATATAGCAGCTCGGGGAAAAACAATCATCGCATTGCATAGAGAGGAGGCACACACCTCTTCCCACTACGGACCTCTATGCTGTCCCACCACCGGTCCCCGAACCTCGCCTTTTCCACACGAGCTCTAGTCCGTAAAAAGCATCCCCACCCCTCCTGATATACCCTATTTCCCCTTTGACCAGTCTATCCGTCATCTGGCTCTAGAAACTGGTATTGAAAACCAGGTCTATCTGGACACTGGAACCTTGTATTGCAAACCGTTCATCCCTATCGAGGGAAACGGTAAGAAAAAAGACAAACGTTTTTGCTGAACCACGAGGAAACGTGAGAACTTCTCTGATTACTTTGGGTCGATAGTTAATAATGCGTGGGGCGTTGGTAGACAGGTGTATCCGTCCTCGTCGCCTTTGGTATTTTTTCTTCTCCTTCGAAATTCCAACAAAGTTGAGCAGAGGTCGTATAGTTTAACGTGCTGTGCGCGATATTATTTCCTCCTGCTCTCATCCCTTACTCAACTGTGCGTATCGGTTATCCTTTGACCCGTCGAGCCAGATGGTATCGTCCACTCGATTCGGTATATAGGATTCCGTAGATGTCGAACAAAGGGCAATCCTGTACAGCCGACTAGGTGCAGATGCCGGGTATTAAAGTGGCCTTGGGTGCATATAGGGCTGTTGGGATGTTCTCCATCCAATAGCCTCAGGTGGGGTATGCGAGACTCTCCATAACCAGGGCCGATGATTATGGATGTCTCGCAACCATTCCGTACAATCCAATCAGCTGTTCTGGCATCCCATCTGGTAGAGCCGTTTCTTGGTGTCTGCATCCTGGCCCGAATCTTCAAAACTCAATCTATACTGTTTCCCGAAATTGCAGTACTACTTAACCCTTTCTTTGAACAGCTTGAACTCGCGAATCTGGGCCTGATGGTTCTGCCGAGCAGTGTACCACCATTGGTCTACCTCCTTATCTTGCTCGAGCTCCGTCAGATACTCGTCCGAGTTGTCGTTGATCCAGCTGGCCCCGCGTTGCTGACGACGACTCTTGAAGTTGGCCTCCCGAGCTGTGAAGTGACCTAGGATTTGGGAGTTGAAATCTTCCCATTTGTCCATGTACTGGTGGAAATCTTCAACATACTTCATGAAGTGCGTTAGGTTGGGTTGAACGCCAACCTGAGCAATACTCGGGGGGAGAGCCGGAGCAACAGGCGGAGTGGGCAGGCTGAGATGAAAGGACTTGGGCGTGGGGTCTCTTTCAAGATGGATCTGCTCTGACGGCCGACTCACGAAGGGCAATGTAGACTTGAGGTCGCCAAAGTCCTTGAGACCTCTTGGAGCCGGGTCGACAAACGGCTCAACCTTGGCAAAGTCTGACATGCGGAATTCTTCGGTATCCTCTGAACCGCCATGCTGAGCCGCAAAGGGGTTGGGGTTGGGGTTGGTTGCGGGTGTAGGCGCCGGCCGAGTAGCACCAGTGTCCTCAACCTGGATGGAGGGTCCCTTTGTCAAGTTCCCGTTTGGTGCCGAGCTCGTTGACTTGGGTTGCACACCGTTCACATCCCCTGCTCGCCACTCTGCTCTGTGCGGTTCAACGGGGATTTTGCGGGCGCCGTTCATCTGGGGCGCTTTGGGTGTGCTGTCCACTTTCTCAGGCGGAGGAGAGTCAATGTCCATAGCATTCACGCTGTCGGTGCTGACTCGACCAGTCTTGGAAGACGGTCGAGATGTGTCCAAGAACCCCTCACTTTCTTCCTCGTCTACCAATCCGGCGGTGCCCGCTGTCATCTTGACCGGCTTGGATTTTCTCAAGTTAGCCCGGCGCGTGGGAGAGTTGGAAGGACTTCGCGACGGCTGAGGTACGAAGTGTTGGGATCCGATCTGATCATTCCACTGACCAGCCGAGAAACCCGAGCCGGCAGCTGTTTCTGAATTTTCCTGCATAGGTGGTACACCTCCGGCTTGCGACCTTTTGGCTTTCATCGTCGGTCGGCGATTGACGCGGGCGCGAGATGCAGGCCTCGAGGTTCCCGGCGGCTCAGGAACATCCGTAGGTACGCTGCCTGCGCTGAATTCCCACCCATCAGGAACCTCGTCATCAACAAACCTAGTATTGATGTTGTCGGCACTGCGACTAGGGATTCCTTCTCTGCCGGTCGCGCTGCCCCCGTTCTTGAAAGTGAAGCTATATGAACGCTTGTTAGTACTTGACTTGGCTGGTTTGAATGACGTGGTTCCAGGTGTATCTTTTGTTTCGGCAGCTTTGTCCTTGTTCTTTCCACGGATAATGCTGTGAAGATGCTCAGAAATCCTGGCTTGCATTCTTTCCTCACTCGCTTTTGCGCCACTCGAGGGACCGGAATTCACCCCTTCACTTGGAGGGTATGTATGGTTCATGTAGGTGAAAAAGGGATGGCGGGCAGCGGGATTATGGGTCTTGCGAGCATGCATTTTGCTGCCAGAATATTGCCCAGGTTGGGGCTGGGCTGCATTGGGAGATGTCATGGGCGGGATTGCATACGCTGAAGGGCCGTCACTGGCCGGCACCGAACCTCGACCAGGTGCGAAAGCTAAGAGTTCGACTTTGCATTAGCATGATATTTGCACAAATAGAGCCTCAAAGGAACATACCCTTGGTAGTCTTCGAAGACGCAGTCGGGGTGCCTGCAGCACCACTATAATCCGAGCCGGGTTTATACCGCTCAGGGGTTTGTGGACGCATCTTCTGGGAATCATTGCCAGCACTCCGTGGAGTGCTAGAGCTTCGGGGCCTGCTCTGTGGGTATGCCCCCGGCACCCGAGGTGAACGAGTGCTCGCAGTACGACCGATAGAGGGGCCGTCGTCAAACAGGCTGGTCTTCTCGCCACCAGGGGTCTGATAGGGGGTGCTTTGTCGGCCATCCCAGTACTTCTCTCTAAACTGGGCAAGCGGATCCGGTGTGACAGGAGTAGTTGGGTCGGCAGGTTTGGTGGAAGCATGAGCATTGGTACGGGAAGCACCAGGCGGTGAGCCGTCGAAGATGCTCGAGTGAGTCCGGGTCGTGAAGTAATTGGTGTTAGGAACAGGAGCTTCGTCTCCTAGACCCGGAGAATGTGGAACGTAGCCACTTCGGCGGTTACCAAAGGACGCCTGGGCCTTCTGCTGCTGAGAAGCTGTTCTGGGGGGCACGTTACTGGTATTGGGAGGCTTTGTTTCGCGGCCCGTGGAGGACGCTCCTCGTGGCTGCGGTCCACCTCTTGTCGACTTTGACCTCATGCTTTCCCAGGCGTCGGCATTGTTCTTGCGAGACTGCGGATCTTCTTTGTAGTTGGAATATGCGGTCCTAGGCATGTCCTTCGCAAAGGTCTTGTAACGTTGAGCACCAGAATGAGAAGGCTGTGGTCGACTAGGGCCTGTGGGTTGCCGTCGCGTAGGGGGTCGCGCAAATTCCTTGCCATAGTCCTGGTATGGGTTACCTCTTACGCCAGAGGCTTTTGGGAACCGGGACGCATTCTTTCGAGCGTCGTCGTACTGCGCCTTGAGGGTCGGGTCGGTAAGAATCTCAAGGGCGGATTGGATGGTCTGAAATTTGAGGCTCGATTCAGCTTCTCTGCCGACATTCTTGTCGGGATGATAGAGCATTGCTAGAGGTAGAAGGGTTAGCTACAGGTAAACCTCTAAGACGTCATTCGAGGAAGCGCGGGTATAGCTACCTAGTTTCTTGAACTGCTTCTTGATGTCTTCTACCGAAGCATTCGGCCCGAGCTCGAGGTCGGCATAATAATTGCGGTTTTTATCGAATTTCGGCATGGTGGCAGCCTTGAAGGAGAGACATAAACGAAGAGCGAGAAGAGGACGGGAGCCGCGAATTCGTAACGAAGACCCGCGTTAAGCGACAAGATAGCGCGACCTCCTGGCAGTTCATAACCGCTTGGAGGTGCTGTCGGAATCTAGTTCTACGGTGCGCGGGCGCAAGCGAAACCTCGAGAGTGCCAAACGAGGTTATTGGTATGGCTCGGCTCGATTTGCTTGCGGTTACATCAATCCGTTGCTAGGGCGGAGAGGTTCGTTGGGCGAGTAGGACCAAGGAGTAGAAGATAGAAGAATTCTGCTCGGTGGTAGGGGAAGGTTGATGAGTTATGAAAAAGAAGAGGTAATGAAGAAAGGGGGGGGGGTATGTGGTGGCAGAAGTGAGCGAGCCTTCAAAAGAGTAAAGCAGAGCTCGAGTCGATGTTGACGAATTTTGGTGGCCTGAAGTCGCATGCGCTGCGCAGCTGCTGGCGGGGAGACGCGCAGGATCGAGACGAGCCAGCAGGCTGGTTAAATCCGACTACCTGGTGATACCTAATGAGGTTAGGTGGGTTCGGTACAGTACCATCAGATGGGAGCTGCTTTTTGGTGATCCCTTGTCGGAATTCAGCTGCCACAGGTTGCAGAAGTAGAGTACGTGGTAGGGGAGGGATGGTGGGGGGAAGGGAAAAGGGGACTAGCGGGCGTGGGTTGGCGGGGCACGGGGGGCAGCTGCACAGCTTGCTAAAGAGAACTTGAACGTCGCGGGGCTGACGCTCTGCTGCAGCTGTAAGAAGAATGAGGACGTGACGAATGAATTAAAAAGAAAAGACTGGGAAAGGGTAAAAAAAGACGAAAAGTCGTGTTTTTGCGCGTGTCGAGTTAAAGGTACCTAGGTACTCTAGAGACACGCTCTACAGTAAGATACCAAGTACCCACATAGGTCCCTAAGGCGTGTGAGGTGTGTGAGGTGGCAGGACGGACAATTCCAAGAATCGGACGCCGCCGTGAAAAGTCATGCAGTGATACGCCGTGAGATGGACGCAGCAGTGAGAGAGACGTAGAAATCATGCGCGTGGAGAAGATGATAGAAGAGAAGCGTACCTTGTGATGTATCATTCGCTGTTATGCATGTCATCCGGCCTATTCTTCTCTTTCTTGTCAGCTAACGAAGGAACTTGTTTAGGAATGGTTAGGTATATATTTACCTTGGGGAAGGGTCTTGCGGTGTTGCAGATGCAGTGCATGCAGGAAAGAAAATAAGAAAGACGCTGGTCGATTTTAAAGTGACGTCAAGTATCGATAGTGTAGCAACAGGTACGTACCCCCCTGATATGTACATATACCTACCACCAACCCCCCTAATCAGCTTGGAGTTAAGCTGGTTCCCGAGATCTGGAATCAGCCCTGCCCATATGTGCATTTAAAGCGAAATATAGGTATATGTACTATCGCAGGTACAAGAATAAGCACCGGTCGTCCACCTATCACGTGAAGATCTATCCAGACTCGACTCGTCATCTCGACTTACACACCTTCCACCTACCAGCCTCCCGACACGAGAAACACATCTGACTCCCTTCCCGATTCGTACTAAAAAGAAGATCGTACCGGTCGAAGCCCTGCTGATATGCGACTGTGAACCCAACGAATCACTGGTCCCGAATGGGCGGTTCCTTTCTGTCAACTCCCCACGCTGCCGTCCACCACTGTTGAGTGATATACAGGCACCAGGAAGGATCCGAAAGCTACACCAATCGTCATAGTGCATTTGGATCAACCGTGTCCTCCCAGGAACATGTGCTTAACATGCAGTGCTACTGTAGATGTGACATGGACTTCACGGACTATTAGGCCACCGCTACTCGGGAATAACCTCAGCTGAGAGACTGAGCTTGAGTTAGACATATATCTTCGGGGACGAAGCAAGCTTGGTTTCTTTCTTTTCAAGTCTCGTTATTTCCATAATTCCTACATAGGTAATGACAATATCCCGAATCATGAACGCCGAAAACCCCCTCCTGACCTTGACCTGACCGAGCCGAACGTCCATTATCATGACTGGGATAAACAGACAACACCGGCCTAATGCAATAGCTCTACACTGCCATGGTATGCTTCCACTCCATTAGAGGTGTTGTAGAAGCTGTGCCCCATCGTTCTATGCCATATCTCGACCCATCTCGTAACTCCAGCCTCCATCGCGTCTCATCTTGTCCCTTGCCGCGAGGTCCTTCCGGATATCGTCCTCCGTCAGCCTGTCTGCACCACTCCAGTTGGCACTCGAAGTTCTAGCACGGAACTTGTGAAACCGGTCTTTGCTCTTTGCAAATACCTCTTCCATGTTCAGTGGACCTGGCGCTCCGAAGACCTGGAAGGGATCTTGTCCTTCCTGCTCGACGAGCGCCTGTCGAAGATTCGGTGAGTCAGCCCAGGATGCAATGATGTTGTTGCCGCCATCATCGGAATCGTCGTCCTCGTCGTCAGTGTTGATCTCTGGCAGTTCGATCGACTCGCCATTCTGGAATCGCGGAGAGGATCTCGCAGCTGACTTGGCTGCCGATTTGGCAGCCGTGACACCCTGAGGTCGCGCGGGTGTCTTGTAGGACGGCCCGGCTGGGTTGGGGTTTGGTGCAAAGGGAATAGGAGCCTTTGATACTTGCGCCATATCCAGAGGATGGGCCGTTTTGACCTGGCCGTTATGTTGGCTCGTAACGGTGGTCTTGAATAGGTCTCTGCTGCCATTGAGAGACGCCTTCGCGTAGCCTGACGGGAACATTGACTTGTTCGGCATATCCTGGTAACGTATTAGCACTTCCCTTAGACGATGGTACATCAGACGTAGAATTACCTTCCTGTAGCCACCTGACGGGCGTACGGGCGCCCCCTTCAGACTCGGCTGCTTCTCTCCTTCGACATCGATGTCGAGCTCATCCGTCATACGCATTCGCTTCGACTCTTTGGTTTGGTAACCCGTACCACTGCGGGCCGGGGCCTGACGAGCACTGTCGTCGTTGTCCTGCTGCAGAGGTCGTTTCGTGTTCGCCTTGGATGCATTCGACAGCACCGCATTGACCGGGCGCCCGCCATCCTCCTGAGAGCGCTGAATAGTCATGCGAGAAGGAGGACGAGGACCGGCTCCTTCTGCTCGGCTGTAATCAGGAGGACCGTTGGGTTGGCTTCGAGCTGCAGGCGGAGGCGCTCTGGTCTGCTTCGCCTTCTCGAGCATTGCCTGTCTCTGTGCATTCTTCTTAGCTTCGGCCTGTAACGCCAGCTGCTTTCGATCTTCCTCCTTCTGACGCTCCACTTCTGCCCGTCTTTGCTGCTCTTGGCGTCTCTCTTCCTCTTGTAAAGCGGCTCTCTTTCGTTCTATTTCGGCCTTAGCATCACGCTTGCGCTGCGCTTCACGCTCTTCCTGCTCTTTTCTTCGAGCCGCCGCTTCGAGCGCCTTAGGTCGGCCCGAAGACGATGTCGAGCTCTTCAGACTCTGAAGCGAGGGCTTGTTCTGCAACGTGGGCTGGCTGGCCTTGCCCTTTAGCTGAGGCTGGGAAAGGGTTTCGTGAAGGTTTGACGATAGAGTGTTATTAGACGGGTGATATTGGGAATGCTGAGATCCCATGTTGACCCGGATGACGGTTGGTGCCTGCTTAGCTTTGCTCACTGGCTCCTTTGCGGGCCTGATAGGCCGCTTGATCTCTCTACCCTTAGTAGCTGAAGGAGGTGCGGCGGATCGAGGCGCCGAGGGCGGCGGCATCGCATTAGGCGCATCGATCATATCGACATCGCCGGTCTGCGTGTCATCAGAAGGAGCCGGAGCGGCTACTCTCTCTTCGCCGGGAGGCTGCGCCTTGACCTTGCGTGGGCTTGTCCGGGTGGGCTTAGCTGCTGTGCCTGGAGTCTGCGCGGTAGTCTTCTTTTCTTGCTCCTTCTGTGAGGCAAGTTGCTTCTCCATGGCGGCAACCCTTTCCTGTTCTTTGCTAAAGACCCGGGCCTTTTCCCGCTCCTTTTCGCGGGCCTTTTCGAGCTTGTCCATCTGCTCAGCCATTCGCTTCGCCTCCTTTGCCTCTTTCTCCTTGCGCTTTTCCTCTGCCTTCTCCCGCTCTATCGAAGCCCTCGTTCTTCGGCCCTCCGTACGCGTGGGGCTAGCTATACTCGCGAGCGTCTGGTTGTCTGCAGCATGACGCGATAGGTCTGGGTAAAGGGGCTGCGCATCCTTGCTCTGGGGAGATGCAAGTACATCGGTGGAGGGCATGGCATGCATACCTAGTTTGGTGGTAGACGGGGACAAGAGTGAGGCTTTACCCTCGGCGCTGATCGCAGCGCTACTAGCGAGCAAGCCTTTTGAACTCTTGAGAATAGATGACAACTTGTTCTTAACTTGCTTAAGTGGGCTGTCTCTGAACCCACGCGACGGCGATTTCGTGGGCGTCGTGGGCGGCTCCATCTCGGAGACAGTAGCAAGAGAAGGGTTAGAGACAGAGATAGTCTTCTTAAGACTAGCCGCGTCATCGTCGACCATCTCTTGCAGCGGCAGCATTGGGACGGACATAGACTTGTGGTGGCCGAGACCGTGAGGCGCACGTTCTGAGACGGGAGGACGCTCGGGAGACTTAGATTGATTCGTAGGCTGGCGAGTCTTAGGCACCGCGAATTCGTTACCGCTAACTGTATCTCTACCGGAGAGACCCTCCATCAAGTCTGTGGTGTGGCTCTTGGACAATCCCGGGCGTGGGCTACGGAAATCCGAAGCATTCTCGGGCGAACCAAGAGGCTGGATCCAATCATCGTCATCCGGGAAAGCACCGGGGGTTGTTGTCTTCTTCGGTGAAGGCAGCGGCTTCTCGCGAGACACGGTCTGAGGGGCCGCAGCCGAAGCAGCGGCTGGCTGGACAGACGAATCTGGAATCGATTTTGAAGCGCGTGATTGCGGTTGGGGTTGGCCAAGTTTACTGATCTGGTCTTGAAGGCGTTGAGTATAGGTCTTGTTATGGGACGACGCGTTGTCCGGCTGGGATTGAGGTTGGGCGTTTGCTACGACCGGCTCGTCAACATTCATTTCATCGTTCTCGTCATCCGTGAGGTCGTGCTTCGCGTGTCCTAAACTCTTCCCTCCGGTGTGCCTGTTGTAGTAGCTAGCTCGGTTTTGTTCCAAGTGGCTGGTTCGTGATGTTCGGTTACCGATGCTCTTGTGAGTGATAGGCTCTCGCGCGGGCAGAGAGGCGAAGTTGAGACTGCTCTTGCGGACGATAGGTCGAATAGGGCTAGAGCCATCTGAAGGAGTTCCAGAGGGCTCCTCAAGCACGGTTTCCATGGCATCCACCTCGGCAACATGGCCCTCGGGGCTCGAAATTGTATTCTCAGCGGCTGAGGGCTTCGTGGGAGACGTCTTCAGTAAATCAGGCTCGGGCATAGGCGAGCCTGCCGGGGTAGTGCTCTCATGATGGGTCGCGCCTCGGACAGGCGACATTGCTGCGGCAACATGAGCAGTAAAATACTGCGTTTCGAGGTCACCCGCGTTCGTGTTGGGCGTAGGACTCAACGAGTTCCGAGTTGGGCTATCGTGTTGGTGGTTGGGAGTCTGCCCGTGCTCATGCTCCATATTCGTCTGTTGACTGAATGGCTGGGTCGCGTCATCGTCAACGGCGGGATAGTCTACGTCCATTGCGTCTTGAGATTGGCTTCCATGATATCCGGAGTCTATCATTGAAGGAGGTTGCTTTGAAGCTACCGGTTTTTGTGGCTGCGCGTGTTTCGGTGCACCCGTCATAGCCGCTCGCTTCTGAGGGGATGGAGATGGGGATGGTTGAGGGTCTGCAGCAATCTCAATCCTAGGTGTATTGCTCCGATTGATGTTGGGTATCGCGAAGGGATTCGGGGCCCCTTTGGAGGTAGAGGAGAAAATGTCCGAAAGAGGCTAGAAATTGTCAGCGACGGCAATGTCACGTAAGGCTGCTAGAGGTACTCACGATGCGAGCTTCTCCCGCGTTTACCTTGCGGACAGTACGCGGAGTCTTGCCGCGTAACTTGCCTGGTGTCTTGAATATCTCGGCAACATTGCTGCAGCAGCTGTTAGTCTGTGTTTCGAAACGAAAGCGGCACCAAGGTGTATAACGCACATCTGATTCTCGCTAAAAATCTCTGCCATGTGCTCGTTCAACCAGTCGAAGTCGTTACGGGCAGAAAAGGAAAACTCTTCCACCTCGGACTGCGCAATCTGCAGAGCAGAGGACCTCTCCTCAGAGATCCATTGCGCGGAGCCGACGGGCAGACGCGCCCCTCGTGGCCCGGCCATCGCAACTTGGCCGGAAAAAAACGCGTCGGTTATGCGTCGAGTCGCGTGCAATCGTTGGAGAAAGTTGGTAGGATGAAGGTCTAGAGTCTGTGTTCAAGTAAGCATGACTTAAAGGTGAAGTGAAGAGGAAAGGCAATCGAAAGCAAGAGGTGCAAAGTTGACCGTCAGTCTTGTAACGCGGGAACGGATGGATTGTGAGGTAGACGAAATACGAAGATACGTCGAGGCGAGGTAGTGGTAGGGATTGTGGGTGAAAATGCTTGCAAGGGACTATCATTGGCTGGACGCAGACTAGGAGTAAACAGAGGAGCTCTGACCACTTTAGAAATCGGCATGCGTTTAGCGGGTCGGCATCGCGAAGCCCGTGGAACCGCATGCACATACGCACCCATTCGGGTTGTGCAGTATTACGCTATCCGCTTTTATTTGCTGCACGCTGCGCGCCTCTTTTATGCAGCTAAGGCAGCTAACGTAAATTGTACAGTCGCCCACCGCATTTACGAATGTACAAACACGTCACATCATTAAAGATAGCCTCAGAACCAGTGATAAAATCTCGTAAAAGCAGCGTCTAATGTGCCCTAGGTCGATTCTAAGCTACGTATTTTCAAGATCATAGCCCGGACTGTCCTAGATCATCAACCGATCAAGACCGAAACCGCCACCATCATCATCGCCCTCAACCTCGTCATCATTCTTCCTGGGGTCCGGAATGGCATCCCAGTCCGGCGCCGACCTGTCAAAGTGGCGCCATATACGCTCCTTAAAGTACTCGTTGAGGTCATCGACCTCGTCGTCCCGCCTCGCAGCAGCAGCGTCCATCTCCTCGCCGGCCTTGACCCAGCTCCAAAAGTCCAGGTTCGTCTTATCCCTGACCTCCTCACCACGTAGCGCCTGGTATTCTCCGTAGTCCTCCTCGTCCTCGTCCGCCTCGCCAACCTCCTCGACGACGAACCGGCCGCCCGTCGCGGGGCCGTACCCGTACGGGAAGTACTTAGCAGCGCGTGCGAGCGCCGCCTTCTTGGCGCGCTGCGCCTCGCCCGGCCAGCGGATGTGCTCTATGAGCCGCGGGTGCCGCCTGGTCTGCGCCGGCACGAAGCGCCCGGGGTCCGACGGCAGGTTCTCGAAGTGCAGCGCGTTGTCGTGGCCCCAGTCGATGTGGATGACGTAGACGGGCAGGATCTGGGCCGCGTCGAACACGATGTACTCGAGGTCGCGGTTGGCCACGTGCGAGTCCGCGCCGGGGAACGGCTGCGACTGGTCGCGCCAGTTGTCCTCCCGCGTCATCTCGACTCGCCGGCCCATGACCGTCGCGCACACGAACAGCTTGATCCCGAAGAACTCGTTGGCCTTGGTCGCGTGGCACGTGTCGCCCGTGTAGCTCAGCGAGAAGTCGGCGTTCGGCGAGCTGTAGATGCCGCGTCCGTACGTCGCTCCGCAGCGGACCTCGTGCGCCTGTCCGGTGCCGGGGTTCTTCTTGCCGGGCTGGAGGAACCCGTAGCGGACTATGGATGGCACAAACTGCCTAGCAGTTCCGTGGAACGTGACTCGCGGTTCCAAGAGATGCTCTACGAATACTTCTTTCCGCTTCTTGTGATGAAGCTGAGGCGGGACTTGTGCGCGAAGTTCGCCATGGGGCTGCTTCAACAACTCTGTTCTCATCCTCTCCCGCTTGTTGTGAAACTTACGGGCCAGGTCGTTCCTAATAATCTCCTCCACGTGAAGAACCCGGTACTCGGAGGGGATTTGTGAGCAGATTTGCTGGGGAGTCTGTTGCAGGTATTGGTATGCGATAGCACTCGATGTGAGTATCGACCTCGCACGCTTCTCCTCGAAAGGGAGATCTCGCTCAACTGGATCCTTGGGTGCCATTTTCTGACGCCATGGCTCTAGTCGAGCTGCTGTCTTCTTGACAAACTCAAGAACTACCATGATAGGTTCGAAAATACCAAATTTACACTCTTCCTCTCGTCTCTTCCATCTCGAGATATTGTTAGTAGCAGCGGCAGTCTCTGCGATCTGTCTCAATTCCACGCGGAGATCATCCACTACTTTAATCGGAAGCATGTGGTTATCGACCGCCCAAGAAACTGATGTAGCTGGATATGATATTCCTGCAGTAATACGCAGGCTCAGTTCTTCGTATCTGAAGGTGAGTTCTTTGTCGAGAGGTGCTGCTAGCTTTTCATCCTCGCTCAAGAACCCGCCATCAATGAGTTCGTCCGTCTCGAAGTCACGGAGCAGCGATAGCTGAACGAGGTCATCCTCACTTAGTTCAGAGTTGTCAGCCATTTCGACGTGGAAGGATATGTCTCTCTAATAGTACCGATGGAACAGCGCGTGTAATTATGTCTGCCCAGATTTGGGTTTGCTTAGATCTTAGATGGCAGCGATAACAGAAGAAACTTGCTTCCATCAGAGGAAAACAGGTTCATTCCCCTAGTTCAGATTCCTTTTATTACCTTAGACAATTCAGCCAGTTCAGCTCAGCTTGTGGTTGAGTCATGGCGGCGAGTGGCTCATCCTTGCCTCGCCTCAGTAAGGACAGTCAAATGGCCCACATAGTTGACATCTAGGGTAAGGATGCTCAGCATTAACGGCACAGCAACTTTCCTAAGCATCTCTGGGTTCGGGACGTGACATAGGTTTAACGTGTCTAGAACCAAAGGAATGAATTTGGATGGCTTGATTGTAGGACTGTGCTACAGTACAAGGTGCCATATGGAATAGCGCCGTGTAGAATTGACAACGGTTCAAGACGCCCTACAAGATGTATCATATATCTTGAAACTACGATGAGACATGGCAATATCGGGAGAGTACCTACATGCTGTAGATTACCAAGACGTCGACGTATGGGCTTTGGAAAGGAAGACCGAAATCGATGACCGTCAGAAGGGCACGCAATAAAATCATATGGATGTCTCTGTCACGCTAGGCAGTATGGAATTTGAATAGTCATCGGTTGGGGTCTTAAAATCCTCTCTATTGATGTATCAAGGCATTGGCATTGGTTGTCTGATGCGACAGCCTGCTTGTGGCCTCAATAATAGCAAGAGCTGCACCGAAGGCCTCCAGACGTGGAAGCCTTCTCTTACAATAATGTAACACCGTTCCTTGGGCTAGGTACTCCCCAGGCCGCATATCAACGCCGATTAGAAGGTTGCCGGGCCCAAACCTTACACGAGTGCAATTTACGATAGACCTGCACTCGTGTCCAGGTCTGCGTAGTGCAGCGTCAGGGTACGCTGTAAACAGTCATTAGTCGGCGCTCTAAGGGGGTAAGCGATTCCTATGCTGTCACTTACACGCTGCTTGCGCCACTCGGTCGTGTCCCAGACAATGTAGTAGCCTTCCTCGTGTTGAGCACTGAGAATCCGGGGTTGCATGAGCTCATCCTTCGTAAGCCAGAGCTTCATCTTCTTGTGCCACCGCCATTGACGGCTGTACCTAGTAGGGGTCAGTACTGGGCCATAGGTAAGATATAAGGGAAGGACCTTCGTACAGTTCATGAGCGGCCATGTGCTGCTTGATGTCGCCGGGACAGCTGTAGAATATCCACATCAACGTTTCCTCGTTGAAGTTGTTGATCTTGTTCTCTAGGGGCTGCACGTTGTTCACAGTATAGCAGTCCGGGAGGCGAAACTCGGGAATCGGCGCTCGGGCCGGTAGGTTGTTGAACAACGAGAATATCTGCGTAGATAACGGCCTACTACGGGTTAGAAGGATGGGAATCACGAATGTCATACGTCAGACTTACTGTGGTGAGGTGAGATCCACGCCAAGTTGCGTCGGATCCAGTCCTGTGACAGCGGCGTTGTAGTCCGGATAGTTGTTCATCAGCGTGCGAAGACCCTTCAGCCCGAATTTGTCAATAGGCGCCATGCCTGTTAAGGGATCGTGCACGGCGGGCGATAAGTCGTCTTTCACGTCACTCTTGGTGCCTGCCGGCGCGTCGTTGCTTCCGATCGCGCCAAGGGGGTTGCGGCCATCTACAGCTGAAGTCGGATCTTGGGTGGATTGCGAAGATGAATGGTCGTCACGGAAGCCAGGTGGCTTTTGTCGGCCTTCGTCGTTGCTACCGGCTCCATTTCGAATGTCCTGCGGTCGCGAGGCACCTGGAGACTTGTCAGTATAGGGCACGATAGGTACTTGACCACCTTAGGCACCTAGGTAACCAATGTTTGATTACATACCTGGAGCGCTAGATCCGTCGGGAGAGCGAGCATCTGGGGTCCGGCTGTTCGCGGATAACGCGTTAAGTAGACCGTTGCCTGATCTGGTTCCTTGTAGGGAGCTGGGGCCTGTGGCTCCTTGAACGCCAAAGCCGAGTTGCGACATCAGATTTGCGCCGCGCTCTTGGCCGATCTCCCCGTTGCCGTTCCTCGAGTTGTTGTTATTCAACGGCGGGAATTCGTCAATGCTACTGGGCTGCGGCTGTGATGACTGGGTCACGTTGCTCTGGTTGCCGAATCGATATTGGCCTTGGCTCGAGTTCATGCGCGACTGGGAGAAGAAATCGTCCTGCTGAGAAGAAATCGGAGTTGACTGCTGATTTCTCTGTATCGAGCCGCCCATGTTTCCTCTGATCCCTCCCGTTGACCAGAGCGAGGACGAAGTTGCGCTGGGGAGTTGGGAGTTGTTTGATAGCGACGGAAAGTCGGTGCTGGAGAAATGAGCATTAGCCTAGACCGCACACTCAGAAAAACGGGAGGTAATTGTGTGTGCGCGCGCTGAAATCAAATGCAAGGGGGTTGGTTGCAAGGTGGAAAAGGGAATAGCAATCGCGGTTTACCCTTCCTCAGCTATGACGCGTTGGTTGCCTTGAGGGGTAGAAGCTTCACCATTCAGTGCCGGCATAGGTCTGGGAGTGATGCCGGCCACAGAGGCATAGGTCGAGACATCTGGAGCTTCTGGGCTAAGAGTGCTGGTATCCTCATCACCGGCTTTGGATCGAGACTTGAAAACCAGCTTCCGTCTTTTGCTCTGGGAGTCCATGACGAACGCTTGCTCCAAGGTAACAAAGTGATGGGCCAAGACAGCTTTAAAATGTTGAGGGGAAAGGTGAAGAGCAATCAACGGGATAAGAGGAAAGAATATTTAGTGCGTGCGGTATGTCGCGTGGTGTGCTTGATGTGTGCGCTGTGCGTCGCTGGGGAGATGGATAAAGGAGAATTGTACCGCATAGCCGCATGGCAGCAGCCACAACAACAAAAAAGTGAATTACCTACGATAGGTCAAGAGGCGTCGCCGGCTGGGAACCACTTAGGCTCTGAGCAAAGCTAAGGTTTCCTCCTAGTTGCCTTCCCGACGTTTGGAGGCTCGCACCGCCCATAGGAACACCACCAAACGCCCACCCAGCAGCTCCGTTGTTCGCTTTGGCACGACAGAACATCAGCATATTGCCCAGCAAAGTTGACAGCGCCCGCGTCGCGCGACCATACCTATCTTGCCGTTTGGTAACCGGTTCGACACTGCTCTACCGGATTGTTGAGGTTGTTGCTGCCCGCCGAAGCCAGTCGGCATCCCTCGAAGTGTTTGCGGCATGGCTCCTGCGACCTCCAGCATTAGCCAAGTCCATGATATCTCTCTCTAGAGGCAAGACGGGGGGATGTGGGACGGCAAGCATTCGTAGTCTGGGGCCTGTCTATTATCCCCGGGATGCAGCACGCAGTAACTGCCTAGGAGATGTCGACTCTCGCGGACGAGGCTGTCTAGCACTTGGAGAAGGCTGAGAGACTAGAGGACACCAAGCTCAGAGGGGGGCCAAGCTCCTCTCTGCAGTTCCCCATCCAGCGCCCCAGGACCACAATGACACCAAAGATATCTCGTACGGCTCGTATCGGGATGATCGGGCTCGGGTCAGGGGGATCGGATGACGGACAGGCATACGCGACGGCGCGATATTCGAGACCACGATGAAAGCAAACAGGCGGGGCACGCGAGGCGGAGGGAGAGGATTAGCAGTACCTGATCGATTCATGACTGATGTGTCCAGCGGCAGGAGCTCTACTGTGAGCGCTCTGTATGGTATTAATCGTGTGAGGTCGTGATATTGACTATGTTCGGGTAGGTCGTCTCTCGGGGAAATGATGCTATTCTTGTCCTTTTTACATAACGAAACACCTGCGAAATGGCAATGTCAATTCACGGGAGCTTTTGCGATCGCTCGATATGAAGTTTTAATGGGGCTGACCGTTTGGTGGGTGCGCTAAGCCTCTTATGGACTGGCGTACTCTTATATGCAGTACGGCACCTGACTTTGTAGAGACATATTAGCGTACAGGTGCATGGATATGCAGCTAACTGGCGAGGCAGGTCCCCAAACTCCCCAAATCCCCAGCTTCGCTGTCAGCTCGCCAAGCACTGCATGTACGTCAGCCTCGCGACACGCTGCGACCCAGATTGCAGCCAATGATAGCAGTACCAGTGCCCCGATGGAGATGACTTCACACTGCACTCCCTCACTTACAGCCGTTTCTTCAGATGGGGTTTGATATCTTGGACAAATCGAGTCCTTGTTTAGGGGCTTGCAAGTCTATGCTTGAGATACATGTAAATATGTAGACGTCTATACGAATGACCCACAAACGTATACATATCCTTGATACCAAGCCAACTAAAGATACCGACATCACCAAAATTCCCATCTTGATTAACGAGAGAGAGCCTATGTAGCATAATTCTCGTCTCTTGAAGAGTTAGAATCATATTTCGCCTCAATATAGGAAGTTATAGATGATGCAGATACTCAACTGCAGGTATACTGTAAATTCGAGATTTATCGCTGCATCTTTGCTGAGTATCAGGGGGCAATGGTGTTGCGCCATAAGGGGCAGCTCCATACGTCTGCAGGTTGGGCTATAATGCAAATCAACAGCATGCTCTATCACGTACGACCATAGGATCTAGAATATTCGGGGTCCCGTCCGCTCCCCCCTAGACAAACTGGATACCGCTGGATTAGTAGTTGGGTCGGTGACGACCAGCGAATACCCGGTGTTGTACGTTTTTTTGCCCCTTTTTTCCCTCCCTGCTGGAAGCTAGCGGCTAGTTCCAAGCCCTAGAACAAGATGTTGCTTGCCTGACAGATAGATAAGTTGCTCGACGCCTTCGTCATGGCCAGGTTAGTAGGACACCATCAGAATCTGGATCTGATAGTATCTGCTATGGGTCGTGGCTGAATTTCCCAGCTACTCATCGTGTAGCGAAACGTTGTAGTTCTGCTTGCACACGGTCAAGTATTTTCATAGTTCTGATCTATGTATAAGTGTCGGCTTTGTAAATACGTTCTGGCCGACGATGTTAACATTCATAACAGTTACAAGATGTTACTATTGCGAAAATCTGGAGATAACACTATACGGCTAAAGATTAGAGAGATTGGTGTTGCTAGTCATCCGAGTGAAAGCTATTCGAGTAAGCTCGAAGCGGTATAGGGACAAGACACTCAAAAACTCTTAAGTATTGAAGCTAATCGTTTCACAGGACGCCCCCTTGACATGACAGCTACCTCAACAACATACGCGTCTTTGATATGCTGGTAAATCTAAGACCTGCAGAGGTACGTAATTTCAATATCAAATACTCTTATGACTTAGGCTTGGTCAAGGCTGTCTTAACAGGGGAAACTTCAAGTCTCGAAAGATGTTCCGTCAGCTTGAATAGATGATATTTTCATTTTCGTGCCTGGCATGACTAATGCTCCTCATCTATTCTGAAGGGCACTCATAAAACTGCGCTCGACATTGGCATCTTGTACACCTCTTCCGATGAGAACGACTTTTCCCGTTTGCGGAGCGCCCTCCCTCTGGGGGGTTGATTGCTCTGCATCGAAGATCTCAAATACTTCTCGCACGCCCTGTACCATTTTCACGTCACCGTTCTTGAAGACCAGGCGGGCTTTCAGACGGTGGATTTCGAGGGGTGTCGTGGGACTGACTGCTTCTCTCGGCATTTGACCTTCCCACAACACTGATCTGAGCCATCGATCAATTTGATCTAGCTGTTCAGGAGCGAGGGGTGGAACATCGACTGTAACTGTAGATATGGTCTATAGACATGTTAGCCTGATAACCTCCCAATCCGAAAGCAGAAAGTTAGACTGACCGGATCAAGATGGCTGTGCCCCTTTCCCGTAGTATCCAATTCTTCAACTTGGTCGTAAGCGTGTAGGTCCAGGAGAACGCCTTCTAGTTGGGGTACGACGCTCTGTTTCGTTACGTGGATCTTCGCGAGCCCGTTAATTGCTCGTATCCGCGCCTTGACATTCTCTAGCTCTGCAGGTTCAACCAGATCTGATTTGTTGATGACGATAATGTCTGCGTGGGAGATCTGCACGTGCGCGGTCGTCATTAAGGGGCCATGGCCATCATGGTCTTCGTGGCCTTCGACCTTCCCAGAGGGGTCATCCAGGCTACGTAGAATGTTCTTCGCATCTACTAATGTGACGATGCCGTCTAGGTAAATGGTACTCCCTAGCCCGTCATCGACCCAGAATAGGGGGGCTAGGTTACCAGGGTCCGCCAAGCCGGTAGTTTCTAGGAGGATGTAGTCGAACGCACCCTTCTTCTCCATCAACGACTCGATCGCGTTTACCCCTGAGTCTCTACGAAAAGTTAATCAGTATATTCAGCGATGCTGGCATGGTAAGATGATGGTACTTCACGGAGCAGCAGATACAGCCATTGCCGACGTCGAGCCATTCTTCAACTTGCTCACCACCCTTGTTGACTGTCAAGGACTTTTCGATATCAAGTGCTAGAGTAGAGTCAGTGTGGTAGTTTTGCAGCATTTTCACGTCTCGTTCACTGACAGTCGCCAAACTCATTCATGATGACGGCAATCTTCTTGCCATGGCGGGCAGTCAGGATGTAGTTGAGGAGGGTGGTCTTTCCAGCGCCAAGGTAGCCTATACGACTTGTTAATAATACGGAAATTTCAAATTGGTGTTGCCAACTTGCCGGTGACGATAGTGATGGGCACTTTGACGAGTTTCTTCTCCTGCGGGCCAGTCTCAGTCTCAACAAGTTCAGGGGGGACGTCTTCGTCAAAATTCATTGTTGCCGTTTTTCACTCTGCCTCCTCTCGAAACGTCTCCCGGAAAATTGAGGATTGATGTGGAAATAAATAAAACTGGCGAGAATACTGAAACAATCACGACTTGTAGTAACGCATGCTTTTCTCACGCCCTTTGATGGTCATGAGGTGCTGCAGATGTACGTTATTTGGCGCTTAGATGCATACTTGCAAACGCGCAAATCATGGAAAGATACATGAGCCAAATAACTGCATATTGCTGGTTATCGATAAGAGCTAACGATTAGGTGCTTGGCTGCAGGTTGGTTACATGGCAATCACCCTGGCAGCCTGGGAGATTGGCGACGGGAAGGACACCTCAAAACAGGTCAAGCAGCAACGGCTGGAGACGCAAGCAGCTACAACAATAAATCGCGTCTGTATCACACAATTTGCCGGGGCCAGTGCCTCAATTCTTTTTCTTAACCATGTCTCTCCCGCAAGGCTCACCGCGACTACCAAGTCCTCCACCTCCCGCAGAGATCCAGATCGGACCCAAATCTCCAGGACTGGGCATCACCAATCGCCAGACGCAGCAGATGGAGCTTAGCATCGCTGAGGCAAATGCGAAGCGTCGCATACACCCGGGCACCAAGTCCGAGGACATGGCTGCTGGTCCGCCTCTTGTTCCCCTGGGAGAGGTGCGTTAACTATCTAGATGTCTCTTGCGACGCGAACTGCTAACCAACGTGTATTCACTGCAGCTTGACTCAGCCTTTCAACTCCAGGAACATCTTGCAGCATTGCACTATCATCATTCTGCCTCCAACACAACAGCCATTACTCGCGCGACTGCCATTCAGCTGGCCACCCCGCCTCCTGGCGTCGACCGAACCCTCTGGCTCTACGAGCTCTGTCGCTTCTTGATCGCGCAGTGCAACAGCCTGATCGTCGGCTTCCTCTTTGACAGCCCACCTTGCTCGGCTACGACCTGCCCGGAGATGCGCGCCTCCGAATGGCAATTCCTCTGTGCCGTCCACGACCAGCCCAAGAGCTGCTGCGCCATCGACTACTGCTGCCACACTCTCGACTGGGCCGCCAACGTCGTCACCAACCCCAAGCTCTTCCCGAGTAGATTCGTCGTGCTGTCGGAAGGGCACGATAAGAGCGCCGTTCTCAAGAACCTCGTCAACGTGTTCCGCAGACTCCACCGCATATTCGCACACGCCTGGTTCCAGCACAGAGGCGTGTTCTGGTCTGTTGAGGCCCAGACTGGCCTGTATGCCTTCTTCAAGACGGCCTGTGACATGTACGACCTCCTACCGGCCGAGAACTACAAGCTCCCACCGGAGGCTGAAGGCCTCGAGCCCCTGCCGGCCGAGAAAGAAGACAAGAAGCAGATAGTAACGGCCATAGCCAAGCCACCGTCGCAGCAGCAGAACGAGGGCGGCGAGTTCGACGATGATCGACATGGCCTGCACGCCCGTAGAAGCAATACGGCCAGGCACTCGAGCAGACCGTCGACCGGAAGCGCCGTGACGACGGTGATCGAAGAGCGAGAGGACGAGCAGCACGACGTCGCAAACAAGCTCAAGGGCATGCACATCTCGGCCCCCGAGACGGTTGAGGAGGAATCCGAGGTCGAAGTGCCTGTCATCGTCGAAGGCGAGTTGATGGGCAACTCTGGCACCCAGGTTTCCCAAGCACCCCAGTTTTCCGAGCATCACGAGCAAGATGACGTGCCGTCCCGTAGCGTCAAGGTTGACGTGCAGGAGGATGTGTCGGAGCCAGAGACCGTCATAGAAAACGCCGCAGAGCAACGCGAAGGTAGCAAAGATGTGCCCCTGTTCGGCCACGAGCAGTCAGCGCAAGACACGCCCGAGAAGTCTAACCCGAGCACCGAGGAGCAACCAGAAGCCACGGCGGACGACTCCACCACCGCCCAGCCTGCCGATGCGAGTGTTGCTGCTAATGAGCCTGCCACCGCTTCTATTCCCAACAACCAGTCTGACCCCTCAGCGGCCGCCCAGGAGAAGGACGCAGAAGCGAGCAACAACACCGCAGCCGCAGCTAGACAAGAGGAAGGGCCGAGTAGTTTGGATATTACCACCGATTAGGACTTCGATGCTAATTCCCGACAACTACCCTCCCACCGCGCGACCTTCGCCTCCTCCTGGAGACGACGCATTAGGTCGGCGTACATGGACCCGAAATGGGAGCAGCTGGGGAAAGACAAGGAGAAGGAGCAGGAGGCGGAGAGGATGAATAGGGGAATGGAAGAGAGGGACCGCGACCGCGACGACGGCGAGCTGCTGGACCCCGCGACGCGCCGCGTCGTGGACCAGACGCGCGATGTCTTCCAGAGGCTGCGCCGATCCTCCCTACAGACGCAGGAAGAGAAGGAACAGCAGCTGCCACCGCCGCCGTCGCCGAAGCCTGAGCCCCAGGGCTGGTCCTCGTTCCGAAAGCGCCACAGCCATGATTATAACGAGGACGAGCACGATGCCTACGATGCGAGCACGTTTTGAGCTTCGCTCACGCGACGGGACTGCATATACCTTAGGTACCTAAGGTATACCTCGATAGACAGTTTTTGACTTGGACTCCTTCATTTCTTTTTCTTCTGTCTGAACCTTTTTTTACTCCAAGGAACACCACGCAACGAACACGAAGAGGATGACCTACCTGAAATGGTCGTGTATGAACAGTATTGTGTACGCTTAACAGGCCGACCCGGGACTAATTCGAAAGGGGGGGGGGAAGGCGAGGCGTCTTGGGGGGTTAGGATACGAGACCGGATTAATGCATGAGGAGGTTTTAGGAGGGCGATATGGACGGGGAAACGATGGAAAGGAGAGGAGAGGATGAGAAAAAACAGTGTTGTACGAATACATCAATCACAGGAACACATGGCGCTGCGAGGCTCGCGGCTCGATAGGCGTTTCTATAGAGCTACTGGGGCTAGTAATATTGACGTCTTGCATCCAAGGCGTGGTTTTTCTACGCTCACTTGGTTTCATAGATGTTTTGAAAGTCTTGCCCTGTAGGATTTTTTTTTCTTTTTTGTCAACTGTACCCCTATAATATCTTCATTGTCACCAGTGGTAGGTTTGGCGTTCCTAGTCATGGCCGTTACGCCCTGGGCATCACGAGTATCTATTAGAGAGCGAAAGGGAGGTGAGTAGAATAACTACCTAGATATGTGCTCAACAGCTGCGTGCCTCGTTTTGTTCTATAGGTAATGACGACGATAGATGGAAGACGATAGATGGACGACAATAGATGTGTTGTATAAAATGATGTAAGCATCTGGCATGAGAGAAAAGGGGGGGGGGGGGGGGTTCTAAATCCAAGGGTATATTGCTCATCCTGCGCTCTAAACTTGCTCCGTGCTCCGTGCCAACCTGCAAAACCATAGTGAAGAAAGCAGACAGATGTACCGTATCAACCATTACAATATAATACAAGGCATATGGGGTGGCCAGCAGATCAGATTGTGCTAGCCCCTCCTTTCGAAATATACAATGGCGGTATGTATTGGGCGACGTGTTGACGTCTCATCACCAGGGCGGCCGCCGACGAGGCCGCATAGCGGCCAAAGCGGCAGCTTAGACACCCGTTTGTCGACCCAGGCTGGATCAGGTCCGCACAAGACATGGCAACATGGCAGAGAATAGCCGCCGGGGGCGAGACCGGGACGCAGCCGATGGCTCGCGCAGACGAGGCCTGGCCTATCGGGCTCCGGCGCTGCGTCTCGTACGATTTGCCAACCGGCTCGTAATAGCCGGAGGGAGGTGAGTGGACGGGGGGACTACCCCATATCTTGGCGGGTTTCCCAAACATCTCCTTCGTGTGCGTCCCGCCAGGCTCGTTTTCCACATCGTCGGGTGCAGCCTGGAGCCCGGCAGGCTCGGGTGTGACGTTTGTTGTGCGGATGGAGGGGTTAGTTGGACGTACGAGATAGGGTAGGGGAGGGTAGGGATACCTAGGATGGGGGGGAGAGATAGACACGAAGCTTGTGCCGTGGTACTGGGTAAGCTTGCAGCAATAAGATTCGCGATGACTGCATGCATGCCTACCGAGGTAGGCTGCCTAGGGTAGTTGGGTGCCTAAGCAGAGCAAGCCTGCCTCTCCCCCCCTCGCAAGAGATCGTCGGTTGCAGAAGATGCTGACGTTGTAGCACCTGGGCCGCATAGGCGGCCTCCCCTTCACCTCTCTTTCCCACACCGAATCCCCCGATCATGCAGCTCAGTGTCGCATTCCGGTTCGCTTCCTCTTCCGGGGTCCGTTTTCGCCGCATCCAAACATCATGGCTTCACGCCCTGGTCGTCCCCAACCTCACAGCAACGCATCTTGGTGTGCGTGGTGGATGCAGCTTGCAGCAAAAAAAACTTGGCCGTCGGCGCGCTGGGTTCTCTTCCATTCCTGTTCTTCTCAACGATAAACCGGAATTGCCCAGTTAGCAATAAAGGGCACGGGAGGTCCCTCCTATCAGAGTGATAGGGCGTGATATCCCAGGCAATCCTTGTTTGTTCGTGTATAGGCTAACCTTCGCCGTTAAGGTCCCCGAGCTCGCCGCATCTATATGTACCTCAGGTTGGCGAGGTGGCCCCCGTGGAGCCGCCGGGAGATTCCAGTGGTTCGTCATCATGGTTCAGGCGCATCTTGGCAAATATGGCGCTAATCTCTCGGAGTGATTCCGTCTGCTGAGAAACAGGATTAGCAGCCCGCTCGTCCGCAAAAGAGCGGATGCTTCGCAAGATCGGGGTCAATCCTTCGCCCCTCGGCAGCCACCATTCTATGCAAGAAGGGTCTCGGAATATCTCTGCCATCCGAGCTCGTATAGTCAAGGAGAAGACGTATCTAAGCAAAGGAGTGTGTTAGAGGTTGTATCCAAGTTACAGGTTATAGTACAGGTGATTATTAGTTGACATTAACTTGGAAATACCAACATCGCCCGCCCATACGCGGTGGCCCGGGCGCTTCCATCGGCCAAACAGTCGTCGGTATGAGAGGGAAAGGGCTCAAAAAGCAGCATGCACACTCACCCTGAAGATTCCAACACTGCATATTTCCGCCTCATCCACATATGATGTCTGCTGTCTCGGGGAAGGAAGAGTGCCGCTATGGCCAGGCAAGCCTGGATCGGGATCAAGGCCCCGTGTGGTGCTGAAGGCCAAAGCTGTACTGCTTCGAAGATCTCGCATATAGCGTATGCCAGTCTTCTCAGATCGTCTGATGGCTCCTGCTGCAACGCGAAAGCTTCCTGGCTCTTGTGCATGACGAGGATCGAATGCCATTCTGCCGTTAGAAGGGTAGTCGAGAACAACGGAAAGTCGTAGAGGTGGCCTGGCTTGTAAGGATCGGCTATGTCATCCTCGGTCAGCGGGACTTTGTACTCGAAGTTGGCCACGCGGAATTTGGGGTCGGTCAGGGCAGGATCGAATTCGGCCTTCCATTTGTAGAGGCGGTCCGTTATGTAGTTGTGCTCGTCGGTAAAGTCGTCGCCCGAAATTTCACCTCGGCCACCCTTTGCGTAGAGGATCGACATATCCCGTGAGATCAGCCGTAGAGCGGAAGCCTGAAGTTCTGTCTTCAATCCCAAGTGTTGAGGCTCCCTTTTCACCTGCCCCTGGTAGAATTGAAGAGCGATCGAGAACCATCTCCGCGGTAGGGTCGTCTCGAATCCGCCCATCATCCCCACGAAGACGTCGAACCGGATGTACCAAGTCAACATTACGCGGGTAGCAACCGAGCTCATGACGGTCTCGGGTACGAAGAGCCGCGTCAAGATCTCGAGCGCAGCCTTTTGATGCCCCATCAGATTCACCCAATCACCTAGGTATTCCTGTTGCAAATCAGCGATAGCCCCTGCAGTTAGACGGTTGACCTATATTTCACCTCGATAGTTGCAAGCTGCAATATGGTTAGAAGCGTTGCGGTGCTCTGCTTCTCTTCTCGCCTCTTGAGGCAACTGAGTAGCAGTGTTACGCTTTTGTCGTAATACCCCAAGAAGTCTTCGATCCTGCCATTGGGATTTTTTACGGCCCGGTGGTACGCCGTGAACCCAACAACCGCGTTCAAGAGGGCCTCGTTGCCGCTCTGTACAGCCACATTAGGCAGGATCAGGCTGAAGAACTGGTCTGGATCGTTGACCAGCCCGTAGCTGTAATGAGTGAAGTTATCGCAAAAGTAAGCCATGTGAGACTGCAGGTCTGCCGGAAGGCGGGTCAAGTCTGGACGAGAAGCCGGCACCTCGAAGAAAGGGTCAGGGATCTGAAAACACGGGGTATAGCTCGCCGAGGTGCACGATGATACTGTCGGCGAAGCACTCTTACCGCCTTCTAAGGAAGGTGTCTCGGAGCCCTGCCGAGTTGCAAACTTGTGCCCCAACATTAACGTCGTATTGATCGTTTGCAGGTGAGTCGACACAAACTCGGCAGATTCCTCTTCGTCGATTTTTTTAATTGGCTCTAGTTTCAGATTGCTTTCCAGGTCTTCGTCCGCCTCGTCTTGCGAAGAGCTTGGGCTTGATTCCTGTGTTGATGCTGCTGCGTCTTTGGACGCACCCGGTCCGGTACCATGCCCCTTTGAAGAGGCTTCGGGGTAGATACATTCTCTCTTGCCCTTGCGACAACCTACGGCCGTCAGCCTTTCGTTTTCGAGCCGCGCTCGAATAAGGGTACTTACGTTCACAAATGGGATGGGTTTCGTCGCACTAACTCTGAGCTTAGCACCGACACACCAGCACGAAAAGACCAGCGCTTACCTTGACCCGCCTGCTCCGACAAGTGTAACAACCCGAGCGAGTTCGACGGTGCTTGACATGGTCCGCTCCGGGCGCAGACTTCTTACGGTTTCGATTGCTCTGGGCTTTGGGCGCCTGGAACATGGTTGGGCCAGGATAGCTGGGGAAGTATGTCAAGTTCTGATACGGAGCTATCAAGGACGGACTTGTATTCTCTGTAGGGGTGGTCTGTTGATAAGGTTGATATTGCGCCCCCTGAGGATTTGGGTTGGGCGGTTCCCCAGATCGCGCCACCGAGGCCAGGTATTGCTGATAGAGATCACCCATCGGAGGGGACTCGCCGGGTAAAGGGGTAACGTGCGTTGGCTGAAGCAGTCCGGGTTTAAGTTCCTTCCGTATCAGAGACCGCACAACGTCGACTCGACGCAAATCTGGCCCGGTGGTAGATGCGTAGCGGAAATATCGTCGTGTGAAGTGATTGCTCCGGGAAGTCAGCGGTGAGTTGAGAAATGTCTCAAAATCATATATATATATATATAAGTAACTAGAAGGAAAAGAGTTGCTGCGGATGCCTATGCCTGACCTCAAGCTATCGTCAAGATACTCAGCTTGGAGGACAGTTTGGCAGCAGATGTTATTGCTGACGGAGGGGTGCTGTTCCCAATGGTTCGAGATGGAAGGGAGAGTTTCGACCCGATAAAGTCATCGAGTAGAAGAATCTTCTGGCCAATGGGCTTGTTCAGCGTGATCTGGAAATGTCTGTACGCCTATGGTGTGCCCTCCCGGTTGTAGACGTCTTGCTCGGCCGTCGTAATCCTTCTCAGTACGAGAGGGGATTATGATAAAAGGGATAAGGAATACTACCGCGTATAGGTAGATTGTAGGCGTAGCTGAAAAGATAGATCGGGAGAGTTGACGTCTGGTAATTGCTCGAGAACTGTTGCGCGCTTGGTTTGACTGGTCAGACTGTGGTAGTTATGGCCAATCCAGAGGCTCGACGGCTACGGTTGCCGGTGACTAGGAAGCATTGAAGATGAGATAGCTGTGGGGCCTGGGTGGTATACCTTGCAGAAGGTCCCTGGGCTGCCTGGTGCCGCCGAGCCCTGTCGAGGTGCGTATTGTACCTATGAGGAGCAGAGGAGCAGGGCCTCGAGGATCTGCTGACAGGATGATAGCTATAGCGGGGCTTCGTTATGCAGCAGATGGCCAAGGAGGGAGGTGAGTTTTGTATTTGAGACGAGTTGCCAGTTGAATAGAAGAGCCGATCTTGGGTTTCCTCTTCTTAGGTTGCTGGAGCCGCCCACATTTTTTGGAAGGTTCTCCTCTAAGCACAGATCTGGCATTGAGCATCCAAATCTGCCTGTCCAGGCCGGGAGGAAATCCAATGTCCGACGCTCTATTAAGCGTTGACCTAGTCCGCTTCTTCCTCGACCTGCGACAAAATACTTGTTTTTTCTCTTCTTCTTCTTCTTCTTCTCCTCTTCCTCGTCTTATGAAAAAGGAGATACCAGAGCGGGTAGAGAATAGCGGGAGAAAGCTAATAACAATACGTGATAAAGGAGGTTACGGCGAGGAGTCAACGAAGAGTGTCGGATCAGGAGACTGGGGTTCCGAGACTGAGATGCGTAAGAGGTTAGGTATTCTGCCAAAAACGTGAAAGAGGTGCATTGAGATAGATAGTCTGTCCAGGTTGGGCCTCGAGTAATCCAGTGACAAGGGAGAACAACCCAGGGTAGCTTTCGAAAGAAGCGAAAGAAGATGGCGATGACTTGGGGGTTGCTAATTTAGATCCGCTCCAACGTGGTCTACCCAGTCCTCGGTTCATGGAATTTGCCGTCTGCGAGGGACGGTAGCTACACCCTTTTTTTTTTTTTTTTTTTTTTTTTTTTTTTTTTTTTTTTTTTACTATGCTACAACGAGAGCGTGGGACGCGAAATACCTAGGTAAGGAAGCCTTAGTTAGCCCACTGCTCCGGTACGTACATTATATACCCGATGGATGTGGACGGATGCCGAGATCACAGTACGCAATAGAGTTCTGTCTTTGGACAACCGGTTCCAACAACGGTTTCCAACAATGGTACATCAGGAGGAACCTTGAGGGGGAACCTTGGTCTGAAAATATGCAGCTGTATGCAGCTGCTAAGTGAGTGGGATCGGGAGAGGAATCGATTAGACGGTATTTGCCCGTGTCTTCTACCAAACCAGCTCGGTGCTGTGTGTTTGTCTGGTAGTAGCAGGTAGCAGCACTCTGGCTAGCTGTTCTGTGTATGGACGACGCGGACTCGATGACACGAGGAACGCACCCTCTGATGCAATACGGAGCTGAGAGAGGTGGAAGACCGGGAGATATTGAGCGAGATAAGACCACGGGAGGTAAGACAAGGGACCCCTTCGCCGACAGCGATGGGAGTTAACCCAGCGAGCCAGCCAGCGGGGAACTGGGGCGCACACACCGGGCATGGAAATCTGCACAAGATTCTACCACGCGGTTTGATCAACGGCGCGTATTCGATCTGTTGATCTCATAACGCATATGGGCCGAATGAGGGAGCCCGAGGCAGCACTTGCTCTCAGCTTGCACGTATTAGCGTGCTGATCATACCTTGACATGCCACGCTTCTGATTTACCTACAGCTTCTCACCACGACGAAATGGGCCGATGATATTCCAGTACCAGGTCCGCCGTGAGGAATACCCGACTTACTTGTCCTGTGTAGGTGCCGGTTTTTGCGACCCGCTCCCGGTCTGAATATTCCGAGGACTACATAGTACCTAAGGTATCCAGTAGCCAGGTATGGCGGAATGATGTGAAAACGGACCCCCAACGATTAGCAGGACCCTTGGAGCTTTCCGTCGGTCGAATACTCTAGCTGTGGGTTAGTCCGTAAGCAATGGTAGGCAGGTGGACTGTTGGCCCGGCCCTTTTTAGCCCGCTGAAGGCTTTTTTCTTCGACTTGGATTGCTGATACAACGTTAAGCTGCAAAACAGAGCGGTGCTGAATGAGCTCTGTGACCATAGAATCTCATTGATTGGTTCCATTACGACAGGGGTGAGGCACATAGCTCGAGGATCCCCGGGAATTGGTGCTCCCGGGCACAGACCATAGCGTCAAAGAACCCACCGCAGAGCTGTAGCGGGGCCACCATACGATAGGTGCGGCTCCTATTGCTATGCCTTGGGATGAATGTATCGAGGCAGTTGTCAGATCAGGCAGATTACCAAGGGGTCGTTTCCGGTACATGTGCGTGATGACATGCAACGGCCCCGAGATATTGCAATAGCACCGGCACTGCAAAGTCGTGCTGCCCGAGATGGCAAGGTGGCTATGAAATCCCAACTAGACACCAGACAGTCCCGAGGCCCGACCACCATGCCCGCAGTAGGCGGATTCGACCGGCTCGAAGGGGCCGAAATGCCAGTGCTAGGTAACGTGTCTGGAGTATCCCGAGAGGATGTGCTAGGTATGCTTATGGTTATGGTAATGGTGCATGGGGGGGACTGGAAAGGGGTGGAAGGGGGGAAGGGGGGCGTGTCCCTTTTGACCTACCAGCCCTGCCAGCCCGCGTCGACATGCCCGCTTGCTTGGAGTATTTGACAAATGATGGTTGATCGACAGGGACGGTCACTGTGACCAGGGCCAGAGAGTCGATACTGTTGACGAAGGCGTTATAGTATGAGCTCGGTCGGAATGTTCCTTTCGTGATTTCACGTATGTGGCCTAGTGGACTGTCCCATCGTTGCATCCGTCATCTGAACCTGTTCTAATGCCCCATACAATGTTCACTGCTATCCCGGGCCCTTGGCATAGCGAGCATAGCGGGCATAGCGGAGCAGCAGATATAGGTATCAGCAGACGACCGAAGGAGAGGGCGGAAATCTCTGTACGTACCTAAGTAGTACGACAAGGTGTAAGGGGCAGGGGTGCGAGGCTAGGGACGTTAGGGTTACGCCGTACCCCATCTGATATTTCCTGTCCCGCCGTCAAGGGTTCAAGGTCTAAAGTCTGAGGGTGTGCGGCCTTCGGGATTTCTTGGCGGGATTTCCAGAGCTGGCAAGCTTGTAGGCGAGAGAAGAGCTGGTTAGATACATACCTAGGTAAGGTATATATATGTACCTCCTAGTCAGACTCCCAGATATGTGCACGCGTTACACGGATTACGCGTACATACATAGTATGCCTAGGTCGGTATGCAAGCTACGGCCCTGCGGTGTGAGCTATAGCTATATACATAATACCTAAACATAAAATACCTAAGGCAAGCATCTTGGGGTAAATCTCATTTGACCGACTAATGCGTAATTACCTTAACCTTAACAATCCTTGAGCCCGTTAGCCGCAGTTCCTGTTAAGGAATGGGCGCCTCTCACATATTATCGCTATAATATTTTCGCTATATGCATAGTACATAGTACTATGTACCGCACAACTATGGACGACTTATGTCTGGTTGCACCAGCCAAGCCCCCCGGCCTTCAAGGCCCCCCTCCAGCCCCCCTCCATCCATTCCCAGCTCCCACGCGTGATAACCTCCTTATTCGGTGCAAGGTGTGAAATACGACTAGGTTAGGGATAAGACATCGGACGTCGACTCTTTACGACGAGCATATCTAATCGCAGTGGACATCTCGATTTCGCGCTTGTTTGGTAAAGGTTACCGAGCGATACAATACTGTCTACAGTTCGTACTGTAGGTAATTTTGAAAACTACCTACTATGTAGGCACTTTACTTTACCAAGCAGTTCACCTGTAGCTTATCTACTGTTTTGCTCGCTGTTTATTAATACTACTCTATTAAGTTTCCATAGACGACATGGTGTGCTTGTACTTAACAGCATACTTATTGCTATAGCTGTCCTCTTAATAACCAGGAGCGTAAATACGTAATGTATAACAGGAGAATACTATAGGTACGTAAGCCCCATCTTAACGTGCCTACCCGGCGTTGCTATGTGAGCAGCCAGCAGCTTCGCAAGCTTGAGGCTCCCGGACGCTGATCCGCTCCCGGAAGCTAGCCGTATATGTCACGAACAGCGAAACCACAGCCCCAAGGCAAGTGCTAACGCGATAGTTCGTGGAGATGGGCCCCGAGCCATCAACTTCGGTTCGATATAGCGCACTTCATACGGTCCATATGTAGCTCCGCTCATCGTACGAGTCTCTCCCGTAGCGCGTCCCGGCCTCGGCCCTAGCTCTCCCGCCTGTTTGGGCTACGTATTTGACGAGTCGTTATGATATGATGCGCAACTCAGTCACATCTTACGGAAAACCCCATGGGCAGTGCTACGTAACCGAGTATGTAACCAGGCAGGCGTTCTTGAATGGGCTAAGATGTGCGTGATGAGCGTCAAGTCGACCTCGCAAGGGAAACATAACACCAGAACACTTAGCCGTATTCTAGAAGACATTGACATGCAATATTGGCGATGCTAACACCCGGGGAGGCGGTAGGGCTACCTAGTCATTGTAATAAGGGACGCGAAAACGGGTACGCATTCCCGGTCGTGCTGCTCTACTGTGTACATAGTACTACATAGTATGTTACGCACGGGGGTGAGTGGATGAAGCCCCTGTTGGACTCAAGAGGTATATGCCTGAGCATATAGGCATATGCCTGGACATATAGGCGGCTGCGTTTGCGGTCTCCCGAACGACGAGACTTGAGACGAATACATATTGCGAGGGACCTAGGGAGTGGGGAGACGGAGAGATGGAGACAGAGATGGAGCTTAGACGATCTTAACAGACATACCTAGATACATAACACATGCCTCATAGGTGGCAGGGCTGGCTGGCTGGGACACTCCCGGGGGGCGGCTCTGAAAGGAGTAGGTAATCGAAATTCCCGAGTCTACGGGACCAGTGCTTAATAATAGTTGACCAATCTCATGATATTTTATGCAGCTGGGCTTGCCAATATTGGCGGAAATTTGACGTGTTCGCGATCTGCGATTCCGTCGGCTCCCGGGGGGCTTCCAGACGGTCTGCCGCATCCAATATTCCTACCTCCCTAACCTCAGGTAGGCAATAGGATATACATAGTACGTAGACGGCTCGGTGCCGCATATTGATATGATACGTAACATGAGAGGTTCCCTCCAACGCCCCTTAACCCGAAGATACCTGAGCTACTGTGGTAAAGCCGGCAGACCCGCTCGTGAGTGCGGCCGAGGCTCTCCTCGAATGGGGTGCCTCGAGGTCCCAGAGGTTATAGTCCAGTGTATTATAGTACCAAGATGGGATAATGTCGGCTGCCATATGACAGCATGACGAGAGGCCCGACGATGTGGACTCGTATGCATCCTGCGGAACCATGGACGAACTAGAGCTAGCTGCATATGTAGCCGGCCTGATTGATACAATTTTTTCCAATACAGGATCCGTCCAGATCTGCGGCACAGCTCACCTCGTCCCCTATCTCCAAGTCCCAATCTCTCCTGTTCAGCTGTCTCTTCCTAGCCCGACTTCCACATGATCCGTGTATTTGGGTTGACTCGGGGCAACCCAACACCATCATACGAAGGCACCAACCATGTGCCGACTCTTTCTCGCCGAGGCTAAGTGGGATACCGGTAGGTAGCAGGTGTGGCGACCAGACAGACGGAGACCAATCTCGATATCCTTCTGCATAGTACTACTTATGAATGTATAATCAAGTGTGGCCTTATCTCTCACCTGGGCAAGCCAAGCATGAATCCGTCGACGCCTCTCCCGCGGACATGTCCAAAAGGCAAGGCAGGGAAAGATGCCTGCAGAGACATCAGAAACGCCAGCACCCGGTCGACGTCGCGGAATCATCATTCCGCGACTGTCCTCACCAGCGTGCTATGTGAGAAGTACCCTACGTGACCAAAGAAATCTCCGATAACCTGCCTAGAATGGACTGCTGCATCACAGCTGTCGAGCTGTAACTATGGTAAGCATTTTGTGTCTCTGACACGCACCCCCCCCCCCCCCCCCCCCCCCCCTTCTTCACCCCTCCCCCCGTCCCCCATCGTCCATGTACATACTATGTAGTATGTATTGCATCTACAGTAAGCCAATAGAATTCCCGGTCTCGTGTGCGAACGGCTGGTGAGAGCTTACTGGTAGCAGAGCATCCTGGTATCACGTTCGCCGACGACATCTGCCGGCGGTGAGTCTTTTTGACCTTTCTAGCCTCAAGTCTCGAGAGAGCAAGCCCCCTTTTCCCCTTCCCCTCCTCCCCCAACTCCTCCCAGCGCGCCCGGATTCAGCAACCTGCCTCGACTATCCTGTCACCCACACGTGCCGCTATTGTTGGCCCCAAGGTGCCTGGTACCTTGCATTAGCTGCGTAGCTTCACTCCCGATATCTCCGAATCAGGGGCCGCGGGTGGACGAGGAGCCCGCGGGTTGCATTGGAATACGGCACCTAGGGAACGCGATATCCGGAGGGCCGGGTTTTAGTACAGACATCTACCTACATTAGACCCTCGCATCTATAATCCCTACACTCAGCTCATCTGCACGACTCGTAGAGGTGGTTGTTATCTTATTCCTACCAGAGAGGGCCCGGGCGATCTCAAGACGCGTTTAACCGTCAGAATAGGAGCCAGATGATTCCGGTGGCTATTCGGGTTTATGACGATCTTTTCTAGAGTATTTCGAGACATTTTTTGTTCGTCTTGACAATTTCCACCAACCCTGCTTGATGTATGCGTCAGTTATAGGGTGGTTGGGGTATCATCGGCTGTTACCTTTACAGCTTTGTAAACTTGCCCGTTCATATTCACATCTGCCTTTTACAATGGACATGCCTTAGATGTGCTATAGACACCTCACCTACCTAGGTACATATACCCTATCTATGATCTCTCCTCTACGTCTGGTACTACGGATCGTGGCCCAGCATCAACAAGATAGACGGTAATATAAAACAAGGCGCCGCGGCTACCACGAGCCGTTCTACTGTCCGCGTCACCATCCCGCATCTGCCTGGTTTCATATCGTCATCGGGGATGGCAGGACACGATGAATCCCGTACGGCTGAATTCCGTGGTGCCCGACCTGCTTCCGTAATTCCGATGCAACACACCGATTGCGTCAATCAATGGTGACAGAGATGGACGTCTCCCGTCCCCACCGGCTACGAACAGGAGGGTAGGTTTCTAGGCTTGGTAGATACGCTTGCAAGGCCAATGCCGATTTTGCATGACAGCATGTGTAGATCCAAAGGCACTTCACAGGCATCTCAAAGACATCTCAAAGACATTGTCTAGTGGGCTTTGAGAGAATGAACTTTAATCTTGACAATGTAAATTCTGATATTAGGTAAGAAGGATAGATTTAGGAGCAAATAACAAATAAAGACGCACGTGACTATGACACGTGATACGCTCTCCGTGAAGCGACCTTCCCTCCTTCTGCGTCTCAGATGTTTTGTTGAATGGGATGAAACAACTCCTTCTTTTTCAGCTTCCTTTTCTCGAGTTCGAATTTCTAATACCTAGTTTGTTCCTTTCTATACTCTGTAAATTTTTCAATATCCTAATTGCAGATCTCGGATATGCTTCTTGCCGGCCGAGCAGCACCGTCGTAAAATATTTCCAAGCCGAACCATCCACCGCCAGTACTACTTACCTAATCTCCCGCCATGTCGGCCATGGATCTATCCGCGCTGAGCGGTCTGCAGCTGGACGCGAGCGGCCTGTTCCTGCTCGCGGTGACCATTTGCGCGTTCCTGATCCCGGTCGTCGTGATCCTGCCGCCGGTCGGCCTGCAGAAGAGCGACGCGCTGCTGCAGACGCACACCAAGGCAGGCGTCGACGGCGCCCGGAGCAACCTGCGGGACCAGCACTCGGCTGCCGCCGCCGTGGACGGCGACGGCCCGGCCCGCGTCCGCAGCCTCGTCGTGTACCCGGTCAAATCGTGCCGCGGCGTCGAGCTGACGCGCAGCCGCGTGCTGCCCTCGGGCCTGCAGTACGACCGCCTCTTCATGTTCGCGCAGCTGCGGAGCCCGTTCCCCGTGGCCGCCGCGGACGACGACGACGAGGCTACGAAGAAGGCGGCCGCGGATCACAAGTGGGAGTTCGTGACGCAGCGCCAGTTCGCGCGGCTCGCGGGCGTCACGGTGGACCTGTGGCTGCCGGACGAGATGAAGCTGCGCAAGCAGTCGATGCGCACGACCGAGGCCTTCCTCATCATTCGGTTCCCCTGGCGGGAGCCCGGCTGGCGCGGCCTCTTCTCCGTCGCCGCCGCCAAGCTCGCGCGCGGCCGCAAGACCGTGCCCGAGGTCGAGGTCCTGCTACCCCTCGACTTCCCCTCGGCCGATGAGATCAAGGAGAAGGGCTACGCTTTCGAGGACGTCCGCATCTGGAAGGAGACCGTCCGCGCCCTCAACATGAGCCGCGAGCTGCCCGACGAGCTGCGCCGGTTCCTCGGCGTCAGCAACAAGCTGGCTCTGTTTAGGCTCGACCCGGACCAGATGCGCGAGGTCTACCGATGCGCCCCGAGTGAGGAGGAGGCCGGATACCAGCCCGTAACTGGGTTCCAGGACGCCGTAGGTTTTCCTTTTTACATCATGTAATGTTCGGTCTGGGACTAATCTTGGATCCAGTACCCGCTCCACCTGATGAACCTGAGCAGCCTACATAAATTCAGCGAGGAAGTACCAAAAGACGAAAACATGAAGCAGCTGGACGTCCTGAGATTCCGCCCCAACATAATCCGTAAGTGATTTTTTCTAGCCTTAGAAAAGAAGAAAAAAAGGGCTAACAACCTCAAAAGTCTCGGGCGCGCCACCTTACGACGAAGAGACGTGGAAGCAGATCGAGCTGCGGCCGGGCAGCTCTGGGCTGTACAACTCGGCGGGCTTCCACGTGTCGTGCCGGACGGTGCGGTGCAAGATGCCCAACGTGGACCCGGCGACGGGAACGCGGCACGCCAGCGAGCCCGGCCGGTCGCTGCGCGCGCGCCGCGCCGTCGACCGCGGCGCCCCCCTCCTCGGCTGCCTCGGCATGCAGCTCACCCCCCTCTTCGACACCAGCCTCGGCGACGACCGCCAGTCCTGGGTCGCCGTCGGCATGACCGTCGACGTCGGCCGCAGGGGCGAGCACGTCTACGTCAAGCAGTGAGGACGCCGAGGATCTACTTAGATATAATGCTTCTTCCTGGTTTTCCTCCCTTCTTGTATGAAGGGGCATGTGTATCATAGATAATAAAAAGGACGGGTGCAACATGTTATATTCGAAGAATAGAGGCCGAATCAAGGGACGCGGGAACTACATAGAGGTAATTGGACTAATACCAGACATGCACCAAATCACTTAGATGCCCAATCCTCAGGGACCACTCAAGACCCTGGATATTGGAAGCAGGAAATACGTTATTCTTTTCAAAAAGACAAAATCATCAAACTCGTCATTAAACCACAAATGCGATGACCACCCCCTGAAGAGGTACCGGTCCTAAATGAGAAAAAGGCCGCCCAAAGCACATCATATACCGCTCGCCTGCCATCCGTCGCTTTGCAAACCCACGTATAACAACACAGCCGCATGTGATATATGCAATGCCGCTCATAACCCACACACCTCGCGCACGCACGTAAAAAACATGGTATCTCATTCCAATAAACCCCCAACCCGTCGAAACGACGGAACGAGTAAATGCTCTACGGCACGGTCATGCAATCGTCATCGGGGCCACGCACGTTATTCTCTCACTTGCTTCCCCCCTACCCACCTCCCTTTTCCCTATCCTCCACCAACGGGCACGGGCGTAGCCCGTCACGAGCCCGTCCCAAACGCCCCTCCCTCCCCACGCCTGTGCCCGCCCAATCGCCCACCCGCCGTTCCCCGTCGTCACAGACAGGGAATATTGGCGGGAAAAAGAAAGCGGGACTGAGAAGAAAGTAGACCAACAACTTTGCTAGGCAGAGTTTTTTTTTTTTTTTTTTTTTTTTTACACTCCCGTTGTTCTTTATTTGAAGTCGGCGGCGGTGAGGGCCTGGACCATGCTGGTGCCCTCGCTGAAGCGGGTGCGGAAGATGCGGTTGGCGTTCTGGAACATGCCGTCCTTGAGGGACACGACGATGAACTGCGAGCCCCGGAAGCGCGTCTTGATGAGCCGGCCGATGTTTTGCGTGTGCGACAGGTCCAGCGCCGCGTCCACCTCGTCCAGGATGTACATGGGTGCCGGCTTGAACTGCAGGAGCGCCATGATCAGGGACAGCGCCACAAGTGATCTGTGTTTGTGTAATTAGCACTGCAAAGTCGATTGGGAGTTGGGGCTTGTGCGTTGATATCTCGAGTATGTGATAAGAGGGAAAAAAAGAGAAACTCACCTTTGACCACCGCTCAACTCGGTCAAGCTCTGCTTCCATACCTTGCCGAGACAGACCTTCACCTCCAGACCTTCGTTGATGGTCTTGCCCTCGGGCGGGTCCAGCTTCGCGAAGCTGCCACCAGGTAACAGCTCGGAGAAGATCTGACCAAAATCGCCGTTGACCTTCTCCCAAGTTTGCAGAAGAGCTTTCTTCTTGTAGTCGTCGAGACTGATGATAGTCTCCTCGATCTTGCGCTTATCGCGGATCACCGTCTTCATCATGTGCTTGAGGGATACCTCTTTCTTCTCAACGCTGTCGATCATGTTCATGACCTTGGGGTTGATTTTCTTCTTCATGCCCTGGAACCGGTCCGTGAGCGTCTTCAGCGTCGCCTTGCACTCCGTGATGTTCTGACCCTTGAAGTCGTACGGCGTCCCTGTGCGGCCAAAGTTATCCTTCTCTTCCGCGATCCAGTCGAATTCCTTCTCCATGTTCGCAACGCTTTGCGTGGCGTGTTGCTGTTCTTTGTGGAATTTGTCGACTGTATGGCTCAGCTTTTGCTTCTCGAGGCCTTCTTCGGTAATCCTAGCGTTCTTTGATCGAATTGCTTCCTCCAAAGCGCGAAGTTCATCGTCGAAACCTGTCAGCTTGGCTCTTTCGTCGTCCAGCTCTGCCTGAGCGAGATCGTGGGTATCTTGTAGGCGCGATTGTTTCGTAACAAGATCTTCGATCTCCGCCTGCTGGGATTTGATCGCCAGTTCGACTTCTTGCAACTGCTCCCTGGCGGCGGCAAGATCTCCTGAGACCTGTTCCGAGTCTAACTGAGCGCTTTGGAGCTCCTTCTGGAGAGACTTGACGACACCAGAATTCGTAGCCAACGTGGCTCGGAGTTCGTCTAGGGAAGACTGAAGCTCTACGAGTTTCGAGTCCTTGTTGTTCTCAAAATCATTCATGTCTTTCTCTATCCTCTTGACATCAGCGCTAGCTTCGGCTTGCCTTTTCTTGGCGTTTGCGCTATTATTCTTTAGCTGGACGATCGTCTCCTTCATATTCTCGACTTCATGGATGATCGAGGAAGAAGAGTTGCCGCTGATCTGTTCTTCCGCGAGTTTAACCTCGTGCGCCTTAAGGTCGAGTTCTTGCTTGATCTTTCGAGCCTGGTCGAGTTTGGACTTTTCTTGCGAGATCCTGGACTGGAGCTCCTGTAGAGAGGCCTCGGTCTCTTTCAGCTGGCGGTTGAGGTCGTTTAGTTTCTGTAGAGTAACAAGTACGCCGCTAGAGTTCGGCGAACTTCCACCAGACAGCGTACCCGACGGGTCGTACGCATCACCCTCGAGGGTGATGCTCCTCGTGTGCACATTCGGATCAAACGTCACCCTCTTCGCAGTCTCGGAATCTTCACATACCAAGGTATTAGCGAAGATGGACTCCATCGCCGCTGATACTTCGTCATCGTAGCCTATAAGAGATAAGGCTAGGTCAACCTTTCCGGGAGCGATCTTCTGAGCCGTGGCAATTGCTTGAGCCGACGCTTTGAACACTAAGATCTTGTTCAAAGGAATAATAGTGACTCGCTTCCGCAACTTGCCGCCCTGGAGTAACTGTGTTGCTGTCACTTGGGTATCGACGACGACCTGGTAGAGGCGGCCACCGGCACAGATTTCCAACGCAGTGCCTGCTCGAGTATGTTCCTTGTCGAGAGTAAAGAGCTGTGCGACTAGGCCTTTGACCTTTGAGCGATCGAAATTGGGAGTCGGATTGGCGTAGTTAAAATCGATGTTAGCAACTCTGCGTTTGAGGGCGTCAGCCTCTTGGCGCAAGCCCCTGATCTTCTGTTGCAACAACGATTCCTGCTTGTACATTTCCTCCTCCTGCCCTGGCTCGAAACCCAGCTTTTCAAGATGGGCCTGGAGTTTCTGCGACTGGGCCTTGAGGCCCTCGAGGTCTTTCAGCAGCCCAGCGTTCTGCTCTTTGGCCTTCTTAGCTCGAGGCTCTTCCTCCTTGATCCGCTTCTCAAGATGAGCGATCTTGAGTTTGGCCTGCTCCTGTTCAGTAGCAGCAGATGCTACGCGGTTTTTTGCGTCTTGCAGCTGGCCTTGGTAGCCGCTTTCTTGCCCTTCCTTGGATGCAACACCGGTTTGCAGTGTTTGAAGCAGTTCTTCTTTCGACTCAGCTTCTCGGGTTTGTTTTTCGTTGTCCTCCTTTGCTGCGTCGTATTTGGCCTTGATCTTCTCGTAGGCTTTCGTCTTTTCCTTCAGTGTCGCCTCTAGCTCGGCAACGTTCTTCTGGACAGAGGCATTCCGCTCCTCCTCCTCGGCCTTGCTAGACTTCTTCAGGTCCATGACGGTGGCCAGTCGGACCAGCTCGTTAGAGTGCTTCTTGACATCGTCCTCCAGCGCCTGGGCCTTTCCTCCTTTCCTGAGCTCCTTATCTCTTTGCGCCTTTACTCCCTTGAGGTCTTCCTCGAGGTGAGATATCTCGCTCTTGAGCTTGGCAGCAGAGTCTTCGAGGTTCTTTTGTCGCTGCTTCTTGTTTTCCAGGTCTGTCGCAGATTGTTGGAGCCGTTCTTGGTATCTGAGGTAGTCATGAGCGACTACTACCCTCGTCAATCGCTCGAGGTCGTTCTGCGTCTGTTGGAAGTCCAGGAAGGCTCTCTTCTCTGTCCGTAACTTCTCAAGCTTGGGCTCGATTTCGTCGCGCAGTAGTTCTGTGATCTCCTGCAATTTCATCTCCTTTTTCCCCATTGTCTTTATGGCTTTGTCCCTGCGGTCTTCGAACATCCTCGTTCCAGCGGCTTCTTCGATCATGGCGAGGATCTCGACCGCTTTCATGTTCAGAACCTTGGTGATCCGGCCCTGCATGATGAGGAAGTTGGGATTGTTGATATTTAACTGTACGGATTGGAAGAGGTTCTGGACCGTCTGTTGTTGGGCTCGGTGTCCGTTGATCAGATATTTCGAGGTTCCTCCGAGGACGATTTGCCTGGTTACGCTGATGGTGGCGTACTCTTCAAACCCGATCGGCGACTTCTGCTTGTCTCGGTTGTCGAACACGATGGTCACGCTCGCCTTCGTAACGCCCGCTTGTCCGCGCTTGTATATAAGATCCTAGAAACGGTGGTCAGAGCCTGTGGAGGGACGTATCGAAGTGCGCTTTTCCTTCCGTACCTGTAGGTTCTGGGCGCGAACTGTGGACATGTTGGTGATACCCAGGACGAAGCAGATGGCATCTAGAATGTTAGATTTCCCAGTACCGTTCAAGCCGGTAATGGAGTTGAAGCTCTCGTCCCTGCGCGACATTAGTCTTGGGCATGCGACGCAAGATATGGCCATTGTTTACTAACCATCCTGATATGACCGTTCGTACGGCATAGGATTTGAATCCCTTTTGAAGCAAGTCAGCGGATGATAGTTATAGTGTTTTCTGAACAAACATACGTCTATTATCACCTCCGTAACCCTCATATTGGCGAAAGCGACTGAATCGGCATGTATGTTGGTGATGTTGTTTTCTGCCCAAGGTTAGGTACCTACGACATGTGTATTTTTATTGCTAAGTCGGCGCAAGTTAAAGGGTCGTTGCCGACGCGATCTGACTTGGAGTCAACAAAAACAAACTAGGCGGGCTAGACGGCTTGTGAGTGGCTGTAGATCACTTAAGGTGGGGTACCAGCAATTACTCAATACTCAACCGCCAGCTTCCACCAGCAGCCCGCCAGTCAGTCTGCCAGCCCCGCCAGCCCTGCCTGCCCAGCTGCCCAGCCGGCTTACCAACCAGCTTGTACCTCCTCAGCAGCTGGAAGGCTAGGAGGGTGCCGGTATTAGGTGTTGGGCCCAGGTATTCGGGCAACGGAAACCCTGAAAAGCGTCCCACGCACCCCTTGGTCCCCCTAGGCACCTAATGTACCTTTTGTGCTAGCAGGTTGTAGCTCCGGCAGCGCTCTAAGGAACTCGCTAGAATCAGACAATCAGCACGCGACTCCCGAGTCCCGATAACTTGTCGACGCCAGATCCCGTTTCCCGTTTTAGACGTCATCTTGGCCTCATTTCACACAGAATTACTCTGCCAGTTCTTACGCAACCTCTCCTTTTTCAGGTCATTTATCTCTTTTTGTTCTCTAACAAGGTCCGGAAGATCAACGTCCTTGACTGGGAACCGTTACATTCTAATTCAGGCCCCATGGCGGATGAACAAGTATCACTTACCTCCCTAATCCTAATAGTCGTCCTCGGCGGTCTCGTCATTCGCTACCTGTTCTTCTCGCCGCCAGCAGCCCCGACTGCACCGCGACCGGCACGAGATGCCCAGTCGGCGTCGAGGGCCAGAGAGGCCATGGTGCAGAGGATACAAGAGATCTGCCCCCACGTCGACCGGCGGACCATCCTGTGGGATTTCCAGCGTCACGGCGGACACGTCGCGGGAACCGTAGAGAGGATATTATCAGGGCAAATAGAAGCTGTAAGTTTTTGCTGAGACGCGCTCTTGCGACGCCTGTTGGCGGCATGAGCCATCAGCAGAAATATGTCAATCTGTACTAATTGCCGCTTGTGTCGCAGCCCCCCGTTACGTTCCAACCGCCGCCTCTCCCAACTCCAAGTCCGTCCTCGACAGCGCAAACACAGCCCGTCAAGGCGCCGCCTAAGCCTGCTGAGCCGGATCTGATCACGCGGTACAAGCTACAGAACAAGGTCCAGGCCGACGGCGAGAGCGAACCCGCGGCAAAGACCAAGGCGTGGAGCTCGAATCGGGATGAGAGGCAGGCCACTCTCCAGCGAAGACGAGACGATATGATCCTAGCAGCGAGGAGAAGGATGGAGGCCACGATCGCGGCCGAGAAAGCCGCCAAGAAGGCTCAGCAATAATGTCCAACGCCCGGCTCTTGGGGAGTCGAAGACGGGCCGCGTAATAATCATCCCATGTTGTACACGAATTGTATATGTTGAGGAGCTATCCTCGTATCAGTGGTGCTTGGTCCACTACGTCCATAGAATGCGCGAGGGATAATACACGCCAGCGCATGGGTTCGAGACAAATTCCGCAAAGGTGTACTGAGGCGGTACTGTCAAAACACGTTTCGTGAATTTGAGAGCGGTTTGCATACTCTTTTGCTTTTGAAGATAGCGACTAGACAGTGATTCCTTAAGCCTATCCATATCGTCTATTCAGCTCGTGCTCTCTTGCCTATTTCTAATGCACCCCTTTGTAAGTCTTGTGGAAATGGTGTGAATGAAATCAAAGATGATCGCTATGCCTTATATCCATCCGCCTGCCAACCTGGTCTATCAGAAAATGCAAATTGCCTGTCATGCCATGTCATGTCTCATTTTTGCCTCTGCTCGATCAAAAGCAGGCCTTGTCCAATACCGTCGTGGATCCCGCCGGCGACACCCTCCAGCGTCCATGCGGCTATATCAGAAACTGCTTTACCAAATTTCCCATCGCTCATGGCACAGACTAAGGCATAGAATGTCAGCATCAATGCCGAGTAATGGACGGCTCCTCAGAACCAGCAACGTAACAAAAGGGTGAGGGCGAAATGGACTCACTTCTTTCACCTAAGGCACTGCTGTGCTTGCCGAAAGCCGTAGCGAACGTAACTCCGTGTGAGACGATATGCTGGGAGACGTTATATTGACGCTCAAAGTCGGCGCCAGCACGGATGATAAGTGCCAGAAACGAGAGGAGGAAGTACAGAAAGAGGACGACGACGGCGACAGAGCCTTGGACAGCTGAGCGCAGAAACCTCTTGGCCCTGTCAGAAGGTGGCCGTGGCCATCCGGGTGCTCCTGGAGGCGCCTCGAGCTGGGCGTGAAGGCCGATGGGGACGCAGCCGTTCGGGAGCGCGCGCCGGATGACGGCGAGCTCGTAGTTGTCCATGTCATCCGGAAGACCCTTCAGCATGTACGCCACGCCGTCGATATACGACTTTCTCGCAAATGCTAGGTCTGCCGTCTCGCGGGAGGCGGAATTCTGCAAGAAGGTCCCTAGGAGATAGGAGCATCAGCAACGATGCCGCTCATCGCTTAGACAAGGCAAGATTCCAGAGGGGCCGTACCTTGCTCAGCGTACCTCCACTTGACCCCCGAATTCGTGTTTGAGATGATCTGACCGGGGCCGGGATTCTTTGCCAGTTCCAGCTCAAGAGGGCCACTAGCGACGCTCGACGCTGTGGTAGCGCACTCTTGCAGCTCGACGACCGAACTGTCGGTACGCTTGACGACGGCCTGATCTGCACTCCTCTGTCGCTGCGTAGTCAGGAGCCGAGAAGACAAGATGGATAAACTCTTGGACCGGCGGAGCAGCTGGAAGTCCGGTATTCGCGACTGGACTGATGTGGGAAGCATATTGAATACGACGATAGGCATATTCTGTTCCATCTCCATGCTTGCCGCGTCTCTCCTTCACTCGTGTGCGGTAGAGCTCCAAGCAGTTCAGGTTCCCCGTGCGGGTACGTATCAGCAAAGACGACCAGGAAGAGATGGGGACCTGGCAGAGGAGAATCTAGGTTCGGTCTGAGTCTGAAAGCTTGGGGAGAGAGAGAGAGAGAGAGAGGTGTACGAAGTAGATATAGCTGCATATACCTTAGGTACCTAAGGGATATATATATATTTATGCATCTATCTACGGTCCAAGTCTAGACCCTTCCCACATACACCATAAGATTGAAAGCAAAGGTCAGGAGTACCTTATGTAGTAAATGCGGCATGTATTTTCTTTTTCAAGGGTCCCCCCTTTGTCGGATATCAGCCACCGCCAGTCACCGTTACCGCATGGCCAAGGGTTCAGGTCCCACCTTTCACATGCAACCCGACACTGGCAGTACTTGCTGACAGTACACCCGTGCTTGTCATTCACTTCTGTCGCTTGTACTGTACAGTTCTCTGTTCCGTACATCAACCATGGCTGATACAGCAAGAGTAGACATACCGACTTCTTGTCTTTGTTCTGGCGGGAGCAGTCCGATCTCGGCTTTGACGTGCGAGATGATGTGCCTCCTTATCAAGTATCATGTGCAAAGGGGCCAGGCAGATAGCGTAGGGAGACCTGAAGATACGGACGCTCTGTCTTAGGCTGCTCGAATTCGGACCTGTCAGCTCCGCCCTAGCCTGCCTCTAAGTATGTACACTTGTACCTACATGTAGGTAGAGATCTGTACCTAAGGCATTGATCACGTCCATAGGAGGTAGCTCTAGGTAATGAACTCACCGGTACTAGATAGAAACCCACAGGTTCAGGTGAGACAATGAAATAAATTCACATGATATCATCTCCTGAAATTCTACAAATTTATATCATACCTCCGTCATGTCATATGCCGATATACGGATAATACATACACGATGCCAAAGCATAATGTCGACATTGTGCCCCTGGTGGGGGTTATTGTGGGTAGAGGAATATGACCGTATCGATATCTCGCTATCAGACTAATCTCACTAAGAGACTATCAGACCATCGGACATCTACAAGTGGGGGTTTGCAGTGGACCTCCCATTGGCTGATTCGGTGCTAGTAAGAGGAAAAAAAAAAAGAGAAGGAAAAAAAATTTCGATAAGATACGCAATTCGCCTTCACCACGCGCCTCAATTTTTTATCTCATACCTAGTTGTGCGAGAACTGAGAACTTGACCCAATTCCTGCTTCTTGTCTTGTCTCGTCTACCGGTACTTCTCGAGGCATTGAGGCAAGGACTTCTCGTTACTGCAATGTTCAGATCTTCCCTACAGCGGCATGTCCGCGTGGGCAATCAAGCCCGTCAGCTCTCAGCTTTTGCTTCTCGACAGCTTCGCTCCCAGCCTCTCATAGCATCGCATCAAGCATGGCCGCAGCCGGGCGTGCGGCTGCAATCTCTGAGACAGGTCGCCCTGCGCTTCTATTCTGAGGGTTCTGCTGCGGCGAGCCCTCAAATAGAGACCCGGGAGTCGTCGTCTCCGCCCGAGACGGTTACCAAGTTTGCCGACTTGACGAGGCTGGGTGTCAATCAAGCCATCGTGCAGGCCATTACGGACGATATGGGATATGAGACCATGACCGAAGTTCAATCCAAGACCATCAACCCGGCACTGAAGGGAACCGACTTGTGAGCAGACCGGCATAACCCGCTTCTCTGACTTAGTTGCTAACGCACCCAGGGTCGCACAAGCCAAGACTGGAACGGGCAAGACCTTGGGTTTTCTCGTACCTGTCTTTCAACGTATCTTGGAGGTTAACCCCGAACTGGCCGATCGGAGGCTTCGCCGGAATGCCAGTGCTGACGACATACGTGCCATAATCATGTCCCCGACCCGCGAGCTTGCCGAGCAGATTGGCGTCGAGGCGAAAAGGCTAGCGCAGCACACGGGCATCGTCGTACAAACTGCCGTTGGCGGGACGAGGAAGAGGGAGAGTCTCTACAAGATGCAGCGGGAGGGCTGCACTATACTCGTTGCAACCCCAGGCAGGCTTCAGGACCTCCTGACAGATCCCGAATCCGGCATTGCTGCGCCAGACCTCGAGGCTTTTGTGCTGGATGAGGCCGACCGCATGCTAGACGTTGGATTCGCCGACGATATCCGCGACATCTTGGAGCTGCTCCCGCCCAGTAGCAAGGTTAATCGTCAAACCCTCCTATATTCAGCCACCATTCCTCGAGACGTTGTCAGTCTGGCCAAGAGCATGGTCAACACCAAGAACTTCGAGTTCGTTCAGACCATCGACCCCAATGCGACCCCAACCCACGAGAGTGTTCCACAACATCTCGTAGCAGTTACAGGCTATGAGAATCTGCTCCCATCTGTCATGGAAATTGCGGACCAAGCCATTGCCAAGGCTCGACAGGATAGCTCAGCGCTCCCGTTCAAGGCGATCCTATTCTTTAGCAACACGGCCACCGTCCAGTTCGCGAACAAAGTTCTGAAAAGGACTCGTCTAGCTGATGAAATACCGATAGGGGAGATCCATTCCAAACTATCGCAATTCGAGCGCACCAGAAGTGCCGAGTCATTCCGACGCGCCCAGACAGGGTTGCTTATCTCGTCGGATGTGACTGCAAGAGGAATGGATTTCCCCAACGTCTCTCACGTTATTCAGGTCGGACTGCCACCTGACAGGGACCAGTATATTCACCGTGTCGGCCGAACAGGTCGTGCCGGGAACCCTGGACAGGGTTGGCTTCTCTTGGCCCAGGACGAGATTTCAGAGGCGCGAGAACGACTTCCCGGCTTACCTATCAAGCCCAACAATAGCATCACAGCTGCAAAGTTTCAACTTGGCCAAGACGAGAATGTTCCGGAATCATTCGAAGAGGTCTCGAAGGCGTATGCGCGCGTTCCGAGAAGTTCTTTCCAGTCGGTATACAACGCTGTGCTTGGCCAGAAGCTCGGTAGAAGAATACAAATAGACGACGTCGTAGCACTTCTAAACGCCTGGTGCATGAACGGTCTCGGCTGGTCCCAACCACCCGCCATAGCACCGAGCTCGGCAAGAAAGCGCGGACTAGACAGAGTACGTGGGATCCGGTTAGGTTATGACCAGGAAGACGACAGTGCATTCGACGCCAGATCTGGTTTCGTCGGCCGAGATGACGATTTCTCGCGAGGCGGTGGACGAAATAATAGCGCCCCACGGGGCTTTGGAGAAGATAACAGTTTCTCGCGGGGCGGTGGACGAAGTAACAGTTTCTCACGGGGCAGTGGACGAGATAACGGTTTCTCACGGGGCGGTAGACGAGACGGTGGACGGTTCGGCGGTGGGCGAGGCGGTTCCGGCCAGTTCGGCAACAGGCACCAAGCTTCGTTCTAGAAGCATCGCGACGTTTCTCAACAGCAGGCGGAAGGGCTTGGTTCCTGGCCTTGCCGCTTCGCGATAGTCTCCTCCAATGTGTACTACATATTTGTTGGGGAGTCGACCGATCCCAGATGCACATGCACCAGGACGGCGAGGCATGTGTATCACGAACACAGGCCGGCATAGGCAGCGCGTAAAGGCTATAATACGGTAGATCTGCATTTCCGGCTTCAGCGGAGTCAGGGGGGTTTCTTTGCTGGGTCTACAAAACTTTCCCCCCTTCCTCCCTCGTTCTAAAAGTACGAGGTAGGTAAGGCATACGCGGCGTTGAAGGACGGCGGTCTATCGAAAGGGTCGTTGCCGCTTTGAAAATCTCGACTACTTGTACTATAGGGCAAAATGAAGAAGGACGTAATGCACAATGAAAAAAAAAGGGAGCATCTTTGAGACTTCAACTTGGCTCGTATGCACTCTCCTAGCCGTGACCCTGTCGTTCTACGTAAGTCCTCAAGCTTAAAGCCCCTTATTGCTCCGATACCCAAGGTCAGCTCTTGATGACATGTAGACACGTCTATTTACGTAGATAATGAACTCTTTTCTTGTCGAACATCTATCAGCACTATAGGTAAAGCCTCTCAATGCTTGCAACTAACTCAAGATGACTGTATACGATTTCAGGTGTAAGGTAGATGGTATCAGTAACGAGTTCCCCTTGACAGCCTCCCTGAACGCCTCCCAATGCAATTAAACCTTTGCGTTTCTTTATATATACCTTAGGTAGGTATATATATATTTCTCTTCTCAGACCAGTGCCTCTCTTGTCATTTGTCCTCGAACATCTGTTTTTTTCTTTCCTTTTTCTTTCACGCACCCTGCAGCAGCCTATTCGCGTCCCACAGCAGCACCCTCTCGTCCCAGCCGACGGAGGCGACCCAGCCGCCGGCGCCGAAGAGGCACCAGTCGACGCCAGTGGCGAACTCGGTGTGCCTGTTCATGACGCCGAGCTGGATGCCGGGCCTGCATGCGGCGGGAAGCTGCTGCTGGTGCTGCTGCTGGGGCATGGTGGAGCCGTCGGTCCACAGGCGCACCGTCATGTCGTAGCTGGCGCTGACGAGGACGTCGCGGGCGTGGGGGCTCCAGGCGAGGCGGCGCACGGCGTACTCGTGGCCGGCCATGAGGGAGGCGGGGCCGGCGGCGGGGCTGCGGACGTCGAAGGTGCGGATCGCCTTGTCGACGCCGCCCGTCGCGATCACCGTCTGGCTGTACTTGTTCCAGTCGTGCGTCAGGACCTCGGCCGGCGGCGTCGGCGGACCGCCGGGCGGCGCCACGTGCACCGGGATCTTGGCCGTCAGGTGGTACTGCGCGCTCACCGGCGTCCGCAGGTCGAAGATGCGCAGGTGCGAGTCCGTCGACACGGCCGAGATGATGTGCGGGTTCGACGGGCAGTACGACGTGCTGTACGTGCAGTTGCCCACCGGCAGCGTCTTGAGCGAGTCTCTCCTGGCTGGCGACCACTGTGCGGGGCTGTTTAGCATAATTCTTTTCCTCCCCTTGCAGCACGCAAGTAAGGGGTGGTATGCATACGATCTTGATGGTCCCGTCCCACGAGCTAGACGCAAAAGTGTCCTTGGTGACGGGACTCCAGGCGACCGAGAACGTCTCCCGCTTGTGCTCGTGGAAGTTCATGACGGGGAAGTCGTTGACGTTGAGGTCGTAGAGCTTTATCGAGCCGTCGCCGCAAGCGACGAGCAGCTGATTCTCGTTGATCTCGGACCAGGCGAGGTCATACTGGGCGTCATTCGTGTCGAAGCTGGACGGATCACCTTTTTTAGTCTTTATTATTTTGTTATGCTATATACCTACCTGAGGTATATATAAGAAAAGCAATTTTCAATAGCTTACGTCTTCTCGACTCTTACGCCTTGCGGACCCAACCCGAGGCAGAACACGCGGCCGTTCCCCACGATGCCGTAGTTGGCGGCGGACGCGACCGCTATGCGCGAGTCGTAGTAGGGCGAGTACTTGACGGCGTAGGAGTTCCAGCCGGGCGTGCGGAATTCCAGCATCGAAGCCATCCTGCTCTAGAGAATATGTACAAGCAAGCTGGGGACTGACTGGCCGGTGCTCGGCGACTTTAGAGCTGCTGTCGCGTGGGAAGCCGGACCGCTCGCTCGGCTCGACATTCAAGCTCGGGAAAATGACGATAGAATGCCAAGACGTGGGGCTTTTTCGGCTCCAAGGGCGATTAGTGGGGCATGCATGTGAGAAGGGCGCTATGTACATTTGTACTTCGTACCGTCCCTGAAACTTATCCCTGTAACGAGTCACTGCTCAACTTCTATTCCGCTATTCTAAGTGGCCGAGTCGTATATATCTATCCTACGACTCCGACTTTTACGAGTCTTGCTGGTGGTCTCTAAAGGAAAAGGGAACGAAGACAAACCCTGACGATGGCTTATGATATTATAGCACCTCCAGAATCCCGGGTTTCTCTCTATAACGCACAGCATGGATGCATTCCTGAAAGGAACCAAGCGCAAGTCATCTGTCCTAGAAGAGTTGCCTCTGGACGATGACAACGAGTCAACGGACGTAAAATTGGCCATCCTATCGTCACTACATAGCAATGCTAGCCAAGAGGTCCTGCTGGAAGCACTCTTAGCCCACGATGGCTCTGTCAAAGCGGCTTCTCTTTCTCTAGCTGAGGATCGAGCCGGGTCACCCAAGAAGCAGCGTGGCAGTGTCACTATTGGCCACCAAACCTCGCTGAAGCTATTCGCTTCTAAGTCATCGACTGAAGGACGGCCCATGTCCCCTAAGAAAGCAAAGACGGCTTCTAAGAAGGGAGCTACTCTTCACCTATATGATCCAGAGGACATAGCCGAGCACACGCCTTGCAGTATCATCCACAATTTCTTACCGCAAGATGAGGCCAACGACCTTCTCAGGGAGCTGCTAGACGAGTCAGACACGTTCGAGAAAATCAGCTTCAAGTTATTCGACAACGTCGTCCAAAGCCACCACACCTCAACCTTCTACGTAGGAACGGAAGCCGAGATTAACACGCAGAAGCACGACTACTTCTATAATGGAGCCCGAATGACCAACGTTCGGCGTATAACGCCCCAGCTGCTCCGAGTAAGGCCGAGAGTCCAGGAGGCGGTAAACAAGGAAATCCAAACCCGCATCAAGACTCGCTATCCCGGTGGCCGAAAGCTCAAGTATCAATCTCCAGACCCGTGGTCGCCAAATTGCGCTTTTGTAAATTGTTACAATGGACCGCAGGAGAACGTTGGATATCATAGCGATCAGATGACTTATTTGGGACCCCGTACTGTAATCGGCTCCCTCTCGCTAGGGGTAGCACGGGAATTCCGTGTTAGACGAGTTATGCCGAAGGACCCCGAAAACAGCAGCACAGACGATCCCGATGCCGAAGGTCAGATCGCCATACACCTCCCTCACAACTCCTTGCTCGTCATGCACGCCGAGATGCAGGAAGAGTGGAAGCACAGCATTGCGCCGGCCCAAGCGATCGATCCTCACCCTATAGCCGGGAACCGCAGGATAAACGTCACGTATCGCGACTACAAGAAGATGTTCCACGCAAGATACACGCCCAGGTGCAAATGCGGTATACCTTCGGTGCTGAGAGTCGTCCAGAAGAAGAAAGAAAACCTGGGGAGATATTTTTGGATGTGCCATGGCGGCAACGTGCCCGACAAGGAGAACTGCTCGTTCTTCCAGTGGGGCGACTTCGACGACGACGGAAATCCCAGCTGGGATAAGTCTCGATACAAGAAGGCTACCTAGAGCGGTGAGATTTCGTACGTGTCAGGCTTAGTTTCTCAGGATATTCAGGAGGTTTACCTCGACACTCACGTGTTTCGTAAAATATTACGGGCTGAGCTGTAGGGAAGTGCAAATCAAGCCGCATCGCGGGATGATAGTCGACGATGGCATCTTTTCTTGTCATTGGGCTGGACCTGAGTGGAGGGCTATCTGATTCCGGGTCCAAATGAGGGTAGGAAAGGAAACCTCTCGTTACCAAATTCCTATCCCCGTCCTGCATTCTCGATGCTCGCGGTCTACGGCTCCACATAGGCCGGCTTGATAGCATCGTAGCCATCGAATTGCTCCACATTCAAGTCCTTCACATTCAGCTCATCGACAAGCCTCACATTGATCTGCTTTGTCTTCATCATCCATCTGACGAACTGCTGCCCCTCTTGGGGCATCTGGCCGACCTGCTCCTCGGTGATGGGTTGTACCGGGTTGTACACCGGCACGCCGCACGTCCTGCAGAAACCCTTTCCGAACTTCCTGCCGCCGAACAGGTAAACTTGAAGGTTCTCCTCACCCTCGACGCCAGCGGCTTCCTTGGGTGGGGAGACATAGACGGCTCCTTGCTGCGACCCGGTTAACTCAAAGAAGTCACTCCAGGAAGTTTCGGTGGGGTGCCGACACCTACCCTGATGCAAATACTGCAGTTACACTCGATGATCCTCTCGGCAGAGGACTTGTCGAGCGGCTTCGATCTGAAAGCTACCCTGAGGGCGCCGCAGTGGCAGCTGCCAGTGTACAGCCGTCCTCCCTCGATAATGTCTTTCGGTTCCGGCCCCGTGTACCTTGGCGGCACGTAAGCGGGGCCGAGAGTTTGTCCATTGATACTGCGAGAGAGGGAAGATTGTCAACCCGCATACTTGGAATGGTGGGGAAAGGGGTATCACTCACGGAAACTTTTCCACTTTCCACACGTCTATACCTTGGCCATGTTGGATCGACCGGGCCTAGGTCGATGTTAGATTGTTGCTTTCACCATAGCCTACCTTTGTCTTTCTGGATGCCGAAAGGAAATTTGACAGCTTACGTTGACCGAGCGGATGGTCTGCGTCCCCTCGCCAGATCCTATAATTCCCTCGATGGAGAGCTGGATTCCGCATGTAGAACAGAACTATTTCATTCCTAGCGTTTAGCGGAACAGGGCACCATCATCGATCTGCTTTGCCTAGCTTGGGAGTTCAGGGTGGACTAGCCTTGTGGAGGAGATTCTTCTTTCCGAAGGTGTAGCTGGTCAAGGTATGGGGATCCCCCTTGACGAAGCGGATGTCGTCTTCCTTGTACGAGAGCCACAAGGTGGCCCTCTTGTAGCAGTAGGTGCAATTACACTCGCCTACCTTGGGGTTCACCGCCGCTTTCACTTCGTATACGTAGGCGCCACAGTGGCAGCTGCCGCGGTACATCTTCATCTGATCGGCCATCTTGATGAGGAATGAAGTTTGCGGTTTGGTGAATGGGGAGCTTGATACTGGGATTGGACTGGAGATTGTATATAGAATACGTCGAGCTGATGAGCGTGACCGATCACATCCTGAAAGAAGAGCCAGCTCGAGCCTTATATATATATTAAAGGCCTAACCTAGGTATATATAGTTGCACGTGTAATTTGGCCGAGACACCTGCATTACTCCAATGGAAATACAAGCTGTCTATCATCGGCGACCGCTTATTCCCCGAACGCCGCCCAAGCCATGACTCTCATCGGGACCCTAGAAGGAGCGCAAAAGCGGCGTAGCTAGACCGCTTGGCTCTCGCTCCTATTCCGAATTAAGCTATCGCAAGCCGGACCATCGGATTACCAATGATTTCTCAGGGTTGCAATATATAGAACACCCCCAGTTCACGTCAGTCAACTCGGGCTCGCGCGGCCGTTGTTTGAGCGCGATTTGCTCTAGTCACGCTGTCAGGTGACGGGGTCGGGTTGAGTCAAGCAATCCTCTGCGTAAATTTTGCAGCGGATCAGTAGCTATATGCATGCGGTGAGATATTAGACATGGCCGAAATCAGTCATCTCACAGCCGCATATGTATACGGTGAACTTCCCTGTTTGCGAGGAAGAGGAGAGGAAGAGAATCGACGGGCTCGTGCCCAAATTGCAAAAAATGGACTGTCTTTGCCTTCCTCCTTACGTCTTAACGAACATTGCCAATCACACAGACGGTCGTGAAAGATGCTGCGGTCGATTCGAGACAACAAAGAAAATGCCCTTCTGTAAGTTGACAGCTTCTGAGGGGCCGTCGTCGAGAACCAAGGAAATTGGCCGCTACTGCAAGGCCTGACACAGCCCTTGTTGACACTTCAGTCGACCTCGGCCAATCAACAATCATTTGTGATTTAGACAGGCCTATGGACGCAGTCTGAATGGAGAGGGAACGAAAGACGTGTGATGTGGAATTCATGTCCCAAACAGAAAAGATCGAGTGGGAAAGCCCTCCATATTTCATGAGGAAGGACTTCTTCGTATTTGGTGGACGAAATAACGGCAAGAAGCGATTAGATAAGACGAGTAGGACAGGGGGAGATGAGCAGCTAAGGTAGCCCAGCCAACCTCGCAGATTGCACTATTCTATCTCGTACGTGCGATACGGCACGATGCTGAACATTGGCGCCTTACCTGCTGAGCCTCGATATTCTACTTTCTAGAATCGCACGGTAGTTGGAAGTGTCTTGTTTCTTTGGTTATCCCTTTTTGGCAAGTCAAGACTGAAATACACGTTGTTCTAAATGATGGTGCCTTTTCGGATTTGATGTTGGGCACCTATTGCGAACCCCCGCGCGATTACTACGACGAAGACCTTGTACGAACACGAACGGAGCATCACGACGGCAACGACGACGGTCGCAACGGAGCGGTGATAGCATACGATAGCGCATACATTCCTATACGAAGCAGACGACTTGTACATCACTTTACGATATCCTGCTTTTCCCAAAGCGAATCAACCGAGTAGGCAGCCGATGCCACCCCCAATACCCCTGCGCGTCTTCGCGCGCGACGCCCACGCCCTTCTCGACACACCGTCATCTAAGCTGCTGCCGTCGTCGCCCACAACAACAACTACGCTCGCGCATAAGCTCCGGGACCTCGCATCCCGGACGCTCCTGCCGCGGCTCGCAACGGACGTCAGCACGGTGCCCGAGGGCTACGGGCGGACGCCCAGCGGGCCGCAGCCGGGCGTCGTGGTGGGCATCGTGCTGGGGTCCATCGCGGGCTTCGTGCTGCTGCTGCTGGTCGTGTACTGGTGCGTGAACCTGGGCGGCGCCTCGTCGGGCGCCGTCATCGAGGAGGGCTCCGTCCGCGGCGGCACCACCGTCACGTCGTCGTCGGTGCTTTCGTTCCGGTCGCGGCCCCGCGCCTCGCACCGGCACTCGCGGTCGTCCCGCACGTACTCGTCGCCCAGCGGCGCCGCCGCCGGCTACCGTCGTCGCAGTCACAACCGCCACCACAACCACTCCCGCCGCGGCACCGCCACCAAGGAGACCATCGAGATCTCGCGGCGCGAGCGCTCGGCCGGGCCCCCGCCGGCCGCGCAGCACCCCGACGACCAGATCGTGGTGCTCGAGGAGCACGGCGACCGCACGACGACGACGTCCGGGTCGATCCGGTCGCGGTCGCGGTCACGGTCCCGCCCGCCCCCGCCGACGTCCTCGGGCCGCACCGCCGACGACGACGAGATCATCGTCCTCGAGGAGCACAGCACGCCGCCGCGCAGGCCCCGCCGCGACAGCAGGGGCTACCGCCGCGCCAGCGCCGAGAGGCGCAGCAGCGCCGGGTACCGCGACGCGAGCCGTCGGCGCAGCGGCTCGCGGAGGTGACGGGACGGGTTGGGTTTTTTTTGGTTCTCTTGGATCTAATGCATAAGTATTTACCCGCTTGTATCGACGTACGACGAGATGATGAAGGGATAGGGCGATGTATGGGCATTCACTTCGGAGTATAATATAATACGAACATATGGGGGTATTTTCCTGGTTATTTATATGTCATATGTACCCTCTAACATAAGCATGGCGCATGAGGAGGAGAATGAGACATGTATAATATCGTTGACATGCTTTGCCATGTGCCCACTTGGACTTGCGCGATCAGCACAGCCTTCCGTGACATTTCCAAGCTAAGTCCTAGCTTCGACAGCCTTGACCAGATCCGTGAACAGCAGGGGTATTTCCGTGACATTTCAGCTTGCGCAGGTACCGGGCTGTCAAAGTAGCGCGAAGGTAACAGAAGCCGCAACATGGTGACTTCACATGTCAAGCAAGACCCGACATCTCAACACATGACGTCATCACATTTGGTAGCTACTGCCATGCTGAATGTTTACCGGACTGAGACAACTAAAACTTCAACCTAGCCGACTCGTACCTAAACTTAACCTCTTCCTATTTCATCTACCGTGTCTTTATCGAATCAGAGATATCCGTAGCAATTGAGCTCTACTAACATTATCAATTGTTACAACATTACATCACTACTCCAGTTCAACACCAGACGAACTACACGCTTAGCAATGGATTCGCCAGAGAGGGAGGTCGAGGGCGTCATCCGCTCCCTGACGCAGTCGAGCCGCGAGAATCAGCGGAAAGCTCTAGAGCAGTACTTTTTGCCAAACGCCTACTTCGTACATCCCTTCTGCCGCGTCCCGTCGTTCAGTAACGTCAACATCCCACTTACGAACCGGACCGTAAACTCGCTCTGGTTCGTCTTCTTCATCTACCAGTGGTATCACGTCCTGAGCCCCGACATCAAGCTCGGCATCGACTCTATAGGTAAGTCTACATGTGGCCGTAATATCCGTATTCTATAACGTGCATCGTTGACATAACCCGTCTCCCCGCCCAGCCTTCGACAAGCAGCATAACAAACTCTACGTCACCCTCCACCAGACGTTTACGCTGTGGTTCGTGCCCTTCTCGCTGTGGCAGGCCAACGTGAAGCTCGTCACGGTGCTCAACCTCGAGCGCCTGCGCACCGACGCGCACGGCAACCCCGTCGTCGACGAAGATTCCCCGGCACTAGTAAACGGCGACGGCAGGACCAACGGCGTGCTGCCCAGGCGGTACTTCATCAAGGGCCAGGAGGACCACTACCAGATCGAGGACTTTGTCAAGTTCGTCGCACCCTGGGGCGCCTCGGTGCTCTGGCAGCTCTGGCAGCTCTTCGCCACGCTCGTCTGCGCCGTCGGCGTCGCCCTCCTCCGCGAACCGGTCGCCCTGCTCCGCCAGAACATGCTCGGCCGCGACAGCCGCACTATCAAAACGAAAGCGTAGGATGTTTCACTAACCCCGGCTGCCTCCCCCACCAGAACGTTGGCGGTCGCTTCGGGTGCCCTGCCGCCGGCGCACGTGAACGGCCTCGACGGAGCCGGCAGCGACCTCGCAAGTAACAGTACCGACGAAGACATGCCCCCTCTGGTGCCCTTCCTGGACCTATCGGAGCTATCCCCCAAGCATCCGAATACCGCCCCGTCTGCATCTTCGCGAGACAAAAGAAGGCACTTACAGATAATGACCCCTAGCAGGCTCTTGGCGGGTGTAATCTCGACCAAAACACCGATCGAAACCTCATTTTAAACTTGTCTTTGTGCTCTGGCGCGTTCGAGAGCGTCTGCATGGAGAGAGGGGAGCTTGACGGAGACTTCTGTGGTCGACAGCGACGAGGGCACGCGTGAAATTGCGGTGCCGTGTGCCGAGTGATTTGTCTTGCTTTTCGGCGTGGCTTGGAACGGGATTGTATATAGCTAGGGCTTGTTCATAATAAGAGTGGGAGGCCTGGGAGAAGTGCTCGCGTACGGGTGAGGCTACGCTCGTTCGCTACTTGCTTGCCTGCATACCTGCCTCCTAGCTAGAGGCACGGGTGGAGTTACCAGCGTTTGCGTGTTGAGGAAATCGGCTGCTAGGTGCATAATGCATCGTGTCTCTGTCTCTTTCTGAGTTGGTGTGGTCTGTAGGGTCTGCTTCCGGCTGTGTGCCGTTATAAATAGCAATAATTGTCATTGCTCAATTGGATTGGCAACCTATCTGGCGTGGTGACTTGTGAGATTATTGGTTCCGAATATTCAGATTATCAAAATTGGGTTTATATATACCTGTAGGTGTAGGAGTATTTACGCTTCGTTATACAGTGCTTCAGTATGAATACAAAAACAAGGGGCACAGGCAAGCGAATATAGAAATCAGACCCTCAGTTATCCACGGTTAGAAAACAACGCCGGACGAGACGATCATATCAGGTAGAAGAACACGATGGTCGTTTCTCGATTTCTCATTTCTCGTTCAACGAGGGGGTAAGTACCTACTTCAGGTAAAAAGGCTGGTATATATATAGCACGAAGATGTTCATAGTGTTATATGGGCTAGGTCAGGTACCTAAGAATGTATTCATAACAAACCGTGTGCCCCTCCGGCACGGGTATAGATTCGAAAGTCATCATCTCGAATCGATTTGCTCGGCGCACATGGTATCCATATATACCTTATATATAAGGTAGGCGAGTAGGCATATACCTGGGTAGAAGTCGGTATATGTCTCTTTCTTCTGTCGCTAGCCGCCCCCCTGCTGGCCGCCGAAGAAGAAGCCGTCGAAGAGGTCGACCTGCTGGCCGTCGCTGAAGTCGTGGTGCATGCCCTCCCAGCCGAGGCCGAAGCCCATGTCCATCTGGAGGTCCGTGTTGGCCATGCCGTCGGCGCCGGGCTGGTCCTGGATGCCCTGCAGGAAGTCCATGCCCTGCAGATCCGCGTAGTTGATGGCGCCGGGCGTGAAGTTGGACACGGGGGACCTCATCATGTTGAAGTTGGAGCTCCCCGCGCCCGCCTGGAACGGCTGCCCGTGGCTCGACTGCGGCGTCAGGCTGTTCACCGATACCGGAGAGGCGCTGGGGGCGGCCGGGGAGGGCAGGAGCACGGGATCTATGGCCGAGTTGTCGGGGATCGAGGCGCCGTCAGAGATGCTGGCCGTGCTCAGAGTCGACTGCGGCATAGAGCGCATCAAGGTGTACCCGTCTGGCTCCGACTTGATACCGGGCATCGAAAGCCGGAATCCTCCACTTTGCAGGGAGCCCATCTGCGACGCTGTATCGTGGGACGTATGACTTTCTTGGCCAGGTGTGTTATACGACGACGCGGTTCGCGAGGCGGTATGGTCTAACGAACCCCGCGAATGATGGATTTTATGCCGGTTAGCCGTCGCCTCCCTGGCATTGAGATAATCACCTCGCTCGTTAGGATTTCTCGACGCACGCTTGCTCCGATGTAATACCTGTCCAAACCCGCCAGTAGAATTAGCCATTTTGATAGTTGCCTTCGCAGTTCGGTCAAAAGCGTCCCGACAAGCTTCAGCTGGCGGACATTTCTCGATAAGGTCGGTGAAAACCGAAGTAGCTGCTAATATTGTGAAATCGACCTCATCCATCGTCTAGAACTGCGTTAGCCATGATGCCCTGCTTTTCGAGTCTTCAACACTTACAAGTCGACTTCGAACAACGTGTGAATGCCAAATGGCGTAAAGATAGGAGATTCCCGCCATGAAAAGGTGATGCGTAGCCAGATATGTGTAATTGACGAGCCCCTTTACATGCTGCTGTCTGTATAAGCGCAGAATTCTCTGGCCTGCCTCGGCAACCTTGACGTACACCCTTTCCTCGTCTTCTCGCGATTCGGCGGCATATATGGACGGGCTATTCACCTCTTTCGAGGTGTTATATTCGCCTTCGAACATGGCCGGCACGCTCAGGCTCTGCCGGTAGAGCATGATGATAGTCTGCCAGTAATTTAACTCCAAAAATTCAGGGGAAAATGCAACGCCAGAATCTTGCTTGGTAGGGGCCGAATTCTTCCACTCATATAATCGCGAGTCGATATTCCTCCGCCAATTTCTGAAGGTGTCGAATCTCTGTAAGAAAGGCGACGGAAGCTGGGTATGCATGAACTCGTTTCTGTGATTTTGGCCATTAAACCTCGCCATCTGGGTTTGCTGGTACTGCAAAACCTGCAAAATCTCAGACTGCAGCAGTCGAAGACGGAAATAATGCTTAGCCACGATCTTGTAGGTGGGCTCGCCCTCGGCCGGTCGTCCGCTGAAGCCGGCGTGGGTAATATAACGATCATCTAGCAAGGACGGGAACTCGGTCGTGATGACTTGGTCCGACACGCCGAACGGTCGCCCTACGCACGTGCTAACAAGCCTGTCGAAGGAATACGTACACCACCAAAGACGTCGTCTGAGGTCGCGAACATACTCCCGTCTCCCTCTCTCGCGCAGATAGGCCTCTCGCGACTTGTCGGTCGTTTCGTCGTTCTCCGGCTTCTTGGAAGACAGACCGAGGTCAAAGTCAACGTCCTTTCCATCCTCATAATGGAGCCCCAGGTCGACTGCTAGCCTGACAGCAACACCAACTATGTACCTGGTTCCCAGTGTTAGCGACCGGTTCCTCTTGTCACTAAGAAATTACACATACCACAGTCCAGGAGGGACGGGCCGAAGCAGAGCAAAGTTGGCTAGTAGCAGCACTGCCTGGAGCTCCTCTAACCCGCCGCCGCTATTACTCAGGCAAGCCTCCAGGTGGACAACTGCACTAGCGTGATATTCCTCGGGCTGTGCCTGTTTCTTCTCCTCGCCCGACACCCGCGCGGACGTCGTCTGGGTGTCCATGATGATGCCCCCGCCAATCGCATACACCATATTTAGCATGTACAGTTCTTTCGGCCCGCGTACTCGATTTTCCTCAGCGTACGCTCGATCAAACATCTGCATGAAGTCATCGCGGTGAAGAACGGGCATCTGGGGGTTCGCGTGCTCGAAGAATAGATCAACTAGTTTTATGGCCAGGTCCCTGGGAGGGAACTCGGCTGGTCTGATAGTCGGGCGAGTATGAAGGCCGAAGAACGAGTCGCGCATCGACGTGCCTGGCGCGACGCCTCCATTGCCAGCAATTGGTTTATAGGGCCGCACCCCCGTCTTATCGGAACTTGACTTGTTTTCACCAACGGATGACTGGACAGCGGCGAACACGACGCGTGCGAACGATATTCCGTTGGCAGACCCTAAATGTCTCTGCCCGCCACTTCCACCCGGTTTCACCATCTTGGTAGGCCGTTCTGTCTCGGCAGTAGTCTTGGGAGGTTTCGAGCTGCTCGGGGCATCCACGGCCTTGGGGACGGCTGAAGCAGCGCCATCCGTAGGTGATCTCACGAGACCGCCGTCGGTCTCGGGCCGGGAGCAATATTCGAGGTTCTCAGCGGGTGGGAATTGGATGTTATTGCGACGGAGTATCGCCTCTAGCTGTTCGACTCGAGTTTCCAGATAGAAGACATAACTAGGCAGGTAAGGAGGACATCAGTCAGGCGACTCGGGAGAAGCGCACGACGTCTTATAGGTATCCTCGACGGGAAAACTAACCTGCGCGGTATCTCTCTTTTGGTGATAGGGTCATAGCCTACGCAGGCGACCCTGGCCTTCTCGCAACTGGCGCAGCTGGGCAGCTTCTGGTCGCATCTGTTCTTGCGCAACCTGCAGCGGTTACATGCGCTAACGTTTCGGAAGCTACTGGACTGTCCACTTTTGGAGCTCTGGCCGGCGCCGTCGAGCAGCGGCGGATCGGTGGGAGAGGTGGGACCACCATTGCCTGAGGATGGTGAGTCCTTCTCGGGAGACGAGGCACGTTGCCGTTTCGAGGGGTGCGGATCCGGGGACGGCGGTGAGTGTGGAGGCATTGTTTCCGGATCCATATCCATTTGCGAGGCAGTATCGCACGAGGCCGACGTCTTTTGGGGTTGGCAGCCCGGCTGACTATGACCCCACAGGACGTGGAAATGGATTTATCGAGTCGAGTTGCGCCGACCAGCGCGAATTTGCAGTCTTCTCGGCTGGCGGGAGCTAGGCGACTACTCGTAGGAATCAAGATATCCCCCGCTCCATTCCGAACTCGACCCGCGCGTGCGTGAAATAGCCAAGGGACACTGGAGTTCGGCGACGAGAACAGCAAAGAAATCACAGCGTGGCGAGGCGGAGCTGGCCGATGCTGAGGCTCTTGGAGAATACGTAGCGTTTTTACTAAGAGCTGAGACAGGCGCCGCGATGTCAGCTCTCCACGGTCGCGAGGCTTGAAGAGGCTGAGAAATTTTTCTCAGGATTGCGAAAGCTCCTGGGCTTGCTGGGGAGCGGACTTCGGCGGGTGGGCGGAGGAGCAGGCAGGCAATCGAGAGCCCTGCATAAGAAAAAGGGATTTTGGTGGTATCCGTACTTCGTTATATGTCAGGATACACCCGAGGATCTACTGAGCTGCTTCCTCCCGATGGGGTATTCGGCGACTTCGCTGTTCGTCCAGGCCATGCACTTGCGACGTCACCGAGGTTGGTGCTGATCGTAAATAGAAACAGCTTTGAGCAATGGTGAGAGGTCCCTATTTTTCTTCTTTTTTCCCTTGCTTCTTCGTAGTCAAACCTTTTTTCACCATTTTCTTCTTGATAAGGATTCGGGAACACTAACAGGCATGAGAACCCGGTGTCAACTCTGCAGCCAGCGCCTTAGCTCACCGTAGGCTGCGTAGGGTCGCTAGACCTGCAGGCCTGTAGTCTCAGCTTTTTAGGGGACCTGACACCCACAGCGCCCTACAGCACCCTATGGCCTTGGCGAGCTTGGGTACATCTGCCGCTGGCTGCGCTACCTACATCATGACAGCTGATAATGACAGCTTCCCATACAGCCATACAACCCTCCAGCCTTCGTACATCTTTCCCCCCCAAACACGCCCCCCACAGACCCCACATGTGCTGTTCCACAGGCCTGCCCGTGCCTCGTCCAGACTCGTCTGAACTTCCAGAAGCGAGCTAGATTCTCCACCGAACTCCCAGAACTGGCACACCTCGCAGATCGTTCCGACGGCCGACTTTCTGCTTCGGCTCCTCGGGGCTCGGTCGGGGTACATGTCGTGTACTTTTGAGCCTATCAGGTATATTCACCTATAAGACCGAATGCATTATCCCCGCGTTGTGCAATTTATCGGAACTTCTGCTGCCATCGTCATCGTCGCCGTCATCGTCGCCGTCCGCCATATCTCCGTCGGTACGCGATTCTGATAACGACGTGGAGCTCTCGCGCTAAGGAACTCGTCGCGCTTGCTTGCTTGTTTCTTCTGCAGTTCGGGCTGTCATCTGGGCGATGTGGACTTCAGCCCCCAATAGGACGAGGTGGTCGTCGGGCATGTAGCAACGTTCTACGACATGAGCCTTCGGGACTCGAGGCGGTGACGGTTCGGCCGCGGATGTAATACTTGGGGGCGATATCAGCCCATCTCGCAGTATCTGTACTGCTCGAGAAGGGTCCGATACTCATGATATCATAATATAGATGCGCTGTACGAACTGTAAGTGCGTCCTGTGATACTCTACTAGACGGAGCGGGGCTTAGGAAGTGTATCCCGGTCTTCTTTCACATGGCTAGATAGCATCGAGATGCAGCAACTACACGTATGCAGAGATTACTCTTGCTTCGGCTACACTTAACAGGCGGTGACGGATCGTCGACCTTTCCTCGTACAGCTCTCGATGTAGTGTCGTTAACTCCTTCCATATGTTGTAGGAGACTTGAGTTTCCGAGGATGGGCCCAAGAGCTGAAGTGCTTTGCTCTATTCCATTCTCTGCCTCCCTCCTAGGTATAACATCAAAGTATTGGACTACCAACATTTTCACAGTATACGTATATGCAGCCGTCTTCTCTCCCTAAATCATACAATCCTACCCGGTCCATCGGCCCGCCTTAGCCCTACTCCCCCTGACAAGACTCCTCCCCAGCCAACCCCTCGACCGCAACAATCCCAACCTCAAACATCATGGCCAACCCCGCGTGCGTCCTCATGATGTCGACCCTAGCGTCATCCTCCAGCCACCCCGGCCGGCGGCATTCGTCGTCGTCCAGCAGCAGCCGCCGACCTCCTCCCCGGCGCCCGGACCCGTAGCAGCGGTACCTGGCGGCGACGTAGGGCGGCGTCGTGGCCGAGGTGCCGGCCGAGGACGCGGGCCCGCAGGCGGTCCGCACCTGGCTGCTGCTGGTGCTGAGCCGCCGGGCCCACCCGGACCCCGAGCGCGCCGCGGCCCGCCTGCCCTGGTCCGGCCGCGACCTGCACCGCGCCTCGCGCCGCGCCGCCGCGCGCCTCCTGCGTGCCGAGCCCGGCGGCCCGCGCATCGCCCGCGACATCCGGGAAGCCGTCAAGGTGAGAGATGTTGACCGCCCTATTCCCCCACCCCCTTCCTCTACCCCCGGCCCGGTTTTCCTTTTCCCACCTGCACCTAGACCTAGCTTGCCTGCCAACGTCAAACCCTCGCTACCGGCGAGGCGAGAGTCGCGGCTGACGACGCGTCCTAGCAATCGCGGAAGAGGGCGAGGCTGCAGCAGAAGCGCTTCGGGTCGTCGAGGTTCGGTTAGGTATCTAACGTCAGATGGACCGGAGGTAGACTCGCTGCGTAGAGACGAGTAAAGGAAGGGATGGTATAAGAAGGGGATGAACCGAGTAAGCGGCTCTTGACGGCTGGGGACATCTTAGTAGAGTGGACGTATACCCTTCGCGTAGAGCGCGCCGGCGAACCTGGTTTCGGTGCTGCTGCATCGCTGTCCTGCCTAAGATTGCCTAGGACGAACCTGTAATTTTTCTTTCTTCTCCTTTAGTATTCGACATTCCGGACCGACGCCCCCTTGTGGACAGAAAATACGAGACGGGGTAGTGAACTCTCGATCCGAGGCATGAGATACACGATGCGTCACAGAGATCTCGTGCGACTAAGATATCACGTCCTGGCCATCCTACCATGGAACCGCTCTGGTTCCGCATCTAAAACGTATGTAGGTGTATGAACCGGTTCGCCAGTCGGGTAGCTGTCCGGAGATTAGGGAGCGGAACAGGGGCCGTTCTTCTCTTCTCGATTTAGCCTTGTATGCCAGCACAGGCAGAGTATGCCAAGCTGAAAAGAGACAGAAGAGACCCCAACAAACTCGAGCAATCCAACGGTGGCTAAAATATAAACTAGGTAGACGAGATATAGCAAGCCTCTTCAGCATGCAATTGGCCGGGTCCGGGAAACATTTTTTTCTCTTCTGGTCTTGTGGACCAAGAGTTGTTCTATGTCGGGACCAGAGTATCAGAAAAAAAATTGTCTTGCACCGAGTTATCGACTGAAAAGGGCTAGGTAACTAGCCGCCACGATCAGTACGATCCTACCCGTCGAGTGATCGCACAAAAGTCGCCGCATAACTTCTCCAGGAATACTCAAAACCTCCTGTTCGACTTATACCCTTACGAGTAACCGCCGAATGAGGCGGGCCTATGTCCGTATCCCCGTCACGAAGGGGGGGGGGGGGGGGGGGGGGGGGAGGAGGGGGACGAGACCGCGTTACACCGTCACCGAAAGAGTCTCCGTAGACTATCAAGCAGGAAGACAAGTAAAAGAAGATGCTGGCTGGGAAAAAAAAAATTATTAAAAAATGGTTCAATTCTTGGCTAACTACCAGCTCCGTCTTTCCTAGACGTTTGAGTTTCCCCTTTAAAAAGTCCCGTCTACCCAACCTTCACCTGTGCTACCCATTTCCTTCCCCAAAAAGAGCAAAAACCAAGAGACTCCAAACTGCGACTTGCCCCGAATGGCAGTAACTTCACGCGCGAGAGATATATTGCAATGGGTAAAAAAGATGAAAAGGAATAAATCGATAAATTTCCTGTTCCCAGCGCCCTAGAAGACCGTTCTCTCGGCAGATGATGATGCGAATAATGTAAAAGAAAAAAAAAAAAAAAGGAGTAACAAATCTGAGGGCGGTCCCTCCGAGGTCGCCCTGAGCCCAAGGTGACGGCACTCCCTCTTCCTCCTCCAAAGTACACGGCGCTTTTCTTCAATTTGTCGCTCGCTTCTCTCTTCTCTTTTCCCTCGCAGCCAGTTAAACTCCTTTGCCCCCTTTCCTTGTGGTTTCCCGAAAACCCGTTTTTTGTTGGTCATTGTACAGAGGTATCGCAGCAATCAAACTCCTTTTTCCCGCGGAAGCAGAGAAATACGTAAAAGTCTAGTCGCCCCGGAGAAATCCCTCCCCTTTCCAAGTCTATGTAGTAAGTGAGATACCCTTTTTATTTTTCCCAACCGGACAATGTGTAGATGACGAAGAGAGGCCAAGATCGATTCGAGGTAAAAAAGCGAGACAAGAGGTATAGAGAGCAAGGTATAAAAAAAAGGAGTAAAGAGACAAGGTGGTATTCCGGCGCCGAGAAGAAAAAAAACAAAAGTCATTAAACGTCGTAAGCCCGAATATTCCAAGGGTCCCGTTTGCCCCTGGAATCCTGCCGAAGATGATAACAGCGACCTTGGAAACCAGCCAGGAGCGAGCCATGGTCCAATCCTACGCCTCTGACGTAGATGAGGCTGCTCGACCGGTAACCTGCGTCGATTCCGGCTGGCCGGCTTCTGCGTCGTTGGTGGGAACCGTGGCCACCTTGCTGTCTGTATGACTTGATGGCTCTTGGATTTGGAGACCGACGACCGCGCCACCTATGGCCACGAGGGCACTGCACCACCACGCGAGGCCCGAGTAACCCGACTGCAAGCCGACCGCGTAGAGGATGCCGGAGATGGTCGGTCCAAACGCGCGGCACAGGCTAGCCGTCGAGGCAGCCACGCCATTGATGGTGCCAAGTGCCAAGTGACTTGGTGCCGAATCCGCCGTTAGAATGGCATTGCTAGGGTACGCCATGCTCGCGAACGTGCACTTCCAGACCAGCACGATTCCAACGCCTATCATGCGAGACTTCTCCGGCAGCAGCACGAGGTAGGGCGTGATCAGATAAAGCGCGAAGTAGGCAACGACCAAGAAACGAAATAGGCGGCGGGCACCGAAGCGTTTCAAGACCGGCGGAACTAGGAACATGTTGACAAGGAGCTGGTAGGCTCCCTGGGCACTTAAGATCATGCCGACCGATTTACTGTCGAGCCCGAAGCCGTCAACGAATTTGAAAGGTAGCGAAATCGGTTTAGGGTGATCCGGCGGCGTAGTGCTCAAGAACACGGGAAACAGCTGATCGAAGGTCATCGTGTGGCTTTGCAGAGCCAAAGTTAGTAAGAACGAACTACTCGTCACCGGGAAGAGGATGACTTACAAAGCGAGAATGCCGAAGGAAATGATGTTGAGTATGACCAGCCGCGTGAAGATCCGGGTAATTCCAAGTTTCGATCCTTCGCGTCCGTCCTCGAGATCAAGCGCATCCCACGAAACTGACGCAACCGAGGCCGATGTTAGTCGCGGTGAGCTCTCGGGAGAGTTCTCGGTCGTGCGGTACCCGGGTAGCTGCTCGTCGTGGTCGAGGAGCGGCTGTGCCTCCATTTCGGCCAGTTTCGTCTTCTCGTCTCGCGATTCGGCGCATTTTCGAATGATTGGCAGGCCCGAAAGGATCCAGTTCCCCAACTTCAATCCTCGGTCCGGCTCCGTCTTCTTCTCGGCGTGGGTCTCTTCGAGAAACAAAATTCCGTTGACAACGCCAACGAGCACGATAAAGGCACTGAAAAGGTTAGGAAGTAGGTAGGGATATTTGTCCCAGATGGTGCCAGGAGGGAAAAGGCTCGGGTAGCTGATACACGGCCGAGCGAGTGCACCACCGATCATGGGACCGACGATGGACCCCAGACACCACACAACTGGCATAATAGTGTACGCCCGGGCTATATTTCAGTTAGTTAATAGGTTCAGAGTATCCAGCGGCGATTGACCTTACGCTGATGCTCCTTGGCGGTCACCAATTCCGCCACCGTCGTTTGGAGAACGCCCATATTCCTAAGTAGCACAGCGTCAGCGAATCATCCCGAGGTAAATATCGGAGGTGGCGCCATTACCCGTTCAGCAAGCCTCCAACTGCTCTGGCAATGAGCGCAACTGTAAGGTTAGGCGCGAAGCCGAATATCAAGACGCTGATGGCGGTGCCGATAAGACCCGTGAGCAGTACCGGTTTCCTTCCCACCTTGTCACTGAGCCGTCCCCATAGCAGACCCGTCGAAAACTCGGCAAAGGTGAATGCCGACGTGACCATGCCTGCGTAGAAGGAGATTCTGCTCTTGTCCTCGGTGATGCTGAAGTCTTCAATCATGAAGTAGATGTACGGGAAGATGCCCATGAATGCGATTGGCTCGCATATTCGACAGATTGCTGCTTAGAGGTCAGCCTGGAAGCCCTCCATCTAGACGTGTTTTGCTAGAGCACGTGAGAGAATCTACTGCTATGCCGTACCTAGAACGAGCATCTGCCTCTTGGGAAACGGCGGCAACGTGCTGCTACGGCAGCTCGCCGCAGGAGAAGCGGCCCTCACGGACGAACTGTGCCTCATGGTTGTTCAGGTTCCCCTGTGGGCACATGAAAGGCTCGAGAGAGCAAGGAGGGGCGCGGTCTTAAGTAGTTGACGATACTAAAATGTGATGGATATGGCCAGCCTCGTACTTGGGACTTAGACACGGGACCTTGGTAGTTCCTCAGAGGTGGTTAAGTTGTAGTAAAAGTAGACCAGCTATTCGAGCCTTCTGGTGGTGGGGGGGTGGGGGATCTCGGCAGCTTTTATGAAGAAATCACATAGCCAGGCTAGCATGGAAGTGTGCGTAAGAGAGAAGGGAAGCAGATAGTGGCTCGTCAGCGTGGTACTATCAAGCGGTGGTAGTGGTCGACGGAGGTAGGGTCAGTATCAGGGCCAATGTCGGGTGTCAGATAAGCTGTGGACGGAAAGAGAAAGTGATTCATCAGCTTGGCATGACAGGAAGAAGGGAGAAGGAAGGCTGATAGAAGTAGGCTAGAAACATCGGAGGTATCCATGGCGGGAGACGGGATATTAAGTCATTTAATAATAGAACCAGCGGTGACTGATGTTAGGGCGAAAAGCAAAGTGCCAATGTCAGTGCTAGGAGAGCGAGAGAGAGAGCATGTACTGGCCGTGCCCGTGCCCGTGCCCGTGCCAGCACCAGCACCGGTGCGAATGCAAGTGCCCAAGTACAAGAGATGATCCTTCCAGCGGTGCCAGGTGTAACGCGGCGATGGTCTCACAAGGTTAAGGATGGAGTCCCAACTTCGCGGGAGCAGCAACTCTGTCATGGAGGCCCAGAAGTGGACTTGTAGCGGTGGAGCCCTCTCTTCGTCCCCTGCTCGAGGGCGGTACGGGCAGTACGGGGTATACGAGACGACGACATGTATCTGGGCCTGCGAATGAGAAAAGTCGGGATTTGGCTTCTCTGGAGCCTTACGGGTTGCATGGGCATGGCGAGCCCGACTCGAATGACCACGCGGGTTACGGAAACGACTCGACAAGGGACTGGGATGATGGAAGCGCTCTTTGGTGACTTGACATGACGGTCGATGAGAAGTACTTGGTACGCCGAGCCCATCCCTGTCTGCGTTCCTCTACCCTCCTCCGGCATTGGGACGGCATGGGTCATTGCGCATGGCTTGTTCTGACAGGCAAGACAAGGGGGGGGGCCGTGCAGTCAGTGAGTTGTGGGCGGGACAGAAGACAGAAGCCAGAAGTACCATAGTACAGACAACAGATAGACGGACGGACAGATAGACTGACAGCAGAGGAGACGAGTGACGAGAAGACTGGGCCAAAAGAGCCTAGGCCAGGGCTGTCATGCCCCGCGGTGCCTTGGTTTGCGTGCCCTCTTCTCTCTCATTCTCTCTCCTGTCCTGGTCAGAAACTAGAAATAAAGAATAAGACCAAAAAAAAAAAAAAAAAGTCAAAGCCCTTTCCCTGTTAGGGCTAAGCTCCAATAATAAGCCGGTCGGTGATGAGCGAATCTCATTGGCAATTTCACCACACACAAAAAAGTTCAGTGGTGGACCCGCCGAGGATCTGAGCGAATGGGCCTGACACGACAGTTTAGGGAGACGCAGCGCTGCCAGTTGAGCGGTGAAGACTTATCCACTGCCTGTCCTCTTCTTTTCTTTTTTCTCTTTTTTCTCTTTTTTCTCTTTTTTCTTTTTCTTTTTCCTGCTGGTCTCGAGGGCTGGATGGCCAGGAGCACAAGGCTCGAGAGAGTGTGTGCGTATACACGTATGCGTACGATGTGAAAAATCGGGTAGAGACCCCGAATATGTGGTGGGATTGGGTAAACGGAAATAGTATAGCTGGGGTATCATGGGATGAACCGAATGGCCGGTACGACTGAGAGACAGTCCCGTCTACGTAGTACCTGTCCTGTGCCATAGCATGACGCAGGTTGTGCGGTTGAGCTTCAGCCCGGTCTGCCAAGCCGCGTCCTGTCCATGTATTATGTATGGTCTTGTCCCTATATGGCCACCGTATGTATCCTGTATCGTACATACGTGGTAGTAGTCTGTCTGTATGTATGTACATATGTATGTACGTATGCTCGACAACCGACGATAACCCCCCCCCGTTGTCTCCCACAGCCCACGAGATCAGATTCCCTTACGTATGGAATGTGTGACGTGCCGACGCAACGACTTGCTGCGCCCACAAAGTCGGAATGCCATCCCCGTCTTCATCTCATGCGTATGCCGTGCTACTCCCGGTATTCAGGCGGAATTGCCGCGCCTGGAATATTCCTCGTCCCTCTTCCTCTCCTTGCCCGGTTCTGGAGCGGAGCTTCGATATAGCACCTGAACGAGCATCACGGGCATCTGCATACTTGGCCTTGGCCGCCCACCACGACCCTGAACGGTCAGGAAAGCCCTGAACGGTCAGGAAAGGATGGGTTGACTTGGGCGGGCTCGGATATTTTTCCGTCATGGGTCATTCCACCAGGTCCGTCGAAACCAGTCCGTGCTATCCGCCTTTTCATGATGCGCACAACCCTTTTATCTTGGGCGTGTTTGGGGGTGAGAATGAGGCGAGTCGTCGAGCCAGGCCAAGGGGTTACAATCTCGTTATCTGGCCATGATACTACTGCTTCTCCACAGTGTGCTACACCTCATCCCTGTGTAATATGTGCGTGTTATAATCGCCTTTCTACAACCCAAATATCGATCATCGGCCACGGCAAATCCTCGCTTGACTTGGGGGTCCTGGTACCGGAACGTCGGCGGTCTAGCACGAGGTATAGGTATGTACACAGTACTATACAAGTGCTTCCGTATTCTGCGGTGGCTTGAAGACCTTCTTGGCTCTTGTCCCGCGCGACAAGTTCGGTATTCGATCCCGAGTCTGCAACGGTCGAGAGCCCAGCTGTTGGAGAGGTCACATGTATCTGTATTCCCCCGGCGGTTAGAGAAGGTGGAGATGGCTGTCTTGTCAGCTGAGCGCATCGACACGTAGCTTGACGATCAGAAAAGGCAGTTTGTGTATGTTTCGTTAGGTATCAGGGAGACAGGCACAGACATAGCCGGACTGTGACTTGTCCAGGCCGGACAGCTATGTAATGGGTACATAGTACTGCTACTGCCCCAACTTGGCCAAGGTTTTCTTTTCTTTTCTTTTTTTCTCTTTTTTTTTTCTCTTGTCCCTTTTTTTCTCCTTTCCCCTTAGCGCCCAGGCTAGAGAGGGCTATGGAACAAATCCGTAACGATTCTAGAAAATTACTGACAGGCTAGTCCCTGTCTCACCATGTGGCGAACGATTAATAATACGCGAACTTGATCATAGGCGCTGCGCGGTCAGCCAGTAGGGACGTTCCGAATGGGACTGTCAAGGCCCCGCGGCAGAGAAACGAAATGAAGCCGTTTTCGTTTTTCTTTTTTTCTTTTTCCTTTTCATTTCAGGCCTAGTCCTCATCGTTCGAGGTCCCAAACTTCCCCGGCGCGCACCCGGCGCCTCGGATCTTATCCGGTGAGCTAGGTTCCAATGATATGTGAGCGGCCGCGGAGAACCCGAGAGAGCCATCGATTAGCCAGGTCATTTCTACTTTGCAAGTATCCCCTTGGTGATGATGTAGACGAGTCTTCCAAGCGTGGGATGATGCCGAGGCTGCGTTCTTCGCGGGCTTGCGGTGCTTGGCACGCGAGGATATCGAAGGGTACCTACATATGTACTGCATACCCGAGCCAGAGGAGGCAGATACTTGCGAGGTATCCATGTACTGCCTAATGTACCTACCTAGGTACCTAAGGTAGGTAGACTGTTGTCTGTACAGACGTGCTGTGCACTGATCTCGGTCGCCTTGGTCTCTTGGAGGACAAGCACCAGCTTGCCAGCTTCCCTTCTTAGGCCGGCGCACGGCTATGATGATCCTCGTAGTTGTTTCAATCGCTCGAATGGTCCCAAATATCGTCAAAACGGCTCCCAAGCTTCAGGGGTGCCCTATGGCGTATGTGGTTTCAGGTGCAAGGATGGGCCCTGGTCGACGGGTCTGACCCAACCATTTGGAGCCTCGACAATTTGAAGTCCCGGAAGCCTGCCGTTGTCCAAGCTGGGAAAGGCTGCCTCGCCTCGCCCTGAACGCCAAGCCGCCCCAGGTACTCCGTTGGTCACTCGTCTTTTTTGACAGAATTTCAGGGCAGATCTGATTTTGTTATCGTTCCAGGAAACGCTCTCGTCTGGAATGGAATTTGAATGGACATGCATGCAGGCCCGATCATATGATCTAACATATGCCCTACATAATGTATGTACGTATGTATATATGTATGTACATGGAGAGATACGAGATCCATCGCGATAAGAGGAGCGAAGGCTATTTGATACATGTACGTACTGTACTATACACGCAGCAGGTAGCATGTATATTCGTTGGTCTTACCATCCACCCGGGCTGCCAGCGCCAGAAACAAAATAAAATTAGAAAAGGAGGCTCAGAACGTGTGGCATACTATGAAATAACGGACCCGGGGCATGGCCAGAATCATGCATGCATGAGCACACATCCCGGATTCTCAGCCTAGCAGCCGAGGACTTGCAGATGAAGACCTTGATACATACCTATGTATATATGTATGTACCTAACATAGTATAATGTAGCTGAGGCCAGGACGAGGAGGGTTAGGTAGCGTACCCAAGATACACGCCCTGACGCCTCGGAACGCCTACCTACATAGTATCTGCATACTACATCCGTAACGCACAGCTGTCTACCTGTGCCTGGGAGAGGTACGTCGGGTACCGTACATGTGGAACATGTATGTCGTGCAGCGGTGGTCCACGTTTAATGAAGCGCGTCAGTACATACCTCAGGTATCGTACACTATCTAAGGTACTGTTACTGTTCCGCTCCTCTGGGTACATATACCTCTACCTCGAGGTGTATTTAAGCCGATGGCCCCCTTTTCCTTCCCCGCCGCCTCTTTGAAGCCGTGCTATGGCAGAGCTCGCTGCGTTGTCTCTCGAGGCATGAGAGGCTTGCCTTGTGTATCGAGCTCGAGGGAGCCCCATTACGTCAGTAAAGCTCACCGCCCCTTTTTGGTTAATTCTGGACTTGACGATTCACACTGCGCCTGTGCCCGAGCCCGATTAAAAACTTGCACTTATCGGCTGCCTGCCTGTGATAGGAGAGAGGTCCAGTTCTGAAGACTTGCTGGTCCTGTTAATTTATTTATTGTTCTTATTATTTTCCTTCTTTTTCTTTTTACCTTCCTAAACTGTTGCCAAGGTTGGCTGCATAATATGAGTCCGGACAGGTCTACGAGCTAGGACCCTGGAAGAGGCAGCAAGCCTTTTTTTCGTTTTCCCGAGAGTACGCACATACATGAGGATGTATACATATGAGGATGTATACATATGAGGATGTATACACATGAGATATAGGGTCGATAAACTTGAAGCCGCGGAAGCTGGCGTAGCTAAGACCTAATGACTCAATCTCCGTCAAGCCTGGGCTGGCCTGGCAAGAGTCCCGAATGGACGCACCCTTCTCCACTACCCCACCTTTCTCCTTCTTTAGCGCCTCGCAACAGCCTCGCAGCACCTCAGGATCCCAGAAAGGGGCACTTGGGGCTTAAGGAGGCGTTCGGGGGGGATGCCTAGTGTCATGGAACTGCCGGATCGTTTCGTGCTAGAATCACGTTCCGCGGGCTTCCATGTACAGCCGACTTGCATGACACTGACCGCCCGCATGGCAAGAGCTCGTGTCCGTCCATCATATGGTCCCTGGACGCCTTGCGGCCGGCGGTGAGACGTTCGGCAAGGTCCATGACAGCCCGGGAGTGGCTTCGGTTCCACAAGCCCGCTTCACGACTGCGTGATGGGCCGTGGCAGCTGTGGGCTTGGAGGGACGCATGGGCGGTGGAATCGACATTTTCGATGTTGGACATTGGGTAGCATCACGCGCAAACCCACATCGCTTACTGATGCAATCCAGGCAATACGCATGCATGGGTCGTCTGGGCTTGCCAGCCTGCTGAGCATACATACCAAGACCAAGCCTCGCCAGCAGGCAAGCTACGGTGACGGGATCAGAGACGTGTAGCAAGGGGGTGGGTGAGGGGAGAGACGCCAGAGCGCCCATCCTCATCCTCCTGACGAGAGACGGCAACGTGTGGCGGCATCGTTACATCTGGAGAGGTACCTAGACCGTGGGATTGTATTGACAGAGGCTTGGCATGGGGATCGGACAAGGCTCGCCGTCGACCTGGCAGGCCTGGCGAAGATACAGTATATAGCTCACGCCGGTGGTGGAACCGATTGGGGCCCACCCCGGAGCATAGGGCGGGAGGATAGAGGGAATGGTGATATATATCGTCGTAGCATCGGGCGGTGGGCGATGGAGACGGCTAGCCCTAGGGACTTAATGATGTGATGGCGACTTCAGAGCTGCAGATCCCGGACCCGACTTTGATTGGGCCCTGCGCGCCTGTCATGTCCGGACCCTGTCCGCCTGTCGCGTCCAGGCCTTGTTCCGTCTGCGTCTGGCCACCTCTGCCGCCTCTGATGCCCACATCCTCTGATGCCTACATGAAGGGCGGGAGGTGCTCTACTGACTGGGTACGATACGATGCCTACACCTACTATCTCTGTATGTCAGACCTACAGAGGTACATACACCTACATAGCGCAGAGACGGATACGTGCGGTAGGTAAACTGTAGGACCCCAATAGCGCGCTTTCGGCACGCCTACAGCCGAAGTAAGCACATCTCATCTTGCCGCAAATGTGACGGATAAGAAAAGAAATTTGACAAGCCGCTCGCTTAATCAATCTAACATGCGTTAGAACTTTGAAACTTGACGTCCCGGGCTGATACGACATGCAGATCAGCCAGAACCGCCACGTGGGGAAGTATTTGTCTTATACAAGCGTCTTATACAAGCCGTGTGTACTACATGCAAGTAGAGACTGGTCGGCGACGTATGTACACCTAGACATATAGGTGTATACCTTGATATGTACGAAGCACATATACTGTATATGAGGTACATACATATATATGATATGTAGTCCTATGTAGGAGTCTCTTAGTAGTTTAGGGGGTAACTAGCACGTACGTTGTTCTTCTGGTAGTATACGGCGACTTGGCACACGCCTTGATAGGTCCAACTAACAAGCGGATGTCGATGCTAGGCAGCTTCCTACTGATGCTCAGGTCTCTTGTCAGCTCTGCTTCTCTGTAGTAGCTATCTCATCTTACCTTAGGTATATGTACCCAAGGTATGCATGGGAGATGATATACACATCTACCTGGGTAGGTACCCTTGGAGAAATGTACTTGCCATCCGTACGAACGAACCCTTTCTATCCTCTCGCTCGGTAAGGCGACCCCTCCCCCTCCCCCTCCACCCCAACACCTCCCTCTAAACCCGGCCTCGACAAGAACATCTCATGTCATATCATAGACTGACATCTCCAAAACCTCCAGTGCCCGTCTGATTTTCCATCTGCTGCGGCGGCAATCCCCAAGAGGTGACATCGCCGTCAGCAACAACTGGCTCCTTACCTAGCTCTTGTATGCTGTGCTCACCCTCTTCGTCCATTCGGGTCATCTAACCACCGTCACCGTACCTCGTCTACTACCCGGACATCTTCGGCATGAGGCCTCGGACGGCATGCGCTGTCATGTCCAAGGGGCTTACGTCCCAAGTCGGTCCCATCTAGACCGATGCTGGGGTTGGTTTAAGGTATCTCTTCCACTCCAGTACATGTCATCATCTTATCATCTTCGCATGCAGCACATCAGCTCCGGCCTATGAGGTCGGTTACCAGCTCACGCAGCAATTGATTATATTTCACCGCGCGGCGCCTCACACGGCAGATCTGGTCCCCAGGCCGGTCCCATTGGCGCGGAACAGACACCTGCTCGATAGTAGATAGGTCGACGAGCTTGTGCCAATCATGCGCAAATAACTCCGGACGCCACTCGCAGAGACAGCACGAGAGCCGGGCGGCCTCTCTCTATCTTTAGGGCCCGGTGTGTTGCCGCTGCAGCTTGCGTCGAGGCGTCCGGCTCGCAGGCCAACAGCGAGCTGCATGTCGTCCAACCTGTTTGGGCTCGGATTGCATGCACCCGCATGGCGACGTCAACCAAGGATCTTCGCCGACTTCACCGCGTTGGATCAGCTGGTCGCTCGCGATCCTCGGATTCGAGCCGCCCTCCCTCTGCTATAGACCCTGCTATAGACCACCTGGGCCGAATATGCGCGATACTGACCCTGTGCGTGGCGAGAGGGAGTAGACATGTATGTGCGTGCGTGTGTGTGCCCAATCCGCATACGAACCTGGCCCCCTGAGCGACCCTGGACTGGTTCCGTTACTGATATCCGGTTTATTTATTGCTACGAATGCCGGGCATTCCCGCTTTTAGCTCCCGCTGCCGGAATGGTTCTGCCCTTGCTACTGTTGTTCGCGAGCCGTCTTATTCCAGGCCAGATACTTGCTGGCTGATATGCAAGTACAGCCACACAGAGATTGGATCGGCGGGCGTGCTGCACTTGATCAGTATGCTTCTGCCTGCGTAGGCGCCCGGCTATGCTCTATGATAGGCCAATTTCACTGTCCCTCCCCGCGGTAACATAGCCTTATTGTCTTGAAGCAGTCGACATGTCACTGTATAGTCAGCGAGATTTCTTTTCTTTTTTCTTTTTCTGCTGTCATATGACCAGCACTCGGGAATGGCTCCCTATATCGGAGCCGTCAGCAGTGTGGATTAGGATCTATGATCTTCCTCGACGCTTCGATCTTGTACGTCGTGTCCCCGACAGTCTTGTTGCAGCGCGGCGACCCGAAGAACCATCTAGTCAGCTTACCGCATATCGCATACCGCATACACCTCCCAATCCTCGGCGACGGGTGTTCTGCTGGGGCCGTATGGTCACGTGCTGCTGCCACTGGACAATCATCGGATCGAGACCTCTCACGACGTCGGTTAGCACTATCTGGTGGCCACAACCTTCGTTTCATCAACCCCAGTCTCTGTCTCTGAGATTGCCGAACACATCTCTCGCTACTCGTCTCCTTGACCGGTCAGCGTTCTCCGGGGCCGCCCCCAATATTGGGCTTAATTTCTTTTTGCCTGCAAGCCAAGATCCATTCGGCTTGTTGCGCTACGCAACTAAGTAGTGACGGGCGCCGTTTAAATATCTGCATTCCCGCGTCCAAGCAGGGCGAGTCACATATCTGCAGATCGTCCTAAGCATGGAAAGCCGCTTTGGGTGACTGGGTGATAGACCAGGACTGCCAGGCATGCCAAATACTCGCGTCGATGCATCCTTCGATTCCATGCCATGACCCGAAGGCAGGCTATCACGCAACGGTCTCGGCCCGGAACTCGAATCCGATCTACACCCTCCCGCCATGCATGTATGATGCGTTGTATGCGAGTTGGACTGACGGCTCGTCTCCGCTCCGGCTAGGCGAGGATACACGCAATATACGCAATCTATATGTAGCCGACTTGGACGATGGCCCAGCAGTATACCTAAGATACCTAAAGCATGTTCCAGGCCGTGCCGTATAGGTACACTTGTAAAGAGGTATGTCCCTCTGGCGGTATACAGATATCCCGTCGCTATATGCCTCATCCTATATGGCACTAGACGAAACCGAGGCAAACGACGGCTCCTAAATGGTGGCGTGCCTCCCTGAAAGTCACATCCCGTACGTGCCACCTGGGCACTTTCAAGGTTTCTAGCGAGATGCACGCTCCCGGGAATAACAAGGCGTCGGCGATCCGGGAAACGCATCCGCGTTACACACCGTGTAGCCAGCATCTACCTCCGACCTACCTCGGGTACATAAGGTACATAACCTAGGCCACCTCTAATTTGTAGGCAAGGCTACAAGAGGTAGAGAGAGAGAGAGAGAGAGAGAGAGAGAGAGAGAGAGAGAGAGAGAGAAAGAGGGCGGTAACAACGCCTTCGGCAACATTGATGGCTTGTAATACCAACCTCGTATTCTAATCGTTACGGATACCGAGGACAGACTTGTTCATGATCAGGGCGGTCTTCTTGGCCACGCTTGGCCGCGCAGGATATACCGCCCCTCTTAGCGAGTTGCTTCCCAGCGTCAAGGACATCTGCAAGGTGTATGTACTTTAGACGACCTGTCGTCTAGCCTTGTCGGCCGCCCATTGCTTTTTCTTGTCATCTGCTGCCTCATGTGAAGACCTCCTGAGAGGTATCGGTACGGATTAATCCCAATCAGGTCTAGACATGCCATGCTCTGATTCGCCGTCTATGTCTAGGTCTTATTTGGGGCACCGCTGAACCAGATGTGCAGCTGTTTTGGGATGAACTGAGGTGGGATATGTACCAAGCCGCCGTTGATCCCTTCGCCAATCCACACTGCCATGTTACCTGACGACCCCCAAGCCAAGATTTAGTAACCATTGCCTCGTCTACCCAGCCCGAAGACCTCCCAAACCAGCATTGTGCGTCCCACACCGATACACCGAGAGTCCCAAAACGTGGCACAATTGGAAGATCTGATAGCGAGGCACGGGCCGCCTCTCTCATTTTGTCCAAAGCAACGTACCTAAGCACCTTAATTCGGCTCTGATAAACTGGAAGCCACCGTGGCAGCCAAGCACTCTCCAAGGCTGACGACAAGACCAGGTCTCGCTATCTTCTGAATCCCTCTTGCGACTATCACGGTAGCATTCTGACCAAAGCTTCTCGACTCCCAGGTGATGCTGGACCAGGTTGAGCGATCGCTAGCCTTCAAGAGGAAAGGGGCTAGGATGATCGTCTGTCCGCAGCCTCGTCTTGTCGTGTGTGTGATATTACCCTGGCCGGCCTGGCAAGGTTATGGTCGCACAAGGACCCAGGCGGTCTTGGGCAAGCTTCCCACAGCTAGGGCAAGCCACGCGGCCTTTGCAACAACACCACCACAACGGCCGGGGCGCGAACCAACACCAACTGCTGCTGTCACATATCACCGCGGCATCCAACAGAAATCCGTCCGCCTCGAGCCGGCACGCGCATAATATCGATCTGGCACGAACTTCGGGCGACGCCATGTCATAAATGACACATCAGTCGTAGCAGCTCAATAACTTAAGACAAAAACAAGCCCCTCGTTACCAGGCTGCCAGGCAAGGGCGCGGCCGTCCAGCATCAGCACGACATCATTTCTCCTTGCCTATCCTCATAATTGTACTTACCTAGGAGGTACCTACATATCTACAGGTTGCTAGCTAGCCTACCTCATATGGAGGTACCTCCTGTAGGCTCTACGGTCAGATGAACGACCCCTAGCACGACCGGATGCATCTAGAACGAGGCACGTTGCTAGCGAAGCACGTTTGCTTTTTGTGTTCTACTCATTTTATTCAATCTGTAGACCTCTAACGAGTCCGGTTCTAGACCTCGAACCTGACGGCTAGCAGGGAGAGCGACGGCGCACTATTGGTCGAGTGAAATTAACTGCTTAACAATCTTCAATTGCAAGCCTGGAACTCGACTGCTTTCGTCCAAGGCACTGCTCTGTTACGTCACGTAATATCTTTTTGTTTTCTTCTAGTATCCAGATCGTGCTGACACTGATATCCTTCTTTCCTTCGTGGGGGCTAACTGTCTGGTTGGTGATCTTAGTGTCCGTCGGGAATATTTTCCCCTCAGATCTCCACACCAAATCACTATCGCCGACGAGCAATCTTGCTACGTGCCGATCGATGTTCTAGTCTCGTCAACTATTGCAAGAGACGACTCGATGTAAGCAGACTTTTCTCCTCGCGGTAAGTGCACGAGAGGGTCTGCAAAGCCCTTGGGGATTGCGAGGGCAAGATTTGACGAGGCGCGCGGCGCCACCACAAAGTCCCGCGGTGCCTACAATTGGCCGACGTCTTCTGATATTTCGGCTGCGACGCCCATTATTTTCCGTTCCGTCTCCCACGGCACCCCCGGCGTCTTTGCCAAGAGTTAGCATGGTGCGAGAATCGGCCCATCAAGATCTGCACCTGCTGGAAGGGAAGAGCGCCTACCTTCTCGATATCTGTCTCGGGCTGCTCGCTATGTAATACCGAGCTCGCCGCCGTCAGATGTAGGAGAGGAAAACGTTACCCTATCAGTCGGCATGTATAAGCTCTCATCTCTTTCTCCGAGGAGAATCGCGCAGCCGAGGAGAAGCGTCGCGAACAGACCGGCACGAGCTCGGAATTCTCACTCCATCCAGCCAGCTTCATCTGGCCTGACTACCTCAGTGACGGCCTGGGCATGGTGATGCTTTCGGGTAGTGTCTACCAATGCTTCACCTCACCCTGGCAGGGAAATAGAAGAAAAAGTCAGCAGAGCGTGACATCGCATTGACGATGGAGACGTTGATATGAGCGCGTGCCGTGTCGCCTTCCGCTTGCTCCGAGTTTCGACCTGGGCGATGATTGGAGCTGCTATTAACGGCACCAAGCAGTCCAGCCATGCTCAGTGTCTTCATGGAACATCGCGTTGCGTGAAATCCTGTTCCAGATTCACGTATCGATCTGGAATACTCAACGCGAGGGAAAGTGGGAAATATTCCCGGCTTGGTGCGAGAAATATGCACGAAATGGTAAGATCTATTGCGATCAGTCACCTGCTACACGTCTATGATGAGGACTTGGAAGGGGCATCGACGTACCATAATCCGATCTATCATGGATAGAAAGCTGAGTGCTGCAGATGAAAGTCTTCAGAGTCGCTGACCCGTTCCACAAAGGGTCGTGTTAGCTGGACACGTCGTCGAAAGGCTCGTAGATGGAAGACTGTAGAGAGCGATGTGGGATTCTCGAAACCACATCGCTGTGTCCTGAGTCTCGGCTAACGGTCGGGCTGCCACACTCGAGATGACGGAATCGGCAAGCCGCTGCTTACAGTCTAGATTAGGCGTGAATGATGATGACAGGTTGGGCGCGCCTCATTGCATCGAACTTTTGCGACGGCTATGCAGTCAGCTGTGCGAGCGGGGACTGCCGTGACGGACCAGTAACCAAGTAAGAAGATAGTGAGGTAAGGAAGACTGTACATATATGCCTGCCTACGTTTCACGCCGCCGTTTCTAGACCGAGCTGATCTCTTGGGTAGAGAGACGAAGGCTGCTGCATGGCATGCAAGCCTTCCTTAGGTGCCTACCTACCTCTCAGGTTCCTGCTGCATCTAAGATTGAAAAGATGACGAGATGTTCTTGTGTCGCCTTACAGGATGAGGTTGACGACGCATTGAATGCAGAGGTAATCCAGGTGGGTAGGGAAAGTTGGGGTAATGCTCCCCTCCCCCCTTTTTTTCTCCGGATGCCCCCCTATCATAATCCTCCCATCCACTTCTGCGTTCACGATATTATATGCGCATCTCCACTGCCTCTCCACATTGGATACGCTTTCAACCGCATCCCCATGTCTGCTGTAGTGGATAGCTGAGGAATGCATATATGTATGTGGTCTTAGTAACACCCAAGGCTCAACGATGCGACCACGATATATACAACTCCACCGCCGCGCCTCACCCCTGGCTGTCAAGAACTCTTCGCGAATCAGCTACCTGGCCGAGCTTATACCGACTCCACGGGAAATAAGGGTCAGTTCTTGGTCCTACTACGACTTAAATTAATGCCTCTTCTAGGTAATTCGCTTCCACAGGACTGCTGAGCCTCCTCTGATGCTCTAGGCAAGTGACTGCCGTTCAGGCAATGCTTCCGGTGACGTACGGGTCCATTAGGCTATTGCCATGTAAGAATGAGGCTGAAGTAAAGAAATACTCCTGCGGTATCGTCGATAGCATGACTACCGCCTTGAGCCAAGTCGAAGGATGCGCGGGACGTACAAGCTACCACTATAACACGACTACTCACACAGCAAGGTGACGATAACCTCGAACAAACGAGAATTTCAAGACAGAAGGTGCCTTTGCATTTCACCTAGTCGCAGGTTGATGCACTGTTAGATTTCTCCGTCTCCGGGGCAGGAGACAGTATACAAAAATTAAAGACCATGATGTCCATGGCAGCAGACTCTGTCAGAACAGACCGTAAGTGATAAACATGGGAAGAGACCAAAGCGGTCTACATACATCAGCTGAAGAGGTATAAGTGGCTCTCGTCCTTGTAATGACAAGGGGATACTACACCATACACTTTTGACAGCTTTTGACCGAAAGGTATAATATCATCAACGACGACAAGAAAGGTGAGGATCAGGTCACATCTCGGTGGCATCAGAGCGCTGGTATTCTACAATGATACTCTTACCCATTAGGAATAGGTCCCTAAGGGATGCTCTAAGACGATATACTAGAATATCATCGTATAATCAGCTATACAAGCCCGTTCTTCCGATACGAGTACTTGGAAGGCCTGCCAACGTAGTGACGAGACCACATCGTCCTGGCAATCTCCTGACCTAACGCCCTACCCAGGGCAAGATCATCATCCTGCCTTTCTCGCCGTACGCGAAGCTCAGCTTCGCTTATACTCGAACGGCTCTGCTGTATGTAAGTCTGGCGATCGCCACTACGTCGCTGCTTGGTACCGACTACGTAGCTGATACTTACACGTGGTTCAGCCGGCGGCTTGGAACTTATGTCATCTCGAAGTCCTCACATCATCAACCCTCGCCCGTCCCCCCACTCCCTACCAGACCTCGACGAGATTCTAGACTACCTAGGTACCCAGTCCCATATCCACCCCCCCCCCCCAGAATGTGACTTGTAACATATCGCACTCGGCCCAAGGGAGCGCACGTCTTACTTACCTGCAGCCGGGATCGCTCTAGCACCCCTTTTTTGCATAGCCGCCGCGGATAGCGATCCCCCCAGCCCCCCGCCCTACGCAGGCTTGACAGGTATGTATGTACGTATGTACAGTAGACGTCTGCACACCTTGTTCGTTTGCGGCTTCGTCTCGTAAGGCCAGCCGAAGCCAAGATGCATGATATAAGCTGAATAAACCCCTTCACCTCCCTTCAACCCCCCTAGCTGGCCAGCCAGCTAAGCTAGCACACAGCATAGGGGGGCTGCTATCTGATGGTAACAAAACCCGAGAAACGTATGATCTGATACGGGACTTTTACATAGCGTGTTCTGCTATACCCTAAACCCAGGTAAGTAACCACACCCCGAGGTTGTCTATACTTGCTTACCTACCTAGGTGTCTGGGGGCAGGCAAGTCTAGGTACATATGTATGATATATGATTCCTGGTAGTTGACTCCCCGGTCACGGTGAACCCCCCCTAGCAGCCTCGGCGGCTCTACAGCGTCTAAGAAACCCCGTACGGCTCTGGCCGTGACCTCATCAAGCCAGGCAAGCGATATCACTGCAGGTAGACTGTAAAGGGTACGCCTCTGCCAGGTAGCGGGCGTTAGAAGTCCAAGTATCGAGTACAAGGCTTACCACGTACGCAGTTCTGTGGCGCGGCAGGGTCCGGCAGTGTTGTCACATTACCCAAAGTTTGGTCCGCTATAGCGTATCTTATCAACATCCCGGGATATATCAGAAGACGACGCTGCTTGCTTATCCATCGTCCCGCCGCCCGCCTCTTTGCAGGGGCAGGAGGGGGGAGGGGGGTGTGACGGTCTAGACCGGAAGATCGTCATCGACGGGGACGGGGTCGAAAACAGGACCGGATCATCTAGAATGACAGTATATAATAATAAAAAGAAACGAATATAGAGATGTATCCAGGTACTTACCGGTAAGTGACTTGGCGAGAAACGCGGGATCGGGCCGCGGAGCCTTGGCTATATTTCGACGTCGATGCTACTCCAGCGTGACACTTGGTCAGACGCAACCGACAGGCCGGATCCATTAGGGCGGCCGTGATGTAGGGTCTATGTCACTCTCTTGTTCTGCTCGACCCCTTGCTGCCCTTCTCTGATCTGTAACCCTCTCTCCCATCCAGCTCGCTCACTCGTTCGCGAAGTTCGGCTGTCAGATTTATTCGTGGCCAAGTTCGATGGAAGGCAACAAATGCGACTGCGACCCTGTTCCGTGGCTTGGATCGGCTCGGAGCAGTTCTTCCCCAGACAAGCCAATGGCCGTCACGTCGTCGCAGGTTTTTTTTTTTTCTCTCACCGTCCTCGCCCCCCCGCAAACTGTAACCTGTTATTGCGTCGGTTCCGTGGGAAAGCTGGGTATGGCGGGAACCGGCGGTCGGTCCAAGGGGGTGCGCGTGTTCATTTCTTGCGTCTCGTTCGATGAAACGATAGCAAAAAGGCTCCGGATTCCCCATTGGAAAAACACGAGGTCCGATCGCGAGTGAGTTCCCGGGCCGCATCATATGTCTCTGTCCAGCTGTCAACGTGGTAGGGCGTATCCTACCCCGCCTCCCGCCCTTCCCCCCCCCCCCCCCCCCTTTACTTCCCTTTGCCTTCTTTACCCTCTCTCGACTCTCGGCCGATAATTGATCAATGGGTTCCCTCCCTCTCCCATCACGAGGCGTTCTGCGTAGGCTTTGCAACCCCCCCCCCCCCGATTCTGCACCCTGCATATCCTAGATAATCTATCTGCACAGGGCTTCTCCGATATTATGGGGCGAACGTGCGTGTCGACGAAAGTACGTGCTGGACCACACACATGGCTGCACTCCAACTCGTTTGACGTATAAGGCTGATGAGGAGGGAGGGTAGGGTCGGCAAGGAGAGGAGGGGGGGTGGCTTGTGTGAACTGCTCACCATGTGTAAACCACACGGTGCCGTACGTATACGTACAGATCCAGGGGTCCAGATGTAAGTAAGCGTTGACCAACATGAAATCACAGAACCTACGTGAGGCGCCGCCGATTTCCTTTTTCTGCTGCGAATCGCGAATCGCGCCGACGTGCGTAGGGTCGTCGACACCGATCTATGGGCAGCCAGGGCGGGCGGGTGGATCCTTCTATCGACGCCGGTCTCGTCTATCTGACGATGGATGGATGACCGCATCTAACCAACTAGATGAAATAAAAATAAAAAATAACGAAAAAAAGGTATAGGGCCATCGAGACCGGTCTCAGAGCACGCACATGTCGACAGCCTCGAGCATGGGGCGCGTACAGGCGGGATCTCAGATAGGAAACCGGAGAACAAGGAGGCGTCATGTCGTGCCTCGATGTCAAGACACGCGATGCCACCTTGGCTCGGCAGATTTGGAAGTCAACTCGTATGACGAGGCTATAGCAAGTCGATGATACTTCCTTATAAACGATGCTCGATCCTCCAATCACAAGCATTCCTTTCTTCTGAGCCTCGAATATCTACCCTAGGTAGGCAGGTACCTAATGTACTCTTTCAACCGCCAACATACTTAGCTGAGAGAGACTTAGAAAGTTCTCGCCGGTGGAAATATCTGCATTAGATAACCAATACACCTCTAGAGCGAGAGAACATGACAACGAACACGGTATCAACCTTCAAGTTTACGTTAGCAGCGCCCGAACCAGAACCGCAGCGGTAGCGGTTGGGCCGTTCTCGTGGCTCGTGCGACTCACCAGCTGAAAACTCCCCAACCAACAGCCCAAACAAGCCTTGCATATCTGACACTATTGCGACTGCGTCTTGCGTAACGACGCGAGACGCAGCTCAGATCACCTAAGCCTTCGCTTGGAGAGCAAAGGACAATGTTCGTTGGGGCTTGTGCAGGACGCCTGGCTGAGATAAGCCTTGCGTCTACGTTCGCCCTGTTCTGCAGGCAGACTATGCAGGAGCTGTGTCTGGCCTCTCGATACTATTTCCGCTGGAAATAGACTGAAATAAACTAACTGCTGAAACGCTTCTGAGCGATGTTAGTATGTTGGAAGTAACTGGTGATGTGACTCGACTTGGAATAAACTTGCTTGGACTTACCTAGTGAAATAGTAGAGTAGATGGGGGCTCTAGCTGTAGAACTGTCCAAGTCGTTCTAATATCTCATGAGGGTACACATATGTGCATACCTAGAGCCATGGAGTAGATCTAAGTTTCTAAGCTAGACTAATTGATACATCCATTGAAGGGCTTTTGAGGTCCATCTAAGGTAAAGTGCCTGTATTCCCGACCTTGGAGTTTTCAGGGGTCAAACCCTTTAACTCTGAAACCTCTGAAAAAGTATTTAGATCTTATACCATGTATAGAGTACGAGACATTAGTATATGAGCAAGTTTTATTTATGGGATTATACTGAGCATTCACAGCGTGTAAGTTGAAAACTGCCCATACGGCAAGTCTGTTGTTCTTGTGAGCCTGGGCCCCTGTCATGACGATAGTCCGAACAGCATCGCAGTAGACCCATCTCACTCACTTGAGAGCACAGAGACGTATCACACGAAGGACATAACTGAGGAAAAAATAAACTCGAAAAAAAAAAACAAAACGTACAACACCAGGTATTCGCTGGCCGTCACCGACCCAACTACTAATCCGGCCGTACCCAGTTTGTCTAGGGGGGAGCGGACGGGACCCCGAATTTTCTAGGTCGTATGGTCGTACGTAAAAGATATAATGGCTATTGTTGAATATAAGGTACCCAAGTTGGCGGGAGGTGTTGAGAGGAGTCAGTCGAGCCTCGATCAACCCCTGAATCGACCAAGCTTAATCCCACGTACGATGGCTATATGAGTATAGGGAAATGAATTGCCACACAAGAGTATAATCATTCTAGCTATTATCCCATTAATTGTAAAACTAACCGGAGTGTTTTACGAAGTATGGAGGTGTTGGTCTCTATTCAGCTACTAATGGATGTGCCTGCCATACAACGATATCCTATTGCACAAGTCCAAACCACTTGGAATCCCATACGTTAACAATAACATGGACATGAACGTTTACACACAAGGCAATAAAAGCCCCTTTAGCATCTACAGCTATGATATTCAAACTCAGTCGTGTTCGAATCTTACTGAAGGTGAGGTGAAACTCCTATATGAGACGTTAGCAATACCACAACCACTAATGTTAAGTGGGCGTAACTCATGCTTCATATTGTGTTTTTATAATACAAGTGGCTCTAAGGCCTATAGTATGATCCCGAAGATGATGATGATAGCCTAAGCTTAGCGTAGGATTACACATACACCCTTCTCAGTATAGCCTTCTCAGTATAGGCGCCTTTCCCGCAATGAGACGTTACGATTCCACGAGGAATTATTCTACAACAAGCAACGGCACCGCATCTTAAGCTCTAGGCGCAATCTTCCCGCACAGCACCACGTCTTCGCCGAGGGGCATCCAGGTGGTGTTGGCCAGCCGGGCCACGGCAGCCAGCCCGCCGTCCTTGCCGGCCTGGCGCGGGGGCGCGACGAAGACGCTGCCCTGGCCGAGCCAGGTCGGCGCGATGGTCACGATGACCGAGTCGACCAGGTGCGCGTTCGCCTCGGCGAGCAGCGAGTTGATGACGGCGGCGCCGCCCTCGATCATGATGCTGCGCAGCCCCTCGCTGCGCACGGCGGCCAGGATGGCGCGCCAGTCGAAGCGCGGACTGCTCGGGCCGGCGCCGGCGCCGTCGACCTGCGTTTGATCCATAATGATGAATTTCCCGCCCAGCTCCTCGAGCAGCCTTACCTTGCTCTCCGGCGGCTGCGACACGGCCGTCACGATGTACGGCGCGAGGCCCTTGCCGGCGCGGGCCAGCCGCATGACCTTGCTCTGCGGCGTGAAATCCCAGCGCAGCCGGGGGTCGATAACGACGGGCCGGGGCTGGCGCGCGGTGATGGCGTCGCTGCGCTCGCGGATGGCGGCCTCGCCGGTGGACACGGAGGCGAGCCCGAGCAGGGCGCCGACGCCGGCGGATGAGGAGCTCTCGTAGCGGCGCGGGGTCTCGGCCGCGATGCGGCAGTTGAGCCCCGGGTCGTCGGCGACGGCCGTGCCCGCGCCCACGCAGATGGCGTCGTGGCGGCTGCGCAGGTAGTGCGTCATGGCCTTGGACTCGGGCCCCGAGAGCGCGGTGCGCACGCCGGGCCCCAGCGACAGCGCCGAGTCCAGCGACGTGGCGTATGTCAGGGTGACGAAGGGCAGCGCCGGCGATGAGTGGCCGTTCTCGTAAGCTCCTGCCGGGTAGGCCGACGGGGGCGGCAGGTGAGGCTCTAGTCGCTGTGCTTCCGCCGACGGGAATGTCAACGGCGTCTCAGCCATTTTGGGAACACGCCGCAGAGAAAGTCCGAGAAGACAAATGTCAAGCTCGGCTTCTGTTTCGAGACCTATGCAACTGATAAGAGAGTTGGGTAGTTTCAATTGCACTCATAGTATTAAGATGATTGCCTCGTATTAGCTGGTCAAGGGATCCATCAGTTACAAGTATAATATGAACCAGTGACGAGCTTTGAGATGAAGTAACTCGTGAGGTTGAAAGCTGCCCAACTAACTATAGTAAGCCAATGTCTTAATATGGTGATGGACCCGGCAAATGCATAATGAGTCTTTGAGTGGGTCTAACTAGATGTATTCACTTGTCGGGATATACCGAGATTGTAGCTGCCCACATGATCTTTATCACAGGCCGGAGATAAGGGATAGGCTGAAGATTGTTCCCGCAAGTAGAGATATATATCCGGGCTGGAAGCATCGATACTGCCTTGGTCAGGTTGGCGTACATAACGCTAGGTAAGCTATGATATCGGACGTGATTCCGAGAATGGGTTTCTGTTTATTGGATTGATATATGAGTCTTGATTCTATCGTGTGAGCTCTCTAAAATATGGATTAGATGCGATTGCAGTCCAACGCAAACAGTCCGTAAGGTCCAAGTATACACACGATAGGATATCTAGACTCGCAGCAAACGTGGCGCAGCATAGCTTCGATAGCCGTTTAGGTAAGCAGACGCGATTCCCGGCGGCATGCACGGACTGGCGGGGTAAGGGTCCAGGTGGACGAGGCACGGATTGCACGGGTAAAGCTCGTCGAGTATCTGCGACGCAGATTGTCTGAGCTCTCGTACATCTTGTCCTTTATACGCGACGGTAAGGGTATAGTGAAGGGTCTAGCTTGCGAGGCCCTGGGTCTATCATTATCAATACAAAGTGATTGAATAGCCCTTCTCTTCTTTCTTCGTATATTCTTTTAATTCCTAATCTCTCTAATTCCATCCCTCCCTTTGCCAAGTCTCGAAAAGATACGTGACACACGTCCTCTTCTTATATCCGCGCGTCCACCTAAGCTTCCTTACTTCGCCACAAACGCTAGCCTTGGCCCTCTGACTTTGCCAACCACAAGTCGAACAAAGTCCATTTTCGGCCGACAATCCGAGAAGTTAACCTCCCAAACCTATTTGAAATAGCCTCCGACTCTTCCAACCGTTGAAGACCCGCGTTTTCTTCCACATCCATCCATCCATCTATCCGCCAACCTACGACTTCTCTCCATCTTCAACTCTCCAACGACTGTATTATCAGCCAACAATATTCTTCGAGGAGCCACAACTAAAGAAACAGACGCACGAAGGTGACGGAATATACATTATCGGAGGGATAAACACCTCAACGGCGCTTTCGTCGCTTAAAGAAAGACAAGAAATACCACCACCGACAATGTCCAGCAAACCCGACGCGCCGCCGCCGGCGTACGAAGGCGCGCCCCCGCCGCAACACCCGCCGCAGGCGCACTACGGCGGCTACCCAGCTCCGGGCCAGTCACCGCAGCCGTACTACGGCGACCCGAACCAGCAGCCGATCTACCAGGCGAACCCGAACATGGGGTACTACCAACAGCAGCAGCAACCGGGGCCGTACCAGCAGCAGCAGCCGGGCCCGTACCAGCAGGGCCCGTGGCCGCCGCAGGGCGCGTACCCGCCTCCCCAGGGCGCGTACTACGGCCGCCCGCCCCAGGGCTACTACCAGCAGCCGAACCAGGGCAGCTCGGCCGACGGGTGTCTCGGCGCGCTGCTGGGCGCGCTGGCGTGCTGCTGTTGCTTGGATCTGTTATTTTAAGGGATATCGGGGACGAGGGGGAAGAAGAAAGGCTGAAAGAATGGAGGGAATAAGAGTAGAAAGAACGCTACTTGATGTTGGATTTTCTCGAGCTTGTTGGATGCCCTAAAACGCGCGATCGCAGGGTCTTCGACGGAGGAAACGACATAACCGGTTCATTGCCTGTCCGGAATCACGATATAGAGTCAGAGGGATGTGATGGGACATGCCAACACACCTCTGCACACACCTGCCTCACCGAAATGCGAAGAGGCTATACTAGGATAGGCGTTGGAAAGGGTACGCCTAGCATGGGGGTACGTTCGTTACCCGATCGAATTACAACACATTTCGGCCCGGCGTTCTGGGAAGGGGGCTGGGTTATAGCATAGGAGGTTCCTTTTGTGATTATATTGATATTCCGCTGCTTCTGAATAATGCGCGACAACAAAAATACCAAAAATGTTTCATCAGATTCTATACTGCTACACTCTGCCTTCTTGCCACGTGTCTTGTGCAAAACGTACACTCTAGAGTACCTAGGTTAGGTAGGCAACGGTCATATCTCTTACGCAGCGGCCCTGTTCGCGTCTCCGTTCGCGTGCCCGTTTGTGGCGGCGCCGTTAGCAAGCTCGGCGTAGAGCCCGTCGAACTTGTCGCGAGCCTCAGCGACGCAGTCGTACGAGTAGATCATGTGCTGGATCTCGGGGCTAGCCCACTTGTCGGGGATGGGGGTGCCCCTCTTCTTGGCGTTGAGGAACTGGCGGTCGCGCTCCTCCTTGGCCTTGCCCTCGCCGAGGTGTAGGGTGCGGGCCGACGAGGCGGCGAGGTCGACGAGCAGCGTCGTGCGGTCCTTGCGCAGCAGCTCGTACACTTTCAGGGCGCGCGACAGCGCCGCGCGGTCGGCGCCGGCGCGCGGCGCGGCCGCCACCACCTCGGCCAGCACCGCGGCGTCCTCGATGGCCATGGCGGCGCCCTGGCTCAGGTGCGGCAGCGTCGGGTGGCAGGCGTCGCCGACGAGGGCGACGGCGCCGAGGATCCACGTGTCGAGCGGCGCGTGCGACCGCAGCTTCCACTCGCACACCTCGCCCTCGGGCACCATGTTGAGCATCTTCTGCACGATGGGGCCGAAGTCGGCGTACACCTTGAGCATGGCCGACTTGCTGCCGCGTGTCGTGTACGTCGAGTTGGGGGCGATGGTGAAGTTGACGTCGGGCTGGCACGTCGACAGGTTGTAGATGGTCTTGTTGCTGATGGGGTAGGCGACGATGTGGCGCTTCTCGCCGATCCACCGCAGCGCGCAGTCGGCGTCGAGCAGCTCCAGCAGCTCCGGGTCGTGCTTCATCTGCTCGCGCGTCAGCATGATGCGGTACGCCGCCTGCCCCGTGTCCTCGACCTCGGCCGAGATGTCGAGTTCCCGCAGCAGCGCCGACCGCACCGCCGACTTGATGCCGTCGGCGCCCAGCAGCACGTCCGTCTCCACCTCGTACGCCTCGCCGTGGCGCGGCTGCGCCGTGAACACCGTCTTGTCCGGGCCGAACGACGGGATGCCGGCCAGCGACGTCGAGAAGTGGAAGGTGATGGCCGGCTCCTTCTTGCAGCCCTCGTACAGACCGCCGGCGAGCGAGGCGCGGTGGCCGGTGCAGTGCGGGTACCCGTACTTCTCGGCGATGTCGGGCATCTCGACGTGGACGAGCTCGCGGTTCGTAGCGCCCTCGCGGATGCTCGACGCCTTGATGTCGGTAGCCTCGGCCCCGATGCTGTCCCAGCAGCCCCAGCGGTCCAGCACCCGCACCATATTCGGTGCCAACTGGATGCCGGCGCCGACGAATCCCAGATTCGAAGCCGTCTCGTATACGTCGACGTGCTTGAAGCCCTTCTTGGCGAAGGCCAGGGCGCAGGCGAGGCCGCCCATGCCTACGGGGACGTCATGTCAGTTGTTGTTCGTGCCGTCTTGTTCTCTTCCCCGTTCAAGCCGGAAGTCACTCACCAGCGCCAATGACGGATATCCGTAGATCCCTATAATCCGACATGTCGACAGCAATCCGAGCCAAGCAGCTCAACACAGGAGAGGCTTTGTGTTATGGTATAGCAATCTTGGTATCCGTCGTCGCGGGTCAAGCCGAATTATAGGTATTTTTGGCTTCTCGTCTGGAAATTGCCTTGGGACGGTTATGTCGCGCAGACGGATGTTAATGAAGAAGGCGGCTAGCCCCCAGATGCTCCCCGGACACGGCTCACAACTAGACACTCTGCCGTGTCCATGTCTGGCATAGTTATCCCGAGGATCGAGGGCCACGAGGGTTAGCCTAGAATGTCGAATAGCATCGGCGAAGAGGGATAGACAGGGTGGGGGCATCCTGACTGCCGGCTAATGAGGGGTTGTATCATATCGCCATAGTGCGTCGGCATTAGGCTGGTGGATAGTAGGAGAATCATTTCGCCTTCATCTGACGCGGCTCCTTGCATCCATTGTGCCAGGTGAGCGAGACGGAATTACTGTACTCGAGTAGCCTACCCGGCCTGTCCAAGGCACGCATGTAGGCACATACACGCATGTAGGCACACACCAGGTAGGCAGGTGTCTCGACCGCCTCTCCTAGGCCGCAGACTACGGCACGGTTAGCGGGCTCGCAGCTGCGAGGTGGTATTGTCAAAACCGGCTACCTGGGAATTCCGTCTCCAGGGGCTGCCGTGGTTTTGCACCTGTACAAGTCCACGTCTTTCGTGCTTCGCATACATACCAGTTGGGATCATACACGTGTGTAGGTAGGACTGAATTGCTGATATGCGGCTGTAAGACCGACAGATTCCTTATGTCACCTACGGCTCGGCCCTTATGAGGTAGATGTACATGTAGATGTAGGCATCTACCGAGGTACATATCGACACCAGACGAAGCCATGCGTTGCTGGGCTTATCGATAACAAGGATCTCTAATGCATTAATGCATCATGCATGACATCTCATTCCCTTCCTATTCCTTGATGAATCAATAAAGACCCTAACCTGTCAACATGTATCAACTCCCTTAACGTCCTCTTCGCTGCATCTGATGCGATTCCTAATCCCAGAGACCTCGTGATGACCTCTTCTAGATTCGGCGCGCTGCCAGCGCTACGAAGACAGCATCTCCTGGTCGAGTTGTACGTATACATTTACCTATCTGCTACATATCCTGTCCTACTCGATGCAAGTTGAACGCTTCAGAAGCTGACCTCCGTCTGAAGCGCCGGGCTTAAGCAGGCTTGCCCTGAAGGCGTCTTTGTCAGCCTTACTCCCGGGGATCCTAGTCTTTGGTCCGGAGTGTTATTTGTGCGGGACGGTGAGCGCTCGGCTACCTGCATGGCGGCGCGCCCAGAGGGGGGTTTCTAACCAGTTTCGCCCAAAAGGTCCTTACGCCCCGGCCGTCCTGCGCTTCCAGATATCTTTCCCCGATGCCTACCCTAGACTGCCGCCCCTCGTTACCTTCTCGACCGACATGTTCCACCCTCTGATCACGCCCCTGAGCACGTACATGTACTCGACCGACGTCCAGGACAACGGCACAGTGAGCGCCACCGACGCCGAGCGACTACCTCCGGGAGGTTTCAGCCTGCATCACGGGTTCCCCGGCTGGTTTAGGCGCTCAAGCCGCGGCCAAAACGCCGACAGCCGGCAGTCCAGCGGACAGAAAGATGGGCTGCAGACCCCTCACCGGCCGCCCCCTCCATCGATGAGCAGCGCCGGCACGCCCGGCTCGAAAGGGTCGGCCGTCGGAACGTCGCCGGGTTTTGCGGAGACGAACAAGAAGGAGATCTCCACGTACGAGGTCCTGCGCTATATACGGAGCACTTTCCAGGACGAGCGGGTGTTAGACTCTATCCCGCTAGAGGCGGCAGGAAACCCCGGCGCCTGGCATGCCTGGCGGTCGCATCGAGTCGACAGCGGGAAGGTGTTCGAAGATGCTCCCGGCAGTACAGAAGCAGCAAGCGCAAATGCTGATGCCAACGTTACGAAGGCCCCCGGTGCAGACCCTGTGAGAAGGCCGGGAGAGTGGAACTGGGAAGGCGTATGGGAAGAAAGAGTAAAGAGAGCCGTGACGGCAAGTCTATCAGAGCCTGTTTTATTTGGTGGCGTAGGAGCTGCCGACGACGTGGTAAGTCTTACACTCCCTATGCATCTCCAACTCTCAAACTTCGCCTTCAGGTAGCCAGATTCTAATGCTGTACATCTTTCAGATACGCTTTCTCAACATGGAGGAAAATGACGTAGAAGCCGTAAAGGATAATCTACTACGGACACTCAAACACGACGCTTGATTGGGCTTTCTTTCCTCGACCGGACTCAATGGAAAGTCGACTCTTCCATCTTCCTCTAGGTAGTACTTTAGACGTCGGATTCATGATACCCATACGCAATAGAAGTCGTTTCTACACCTCATATTCAGTTAAGCTCCAGGGCTTGAGGTATTTCACATATTTTTGTAATCACGCTACCTACCTCTTATTGTCTTACACGAGCCCGGTTTGGACCCGATATCGATCCTACGGCTGCGGATGACGAGGGAACGTGCTATGTCTGGCCAGTCTCTGCATCCCGGTATCATTTGTGCCTTCGCTCTTCTTCTGGCTACCCTCATCGTGATTATCACCTTTACCATCTTGAAAGGCTTCGATCTTCTACCCCAGCCCAAGGCTCTGTGGGAACGTGTACGACATCGAAAGCGTACAGGATCCGTCATCGTCACACTCATAGATCCGGCAGGAGGCAGCTTCAGTACGATACAGAGCAACTTCATCGGCCAAACTGGAAACGAGTCCGTCACGAGCATCGTCCGACCGCCACCCGTCCGCCATGCCAGAAGGACAACCGTCGGGAGTCGATCTCCCCTCTCCCCTGCGTGTAATCAAACGAGGCAAATCCATGCAAGTCCTCAGCCCGAGGAAGATCAGCATCGACAGCCTCGACGATGGTCCTGATCAGCCACTGACAGTTGTCAAGAGCCGAAAGAGTAAAGCCAGCGTCGTGAAGAATGAGAGTAGCAACAATGATCTCGGACCAGCCCATGATGAAAGCTCAAAGGAGAATCAGCCAGATACGGTCAGGAAGACATGTGAGATATCTTGGTTCTGGTTGGTCGTTTTTGCTGTCTTCCTCTGTTAACGAGAGATTTTGACAGCTTCGTGTCTACCTTGGGACCCCATAACCCCCAAGCCACGGAAGATCCCAACGTCTCGTCGCTCATCAAGCATGCAAGTCGGACGGCCACTATCGCCTACCTTCCTCTCCAGGCTGCGGTCGCTCTCTACCCGCAGATCTTCCTCTTCAAAGACGACTCGCCGAAATACATCGGCAACCTTGAGCGAATCTTCGGACGAGTCGATATTCAAACTGTCTGACGAATCCGCAGCAGCACCTGAATCATGGGACCCAACGTCGACTTTAATCAATCCGGCACCCCTCTCCTACCTTGACGAATTCGAGGCTTCCAGCTTCGACAGCGACTCTTTCATGAGTAGCCAGAGGCCAGATGTTGGCATCTATGATCCTTACATGCTCGTCCCGCGCATCTCGATCACGCCCGAAGCGAAGGCTTCGAGCGACGGTCAGTCGAGTATCTGGATGGCCATTGAGATTTCCGGTCAGCTATCTCATCCTCGCGTTGGTAATTCCACTCACAACGGCGGCGCCGCCCAGGCCCCTTTTATACCGGCTCACCATTGCGATCCCGGCTTGTCGAGATATGGATATCTATATAACATAAGGGTAGACATTTTACCTACCGTAGGAAATAGCGTCGTCGATGTTATTGGTGACACCACATTTAGGTAAGGTTCTTCGGCGCGACCCGAAATACCCATCCTATACTTACATATAACTCGTTTCCCAGCACAATAAGTCCGGGCTCCAGCCTCCTCGTGATAGCCTGCATTCGGCTGGGAACTTGGAAGGGATATCAGCCGAGGCCTTCCAAGCGAAACTCAGACTCTCTGATGTCAGACATCGAGTTTCAGTTGGGAAACGCCAAACTCGATTATGCGCAGGTCCGGCTCGGCTATTGTCACTCGGGGTTCCCGGCATCTCAAGAGGCCCCCATCGACGGTGATACATCTACCTGTCACACCCGGCTAGAAACAGTCACAACAGGGACCGTCAGCCGCCACGACCCGGTGTCGGCCTGGTCTCCCCAGCCGGCTCCTCCATCCAACCCTCTGTTCGCCATCGTCGCCTCCCACTGGGGCCCGACCCGCGCCAACGAAGTCATGCACAGGATCACGTCGAGCCGCCCAAGCCGTCGCAGGCCAGGCAACTGGACCAGCGCCGTCCAGGCGGACCGAAACGAAGACGGTCTGAGACCGCCTGGAACAGCACCCCCTATCCCCGGCCGCTACGGCAGCCTCCGACGCCTGTCGCCGCGCAAGGTCGCCGACCCGGCGCGGAAGATCTGGACGGAGCTGCGCCAGACGTCCTCGGACAGCCGTCCGGCCTCGCGCGCGGGCAAGGCCACCCGCGTCCCCGCCGGCGCCGTCGCCTTCGCCGACGCGCCCCGCCCGCCCCCGCGGTACGAGTCGATGGCGCGGCCCGAGTCCCGGCTGGAGGTGCACCGGCAGCGCGAGGCGATCCGCGAGGCGGCCGTGCGCAACAAGAGGTCCATCGGCGCCGACAGCCTCAAGAGCCTGGTGCCGTCGATCCCGGACGCGGACCACGGGTGCAAGGAGAACTACGCGCCGGACTGCCTGTCGCCGCCGTCGGGGAAGGAGGACGATGGGCATTTTGACGGGCGGAGAAGGGAGGGGCGTTGGAGTTTGGGGAGTTGGTGGCAGTGAGAGGCTAGATTGGAGGTTTACATTGGGTTAGGTTAGGGGATGGAATTGCTGTATGAGCTTCTATTAGGTAGGCGGCCAGCACTGAATAGGGGTAGGGACGAGTATTAGTGAAGTTCTTTGTTTACATAGTCTATGGGTACCTTTCAAGGGCCTTGTTGCTCTGTATGGAACATCAATGTACTCTTTTTTTCTCTTTTCCCTTTTCCCTTTTCCCTCTATCCCATCATGTGCGTGCCATAACTCGCTGTTATCATAATTCATCGCGCCACGGAATCGAGTCCTGCGCGCCGAGCCGCTCGACCGTTTTGGCCGCGGCGCGGTTAGCCTCGACGACCGCGTCGGCGATCTTGAAGGAGGACACGACCTCGAGCGCGTAGCGGCCGACAAAGGTGTCGCCGGCAGCCGTGGTGTCGACAACGGCGGCTACGCGCTCGGCGGGCACGAGGCCAGACACGCCCTCGGCGCTCGCGTAGTAGACGCCGCGGCCTCCCAGCGTCACGACGACGTTGCGCACGCCGCGCTCCACGAAGACGCGGGCGACGCGGGCCAGCCCCTCGCTCGTCTCCAGCTCGGCCTCGGACGCGCCCGCCAGCGTCGCCGCCTCCGTCTCGTTGACCACCAGGTGCGCCAGCCCGTCGTACGCCTCGCCCGGAAGCGGCTGCGCGGGCGCCGGGTTCAGCAGCACGGGGACGCCCGCCGCGCGCGCCGCGCGCAGAGCGGCTAGCACCGTCGGCAGCGGGATCTCGAGCTGCATGACGAGCAGCTGCGGCAGCGGCGAGCCCAGCGGAGAGGCGGATTCGAAGCGCGACGCGGCGATGCTGTGGTTGGCGCCCGGCGACAGCACGATGCGGTTCTCGCCCGTGGGCTCGTCGACGACGATGACGGCGACGCCGGTGTTGCGGCCGGCGGCCGCGTCGACGCCCGCGGTGTCGACGCCGTGCCGCGCCAGGTTCGCGCGCAGCTCGGCGCCGTAGGCGTCGTCGCCGACGGCGCCGATCATGCGGACGCGCGCGGTGGCCGTCGGGTCGGCGACGCGCTCGGCCGACCGCGACAGCTTGGCGCAGGCGACGGCCTGGTTCGCGCCCTTGCCGCCCGGCGACACGGCGAACCGCGACGACGTCAGCGTCTCCCCCGGCTGCGGGTGGTGCGGCACGTACGAGACTAGGTCCATGTTCAGCGAGCCCAGCACCGTGATGAGCGGCGGCTGCGGGTCGGCGGCGGCCATGGTTTGCGATGGTCCGGCGCTCGGGGAGATCGTTGGGTTCTGTGTATGAGGCTGACTTGGTGAAGTCCTTTGGAGGCGCAGGCTGCTTGTATGTGCTTGTCCTGCCGTAACTCGGTCTATCGTAAGGCGTCACGACACATCAGGTGTAGGTACTTGAGTGAGGTAAGCCAGAGCTTCCATCTCACCCAAGATAGACGTCACAATAGCGGTACCAGCCCGACTCCACAGCGGCTAGCCAGGGCTGCCAGGGCCAGTTACAGGGATAACGATACCGAGTCACAGAGGGGTTTTAGCGGGCATGCCGTGCCCGGAATTAAGCCACATTCTGTCTCTGTCTCTGGTCTGCTTCGAAGCTTCTCTAACTCAAGAGCTCTGTTTCCATTACTTGAAGCCTGTTCTATACTAGTCACCAGGTATGTCGAATACGATAACTTATTCAGGTCACTCTCATATATTGAGCAATACTTGGCAAGTATCTTCAATGTGAATTGACCAATGAATCTGCCCTGCTCGCCCACATGCGGGCATCCCTCGATGAGTGGGAAATGTCTGTCACCCCACCGTTGCAACCCCGCCGCCGACCCAACGGGCCTAACAATACTAGCAGCTATAGCAGCTACCTCGTATAGAGCTTCAAAATATCTCTCCTAGTCCTTTTTACGTCCATCTCCCTGTACGAGACATAGAACTATCACCATGGCGGACCTAAACCTGCAAGAGATTCACGACAAGCTGATCTCGATCGCCCACGAGGCCGGTCGTATGATCCTGTCTGCGAACCCCACCGACATCGCGACGGGTACGAAGCTGAACTGTACGCCCTAGCCCCAGCCATTGCCGCTTCGTACGAGATATACCTGTCCAGGCATATAATGTTTCAGATCAACAGAAACTAACAGAAGCCACGCAGCCGCCGATATCGTCACCGAGACCGACAAGGCCGTCGAGGCCCTCGTCTCGTCGCGGCTCTCCGAGGCCTACCCAACCTTCGCCTTCATCGGCGAGGAGACGTACAAGCCGGGGATGCAGGTGACGGCGGCGCCTACCTTCATCGTGGACCCTATCGACGGCACCACCAACTTCGTGCACGGCTTTCCGGACGCCTGCATCTCGCTGGGGTTCGCCGTCGACCGGGTGCCCACCGTCGGCGTCGTCTACAACCCGTACCAGGACCTGCTGTTCACGGCGATCCGGGGGCAGGGCGCGTACCGCACGCAGGGCGCCGTCTGGGGGCTCGAGGGCGGGCGTGGCCGGCGCGCGAAGCTGCCGCTGTCGGGCAACCCGGCGCCGCTCCGCGGCCTGGACGCGAGCCTGGTGGCGATCGAGTGGGGCAGCAGCCGCGACGGCGCCAACTACGAGGTCAAGACGTCCGTCTTCAAGAAGCTGTGCGCGAGCAAGGAGAGCGGCGGCGCCATGGTCCACTCGCTGCGCAGCATGGGCAGCGCCGCCCTCAACCTGTGCGCCGTCGCCGCCGGCCAGCTCGACGCCTACTGGGAGGGCGGCTGCTGGGCCTGGGATGTGTGCGCCGGCTGGGCCATTCTTGCAGAGGCTGGAGGTGCCATGGCCGGCGGCAACCCGGGAGCCTGGGAACCCAGGATCGACGAGCGCAAGTACCTCGCCGTACGCGGCGCGCCTGCCGGCCAGAAGGAGCTCGTCGAGGAGTTTTGGGCTGTCGTCGGCGATCAGAAGATGGAGTACGAGAGCTGACGACCTTCGTAAGTCAAGCTGGACGCAAGATGAAGGGGGGAGGGGGGGAGAGGAGAGGCGGGACGTATCTAAATTGACTATGAGCGATGTTTTTCGCGACCGCGTTCATGCTAAACGCGAATCCTGAAGTCAGGTATGTAGAGAAAAACATCTGTAGCTTCGCCGGAATAGACAAAGAAACGGAGGGATAGATAATTGACCCAATTGATTGCTAGGCCATTCCTAGAATTTGCCCTCCCTAGACGCGACTGCGCGTATCTGCCGCTGGAATGCTGCGCGGCTCCTTGACAGGGAACAGCAGCAACTGTTCTTTCAAAGACGCATTCGAGAAGGATGGACTACTTAATTCAGGCCAAAGTATCTAGGTTATGCTAGTATTCTCATACCTATGTATTTATTCACGTAGCCAATTTAATAGAGGGTAGGCGGTCAATATGACGATATCTCCGCAAGTTACCGGCTCTCACAATGGGCGGTTCTCTACACAACCAGGCTCAACACCCAAGAGTTGGAATAAACAGGAACTAAACAGATGCGGTGCTATAGGTAAGATCTTGTCAGCCTCTTCATCCGGCCAGACTGGCCAATGCTAGAAAGGGACGGACCCGTTAACCACTCAAAACAGGAACTACCGAACCGCGGGACCTCAACCTCCAGGGCGAGATCCACCCCGTCTTCGCCAACTGGGCACCCGACACGGACCCGGCGCTGCTCCGGGAGCTGCGGCAGCCGCTGCGACTCGCGAGCCGGCTGCTCGAGGAAGCCGGGCTGCCGTGGACGTCCGACTTCCTCGCGCACGACGTCTTCGCGACGCACTACGCGGGGCGGGACCCGAGCAGCCGCTGCGGCTTCTCCGGCCGGTCTTCTCCTTCTCCCTCTCCTCCTCCCGTCGGCGGCGGCTCGGTAGCCGTGCCACCGCAGACCATCGTCCGACACCACCGCGCGCCGTGGGCGACGCCCGAGCACGCGTGCGCGTGGCTCGGCGCCGCGCGGCGGCGGCTCGAGGGCCCGGTCACGCGGGCGCTGGCGTGGCGGCTCGACGCGGACATGTACCGCGAGAAGGGGTGGGTCGGGTACACGTGCCGGCACCCGCGGGGCGACTTGGCGCTCGACGAGCTCGACAGGCCCGAGACTATCGCGTGGTGGGACCGGCGGCAAGGCGGGAGGTGTCGGAACCTGACGCTGCTGGTCGCGGATGAGTTCCCGGCGCGCTTGGCTGAGCTTAGGAGTCAGGGGAGGGAGTGCGGCGAGGAGTACTTGTTGACGGCGTTTATGGCTGCTGTGACGTTGTTGCATGAGTGAGTCGCTTACCTGCTTGGCCCCTTTCTTTCAATGGGAAGATTATACTTACAAACCCCCCGTCTACTATAGACTCGGCCACGCGATCTACTGGCAAGACCGGCGCGCGCTGCCGCGTGACCTGCGGGAGCCGTACTACGGCGCGGACCTCGAGATGGAGCTCGGCGACAGCTTCGTAGCCGCGATATTCGGCGGCTGGGTGCCGGTGCCGGTCGGGGACGCGGACCGGCTCCGGGAGGAGGGGAGGTTCGACTTCTCGGACGGCGTGGCTTGGCGCCAGGCGCTTAGTTGGGATGTTCATCGGCTGCGGCCCAAGTACCGCGCCCATTACTCGATACCGGTTGACTAGTAAGTTCTTTATATTTATCATATCCAGATATACAGATGATCTCTGCTCTATCCTCCCTCCTAACTAGTCAGCCTCCGTATGCTTACCATCCCCGTTCCGTAGCATCGCCAACCTCTTCGCCGAAACCTCATGGCTCGAAGGCGAAGAAGCGCCCGTCCGCCCAAGCACTCTGGAGCCCTGCCTCAGCAACCTCAGCATCAGCACTCCGCAGGCCTCCTCTTACTCCTCCACCGGTGGTTACCGCCACGCGACGGCGGCGCTGGCGGACTTCTGCAGCGCTGGCCGGGGCTGGACGTGGAACCGGCGACCCAGTGCGCCGTTCCGGATCCCGCAGTACGACGGCCACCTGTGTCCGGACCTGGACCTGCCCGTGGCCACCGACGACGTGATCGAGGAGGCCCGCGCGCGCCCGCCGCTGCAGCCGGCCGCGCTGCTGGTCCCGGCTAAAGACCGGGTCGCTCTTGTGGATAGCCATAGCTCTGATACTAGTGCTGTCGATATCCTCTACAGCCCGGCTAGCTACGAGAGCAGCCCCGAGTCGGTCCGGGAGGTGTCGCTCGACATGTTCCCGCAGCCGCCGCGGGGACGGGGGGCGAATCTTTGTACGGATAATGCTACTACTACGACGAGAAAGACCGGCGATGGGGAAGGAGAGGAGAAAAAGAAAGTGCAGCCTCATCACACTCCATATTTCGTCGTCCGGTTGGCCAAGGAGGACATGGAAGAGCAGAAGCAGTCGGACGTGCGGAGTCCGGACCGGTCCGAGATCTCGCTCGATGAGCTGCGCTGCCGGCTGTCGCAGCTCCTCGGCGTCTCGTTTGACGAGCTGGAGAAGTTCTTTGAGGCGTCGCGATGCGCATGAGGTCTGCACGAAAACCGTATATACATGAAGCTCGGTTTCGATATTGTAAATACCTACCTCCTAGTATGTCGGTTCATGGGCTACTCTCGACATGCCCTCCGACTCCATCAGAATAATCATGTCCTTGGGCTTGACCATAATATTTATTTACGTACCTCATTGGGATATCGATGAAAAGCTGATAGGAACGCATGTTGTATGAATGACTTCGGTATCAAAATATAGAGGCCCCCTTTTTAAGCGAGACGTGATGTCGCATAGTCGCACGAAGCAGTAGTGATTGTTAGTAAGGAACCGAGCTCGAGTTTCACTGCTCGTATGTGGGGAGGGCGTATGCAGAGCCGGGGATATTATCCGACGTGACATATAAATGCTGTCTTAATGGCGCCCAAGAGCGAGGGTGGTAACTCGGCCGTCGGGATGGGTGCTATCGTTATCTTAACGTTGCAGACGACCGCAGGCGGCGTTGAACAGGTCTTGAACAGGCCACACTATCCGAATCTCACATGCCGCAGGCATGCTATGGTCTGCTGTTCGCCTGGAATCGAGTGAGAGAAATAAGCCGCCTTATCTCTGCCGTATCTCGCATCGCACATATCTCGGCAAAGGCGACTTGCTTGCGCGGCTGGTCTGAAAATATTCCCCCGGCAGATGGGAGAGCGGCGGCGGCTGTAACCACCGCCTCTCAAGGCGCTGCAAAAATTCTTCAGCTCGCCTGTCCGTCGAGGACAAGGCCGAGGGCTGAAAGCGCCGTAAGGTAAAGGCAAGCGAGGTTTCTCTCGACTCTGAACCCCAATGGAACATCGCACGCTGGGTGTGGCATGGCATGCTACGCGACCTACATATATGAAGGCTGGAAAGGTTGGAATGGCTTGGGAGCACCGGCCCGCATCGGCCAGTAACATTCTCAGGAAAACTAGCCGCAAGCGAAAGAACAACCCTGCAAGCGACCGCATCGCACTGCATGATGCTAAGCTAAGGTGCCAGGGAGCGAGAACCTTGCGCGTCCACGATAAGGAAACTGGGGTATGCCGTGTATATGGGGACAAGAAAATCGAGTCGTTTCTTCGATCCTTTGTGACATCTGGGCATGATGTGACGTTCTCACTGATCCTAGTGCTGGACGCGAACTCAGTACCCGTACATAGTAGACACGCCAGATGGTTTGTCATAATAATGGTAGTTCACCCGTAAGAGAGAGCGGGTGCTGGAGTCGGAGGTGAGTAAGAAGTTGGAGTTGCCGATCAAAAGAGGTCGAGGTCAGAGTCAGGCGGGCCTGGGAGGTTCGGTGGAAATTTCCGGTGTCGGGCGTGGCGCGCTGGAGCCGAGATGGAACAAGATATGTACGATTCTGGCCGGGCTAACTGGGGCTCGTGAATCGAATAAAAGCCTGGATATGTGAAGGGAGGTGTTTATATGTGTCATGCATTTGCCGTCACAGCGGGAACTCTGGCCGAGTTGGTATGCATTCCTCGCATCCTGACCGGCCTGGCTGTGTGATGGAAAACGAGAGAAGCCGAGTGTCTCCACGCCTCTTGACATCTCCGAATGACCAGGCTTGTCGTATCACTGGCACTTCCCAGCTTGTTTACCTGCTAGGTAAGTAGGGTAAGTAGCTTGATTATTGGCACGTTTAGCTCTCAGCAATCTGGCGGTGACTCCGCATCCTGTCCTCCCCCCTCGTTTTCTTGGACCGGCCGGAGGTAGGTTGGAGAGAGACCCCGAGACTTGGAGAGGTGTCTAGAAAGATTTAGCTGCAAAGCCGCAGAGCAGAAGAGGCAAGGTTGATTTTTGCAGCAGATGGAGCCATGTGGACTTCGATGGACTAGCACCAGGACCAGGGCCAGGGCCAGGACTAGGACTTGCATACTACGATAGACATATGTGTCTTGTGCGTGTACTATGTACTACGTAGTCGGATATGGTCGAGGTCGTCTAGGACTAGCGGCCTCGACTAGCACCATCTGCGCACGCTCCTCTGCCCCTCCTGCCCGGCGATCAGACATTCTGGATTGGGGAACAGCTGAAGATTCTGAGCAAGGTGATACGCTTGCACATGCGCGGCTTCCAAAACATGGAGCAGGGAATCCCGCATTAGGTCGGGCATCCGTGTTAGATGATTGGCCAATCCTTTCCAGCACGAAAATCGAATGGCTCTGGCCGCTCCACTCAGATGGACATCTTCCGCCTGCGCTGCCCGGCCGCGGCATCGGGATGGGCGTTCCCTTGCGACTTTTACGCGTAGCATCTTTGCGCCGTGCATCACGCATGGCGATGCGAAAACCAAAAGACGGAGAGAAAGGGAAAGAGGAGGAAGGTGACGGGATGTGCATAGGCAGGTGTTCCAAAAAAAAAAAAAAACGATAAGTGAGATGTTATGATATTTTAGCCTTACCTTGCATGTCCCTTTTTCCCTATCAGACCGCTAGAAAACATAGCCCGGCTCTCCCATGGTCTGATTACCCGCTGCCTTGCTGATCAACTCTCGGCCTACACTCGGAGCACCGCCGCATGTTTTTTTTTTTCTCCCTCAACTGCACGATCACCGTCTCCTGTCACATGCAGACTGCAGACACAATATCTGGTCAACAATACTGTTGTGGACACGAATTGTGGAAAGCTGAGATGTGAGGAATGACAAAGGAAGACAGACGGGCATAATACCCCGCGCATAGATGGATGGATGGATGGGATGGCAACAATAAACGGGATGGTCAAACCAGCAGACCAAAAAGTTTGGGTGAAGGCGACGGATATCGGAACTAGTTGGTGCAACTAAAGGGAAGGAGATGAAATCCTGCTAGCCTGTCTCTTAACCTGCCAGTGCCAGTGCCAGTGCCAGTGTCAGTATGCTAGTCTGAAGTTTGCATTCGGAGCCTCTCTTTTCTAGCTCGTAACTCACAAATTTAGGGTTACGTAGATGCAACCGGGCAGGCCAAGCCAGGCCCCATCTGCCAGTGCTCGTAGCCTACATGCCTGCAGCTGTGCAGGCCGACAGGGTGCTATGCTACCGCTACCGGCCGCCTAACTGTAGGTGCTAGGGGTGTTCTATCCACAGGTGGCCCTACCCACCAAGACCGACCATGCCCACCCTGCAATCCACCCTTTTAGCGTACCTCCACCCCTCTATGTCTTCCTTTTTTTTCTGTCGCACCTCCGATTCATGGTATATTTCCCTGATGCCGTCCTTCTTCTCGTCATGCTCTGCGACCCTACCTCGTCCTCCCCATCACCTCGTCTCGCTTCTCTTATGCAGCTCTCACACACGAGAACTTGGTAATCCTGTCAGCCTTCTTCTACACGCCTTCACTTGCACGTCTTCACTTACACGTGCATCTGAGACGACGAATCCGCTGCCTTCCGGAGTCTATCTCACGCCACTTCTACCACTCCTCCCACTCCCACATCTCGATCTCGCCGCACGTCTAGTGGCGTAGGGTAGAGAAGGAATAAAGAAAAACAAGAAGAAAAAAAAGAAGTCGCCATTCAGCGCTGTGAAACTACCAGCAGTATCTGTTTTCCTCGGGGGACATATAGAGAGGCACTATCTGCCGTCACAGCACTTGACTTCTTGCTCTACTGCTTCAGCATTTCTGCCAGCTCGCGACGAGGAGCCAAGTGCTGTGCCAGCTAGTCGTAAGGTCGATACCAAGTTCCGAAGCAATGGTCCTAACAAAGCAGAGATCACCACGAAACCCGGACGACTTCCCGACTGTTCAGCTCTTCTTGCTCGCCATCGTCCGCCTCGCTGAGCCCATCGCCCTCACCTCCATCTTTCCCTATGCATGGGCTCTCGTCAAGCGATTCAAGATCGGCAACGAGCAAGATGCCTCATTCTACGCCGGCCTCCTCGTAAGTTTATCCCCCTGCTACCAAAAACCCCGATACGTAAACAGCGCATTCTTATTAGAGTTGCGACTAACGCTGATACCTTCAGATCTCCTCCTTCGCCCTCGCCGAAGCGCTGATGGGCATGTACTGGGGCGGGTTGTCTGATCGAGTCGGTCGAAAGCCCGTACTTTTGCTAGGATGTATCGGCACGATGTTTAGCATGGTGATGGTAGGCTTTGCCACCAACATCTGGATTGCTCTGATCGGCCGTGCGCTTGGCGGGCTTCTCAACGGGAACATCGGTGTTATCCAGACCATGGTCGGAGAGCTAGTCTCCAAGCCTGAGCATGAGCGTAAGTCAAGATCTCCTGGACCCTTGGTTCTACTTCAAAAGGTCACCCATACGATGCTGATTTCGTAGCTCGCGCATACTCTGTGATGCCTTTCGTCTGGTCGATCGGCACCATTATCGGGCCTGCGATCGGAGGAATCCTGGCGGATCCCCACGAGTCCTGGCCCAATGCGTTCCCGAAAGGCAACGTATTTGCCGAATATCCCTACCTGCTCCCCAACCTCTGCTGTGCTGTTCTTCTGCTGATTAGCATCTGCTTGGGCTATTTCCTGCTGGAGGAAACACATCCAGACATGGTTCCGCGCGTCATGCTTCCTGACCACACTTACGTCTCTGACGAGACTCCGCTCATGGAAACGTCGGATGCCATCAAGCAGCCTGCCGTCGATCTTCGTTCTGAGACATACGGAACATTCCGGGCCCGAAACAGTATCGAGTTCAGACACGACGAGATACTCCCCAAGGAACCTGAGAAGAAGACAGACTGCAATATCTTTACCAAGCGTATAATGGCCCTGGTTGCTGCGCTATCTATTTTCACCTACCATTCCATGACCTACGACCACCTTCTTCCCATCTTTTTCGAAGATGACAGGGTCCCTATCAGCTACGGCTCGGACGGTGGACTATTCGTACGGTTCAACCCGCTCTACTCCCCCGGTGGCTTGGGACTTTCTATGCAGTCTGTAGGGTTCATCATGGCAGTCAACGGCGCCATTGCACTCTTCGTCCAGGTTGTCGTCTTTCCGATGGCAGCCGAGAGGATGGGAGTGTTCAGGCTCTTCATCCTGGTTACTGTCCTGCATCCGCTTGCCTATGTCATCGTTCCTAGCTTGGTCTATCTAGACGGCTCGGCTCTGTACGCGGGTATCTACTTTTGCCTGACCGTCAGGAACCTGTTGTCTATCGTCCTCTACCCGCTTCTCCTCATCCTTATCAAGGACGCTACGCCCAGCTCGTCGGTCCTTGGAAAGGTGAACGGAATGGCAGCCAGTGCCGGCGCCGCCTGCCGCATGGTAGCACCGCCTATCGCGGGATACCTGTACTCGATTGGCTCTCAGATCGACTGCACCGGTCTCGCCTGGTATGGCAGCGCTCTCGTCGCTGTGATCGGCGCATTCCAGTGCTTTTCGGTCAAGCGAGACCGGAACGTCAAAGCCGAGGAGGAAACAGGAACGGTGGCCGAGGAGTAGACGAGATGTTGATGTGAGTGTCGTACTACGGCGATTGGCTGACGAGGAGACGAGTAAGAAGGAGTGGCGAACCTGACGAAGCCACATGTACGTGGAGGCATAACAACAGACCGGGGTCCATTGGCCAAATGGGTTATCCCCAAAATGATTTACGATAAGTTACGGTCGAAGTTTTTCCGGATGTTCATGACAGCGGGATGATTCGATGACAGTATTGGCGTTATACGGATGGTTCATGGGGGGCATCTTTGGGTCATGGGTATGGTGTTAAGGGGGAAAAAGCTGGGTGGAGTTGGTATTGCCCTGATATCCTTCCGGTTGCATGCATGAGAGAGAGTTGGTTTATGTTGCTCATCCGTTCAGCCACTTGTCCCATGTTCAGCGAGATGCTTTGTCGTTAGGAAGCGAGTTAGCGAGCATATTTACAACCCATAAGTAGTATAATAATATAATGGCGTCTATGTCGGTGTTTTGCATAGAAAATTATCAGGATTTCAGCAATAATCAGACAATCAACAAGCTTGATGTGACGTTACTTGGGCTTTAGTCGTTGAAACCTCATTTTACCACCCGATTTGCGTTGAGCCTCATGTGGAGAGAGATCCACAACTATCCTAGAAAGTTAAGGCGAATGCAAGGTACGAATCACTCTAAGAGTAACGAATGGACTTCTAAGATACTTAGGTAGTTTGGGGGGATCTTCTACAGGGGCATGGGGGTCCTGGGGCGTTTTTGGTGGAAAACCAAGCGCTGTCGCTATACGAGCCGTCGTTGACGTGATTTCGACTTCCCCTTTAGGCAATCGGACAACTGTTTGCGCGACGCTGATTGATCGACGTTCCTTGACGATCGTCGGTCCTAGCTCTTGTTCCTATTTCCTAGGCTGTTCCTATCGACTATGTATACGTAGGATCGGGCACTTTGGCTTTGTTTCGATAGGTAATATAATTCGTTGTTTGAGATATGAACCTGACCCGGGATGTCGACAAGTTCCGGCTGACGTCTCTATCTTGTTTGCCGCCTCCTCTCACCACGTAAATAGCCCAGCCGACATTCCTATCAAGTGTAAAACTATAGAATTACATAATCCGGGTTCACCGTCGTTAAATTTTAGTCGTGTAAGAAAGGAAAAGAGAGAAGAAAAGAAATTGAGAAAAAGTTAGCTTCACTCTGTTTCGATCAGAGGTCCTCCGGGTTATGAGCCCGGCGCGCTTCCACTGCGCCATGAAGCTTTCTGCTTGCTTATGTTGGAAGCTGCTGCGATATGCTGGAATGATTGGTGCGCTGCCTTATAAGGCACCTTGTTCGAGGACGTAATGTGACTCACTTTAACGTGTCTCTGTCTTGTTTGCTTCCTGGTCGACCAGCCTGTTTTCGGACTTGGAACACGACCCCGTGGAGGTCTTACAAGGTTTGAGAGGTAAGCTCAGAAATAATCAGTTCCGGAGTGGATAGATGAAGTTTTCCTATATTCTACGAGCGGCTCACGAGCTGCTGGCAGCGAGCTGTGCAGGCGTGATATCTCGTTCTTGTATTAGCAGACGAGGATCAACATAACCGCAGCAGCACTCGGATGCTGACCGAAGTACTTTGGTCGTGAGCAAGTTGAATGATTCACATAAACGGACAATGCCCCTCTCTTCCATTACCGCGTCGTTTCTCCTGCACTGTAGAACATTTGTATACTACAGGTGTCGGGCTTAGGAGGCATCACGATGTACTTCTCACTTAGACCTTGAGTAGTCCATCAACCATCAAATACAGCAGTCCATATCAGCAATAGTGGTCAAAAATATATCCATGGATTACCAACGGCGACATACCGTCTCTCACCTCTTGTATCAAGAACCCCAATTACAGAAAGAGACGTCTACATGTGTAAGCTTGACCCAATCCATCAGCAGCAGCAATAGCTGCGAGTCGATCTTCCAATTCTTTATGGGAGTTTCTTGCCTTTTTCCCTTGTTCATGTAATATGAGTAATTCAATCATCATGAATTAAAAAGAAGAAAATGAACCAAGTCTATATTTCCCTGCCCTGTCCCCGAACTACGATCCGGATTCCCGCCTGCCTCCATTCCCCTTTTGTTTCCTAGACCCTTCGGCAGAATAGAAAAAGAGAAGGAACGGCTCAACCGAATCTTAGTAAAAAGGTACCTAGCCGCCGCCCTTTCCGTTCGTATTCTTAAAAAAACGCCGGATCATCAAGTACAGAGGTAACCGACCCGAGAACAAAAAGAGACATCCTGTCATTCATCCATCTATCCGCTTGTCGCTAGTCTACCTAGGAATCTATTTACAAGGCGTAGATGGCGACCATGATGGCAGCGAACGCGGCGGCGAAGGCGCCCGTCGACTGCAGGCCGGTGGCAGCGTCACTAGTAGGCACGCTGGCGGTGGCTGACGGCGGCGCGGTGAAGGTGCCGTTAGCACCCGAGCCCGAGCCGGACCCGACGCCAGAGCCAGAGCCAGAGTCTGAGCCGGTGCCTGTGGCAGCGGGGCTGTCGGCGGAGCCGCTGACGGAGGGCGTGACGGTGGCCGACGCCTCGCTAGAGACCTGGCCGCTGCTCACGCCGCCGGGGCTGCCGCCCGAGTTGCCGAGGGAGGTGGAGGAGCTACCAGGCCCGGAGGCGGTTGCCGAGGAGATGCCCTTGGCGGTGGTAGCAGAGGACGAGCCGCCCGCGGACGAGGACGAGGAAGATGTGTCGGACTTGTCGCAGCCGAGGTCGAAGAGCGGGGTGTTGGTGAGCTTGTCGCCGACGATGCCGAAGCTGGGGTTGGGGGTGTCGGGGGCGGCGTCCTGGAGGGTGTAGTACCAGAGGTTGGTGCCATCGGCGAGGAGCGGGCAGACGACGTCCTTCCAGTACGTGGCCGCGTTGTCGGTCGAGGCCACCGACTGGCCCACCGTCTTGCCGCTGACGGGCTGCCCCGTCTCCGTGATCCAGACGGCCTTGCCGCCGCCTGCCTGCTTAGTCTTGCCCAGCGCCTCCTGGAACAGCGACTTGGACTCGCCGATGCCGTTGGGCATCGTGTCCTGGAAGTACGGGTACGCGTCCATGCCGAGCCAGTCGCACGCGTCGACGACGGCCTGGTTGGTCGCGTTGTCCCACGCCGTCCACGTGTCCACGTGGCCGATGGGCGTGCCCTCGAGGCCCGTGCCCGCGATCGTGTCCTTGGTCTCCTTGATGTAGCGGGTGATGGTGTCGGGACCGGCGCCGACGTTGGAGCCGGCGGCGATGCCCATGGGCGAGTTTCGGTACAGGTCTTCGCTACCGACGGAGATACCGTCTACAAGCTTGGTAAAGTCATCGCCGTATTGCTTGATGGCGGCTTTGAGAGCGAGAATCTCGTTGGCGAAGGAGGTGTCGCCGCCCGAGGCCCAGAGACCCAGAAGGAGAGTCGTCTTGGTCTTGATGGCGGCAGGGATGGCAGAGATGGGGTCACTGGCGGTTCCACCTTGCTAAATAGCAAATGGCATTAGTGAACCGAGTTATCGTATAGATTCAGGTCTTCATTTTTACTTACCACCATGGTGTAGAGACGAGCACTCGTCCAGCCAGACGTCCCCTTGAGGTTCTGGGCGGTAGAGAACTCTTTCTCAAAGTCGGCTTGGACCTTGGCAGCACCGGTGGTAAAGGTAGAGCCGTAGTTGAAGCCTTGGATGGCCGAGGCCGTCGTGGCCAAGGCGAGAAGCGACGCGACAGTCTGCATGGTGTATCGTGTATTACAAGTCAAGTAGTGCTGAGAAGAAATATGAAGTCTCTAGGGTGCTCCTAGGGTTTGATGCTTGAAGGTGAAGATTTTATTCCACCACCAAAATATTTTCTTCTTCTTTCCTGGCAATTCCTGTTACCAGAACGATTTGGATATATCGGCAAGGGCAACTGCAAGTAAGGCAAACAAACAGAGCCCGTGGAGATTACCAGGTTGCTGGTGGTTCAGGTCGATGAAAGAAAGTCCGGCTCGACGCAGCAAAGCAAACCAAGATCAAGTCAAGCAAGTAAAAGCGAGCGTACGTGTCGGCAAGAAATGGCAACAAGAAGGAAGAGAGAGAGAGAGCGATGGCCCGTCCAGACTACGTACTTAAAGGGATTAACGAAAGTGATTCACGTGTTGAACAGGAGAAGGAGGGAAGACAGCAGCCGTGGCAGCATGGGGGCCGATGGCATGATACTTGTACCGACACGTAATAAAAATAGCATTTTCTCTTTCCCTTATTGGCCTTCTCTTTCTCTCATTCCTAACCTGTAAGCTGTTTGTTCCTGGCCAGAGACGCGCCGGTTGGCACATCCCGTCCAATAGCGTCGAGCTGTTCCGTTTCATTCGCTATAGATTCTAGGCCCTTTTCGCCCCCTGGCCTGCCCTGGCTGCCTGGCTTGTCCAGCATGCCCTGGTCCATAACAAGCTCGGCTGCGCGGCCGCGCGGGCGAGCACGGTTCTATCCCTGTGCCTCTCCAGCTCCTCTTGTTCTTTCTTCTTTCTCATCTTGATCCCAAGGGGGTGGAGACTCCAAGTGGCTACCCGATCGACCCAATGGGAAGCGTTCGTCCCGAATAACCCCTGAATGGAGGTCCACTTGGCACAGCATCGCTGATTTTCTTGCCCACTTCTTTGATCGGATTAGACGACTTTAAAAAGAGGAAACCGTTCAGGTTGGCGACCACTCTGCCACTCTCTCAATGTGCGACACGTACGTGTTTACCTTCGACAGTACACTGCCCGTCTCAAAAGAAGAAGTTATGAATCCTCGGTTTCATAGCGGTCTGAGCCGGGCTGGCAGTGTCGACGCAGCCGGGTAGTACGAGGCCAGCTGCCCAACCTGGCAGGCCTGGAAGCTCCGGGTGGCATGGTGTCGAAGAATGTTCGGTTTTGGGCGCAGCTCTGTCCGAAAGGAAATTGACTGTGTGGTGATGACGTGCAGAAAACCTCGTATTCGACCCATAAATCTCACTAACGCCCGTGACCATCGCAGAGATGGGACAGTGCGGTACAGTTGGAGGACAGGGAGATCAACTGTGGAGGAGATTCACGTTACATGATCTTCCCTCTTCCCGACTCCAGCTCTTCCCCGGAAATGTTTATTTCTACGTTACGTGCATATCCGCCTTGGCTACGGGGTGAAAGAAGGATTCAGGTATATACTCGTATCGAGCATGTTGGTAGGTATATAGGAAGCTATCTTGAGTCTTGAGCAAAGCCTTGAGAGACAGTTAAGCATAGAAATATGTGTCCTGTAAGGAGTAAATAGCCTACGTGGCTCGTGCATAGGGACCCCTTTTTCTTGCATCTGTTCCTGCATTGACTTAATAAGCTGAGCTCGTCCGCCGCTGATGGCAGTGGCTGACACGACGACGGCGTAAGATCAGCCACTGCTAACCATTTAGCTATGTCCGTCATAATCTCTCTTCCAGAGGTGAGGCAGACTAAATCAATAGAAGCAAAGATAGGCTAGCTCATAGGTAAGGTCAATGATAAACAAGCTGTAGACTTGTCAGTCAGCATGACTTCTGTGCTTGCCGCCTAGCGATGATGAGCGTCCGAATTATCGAGAGCTTGGACCGGTCCAAGCTCAACTCCAATGCTCCATAGCAATCTACCTGAGCTCGATGTTTTCTACGGACACTGTAGAAACCTGGACAATGATCATGTCTTACTTGCATCAGTCAAAACTCAACCTCTATTAAACTAAGGCATGTCCATCTATTCTGAGCTCTTCCAACGCCTTACCGAGCGTCTGGGGTACTATGTAGTTAACGACACCACTCCGCGAGAAGGAATCTTTGTCTAAGCCGAGCCGAGGGTGGCATTACTTCTGAATGGTGTAGAATGACTGGCAACACAACACCACAACATCTCTGCCCGCCTAAACAAACCCCCTAATGCTTCGCAGCCCTACCGACTTCTTCCTCTCCTTGTCATCTTTCTTACCCTTCTTCTCCTTATGTGCGTTTTGTACACCCCCTATGCGAATTAGAATCAGTACACGACCGCTCTCATCGGTTCGAACCAATGTAACAGAAAGAAAGAAAATGCTCACCTCGTCCAAAGTAGCGCTCCGTCCCCGGACTTCCCTTACCGGCTCCGAGAGCGTCGCCCCCCAGCGGCGAGGGCGGCCTTCGTATCTGGCTACCTGCAGACGTGCCTGTGCTGAAAGGCTCGAGAGGCGGAGTAGCATTGTACGATGTCGCGTCTACCTCGGACTCGGAGAATCCACTGAGGATGCGGCTCCGGTGGCTCAGAGGGCTGCCCGGGTCCGAGTCTGGCTCAGCTTCGTGATCCACAGGCGGACGAGGATCCGGTTTCGAGAGGTTCGACACCGTAACCTGCAGCTCGAGAATGGTAGCTTGCAGGGAGGTATTCTTCTTCGTCAGTTCCCCCATACGATTCTTCAGTTCGGTATGCTGCTCCCGGCTTGCTGCTAGTGCACTCTCGACTTGCGATTTTACTTCCTCTGTTTTGCGCCCCATGCCGTTCTTGAGTGCATCTTGCAGTTTCTCGTCAAGGGCCGTGATTTGGGACTGATAGTTATCATGCGTTTGTTGCACGTCCGAGTCGCGGGCCTTTAGCTTCAGATCCAGCATCTCGGCTCGGCTGTCTGCCTCAGCCGCCATCGTTACGGTAGCTTGGCGCTCCGTCTCCTTGGCCTGGTAATCTCGTTCCAATTCTGTAAGTCGCTGGACCTCCTTTCTCAGTCTCTCCAATTCGCCCACGTTGATCTCGACAGATTGCATGTTCTGCTTTAAGCCCAGTTCCCTGACCTCAACCTCGCAGACTAAGGCGCGTAACTTGTCCGCCTCGCCTTTCGCTGCCTCTAATTCTGTTCGTAGGGCATTCGCTTCGGTATTCCACTTTCTCTGTTCCTCGCGGAGTGTTCTCAGCTTAGCAGTGAGGTCCGCTTCCCACTTCTTTGTAAGTGCACGGCTCTTCTCCGATTCTTTCTTTGCTTGTATTTCTGACTCCTTTGCGTCCTTTACTCGTTGCCTCAGCTGCCGATTCTGGATGATCAGGTTCTGTGTTTCCGCCTCGCTTGCCGCCTCTCGCACGTGCCGTCTTCGCAGCTCACCCATATGCGTAAGATGCTGCTGTTTCATGAACCGCTCGAAGGTGAGGTCATTGTATAGAAGTAATATCTGGCGCTGCAGATGTGCGATTTGCGCACTATTGCTCTCGGTTGGGGACGAGACCTGGTTGGCCGACGATAGGTTCGGTTGTATTTGCGATACTGGGCGGTCTGAAATAGAATCATGGTGGCTCAGGGCGAGGGACGGAACGCTATCGTTAGCCATTGACTGATGGAGCCCGGACTTGATAACTTTGTTCGAATTTATCAAGTCCTGGAGATGAGTTTGGGATCCGGACGGGACGATCTGGCGAGATAGCGATGGGCTTTCGTTGCCCGTCCCAGAAGTTCTAGGACTCATCGAATCTCGATTGGAATGATGGCTGCTGATCGATGACTGGCGCGCTACGATTGGCTGTATCCGGCTACTTGCGATAGACTCGAATGTTGACATGGTATTGCGCCGGTTCTCTCCCTGGTCAGGGCCAAGAGCCGGCGTTCCGAGCGGATAGGAACTGCTGAGTAGCGCCGAATCGCGGCCATCTTTATCGGACTCGTCTCTCTCGACGTCTCCCTCTTGGATAGCGCTGGGGACATCCTGGTCAGACAGTGCCTCGCCAGACTGGCACAGAGCCACGCAATCAGCGACAACTTCGGCTGGCTCGCTCTTAATCCATCGTCCGAAGTCTGTCTTCTCGGAATCAATAGTAAGTGTGTAGAAGTTCTCATGGAGCAGGTGACACTGCCGGAACCGCTCAGACGCATGCCGTATCTCTGTGGGCTGAACCTCGATATCGTCGGCATCAGCTACCTCTGCGTGTCGCAAATACCTCTGGGGCTTTCGAATATAGTCCATGAAATTGATAGGATAGAGACCATACAAGATGGTGAAGTAATGAAGAAGCTGCGGAATGGCTCTGTCGTCAAACTCAGCCGAGTAGGCGAACTTGTCCCATGCAAGAGTATTAGGGGACAATATTCGGTCGCTGTCAACAACAGTTGCCGCCTGGGAGGACAGCTCTCGTTCCCAGAACAGTAACCTCGCATATATGTTAAATAGCGTAGGCAGGTGAGGGACGAGCGAGCTTGGCATGTGCGGAAGAATCATCGTCAAGGCGGTCAAGGCGAGAGATACGATAGTTGTGGATGTGTCTTGCTGAAGACAGCTGATCAAGTTACCGAATAAGGGCGTTTGAAGAATGAGGTATAGGTGAGGCGGCTGGCTCTGAGCGAACATGGCCAGGAACGACAGGGCACGAGCACGGAAAGCTTTCTTAGTTACGTATAGGTCGAGCACGGTCAATAGATCCTAGTGTATATTTAGCTAAACATCCACCACGGGACAATGTATGGAACCTACTTTTGGTCGTCTCTTCCCGTAACGGAGGAGGGTCCTTCGGAACTGTCTCTCCTTGAAGTCTGATAACGCATCGGGATTCTTCTGGGTGGCTTCGTGCTGCTCCAGCCATAGCAGCAAGGACCGTTCGGCTAGCTGAGGGGCGGCGCCTCCAGTCGGGGAAGTGGGATCGTTGCCATCTTCTGCCGTAAGGATATCGAGGAGTATCTCTTCCATCACCTCAGCCAGGCCTTTCTCCTGGTTCAGATAGTCCAGCGCTGGTAATAGCAGTTCAAACCATTGGAATATCTTGACTGGCTGTCCGATGACGGGGCGCAGGTAGCGAAGGATGGCAATGAAGGGGGTATATCGAGAGGGTGTCTGGGCGACATCTCTATGGAAGATGGCAAGCAGCTCGTCGTGAAGCTTGTCGGCGACACTCTCTTCGAACTTCTCGTGTTTGTTGAGGTAGGCATCGATAATCTCGACCAGATCGTCAGGTAGGGGGAAACGAGCGGCGGGCACAAAGCCAGTGATGGCCTTGATGAGGTCCTTATGGGTCCTAGAAATTTAGCCAGGTAGTTAGCTCAGATCCCGACCATCCCTTGCCGGGCGGACGCAGTGGTTTTGCGACAAAGGAAGGACGAAGCTAGCCCCGCCCTTTGGAGTCTTGTTGTTGATCTTGAGGATGTTCAAAAGGGAGGACATACGGTGCTGACGACATTGGGAACTGAAGGACCCAAGCTCCGGATGGAGCAACTGGGTGTAGAGATGGAGCTCGAGGAGTGCGCAGAGGGGTAGCAGTAGGTCGTCACGAAGCAGATTTCCGAATCAAGACTGCGCATGGTCGTATAGATGGTAGTAGGAGCTGCAAGTCCCGCAGGAGCTTCAGTCTGAGAGTCTGGGTTGGCTGGGGTACGTTGACGACGACGTGCGTTCTTCTCCGTGTGAGAATGGGGGAATCTTGGTACTCTGGAACTTTGGAAAGTCTTTCGTCCAATTCGCGATTGGATTTCAGTGGGGCTATTTCCCGACTCGTCAAAGCCGCTTTATGCCATGTACAGTGCGAATTGACCGGGAAAGACTAAGCGACGACTTACTCGCGACGAAGCACCTACATGTATGCATCAACATGTACCTACCCGGGCAAGCAACGAGCAATGGAGAAATTGCTTGCTCACATACCTCATTTAGGTACCGTCATCATGTAGAAAGTATATATTGCAGCTGATAGAAATGAAAACTGACAGCTCTACGGGTAATAAACTATGGCCATTGATTGAGCCAACCGAGACGAATAAGAGTTTACTCTCCCTGCCTCCGTACTGATGCTGGACAATCAACAAATGCATTAGGCAGGTAAGCAGGCAAGCTATGTAGCAGCAGTTTGGTCCTTACATCATCGTATATTAAGGGGGGCTGATCGCGTGCGTTTCTGGCAGTTCTGAGTCCTGTAGTCTCTGTAGTCTTGCAGCGCTGGCTTGGTTGGCTTTGTCTTTGAAGCAACTCTGCCACTGTGCATCTCACGGTGCGAGCGTGACCACCCAAGAACCCCGCCATACAGGGCCGATCCCTTACAAGCTCCACAAGCCTAACGTCCCTAAAGGGCCTCAAATCTGGGGGAGGGGTTCTGATATACATGTTCGTGTGGGGTAACGATAGCTACCGGTACTAAGGCATCTCCAGCACCTTGTTCGGCTTGTGTACATGCCAGCACGGCCAATACTACGCGGTACCTACAGATAGCCCCTCCTCTACCAGGCAGTCTACCTGCATAGCCCCCGGGAACCCCTACGTAACTGGGCAGACAGTGGCCGGACAGTGGTCAGGACAGTGGAAGGTGGGAGGTGGTCAGGTATCGAAAGCTGAAGGCCCCTCAATCACTCCATTTCATCAGCCCATGAGCCAGTCTCTTCATTCCTGTCTGGCCATTCTCCTTCCTTTCCCTTTTTCCTCTCTCGATGGACGGTGGTAAACAAAGCAATTGAAATTTCATCCTTTCCCTCGTCATTCATCAATCGTCACTCCTAAGTCCTAAGCTTCTCGAGTCTCGTGTCTCGTACATCATCACCAACACACTTACACTATACTCGCACTTACGCCTACATCTACACCTACGCGTACATCTGACACCTGTCATTCTTGTCTCCCAGAGTCTTAGGTATCTGCCGCATACCTACCAACTATAGTCGTATCTCTTTGACATACGTCACCAATTCATCTCTGCAATCATGGCGCACAAGACATCTGCCGTCTCCGACGAGCCTATCGAGGTGCTCTTCGCCATCTACCCCAAGTTCAATCTCTTGGACTTTGCTGGCCCGCTTGAGATCCTCGAATGGGCCCGCCATGACAAGAATGACGAGAGTATGTCTGCCATGTTTCTTGTGTGAAGCGCCTCTTCAGATGAATCTTCCATCCCGATTTCCATCCCAACTCGTGTGTCCTACGTGCTAATGAAAATATTGGCTCGTAGCAACCAAAGCTTTCGATATCACGATTGCCGCTGACGAGCCCAAGGTCCTTTCGGATCAAGGCGTAGTTGTTGGCTCCCAGATCACATACAAGGAAGCTCACGAGCGTCTCAACGACTTTGACGTCCTCGTCATCGTGGGAGGCGCCACCGAGCCCATCCTGAAGTCAAAATCCGAGCCGCTGCCTACCATCGAGGCTTTCGCAGAGCTCCAGAGAACTGACTACACTCGAGAGCGCACCCTCTTGTCCATCTGCTCCGGCTCCCTCATCTTGGCCGAAGCTGGCATCCTGGCCGGCTTGTCTGCCACGACCCACCCAGACGCCATGACCAAGTTCGAGATCATCTGTAGCAATGCTGCGCAGCGTGACCTGCAGGAGCGAACCGACGTCGTGGAAGATGCCCGTTACGTCGTCAACAACCTTCGATTCGACCTCGGCGACGAGGATGAGAATCCCTACATCCGTCGCAAGTCGGACGCTGGTAGACGCCCGTCTGCCGCACGGTACGTCTACACATAACTGTCTACCTTGCTCGCACGTAGACAATATCTGGAACCCGGCTGCTAATACAACTCATACAGAAAGGGAAGCGTGTCATTCAAGGGCTCGAACGGACGACGTGAGTCGATTGCTCGTCGCGCCGCGATGCGCCTAGGGGGTCTTCGGGTAATTACGAGTGGGGGAGTGTGTGCTGGCCTAGATGCAGCCTTGTATCTGGTCAGCATTCTGGTCGACGAGGACGCCGCCAATGAGGCAGCCCGCTACGTTCAGCACGAGTGGGTCAAGGGCCTCATCGTTGACGGTCTTGATGTCTAGGGGCATGACATCGCCCTCGAGGAGAGAAGAGGGATTGTTGCGAGTATCAAAGCCGGATCATATGTTCAAAGAAAAGCTCAAAAAATAGTAGGACCATAAGGTTCCTCAACGAAATGGAATGAAGTAAAACAGGACATGAGGCAATACTTGCCATCGTGCGTATTATCCAGATCTCATACGTTTATAAGGACTTTTGGATGGTCAGACAAACTGCCCACAAGTCGATGAGATCGGTACCTAAGTACAGGGGTAGCTACAGCTTCCAACCGGCCCGGCGGCGAGGTCCGCCAGGGTTAGGGTCCACCGCAGTCCACTGTAGAAAAGGTACTTTGGTACCTCATCGTACCTCATCCTCTCCAACTGCAGCCGGGCCGTGTCCAGGTGGAACCCATGCTATCGGAATTTTCATCAACCGACCAGGAGTGTGTCTGTGCCTTAAGTAATCAACCTTATCGCCTTATCGCGAATTAATGCATTCGAGTTGAGATTTGGTTGTGATAATCAAGAGAATCTTCGATCTCAGTCACTCGTCCAGCGCACAATGGCGTCGAAGCTGTTCCGAACGGGAAAGAAAAAGGTCTACCTGTACGTAATGCCAGTATCTGTACCCATTGAATACCGTATACCCTAGCTAACCTCGGTTTCCGACGCGCAGGCCGCAGGCCGTCATAACGCTCCTCCGACCGCGGGAGAGCCAGCCGGCCAACTTCGCGACGTTCAAGGTGCCGCTGCGGTTCAACAAGCTGGACCTGCGGGACTACCTGCAGCACGCGTACAACGTGGGGGTGCTGGGGGTGCGGGCGCAGGTGACGCAGCGGGAGCCGCGGGAGATGAGGCAGCACTGGCGCAAGTACCGGCCGCAGCCCATCAAGACGATGACGGTGGAGCTGCGGCGGCCGTTCACGTGGCCGGCGGTGCCCGAGGACCTGACGCCGTGGAGCCCGCCGCACCTGGCCAAGCGCGACAAGACCGAGAAGGAAAACAAGAAGATGGGCGACGACCTCTCGCGCTCCGGCTACATGTCCCTCCGCGACGAGCGCCCCGTCGACGAGGGCCGCCGCCAGCTACGCACCGACGCAAAGGAAGTGCTCGCGCAGGGCCGCTGGGAGAATGGGAAGACGCCGGATCCCAGGTTCACGTCGGACAGGACGCGGAGGTAGAAGAGAGTACTCCGGTATGGGGATGGGGGGACGGAAGAAGTAGGATTGCATTTTCTGGGCGGCGCGGCTACTCCAGATCTCACTTGCGTGTGTATAGTACATGTTGCAAAGCAAGGCGACGTATAGAAGAAGAAGAAAAAAAAAAATCATGAGGCGTTCTATACGGCCATCTCATTTTGCTCATCATCTGTCACTTCTTTCCAATGGTGCCTCTGTTGGAAGTAGAGGACTTCGTTCCCCCAACTCCACCAGCCGGCAGTAAGGTTCCTCGCGAACACCTCGAGTCCGGTATAGTCTCGCGGCAGTATGCCGTTGAACAGGGGTCTTAGATTCGGTTTTCTCGAGTGTATATCGGGGACCCCTATAATCACCTTGGTTGAGATAGACGTTTTCGTCGTGCTGCCTCTCCTTCTACCAAGCAGTATCCGTTCCCACGGCTTTCTCCATTGCGATTCTATATCGATCACAGGTTCGCCGGAACTTGTGATTTTCAACCATATCCATTCTCCCACGAGCTCTAGGCCCCATCCAGAGAACACGCCATTAGGCGACGTAAGCAGATCAGAGACTGCCGCCTTGTTGGTGACCCAGACGGCTACAAGACCATCTTCCTTTAAGCGTGACGCCACCGGTATCCGGCGTAAGAGGTCACCGGCTTCTTGCATGCCGTGTGCCGTAGCGTAGCTATTCTGCTTGCGCCTTACTGATCGGCTTGGCCACGGCGGATCCAGGACTATCAAATCAAACATGGGAGATTCAGCTAGAAACCTGCCCCGTTGAGATTCTATGGTGCCTGATAGATAACGAGACTGCTCCGGGATGAGAGGTACCGGGGCCGCGTCAACGGCTTCAGCGCTCGGATCTGGCTGCTTCCGCTTCCGTGCCTTACTGCGCTGCGGGCTATCATCTCCAGGAGCTCTCGCATCTTTTAATACGCGTTGCAAAAGCCACGATCCTGCGTAGCTAGTTTTGATAACTTGGAGGGCGGCCTTAACGCTCTCTAAAGTCATCAATTCTGCTATGGCAGATGAAGGCGAGGCCAACTGACTAAAATCACCGTTCTTAGGCTCGGGGATTTGCCATGGCATCCGGATTGGGTCGGCTGATATGATACGTTTCTTTACAGTCTGTCCCGGAAGAACTTGGGCTTCCTCAATAGAACACGGGATATCGATGAGGACAGTAGAATGATCCGGGCTTTCGAATAGTACGCAAGAACCGGGCTGGCGATGTGGGTCACGGTTGAGAACCATAATCTATGTCGACTACCTACCTGATAGGTCTATGCATCTTATATCAGGCATAAAATTGACTTCGTAGTCGACGATGAGGTGTAAATAAAGTGTCTATCCGCGGTAACACAGTTGGGAAATTTGACGTCCGATTATGTCATTTGTCATTTCACTGAAGGCACTATTTCTTGGCGCTATTTCTCGGTGTGCCCTGGCTAAAAAGCTGCCCGCCCGTCGGCCAGCCAGCCGAAGCCAGCCCGGTCTACCATGCCGACCCCTGAGCCAATAGCGCTTCTCCACCTGGGCGGTCTTTGTTCACGATAATAATGACCATGCTATCTAAGAACTGTTTACTCATTTGTGAATGCCGCTAGAAATAGCAAGCCATTGAAGATTCAGACAAAGCCAAAGTCAATGCACAGAGTACAGCGGTTGGAACCCAATCATCCGAGCAGCCAAGCAAAGAGACCAGAACAGGAGCAGCCGCGCGTGAGCTGGGACCAATCAGAGACGAGGAGCGAGGTGGACTGCTGACGATGTGAAGCACATCGCTGCATCTTGCCTATCTGAGGTACCCAAGTACCTATGTAGTGGTAGGGACTCGCTGGAAAGCAACCCTGACGCAGATGTACAGGTGGGCAAGTGGGCCGCTTTTCAGGGGTTGTGCCACGCAAACTGGCAAAGTCGGCGCCTCTGACATCAGGGTCTCTACTGCAGATCGAACGGAATCGACCTGTCGACCTGTCGACCAAATAATTGGGCGCTCTGAGTGGGGAAGATTCGCTGGAAATTTGTACCTCCCGAGCCGGCTGGTACTTGCTATCGCTTAGCACACGTCCGCATTTGGCTGCAATTGCAACGGTTTCACAAGTACCAGGGTCGTGCCGCTGTACTTTGTCATTTCGCCGTCTTTGATCCAAGTTTTGTGGGCTTTGACGCATCGTGTCAACCTGACTGGCGCAAAGCGCGGGCCAAGGAACTTCCATCTTCAGATACCAAATACCCAATACGCCGATACGCACGCCTTTGTAAAAAGCTAAACTAGCCTAACCGCCCTCCTTTTTCACCTTGGCCTACCTAGTACTTCCAAGTTCTCTGGACGACGACTTCATATATCTCCGTCATCTATAATGCATCTTCCGCCTGCTCTGCCTGCCAGTCCTTTTCTGCGTGTGGATATCTTCTTACTTGCGGCCAAGGTTTCATAGCGCGTCCCCTATCGCCCTCCCTATTCGTGCCTCACGGACCTTCTTCCATGCATTCGTTATTGTCTTGAATACTTTCGTTTCATATCTCTTCCTCACTCATCATTCCCGATCCTAATCCCAATATTTCTTCAATTTATCTTCTCTATTCCTTTCCAAGTCACCTATGAAATCAACACTGCGAACCCAAACATTCGGTACTTAGGTATATTTAAGTCGGCCCAGGGATCGGCCGCCGACGATATCTGCCGGCAACATGGCGGACAACGGGGGCGGTAAGTTGCACACGGATACAAGCCTCTTCTCTGTGTGTGACCCTAATGGATTCTCTAGATAGCGGCAGCGCTCAGCGCAACCAGGGCATCACCCTGATTGCGTTCGTTACCGCCCTGAACGTTTCGTTGATAGTATTTGGCATCCAGTCAGGACTCTTCCTGTTACTGAGGAACAAGCTATCCAGAATATTGTAAGCAGCGATGGGCTTTTTTTTCTCTGTGTCGAGCTCTGTTCTAACAAATCTCACCTCACAGCAAGCCGAAGACATATCTCGTGCCCGAACGCGAACGAACGGATCCTCCACCGAATAGTCCATGGGGTCTCGTCAACACTGTCCTCCGGTTTCGAGACCGCGAGATTATCAAGAAGTGCGGCTTGGATGCGTACTTCTTCCTTCGATACCTCCAGACCCTGCTTGTCATCTTCGTGCCTATGGCGCTCGTTATAATTCCCATCTTAGTGCCGGTCAACTATGTCGGAGGAATCAGCCGTAACTTCTCGTCGAACCAATCCGAGACGGGCACAAACTCTACCGATCCCAATGGAGTAGACTATAGCGACCCAAGCGCTCCTAAGTCGAACATCACCGGGTTGGATACCCTCGCCTGGGGCAACATAAGAAAGGACGAGACACACAGGTACTGGGCGCATCTCATTATGGCCATCCTGGTCATCATATGGGTCTGCGGTGTCTTCTTTTCCGAGATGCGAGTTTACGTCAAGATACGCCAGGATTGGCTGACAACCGCCGAGCATCGCCTTCGAGCCTCTGCGACGACTGTTCTGGTCAGCGGCATTCCTGACAAGTGGCTTAGCGAAGAAGCGCTCAAAGGCCTCTTCGACGTGTTTCCTGGCGGGCTTCGAAACGTATGGTTGACACGGGACCTGACACACCTTCTGGACAAGATCTCCAAGAGAGACCAGATCCACAAGCAGCTGGAGGACGCCCAGACGGAACTCGTCCGGCTGACCAAGAAAGCTCAGCTCAAGAAGAGGGAGCAGGAAGAGAAGCAAGCCCGTAAAGCATCCAAGTCTCATCGGCCCACGAAAGAAGAAAAATTAGAGCGCCAGAAGAAAGAGGACACGGCGGCCAAACTGCAAGCTGAAGGTGGACAGGGCGTAAGCAGCGGCGATCGACACGAAATACCTCACGATGTAAACGACGCAGAGGCCGATATCGAGGGTGACCACCATGGCGAAAGTGATCGGCCAACCACTGGACGCGGTATATTGACGACTGGCATATCTAAAATCACTGGTGGTCTTGGAAAAGGCGTTGATGTGGTGGGGAAGACTGGTCAGGATATTTTCGGAGGCGCCAAAAACATCACACATGGTCTCGACGATCAAATCGAGACGACTAACGGCTTCGTGACGATAGGACCGTCGCAAACCGCGTCTTCCCCTCCGCCTTCTCGAGGATCAGAACGTCGTCATGTGCGGCTGCCGGACGAGAAAGACCTCCCGAGTCCGTCGACACAAGCTTCAGGACAGACAAGAGCTCAAGAGCGCGTCATGGGAACGCCCGCGGCGCGAGCTTTCCACTCTCATAATAACTCGACAGTCTCTCAAGACACTATGTTTAAGAGGGAGAGCGTCGAGATGCGATATCTTGGAAACACCACTCGCAAGGCTACTAACCTTGACGATACGCTGCAGTACGAGAAAGTCCGATGGTATCAATTTTGGAAGCCTCCGGAGGGTGCATACGCGTCCCCTCTACCGCAGGGGTACGAAGGAGATGACTTTCCATTCAAGAGAAAGAAGGAGAAGACGCTTTGGGAAAAGGTCAAGACCTTTGTTCCGTTTGTCGGCAGCGAGGAACTAGAGCCGATAGAATACCCAAAGGCCTATGACGAGGACTGGAAAGATGACCACGACGCTGGGGCAGAATGGGAGAAGTGGATTAAGAAGTCCAAACGCCCGACCCATCGTCTCGCGATCTTTGACTGGACACCTTCGTGGCTGCCAGGCCTCCCCTTACTCAACAAGAAGGTCGATACCATCTACTGGTGCAGACAAGAACTGGCACGTCTTAACCTCGAGATCGAGACGGACCAGAAGAACCCCGAACGCTATCCGCTCATGAAGTCTGCCTTCATCCAGTTCAACCACCAGGTCGCGGCCCATATGGCCTGCCAGAGCGTCACTCATCACATTCCGAGACACATGGCGCCCCGGACAGTAGAAATATCCCCCGACGATGTGATCTGGGAAAACATGGCCATGAGCTGGTGGTCCGAGTGGCTCCGAACTGCAGTCGCTATTGGCGTAGTAGTTGGTATGATCATACTCTGGGCCTTTCCGATTGCCCTCACCTCGTCCATCTCTCAGGTTAGCACGTTGACGGACACGTTCCCGTGGCTGGGCTTCATCGATAAGAACGACACTATTCACAACATAGTATCGGGTGTCGCTGGTGTCTTGCCGGCCGTTCTGCTTGCCCTCCTCCTTTGGCTAGTGCCGATCATAATGGGGTTCCTCGGCAGCTTTAAGGGAGCTAAGACGGGGGCCCAAAAGTCGGAAGCAGTCCAAAGGTTCTATTTCGCTTTTCTCTTCGTCCAGGTGTTCCTGGTTGTCTCATTGGCTTCTGGTCTGCTTCAGACACTGGATTACCTGGCCAAGAACCCCACGCAGATCGCGGACCTTCTGGCAGAGAACCTACCGAAGGCAGCTAACTACTTCTTCTCGTACATGATCCTGCAAGCTCTTAGTGTGAGCTCAGGTACGTTGCTGCAGATCGGGGCTCTCATCCAGTGGTACGTTGTTTCCAAGGTACTTAACAGCACGGCCCGGAACAAGTGGTCTACCAACACCAAGCTTCCCGAGGTGAATTGGGGCACCACATTCCCAGTCTATACGAACTTTGCCTGTATCGCCTTGATCTACTCAGTGGTCACCCCGATTATCTCCATCTTTGCCATCATCACGTTCAGCCTTCTCTGGATGGCGAATAGATACAGCATGCTGTACGTCAACCGGTTCAGGATTGATACTGGTGGCGTGCTGTATCCGCAGGCCATCAGCCAGACCTTTACCGGGCTTTACGTGATGGAACTCTGTCTCATCGGCCTCTTCTTCCTCGTCAGAGACGAGAAGGGCCAGGTAGCCTGTGCGCCGCAAGCGATCATCATGATCGTCGCGATCGTACTCACTGCGATATATCAGCTCCTCCTCAACAGGTCATTCGGGCCCCTATTCCGATATCTGCCCATCACTTTCGAGGATGAAGCCGTGCTTCGCGACGAAGCGTTCCAGCGGGCTCAGGATCGACGCCTGGGCCTTGTGGAGGAGGGCTACGACGAGACGTATGATAAGGAGAGCGTGTCGAATAACCAGGACCGAGATGGTCTGGCCACATCCATGGATGGCAACGACGGACCGGGGGGGAGAGGAAACAAGTTCACGAGCTTCAAACCCGTCAAGGGCATCGTCCACGCTAGTACCTGGGCAGCTCGCGGCGGGAAGACGACGTACAACCGTACTTTGGGCAAAGCCGAGAAGGGCCTTAAGAACGTCAACAAGTTCCGCGAGGAGCGCCGACAGAAAGATCTGGAGGCGCAGCGGGCCATCGGCGAAGCGCTGTACGGGGGGTTCCACGACGAAATCGAGGACCTTACGCCAGAAGAAAGGGACGTGCTTGTTCGGCGAGCGTTCATGCACTCGGCGCTCCGGGCGCGGCGGCCGACGGTGTGGATCCCGCGCGACGACATCGGGGTCAGCGACGACGAGATCAGGAGGACCAACGAGTTCAGCGAGCACATCTGGATCTCCAACGAGGGCACGGCGCTCGACAGCAAGGTCAGAGTGGTGTACGGCCGCGCGCCCCCGGACTTCTCGGAGCTGGACATCATTAGTCTGTAAACGAGACAGAAGAGACGAACTGGAGAGGGAGGAACTGTATATCGGACAAGGACGGATTAGCTGGTCGGATTCGTTGCATAGCGGCAAAGATAGAGTATACCCCGTGTCGCATCACTAGCATATTGATATTTAGAAATGAGCAAAAGAAAGAATTCAAATAAACTTTTGGTGTTTCATCTTGGATGTGATATTTGATGCAAGCTCTGAGTTACCAAGCATCTTATACTACAAGACTTCGTGATATGTTGGGTTCGTACGCAAGGCGTCTCGTTTGAAATCGTATTAGGGGCTAGGGGCCAGGCACCAGCAAATCTAAATCGTAAAGGAAACTAAGGACTATATATAGATGCAGAAACATTGATGAGGCCATCTCGTACATCATCGTGATGCTATACCAATCGTTCATCATTATCGAGATCCTGCACGGCTATTTTTAGCTGAGGAATACAGTGGGGGGGTAGGACACGGTCCTTGATCATAAAAGATAAACGCCGGTCTGCTGGGTCTGCTGTCGAGGACCGTTCATGATCGCGGAGACGGAGATTTCCGCCAGGCCGGGGGGGAATAGGGGCATCGGGATAGGCTGGATGTAATAGGATATTCGTGTATGCAGTGGTGGTCAGTGCAGTGTACGTTAGGTACCTAATGAGGGTGGACAGGGGCCGAGAGTGTGCCAAGGAGAGTGAAATGGCGCGACCGGGTGGGTGATAAGGCCTGGACTTCTACTACATAGTATGTGTCGAGATGTACCTGGCATAGCAGATCCTCGTAAAGGTACATTCACGCACGCTTTTACCACTTCGTATTAATCGTACAGTACTTGGTCCAACCGGCCAGACAGCAGCGACAAGGTAGAGCGACAAGGGGTGTCTTGGGTTGCGCTTCTCTTCTGCCGTCTAGGTCACTTTTCCCTATTCGCCAAGCTGGCTTCTGTCTTCTTCCTGCCTCTTTGGCACAGATACATAACCTGCTGACTCCCCTTTTCCTCTTCCCACCCGACCCATCCAAGCGACGGCTTGCGCGTTGTGTGTACATAGTAGCATTCTGGTGCACATACTGCGAGGCCGGATCAACGGGCCAGGTAAACATCACAAGATCACCTTGTCAGCACTATTAGCCCTCCCAGAGTAGAGAGCCATCCAAACCCGCACTCCGCCCTCGCGTCGTTCCTCTTATTGGTCGTCCTCCTTTCCCCGGTACTTGGTACCAATTACGCTCGTTTAGACGAATCCAAGACAAGACAGCACGCCAAAAGACAAAACGCTCCGCCGTGAATCCTTCGTATCGACTAAGGGTGGCGTTTTCTTACAGCCACGAAAACGGCTTCCGGGTTACGTTACCTCAGCGATTAAGATTCCAGCGACAGCTTCACCCGACCGAAATAGAGTTTCTCCCAACTGATTCTCCCCCAACGAGCCTCCGACCAACCCTTTAATATATACACGCGCCTTAGACTTCTCGCCTGCTTGGCCCGCCAAACTATCGACTCGGGGCAAACTCCCGGAGTTGGATCTTTTATTTCGCCCCCCTCGACCGAGTTCATGTGTTTTGGCGTTCTTCGATCCCTTAGTTAGATAGTTGTTGGTTATTGGAGGAGCTCAAGCAACCAAGATGGGCAGATCTATGCGGAATAGCCTGAAATGGCTGCTCCCTTCACTTCTAATTCCCCTAACGCAGGCCTTCTACATTCCCGGTAAGCCCTTGAGCGCCCGTCTAGTCTTTTAACACTGACGCACTGTTCTGTTCAAAGTACGCCATAGTCTAACACGTTTATGCTTATGCAGGCTGGTCGATAAAGAGCTACAAGGAGAACGAGCACATACCGTTATTCGTTAATAAGGTCTACTCAGATAATACGCAGCTGCAGTACGCCTACTACGACCTTCCCTTCGTCTGCCCTCCCACAGGCAAAAGCCATGGCCCCGGTCTATTCAGCGGCCAGAGCATCTCGCTCAACCTCGGCGAGGTCCTTCGCGGCGACCGAATCATAACGTCTGACATCGAGCTCACCATGGGGCAGGATAAAGAGTGCAGCGCCCTGTGCGATCAGGTCATTACGAGGAAAGACCTGAGGAGAGCTAGGGAGCTGGTCCGGGAAGGATACGTGGTGGAGTGGATTGTCGATAACCTGCCGGGCGCTACGAGCTTCGTCACGGTTGACAAGTCACGGAAGTACTACGCCGCCGGTTTCAAGCTCGGTTTCACCGATTACTCGTCGAGCACCGGAAAGCCGCACTACTTCCTGAATAATCACCACACCACTGTGATTCGGTATAGGAACGCACCTGGTCGTGACGGGGAAAGGGGAGGCAAGGTAGTAGTCGGCTTCGAGGTCTATTCCAAGAGCGTCGGCTCGAACGTCAAGCGCGAGAATGGGTGCCCTGCCGACCTTCACGATTCCGATGACCGTTTCGAACTTTACATGGCGCCGAACAAGACGACCGAGTTCCAGTCCCAGTATGCTTACTCGTCCTACCACCCCGACCCCATCGAGGAGGGAGACGATGAGGATACCATGACCATCCCCTATTCGTACTCGGTATATTTCCGCGAAGACGACTCGATAGAGTGGAACCGTCGTTGGGATATGTACTTCGTCAACTCGGAGGACGGCTCCAGGATCCACTGGCTAGCTATCGTCAACTCATTGATCATCTGCAGTCTCCTTACCGGTATCGTCCTCATGATCCTGGCCAAGACTATCAGATCCGACATTAAAGGGTACAGGGAAAGCTCCATGGAAGACGGCAAGCTGCGGGTGAAGCGCCGGGGAAACCGTCCGCCCAGGTCGGAGAAGATGAATTTCGGTCTTCTGGAAAAGGAAGACGAGATGGGCAAGGGCAAGGAGATTGAGGTTTCATCCGATGACGAAGCTCTCGAGGATGTGACGGGATGGAAGTTGTTGCACGCAGATGTCTTTAGGAAGCCCGAGTACGGCTACCTTCTCGCGCCTCTCGTGGGGTCTGGCATGCAACTCCTCTTCATGGCCTTCGGCTTGATCCTACTCAGCGCCATCGGCATTCTCAACCCAAGCTTCCGAGGAGGATTCATCAGCTCTGGATTTGGTCTCTTCGTCTTTGCTGGCGTCTTTTCCGGCTACTTCTCCGCCAGGATATACAAGACGTTTGACGGCAAGGACTTTGGAAAGAACGCGCTGGTCACAGCGTGTCTGATCCCCGGTCTCCTGTTCGGCCTGATCTTCATCCTGAACCTCTTCGTCTGGGCGCAGGCCTCGAGCACCGCCATCCCGTTCGGGACGCTGATCGCGATGGTCCTGCTGTGGCTCTGCATCCAGGTGCCGCTGGTGTACGTCGGGTCCTGGTACGGATTCGTGCGGACGGGGGCGTGGGAGCACCCGACCAAGACAGCCAGCATCGCGCGACAGATACCGACGCAGCCGTGGTACGCCAAGGGGGCGCAGGCGATCTGCGTGGCGGGGCTGGTGCCGTTCGCCGTCATCTTCATCGAGCTGCTGTTCGTGTTCCAGTCGCTGTGGCAGGACAAGAGCGGGTACTACTACGTGTTCGGGTTCCTGGCGGCGGTGTCGGGGATCCTGGCGGTGACGATCGCCGAGGTGACGGTGGTGAGCGTGTACGCGCAGCTGTGCGCCGAGAACCACCGCTGGTGGTGGCAGTCGTTCTTGGTCGGCGGCGGCAGCGCCGCCTGGGTCTTCCTCTACTGCGTCTGGTACTACGTCGCAAACCTCCACATCGCTGGTTTTGTCAGCTCCATGCTCTTCTTCGCTTACAGCTTCATGGCGTGCTGCGTCTACGGCTTGCTTACCGGCACTATCGGGTTCTTGGCTGCGTACGCTTTCGTTCGCAGGATATACGGGTAAGTCTTGGCTCTCTCTCTCTCTCTCTCTCCGTAGCCTGAGCATCCAGGCTGTTTATTCTTGGATCACTTTGCTAATTCGTACCGTCTACACAGTGCTATTAAGGCGGATTAATTCACAAGACGTACCTAGGGGCTAGGTATGTAACGAGCGAACGCGATAATGTAATAATGAGTGGGATATAATACATATGTTTATATATATTTCTGTTATAAAGTCAACTACACTCTTACGTATCTCAGTGCCTTGCCTACTTTGTGAGCTTAGATGAGATAGGCGCTATTTCAAGGCGGAAAGGAATACCACGGCAATATAGCCCAGCTAAGCAAGACGCCGATTTCAGTTGGCATCAAAGAGCCGCACTAGAGTGGAATACTCCGCTAGCTGCAAATGGACAGTCATTTCGTGTGCTAGACTGCCTTTTATAGTGACCTGTAGTCTGAGCCTAGCACGTCGTGTACCGACAGCTGCGTCACCTTCTATATATGCTCGGGACGACACACCTGACCGGAGGGCTGTACGACGACAAGTCAAGTTGTATAAAGACACTATCCTATACCCAAGTAGGTGGCTACCCAATTTCCAGCTACGAACTTTTTTCAAGAGCAAATCCCGTTCCCTGCCACAGGGCTATAAGTCGCCAAACTCGCAAGTATACGATATAAGACAAGCTTATTAGACGTTGATACGAGGAGTATGTTTCATACATGACCTCTTTTTTGTTTGTTTCTTTTCTCCTTATTTCGTTCCCTTTACATATTAGACACAAGAGGTTACAAGTTATACATTACAGCTGGCTCCGGCCAACGTTCCTCGACATGCTGATCCAGAGCCCCTCGGCCTCGGCCATTATATTTCCTATAGGGAGGCGATCAGCTTTAATTCCAAAGAATGGGTGGAAAAGGGAAGATGAGAATGTATAAGAACGTACCGTCCTTGTCCTCGATGGTCCCCCGTAGGTGCAGCTTGCGCCCCTCCTTACGCACGACGCGGCCGCGGATCAGGACGACCTGCGGCGGGCTGACGGCGCGCCGATACCGCGTTGTGAAGCTGACCGTGTAGGCACCGTGTTCTGCGCGTGGGATTTCTCGTCAGCAGCCAATCATCTATACATTCCTCGCGTCCAAGATATGAAAGCAGAAAGGAGGGAGAGATGACGCACCTGTCTGAAAGTTGGCGGCGGTGCCCATGACCTCGTCCATCAGCACGCCGTACAGGCCGCCGTGCATGGTGCCGACGTACGACGTCAGGTCCTCGCCGAGGTCGGCGAGCGCGTTGAAGAGCAGGAAGGGATTGCGCGGGTCCTCGCCGTTGTCCCTGCCGCCGCCCCACAGCAGGGGCGCGGACCTGGACAGCGGCGGCTCGTCGTTCTTGTTCGTCTCACCATCACCGAGATCTCGCTCCTTCTTCCCCCCGCCCCCCACGGCCCGCATAAACGTCAGGCACGCCCGCACCGTCGTCGGCGTGTTCATGACGCGCCGCACGAAGCTCGACTCGCCGTCCGGCAGCGGCCGCCGGTCCGGGACCACCACGGACAGGATGGAGCGGTCGGCGAGCAGCGACGCGCACCACGGGATCGCCTCGAAGTGCGCGAGCGGGTCCTCGACCGACTGGTTGTGGTCCGTCGGCGCCGAGTGCGGGTTGGCGAGAGGGTTGAACGTCATTTTCTTTTTTTCCTTTTTCTTTCTTTCTCTGTTTGATTCCCGAGGGAGAAGACGGGTAGCAGGCAGTAGTAAGTAGCCCGCTCAGATTAGGTGTTCAAGGTAAGGTAAGAATACACAAGCGTTATGCTCAGAGATTAGGCTAGGTCTGCGATGGGAAAAGAGGTTTCGAGGACGAACGAAGGCACGAGAAGAGTAGAAAGAGGAACGATGAAGGATCAGCCAGTGCGCCCTCGGGTCAAATGTAAGCAAGGATACACGACTCCTATATTCCACTCGGCGCGTGATCAACGAGCCGCGTCTTTTTTCGAGAGAGGGTCAACTATTTATCAGATCCTAAGACAACATGGCGTTTTTTTGAGACTTGGAGATGATGGGAGGGGGAAAGACGAGGTTCGTCTTCTTCTTATCTCAAGAAATCCCCCCTCCCCAGTGCGATATGACAGGTCATACATCCAACGATCGAAGGGATGGGATTGCCCGGGAATGACATCAGCACGCCAGCAAGCCATAGCTTCTTCCCGGTCGAGGTCGTATAAGAAGGACAAGCGACTGGGGAAGCGAGGCATCTAGCCGCTCGGCCTACTGCAGCAAGCTGAGAGAACTTACCTATCCCAAGCAGGCTGGCTGGTCTGGGCGTGTCACCAAGTGGCTTGTTTTTTTTTTTCTTCTTCTTACGTCCGGATGCTATTAAGCCGAAGCTTGCTGTGCCGGCTCGCTAAGGTAGACTGCAATGAGGATCGTCGTTGGCTGTCAAGCTAACGCTAGCCGTGGAGATGGCGGCTCTTGTATGGACGCCACTAAAAGCTCAGCTGCCTTCTCCATGACCGTCAGACTTTACTTTTAGGTAAGGAGGTGCGGTAGTAGGAAACCAAGATTTCCAAAGAAAAAAAAAGGTCGAGCTGTTGGGAACGAACGCGAGGAGCCCGTGCGATCTGGCCGCTTTGGATTCGGTCATGGCCGTGCTATTCGCGGAGAGGAGCCGAGTCGAACTGAGAGGCACAGTAGGTACAAGCGTAGAACGCCGTCTGGAGAGAGAAAAAAGTTGTGTAGGCCCGACTCTCTGGATTTGTGGCGTCGGCCTAGTCAGAAAACAGAAAACATCCCGAAATTTGGCACTCATAACTTTGCGTAATATGTTCGTATATAAAAGCTGCATGTTCCATATCGTCCCAATACTCCAAAACTTGCAAGGGGGAAAGCCTGTAAGTCAGTTTATAACATTGTCTTTCTATAATATGCTATGTTAGCAACGTACCATTGCAGGTGTAAGTATGTATGTAGTAGGTAGATTCTATTCGCCCACCCAGCCAACTTGCGAGCTGCATCGCCGCTCGCCATGCTATGCCCTGAACATGTGTAGGTATACCTATACCAGAAACGCCTTCACTCCGAATGCAATCCTCCATACGTGTGTATATATACGAGTCGTTCTTTGTTTTTTGTTTCATCTACCTAGATGTTGAACAGGATCTTCAGCCGTTCGTAGGTGTAGAAGCTCACGGCGGCGAGGGGGAACACCTTGATGTAGCCGATCGACAGGCCGACGAAGAAGCCCGAGAAGCCGCGCTCGCGCAGGATCATGCCGGCCGTCTCGCCTATGCGCAGCCGGTGGCCGTCGCCCACGGCGCCGCTCACCTGCATCCGACGCCGGATAACCTCGAGCGGGTACGACACCGTCTGCGAGACGACGCCCGAGACGCCGCCGGCCACCAGCTCGGCCCACGCGCGGAGCGGCTCGGGCTTGTCGGCGGGCGCGCCGGCGGGCTTGGGCATCGTGGTGTACTTGCGGATGGACGCGAGCCGGAACACGTCGCCCATGGTGTCGTGCGTCAGGAAGGACACGCCGGCGTACGGCACCATGCCCAGCAGGGTGGTCGAGAATCCCCTGTAGAAGTTGACGAGGCCGGAACGGGGCGCCACGGCCTCGACGGTGGCGGCCGCGGTGTTGGTGAGAGCGGCTGCGGCGCCCGATCCCGGCACGGCGGCCGGGGCGGACGGCTTCGACACCGGCTGCTCGAGGTAGATCTTCTTGCATATGTCGACCAGGGACGAGCTCCTATGCTTCGTCTCGAACGCCAGCCGCACGCGGATCACCTCCAGCGGGTACGTCATGAAGACGGACGACACGCCGGCCGCCGCGCCGGACGCGAACCGCCGCAGCCACGTCTCGTTTCGGCGGTCCGAGCCTATTATGAGGGCGCGGTACTGCTCGTAGGCGACGAATTTTATAGCCGCGTAGGGGTAGATCTTTAGTAGGGTGGCCGAGTGGCCGCGAAATAAACCGAATATCCCGTCGTGCGCGTAGATGTCGCGCATCGCTATGCCGAAGCCGGCCCACGAGCCTTGGTATTTGACGAACTGGGGGTTGCTCGTCTGGAAGAGGATCTTGACTCGGTCGAGGGGCGCGACGGTGGTTTTAGCCTTTTTGTAGAACATATCGTGTTAGCTTATCTATTCCAGAGTACAGAGGCTACATAGGGACGGTAAATGCATATGCGCCGTCGTCTAAGAAGGTAGGCATACGTACTGCGCATCCCGAGAGGCCACCGGCGACGAAGGAACGCAGCACGTAGTCGGCGCTGTGCTTCTTGGTCTGCTTCCCGCCCGCTGCTATCGGCGGCTTGTCAACCGAATCTGAGTTCCTGCCGTGCGCGGCAGTACCCGCGACTGCGTTGCTGGCTTTCCGGACGACGCTGTCCATTTTATCGACGACGGAGTTAGCGTGTCCTTCTCCCTGGTGCGGCAGTTCGGACACGGCGACATGGTTCGAGAACGCCGATGGCATCTCTTCGCCACCGGCTCGGTCTCGCAGGTAGGGACGTCACAAACGGGCGCGATGTGTCAAAAGCGCACGGCCATGCCCTTCTCGTCGTCGGTTCGATATTCGTGAGGCTGTCGCGCGGGCGAGGAGGGGTGTTGGAATTAAGAATGCGGCTGGAGGGAAGAATGGGGATTTTACGACACCCGGCTGGGGCAGCTGGGGTAGCAGCCGTGAACGTCACTCTTTGGCATCGCTAGCATCTCCACTCCCTGTAATTGTGCCCCAAGTCGCGAGCCGAAGATTGCCGAAGCTTAGCCCGTCTAACCGCCCCTGAAGCCTCGCTGGAAATTTCAGTGCCAGCACTGGGCGCATCGCACAGAACTTGTGATACTTCTATCACGCGACCTTTAAGATAAATGTTCTATGCTTGTAAAGATATATTCCTTCAATATTTGATCGACTCTGAGACTTGCCTAGGTGGATACCGGGTAGAAAACAGTTACGAGGCGTGGTGCCATGGTAAGTAACAATGACTGTCTCATGATTGGTCCGAAAAGTGATGTTGGTGAAGGGATCACATAGTGCGATGCAAGGGGGAGCAAACATGCAGCAAACTCGGTAGTATCACATATGGTATATAATCACGTAGGACCTCGCTGGCTATGCTCGTGTAGATAATTCCATCTTCCAAGCTTCTTATACCAGTTGTACCTACATGACCTGAGGTGTCTAACCACCTTTATCAAGAATCCCAAATCTTTGAACGATTTCTAAGAGGCGCCATCTTCTATGCCAGGTATGTCATAAGTGTCTCTCCTCGAGCGCTTCTTTACTGTGTATATTCCACTGCCACCAAGACCCAGCCAGGCCTATGGCATATTCAACCCATGCGTAGGTCGTCGAAAGCGGCACGTCCAATTCCTACTTGGACGCAAGCCTGGCTTCGACTTCCGTCTTCTCGCGCTCTCGGACTTCTGCTACCTCTTCTCGTGTAGCATTGTGTTCGACGTGGAGCTGGTTGAGCGGGTTCTCGGGGCTCTTCTTGAATTCTTTGCGAATTTGCATCTGCTTCTGGCTCAGCCGCAAGCCTTTGCCACTTCCATCCTCCTCCATCTCTTGAAGTCTTCTCTCCTCGAAGACAGTATATGCGGCCTTGACTCTTCGTTCGGCATGCTTCTCGATCTTGCCGTTGGTTGCGTTGTCGAGAGAGAGGGCATCGAGAGCGTCGTCGATATTCGAGGCGGATAGCTCGTTGAGCTTTTTGTTGCCGTCCAACGCAGACAGTGCGTTGTCGAGACCTCGGTTCGTCTTCTTGACTGCTGTCTTGGAATTCTTCGGACCGGCGCGGTTGGGCAAACTCTTCTCTTCATCGGCAAGAGCACTGTCCCTCTCTGCCTTTTTCCGAGCTAGCTCTGCTTTTTTTTCAGCCTGCGCCTCTCTGGGAAGGGGTTAGCACGTCGGCCGTCAAATCTATTCCCGTTCGTCCCGATTCAACAGACTGGTTCCAATTCAGAGAATCACCCCAAGCTTCTCGAGACATCAAAAACACGCGGGTCAAACAAGAGACTCACTTCTTGGAGTTGTTTTTGGCACCCTTCTCCCACTCGGCATCCTCTACCGCCGCCTTCTTACGGTTTTCTGCGGCAGCCTTGTCGGAAGCAGCTTGGGCCTTTCGAGCCTGGCCTTGTGCCTTCTTGCTGTTCTCGCCCCCTTTCTTTCCAGCCATATTCTTCAGTCCGAAGTGCTCCAAGAAAAATCGCGTTGTTAACCAAAAACTGTTTTGTCACGATCGTCACACGACTGGGATGGGATCCAATTCTAACGACCTTATTCGGAGCTCCTTACGATGTGGCTCTTGGTGTCGATGGTAGGTAAGAGGGGCTCGCGGGGTATCTAAAGGTATACCCTGCTCGCTGATAATTTTCTATCCGTGTGGCCACTGAATACACACTCCAGTCTAAAGTATACCGCGTCGCTGTTCTAGATGGTCCACGGAGATGTGGGAGGATTCAAACTTTGAAACCTTGATCAGAGAAATAATATGCGTAAGTGAACCTTACCATGGAAGTATATACATTTTTTTTCTAATTTTCCTCATGCTGTTAAGCTCAATAGCATTCTGTTTCGAGACTTTGAGAACCCAGTGTCGATTGGCAACGGTACGGCTAAGCTACTAACATGTCAGCATGTCAGCATGTCGGCCTTAGCTGCTTAGGCTGTCAGGTAGGTCATTTCCAAGGTTCTGATGTGATGTTGGGCGTAAGAAAATTGGAACTTGGCCTGAGCCTCACAGAGAACTACCTCTCCTTTAGTGAACTCACGGTCTAGTTTTGAAAAACGTTTAACTCAGAGGGGGGATTGAATAGATCTAGAGTCTGTTCCTGCGCCCAAATTCAAGATAGAAAATCTACAGACAATACGACATTTTACTCTTTGGGATATCCGAGCGAATTTGGCCAGTACCTACGGCAGAAAATTGTGATGCTAGCTACCCCAACCTAAAGCCAGGTACAGGTAGGTTGCGTTAAAGCTGACTTGCCTTACAACCCGACTTCACATATCAAAATATTCTTTTTGTCATATGGAATCCGTATAATAGTACCAAAGCAATGGGTATTTTTCAGCTTGTTGGTAGCAGGATATGCAAACGAGTTTCAGCTTGAATTTCTCGCAGCGAAACGTCACCCTACCATTGGCTACCTGAACCATGTTCTACCCACCTATGCCGCCGTACCGTACCGCGGAACCAACTGCATATATGGACGACCTCAAGATATGGCGGCTATAAAGGCCCGGCAACTGGTCATTGAGGAGATGGCACTCTTACTTCCTATTGTAAACGTCCTTAGGCATGCTGCGTCGCGATGCCTCTCGATTCCCTGATTCGAACTCTCAGGATTACGCCCAAATTTACGTTCAAATCAGACTCGGCGCCGGTCCAACATGTACAGAAGCATTCGTCAGAGGAGCGGAAAGACAGTCGTTTATCGGCATACCCGTACCGAGAACTTTCAGGAACCGATGTTCGATTAATCAGAATCCTCCCAGGAGATGACGGCGATGTCATCAAATGCCATATAGACCAGATACCTCTGGACTCGAGCCCGAAATATTTCGCCTTATCTTATGTCTGGGGCGATACATCAGACATGAGAACCATAAAGCTAAATAACCACCCGTTCGAAGTCACCCAGGGCCTCTACGAAGCCATGTATCAATTCAGACAACTGCCTGATCCTGATTACACAGCAGACTACTTCTGGATCGATGCCATCTGCATTAACCAGGGTGATATCGAGGAAAAATCTCGGGAAGTGCCACGCATGGTCGACATATACACGTCGTGTACGCAAGTTCTCATCTGGCTTGGACCGAACGGGCCTCCTAGTAAGAACGGCGTGAGGAGGCTTCTCCGGAAAACTCCAGTATACAAGTACATGGGCTCTAAAGCAAAACACCTAGAGAATCTGTACCATCCGAACAAACTGACACCAGATGACATTATCGAAGAATTCTTCAAGAAGAAATGGCTTTTCTGGATCTCGATACCCGAGGACAGCGATGATGGGGACGACGACGCGGTACTGCGGCAGGCATTCGGCGGATCTTACCACGCAATGATCAGAGCGTGGGCAGAAATCTTAACGCGACCGTGGTTCATGAGGACGTGGACGATTCAAGAAGCCTGCATACCCGCAGACCCTATAGTATATATCGGCCGTCACAGGATGTCTTTTACTGAGATGAGCGGATTTCTCAGGATCCTAGGCGTGCAGCACAGGGCTCTTCTTGCCACCGGCGGCATCGGCCGAATGCTGTCGCTGGAGAGGATCCGCGACATGCGCCACGCGATCTTTGACCTCGAGGATGACCTCAATCCCATAAGAATGAAGACGGCGGAGGTCTTGTGCAGGCTACTGAGCCTCACGGCCAGGAAGGAATGCTCGGACCCCCGCGATCAAATTTACGGTATCATAGGCCTCCTCGACTTTCTAGGACATGATATACCGCCCGAGTTATTGCCCGACTATCATCGGCCGTACGAAGACCTCTGCTGGGACTGTACCGTATACATCATGGGGTCCATCGGAGACCTACGACTGCTAGATTGCCAGTGGAATTCTCATCGGACCGTCCCATCGTGGGTTGCTGACTTCCGATTCAGCCCATTTAGACAATTTAAACTGAAATGCGAACCATCCGTGTCGCTTTCACCGGACAAGCGAACCCTGTGTCTCCAGGGGCTCGTGATTGGAGCCTACGAGGGCCACATCCCCAGGTGCAGTCTCGAACGGGTCATGCCGCACCCGAACCACGTCCCGGAAGCTCTCTCAGCCCGCCTGCAAGCGTTCGAGCAGCGGATCATCGAGCCTTCGGCGCGAATGCGGGGCGCCACGGTAGAAGAGACCCTGGACGGCTTCTTCAGGGACGGGCGCAGGATCTACGACAAGTCGGGCCCGGAGGCGTGGCGGCGGACCTTCCGCGGCCTGAGCGAGCCCCGCCGCCAGGGGATCGGGGTGGCCCGGGCGGCCGGCCGCAGGGTCGACACGGCGTGCTACGCCGAGGCCCACAGCATCGCGGACGAGTTCCGCCACTCGTTCGTGCTGCTCGCCGACGGCACCGTCGCGCGCCTCGGGCGCCAGGACGTCCGGGTCGCGCCCGGCGACCTCCTGTGCCTGTTCAGGGGCGCCCAGCGCGCCAACCTCGTGCGCCCGCGCGGCGACGACTACACTTACCTCGGTCAGTGCGACATCAGAGTCGGCTCCTTTGCCGGCGCGGCATTCGACGACGACTTCTGGAAGGACAGGGAAACCGAGGAGTTTAGGCTCGTGTGAGCTATTTGCAGAACCTGAGGTAAGTAAGTAACCTATGCTGCGTGCGGTCCTTGGCTAGTGATAAATGGGCGCATGATCTATGTAGAAGGGGGAAACGGCGCATGGTTAAAAGAGCTCAAAATGTGCAAATACGGACTTGAATATTTGTATACTAAGATGACACTTGGGATGATAATATCTCGTGTTACCTCAAACTGTAACATATCAACGAATTTAGTTACTACTATTTAATTTCACACGTGTGCTTGCTTCTAAGCTACCTAGTAACATGCACATACACATACGTAGCTTTCCTCGTTAACTATTCTTAGAGAATACAACTTCATTCTGATCTCTCATCTGACTGCTTGCCAGTGGCCTTACAGTTGGTAGCACCTCTCCGTTACCGTACCTGACTCGTATCCCTTACCCTCACAAGAAGGAATCATCTTCAAGTTGCGAGGCAGCCTATACATGACCGTCGTAAGCTACGTATGTGTATGTGTATGTTACCATCACTCCTTCTTTCTATATGATGTTGGTGAAGCTCTTGTTCCTGCTTGCTCCTATATGATATGCTCGACCTTCCTCCTGTACGATCCTGCAGTCCTTTCTGAGATCCGTTGTGCTTCTTGGTCGTTGCACAGTCGGCGGAATCCGCCACGGCCAAAGCCACCACCTCGACGATTAGCATATGGACGGTTAGGGAAACATCTGCCGAAGTTGCCGATGTCTGAGGTTGGTGCTGTGTCTTCTTGCTGACCCGTGAATGCTGCAGCTGCCTGAGCAGCGGTGATCATCTTGGGGGTGGTCGTGGGATCCAGTGCAGGGGTCTCCTTTTGCGTCTCGGCCTTGTAAAGACCACTCATGACGATGTCAGATCGATGCGATTTTTGTTTTTCTTCCAGATGAGAGATAAAATCGTCGAGACTTTGTTCCGGGCCGGGACGAGTAAGCAGTTTTCTCAGAGCTGGATATACACAGTTGAATAGGTGACATAGGTATACTCCTGGCGTTGAACAAGAAAGAAACGACTAGCACGGTAGGAGACTGCCTGGTACCTGCCATACGAGTTGGTAGGCATTCATATTGCTGTTTTCTACTTTTGCTTGTTTTCATTACCTTAAGTCAATTGCCTGGTTTTCTTTTGGTGTCTTGAAGAGGAGGTAGTTCAAAAGGTATAAGATCCGTAGTCAAAGTATCAAAAGCCGCCCAAGAAGCTATAGATCAACGAATATCAATGTCCATTTACTCCGGTCTGCCCTCAACCGACCGGGTCATTCAGTACAAGCAAGACACATCACGAGAACCATAAAAGCCGAGAGGTGTTTGAACAGAAATCGCAATGCCAACGAGGCAGTATTCATTAAAACCGACCGTCCAGTAACGCCTGCGGTATTTTGTCTCGACACGTGAAAAAAAGAACAACGACAGTTTCTTTAGTAAGAAACGCGAACTGGATATCTCTCCCCTCCTCCGATTTTCCTTCGTATCACTCGACGACTTAGGAACCGAAACGCCTTACTCCCCCTTCCCCTTTTCCATCCATCCTCCCTCCCCTTAACAGCCAACCCCCCTCACTCGAAGAAGGAAAAAAAAAAGTCCAGACCTCTAGAGGTCTGCCGCCAAAGGGGAATCACTAGGCCCTTGTTCTGTTCAGATCAGATCGCCCCTTTCCATATCGTACCGTGACTTCGTCCCTTCGGAGCATTAGAGAAATTACTAGGTGTGTCGTCCATCGTGATAATAGTGATAATAGTAGAGAGTCGCACAGAGAAAGAAAGGGGTGACTTCAGGGAGCTCGTGAGGTACATCCATTATTAGAGCTCTCGAGTCATACGTCGCGTGATGGCATATGCGCATACCTCCTAGCCAGTAGACGCATCGTCATCCCCGGGTATGTGCGTTTTGTCGAGACGTATTATTCATTCGCGGAAAGAAAGAATCAAATCTCTTAGACGTTCTCTCGGAAGATGGATCTGCGCTCCGCCGTCGTCGGGCTCTCGTGCGTAGCTCCCTGCTCGCCCTGCACGCCCTTGGTCTTGGCCGCCACGCCAGCACCGCCCACGCTCGTGTCGATCGGGCGCGGGCTGACCCCTCTAAGGCTGATATTGCTAGGCTCGGCCTCGTCGTCGAACGGGTTGCGGCTGGCGCCTGCTCCTCCCGCCACGTCGCGGCTGACGGGTCTGCCTCTGTGCTCGCCGTCGTTGTTGTTGGCGGCGCTCAGGTTCACGTTGCTGTACCCGCCGCCGTACGCCGTGTTCTGCTGCTGCTGGCCGGGGTCCCGCAGCCCGAGCTCCTGCTCCTCGTAGCCGTAGCCGTAGTACGGGTCGTCGGCCTCGTGGCCCACGCGCGCGTCCCAGGCCTCGTCCGGGTCGAGCGCGCCGAAGCCGCGGCGCGACGGCCGCTCGTAGGCGCCTGCCGCCGAGCGGCTGCTACCACCACCGCCGCGTCCGCCGCCGCGCAGGTTGCGCCATCGGTCGCTAATCCATCCGCGGACGCCGCCGGGCGCCGGCTGCGGGCCGTAGGACGACGGCGACGGGTCGGAGCGTGCGAACGGGACGTAGGACGAGAGGGGCGGGGCGGGGAGCTGTTGAGTCCGCGCGCATATGTCAGCTTAATCTAGCCTAAACGAGGTCTTCGGTCGCGATAGCTGCTGACTAGGGATTTGGGGAGAGATGTTGGAGGTGGAAGGGCCACGACCCAGAGAGGTGAGACAGGCATGATGTGGTAGTAAGGGATGGACGATGTTGGTTGGTTGGTCGGGTCGGCTGGGCACGGAGGAGGAGGGAAGAAAGAGAAAGGAAAGGCACAAAACTTACACCTAGGCGCCTTGCGCGCAGCTGGGTGAAGATGATCCAGCTGGCGGCGGCGATGATCGCCAGCAGGATCAGCACTATGAAGAAGGTACCGACGGGGCTGACCATCTTTTTCTGATGTGTGGTTTTTCGGGGGTCCGGGTGTCGGATATCGGATGTTTCGTCCGGGACGACGTCTCTCGTGGGGTTTCTTGGTCGATCAGGTTGGAAGAAGGACCAAATGGATGGAGATTGTAGTAGATGGTTGAGAGTGGCGGAGCTTGTCGCTTACGATGACTGATGCTTGCGGGACTGTCGGCAGGAGGACGAAAGCAACAGCGATGTGGTATCGCGTCGTCAGTATGTCTTAGAATGCGGAAGTGGGAGTTGGAGTTGAGGCCGACGGCGATGGCATGACATCGTTTTCATCCACCTAAAAGTCCGAGCCTGACTAGGTGTTGGACGGTCCTGATAGGTGCTCGGGTTTGGCAGGGTTAGGTGCTGTGGTAGGTGCTATGCCCGCTACGGGTAGCTATCCCTTGTTCTCTTTTAGTGGATTTCTGCCCGCAGACTCGCAGCTTGCAGCTCGCTAGCTCGGCGCAAGACCCCCGCTGACGTTACCACGGTGCACGGATAGTAAGCTAACGAGAATGTGGCTTTACTGGGGAAATAAGCCGCGTTGGAGGGGAAATTTGTCAAAAGCTGTTAGAATTGTCTCACTTAAAAGGACCTACTCAAGCCTATCAAGCTCACTCGTCACGTTACTGCATGATAACCAGCCTCGTTATTGTCTTACATCTCCTCGTTTTTGTCTCACTTCTCTTACGATGTGTGCAGAAAATATGCCTCGCTACCTGCAATGGGAGTTATCAAAGCTGCCGATATATCCCAAGGGATATGTATGCCAAAAGATCGACGGCGGAGCAGTTGGTGATAGTTATTAATAGCTATTCCGTGCGGTCATGTGCTGTCATTGTCTCAGAAAAGGGGGCATAGAGCGAAGTCGGACGCGGGAGCATCTTCCTACGCCTTCTTTCTTACAAACGTCTTGTCTAGGTAATCCGGGTTTCTCAGTAGGCCCGTAACAAGGTTGCGAATCACGCCGGTACATACCAAACCTAGTATCACAATGATATCCGCCGATGTATAATGGAACGCGGCATTTCTATTTATCAGCCGGGGGTATTTCTCTCAGGCAAGCAGACGCCTATCAGTCGAAGCACTCATCCCAGTGCCCTCCACTTCTGGCAAAGCTCTGGCTTTCCACAAACTTGCTCAACTTGCAGCGACCGAAGTCATCTGCGCCACAGCTCTGTAGGGGGACGACTCTGTCGTTCACCAAGATTCTAACAAACTCCTCGTCCGCTCCTCCGCAGCTCATCTTTTCCACGTAGAGTCTAGACGCGAATGGAACTACCCAGCTAGCAGAGAATCCCTTCGCTTCCGGCGCGCTCATCCTGCGGTCCCCTGGTAGCGACTCCGTAAGGTTATACAGGCCCAGTGCGGCGAAGATATCGACCATATCATTGTCGTGGCTAAAGTCTGCGTAGAGGACACGGTCGAGAGGAAAGGTCGTTGGTGATTCGTCGAGTGTCGAATTGGTGGTTGTATGGTCGACGACCGGCTTGTCGGTAAGTCTTGCAAGCAGCTCATTGATGAATCCTACACCTTGGGTCGGTCCAAGAGGGCTCCCGTTCCCGTAACCGTACCATTTCCCCAGTGATTGATAGTAGTCGTAGTCGCGCCACTCGTCCACGGTAAACAGGTAGCAAAACTCGGAGAGTTTGCCCTTGTCGTCAGCGACAGTGTTGAAGGGGCATAGATCCATCATGTAGATAGCCTCCTGGTCGGAGAGGTTAGCCCCTGGCAGGTTTTCGTTAAGCCTCTCCGTGATAGGTGATAGGAATTGGTTAGTCCAGGTCTCCTGCTCATCGTGGTCGTTGTGTTTGTTTTCCTCGAAAGCGGGGCAGATATCGGGACTAAGGGAGTTGTTGAAACCATTCTCTTCCGGGATGATCAGGATATCATAGGGGTACGAGTCTGGCACCAGAGAATGCTTCTCTCCTAGTCGGCCCTCGTGAAAACCTTGCGCCCACTTCTTTGCCGACTCGACAACACGCTCTTGGCCAGAGGAACGTATGAACGGCATAATAACACTGGTAAGGTGCTGGTAACGCTTATAGAAGCTGACTCCGGAGTCGACCATCTGCTGCTTGCCAAAGGATGTAAGCTGGTCCGCACCGAGGGTGTACTTGTAGTCCTTGATGAACTTGAAATCCTTTCCGAACTGCGTCACATCGGCGTGGATGCGATCAATGACGGCACCATAAGCCAAGGACTTGTGCGCCGTGGGGTCACGGGCGCCATGGCGGGCCAGCAGCTGGGCGAAGGTGACCTCGCAGCCCTCTGGGACGGATGGCGATATCTCGGAAGGCACAGAGAACGACGACGAGTACTGGCCCCAGGAGTGAGCGACCTCCTTGCGACAGTGACGGTCGCGCGAAACCCCGCTGCACGGCTGTGCGGCGATAGACTGCCTAGAGAGGCTTTTCGGTTAGCGTGAAGTGAGTTATTTATATTGCGGCTCTGGAGGGGTATTGCATACATGAAGTTCAGAGAAAAGACAATGAGGACAATCGAGAGGATTACGACCAGAGCGAGTCGGACGGCAGCTCTGTTGCGACCGGACCAGCTAGAGGTTTGGCATCGATAAGCTTTAGGGGAGCCGTGTTCGTGAAGCGGCGCATATCTGTACGGGCCACCAGTCGTCCAGGCCAGCGCCCGGCGTCTCAGGTAGGAGAAGACCATTGCGAGAGAGGGGAAAACGGCTGATCTTGCTTCATCGCAATGTACGTGTGGAGAGGAAAGGAACTTGGCTAAACAGGCTGATTATAGTAATCGTGAAAATGAATCTAACGCGGTGAAAAGAAGGTGGTGGGAACAAGTCGAAAAAATCAAAGCTGTCGCAATTTTTTGTGAGATCCGAAGGGTTGGGCAGATCGGTTGTCACGACTGGAGCGACGGCAGAGAATGGATGGGGCGGCTGCCGTGACTGCCGGCCCGGCTACATCTGCCCGTCTTTTTATGCGACAATAAGCAATTTTGAGCAAGTACAAACTCACCGATATTTCCATTCTCTCACTTCTTATTCTTTCAGCACGTACTCGAAAATCAAGCTTCGTCGGGCTCGGGAAGTCATATACAATTAAATTGCCATGCAAGAATTAGACTAATCCATGGTCCGAACCGAGAGTCTCAGCTCTCTCACCACCAACGGGGGTATCATCAATGTGCAATGCCAGCAGCGCGAGTTAGGGACCCCTTCCCCGAGGTCAAACACACCCAGCAACAGTCCAGGTCTATCGTTACCCAAAAGCATCGTGAGTAGCCCTGCTTCAGATGCGCTTTTCCCAGTCCGAATCTATAAAATGAAAACTCCAACCAAAGGTCATGATCGCGTCTCCCGCGTGGCCTGACATAAATACACGGTCGCGGGGAACCGGATGGTATCATAGAATGCATGCTATAATACAGACGAATCGAAAATATTAGACGGCAACGCCGACGCTCCGGCGTTTCGGGGTAGTGGTCGGCTGCTGCGGCCCGGACAAGAACGGCACCGAGGGCTCGAGCTTCACCTTGGCGGTGGCCGTGCTGCTGGGCGACAGGCTCGTCTGCACGGTCTGCTCCTCCTCGACCGTCCAGTCCGAGCTGGACGGCAGGGTATCGAAGCTGTCCCGCTCCTTTGACACGGACTCGGCGATTTGATAAAAGCCGTCGGCGTCTTTTAACGGCATCGGCTTGTTGGTAATTGAGTTGAAGCTGGCGTAGCTGGAACGCTGCCTCGAATGCCCCTTCTGCTCCTCGCCTAGGAACAGCCAAGAAGAGACGCGGGAGAAGGACTTCTTCTTGCGCAGCGGCGGCCGCAGTCGAAGCGGCAGCGGCGGCGGGGGTGCCCTGTCCTCGATCTTGCGCGACGAGTTGGCCTTGTACGGCGTGCGCATTGATGGCTTGGATGGTGCCGTGTGCGGGCCATCGGTGCTGAGACGCTCGCTGAATGAGGGTGCGTTAGGAGGCAATGCGGGGATTTCTGGCATGGGTTCCATCTCTATAAACCGGTTAGCTGCTACAGTCCCGACACGAAATAGGCCCGGTTACCGCCACTAACCAGGTTGCCCATGAGCAGTCGATGGCCTGCTGCTGGTGTAGATGCTGTGCCTCTCGATAACATCTTCGATCTGTTCCTGCAGCCTGTCCCGCTCCACCATGGCGTTCGCAACTCGCTCCACGAGGTCCTCCACCATGGGGTTTGGCGATTCCGGCGAGGTGTAGGATCTCAGCCTAGCCGGCGGGGGCGGCTGGGGCCCGCTAGCGTCTGATCGCGGAGAGTCGAAATTGGACCCGCCGTTCACGGGCCTCCGTGGGATGTGGAACGACATGGACGAATAGCTGCGCGAGTGAGACATGTGAGGACTGCCCTGGCTGCCGCTCGAGAGGGTGACGGCGCGCTGAGGCGGCGTAACAGCGTGCACGGAATAGTCAAAGTGAGGCAGGATAGGCGAGAGGCGGTTATCCGAGATGTATATGCTGAGCTCCAGAGGACGGAAGGAAGCTGGCGACGGTCTCACTTGGGCCGTGCCATAGTCCGGGAACCGAAAGGACTCCGAGTGGACGTGACGGAAGTTGGTAGGAGCAGAAATGAGCGGCCTGCGCGACGAAGAGGAAACCGAACGTGACAAAAACCTTCTCGCAGAGAAGCTACTCCGTTCGGGACGGTGCCTCTTCTTCGGAGCCTGCTCCCAGCCGGGTGCTCCTCTGGCTGACCTATACAGTGATATGGGAGGAGGCGCAGGACATGGCTCCTCATAAATGATACCGAACGACTTGTGGTCGGCTAGTCTCATTAGAGGAGAAGACGGGTGAGGTGGTATACTCGGCTGCTTACCGGGCTGATGAGGCTTCTCGTCAGAGGAAGAAAAAGAAAGACAGCATTGAGAGATCGAATAGGACCATGTTGCATAAGTCTCAGCAAGAATCCCACCTATGGATTTCATGGTGAAATCATGTCGAGCTGGGGGAGAAAGAAAGACGACCAGCGGTTGGCAAGGAAGAAGAGGACGGGAGCAAAGAGAGAGCAGCTGGTCATGAGATGCATATAAACACCTACACGAGGTAAAATGGATCTTCTATAAAGGAAACTATGTTTTACCACCTACTCGAGGTACGTATGTATGTATATACCGACCAGGTAGGTCCCTATGTATAAGATGTAGGTGGTATGTATGTATGTATGTACCTTTTAGGCTCAAGAAGCTGAGCGGGTGCTGACCGTTTTGGGCCTCACGAGCTCACTTCTCGATGGAAAGCGTCGACGGTTTAGATGCAGAGGTGGGCGACGCTGATAGGCTGTGGCGTCCAGGTCGTGGTCCAGTCGGCGCTTACGAACCGGGGTGCTGGAGAGGATTCGGATGGATGGCAGCACACACCAAGATTGCAGGACCCCACCACTTGTAATAGGAACGATTCTGCACAGCCAGTCTTTTGTCTCAAATTTCCCTGCTTTGGGATACGTCTAGAAGGGACGCAGAGCAGCCCGCGCGCCCACTCCTCGCCCAGCGGCCGCGGCCTGGCGGAGGGGAAACATCGCCACAGCGTCCCGAGGAGGGGTGTCTCGTGGGCTACACAGATTGGCCTCGCCTTGTCGCAGCTAAGGCCGTGAGTAGGGAGCCCTGCGTGGGCGTGTCTCTCGTCATCCCCGACTACCTCAGGTTCTGTGGATGACGAAGGGGCGTTAGCCTTGGGCCCTGAGCCTGGTTGAAGGGTTCGTCCGACTACCTAGGTAGAAACGGCACTTGGAATGCGCCTAGCAGGATCTGCGCGAGTCCGTCGTCTCCACTTGACAGCACGTTCGGTAGAGAAGGACATCCTAGTACTTCGTATACTTGGTGCTTTTCTGTCGCGAGAATGGGCCAACGCGGTTCATGATTTGAGAAGGGCGGCGCACGGCAGAGAGAGTATACCGGATCCCCGATGGCCAGGACCTTAAACCTCTGCGGCCGAAACGTACATACACGTATTGGGCTTCCGCGTCTGGAAGGTGTTGACTATGGTTCGTTCGCTTGTTTGTTTATTGTCTCTTTTCCCGGCTTCTGTTTCGTTCCGGGTTTCTAATAATACCTTACGCTGGCCGTCTGGCAATTTCTCGCGCGTCGAAGCCGGTATTGGCATCGCTAAGCGCATAGGTTGTTTTAGGATCGGACCATCATGTGCCTGGCAGAGAGGCAGAACACGAAAGGAGGCGTAGGAGCGGCATCCGGCATGTAATTGGCGCCGAACATGATATTTTTAAGATGAAGGGCCCTGGCACTACCTGGGTACTTCGAAGCCTTGGCGGAGAAAAGCGTCGGTTTGCTCGAGACTTAAGAAGAGATGAATAAGGCAAGGCAATGAAATACAGTCAGACACTTTTACCTAACTCTTTGCCAGTACTCGTGATTCACTGACCTTGGCGACTCCAATGACTCCGACATGCTCAGCCGTTAGCAAAAGAGTCTGCGTAGTAAGGCGTCTTTATGGCACTATCGAGGTATGAATATAGACAAAGTAACCAATAGAAACAACATAATACGGATTAAATAATAAAATGCACAGAGGCAGCAGGTGAGCCGTGCACGCTGCGGATAAACCACGGACCATCAGAGCTACGGGAACCTTAGACGCTAACCCCAAAATTGAAGTTCCCTTGAGGCTGATGACAGATTGTTCGATCTGCGTCAGTCAAACAATCTGTCCAGAAATTTCATCGTCCCTTTTTCCCTTTCGTGCCGTGTTGTTAATTATCCCACCATCTTCCCTTTTCCCTTCTGTACACCGTTCGCAATCACTCCCTTACCATAATATCGAACAAGTAATATCCCACAATGCAGAATCCCAACTCGCCTCCGCCGGGAGCTGTTCCTCCCGGCGCCATCCCGATACCCATGGGCCCTGGAGGGCAGATGCCCTCGCCTCAGCAGATCGCCGCCATGCAGCAGCAGCTAGCGGCGGAAGCCCAGAAACATGGCATGACGGTCCCTCAGTTTGTTGAGCACATCAAGGCCCAACGTATAGCTCAGCTGCAGCAAGCTCAGAGAATGCAGCAGCAGCAGCAACAACAGCAAGGCGGCCAAGGCGGCTCCGAGGGTGGTCCCCAAGGGCCTCAGGGACCGCGCCCAGGCCCTCCTCCCGGCGCTCAAGGCCAGCCCCAGCCGATCCGACCCGGCCCTCCTAATCCCGTCGCAATTGCTCTCGCCAACTTCCTCAAGGGCCAGCAACTAAAGCCGCGCACCTGTATCATCAATGGAGAGCGCAAGGATATGTTCAGGGGTACGTTACGCTATCGCCCTAACTCACCATCGTCCTGTGCGGTTGGATCATCCTGCTCACCTTTGCACTATAGTCAAGAGAGCTCTTCGAGCGCTAGAGTCTCCCGCGTATGCTAAGGCCCGCGCGAAGAATCCGGCACTTCCCGAGATCAAGGATCGCGCCTCACTCGAGAACACGTTCAAACTACTTCCTATGTCTATGCTAGCTCTGCGCGTTAACAAGATCGACCCCCACGAAGGCCACGACCATGCTCCGAAGAAGGGGAAGCGGATAAAGGGGCTGTGGACCGTCAAGATCGAGCAGCAACAAGACGCAGGCGACGACATGTACTACGTCTGGTTGTACGAGGGCAGCCAGATCATGCGCAAGGTCTATGGCGCGCTCGCATTGGTTCTCATCTTCACCGTCGTCCTCTATCCCTTATGGCCGCTGGTCCTACGACAAGGCGTCTACTACCTTAGCTGGGGATTCCTGATGCTCCTCGGTCTCTTCTTCCTCATGGCAATCTTCCGCGTAATTCTCTTCTGCATTACGTACTTTGTCGTACCCCCTGGTCTATGGCTCTACCCCAACCTCTGGGAAGACGTTTCCTTCATGGACAGTTTCCGTCCGGTCTGGGCTTGGCACGAGGTTTGTTTTTTTTTTTTTTTTCTTAAGACTTGCTGACAGCAGTACGCTAACCATTTCCAGACCGCGAAGCCCAAGAAGAAGAAGAAGTCCAAGTCGGTCAATGCAGAGTCAGCTGCTCAGCTTGCGGGTCAGACGGGCCATCCTCCTCCGGCGACCGCTACCACGACTGCCACGACGACTCAAGTGCAGACAGCCCCGCAGCAGAGATCATACGTAGCTCCCAGAGTCGAGGAGCTTGCGGATGACGAATGAGCGCGGATATAATAATAACATATTTGCAGCGATAGGCGTTCGAGGAGTTCGGTCTATGGTGCATTGCTGTATAATATGAACCCGCTACCGCAGATTGTCGCGTTGCATTCAGCGGAATAAAAAGAATGTCTCTTTTCACCATGAGTTTTCTTATGACTACTGGCTGGAGGTTCTCACATCAGCTGAAGTGGATTGCGTCCCGCCCCAAAGCCCCTGGCTTGATGGTAAACTGCCACTTTTTTCTTTTTTTTTTTTCTTTTTTTACGAGCTGGACCCGCATCGACAACAAAGCTTGGCATCGCTGTACGTCCCTAGACACGTGGTGACTCGCGCAGCAGCATGAATCCATAATAGCATAGTGGTCCTGGCATTGCGGGCCCGGCGGGCTCAGGAATCTTCCTTATGGCACGTGTGCGGAGTTGTTCTACCACGTAGGAACAACCACCTACATACATCGTAGCTCGATGACAGGGGATCGACCGTATCTAGATTGTTAAGGCTCGCCTTACCACTCAACTGGAGGAGCAAGAGCGGGTTCCGGTGCACGCGGTGAGATCACCATGAGAGTATTAGGGGAAAGACAGTTTAAGACACTAAAGTATCGGTTATACTTTTAAGCTAATTGACCTTCAGCATCCACCCGAGACGTGTCCGGCTTGGTGTAAAGGTGTGCACGGAGTGGTTGAGTTGAGATTGGCGCAGCAGGCGGGCGTCGCTACGTTTAATTCGTTACCAGCCCAGCGGCCACAACGGCCCTATCCGATCTATTTCCTCCTTTCTCCTCGGTGGCGACGTCGGCGATGATGTCGACGACCTGGTTCGCCTTGTCCTCGCTCTCGAGGAAGGGGAAGTGGCCGGCCTTGATCTTGACGACGCGGCAGCCGGTGCTGCGGGCGAGGCCCTCCTGCAGCTCCGGCGGCAGGCTGGGGTCCTCGGTGCCGACGATGTATGTCTTGGGCACGGCGACGTCGGCGGCGGTGAAGTGCACCGGCGCCTCGATGCTGGCCTTGCTCTGATGCGCCAGCGTCTTGGACAGCGGCACACGCTCCGACTCCGGGATCTGCATGTCGGGGGCCTCGGCCGAGAAGGCGTAGTCGGTCAGCACGTAAAAGGGACCCTGTGCGTATCAGTTCCTGTCAGTATCTAGGTATCTACGCAGGCACGCACCGGCTACGAGAAGAAGGGGAAGGAAAGATCACGCGCGGCAACGTACCTCGGCTTTGTAGATGGGCGGGGGCGTGCCGCCCATGAGGCTCAGCAGGCTGTCGCCTTTATTAGGCACGGCGAGGGCGGTGAGGTAGACGAGGGCGCGGACGCCGCCGGGGAGGCCGCGGGCGCGGCGGTCGGCGACGGTCTGGCCCTCGGCGACGGCGCTGGCGGCGATGCCGCCCTGGCTGTGGCCGACGACGACGGCCTCGCGGCCGGCGTCGAGGTGCGGCGCCAGGTACGACAGCACGCGCGCCGCGTCGTCGACGTACGTGCGCCCCGCCGCCGAGTCGTCCAGCCCCGTCGACGGCAGCGCCGGTGCCACCACCACGAAGCCCCGCGCCCGCAGCGGCGCGATCAGCCGCCGGTAGTGCACCGGGTTGAAGAAGGCGCCGTGGAAGAGGGCGATGACGGGCTTCAGGGACGATGCCATTTTTGCTTTTTCGGGTATAGGGGTTGGTATGCGTTTGGCTTGTTTGTGTCTGTTTGTTCAGGTCTGTTTAAGATGTCGAGAGCTCTGGTATCTCACATCACGGCAAAGGGAAGAGAAGAGGAATATTTATATCGATGCAGCTGGGACCAGATAGCGTCAGACACCTGCAGACATTTTCAGCTCCGTGATCAACGACAGCTAATTACCGCAAAAGGCATCAACCGGCGCTGCAGTCTCGCCGAGCAGGTCTGGTATGAGCTACCGAGTCCTACGCAAAAGTGCTACGGCTGGGCGCCAGAACTGATAGATCACAGCTCATCATCATGTCCAAGACCTAGAAAAAGGCCGCATAATAATTCGCATGCGGCTCGTCATCGGCTAAGGCGTCACATTGAACGCTACATGCGCTTCCGTAGGAGCGGCGGGAGCGAGCCGGCAAATGAGCGGACGGGCAAGGGATGGGGGGCGCCATGAAAGACCTCGATCTGGAAAACACGTTCGAGGGCAGCAGGCGATCGAACACACCGAGCGTCGCGCTGTAATCTTTTGGACCCTTGCGGTTCGGGTCACGAGTCGCCCTCGGGTCTCTTCGGATATGACTCTGAGTCATCCAAGCTAACTTCAGCCCCTGACTACAGCCTCTACGACCGACGCTGTCTTTATATAGCACATTCCTCATATATACAAGAAAGCTTGATGCCAAATTAAATTCCGTATTGTTCCGATGTGGTGATTCAGGTTGTTGTGCTGAAGACTTCAGTCTGACTGTTGAGACTTGCTGTAGGTGTAGTTCAGCTAAGGGGGTGTCGAGCTGCAAGCCTGGCTAAGGATTACGTGCTGTAAGAAAACCTCTTTTTCGTGGTCTGCTCCTAGCATAAGTTCCCTCGAATCGATTCCCCGGGACCTCTGACACCTACCCTCGATACCTCCTAGGTAGTAGGTACCTAAGGTATTAACTTGTAGCAAATACCCGAGATAGATAGGCACTCGCTACGAGCCGGCCAAGGGTACCGGTGCATTGTGTTTGAACAGCTGGTAACTTTTGGCACCAATAGGGGAATCACCTAGATATACCATGGGTATACTATGCAGGTAGAGTTAGGTATCCTACAGCACCGGTGAAACCTCTGATTTCTCGTATTCAGGGGTTGGCAGCATTAAGTTCAGTGGCAGTATGTAATGCACCGCGTGATTTTCATGAGGGCCAAAGCTCTAGGTACCTACCTGGGCAGGTAGTCATAATCATACAGTGACACTGTGGACCTACATACCGGTTCAGCTCCTGACCCTAGGGTCTTCAGCAAGCAAGTTAACAACCTGGTACCTATAGGAGAGAACCCAGTCCACCAGCCTGCATTGTCACGGCTCAATATGGGAGTTCTGTCGAAGCGAGATGTAACATAAATGTCTTCGTCCTAATGGCCTTCAACTTACTAGTCTCCCTCCTTTCCGTCTCTTGGAGTCCGAAGTCACCCCCGTGGAAGATGCTCTCCAACCCAAGGAGTTCCGCCATGCTTAGAGTCGACCCGTCCCCTCTATCTCAACTGAGCTTCGAGTACACTACATCCGCAATTTCAGACACTTCTCCGGTTTACTTGATATTCTGGCCAGTCGAGAGCCCGCAGACTTGATCGTCGTAAAGGTTTGGTCTTGTCCTCGAGCAATGTTCGTATCCTTGTCCAGCCCGAAAATACTTCAGAAGCACACATCCCTCGACAATCAAGACAAAGAAACCGTTCTCCCACGATCCCACCGCACAATACTACGTATCTCGAAGCACTTAACGCTGATACCCCTAGAAGCTATAGCCGCTTTGGCTAGACACCTTCTAGCTCAGATCCAACAATACACGGACGAACCGATCCCTTAATCCATACCCTACGATGACATTCGATCGAAACCTCGTATAAAGTGCCCTTATGTTGTCGTATCTGGATGACTTATACTGATATGACCGTCACCTTGTTAAGGCAGCTCGCCAGCTAGGTCTAAATAATTATAATACCAAGGGGTTGGAACAACGCTCGCGAATACAAGCTAAAGAGTTCTTGTTCAAGAGTACATGATACTATATCTAGAGCCAGACATATCCACTGTACGCTTCTGTTATGTCAGGCCTTGGTCTCGTCCTCACGAGCCTCAGCCCCGACCTTGCGCCCCCAGGAAGGGGTTGACAAAGGATGAGAGTGCTTACAGAGCGATTTCTGGCTACCTGGCAGCAGGCTGACCATGGAAATATTCTTGTATATTATGATTGTGTATTCGTCTCTTCGTAGTTGCAGATAATGCAACTCAGACGTTGCTATCTGAATAACCTTATCCATCTTGATGATTCGAATTACTTAGCTCGGCACCACAATAAGTGCTTACTCCAAGGCCTCCTGACTAGATAAATTCAGGGGCTCCTTGCAGATACTTTGCGTATGCCGAGGAACTTGGGGTTACTTCTAGACCGTTTGTAGAAAAGAATCACTCGGTAAGAGTGAATAAAAAGGCTGGGAATAGCTTCCAATACCTGAGTACGCACCTGGCTAAAGATGGCGGGGTTGAATTGCCATGTGCCAGAAGTCCCTCTGCGAACACTGTCCATATAAGAACATATGCTAGTGTCTAAATAGCATCAATTTTAATTTAATAGGACATACTCATATCTAGAGAGGCTCTGCCATACCTGAATCACGCATGACATTGTTGATCCTGGATTCCGGGAGATGACTGGAAAGAAATTCACAGACCGTTTATGCTTAGAAATGCCTATATTCAGCATGGGTAGCCGCATTTCACAACCTTAAAAACGGTTCTATTCCCGAGCGAAACTCTGTTTCACGAATCATCGTCCCTGGTACCAATATAGAATCCTGCCTCGTCGTCATGCAGAGATCTACACGAGAAGGCCGTCCCCGCCATTTGGAGTATAATGCCCAACGTTACACAAGCGGCCAGAACCATCAAGGCAGTACATAAGCCAATACTACCTAGATGATAAACTTGCGTATCGTAGGTGGTACGGACCGTCCCGCCACGCTTATACGAAGCTGTAGATTGTGCTGCTTAGCGGCGCGGTACAGCGGGAAGTGTCTCTCGAAGAGGCGGTGGATTCGATTCGGCATTTCGCCCACTGGATGGCATAGGCGCTATATTGCAAAGGATTATCTGACGTTCCACAGACTATACATCGCGAAGTTACATCTGCAACGCTTCGATAGACATATGACTAAGATCTGTCAGCCTACATGATATCCACGCTTGCTTACTGGGCGACACACATTGCTGCGTATTGCAGAGCGGTATAGAGTATAGGATATTTGGATGAGGCTCTTCAACGAGATTGTGTGTGAATTTTGCGTATAAATGGCGTAACAATGTCTCCTATCCTTCGCACCATATCTATTCAACTCATCACGCCTGATTCGATCCTCTATAACCTAACCGAACATGTCTGAAGGAAAGGTAGTCCAAGCCGATCAGGCCCCTGTGGCGGGTGAGCCATGCTCTACGGAGGAGAATCTGATAAACCATGGAGCTCCAAATGTAAGGGCTCATCAGAACAGCAAGAGGGAATGAAGAGCTGACGCAGACTAACAAGCCCCAAAGGTCCCATTCTTTACGCCCGTCCAAGACCCTCCCGCGGGAACTCCGTGGGATGTTCAGCCAGAAGGATCTCTCTTCTCTCCCTTAAAGATAAACGAGATGGTGATCCATAACCGTATTATCGTCTCGCCGATGTGTCAGTGTGTATTTACCACTTGTACCTAGGTGAATACTACGGAATCAACGCCACTGACCACATATACCTCCTAGATACTCTGCAAAAGACGGGTACATGACTATCTGGCACCACGGTACAGACTACCCCATCACCTTCCCCTCCCCCTATGATAAAAACGGGCAAACCGCTAATCCAACCACTACGTCCGCAGTCCATCTCGGAAGCTTCGCGGCTCGAGGAGCAGGTCTGGTCCTGACGGAGGCGACCGCCGTTGCGCCCGAGGGCCGCATCTCCCCGCAGGACCTGGGCCTGTGGGAGGACGGGCAGATAGAGCCGCTGAGACAAATCGTCGACTTTGCGCACAGCCAGGGCGTCAAGTTCGGCGTGCAGCTGGCCCACGCCGGCCGCAAGGCCAGCACCGTGGCGCCGTGGCTCGATCGCAAGGCCGCTGCGCGCGAAAAGGTTCGTGACCGACATCTGTCTCTCGTGGAAGAAAAAAGATTTCAGAACTTTCTTGCTAAATTATTACGTCTCCTCTAGTCCGAAGGATGGCCGGCGACCGTCATCGCCCCTTCGCCCGAGGCCTACAGCGCTCAGACGCTCGTGCCCAAAGAAGCGACCATCGAAGATATCGAGAAGTTCAAGAAGGACTGGGTCGCCGCGATCCGACGCGCGTTGAAGGCTGGTGTGGATGTAGGTTTCCTCCCTCGTGCAATTATCGACGACCACTAACATCCGGGGTAGACTATCGAAGTTCATGCTGCTCGTACGTATACCTACTCCCTGCCCCCTTATCTCCGTGCTCCCCTCGGAATCACTAGCCAAGCATCCCCAAGCATAGCTCTAACACTCCCCACCCCCTCGCAGACGGCTACCTCCTCAACGAGTTCCTCTCCCCTGCGATCAACAAGCGCACGGACTCGTACGGCGGCACCTTCGAGAACCGCACGCGCCTGCTCCTCGAGACCGTGGACCTGCTGTGCGCCGAGGTCCCGCGCGGCTTCCCCGTCATGGTGCGGCTGCCGGCGACGGACTACCTGGAGCAGGCGGCGGGGTCGCCGCCGCAGTGGACCGTCGCCGACGCGGTGGCGCTCGCGGGTGTGCTCGCGCGCCGCGGCGTCCACTTTCTCGACGTGACGGCGGGCGGCGTCGACGCGCGCCAGAAGATCCCCGCGGCCGGCGCCGGCGCCCTCGCCTACCAGGTGCCGTACGCCGAGGCGGTGCGCGAGGCCGTCGCCGGGACCGGCGCTCTCGTCGGCACCGTCGGCGGCATCACGTCCGGCGCCCAGGCCCAGGCTATCCTGGAAGCCGGATCCGCCGACGCCGTCGTCGTCGGCCGCGCGTTCCTCAAGGACCCGGATTTGGTCTGGCACTGGGCTGACGAGGTCGACGTGGATATCCACGTGGCAAGTCAATGTGAGTCGTGCCCTTTTCTCCTCAGTTTTATTTTTTAATGCGGTTTCGTGGGAAGCGAAGTGTAGATACTGACGTGTGCTCTGGACAGACGGTTGGGGCTTTGGCATGACGAGAACTCACAGGCATAAGAGACACTAGACAGCTAATGAAGGCGATATAAGTTTTAGAACAGGACTGGAAGAGCCTGAAGAGTGTCCTAATTCTAGAAATTAGCCATTTGCACTTTACATGAGAATATCTAGATCAGTGATCTTACCAGAGGTAGTACGCTTTGCGCTGAAAAAAAAAAGTCACCATACCGCTGTCAAAGCATATGAACGAATAGTAATCATGATTAGGAGAGTATATGCCTATCATGATATAATAGACACCAAGCCGTCATTCAGGACAGCCCCACCAGAAACACCCCCCTTCCCCTTAACATCTAAACCTGTTGACCGAAGCATGCAAGCAATTCGATGCAGGAGTGAATGGCACCCCGTAAGCCTCTCCTGGCTGAAGCACACCTAGAGAACAGTGAACGTATTCTAACGATGGAAATCTCATTCAGGGTGGAAAAGAGTGTACTCTCCTGCCACCTGCATTGTCTTGCTCGAGAAACTGCATGCTCCTTCTCGACTTGAGCGAGTGGATGAATCCATGTGTCTTTCTTCCATCTTCTTCAGGGCTCTCTCTCGGCCCCCTTGTTGCACTACTAGACGGCCAAGAGATATTAGCCGAGTTGAATCTGTGCTTCTTGCCTCTGCTACGTCTCTTAGGGCGCAAGGATCTTCGAAGCGCGGATTTCTTCCGGCGTAACATATTCGATAACGCATCCGGCTTGATAATGTTGTCGAAGCGTCTCTTGGTCCGGTGACACATCTTCCCAACCCACTTTCTGAGTCTGTAGCGTTGGACGACGATGCCTGGGGGGTCATTAGAGCCTTTGGAATGTGTTCCGTCTACCTGAGAGTGGTCGAGAGAGGGTGCAGCGAACATGACATGATCCCTGCCCACGGGGTTGGTAGAGATAGACGCGGGCATTGTATTGTAACGGTTGTCTTGTACGCGCCGGTGAAGCTCGGAGGACCCTGTATCCGTACTGGGACGGAGGCATTCCATTGATCCTGTATTACCTCTGTATGGCTTATAGTCTTCGGATGACCGATTCCGTGCAGACGGCTTGAGTTCGGGAAAGCTGCCGTGAATGCTTAATCCATGGCCATCTAGCATACGGGGTAAGTCTTCCCGCGAAAAAATACTTTCTTGGGTACCCTGATACATTCCTACACCAAGGGTGGGACCACGGGCTGCTTCTATGTTGTTGCGTGGAATGGAGTCAACCGAAGTGATGTCTGAAAGTGCTGGTTTAGAAGCACAGTCTTTGCTATTGGTCCCCGTGTCCGTATCAGAGATTCCGCCAGCTGCGGCGAGCTCTTCCATAAGACACTGCTTGGTCGTGTCGTTTGGGGCCGACGCATGATCCGTGAAGATAGTGGAGTTGCTCAACAGTCCCTGAGCAGGATATGTACCATAGCTAGCCAATTCAGACACGAGCCCTTCCGACCATGTATTCAGCGGCGGCGAGCGGCCTTGATAAAGAGAAGAACGGAGGCCCTCGGAAGGATACGACGACGAGGGACTTCGAACTCTGGCAGGGGATGGGGGCGATCTATCATATTCTGGGTCATCGTCCAGAAGTGAGAGAAATGGATTGCCCTCGTTCGGCGAAGTACCCACGTGGGCTTCGTGAGTTGCTTCATCCTGCTTGGCAGAGAGCTGAGTAGGCTTTCTGTACCTAAGCGGGGAGTTTATGGGCGTGTCAGGACGGCAGGCTTCTTGATTTGGCTTTGTAGATTCGAGATTTGAAGGTATTGTAACCCTATCAATAAGCACCGAAAGGGGTTGAGACTCATTTGTTGATGAATTATTGCCGGCTGTTGAGGCGTCCCGGCGGTTCTCGCCTTCATCGAATAAACTTGCGAAAATAGATGGTATATGTCGACGAGTGCCGGGATTGCTAACATGAACGGTAGGATATGGGTTTTGCTGGGTTGGATCGGTACCCTTCGACTTCTCGCGCGTGAAAGCCCTGCGAGGCAGAGACCATCGGCGTACAGACATAGTAATAAGAGGTCTAAGTGTGCTTGTCTAGGGAAGCAATACACGTAAACCGCATGACAGTACTCGGATTCATATAAAGACAAGCATTTGATTATCCACGAGCCTCTGGGGATAATTTGAGAAGAATGAAGTTAGAACACTGTAGCTCAGAGAGGAGGCGTATCGGCCTACCTCACCTACCTCGCGTCCCTTGGTCTACTCTACGCCTACCCCCCCATAATATCGAAAGAATCTGCTTTGGGCAGCCGCCATGACAATGATGGCTTGTCGCTTCGCATCGGGGCAGTCGAGAGTCATGACAGGCCTAGATACAAGGTAAGCATGTCTGATTGTCTGCTGCTGTTGGGAAATGTCGGAACATATCCAATAAGATACGCTAGATGTCCTTACTTATTTCGATATTCTCATCTCAAAGGTTACTTGCCTAAGGTATGATAAGAATAAAGAAGAAGCGATGAGGTTGGAAGTTGAGGGACAAGTTGTATTCGGTAATCCGTAAATGAAGAGTAATAGTAATATTATTTTATGACTAATTGCATATCGAGTACTGCGACAACCAGATTTCATCTATCGATGATGTCACAATATCGTACATCGTACCACAGCCATCTGCGAAGTAATTCTCCATCTTAGTCGATTTTTACATTTTTATCCGACAAGTCGATCGCGAAGTCATGTTGCACGTCCCTTCTCACACTACTCACAAGGCTCGTATCAGTTGCCAACGATGAGATCTTTCCCTAGATCTCACCAAGTAGTAGCAAGATGCCAACTCCACGCAACACAGCTGAGCGGGCTAGCCCGGCGCATATCTCGACTAGCGCTGGCGCCGATCCTTACAGGAGGTTGCGCATGTAATCGGCCGTCACCTATACACCACAGCCAGTTCCCCCGTGGCTTCTTCAGCACCCGCGACCGACGACAGGAAAAGGCCGGTGCCGGTAAAGGTTCCCTCGCAGTTGCGCCCACGGCTCTGTTTCTAGGAGGCTTGCTCATATATTCCCTCTATCCAGGCGACGAACTGCGCCAGGCTCGAGCTGCCAGACGTGAGAGCGAGGAGCGTGAGGATGCCGAGAATGCCAGGAATGGCGCCGAGTCTCCAGCAGAGAAGACGGCCTGGTCTTCGTTTGCCAATCGATTTGAGGACTTCTCCAACGTAACTGATATTGAGTGGTCAACATTATCGGATCGCATAGTCGATTTCATTCTGCCTGACTGGTCCAAGACGCTTCCCGGTCAGATTCGAAAACTTCAGCGCGAGCTGTCCTTGGCAGACGGGTCTCTAGCCAATAACATCTGGCGGGAGGCTCACGACCCCTTTATCCATCCTGAAATTCAGTATTCTGCCAAGGTGCGCGTCTCAGACGAGCTATGCGACGAGGAGAAGGAGTATCTAGCTCGCCGAAAGAGGGTAGCTACGGCTGCTCTAGCCAAATATCTTGACCTCAACGAAAAGGACATCCACCCAGATGACGTTCCCACCATAGCCATGTGCGGCTCTGGTGGCGGACTACGGGCTTTGGTCGCTGGCACCGGTTCCCTTCTGGCCACTCAACAAGACGGCTTATTTGACTGCATCACATATACTTCGGGTGTCAGTGGCTCATGCTGGCTTCAGTCATTGTTTCATTCCACTCTTACCGACCGTCGGCTCGACCGTATCGTCGATCATCTGAAAGCAAGGCTCGGGATTCATATTGCATACCCCCCAGCTGCATTTTCGTCAGTCACCACCTCGCCAACCAACAAACTGCTTCTGAGCAGTCTAGTCGAGAAGCTCAAAGGTGACCCAAATGCGGATTTTGGGCTCGTCGACGTCTATGGCATCCTCCTGGCGGCAAGGCTCTTGGTGCCTAAGGGGGAGCTCGGTGTTAACGAGAGAGACTTTAAGCTCTCTAACCAGCGGCAGTACATTAAATACGGCCAGCACCCGATGCCGATTTATACTGCCGTCCGTCATGAGATACCTGACATAGCTGCTGAAGAATCAAAGCTCGCCACTGCTAACCAGGAGCAAGCAAAAAAGATTGCACAACAAGAGGCTTGGTTTCAGTGGTACGAATTGACCCCATACGAATTCTTTTGCGAAGAGTTCAACGCTGGAATTCCGACTTGGGCTCTCGGCCGACGGTTCAACAACGGCGAGGACGTACCCCCGGAAGGCAATGGGTTTCACTTGCCGGAGCTTCGTATGCCCATCATGATGGGAATTTTCGGCAGCGCATTCTGTGCAACCCTAAGCCATTACTACCGTGAAATCCGACCTCTAGTGAAAAGGCTTACCGGATTTGCTACAGTCGACGAGATGATCTATGGCTATAATCAGGATCTAGAAAAAGTCCACCCAATCGACCCTGCACTGATACCCAACTTTACTTATAATATGAAAGGAAAGCTACGGTTTACCACACCCACTACTATTCATAATCAAGAGTACATCCAGCTGATGGATGCTGGCATGTCGAACAATCTACCCATATATCCTCTACTTCGACCCGGCAGAGATGTCGACATGATCGTCGCATTTGACGCGTCGGCCGATGTCAAGACGGATAACTGGTTGTCCGTAGCAGATGGCTATGCTCGACAGCGAGGGGTAAAGGGATGGCCGGTTGGCGTCGGCTGGCCGAAAGGAACAGATTCCACGAAGAAGATCGGGCAGCAACTCGACGCGGCACAGGCCGACTCCAAGGCCGAGGTAGATTCCAAGATGCGGCAGGCCCAACAAGACAAGGACGGTTCCGGCAAGATACCGTCGAAGGGCCCAGCCAACGACCCCGCCGAGCAGAGCGAGCAAGCGAAGCACGACATCGAGCACCCGGAGGACTCGGACCTGGGGTACTGCACGATCTGGGTGGGGACGACGGAGGAGCGGTCGTCGTCGCCGCCGCCGCCGACGCGGGCGCTGACGGAGGAGACGGCGTGGCGGCTGACGGAGCCGCAGGCGGGGCTGACGGTGGTGTACCTGCCGTTCCTGGCGAACCCGGCGGTCGAGGGCGTGAACCCGGCGACGAGCGACTACATGAGCACGTGGAACTTTGTGTACACGCCCGAGCAGATCGACAAGGTGGTCGCCCTCGCCCGCGCCAACTACGCCGAGGGCCGCGACCGCATCCGCCGCGCCGTCCGCGCCGTCTACGAGCGCAAGCGCCGCCTCCGCGAGGACCGCGAGGACGAGGCCGGCAGGGTCCAGTACCGCCGCCTCGTCCGCCTCGGCATCGCTGATAAGCTCGGCGAGGGCGATCACTTTAGCTAGCTGATCGGACTCGCTCGCCCGGGAGATGGGAGCAGGGGGAAATCAATTTGACCCCCTTTTTGGTAATGAAGATAGGCTGGCTATGCCGTGTATGATTGTTCACTGTAAGCTCTCGTCCTTCTGTATACCTCTCAGGGGTAAGGGGGGCTTGGCATCCTCCGTGTACACACCAGATATGCAGTCCATATAATAGATAAAGGGTCGCACAACTATATATAGGCGGCTCTAGAAAAACTATAATCAAGGGGCTATACACTTTAATGCAGATCCATGCAGCAATATGTACACTCGGCCGAAGAGTGGTTTACTTTATATTGGTAGTGGCGGTGCCTTGTATGTTTCTACAACGGGGAGGCCATCTAGATATGCGGTTTGGAATATAGTACAGTGATACACATGGTGTAGATAGACCTAGACTCCCCGAGTCCACCCTCATTGGCTCGCGGCAGTTGGACTTTTTTCCTTCCCCTTTTCTCCTCCCTTTCTGCCGCTGGTCATCCAATGGTACCTAAGGTACATGTATCTCATCTCTCCTACTCTCTTTCGCCGCGGAGAATCTCGATACGTGTATCTGTCACGTCACGTACGGTCTCGCATCTGGTCGGTCGAGGAATGTTTCGATTTTGGATTTCATTCATGATATTATCTCGCCGATGTCGACGTAGGCGGGCTTCCAGGGGGCGGCGTCGTCGGCGAAGGTGTCGCTGGGGAGGGGGAGGTGGTGGCCGGGGCTGTAGAGGTACCAGGCCTTGAGGGCCTTGATGGCGGCGGAGGTGCGGGCGGCGTCGAGGTTGGGACCGGCGCCCTCGCCGAGGAGTTCGCGGCCGCTGTAGACGCCGACGACGAAGACGGGGGTGTTGCTGGCGCGGCCCGTCTCGCTGACGATGCGGGCGACGGGCGGGTCGAAGTCCTCGCGCGCGCAGAGGCGCGCGAGCTCGCGCGTCGGCAGCTTGAACTCGAACAGGTTGGAGAGGTCGAGCTGGCGCGACAGCACGTGCGCGCGCACGAAGCCCTGGGCCGCCTCGCGCCCCGCGTACAGGTAGACGGCGCCGACGACGGCGCGCACGAAGTTGGCGTGCGCGTTCTGCGTCGTGTCCTGCACCATCAGGTGCTTGGTGTTGCGGGCGTCGCTGACCTCGGGCGCGGCGTCGCCGGCGTCGTCGTGGTTGAGCTCCGGCACGTTCTCCTCGCCGGGCACCGTCTCGCCGAAGGCGTCGTCGTACAGGACCCTGCTGCTCAGGCCGCGGCGCCACTTGTACTTGAGCAGCTCCTTGGACTCGGCGCGGGCGTACCCCCACTTGTGCATCATGACGGTGGGGCGGTCGGCCGAGAACTGCAGCAGCCCCGGGTCGACCTCCTCGCCGGGGGCGGCGGCGGCCTCGACACCCCAGGCGCGGGCGATGAGGTGCAGGGAGGGCACGCCCGAGTAGCCCTTCATGGCGGCGAAGAGGATGGCCATGGGCAGGCGCGGGTAGCGGGTGATGAGGAACTCGGAGGTGTGGTACTGCAGCAGGGCGGCGCCGACGAAGGCGAGGTTGGCGTTGTTGTAGCGCGGGTGCGCGTCCGCCGACGGGTCCACGAGCGCGCGGGCCAGCGTCTGCAGCGGGATCTTGGAGGACAGGGCTAGCCGCGCGTGCAGGGCCGCCAGCTTGGCCGAGAAGGCCGCCCGGTTAGGGTGCGGCGACGGCAGCGGTAGGGGAGGCTCTGGCTGCGGGTCTGGGTGGCTCAGGTCGGTCTGGAAGTCCTCAGACATGGTCGACTGCCATCTCGTCTGCGGACACGCCCGCAGGGGGCTCTGTGACGGTAATCTGGAGGCTCGGGCGGCTCGACATACTCTGGTGGGACATGATGATACCGGCGACCTGGCGGGCGTTGTGCTGAGCAGTTGACTCGATATCCTGTCCAATCGTATTCTCTTCATGATTTTATGTCTTTTTTTCTTTTCTGTCTCGGCCCAGATCACCTCATCCCAGCGCTCTGGGCTTGAGACACGATATCAATTGGCGTGGGAATGGTTATTGCTGTCTCGTGCCTGAACTGTAGAAAAAAGTCGTCGAAACTATTTTTTTTTCTTAGAGCTACACCACGCCAAGGGACCTATCAGTGCGACCAATAGTGGGCAGCTGTGCACCTGTGTGGGCTTGAATTGGTGCTGGGACTAACGATAACCCGCCGCCCGGGCCAATCAATCTTCGTTATCCGCCACCAATTGGTCGTGCACTTACTCATCCCAAGGTACATGCCGGAATACCTCTCAAAGCGACCGTCAATCGTCCAAGCTACCTCAGCCTCGCATTTCAATAGCAATTGACCCGCCTGCAAGACCTTGCTCACGCTAATATCTGGACAAGATGGTAAGCTGGTGATGACACTGGACTTCCCCGGCAGCGCAGTACTAACAAAGCATTAGGGTGGCGGTCCTCGAGTTCCGTAAGCTCAAGCTAACCCACCTCTCCCGCAATCCCGCTCGCACCTCGAATACATGTCAATCTAACCTCGCTTCCCTTGCCTTAGCTACCCCAAGCACGTCTGGTCGCCGGCCGGTGGCTGGTATGCGCAGCCGAGCAACTGGAAGGCCAACACGGCCGTCTTCATGGGCGTCATCCTGGGCATCACGGCCCTGACGTGGAAGCTGAGCGCCGACCGGGAATTCCGACACAAGATGCCGGAGCAGGGCCGGTTCTACCCCAGCCGATAGTACGTCCGATTCGGGTTTCCGTCTTTTTGTTTTATTTCTAGGATTTTCCTCGGCAGGAAGTTTTCGATGCTAACGTTCTGCCGCAGTTGGTCGAAACAAGTCCGAGAGCACGAGGCGGCGAACAAGACCGAAGAATCGTAGAGCTGACGGCTTTATCGAGGTCCACTGTACATAATACCATATTTCAGGACGAGCAATACAAGGCATTGAGTTATGATCTGATGGGTACATGCTACAACTCGCGACGAATGTCATTCGCGACTCTCGTCACTTTTCATGTCGATCCATTAGATGCTCTATGAGAACGACGACACGACATTGTTTAGGCTCAGCCAATTCCGTGATCCCACCTGGTGTGATGTTGGACTCTGGATCGAAAGTGTTGCGTTATAGCAAGATCGACGCGAAGGAGCTCGTGGTCTCTAAGATCACTTGTATCTATCTTCTTCCTTGATTTGTTTTGAGCACGACGGCCGGCTTCATGTGAGCACGCTGATGGAGCAACTCTTGAGTGCTTCATTCAAGATCACTCAGAGCTTGACAAGAGACATTGCTGGGCGAGACTTGCGCAGACAACGGGTATCGGTCAGGAACGTACCAGGAAAGGAGTCTAGAAGCTGTATAGCTCAGCGGGGAGACCCCATTCTCTACTATCATGAGCTCTGTGGAAACTCGAAGGGCATTGCGAAAAAAAAAAAAAAAACAGGTATCCTATCATTTTCCGGCCCCAACGAATGGTTCTTATAGGCTTGACTGTGGGTAGCCTGAACTCAAGGGCTTAGAAGAACCACGTGCTACCTGGACACGCAAGCAGCAATAGATGTGAATTTTACTGCATTGAGTCCTCCATCCTGTGGTGTAACTTCGCCGGTTACTTTCAAGCCGGGCGAGATGCGGCTTATGTACCGAGGCTATGATAGGTAGGCTTAATCGCGAAGTTTGTGAATATGAAGCTGCGAGTTCCTAAGCCGAGCCATGGCCATAGTGAGGTCATTGAAGAAGACATTGAGCCTAGATCACGGATCCTGTCATGAACTCTAGATACCTGGAGGCACCAAGTAAGTACAGCTCGACGCTGGCCATGGATTGCCCCGAGTTAGCCGAATGCTGATGTCGATACATATAGGTATTTTATTATGAATAAAGTCTTGACCTCACCTATTCATAGGCTAGTTAATTCCGAGGTTACGTTATGCATGTTCTTGATGTGCATGAATGGCACCGGCATCTGCTGAGGCTGTGCACATGGTATTAATAGGCATGGCGATCTTCTATGCGTAATCCGTAACATGCGCATAATCAAATGTAATGATTAATAGCCATGGAAGAGAGAAGTATGTTCGACTTGAATAGTGCTGTAAGTATTCAATACATGTATGTGCGAATGCAATACGGACGCGTGTTGACGCGGCAGAGCGCCTTCGGGGATGCCTTTGCATGTTCAGAACGACAGATACAAGTGATGATCTTTTGTTTCTTGGATCATCTCATGCCCATGTTCAAGCTGTTATTCCCGCGTATTCCTATCTTCACCTGAGCCTCCTTGGTGGCGTGTACGCACAATTGAGATGATGTTCTGCAATCATAACCAACAGCACGGGACGCCATTCGAGAGCGCATGGATCACTGTTCTGCCGTGTTTCACGCGGGCTGACATCCGGTAGAGAGGAAGCCTGTTGGAATCCACTCGCGGAAACAAAAAGCAAAATCATCAAGCCTGGGAGGAACGCGACGAATTGCCCCTTTATTCGGTCTGGCTGTCCGAGCACCATGAGGCCATCATCATTTCGATTCAGCGTCTTTTCTTACCGGGCCAGGGGAGGCGAGGGGGGCTATTTTCGGCAGAGCCTGGGGTCTGGCCCGGGGTAGTTTTGGCAGACGGCGAGCCAAGTGCCTAGTCTGGCGGTCTGGTAGCACGCGAGCTCGCGAGTTGTCTGAATCTGTGTGGATGTCGACCGGGAGGCTGCCAGGGAACGCGAGATGTGAGACGGACCAATCTTACCTGAAAAAGAAACAATAGTAAGAGCACAGAAGAATAATAACGTTTCAGCATGGGTACCTGATCGGCTTCCGATTTTATCGGTGTGTTCCTAGAGTTATAAATGTCCCTGCCTGCTCATAGCTTTATTAAGGTAGCAAAACGCCATGATCAGATGGATGGCCGCGAACTGTAATCGTCTGTCAGTTCGTCATGAATCGAGGCTTCATATAAGTGCCTGCTAGGAATCATGGATGATGACATTGACGTCTATGAAGCGGCAGATGCAACATGTAGAGATTAAGCACCGGGCAGGCTTTCTCAGTGATGTGATGACAAGTCGTCTCATCGTACAATTTGGCTTGTGCGTGTGTGCCCAAGTTAGGGTGATGCCGTCGGTCGGTAAGAGGTGAAAGTGAAGTATCAAGACTGACAAAAAAAAGGAGATTGACGAATCATTTTGCTTTCGCGAGACCTGGCAGTCAGACAGGCCTACCCCTGTCTGCTAATTTCAAGGTGCTTCGTGGGCTTTGCCTATTTCGTTCAGGGCCTTGACTTAGGCCCGTGGCATGACAGGGGTCCTAGCTCAGATCCATCTCGCTGCCCTGGTACAGGTACTTCGTATCGTACAACCCTTCCAATATCGAGGTTGTCTACATCTTGTGGTAGACGCGCGCATACAAGATAAAGGCCAGCACCAGATTTTAAATATGCAAATGGTCAATGGGTTGTATCAGTGCTCAAATGTGAGGTTCATCAAGCCTCTACGACCCGCACAGGATCTTGTAAATCGATCGTTGTGGATAATAACACTTTAACGCTAGATACTGCTGCCCATCTGCTAATGACAAGGCCCGTACCGCGAAACCCATTGTCTGTGACAAGCAGGCAAAGCACAATCTTGCGGTAGATGAGCCGGTTGATAGAACGTTAGATTTCGAGGTGATATTGGACGGAAGCGAGCCAAGCATCTACCGTAGTACCTAGGGATGTAAGGGTGAACGAAGAAGCACTGCTGCTCTCGACCTGGAAATATTTGGCAATAGGAAAACGTCTCTTGCATCGAGGCGGCGTGGTAATTAATATAGGGTACACTGCATGTTAGGTACATGTACCTGCTGTACAGGTGGCAGGGCGGGGGGCGCAGGTAGCGTCATGCACCTGCGATACGCTAGCTCAGGCACATCAGGGCAGCCTGGGTAACGGGCGAGGAGGTACAAGTACAGCAGCAACACGGGCCAGGGGATTTAGCAAGGGTTGACAGGCTTTATCGGGGATTGACAGGCGTAAATTCATCAACTGCCAGGGAGTACGGCCGCGAAAGAAAAGGGAAAAGAAACATGCCCCAGTCCAGAGCAGCTCAGGGCACAATCTGAGCTGAGCGACTCTTCTCCCTCGCCTCGCCTTCTCCCCTTCATCTTCCTCGCCCGTCGAGTCGCAAGCCCAAGAGAAATCTCCCTCCTCTTCTCTCATCCGATCCTCTCCTCGTCAACCCGGATCTTTACGGTTACACGGCGTACCGTCGTGCCCTATTTTCTTTTCTTGATTTCCCTTGTTTTATTCTTCGGTGTTTTTTTTTTATACTCACATTCGTTTCGCAAAAGAGCCTGCCGGCATCAGTAGTAGCTCCCCAGCCATCCCGAGCCCGACTTCTGCGTCTTCCCTCCGTCGCAACCTATCCGACGCCGCGCAGTTGTAGTCTTGGGTCTAAGGTCTAAGACCAGAGCCTGTCAATCGCAACCCGAATCAATCGCTACACGGTTTCCCGGCCTTGGCTGCTTTCTGCCAGAACTCACCTACTCCAACTACAGACATTCGTTCGTCCACAAGACGCCAACTCAGCTGAAGCTATCAGTACCACTACACTCCTACACTCCCAACCTCGCAGTACCTTCACCATTCCTTCATCTCGTTCTTTAAGAAGAAAGTAATTGACTCAAGATACCACATCACTTGTTTTTGGCTACGGGTACCACTATCACCGCAATCAATCCCGCATCAATCCGCAGCAGTCCCGTCCATCAAATTTACCCGCAAGAGGAAAAATATCGGGTCATTTGCCAGCAATCCTACCGCTCTCCAGATTGTTATTCGACGACCGCGAAGGATCGGAGGATCGAAACAACACGCCTCGAGACCGGGCCTCAACCAAGTCGATATCGGAATAGCATGTGGCTTTGAGCAATGATAGGGTCAGAACGTCATGCATTTGCGACGCCTGTGATCGTCACCACCGTTGCGAATCCCGAGGGGAACAGTGTTATCTCTCCCGGTCTGGAAGCTTTCGAACGCGCCGAGCAGCACATCGCCATGACGCCCTCCACATCTCAAGGACCGACCCGGCTGGCAGGCTGGAAACGGAAAGCAGCCTTTCTCTCGGTCCTTTCCGCAGTTCCTGGTGCCCTGGCGCAGGACAGTTGCATCCCACTAACTAACTCCAAGACCTGCCCGGCTTTCCATCAAGCTTCGGTGTCTACGTACAGCTACGTTCGGGGATTATTGTAAGTTCGCTCCCCGAATTCCATCCGCAACGAATATCTCGCGATATACGTTTGCTATTGAACTAGACCCTTATTCTAATGATCCATTTTTAGCCCGTTCCTCAACTATGTCTCAGACACCGCCTCGTTTGACGAACAATTAAGCCGATATGTCCAGACTGACTATGTTCAGAACCAGTAAGTCGAATGCAGCTCATGTAGCTCTGAAGTCATGCTCATACCCTGTTTCTAGCTACCAGACCCTGTTGGGATGCGGCAACATTGATCTCGTCAATACCACTAATTACTACGCCCGCTTCACTACCTCAGTAATCTGTAATGCTATAATTCAGAATTCCCTGGCAAATTGCACCATGTCAGAGGAGGCATCGCGACCCCTGTGCGCGGATTCTTGCGCCCAATATGCCGAGAGCGAAGCCTACCTGGCTACCGATACTGATCTCTGCCCCAGCACCTCGGATGGCCGTCAGGATCAGATAAGAGCTGACTTCGTCAACTGTGCCCTGCCGGCAAAATCCTTATCGAGCAGCAGCTGCATACAAGGCGTAGCTAACGAGCCAGACAACTGTGGATACAATGGCAGTCTCGTTGGCTTGTGCTCGTACTGCGCCTCGGGAGGTATCAACTCAACCGACACCTGCTGCTACAACTCCGATATCGCGAATAGATGCGCCGGCGTGTCCCTCCCCGCCATCACGACGACTATGACGTTCCCGACGCCGACGCCGAGTGAAACCGCAGGCCCCTCGCCTGCTCCTGCAAGCTCGAGCAAGGGACTTTCCGGTGGCGCCATCGCCGGAATCGTCATTGGATCTGTTGCTGGACTCGGTCTCCTGCTTTTCCTCCTGTTCATGTGCATTAGACTCGCACGTCGCAGAAACGGCAGCCAAAAGGGAAGCATCTTTAATCAGCCGTCACCCTCTAGAAAAGGACCTCAGACGGCACAGGCACCCGCAAACACGACAGTACCTCAAGGATTCGAAGTCCTTCCCGGAGGAAGAATAGCCCGGATGTCGGCGCTAGAAGGTCACTCGGGCGAGCCGCGCTCGCGGCAGGGAGAGTCGAGACGCGGAGGCTCAGCAGGTGCTGCAGCTGCCGGTGCCGCCGCTGGCTTCATGGCAGGGAGAAGAGGAGGAGACAACCACTCGTCTTCGGATTCGTTCGATAGCCCTGGATCGGAGCCCCGTGCGGCTGCTGTGCTGCGACCACCGCCCATGAACATGCGTCGGAACGGCTCGCTCTCCAGCAGCTCGGTGCTTGCTGGTGAGGATCCTCAGTCCCCGACCAGTGCTGGGGGAATGTCATCACCCCCTGGTGTGAACAGCCAACAGTCGGAGCAGTTGCCATTCTTCAAGGACTACTACTCGCAAGACGACATCCACCCGGGAGAGCGTGTCGCAGTCCTATGGGCGTACCAGCCTCGCGCACCCGATGAGTTCGCCTTGGAACGTGGCGATATGCTGAAGGTGGTGGGCATCTGGGATGACGGATGGGCGACGGGTATTTTGCTGGACGAGAGGGCGGACGAGTGGGAAGTGCGAAGACAGGCTCAGAGGGATAGCGGTGTTTCGAATACTTCGGGTCGTGGTAGAGACACGTCACCTCCGGTAAGCGGCGAGATCAAGGCTTTCCCGTTAGTCTGCGTCTGCCTGCCCGAACACTGGAGGAAGACGATCGAGGCAGATGGATCTACCGAGACTGGGTCGAGTGCTCACCAAGGCAGCCAACCGACCTGAGCCTGATAACGAAACCAATCACGTTCTTCATTTACAACTGATGGATTGACGAAGACTTCTGTGTTTGCATTGCTCCGGCGTTTAGGAATTCTTGCCTTCCCCCCGACCCTTCGGCCCCGAGCGCAGCACAACGTCCAAGGTTCTCCCATCTCCAGGCGTCTATCCGGGCAATTCCGACGCTGGCTGCCCCCGGTCTTACACCCGCTCTTCCGTACCCGTCTTGCACATGGACACGATTATCCGCGCTGTTGCGGTTGATACGCTTAATGGTTTCAGTTCTAGAGGACCTATTTATTTCCATTCGGACGAGAGACGGCCCCGGATTACGATTTGGCCGCAGGGCCCGTGATAAGACCTTTTCACCCGTCTTGAGGGGGCCTTGGACACGAAGAGACGCGATCATACCTAATACGACTACACCACACTGTTGCGCCCTCCCCTTTCCCTTCGGCTGTCTATTCTATATACCCGGTGTTTTAGCAAAGTGTTTGGAGTGGATGTTTCGAGGGAGGGCCATTGCGATGTGCAGTTCTTTTCTTGAGGAGGGAGTGGAGGTCTGGTACTTAGACGGGGTCGGAAAGTGCATATGCTACTAGCAATATGCCTTAATCTGGCAGACACGCAGGGAACGTGGACGTTGAAGATTGTAATATATCTTCATCGAGGCATCAGAAAAGACTCAGGTCTAGATACGTAGCATAAGATATGGTTGAGGCTCCTCCCAGTCAACTACTAGTCTCTCGTCTTCGTTATGGAATATAGAGAGCCTTTCCCTACACACGAGCAGCTTTGTGGTCCTGATCTGTATCCGGTGCGTGCGGTTTCGTGAGAACAAAGATAGTAGACGAGTCGATACGTACGAATAATTCGGCTTCTCTTCTTGCTTTCTAACTCGTCGCACTCCCCTGATGTAGGTACATTGTATCACACTTATACTGTCTGACTGCATGTGTACGGTGCTGAGTAAGCCAAAACATTAGTGCGTCATTCCCGGCCCACGCCTAGCTTATCTTATCCATCGGTCGGCATCCGCTCTTCCACTCATCGACCAGCTGCCCATCCGCATCACGCAGCCTTGTCTGCTGCCTCGTGAAGCTCAATCCAGCTCCCATTCTCACCTATCCATCAAGATCTCGTTCGCGTGCCTACACTTATGCGTACTCGTTCATCTCCTTAGGAAAGGGGTTCAGTCTGAAGTCCTCCTCTCTGTCCGTGTGGGAAGCCTCGAAAATGATCCGTTCCTCTCGTGCCATACACTTAGCTAGGTAGCATCGTCGCATGCCCGCACGATGGGTAATAGCTACTCCCTCACCACGCCCTATGCCGGCTCTGCTGGCATAGACATACCAGAACTGGCCGACCTGGTACATGAGAGATCCATAGGCAGTGCCAGGTTTATGAAGAGCATCCGTGCTCGTCGCCACGATGGCGTAGTCTTGGCCAAAGTCACCGTCAAACCATACACGCCACTCTCTCTTCGCGAGTACGGAGAGAAGATACTACGTAAGGGACCGCAGTCACTCTCTGCTCGTACAAAATCGTGCTAAAATACTTTGTTAGAGGAAAGAGACAAATTAAGAGACGTCCCAAACGCCCTCGGCTTCGAACGCGCCTTCGAAACGGAGGGAAATGCCTACCTCGTGCGACAGTACGTATACAGCTCCCTCTACGATCGCATGTCGACACGACCGTTCCTCGAAGATATAGAGAAGAAATGGCTCGCATTCCAGCTATTGTGTGCCCTGCGAGACTGTCACTCTCGAGACGTATACCATGGCGATATAAAGACGGAGAATATCATGGTGACTTCTTGGAACTGGCTTTATCTCACCGACTTCACCGGCTCCTTCAAACCCACGAAATTGCCCGATGATAATCCAATGTTCTATTCGTATTTCTTCGATCTGTCCGGTCGCCGTACATGCTATATAGCACCTGAGAGATTTGTCGAACACATCGAGAATCCGCAGGCGCAGCTTCAAGGATACAAATTGACATGGTCGATGGATATCTTCAGCGCCGGCTGCGTTATTGCCGAGCTGTTCCTGGAGACATCTATATTTAGTCTCAGCCAGATGTTCAAGTATCGTCGCGGCGAATACGACCCCGTCATCTCGCATCTTAGCAGGATACCAGATCAGGGCCTGAGGGAAATGCTGTCGAGCATGATTCATCTTGATCCGGAGAAGCGATACTCAGCCGAGCAGTACTTGGACTTTTACAAGGGAAAGGTGTTTCCCGAGTACTTCTACAGCTTCTTACACCAATATATGGAGCTCATCACCGATCCGAGCTCCGGCAGGTCTCCCGTGTCAGGGTCCCTGAAGAATCTCGGGGAAGCTGATGAGCGGATAGACCGGGTCTTCTACGACTTCGACAAAATCTCATACTTCTTAGGCTATCAAGATGAAAAGGAGCCTTCCCAGCTCACACACTTTACGCCCCGTCTCGGTCTGGGTCTTTTTCCTGTACGACTAAACATACCCAATAATGAACACTTTACCACTGCTGGAAAGCAGCCTCCCACTGATGACGGGACCCTAATATTCCTTACCCTTGTTGCCGCGTCGCTTAGAAACACTGCACGAGCGGCGTCGAAGATCAGAGCTTGTGATATATTGCTGGCCTTCTCGGAGAGGTTATCCGACGAAGCGAAACTCGATCGAGTTCTACCATATTTGATGACCCTGTTAAATGACGATGTGGATCTCGTTGCTATCGCAGCTCTGAGATCCGTCACTCAGCTTCTAGCCCTCGTCAAAGTCGTCACACCAGTCAACGCCCACGTGTTTCCTGAGTATATCATGCCTAGGATGCAGGTCTTCTTATCCGGCGCTTCGAGGCAACCCATCATGGGAAGAGAACGGAGGGAGCCGAGCGATCTAGTTCGGGCCACATATGCGTCGTGCTTGGGCGGCCTTGCAACGACTGCTAATCGCTTCCTGGAACTGACAGCCATCCTGAGAGCTGAGGGATCCATTAGTACAGCCGATCCGGAAGTAGAGGCTGGAAGTGATCCGGACGCCGCGTTCTACGGATTATTCGACAACGCTCAAGGCGAACTGGTCGAACTATTCGAGGCCCATGCTAAGGCTCTGGTCGAAGACTCGGCTGCTTCTGTACGCCGGGCATTCCTCAGTTCTGTCCCGCAGCTTTGTCTATTTTTCGGCAGCGCGGAATCGAACGATATTATCCTTACTCACCTAAACACGTATCTCAACGACCGGGACTGGATGCTGAAGTGTGCATTCTTCGATACAATCGTCGGTATCGCCGTCTTTCTTGGCAGCACGAGCCTGGAGGAATTCAGCCTCCCACTGATGGTTCAAGCTGTAACCGACCCGGAGGAGCACGTTGTGCAAGCAGCATTGCATTCCCTGGCAGAACTGGCAAGCTTAGGCCTCTTGTCAAAAGCCAAGACGTGGGAGCTAATCGACGTGGTTGGCCGCTTTACTGTGCATCCGAATATCTGGATAAGAGAGTCGGCCGCCGAGTATATATCCAGCGCTACAAAGTTACTATCTCCGGCAGATGTTAGGTGCATCGTCTTACCCCTTGTCAAACCATTTCTAAAGCCAGCCATCATCCCTGACTTCTCCGAACTCGCCTTATTAGACGCGTTGAAGAAGCCCTTGTCTAGGACGGTGTTTGATCTGGCATTGTCTTGGGCGCAGAAGACGGACAGGGGCCTGTTCTGGAAAGCCGTCAGACAGCAAAAACAGTCGACGTTCACAATTGCTTCAACAGCTTTAGCAATTCGATCGTCTCGAGAACTGCAACCCCAAACACTCAACAAGGTGCCGCGAAATGATGAGGATGAGCAGTGGCTCACGCGCCTACGAAATATGGGGATGACGCTTGAAGACGAGTTCAAGCTACTTGTCCTTCGGGAATTTATCTGGCGCCTGAGTCAGATGAGAAATCGAGATCTGATCACTCAGGATAACATTGCCACGCCGCTGAATAACATCATTCCTCTCAGAAGTTTGAATATGAAACTACAGACGGTAATGTTTGATGAGACTGTTGCAACAGAAGGAGATGTGTGGCAGCAGCATCGAGCGGCAGACTCAGACAAAGGTCCCTATACTATTGCCGATGCCCTACTCGACGCGTCGATGACAATTGACGAGCCCATCGGGAAGAGGCGTCGCGCTGCGATCAACAATCATCGTTCACGACTCAGCAGTCGAGGAGGAGCAGTTTCGCCGAGAACAAGAGACAACGGCACATTGTCGCCGACGCAGACTCAAGCATCATCGCCGGCTGACGGTGCGGGCTTCGACGAATCACGGAGAGCTTCGTCTGTAACACGAGGCCGGGGGTCTGCGGATGACGACGCCTCCGTCTCGGATGCTCCGTACTCTGCTCGAAGAGCCATTCGTCACCAATCAAGCGCATTGGATCTCTTGAATAGGAGAGATAGCGGAAGGTCCATTGCCGAGACGGGAACGACTGAAGCAAACGCGTTTGGCCAAGTCGAGGGCCCCTTTGCACAAAATCCACCACCTCAAATCACCATACCTGATATTATCACCGAAGATGGAAAGCCGAGTTCTCGGTCCCACGCGGCTCATTCGTACGAGGGCAACGACCCGAGCATACTTAAGATGCTTGATAACATGTACATTGACAACTATCCGCACGATATAGCCGAATATGGACCCTTGGTATCACCGATGACCAGAAGGAAGGTCACCAAGGCTGGTGGTCAGTATGGCGAGGAAGCGTGGAAGCCAAGCGGTAATCTCGTCGCAACATTTTCAGAGCATACAGGAGCTATCAATCGTGTTCTGCCATCCCCAGACCACATGTTTTTCATCACGGGCAGCGACGACGGTAGCGTCAAGGTCTGGGACTCTTCACGTCTCGAACGCAATGTCACGAATCGGTCACGTCAGACCTATAAGCACGCTCCAGGCGCAAAGGTCGTTTCTCTCTGCTTCATAGAGAACACACACACATTCGTCAGCTGTGCCACGGACGGCAGTGTTCACATCGTCAAGGTTGACACGGCCACGGCATCCGGAGCTACCAAGTATATCCGACTGAGGCTCATTCGCGAATACCAGCTTCCGGCTGATGAACATGCCGTCTGGTGCGAACATTTCAAGCAGGAGCTGAACTCGGTGCTCGTGCTTGCGACTAACCGTTCCCGAGTCTTGGGCATCGATCTCCGAACGATGACACTACTTTACATCCTCGAGAATCCGGTGCACCACGGCGCGCCAACCTGCTTCTGCCTCGATCGAAAGCGTAACTGGCTACTCCTTGGCACATCGCACGGGGTGCTGGACCTCTGGGATCTGCGGTTCAAGATGCGACTTAAAGGCTGGGGCTTACCGGGCAAGTCAGCCATCTACCGTCTTAGTCTTCATCCGACTAAAGGTCGCGGGAAGTGGGTGTGCGTGGCGGGCGGTACCGGTCTTGGCGAAGTCACGGTCTGGGATATAGAGAAGACGCAGTGCAGAGAGGTTTACCGCACTGGAGGATCGAAGGAGGGCCTCAAAGAGTACAAACCCTGGGACGTGGACGAGGATAAGCCCGAGGGCATGTTGAACCGGTTCGCGACCAACATCGAGCCGGCGGCGAGCGGCAACGGGGACCGCGGTATCCGGGCCATGGTAGTGGGCGGCGGCGCCATGGAAGACCAGCGCGACGTGCGGTACGGATACATGCTGACCGGGGGGTCGGACAAGAAGCTCCGGTTCTGGGACCTATTCCGGGTCGAGAGCTCGTGCGTGTTTAGCGGGCTGCAGAGCGAGGACTCCAAGCCAGCCTTCGTGAGCACCTCGGTGGCGAACCAGCCCGGCCTCACGGTCAACGCGGAGAAGCAGAGCAAGGGGGGCAGCAGCGCGACGGGTGGCGGGGAGCAGAGGGGTGGCAAGAGCAGCTCCAAGTCGGGCGGCAGCAGGGAGAAGCCGCCCAGGCACACGGTCATCTCGGCCGAGCAGGCGCAGCTGCTCCGCAGCCACCTCGACTCGATCCTCGATGTGGCCGTGCTCGAGGTGCCCTACACCATGACGGTCAGCGTCGATCGGTCGGGCGTCATATTTGTCTTCCAGTAGAGTAAGGGTTGGTTGGTTGATGAATATCACCGCAGAGTGGGCGTTCCGGGCAGACAGGCAAGCAGGCAGACATGCATGTTTTTGAATTTTAATTCAAGTACGTTGGATTTGAGTAAGCTGGGCGTTGCTGAGGCTTGCAGGTTTGGGGGACCGTTAGAGAGAACCGTGGTGTACGGTGCTGTAGATGCTACCAAGACACGGTTATTGAAAGTAATGGAACTGCGCTTGATTGCTATACACTGCTAGATGGAGTGGCCTTGATATGAACAATATTGTGCTTTGCAGCCACTTTTTGTCTACAGAGGAAGGGGCACATGAACTCCCTAATATCAGTATCAAGATGAATTCCGGACCGAAAAGAAATTGCGGAGAATCAGCATGCAAACGGGATGACGTCGATCTGCATAGAAGAATATTATGAAAAACTCGGTGCTACATAAGTCCTGCTCGTCTAGCCATCCGGGAGCAATTATATTTGTTCAAAGACAGTCCTCGGGTTAGACAGCATCGCTTCTACGTAGTAAACCTGCAGTGACCCGGCCCACAGAAGCAGCCCTTCGGAAGATGGCACCGCAGAAGACACTGCAGGCCTTCCTGGCCACGGCCCGGGCAGCACTGACGGCCCCGCCATCCAAGCGTCCGAGCCCGCTGCACTTTGTCGTGGGCAACGAATCCGCCGGTATTTACTTTTTCCTTATCCTACACACACTCTTGAAATAGGCTCAACAACTGACCCGGAACGCCAGACCTCGACTCGCTCTGCTCAGCCCTGTTCCTGGCCTACTTCCGTAGCCAGCAGGGAGTGAAACAGCTGCACGTGCCGCTGTGCCACCTGCCGCGCGAGGACCTGGCGCTGCGGCCCGAGTTCGAGTCGGTGCTGCGGCGGGCCGGCGCCGCGCCCGACGACGTGCTGACGCTGACGGAGCTGCTCCCCGCCGCGCACGACGATGCCGCCCGCTGGCTGCTCGTCGACCACAACGTGCCCGCCGGCGCGCTCGCCGGCCGCGGTCGCGGCTACGACGACCCGGGGTGTCTGGTAGGGTGCGTCGACCACCACGTCGACGAGGGCCGCGTGCCGGCTGATGCGGACCCGCGGGTTATCGAGACGGCGGGGAGCTGCATGAGCCTTGTTGTCGAGCTGTGCGGGGACGCGTGGGGAGGGGGGAAGGGGGCGGAGCAAGAAGGAACGCTCGGCGACGTCGAGATCAACGCGCAGCTCGCGTACCTGGCGCTAGCCCCGATCCTCGTCGACACGGCGAACCTCGGCGACCCGAACAAGACGACGGCGCACGACTCGCGAGCCGTCGCCGCGGCCGAGGCCCGGATCCGGAAGGCGGCGGGCGGCGGGGCGTACGACCGCGACCGCTTCTTCGCCGAGGTCATGGCGCTCAAGGAGGACATCTCGCGCATGTCCGTGTACGACGTGCTGCGCAAGGACTACAAGGAGTGGGACATAGCCACCCAGCCGGGCGACGGGGGGAGTCAAAAGACCCTGACGCTCGGCACCTCGTCCGCTCCCCGCCCCTTCGCAGACCTCGTGCGCAAGGCCGGGGACGCCGAAGCCCTGGTCACCGAGCTCGCGCGCTTCGCCGAACGCAAGCGCCTCGACGTGCTGGCCGTGCTGACCGCGTTCCGCGACGACGACAACTTCGCGCGCGAGCTGCTGGTGTGGGCGCGCGCGGCCGACGCGCCCGCCGTCGCGGACGCGGTTCGCCGGTTCGCCGCGCGCGAGGCGGCGGATGATAGGCTGGGGCTTGCGGTGTGGGGCGGCGGGAAGCTGGATGAGGGAGGTGATGGGGATGCGAGTTGGCGGCGCTGTTGGACGCAGGCGAGGGTTGAGCATAGTCGGAAGCAGATCGCGCCGTTGCTGAGGGAGGTGTTGGAGGGGGTTGGGGGTGGTGGTGAGTGATAGAGGGTATGCTATGGTGATCTGTAGAGGCTTAGAAAGAGAAAGAGGGAGCAAAAGACATGCATTGGGGCACATAGAGGGGAGCATTTTGGCATGTTTAGAATTCGGTGTTTCATTTTTAATTTATTATTATAATGTTCCTCAGACCAGAACAACTCCTTGCCACACGTTCCGGAAGACTCTCGCACGTCCATATCCTCCTCCCCAAGTGGCACCTGGATCACCACCCAACCTACTGAGCGGCAACAATAGCATCGAGCCACTTGGCGAGGCGGTAGCCCTGCTTGGCGATCTGGAGGTCGACGACGGGCTGGGCGGTCGTTGTGTAGGCGCCGCTGAGGTCGTGGTCCTCGACGGCGCTGACGCCGTCGACGAGCACCGTCGAGCACACGTGCGCGTTGCTCTCCTCGGCCCACGTGAGCGCTGTCGACGTCTGCTCCGACGCCGACGCCACGCTCAGCCCCGACACCCAGTCCTCCGCCTGCGACTTATACGACCCCGAGGTGATCTCTGGACGGACGCTGTTAGTATTGCTGACAACCTAGGAAGGATACATATAGGGTTTATACTGAAAGGACGATAGGAAGGAGAAAAGAAGAGAGATGGGTAAGGTAAAGGGGCAGGCAAGCCAACTCACCCTTGACGAGGTCGTCAGCCCACGACTTGGCGGACTCGAGCGAGGAGCCGCCCGAGATGGACTCGGCAATGTCGCTGTCCCACACGGAGTGCAGGTTCGTGTCGTCGCCGTTATACTCGACGTCGATGTCGTTGCCGCCCACCTCCAGCGCCTCACAGTGCAGCGGCTGGCCGATGTCGCCCGCGAGCTGGTTCTCGCCGCGTTAGTTATATGTCTCTCTGTACATCCTTACACGTGCGCTATGCGTCTGTTGTGCCCCTTGATACATGGTGTACTTACGTGGATAACCATCTGCGCCATCACTGGTTAGCATTGAAGATCACGTAAAGAGGTGTAGAGCGGATATGCTCCTCGCATAACTTACCCTGGCAGCCATCTGCAGGTTAGCCTTGTCGGCAGTACCGTCGATGAGGATGGTGGTGTAGTTCTGGAGGGAGAGGACAACGCAGGCGCCGTCGGCGCAGTCGCGGTCGAGGTCGACGCCGCAGCTGGAGGGCGGGTCGTCGTTGGCGTCGATGTAATGGAACGACGCCGTGTAGGCGCCCTCGTCCGTGTACCGGAAGCTGTCGGCCCACGCCGCCACGCCCGCCAGGTAGTCGCCCGACGTGTCGCCCAGGAGATCCTGGAAGTACGACTCGGTCGCGGACCCCACGTAGTTGGTCGCCACGTACGCCACCGTCTCGTGGCCCATGGCGCCCCAGGCCGCCGCGCCGGGCACCGCCGCCGCCGACAGGAGTGCGAGAGCTGCGAAGCGGGACATCTTGGTATTCCTGGCCTGGTCTGATCTGTGGTGTTTATCTATCTGTTGTGCTGACCGCAAAGGCGTCGTCTCTCCGGCTGTCAGGACGGCAGGCAGGAAAGGTGCGGAGAGGCAGCAGACAGAGGGAGATAGATATATCACATTGCAGACGAACAGACCCGTATGGACCTGCCTTGTAGGTACGCATGCTAGCCGGGGCCCGACCTACGACGCAGGTTAGTGAACATCCCTGCTATCGCCAACCCGATTTGACGAGGAGTCGAGCTGAGCACGCCGATTGGCCTCGCGGGCGCGTTCCCAATCCCGTAATTTCGGCGCAGTGGCTCTACGGGGGCTGAAGGGTATAACGCGGGTATTTTCTGGCGATAACCACCTATCTCACCCGCCTGGCTGCGTCCTAGCTAGTAAATTCGGGGTAGCATCGCCTAGACGATGCCGTAGGATGAGGCGGCCTCGGCAGAAATAGAGCTGCATTGCCTTATCTTAGTGCTGGTCCAATCATGCAAGGCACGATGATCAGAGAGCAAGGTGCTCTTGGAGAAGCGAGATCCATGCCGGGACGCTTCTCAGGATGGTGGTTGGCTCGCCGCCGCAAAGTGCTTTGCCCGTTTTCGTCTTAGGCCCGCCCAGTCGACGACCTGCCTTGATTGGATCTCGGTGTAATGCAGATCCTCATCCCCCCTGGGCATCGGTAAATCCCGACCCGTCTCCGCTGTATTGAGGATGGTAGAGGAGTGCCTTAGTGAATCTTATGTGCGACGTGGATGTACTTCGAGGCGTCCCGACAGCTAAGTATGGACGGCAGGTTTACTTACAATAATAGTTCTCTCTTCAGTTGATGTGAAAAGAAGAAGAAGACTGCCTAGGGGTACCTTGGGTATATGACCCGACTTAACGACTTGATCTAACGCAATGCGCCGATGACCCGGATCTACAACGGGAAAGGGCTACTAGAAGAGGCAGCTCGTCCATCTCCACCGAGTCAGGGAGCGGAAATCCAGTCTTATCGCCTCGTGGTGAAGTTGAGAAGACGCCGAAAAAATGTTGTGTTCGACTATCCGGTAAGATTACAGTGATACATAATTTTGGCACCAGTCTATGCAAATAGTGCAGTGTCCTAGGCAGTCAGAGCGAGCAACGGAAATCGGTCTCCCTCGACGAGAAGTAGTTCCCGTTCCGCGCGCGTCATGTAAGAAGCCGTTCTTCATGGAGCCCGAGGAGCAATGGCCACAACGAGTTTGACAAACTCGTTCTTTGCTCTGCTGTCGCTCCCCGTGCCGTCGGCGGATAGAGATTGAGCGATTTGTTCCGCCCGGGGATCCGCGACACGGATGCATTCCATGGCAGCCGCCCGCACGTCCCCATCAGGCAGCACAGGCGGGTCTTCAGCGAGCATCTCCTGAAAGCAGCGCCTAAGCACCATGGCGCAGACTTTAGGCGACCGCGTAGCGGCCGCCAGTCGGTATGCGTGGACGTACATGGCAGCCGAGCGCGGGCGTAAGTATCGCGGGGGTATGCGCCAGGCGTTCCAGAACCCTTCCCAGTTCAGTCTAAGTCTATAGTGTGCTTCCATAAGTCTCATGATCAGCGGCTCTTCCATGCAGGGTAACTCGGCTTGCAGTAACAAGTCCTCTAACTGCCGTACGACTTCCAGTTGTGCTTCAGACAATGGTCCGTCGGACTGCCGTGCCATCGCCTCGATGATAGTGACAATTATGTCGTTGCTGAAGATTTCCTGCCCACGTTGTTGCATCGTTTTAAGTAGCTGAAGACCGAGCTCGGGCTGGCCCCTTAACGCGCCAATATTAGAGCTATAGATGCAACTCAACAGCTGCAGGCACTGCTGTCGCGTGACCTCAATGCCATAAAGATTCATTTCTTCGAGCAGATGCTGTACGTTATCAAAAGGCTCAGTGAGGTCAGGGTTGTCTGTTCCAGACAGCTTTGCTAAAGTTTCGAGTCGAAGTCCCCACGTTTGATGGGGAGGGAGTCCCTGACAAGCAAGTCGACATAATCGAAGGAATGGGACGGCATCCTGGTACTGATTTGAAGGGTCGGGGTCTTGCTGCATTGAGAATGGAGAAGGCGTGTCTAAGCGATCCTGTAGCAACTTCAGGAGGCTTTTCTTCAGGTTGACGTCAAATTTCAGAGCTCGTCCAAGGAACTCTCTTGACGCAGCGTCAACATAGGTATCGGACCCGGCTGCATCTAGTTGTGTTGAATAAAAGCGTGTCTGTTCGAATGGTGTTCTTCTAGAAGTATCGTTGAAGCGACTATTTTTGGAGGTTGCCGGCGGACGGGGGGAGTTGGACATGATAGCCCTCTCTAACGGATGTAGGTCGTCCAAGTCCTCCGTTTCCGATTTCGCAGGCTCGTCAGTCGGCTGGCCTAAAGCCTGTTTCCATAACGTCTCGAGGCCCATCTCGGCTCTTCGGAATTCGGTCATGAGCTGAACAACAACTGTAGAGCCCTCTTGAGCGACGCCGAAACCTGCAACACGCCCGTCCTCTGCAATTACGGCAGACTCTTCCTTGCCACGGTCGATGATGCCTAAATTAACACAAACCCATCCCGTCTTGATACCGTCGTCGTCAGTGTCCCCGACACCTCCCAAGAGCTTGGCCCGTTTTGCTTGTCTCCGTAGCTTGAGCTTCCGCTCGTTCGGACCAAGTAAGCCGTCAGCATTGGCGTGAACCCGATGTTTAGCTCGCAACCAGCGCACCAGGCGCCCTGCGGACACGTTGAGGTGGCGCTGACTTCTCGCTGTACCGAATAGCATGAAGAGGTTTGGTCCTAATGCCGCAGGGGGATTTAGCTCCCGGAGATCCAGCAGAGAGAGCTCGTCAAGACCCAAATCCTCAGAGGCATATTCTAGGAGTGAACCAATAATCCCAGGGGAGCCGGCTGGAACTTCTGGTAATGGCGGCGGTTCGATGGGAGCCACGTGCCTCGGAGGTTCGACTTGGAGATACCAAGGTATGTTGGCCAAACTTGTATCTTCCGTAGCATGCTGGCCTTGTTCCTCGGGTGCAGCATTTTTCTTTGAGTCTTCTTCCTCCGGCACCTTGTTATCTGAAGACTCGTTCCGGGTTGGCTCGGATGAAAAGGCTCGTATAGGCGCCACTCTCACCGGCTGGGGCTGGTATTGAAAGGAGCCCGCTCTTATAGTCGGCCCAGCAGTGGCAGGACTAGTAAAGAGCTTCAGAACAGCCAAGCGGCAGTGGGAGCAACCAGCCGTCGTTAGAGCACGTCGAACGACCATATCGCCTGGTCTAACGGCTGGATAAAGCAGTATTGCTTGAGGTGGCCTTCTCCGTGTGGCTCTTTTTACCTCAAAAGAAACGAGCCGAGTCGACTCATTGATGAGATCACATATGAAAATTCACATTCATCCTGATAATCCTCTCCGAAGAAAATGGATCCGGATTAAATCCGGGATGCCCTAACGGCGGATGGTAAATGAGCGACTAGTGCCTTTTTGGGATTAGTAAAGCGGATTGGGACTGAGACAGGTGGGACTTATCTGAGCTTCGGGCCAATGAGAAGCACCTAACGAGCTAAGCCACCCCTCAGCGTCCTATCAGCTATCAACTATCTTAGCTCTTGTCGAAGGCGAAAAAATTTGGCAGACCCTCCATTTTCTGCAATTTTCTGAGCTCGCCTCTTGTTACGACAGAGTCTTCTCTCGGTCTGGTTCTTCCAAGGCTGATGTTCACACCTCGAATCGTTTCTACCGACTTCATGTTATAATATTAATTCTCAATTCTTGGCGGCTTCACGAGTCTGTTAAGAATTGCCGTACCTTCCTGTTTCTTCTCGCCTCGCGATACTCTCCCACGCCGTCGCGATGCTCGTGCGACCACCTCCGGCTCGACGAAGCCTTCCTCTACCTCGGATCAGCTCAGTAAATCGACCTCAGCTGATATCCAGGAACCCATATACATACTACTTTCGTGCCTCAAGCCGCATATTTACAACGTCCCGGCCTGAAGTGTCGCCACGGCCAAAGAGGAGGAATGCCTCACAGGATACCCACGGCCACATTTTCCAAAGGTCTCTGGCCACCGCGCTAAGCGAGTCTCCGCGACAAGATGGCATACCTTTTCCGAACACCTATATGCATCCGTTGCCTCACTCTCGGCTCTCTGACCTAAGACCCTTTGACCCCTCTGCCCCGCTGCTTCTTATGGCTGAAGACGAACCCTACCCGCGCTCGAGAATCAATTCGGTTGGAGTACCTGGCAGTGTGGACGAGATGCTGTCAGTTTTCGACGCGTGCTTACAAGTCGGCAAACTGGATCGAGCTACTCTCGTGCTCTTACGGCTGGGCGAGAAGCCTATTATCCCGGGTCGTGAACTGCTTGCGCTTCACAACCAATACCTCCGCGCAGCCATTGATCAGGCATTCGAGCAGCCAGATTCCGAATGGGCACCGTCTCTTCATAAGTGGTACGAAGTATATATCAGAGGCAGAGGCTTGCCACAGAACTCCGAGACAATTGCCTGCATGTTGAAAGTGTCGCTTCTGTCGAGTCAAGGAGAGCACCTGGAGCACCTTGTGACTCGATACATGGGCATGCTGCCCGACGATGCCATATACCAGCTCCTGTCCGAAACCCACATCCTTAGCCAGCAAGACTTCGGCGTCATCTCAAGTATATACCAGCCGGTCTCTCAGCTGTTGGAGGAGTGGGAATTTCCATCAGAAGATGAGGAAGCACATGAAGAAGCAGCCCCGCCTGAAGTGGATCACCTGTTCGAAGGGAAGCCGGAGGACGATAGTCCCACGGTCAGGCCCACGGAACAAAAGGGGCTGGGCCTCAAGTCTCTGCGTGGGGTGCTCTCCTTCTTCTCCAAAATCAAGGGCGTAGACATATCCACGCTACCTCTGGCCGAGCGCCGAGAAATACAGTCTCGGCTCGAGAAAGACTGCGTCGATGCCGCTATCGCCCGTTGGAGAGAAGAAAACCAAAGTCTCATCAAAATGGGGTTAAATTCGATGCTGTCTACGGGTGCCTTGAATTCGCAGCTATACGAATGGCATCGCGACTTGGAACGCAAGCTGCAAGAAGAGTTTGATCTATTTGACGAATCAGAAATGCGTGAGAAGAAACATACCGAGGACCAGGACCGGTGCTTATACGCGCCTTTCTTGAGGCAGTCGGACCCGGGAAGATTAGCCGCCGTCACTATCATGAGTGTTCTCAATGCCATATCGTCTGCAGGTGTTGATAGCGGCATCCAGTTGTCTCTTCTGCTAGCCCAGCTATCTAAGTCGGTAGAAGACGACATCAGGCATGTAGTCCGAGAAAAGCATATGGAGTCCAAGTTTAACAAGAAAGCTCCCAAGCGGAAATCGGGCCAAGTAGCCTCGCCAGACCCCTTAACAACTCAAGCAGCCTCGCCAGACCCCTTGACAACTGAAGCTGCGGCCGATGTCGAGACGAAAGATAACTTTGTGAGTGCAGCCAACTACAGGATCAGGTCCTGGCCTATGACGATCAGAGTCAAGATCGGTGCGATCTTGTTGTCGTCTCTGCTGAACACGGCAAAAATGACCGTGGTCCGAGAGCATCCCGAGACCAAAGAGATCGTCAGTCAGCGACAGCCTGCTCTGGCTCATAACTCGATACACCGGAAAGGGAAAAGGATCGGCGTAATAATACCAAATAAGGCCCTGGTCGAGCTATTAAAACGAGAGCCTCGCGGAGATTTTCTGGCGAGACACCTCCCTATGCTTGTCGAACCAGAGCCCTGGACCAAGTTCGATAAGGGTGGTTTCCTCCAGTACCCTTCCCAGCTTTTACGGATCAAGAATGGCGAGAAGGCCCAGAGAATATATGCCGAAGCGGCTGTAGACAGGGGCGATATGGAGCAAGTCAGCAAGGGGCTCGATGTCCTAGGCCGGACAGCATGGAAAATCAACCAACCCGTCTTCGACGTTATACTTGAAGCATGGAACAGCGGCGATCAAATAGGCAACATCCCTCCGATTGACCCGCAAATCCCTCTACCAGTGGAACCAGAGCCATCCGAAAACCCATTAGAACGACGGAGATGGATCCGAGCCGTCAAGGCCGTGGAGAACGAAAAGTCGGGCTTACACTCGCAGCGCTGTTTCATGAATTTTCAACTCGAAATTGCCAATGCGTTCAGAGACCAGACATTCTATTTCCCGCACAATATGGACTTCCGGGGACGTGCTTATCCGATGCCCACCTATCTAAACCACATGGGCGCAGACCACGTCCGTGGCATGCTTGTCTTTGCCTCGGGCAAGGAGCTCGGCGAGGCCGGGTTACGGTGGCTCAAAGTTCATATAGCAAATGTATTTGGGTTCGACAAGGCTAGCCTCAGGGAAAGAGAGCAGTTCGCGATGGATCATCTCAGCGATATCACCGACTCTGTCGTCAATCCACTGACGGGGGGTCGGTGGTGGCTCCAGGCCGAGGACGCTTGGCAATGCCTGGCGGCCTGTTTCGAGCTGAAGGCGGCTCTCGACTCGCCCGATCCCACCAAGTACGTCTCCCATCTTCCGGTTCACCAAGATGGCACGTGCAACGGACTGCAGCATTACGCGGCCCTCGGGGGTGATATCTGGGGAGCCCAGCAAGTCAATCTCGAGCCCGGAGACCGTCCCGCAGACGTGTACTCGGCGGTGGCCGAGCTGGTAAAAGAGAGCGTCGCGGAGGATGTAGCAGAGGGCAACGCCCTTGCAAAGGCCATTGATGGCAGGATAACGAGAAAAGTGGTGAAGCAGACAGTCATGACCAACGTTTATGGCGTTACGTTCATTGGAGCAAAAGCTCAGGTTCTGAAGCAGCTCGACACAGCCTATCCGGACTTTGAGCTGGAGACGGGTGTATCGCCAAAGCTCATCTCGTCCTATATCACCACCAAGATCTTCAAGGCTCTGTCCACTATGTTCCGTGGCGCTCATGATATCCAGTACTGGCTTGGAGAGTGCGCCGGAAGAATTTGCCGAGCCCTCACTCCGGAGCAGATCGACCAACTCGAGAAGGGAGACACGATGCCTACCAGGAGACCAAACACCAATCCTCGTCGCGTCGTAAAGCAAATGAGAAAGCATGACGATATCCTCAGCCGGTTTAGGTCAACAATTGTGTGGACAACGCCTCTGCGCATGCCGATCGTGCAGCCATATCGCAAGGCCGAGTCTCGAGTCATCCCCACGTCGATGCAAGATCTCAACCTGACGATACCTGAACGGACTGACCCGGTCGACCGGCGGAAGCAGTTGCAGGCCTTCCCACCCAACTTCATCCATTCTTTGGATGCCAGCCACATGCTTTTGTCGGCGCTCGAGTGCGATGAGCTCGGTCTGTCGTTCGCGGCCGTGCATGATTCGTTCTGGACGCACGCGGGCGACGTCGATGTCATGAACCGTGTATTGCGCGACAGCTTCATCAAGATACACAGCGACGACGTCATTGGGCGTCTTTCATCCGAGTTCGAAGCCAGATTCAAAGGCGCCATCTATCTGACGAGGATCGACAAGAGCTCTCCCGCTGCCGCCAAAATCAATGAGTGGCGTAAGGGAGCAAGGAGGGGAAGGTTTAGAGAAGAGCTGTTTGAGGAAGCCGAGAGGCAGCGGCTGCTGATGTCGAGCGACCCAGAGGAAGTGCAGAGGGGCCGAGAGATGGTGACGCCGGCCAGCATCTTTCAAGAGATGTCAGAGCCGCAACCTATGTCGACCGCCGAGGAGATGGAAACGCTGGGGCTGGGGAATATCCCGGATGCTGGTGCGGCAAAAGCAGCCGACGCTGCGCTGAAATCGGCATTAGGCGGAGAAGACGAGGATAACAACGGGTTGGACGCAGATTCGGAGGCCGGGGACGTGGTCGAGGCAAATAGTGGACCTTCGGAAGAAGAGATGGAATGGAGGTCCAAGTTCGGCACGAGCCCTTTCGAGGCGCACGTCATGGGGGCGGTGGTCGGATTAAGCAGTCTAAAAGCCAGAGGCAAAAACAAGCACCTCGGAGAACAGGTCTGGCTTCCTCTCACGTTCCCCAGCGTTCCCAAAAAGGTCAGTATCAAGTTACCCTAGCCCGTGACCAGCTTTAGTAGGCTAACGAGAACGTGTTCACAGGGCGACTTTGACGTAACACGACTCAAGGAGAGCAAGTACTTCTTCTCGTGATTACGAGGCCGTCGAAAAGAAGAGCCGTGGAATTACGGCGTTACGATCATGCACGGTTATTTTTACGTCATTAGCGAATGCATCATCCGGCGTTTGGAAAAGAAAAAAAAACGACGCGGACGAGAGGTAGATGGGAAAAGAGGGGGGGCGGCACTGTGTATATATATACAGGACCTGTGTATCATTCTGTATATGTAGTAAGGCACATTATACCGTATATCAAGACAAGTGGTCCGGGAGACGGAGATGGGAGGACGACCACGAGACATATGAGCAGTGAGATACCTAGGGACGGGACGGGTGTGTATTACATACAAGACCATCCACTCCGACGTTGTACAATTTAGCAGCAAACAATATTGAAAAAAAAAAAAAATATTGGGAATCTCTCTTGACGACCGTGTCGATTCTCGATCTCGTTTGCTTCTGACTCTAAAAGAGTATAGACCAAGACGAACATCGCCTATCTCTTGCATATGCATCCCGTATAACCTCGTACGATGGATGCTATCCAACAACACACGTTCGTCCCGCCTTTCCTTTTTCTTATTTTTTTCTGATTTTTTCTCTTTTTCCTTTTCCGTCTTGTCATAATTTATCCAATACGTCAAACAGGTAGCTCGCCCAGGCGTCTTAAAGCCGAGCAGGCCGAGCTAGGCTGTTCGGGCGAGAGTCGAGACGCAGTGCAACGCCGGGGGTTTGAGGCTATCCCCGCCATGTTGGCCGTTCTGGCCTAGTCCGCTTAAGCTGTGGTCGCTAGTAAGCTGATCTCGCTTGGCACACGGCTCTTTTACCTACAACATCGCCTACGCACCTTCGACTACGCACGTGTGAGAGTAGGTAGGCGATGGGGAGTCGGGGAGAATCCCTGGTGCCGGAAGGACTCCGTCGCGCTCCTCTTTTTTTCTCTCCTTTGGTGCAATAATGTAGGCGTGCCATTTGCCCGTCCGGGATCATATACCGGTTGGGTAGGGGGGAGCTGGTTGAAAACAAAGGTACCATGTCTGTCTCCTCCTATTTTTAGACACGTCATAATTTAAACATACAGACGGGACAAGACATTCTAACCCAGACAACGGACGATGATGGTTTCTTCTCCTTGTCCCTCTTCTTCTCGACTTGTTCTAGACGCATGAATTACCTAAAAAAATATGACTCGGGTGACGCCAAGATCTGAGATAATGAGGGGATGTCTTGTGCGATCGATGTTATAGTCTCGCGACAGGTCGAATCACCAGAGGTCCTACGCATCCGCTAGGTGGGCAAGTCGAGAACAAGCGGCTGGGCACTCGCCATATCCTACGGTGGTAGGTATAAACGCCTATTTGCCTACATCACCGCCTCTTTCGGGCGGGGAAGCGAAGAGGATACGAGGTATTTGGCTTGGTAGGCCAGCCAGAAGCTGTTGAGGGCCTTGTCCGTAGGGCTGACGGGAGGCTGAGGTCAGGCGATCCGAGAGGTAGGACACGAGCAGAGAGAAAAAGGAGAACAACATAGCCGATCACACACGTCAACAGATTAGGTTGTCCGATTTGCGGCGATTGTTGCCTATGGCGGATCGCTCACTTCTTCTCAGCTCGCCCAGCTCTGATCCTGTCATCTGGAAATTGTCGGCGAAAGGACTTGAAAAAGGCTATGAGGTTTGCCCAGACCCGGGTCAGCTTCAGGGGTCCACGTGAGCCAGCCTCTTTTTCTCTCTTTCCCGTCCTCTCTTAGGTAATTGGCAATCTCTTCTTGTGCGACTCGAGAAGGGAATCGTCTCATTTGAGGAAGACCGAAGCGGCTCATCCTGCTCCTCCCTCCTTTCTCCTCTTTCGAACCCGTCTGATCACGTCCTATTTTTCTTCCCTCCTCCATGTAAGCCCGGGGACCCGGGGATCCCCTTCCATAAAGTCTTGGCTTCAAGATCCCATCATCCACACAGCCTCGTGCTTGTTTTTTTTTTCTCTTCTCTTCTCGGCACGAGAAAGAGAGAGAGCCCCAGACAAACGGGAAAGGCGCATGGGTTGGTAGGTACCTCCACACGAGTCTTTAATTTGGTGAAGTGACGTACAGGAGACGCCATGGCCAGCCGGTGAACAGGCCATCGACAAACAAGCATGAGAGGAAGGACTAAGTAGGTGTATATAACAAGCTCGCGGTTCCTCCCCTCTGCTTGACTCAGTAGATCATCATCGGTCGTGAATCATATACACACGTTCACTCGCTCACTCCATCTTCTCTCGTTCCTCTCACCAAGAACGTAATAAACACCCAACCACAATGTTCTCTCCCCGCGTCCTCCTCGCCGGCCTGCTCGCCGCCAACATCGCCGTCGCGTCGCCGCAGGGCGGCCCCATCATCTCGACGACGCTACACCAGTCGTCGCCGACGATCATCTCGAGCACCCTACACCAGAGCACGCCGACGGCGCTGCCGGGCCACTGCTCGACCACCATCGACGACTTCGAGCACACGTTCGCGACGGTCAAGACGCACGAGTGCTTCACCCACACGCGGCCCGCGCCGTCTCGTAAGTAGACCCGTCTAGCCTACCTAAACCTTCAATACAAAAAAGGGAATAGTCACTAACAACAAAAACAGCCACCTGCCCCCTCCTCTCGTGCCGCCCGCCGCCCACGGACGCCATCTGCCCCGAGATCATCCGGGTCTCGAGCGTGACGGTGCCGTGCGCGACCGACTGCTGCCCGACCACGTCGACCAAGTACGTGTCGACGGCGGCCTGCCCGACCTGCGCCGACTGCCCCATCCCGACCCAGTGGATCACCTACACCACCGGTTGCCCCAACACCCCCACCATCACCGCCTCCACCATCATCACGCCCGCCTGGAACACGCCTTCCGCCAACTAAATGAGCAAAGACTTGGTTAGATAGGGGAAGTGCCACGGCTACTTATGTATTATGTTCTTTTAAAAAGATTAGACTTTATGTAATTTCTTCTTCGTCAGTGAAAAGGAGGACTCAGGTATTCTGGGGGTGAAACGGCAAAAGAAGAAAAGGCCAATTAGTCTTCATAGCTCGAAATATCAGCTTGAAATCATCTTTTCATAATATCGTCTTCAATTTTTTTTTTTTTTTCATTCAAGTCCCTATCACGTGGTGTGTGTCTGTGATCTTATCGTACTGTAGCACCCTTGAGCGTCTTGACCGTGCACACGCCGCCGCTCGCCGTGGTGAGCTTCCCGACCTCTTCCTTGCCGGCCTCCTTGACGACCCTGCCGTCGAAGGCGACCTCGAGGTTGTCAGTAGTAGTAAAGCCGGGCTGGAACGTCTCCCAGACCTTCTTCTTGGGGTTGAGCACGCCCTCGGGCTCGCCGCGCCAGCCGTCGAACGCGACGCGCTCGCCGGCAGCCGCTCCCTCGGGCGGCGCCACGAGCTCGACGGGACCCTTGTGGTCGTCGGCCTCGCCCTCCTTGAGCCGCGGCGACGCCGCCAGCACCATGGCGCACGACTTGATGCCGCGCATCTTGACCGGCTTGAGGTTCGCCACCACCACCACCTTGCGGCCCTGCATCTCCTCGAGCGGCACCAGCCCGTTGAGCCCCGAGCACACCGTCCGACACACCTGCCCCTCGTACTCGCTCGTGTCGTCCGTCCCCGGCTTGTCGCCCATCGCGATCGTCGACACGTACAGGCTGTCCGCCTCCGGGTGCTTGATGGCCTTGAGGATGTGGCCCACCCGCAGGTCGATCAGGTGCGGCGACGGCGGCGTGGCCGGCGCAGCCGGCGCCTTCGGCTGCTTGGGCGCCTTCTCCTTCTTTTCCTTCTTGGGCTTCTCGGCCGGGGCGCCACCAAGGCCTACAGCGGCCGCTGCCTTGTCCTTAGCCTCGACGGCTGCGTTCACCGCCGCCCCAGCCACCGCCTTGGTCCGGTCGACGAGCGTAGTCGTGTGACCTCCCTCGCCACCGGCGGCGGCAGCAGCGGCAGCGGCCTTCTCCTTCTTGAGGCGCTCTTTCTCGGCCTTGGCGTCGACGGGCGGCTTGACGTAGAGGATCTCGTCGAGGTCGACCTTGACCTTGTCGGCGTCGGAGACGGCGAGGCCGAAGACGCCCGAGTTCTGGACGAAGTCGAGGTGACGCAGGATGTGCGGGTGGCCGTGCTCGCCCGTGCGCTGCTCGGGCGTCCACGCCTTGACGGCCGGCGCCAGCGACTCGTAGATGGCGACGTCGGCCTTGGACGGCTTGGTGCCGAGGAGCGTGGTGCGCGACGTCAGGTGCGAGTTCAGCTTGTCGAGGATGGATGCGTCCGAGGGCGAGGTCTTGAGCCGCTCCGACGTCGTGATCCATTGCTGCACCTCGGTCTCCTCGGTGGGCGACAGCTTCTGAGAGTCGATGGCGGCCATGGCGAAGGTTCGAATAGAAAAGCCTCGTGAAAGAGGACGTAGGGCTCTATGTAGTAACAGCTTGAATGACTTTTAGTTTAACTGCGACTCAGAATTAGGGTCGCAGAAATCCAGTCAAAGTTGGGTATGAATAGTTACAAGTTCTGAAGTTGACTCAGCGAGGGGCTCAAAAGAATATTTCGTAAAGCTTTGCTGCCCCTCCATTGATCGACTCTGTGGGATGAGATAAGATATCTGTTAGCCGGATGTGACCGTTTGTTGCATAAAGTAAGATGATTGCATAATCATCGGAGCTAGGTCGGGCCGTTGTCTCGGACTTGAGTGCCTGGGCCACCTGCGCACCTGGACGCGGGTGACGCTTGTAGGTAATCCTAAAGCTCCTCGCAAGCTTGCAAAGACAGGCAGCCCATCAAAAACGTCAAGTCGCGACTCGTATCCTTCAAATATCCTTCAGCTCATCAGAGCTGTTTCGATGAACGTCATAAACATCTAATTATCCCACACAACATCCAACCGTCGCGTGTGTATTTCGAACCTCGGTCAATATGGGCGCTTTAACGTACGGTGCCGGAGGTCTTACCTCCTTTCTAACCGTCGTTGGACTTTGTACGTGGATTGATGGAAAATGAGGAGGATGCTGGAAGAAGTGATATGGCTGACTTCTCGTAGATATGCTCTTTACCGGCAGCGGCGAGTCCTTTAATGTTCGTGTCGAATCCCAAGTCGCGAAGACGAGACAGCATTTCTAATCGTATCCTAGGTCGGCGCTTTCCTCGAAACGGTATCTCCATACGTCTGGGCGGATCTCGGAATTGGTCTCTGCATCGGTCTATCGGTCGTTGGTGCCGCATGGTATGATATATCACTCCCTCCTGGCCGCACATATCTTTTCGGGTTGGACTCGGGCAGCTGACGATGAGCGCAGGGGCATCCTCATCACCGGTTCCTCCATCCTCGGCGCCGGCGTCAAGGCCCCGCGAATCCGAACCAAGAACCTGATCTCCATCATCTTCTGCGAAGTCGTCGCCATCTACGGCGTCATCATGGCCATCGTCTTCTCGTCCCTTGTCGGCTATGTTGACGATGCCGAATTGTTCGACGCCAACAGCTATTACACCGGTTACGCTCTGTTCTGGTCCGGGTTGACGGTGGGAGGATGCAACTTGGTCTGCGGTATCGCCGTCGGCATCAACGGTAGCGGTGCTGCTCTGGCAGATGCTGCCGATCCCACTCTGTACGTCTGGGTTTTGTTCTTCTCGGCCGCCATTTATACTAACACGTTATACCAGTTTCGTCAAGATCCTCGTCATCGAAATCTTCAGCTCCGTCCTAGGTCTCTTTGGATTGATCATCGGTCTTCTTGTGTCGGGCAAGGCAGACGCTTTCGGCGCAGCGTAGTTTCACAATTGGAGGAACCTCGAAATCCCAGTCTGATGGAATATCAGTGTAAGAAAGAAAGCATTCACAACCCTATCAATGGGGTTGTCGGCGTTTTTGGAAGACGGTTTTTCTCACTTAAGGGAAGCGTCACGGTTTGGCCATCTTGTGAACTATTGTATGTACTATAATACGGCAAAAGAGAGGCGTGGTCACAGTTTCGAAAGGGGCTGCTGGAATAGACACATCCCACATGTACCTCTCCAAGGACCGACATATCTAGTAAGCTGTCGATATCGTTATATTATCCTAAATGGCATGCTTAAAGCACATCGTTTTCATAACGGTAATTATAAACTGATGAGGTACTCTCCATATCTACTAGGCGAGGCACAGTCGTACCAATATGTTTCAGACAAGCTGTCTCGGCGAAACTCTTCATCAATACAACATATAAGCTTAGTAAAACGCAGAAACCATTGGGTACTGACACCAATATCTGCGAATGTGAGTGCTGATTATCATGTCCAACTGTTGTTAAACAATGTCTCCCACGATCATAACCGAGTCGAAAGACAGGTAGCTTACGAGCAACTATTTGACAGGGTAGACTAGCCGTGGAAGATATCATGTCTAGTCCAAGCCCACACTAGTGTGTAGTGTAAAATGTCCTTTACAAGTTGGTATCCAGTCTTACCGGCATCGGGCCATAGTATATCCACGTTATTCTGCTCCTGCCTTGGGATCATATAAATCCCTCTCCGTCTCTGCTCAGCCCCAACGAGCAGTTAGGGGGGCAGCTTCATTGCGTGAATGACGTGAGTGACGTGTCTCTGAAGGCAAACTGGTTTTCGTAGCGCCTAAATATCTCGCCAGAATCTTCAAGCGTCTGGTACTGGGTCTCCATGTAGAGGAGAAAAAGGGATCACGGACAGATATGACCAGTATAGTCCCGCGAAGACCGTTTCACGCGGCAACGGGCAAGCTCCCGGGCAGGAACTGCGGAGGTTTCCTTAAGAAGCTAGACCTCCACACCTCGTAGCTGTACGATGACGACCCAGCACGTCCGGTCTGTCGTGATAGTGGCAGCGACGGTGCCTCGAACACGCCATCCGGGTCTGTTGGCCTCAGAGTCATAGACTCAGGGTATCTTGGCAAAACTGGCGCCGTGGTACGAGTAGTAGAGGAAGGACATCGCGACGGCGAGGACCGCCTCTTTCCGGGTTATCGCCGCCACGAGATAGCACGATCCAGTCCCGAAGGAGCCGTATATTATGAGTCCAGGTTGTGTCGAGGTCGTTGGGTGACGATGAGAACACGAGAGGTGACATGGGCTTGACGCCGCCGGTTGATTCGGTCGATCAGAGGAAGACACGAGAAAGCAGCATCAGGTTAGAGGATGGCGTTCGCTCTAGCCAGTGAGTTATACGTACGCACTTGACACGTCGACGGGCTCGGTCAGGAGGGTGGGAAGGCAATATCCTCGGGCGTTCGGGCCGCTGTATTGCTGCATTAGTTACGTCCCACAGCCTCACGAACGTTAATAGATATAGCAGTGGGTGCCGCTCGAGGCCAATGATAATAAGCAACTTGCCTGAGTACCAGATAGCGGAGGTCCCGCAGAGAGTACCTATGGATCAGAGTGTCCTGGGTCGATATGGAAGCTTCTTGTTCGTCCTGGACTCGTCGTTAAGCTTCGTATTGTGGAGATAATGCTCCGACCTCTAGTCAAGCAAGTATGATCTGGGCCTCGCGGAGTCTTCCCTGCAGCAGGCCACCGTGGCAACTCGAACGTAACGGGTAAGACAACAAGACTGATGGTTGAGAATGTGAATTAGAGGGTGGTCGCCACTAGAACGATCCGCTAGTGTCGAACAAGTCGTGGCTCATCCAATTCATTACGCAGAATTCTACTGAGTTGCCCAACGAGTCTACCACCTCGCCTGTGGCAGGAAATGGCGAGGCATCCGCCATGAAAACAGACAAGTGGACGATATGATATCCGCTAAAGCGAGGGATTAGTACAGCCAGCAAATCAGGACCCTACAGCTATCTCTAACGACTCAGGGGTTCAGGGGAGGGGGTCGCTCCGGGGAAATGGGCTTCGATTCCCATCGAATGAGCGCATCTATAGGGAACTACGGGCCTCCATAACCGGGGGCAAACTTGCTATCCTGCTGCCAAAAATGTTGAGAACGCTGCCAGCAATCATCTGGAGCAAATGATAAGCTGCAACCTGCACGAACTGCTCCAATAGTATCGACAGCAAGACCAGTATAGACGATTTTTCCTCTGGCCCGGCCTATCACTGAGCGAGAAGGACGCAAGACAGCCGAAGAAAGCACCGAGCTCCATGCGGAGCTCAGCGTCGCTGTGATTAGGTAGCAGCGGCGAGTATTTCATAGGATCCACGGAGAAGAAGCTCGAGGTGACGTTCAAGACGGCCAGGCCCTTAGTTTCCAGGAGCGTCGCCACAAAATCAGCCGATATCAGGGTCCCGGCATATATCCCCCTGGAGGTTGACGTGAGCGAATCGTCAAGGCATGGGGAAGAGGGGTAGAAGGGGTCGATGGTAGATGGCAACCTGGTCGTAGCCGAAGTGCGCTAGGGAGACTATAGCAAGTCACTGGTCAAATCAACAAGATGGCGGTGAAAGGAAGCATACCAGAGTTGACCAACATCAAGCAGAAGACCTCTTATTTCCCACTTGGTTACAGCAGCTAATCCATGCTATTGGACTGAGATAGGGGAGGGTGTCGATATAAAACCATACCTTGGCGGATACCGGCTGCGAGGACGGAAAGGGACGTTCCCAACGAAGCGAGACAGCCATTGAACTGGCGATCGGCAATATACCTCAGAGATCATTTCCCTCACCACACTCTGCAGTCGTTCGTCGTACCTCCTAGGCCCCCAGGGTCTCAGTGGGAGGTGTTTCGTTGGCGATCGCCTTATATACCACCTTGAAACTGCTGATAGCGCCTCTGTTCCTCCAATCGCTGGTCGGTATGGTATCTTTGAGTCGAGCTGAGCTGATGCATTTTTCCATATTTCATATTAAACGGCCATGATGGAGCCAAGGGCAACGCTTCTGGCCCTGCTGTAAGACTCGGTCTTATCCATATTTGCTGTCCCTCCCTAGACCTAGTCTTACACCGAGCGGCTTTTCCGTCGTGGCCAACGTCCCCCCTTTTCAAACTGGCCAGACCAACTAAGTCAGCTAGCCCACTTCCTATGGCTGGGGAATACCGCCGCAACGTTGCCATGGTAGTGGTTCTCTGTAACCTGGGCTTACCTAGTACTCCCCTTTGAATTAGCGTCTGTACGTTCTGGGGATTAAGTGGAAGAGCCGTGAAAATGACGGATGCCGTTCCACCAGGCTTGTAACCTGGGAGTCAGCGTGTCGATATACCCAAGTAGGCAGTTATAGCAGCGAGTATCCAGAGTACAACTCCTCTAGATATTGCCAAGTCTCGAAGAAGACATCTTACCTGCAGCGTCTTAAGTAAAATCTGGTTGGTGATGATCCAAGTGGTGACTATGACCTATGAAAGGGGGAACAAGAGAATGACATGAAGGAAGGAAACGGTGGAATGAATAATAAGGACGTGGCAAAAGGTAAGAAGTTCATTATATTACTAATTCCTATGATATAGATGATGAATGGAGGTGATGCCTGGCTCTCGATGCGACCTAGGGGTGACGCTGATGCTCCTCGAGCTTCTCGAGTAGATGTAAGCGGGATGAGATACAATATACCTTGGCCGGCCAAGCTCATCTTTCTTGTGATGAAAAGAAGAGCAAGAGAGGTGAGTGGTACGAGACTCGGCCACGTTCAAATAGGCGCAGCATAGCACGCGGCGACATAGGACATGGCGTTAACACACCATTTGGAATTCTGGTATGCTCCGAGAATAGAAGTGAAGGAAGACGAAGAAAGAAACCACACCATGTCGCCTTGCCGGCGGACCCGGGATCGGCAGCGCTGAAGATGACAGGGCTTGTGGCTCATCCGGCATTTCTGGGCCGCGTCGTTCAATCTTGCCGAGGCGTCAAGTCCCGGTAGACGGCGACAGGCGTTCGGCAACGGCTTAATGGTACGTAGGTAGCACAGGGGCTGAGAGAGATAAATTGCGTAATCAGGGGTCTCATGTGCGGGATTTGTGGATATCATGCACCTATAATGCGATATTCAGGCACTTAAGGCATTTGAAGCAGTTAACGAGGAGTCACAGCCCACTTCCATTTAGGGATGTTACATGTCACAAGGCTAATCCTATCCTCTTCTGCTATTTCTGCCTCTGAAGGCGAACCGACAAAATACAACCCTCGGACCCCCACTGCGCTCTAAAATGTCGCCTGTCAAAAGCTGACCAGGGCCGACACAGCATTCTACGACGAGGCGTCGAGCTCACCTAGACAGTCTAGAAAGAACCTAGGTCACGAGAAAGTTCAGGAACTCGCTGCTAGCTCAGCCTTGATGCTACCGTTGCCATACGATCGTCACATATTAATAGACTAGAGCTATGCTTGACCTGGGTAGGTAACCATTTGCGATCTGCAAGTACACACATGATGCTGATTACAAAATCGTCTTCGTCCTCACATCTCCACGGTATTTGTCATTGCCGCATATGTTTGTAACCGCCTAACTCACAGCACAGATCTTAGGTAGACACGCCTACCTACCTCTCAGATGTCTCCTTGAATACATGATCTACGTGTGACTCAAGAAGCACCGATACGATGCTGTCGTGTGCCTTGAACGACGCGATCATGTATGTCAGACCAACGAGGAATCGGTCTGAGCAGCGAAAAGGATCATATCATGTACTATGCACGCCGAAGATCATTCAGCTTTCCCAGTCGATACCGCAGTCACTACCTACCTAGGTACCTACCTAAGGTATAGGTAGGCAGGCAAGGTGCTGGACAGGCCTGCGGTATGGTCACATATAATACGGAATTGCATTGTTGGCAGGTCACTTGATATATCGACTACGTGTACCTGTCCGTTTTGGGAGCTTCCAGGTACACTGCCTGCCTTAGGTACATGTACGTGCCTAGGTGCATACCTAGACACATGCAGCAAGGTAGCATCTCATGAAGCACATCGCGACATGTATCCAACAGCTCGCTGCCCTCTCTGGCAGCCCTAGAGAGGATTCTGGGAACGCCACTATTCAGAATTCCCGGCCGCCCCGCTTTTACCCGCCTCTTTTATCTTCCCTCGAGCTGAAATAGGAAAACAATGGCCACGATAGTAACCCCGACGGTCTAGTGGCCTAGGCCTGCTCCTGCGCATCGGAGGGCCATGGTGACCAGACCATTTGACAGACGTTCGGTACGTCCGTACACGCATGGGAGCTCCCTATCCTACCCGGGTATGCTGTGTCCCATCTTACCCCCCCTCCCAGTTCCCTATGCTCCCCCCCCCCCATCCTCTCCATATCCTTCTAGAAGTAGCACTAGAGGGTGACTTGCATCCCGACTAAGCCCTACCTCGCGTTTGACAGCAGCCTCTCCTACCATCTAGCATCGAGCATCAAGCATCTATATTTCTAATACGGCTACATAGAACTCTCAGTGACGTACACCTGAACTAATCTTGGGCGACTCTCCCTTCAAGTATGAGTCTTTCTCCATCGTGGCAACCCCCTTTTACTCTAGCATCAGTCATATTGACCTATCCTACAAAGGCATTCGACGCTTGTCATTGTCATCTTATAGTCCAGCAGGAATTAGTCATGCGTGGGAGACCGAGGTGAGTGGTATGTGTAGTGGATAGTGTTCCATTTGCCCCCTTACGGGGCTTGAACCCTCCTATTCTTCAATAACACAGGTGGCTTGGGCAATCGTGTCATCTCTCTCACGACTGCTATATTACGGGATGCAGCTCCCGCGGATATATGATCTGGGAGTTCATCGATATCCCATCCTTCAGGTCTGGTATAGGAGCTTCTTGTTTGTCAGGATCAAGCGGCCAGGTTATCAGTACAGTCGGTCTCGGCATTAGTCCGCGCGTGGCGGTCAAAGCAGCTCACTGGTACTCGTACGTAGTCCTTAAAGAATTTCAAGTGAGTAACATTCTGGTATTAACCACGCAGCATCCAGCTGCCACCTCCCTGGCACCTTACAAGGGTTCCATATACCACCTTTCCAAGTTATTGGGTCAACGGTACCGGAGGTCAGCTTGTTAGGCCCAGGGTATTTCGTCGGGAACAGCCGCACTTACGCGCTCGTTCAGTACGCCTTATTATCCTGGTTTATGCTTACACTCGTCTTGGAGGACAATAGTAAAGCCAAGGCGGTATCTCCTCTCAACCAGTTTATTGGGCTTGCCACATGAATTACACAAGGAAACGTAAGGTCTCCCCCCCTTTACTCGCCCCGAACACCGTTAGGTCAGCAGCTTATTGAGAACCAGGCGCCCTCCTTGCCTGCGACTTCTGCAGGTACTTGATCCCACCCCTACCTGATTTCATCCTATTTTCACCTAACACCGAGTAGGTATCGTAAAAGGCGATGTGACGGGAAGAAGCCATGTTCTACCTGCAGAGACTCCAACGCCGACTGCGTATACAAAGAGCTGCAGTACGACAGGTATTTAACTCGACCGACCTCCAGGCTGAGAAGCATGTTTGTTGCTAACACAGAGTGATAGAGTCGAAGACGCAAGCCCTACTGCGCTCATTGAACGACTGGCCCGAATAGAATCGCTACTCGAGCACCAAGGCCAGCAGATAAACCAGCTCAGCACCCGATCCAGCCCTGTTTCGTACCCGACGAGCCAGGCCGACTACTTTTCCTCGTACCAGCAGCAATCCGAGTACTTACCTTCAACATCTGCTAGAATAGACCCTCAACTCGATTCTCCGCAATTCCTGATCCCCAAAGGCCATGCTACTCTGCCGAGTACCCTCCTCTCGTTGCCCAAGGTGTGTGATCTTCTTGGAGACTATCCCAGGGACTACTTCTTCGAGATTGAAGAGAAGCTACCGCTGCCCGGACTCCTGGGGACGCTGTACGACAGCCCGTCGATATGGCCTTCTCTTGACCCGAATGTTCTCGACACGCTAGCCGACAGCTACTTCCGGAACGTTCACCCTCACCATCCGATATTCCCGCCGAGCATGTTCGAAACCTGGCAGGCGCAGCTCATTCAAGAAAAAAGCATGGAAGAGATCGAAACATCGATATGCTATTGTGTTTATGCTCTGGGTACTCTCTGTACGGACCAAGGAGGGAATTACGACACGGACGAAGCGTTGGGTTATCAATTCTTCCAGCCGGCGCTGCGGATCATGCTGCACAAGCTGGTGTGGGAATTTCGGCCGAGCATAGGCCTCTGCCAGGCTTTACTACTCGCCGCTTCGTACTTTGCTCACCTGGGAAGGCCCCTCCACAGCTGGAAGATGGCGCAGTTCTCGTCGCGAATATTTCTAACACTTGTTGAGAGGTAACTAGTATTAATATCAGAAGAGGATCGGACATTGTACTGACATATGAAAGCCGAAAGCACAACTTATCTACCGCCCATTTCGAGGAGGTCGAGCTGAGAACATTCTGGCAGTGTTTTACTGTCGAATGGTAAAGTATCCTAGATGAGATTAAAGTCATAGCACACGTGCTAATGTTGGGTTACGTACTATTTAGCGACAGGATCGCCGAGCTCGACGTTCCCCGAAGTGGGATAGAGCCGTTGGCGGATAAAATGCAGCTTCCGCACCCCACGGATCCGGCCGATAACGAGAATACCATCTACTTCATGGCTGAACACGCCATCCGCCAACTGCTGAACCGCATTCATAACTCGCTCTACGGCCCCGAAATCATGCAGATGAGCCCGAATCCGGAGACATCGAGGGGCCCAAACCAAGCGTGGCAGAGTCTAGGTCTGCAGAGACTCCTGAATCTGACGGCCGAGCTGGATAGGCAGCTGGAAGCATGGTACACTTCGATTCCGGACTGGGTGCGGCCGCCGAAGGGCACGGTGCCGCTGCCGAACGACCGCGCTCGCGTGTTGAGGCTCCGGTACTACGCAGCGCGGCACATCATCCACCGGCCGTTTGTGCTACAGGCGGCATTCCGACAGCCGGCGGAGGGCCAATCACCGGCTAGCGCATCGATGCTGAGCCCAGAGGCATACAGCGAGACGCCGCTGGTGCTAGAGAAGTGCGAGACATGCATCAAGTCGTGCGCGAAGTACCTATACAACGCGGTGGAGATGACTGACAAGCGGTCGCCGTACCTGTGGACCTTTTCGCAGAGCTGCATGGCCTGCCTGCTCGTGCTGTGGCTGGCCGACAACACACCGTCGCTGCGCCCCTACGTGCCTCCCATGCAGGCGGTTCAGAACATGGTCCTCGCCCGCCTCGCCAAGTGGGCCATCAAGGACTCGACGTTCGCCGCCGAGGCGCACATCATCAAGCGCCTCGTCTTCTCCGATCCCATGGAAACCTGAACCAATAAGGGGAGTGAGGGTTACGCCCGGAAACTTTACTGTTCTAGGTATTCGGGTACTTTTTCTTCTTGGATTTAAAATGGGGGAGGATTATCTGCTTTCTTTTCTTTTTTTCGAAAAACGCATATCGATATCGTCTGTCCCGAACCGCCTAACAAATTTCTACTAAATTAGAAACGCTAGACCATATGGGAGCACCTGAAGAAAATCGAAGATCGGATCCGATCGGCGCGGACAGCTGAGCTGCATGAAGGATATGGGCTTGCATATCGGCTGTGACGAGTAAGGGGCGGGTTGGCCAAGTTCGTTTTTGCACATGACGTCCGGAAGCAGCAGGGCTGCGAGCGGTGAAGGGATTCCGTCGAAGGGCAGACCTATGTAGGATTAGAGGCAGAGCCCCGTACATAGAAGATATTCCCGAGGTCCTTGTTTCTCCTCCACCCGTCGGATCCGCTGCCCGAGCTCCGAGCTCCGATTCCGAGGTATGGTTGCGAATGCACCCGTAACGCGTGGACCCCTTTGATGCAATACCGGAAACGCCTTTTTTTTTTCTACATCTGCCTCCTGCATGGAAGCTTGCAGAGAATTCCGAATGCGAACCTGACCCTCCTACCGACCTACTAGGTATTGGCCATGCCTGTCAGTAACACGCAGGTAAGTAATTGTCAGCAGTCCATCGACAAAAAAAAAAAAAACATATAGCCCCCTTGGCTGCTGTACTCGGACATGACATCACCCCCGCTTGCCCGGCCCAGTCTTAATTGCCATTACCACTGCCACAGCCCTGGAACCAAGCCAAGACGGCTTATTTTTAATCTGACCCTCATTTCTACATGCATGTCAACGTTTCTTTTCTCTCTCTTTCTCTGCTGAAGACGGGATTGCTGTTCTGCAACATGCCGCCAGGGGTCAGTTCCTATCACCGAGTCTACCCCGATCATGTCGACGGAAGAGTTTCGGGATCGGCCCCGTGCCGCAAGGGCTTGGGCTTTTCTTCAACGCGGTCTTGCAGAAATACGATGATCGAAAGGAGAAAACGGAGAGGTTAAAGAGATTGCCTATTTTGTCTCTATTTTGTGTTGAAACTCATCGTCAAAGCGTTCAGATCGCTGTCCCGGCCGCCAAACGAGGGGATCCGCGGCCTTTGCCCAGGTTGCTTGCTACCTGTAGACAAGTGTCATCTTCTGAATCGCTCATGTGATCATACCCCCTAGTATCATCGACTCAGACCAGCGAGAGCTACTGATTATTCCCACAATTTCCTCATTTTTTCTTACTCGACGACGGCATACTGGCTGACCTCCAAGTGTTGATTCCACTACCAGGTAAGTAGCCGAGGTAGCATTCACATCCCGCGGCCGGCCATTTCGGCCCTTCCAGATCTCGGCGGTCCCGTCCGTAGGGCGACCTCGCGAATCTTTTGGCTCCACTCAACGGATTCCTTCTACGCATACACGTATGTAGGTGTACAATTCTGTCGCCGATCCGAGATCTAGGAGAGTGCCGCCCTTTCACCCACACACCGCCTGATGGGAGTCATTTCAGTCATGTACCTATACGTATCGGCTACTTAGGTACATAGCTAGGATACACTGCATTCGCATAAGCAGCGAGCCGCAGTCTGCGCTGAAGAAGTTTCCACGACCCCGGCAGGTCAGCTGGATCGCACAAACAAGTTCGGGAGCCGGCGCACGTAATCACCTTATAAAGTGGGATCCAGCCGAACTACCTGGTTAGAAGAATAGAAGAATGCGACACATTGCCACTCGGCTAGGTGAGATTGCGCGTATCGACTGCAAGGAGAAGTCGCTCTTACCGCTCATCAAAATAGAGCATCATATATCTCTCGTCCTCTCTTTTAGGCTCGATTCGGCTTCGGCTATCAGACGAGAGGACGAATGAGGGACAAGACAGAGAGGAAAAACCAGGAAACGCTACGACTTATCGTCAGCGGCACGGGCGGGTGGTATTTCGCAAGGGGGACAATACTTCTTTGATACTACCGTACCCGCGACGGACTCTGGCTAGATCGCGACGGACGGACCCGGGAGTCACAGGAATTCGGCGACAATCGCTGGCAGGGGGAGAGGATTATCGACAGAGATAGGGGTTTAGTTCTTCCAAGGGACATGTCTCTCGTCTACCCGCCGCGCCAGCCAGCGTTCTCGCTTCCCTCGTTGTCTGGTCCTTTCGGCCTTTTCGTTTAGACTGTGATCGCATCTCTGGCGAGGGACAGCTATCACTCAAACACGGGGAACGATCTCGATCATCACCATGCCGGTCTACCATCCTAGACGACTTCCCTCGTGTGATGTGCTAAGGGACCACGAAGCTCCAGCAGAGAGTTTATGTATGGTCGGATAGGAGTAAAGTCCGCGAGGAGATCCTTCGAAGAAGCTATGAGATCCCGATCCTCGAGAGGCATCCGCCCGCGGCCGTGTAGAGCGAGGACGGAGACGGGCAATCTCACGATGACCTCAACGAGACACGCGGAGGACACAGCAAGAAAGGGTCAGGAGATGAGATGGAGACGGTATTTCCTGGGCGGATCTACCTACCTCCTACCTAAGCATGTAGGAGGTATATGTGTAGCAAAGCCGTCGGAACGAGGCGTCGGTCAATTTGAGGACTAAGAGGGACCGCCGGCCAGGCTTGGCCTGAACACACGAAGGCAGAATTAGGAGCCCGGCTGGTGGACGTCCACCAATTTCTGCTGGCTCTTCTTGCTTGTAGGAAGCATCGCTCCGCATAGGTTCGCTATCTTTTGCCTACCTCCAAGTCACTCGCTGCTTTCCGACTTGCTTACAGCTGCGAAGCTCAATGCAGTGCCTACGTTATCAACTCGCAAAAAACCGCGAGGCAAGACTTAACTGACGACGAATTTAAGACACAGGAACACGAGTTCGTTACTTCTTTTAAGACTGCCAGTCGTTACTCAGCTCCGGCCCCTATCTCTACGAGCATAGATTACCCGGACAAGGCGTTTCTATGCGGAGATAACACCTAGAAGGATCTCCAAGATCTTCGTCTAGCTTCAACTGTCCTTGTTCGTGCGAGAAATCCTTCCACGAGGGCTAGGTAGGCGGGAGATGGGACTTGAGAGAACTCTGGGTGACTATATCATGAGCCCGTCGAGGTGAAGGCAGGCATTGAAAGGCAAGTTCAGAACTCCACCTGAAAATATATACGGCGCTGGACTATGAACACGAGCATGCCCTCTGTTTGACCTGAGCACCACGAAGACAGCATATTAGGCCGATTTGCCCATTCATGTTTGTGGTAAGGTAGTTTATACGAATGCGCGAGTATCCGTTCCCGTCGGCCCCAAAGTAAAACTCACAAGTTTTGCCAAGTTATCAATGCCTCACAATAAATCAAGTGTTTGAAACTTCGAGCAGTTCTGCTGACGGGCTATTGTTTCTAGGTCCTCCTTTGAGAGTGTTGCGACGGGTGTAATGCGCGCAACTCATAATAAGAAAGTGACTCTGATGAACTGCCGTACCTATTGGGACATGAAATTCCCGTCATTGTCTTGAACAATGAATGCTGTTATCCATTCCCAGTACCCAAGTAAGTACAGTGACCACAAAAATATATTAGTTTATAGTACCGAGATGAGTCTGCGCGGCGTGGACCCGAGTCTCCACGTCATTAATCTCTATAGGAGTAGGTATCCTCAGTCAGCCAGCCTCATCCCTCCGACTTATCTGCAACGACCCGAAGGCGTAGTCTGGCCAACTCCTCAGTTCTGTGGAATGGTACTGGCAGCGCTGATACAAAAGTTGGCCTCGTCGACTGAGGCCTCGGGATGTCGGCGCTACATATGGAGTCGCGAACAGGGCCGTGCTGACTGGTATTCCGCGAACAAGTATTCGGTCTGGGGGACTTGGCGTCTGGTGGTGGAACAAAGAAGTGAGTTGAAGAGGGAGCTCTCTGGTTAAATAGATGGTGTGCAGGGATTCAAGATGAAACTGCAGGGGTATGGACCTGGGCTGGACGTTGGGCCAATGACGGTTCCAGATCAGATCAAACGTGGACTTGTTCCTGGCGATCACTCTTAGGTAATCCGTCGTTCTACCCTTCCAGGTACATTATCTGCCGTGCTGCCGTGCTGTCGTGTAGCACGCAAGTACGTACCCCGCGCCCCCCGTCCGATCCGTCTGCTTTAAGCAGCTTTAGCGCCTATCCTTGATACTCTCCGTCCCCCCTGCCTCTCCATCGTTGCTCGTTTCGACCAGTCGTACTATCCTCTCCCTCTCTTCTCCTTAAAAGGATGTTCAGGAGCCAACCGTCTACTTTATCTATTATTGCTAAGCCTGAAGGCATCTTGGCAAGCTCAACTTACTGTGATGAATCACCAGTTACTGGTTCTCCGCGTGCGGCCTATTATTAGGCAAGTCCCGCGTTAGGCATCTGTAGGTGCGCGGATGCACGGGAGCAACCCAAGCGAGCCCAAGAGAGCGACCGCAAGAGAGCGGCAAATTGTAACGATCGCGCTTGTCTGTTGGAGCTTTCCTATCCTCTAGTCACGTATGAGCAAGGTTGCGCTACCATGTCTGTACCACGGCCGGCGGCTCACCGACTCAGGAATAAGTCTTTTGACAGGCCGGTCTGCCAGAATTCAATGAGTACCTAGGTAGGTAAAAGTCTTCTTATTTTGGCCGTCCGAACCAACCCTGTACGCGATCATTCATGCGCCCGCGCCTAATGGCTGCCCTGCGCCTCTCTCGCACGCTCTTTCGGCAGGTTCGCTGTGCCTGCCGGGGTTGAAGCAAGATGCATGACATGGGTGGTGGTAAGGGCTGTAAGAATTGGACGTTGGACGACCGACAGGTGGATACAGCTAACAGCTACGTGGGAAGCTGGGCAGGCTGGGAAGGTCATGTAGGCCCGGCAGAGGCATCCTTGGTATTGGAATCGTGCAATACCCCGGCAGGGCTGCCGTGACCTGCCAGGAGGTAAGCAGGTACGGATACTGTACCTACCTGGTAGTTAAATAACCCAAGGGTGATCGCCCTCAGCATTGCCTTGACAGCGCACGAGCTTTATAGCCTGAATCACAATTCTCTTTCCTCACAACCTCTTTTTTCCCCTTCTTTTGGAGACTCTTGCCCTCTCGTCGCTCTCTTGTTTCTTACCTACCGCTTCCCGTTTCAGGAAAGCTTTCTTTCGTTTCCGACTTCCCATCCTGAGGGTGCGCGTGTGGTTGTTTGACTCACTTTTTCCCGCCAATCGTTCATTTTCCGTCATTCATTCGTTTCTCGCCTGACGAACCTATAGCAAAAAACAACACTCACTTCATTTTATCCTAACCGCAGTCTGTCCTTATCCTTGACGCCAGCATATTCGACTTATATTACACCTGCTCAATATTATCCTCGTCTTCCAATTACCTCTGGGCCTAATACCTAAACACCTGTAGCCATTTCCTAAGATACATTAACAACAATGCTATTCACTACTATCACCTCGCTTGCCGCCTTGGCTCTGGCTGGCCAGGCTGCTGCTGAGCCCATACGCCAGCCGTACAAGCTGAAGCTGTCCAGGATGCCCGTCGACAGCCTGTTTGGTCTGAGTCGTCGTCAAACCGACGGATATGCCCCCGAGCAGCAATTCTGCGGAGCTGGTGATACTTGTGCCCAGGCATGCGGCAAAGGCTTCGAGCAGTGCTCCTCCAACGATGGTCTCGTACACTGCTTCAACAAGTCCGCCAAGCAGACTTGCTGTCCTGGCTCGACCGGAGGTAAGATCTTCTCTTCTCATTTTCTTTTTTTTTTTTTTTTTTTTTCGAGAAAAAAAAAAGACCGGGTTATTGACCAATTCGACAGATTCTTGTGATAAGGGCTACTTTTGCTCGGCCGACGAGAAGGGCGCCACGTGGTGCTGCCCTGACAGTATGACTTTGAAGGAGTGCGCGGCTGCCTACAATCTCCCCGGCCCCCTGGTATCCGAGACGGAACCGGCTCCCTCGACGACTTCTCCGGCTCCCGCAGGTGCTACCACTGTTAAGGTCATTCATACCACTACTGCGGTATACACCCCGGGGGTGACGACGACGTCAGAGTCGACCCAAACCTCGATTGTAGACTCGACGCCTTCGCCCACGGCCAACGCTGCACCCGCAGCGTCGACTACTTCATCTGCTTCGGCGACACCGACAGCCCCCTCCAACGGCATGGTTGAGGCTGGCAGCGATAGCCTCCACATATCTGCTGGTGGAGTGGTCGTTCTCGCCGCAGCTGCATTCGCTGCCCTACTCTAAGTCATGGCGAGTGAAGATAGTCGATGGATTTGAATCGGGGATTAAAAAAAAGACGGGTAGCGGATCGGCAAAGAGAACGCCAAAGCAACGAGACGAGCTATGATGATTCATACGAACCAACCCTTCCCCCTATTTTCGCGCGGACTCGAAAAGGCCCTATCGAATAGAACATACTTATGCTTCTAATTGTTTGTTTTTTTTACTGCCATCCTCATATTATCGATACCCTTTTTTGGCACCCTACAAAAAGCAGTCCGGGATCTGCAAGAGTTCGATGGTACGAATGACCTGAGAGAGGGGGGTCGAGGAGTTATTTTTTCCGGCACGACATTTGCACGTTGCATGCGTGCATCAAGGGAGGCTCGAGATGTGTTTTCCACTGCGCTTGGTCTTCGCAGGCCGCGGGGACGGTAATCTTCATTAGACTGGGGAATAGGAAGAAGGCCTCCAGAGGTTGGGTCTGGCTGGCTGGTTTGGTAATATGGTCTTGACGGCTTTATAGAGAGGAGGAAAGAGGATGTTTATACCCTGCTTTGCATCCCGGCTTGCAATATCTCTAGTACGTATGTCTAGGATAATATTATATTCTTGAGAGAGAGGTGGTCTTGGGAAAATAGAATTCCGGCTTTCGAGTTCAACAGTTCTCGCTTCTGATACTGGCGATTTGCAGGACGTGGCAAGTGACGGCGGTATCGAATGTCTTCTGGTCTGAGCGTTGGTGGACCAGACGTGGGTTGACAGCATAAACGAAACAACGGGCTATAGTTCTTATTATAAATGAGCGGCGAGCTGTGCTTGGGTATACCCATCGACCTCGTTTTCCAACATGCACACTGTCCAGGATTGAACTGCGATGTCGAGTCCCTTACAGCACTTCTGGGTTTTATACGCATCACCTGCTGAACCGTCGTGCGGATTTTCTAGTGTCAACGAGTTGAGACGATGGCGTAGATATATCACTATTCCACCTCGTCACCTCACAGCTTAGATTAAATGCAATAAGTCGACGCAAATTAACGTCGAGAAATCTACGGCACAATCACACGACTCCAAGATATGTGTGCAGGTAGATTCCAGTGCCCCAGGAAGTAAAAAACAGCGGATGGTTACATGTTCATATTCCGGGCCCAGCCGGCCTCTATCGTCAAGTCTTTTTTTAAAGGAACGAATCCCAAGTATTTACATATCTTACAAGAAGAGAATAGCAGCTGATACTAGACCAGGCACCTGAAGATAGGTGGGTGGTTCAACCTAGCTTATGGACGAGGAACCTAGACCATTGATTTCCATTTACCGCAGAATGCAACGAATATGTACTCTCCCCCAACGAATAACGGGAGATACAAAACGCAAAGGTGAAGAGTATGCACGGAATCCGAGAATGGAACCGATGACAACGATCAAACTCCGCCGTCGTCGTCCATGGCCTCGACGTCCTCGCCGTCTTGCACCGGCAGTATGCCCTCCGTCGGCTCGCCCTCGACCGCCTTGCCGCTCTCGTACGTGACGCGCTTCCAGCCGCACGGCTGCGAGCCGTCCTTGATCCACTCCGTGGTCGGGAAGTAGTGCTCGTTCTTCTTCATCGTGATGACCCACGGTTGGTCGTCGAACGTCATGGCCCGAAGGCGGAAGTCTGTCGACCTAAGTCAGTTATACAAACTCATTATTAAATAGATTAGCAGGGATAGAAAAAAACACATACAGGTATTGTCCGGGATCTTGACCACGTTTTCCAGGAACGTCTTGAGATCCGGCGTCGGCTTGCCGTTGACGTGGGTGATGAAGTTGGTCGGCGCCAGCCCGTACTGGTATGCCGGCGATCCCCGGCTTCTAGCCGAAACGTAGACCTCGCACGGCAGCTTGCTGATCTGCTGTCTGACCGCGAGGTGGGGAACGTGAAGCACGGCGCCGCAAAATGAGATGGCGTGGTTCGTCTCCAGGTCGTCTGCCGGTGATGTGGGTACCTGGAGCTGCATCTCCTCGCTCTCTCGGACGATGACGGCGTCGAGCACCTCGTGCGAGTACATGACGTCTAGCTCCGATACGCGAGTGATGACCTTGCCGTTCAGAGTCAGGATGATGTCTCCCTCCTGCAAGACGGTAGGGCTGTTGTTTCGCTCGAAGGTGCACTTGGAGACCATGAAGAGCTGGTGATTGTGCTTGTTAGCTTCAAAGACCTTGCCTATCCAGTCCTCCGAGACGCCCATGACCCGCGCCTGCGACATGGCGATGGCCCGGAACTCCATCGGTAGCATGCGTAACTTCGGATCGCGACCTTGCTGGATTTCTGATATGACAGGAAGTAATGTCGGTGTTGCAAGGCCGAGATGATACTCCTCGTCCCTAGAGCCGGAGGACCTCTCACCGAGATAGGTGAGCCATAGCGCTTGAACAGTGCCGTCCTTGTCGACGAGTACTCCGCTTCCGCATTGCCCGCTCAGATTTGTGTCTACCGTTATAGCGTCGACGTTGGTAGCTCGGTATCTCGGAGCGCCGGAATTGGCAGGGATAGCTACTGTGGTCATCTCAGTCACGGTGGTAGCAGCATGGACAATTCGTCCACTGCGGTTATATCCTATAAACGTAGTGGAAGCACCTTGCGTGATATTCTCCTCGCTCAGTCTGGCACTCAGTACCGGCGCATCGACGAGAGCCGGATCGTACTTGAGGATCGCGTAGTTCTGGAGTGGATGCATGAAGACGACCTTGCCCTCGACGACGACCGAGTCCGCAATCGTAATCCATATGTCGCACAGGTCGTAGGGAACGACTGCTCTTGATATCATCACTAGCCCTTTTTCTGCATCGATGACTAGGCCCATTCCCCATTTTCTGTTTCTGGGAAACCCGTCCAGCTTGAGAGGCATCGTACAGCCTACTCGAACGAAACTTCGGACTAGATCGGCGACAGCAGGGTGGGAGGTATGCTCTAGCTGGATGAAAGCACCCTTGCGAGGTACGGGAGGGATTCGAGGCAGAGGGTCGGCGATATCTTCAAAGTCCCACAGTCCTGTCTCGTCGTTTCGGACTGCCAGTCGCATCTTGGCGGACCAATGCCGATCAACATGAATGATAGTCGTATTGAGGGTATGCAGATCCCTAAGATGCTTATACGTCACCACAACGCGCTTCTTGTCCGGGATTTCCTTAACAACGTCGATGAAGGTCTGTAGGTCGGGAGTCTTCTTCTGATCGACACTTTGAATCATCCAGCCGTTATCTGCGCTGTCGAATCGGAATGACCCCGTAGATTCGCAAACGAACACACCACCGCCGTGGATTGCTACGCCGTAAAGACGTGCCTGTTGGTATGACAGGTTGTGCACACTCGCGCCGGAAACGGTTACAAACCGATCGGGCGTGATAGCATGCAGGTCGCCGACTTCGATCTCGACGTCAATATCTTCACCACCTCGCTGAAGAGACAACTGAACGGTCTTGCCAACATGTGAGTCTAGGATATCGTCTAGTCGAACGAACTGAGTGATCATCTCCCCATTCACCTTGATGAGCACATCTCCTTCCTCTATCTTGCTGAAGGACGGGCCTTTGGGAAGTACTATCTCGGCAACAAGCATGTTCGTCTCCTTCGGAAAAGCTTCACGAACTGCCTTCTCCAAGTTTGGCGTCAGGCCAAGACGTCGACACTCGTCAAACGGTTTCATCAAGAACTGGCATTGGATGGTACCACGCTGAACTGGGTTGCCTTCTTGGATACAGCGGAGAGCTCGCAGGGGCCGGTCAAGGGGTAGGAAATAGTCGGTCGAAGCACCATCAGCTCTTCCGCCAGCTTGAAGAGCTATAGCGAATCCATCGATATTGACGACGGGACTGCCAGAGCTACCTCCGCTGGCCGCGGCGTTTGCTTGGTAGTAGTTGGTGTTGAAATCGCTGTAGCCCTCCCCATACTCCGGAGCGTTCCGGTCCAGGCGACTAATAACACCGGAGAGGATACTGAGCTTTTCGCCGGCATCGTTTCCAACAACTCTAATCTCAACACCCACTAAATGAGATAAGGTCAGAAATTCGAATCGAAAACGAGGATAATTAATCCCAAAATTGTACTACATACCCTTTGCCAGGTCTGGCCGCATAGGTAATGCAGCTACTGGCATGTATTTGATGGCCTTGGGGTCGAAGCGTAGAATGCCAAAGTCGTGTACGGGGTCTCGGTAGACAGGGTATGCGTCGACCTCCTCGTGGTTGTCAAACACGACATAACCTGAGAAAGGACCGGCACCAACGACGTGCCTGTTAGTGAGGATATACCTAGCAAGCAAAGCATTAGCATAGGGAAATAAAAGCTCAAGTATCTATCTATGCAGGTACTTCGTAGGTACTTGGTAATAGGTATGTGTACTTACCCCTTTTCCGCATCAACGACAAACCCTGTAGCTTCGCTGGCACAAGCAGCATCGGTATCAAAGGAACAGGTCTGGCAGAATCGAATAGACACAACATTCCGAACCACATTCTCTATCGTAGCCTGCCACTCCATCGTGTCGGGCGGTGCCTGGGGCGGGTAGAGTAGACCAGATTCGTCATCCGTGGGTACTTCCGAGTCGACGAAACCCGTGAACGTGGCGTCGGGGGTATTCTCGCCAGGCGATACCTTGCCGTTGGTAGGTCGAAAGTGCTTATGGGGGCGTTCGTCGGGGGAGAAGGGAGCTTTGCGCTTAGAGCGCGAGATCGGGCTTAATTTATCCATTGCGGCGACGGTTGCTTGCTGAGAGCCGCGTGGTTGTGTGGTGAGCTGTGGGGCAAGACTAGGGGTGCGTCCGTGACGATGGCAGCTGGTACGCGTAGGTATGAACGTAGGTTTGGATTGAAACACGGGCGTGAGTGTGCACCGTGACAGCGAGGTGAGTCGGAAGAATCGTATTGGTGGTTGGCAAAATGGAAGCGGACCGCAGCTTAACTCAGCAACGCGCAAAGGCAAAAGGAGCCTCATTCAGCGCCGATTGTCTTCAATCCGTCGCCACACTCATCTATCTGGGTAGATTAGCTAGCTCCAGTGTCAATCCGGTACTGCGATGAGCAAGATAACGACGTGATACGAGAGGTGACGGTGAGTTTGCGACGCGGGCTGGTGTCAGGTATGTACTGTAAGACCAGGTATATCTTTAGAGGTGACCCTTTTTTTTTTCTCTCGGTTTGGGATATCAAGAACGGAAGAACTCAGCAAGGAAAAGACGTGAGTAAGGAACGACGATTCAATCCGATCAGAACGGATTGCAATGCTCGCATCTGCACAGCTCCAGTGCCGTCTGCCTTTCTGCTGACTTCCACCTCGAGCTGAAGGCGAATTCTAGGTCGTCAAGCTTATTGTATTGGGTAGCTTACAAGTTTTGCCGGAGGCTCAGCCTATCCGCCAAGGGCCAAGATGCCAAGGGTGCGATAACGGGGGACTCACTCTCGTATCTTAGCGTCGCCGGCCCGCGATTAGCTAATCCAAGTGCATTGCAGCATGCAGACGGTACTCAGGTACCTAAGACGGACACATTGCCTTATCAGGTTCCTCGCATTAGCAGCAGGCCTATCGATGTACATGTACCTGGGTACCTAAGATGTATTTTCCGACCCCAATTCCGAGCAGGGCCCTTTTCACGTGCTGTACCTGACGTGCACCGTGACGACAGAGGTACATTTTCGGTACCGTAAATCACGGTTTCGATCGTGAATGCAAGACGTACAAAATTATGACTCCCAGATATACTCTACCTAGGTAAGCAACTCACCCACACAAAGTAGGATAATATCAAGTGTAACAAAGTATTATTCTTGAGCTAGGCAAGTCAAGTCTTGCGAATATTCTAACTTTTCTAGATCTTAGGATCTATAGAAAGTTGTTAAATGTGACAGTCACTTCAACCCTGTTTACTTTCAAAAGCAAAAAAGTCATCTCTTGTCCCAAATACTACCCATCCGCTTCCCTAGTACCCGGTAAATTCCTAGATACTCTTCGCCGGATGGATAAGTCTAGTGTTCCGACGTGATTTCTCGGTGAGAAGAGCGTGGGGTGTAGCATGTTTATGTCCACGTACATATGCCCTTGTTTACGCCGTTTGCCTTCTTCATGCAGGACAATGTTGACCGCCCAGCCACAGGGGCAGATCGCCCAATAGCCTGTCGCTTAGATCTATCTTACCCCATTCTCAGGTTCACGCCGTCTGTGAACATATACTTTCCCGACTTCCTGGTTCAAGGGTCGGGCTGGCCATGCCTAGGTCGAGATCTCGATCATGCACTTGTACATTCTGCTTCTGTGAGTTTCTAGGCAGAGGCAGAGGAGGCCCTACCTTTTGTAGACTGATGCGTTTATGATGTGGTAACAGAACCCATCATGGAGGTGTGACGGTCTTGCATCTCTGGCAGATGTGCTCAGCCAGCATGGCCGCCAGCATGCCCCCCTCAGGTGGGCGCCTCATGTCTGCCTGGACGTATTCGGGGAAAGTATTTCGTAATGATGGTAATGGAGGGCATGCCATAGCCAAGTCACGTAGCTTAATGTGGGAGTTTTTTCTATATCTATCCCATCCCATTCCCACGGCTGTGGTCTTCGTTCCCCTTGCCTGCTCACCCACCGTCCTCAGCTTCTCAGAGTTACACAAATACTTCGTTGTCGCTTACACGCACTCCTAGCAACCCAGCCTTCAGTATCCGGCCACACTACACCAATAAACACCAAGGTAAGTTATAGAGTATCTATTACTACCTAGGTAATCAATGCAATTTTCCTTATGAGCCATGGCAATAAAAAAAACGCGTCATTTCCCGTGCACAAAAATTCAGCCTGTTCTTTGAATATTTACCAACATCGTCCATCACCTTGGGTCTTCCCAGTGACTCTAAAGCATCAACATCATTCCCACTTCTTCACCTCTGACTCACCCTTCCCCTGGCAAGAGAGCTCAAGCGCGTCAACCCACAGACCAAACCACACCTGACGCAGCCCCTTCGCGGGATTTTGACTCTTTCACATCTCAATAACCATCCATCTCCCAAAAACCATGTTTCCCTTCTATCTGTTTTCTGATCATCTGTTTGATATATTCTTTACTTACCCACCCATCATGAAGCGTAAATCATCGTCGATACCTTCAAGATGTCTGGATCAACCTGGACCGAGAGCGAGCTCGTACGTAACCAACCAGCCAGTCCCCCTTCTCCAAGCAGACCATCTGCATTTTTTGAGAAGCAAATACTGACCTCGAATACCATCCCAGCTAAGCTTCCTGACCCAGGTCATAGGCCAGCTGACCAGCAAAGGCTCCTCGATCGACTACGGAGCGGCTGAACATGCCGGGCCGCACCCCCAAGAGCCTCATGCGCCAGATGACCAAGGTGCGGGCCAAGGCGGGCGCCCACCAGAGGGAGACTGCCGGCGCTGCGCGCAAGAGATTGACGCCGCCTGATGGCGATGATGACGACGACGAGGATTATAGTGAGTATACCCGCAGTCCTCCTACCGCACATATCTTCCCCCAATATCATTTATCACCTCGTTTAACTCCAGATACTAACATGATCCGCTCTCCACAGAAGCCTCCCCCCGCCCCAAGCGCCAGCGCCAGCCGCCTCGGACGGTCAAGAAAGAGGTCAAGTCCGAGGCCTCGGTTGGACCAGATGATCTATTGTCGCCGTCGTCGTCTTTGGCCAGGGATGCTGCTAATAGCCCGCCCTCCCCCTTCCTACCTTCACTATAAGTAGATCTTGAGCACGTTGACGTCGACGTATCTGGCACACTTTTTAGTATGGCACGAATTATGTTTGGATGATGGATGGCCTACCTACACCCCCGTTCCATTTACCCTTCTCCCATTTTCCTTTTACACCTCCACAACCTCCCCTCCGCACTTTCTTTCTCTCTTTCTTCTAGTTATAGCCACGGAGGTCTGTGAGTTGCTAGCCCGCTTGCCCCTACAAGGGTTCACAGAATACAACTCTAGTTCAAAACCTGTCGCGCGTTTACATAAGAGTTTTAGTCGTCCCGCCTCACATTATCGCTTGCCTCTTATGCGGTGTTGACGTTATAATTGATGTCTGTTTTTTTGTCTGCTTCGCGTAGTATCCCATCTCTTCCACGGCCTTTTCAAGACGCCAGAATTGAAGATAGACTTGTCTGATTCCCATGAGGATCAATACCTGGTCTAGCATACGAGGATACAGTCTTCGTATTTGATTAATATGGGCCACGTAGTAATGACCCTTCGAGCACCTTTAGATAAAGCTGCCGTAGCCACGGATGTTGCAGCACTACGTGACCTTGCCAGTATTTATTTACACCGCCAGCCGGCCAGATAAGGTCTTCCTTCCTCCCTTATCTTCAAACCACCTTAGTTACCAACCACACCCCCCCCCCCCCCCCCCCGACTCCCGCCTCAGCACCGCTCAAAGACCCGATACAAGCCCTTAAGACTCGCGAGCTCCAGCACGCCGCCCCTCATGAACGACTTGGTAGCCACGAGCCTGGCCTTGAACGCGGGGAAGAAGACGTGCTCGACGGCGCGGCGCACCTGCGCCCTGCGCGCCTTGATCTCGTCCGGCACGTCCGCCTCCTCTTCATCCTCCTGCTGCCCCGCCTCGTCGCCCCCCGGGAGCGTCGGGAGCTGCTCCGGGACGTAGAAGGTCGCCAGCTCCTTGAGGAAGGACTCGAAGCACGGCTTCTCGTCCGTCCAGTCGACGTGCGGGCCCAGCCGGAGCAGGAACTGCGGGAGCTTGGCCATGGACGGCGTGTAGCCCTTCAGGAGCAGCGGGATGCTCAGGAGCTCGCCGGCGGGGGAGATCTCGAGGCTGAAGTACTCGAGTATCATTTCTCTTCTCTCGATCAACTGCTCCGCCACAGTGTTGACGACTTCCTCTATGCCAAATGTGTCGTCATCCGGCACGTTGGCCTTCTCTTGCTCTGCTGCAATCCTGAGCACTGCGCGTAGATCAAGCGCGGGCTGGAACTTGATGACGCCAAAGTTGCCAAAGTCGGTAAGTCCGACTTGGTAGAAGTACTCGAAACAAGCTCGGCCGTAGTCTATGAGGAACAATTTGATCCCTCCTTGGATGGCTGCCAGTCGACGTTTCTCATCCACGATACCCACGAACGTGTGGTTAGCAAATATCTCAGTAAGCTCGTGATGCATATCGTCTCTGACTTCAGAGCGAAGTTCGCGTATGCTCGAGAGCCGACAGTAGATCGGTTCACGGTCAGTCGTCTCATACACGGGCTCCTGGACGGCATCGTGCGCGGTGTCACTCGACGCGCCAGGTGCCGGAGACGGCTGGGCCGCCGGGAACATGCTAGTAATTTTGCGGAGCGACGCGTCGGTTCGGACCATGGTGCTCTCATTGGCCCGCACTGGGGTTTTGCGGGGAGCGGCCGGAGTCTTAGCAGAAGAGCTATCTCCGTCTTGCTGAGTAGAGGTATCCGAGATCATAGAACCTGGAAGTAGGGTTTGTGTCAAGAAAGTACGGCTTGTGTCAACCGCTGCTAACTTATCGCGGATATTTTCGCAGATGGATTGTATGATCTCATCCTCGTTGAGGAAGTTGACCTCTCGCTTCGTCGGGTGGACGTTGACATCAACTCGCTGAGGATCGATCTCGAGACTGAGATAGACGAACGGGTGCCCGTTCTTGGGAAGAAACGCGGAATATGTCTGTTCGACGGCTTTCTTGATGTTAGATGACTCGACGCTGCGGTGGTTGATGAAAAGAAGGAGGGTCGTCTTCTTGATGTGATAGTTCGCGTTTGTCGCCCAGCCAGAGGCTGTGAACCCCCAACGGTCATCAGACGCGGTGAACTCTGTCAGCTCATGAGCGACGCCACCACCGTGTATTTGACGGATGCGATCTATCGTCGAGGTTGTCGCTTGGATCGAGATTGTTGTGCCTGGGTCGCCATGTCTTTTGCAGGAGAAGCCCACACCAGCGCAATGTATGGCGTATCGTCCTACCATGTCAATAATCTTGTTGTACTCGTCAGAGGCAGATCTGAATGCCCTGCGTCGGGTCGGCACATTGTAGAACAGGTCCTCTACTGCGATCTGCGTCCCAGGCCGCCCAGCGGTTTTGGTGGGATCAGCCGACTGTCCGGGCTTCGCCGGCGACAGCTTGCCCCCTTGATAATGTGCACGGTATGCGACACTAGAGTCCTTGGTCTTCGTCGTCACTGTCAAGTGAGCAATGTGACTGATGCTGGCGAGTGCCTCGCCTCGGAAGCCATAGGTAGCGATGTTACCCAGGTCTTCGAACTTCTTGAGCTTGGAGGTGGTGAACCTCTCGCAAAGTATGGGCAGATCCTCTTTCTATCTATAGAATTAGGATCAAGGCTCAGGGGATGGCAGCATCTAGAAGGAAAACATACCTCAATACCATTGCCGTTGTCAGAGATCTGGAGTAACTTTAGCCCGCCCTCTTTGACGAGGACTTCCAAGGCGGTAGATCCAGCATCGACGGCATTCTCAATCAGTTCCTTCAGGGCATGCACCGGTGCTACGATGATCTCGCCTGCAGCGATCTTGTTTACAACGTCTTGGTCCAGTGCCTAGATGGAAGGAGAGAGAGAGAAGATTAGTCGTGGGCTCTGGTCAGCGGGATACGAAGGGGACTAGCCTTGATTCGGCGAGGCGCTCCATCGTCCGGCGCGGGTGATGGGGCCTTTCGCTTGGTGCCTCTCGGCTCGTCGACCTCCATGGCATCAGTCATTGCGGCGTTACATCTGACATCAGGGCCAGGACCGGCTTGAGGCCTAGCAGTCTGGTGATGTGCTCGGCCTTGACCGAATAGGAGTTGCCGGCGTTACTTGGTATGTGGGGGTTGAAGTCCGGGTTTACTTGGTCTCCTACGCGCCTTGCGAGCAGTGGAGGTTAGGTGCGCGAGGGTACGGCTCGGGGAGAAGTCGAGCTACAGTTTAGCGCAGCTCGGTTAGACGACAGAGTGCTAGGAAGAGACCCAGTGCCAGTTGCTGGGCCTGCTAGAGCGGCTTGGCTAGTGTCGGCATTTACTGCCAGACAGGCGGACAGGCCACCGTACGGGCCAGACAGCCTGACAGCTTAGGCACCCGTTAATCATGCACTGTGGGGCACGTCACTGCCATGCTGCTAAGGTAAAAAATATGGGCTGTCCGTCCAATGGGAATTCGCCGACGCAGGCCCCAGCGTATCGATAGGCACAGGGCACCGTAGTACCCGCACCGTGTTTGCTCAGGCGCTTGGCTCGCAGTTGTATCGCCTCGAGTATTAACCATGGTTGAGTTGCACGTCGACAGACAGCAATTGGCCCGAGTCCTTCCGTCTAACATGGGATAGATATGGGTATTCTGGGATTACCGTCTGTGTAGCACAATGCTGTATATATCGCCGTCCCTTTCGGGTAACCTGGAACCTTTCGTGCCTTTGCTTTTTTCCGTTCACGACGCTCTAGAGTGGACAAAGTGTGGTTGACGTCTTCGTGCGGATCAGAACCTGGCCTTATCGTGGCCCCCGGGTGGATTGCGGTTGGGATTGCAACCGACGTGATTCGACCGATGATCATCAGGCCTTCCAGAGCGACTGATCGGAGCGGGCATTGCTGGAACTCATGAGGAAGTCTGGCCGAAAAGAAGAAGAAAATGATACGATATGCCTTGTTCGCGGCCCGGGTTGTCGCTCACGAGACTGAGTCTTGCCTTGGAGAAGACTCAAAAGCCTTGAATGTTTGGGTGCCAAGCACGATAGCCATTCCTCGGGGCTGCAACGTTGCTCAAAATCAACTTGCCTTACTAATTACTTGCTGTAGATGAGGAGAGCAGCGAATTAGCAAGATAATAGTCGAGATAACCTCATCGAGAGAAAGGGTGAACTGGCAGACGATGTTGGTGAGCCATGCGAAGGCTACAGATACATGGAATAGATGCCATGCTCAGACTGTCATGTACATAGTAGGTGAGCTCATAGCTCCCAATCCAAGGGTCTGCCACATGGATGTTTAGGAAGTGAGTTCCAGTTCAATAAGGAGATTTGTACTTCCGGGCAAGTCTAGCACTCTTCGAGTCTCGCCATGCGACGACGCCATTGGGTAGTTGACTGCCATCTTCCCAAGTACGGCACTCGAGGGTTCGAATATGCCAAATTAGCACCCAACCGAACGGCACAGGCGTTCCTCTCGCCGGGCCCCTGCCCCCCCCCCCCCCCCCCCCCCCCTGGTTCTCCAGACGGGAGCGAGAGCAGAATATCCCGAGTCGCTTAGCACAAGCATTGACCATGATGCCCGTCTAGTCCCCTTGCCTATCTCAACCTGCATCAATGCTGTAAAGGCATTGACGAAGAGCTCCTTGCTATCTTGCTTATTGTTATGCGCAGTTCGTCATACCATGGCCATTTACCACTTGGCACCGCTGTTTCGTGCCTGCGTTCCGTGTACACAGTCAGACATTTTTCATGTATTTGCTCTTTCGTGCACTGTTTCTCTCATGCCTGTTTATGTGCTCTGTCGAAGGATGCGCCGCCATGCCCGCTTGTGACGGGGTTAACCGGAAGACCAGGTAAAGACAAGGGGTTTGGCAGAAGAGAGAAGAAAATCGGCAAGAGAAAAGTAAAAAGGGAGGAGAAAAAAAATATGAATCCTCTTGACATGCCGAGAGGATGGGCAATTCTCGGTTCCCGACCTTTAAATAGAAATATTTCTAATTTATTCTCCGTATTGATCACAGCATGACGGAAGCAAATCCCCTTGAATACCCAACCTGTCACGAAACATGCAATTGGATATCTCCGTCCGGGCTGAGATTAGGGAAGAAGGAAAAAGCCATGTGTCTGGTTTGGTCTCCCATACTTCCCCCTCAAAATGGCAGCGTGGGAGTTGGCTATGTGATATGTGATTACCTAGGTACTATGTGTGTGTGTATTGCGAGATCGTTTCCGTGATGACACTCTCATCTGACAGGAGGGACCAGGCCGGGGTCTATCGAGAAAGAAGAGGTGCATGTGCTATGTAAGAAAAAACGGACAAGGGAGCCAGTCGGGAGTTTTTGATCTCTCTTCTCGCGTCTGCCCTTTTTTTTTTTTTTTCCCTCTCTTCTGCTTTGGGTGCGTGTCTTATTACCTTCGAGCCAATTGCTACCCTGCCTCCTACCTAAGAGGTACTTTGGTACCCTAGGGTACCCGTGCGATAGAGCTTGGCTTTGGCCCTGGCCGTAGCGTGCCCGTGGGCCACGCCCTGGTCTTACAGGGCACCGGTCCCCCGTCACACACACGCACGCACGTCGACTTTTTGCTGCAACGGCTCGGACAATTTTACCCATTGGCACCCCCCTGTAGGCTTGTAGGCCGCGCTTTGCAAGAGAGCAGTGATAATCGCATGTGACCCACGTACGGTACATCGCCAGCACGTAATCTCGACTGCACGCGCCCTCAGCAAAAAAGAGCTGGAAAGAGAAGGGCCAGCCCTTTTCCTTCTTCCCTCTCTTCGTCACCCCTCCCCGGGTTTCCTTGTTTTACCTAGTCCCTCGACGTCTGCTGTGACGGGCACCAGCACCGGGGCTCGTGGTTCGTCGTCTTGTTCTATCAAGGTCCGGATACGGGCAAGCTTGTCTCTCTCGCATAACCGTGAGACCCCTTCTCTGCCGCTCTCTCGCTTGCCACCACCTCCCTCTCCGTGGCATGATGCTCGCCTACCAGGTATAGACCTACGTGCATAAACCTTTTTCTTGTTTTTGCCTTGCGGTGTGTTTGAATCTAGTTTGAAGCGAGGTAATGCGAGATGCAGACCTGCAAGGACGTCAGGATGCGTCGAGGTCGGTTAGGCATGTGTATTCCTGTATGCGTATACCTGTATGAAGATCGTGGAGCTACATAGTAATAGAGATTTGAGGCCTGCGCGCAGCAGCAGCAAGGAATATCCGAGGCAGTCAGCAGCGAAGGGGGTTAAAAAAGGAGGGGGAGAGATGGGAACGATCCGAGCAACAGTTGCTCAACGTGAACGTCGGTTTGCTTGCCTTCCGCTATCATTCGTTATGCGTACGAGGTTTGCCTACGTGTATGCGCGTATATGTAAGCGTACGTGTATGTGTAAGTGTATTGTGCGTTCCAAGTTATAGCCATGTGTGGTGCCTCCATCCCGTGGGCGTATCGTATCCTACGTCTGTGGGGGGGGGGGACACTGAGACCGGGACAGAGACGGAACAGAGGAGAGAAACCTTGGAAGACGAAAGTCGTGTGCACATGCGGTTATCTACCACCTAACATGGCGTGTAAACAGAACGGGAGGTCCTATCTCGTCCGCCCGGACGATGCTGCCTTGTTGATATGTACTGTCGTAATGCCCGGAAATGAACAAACGAGCTTTCCCGGTACGAAACACTATATTATAGACATCGATCACCATATCAAACCACCGCAGCGAACCCGGCTGCTGATCCAGCACTGACCTGCCGCCGGTTACCGCTAACGCCCAAAACCGACAGCATAAGTGCAGATTTTAAAGCCCTCGAGACAGGCGGCCGTGGAATGCTCCCCCAGGAAAAGGGAGCGGGCGGCGGTAGACGGTGGACGGAGACGGGTAGGACGGGCCGAATCCTTGGGATTAGCAGAGGCGGATTATAAGCCTGGCCTCCCAGGTTGTATCGTCGAAAGTCTGGATGAGCGAGGATGGATCTGATGAAAAGGCTGGATGGGATGGGATCTGATCAGCCCTTGGTTCCGAAACCCAAATTTCACAGGGTCGCGGTAAAAGGGCAAGTTATGTTTCTCGGTTTTTTTTTTCCCTTCGCGCTTGTTTCATTTCCCAACCCCATCTTTCTTTTCCTCCCCGTTGCCAAAATGTTTCGTTTCATTGATATATACCTAAATCCATCCCAATTCTGCCACTCCTACCCTTCCGCTCTACTCTCCCTCCTCTCGCCCCCCTCCTCCGACATGTCTCGTGCTCGGGTGCAAGCTGTACACTCTCTACGGACTTCCGTAGTCTCTCCGAGAGGTCTGCTCCCGACTGGTACAGGACTTGATTTCTTTTTCCTTTTTTCTTCTTTAACCTAGTTGTGTGTTCGTATTATATGATCTCGCCGCATAGGACTTTCCCCTTCTCGGATCCCTTCGCCAAAATACCGCTGGTTAAATACACGACAAGACAGGAGACCAGAAGGCTGGGGCAGAATAGTATACACAAGACGGAGAAGATAATAAGCCAGAAGGACCCGAACTCGACAAGACCCCGCCCGTTCTGTCTGGTACGACGGGGTTTGCCCATCAAAACTGTCAGACACGCTCAAGTTGGGCACTCCCCCCTGGCCTTGCCCACCCAAGACCATTGCTTCCCCCCCTTTTCATACTACAAAAAGCAAGCAACGCTTCCGGGCTCGACTTTTCAACATAATAGTACACGAAGACGCAGGCCACCTCCCGAACGAACGATCTCTGTCTCTCTCTCTCTCTCTCTCTCTCTCTCTCTCTCTCCTCCTTTCTCTCTCGTAATGATAGTGCCGCTCTCCTCTTCTCCTCTTGGGCTGCCGCCTCCCGGCGTCGTACAAGCTACCGGTCTGGCAAATTGAGAAAGAGAGCCGCAAACTCCGCGTCCAAGGGAGAGGATTTCTATTTCGACAATGCAGCTGGAAAGTAGATGGCTTAGACGAATACCGTCGACGAAAAGAGTCGATGGCTGCAGAATCCAAGCAAGAAACATCGGGACGAGACCGCACGACAGCCCCACGGAATCATGCTACCTCGTATTAGGGCATCTCTCGAGGAACGCAGACGCTGTGAGATGGCGGGCGCGTGGATATATATATAGATGGAAAGATGCATTATGTTGTACATGGTATCTCCTGCGCGACTGAAAACGACGGATGCGCGATTTGGGTATATTTTACAACTCGAGTGCGAACAGGTATAGGTTTGTGTACAGTTTGGATCATTGACTTTGCGAATAGATGTCGAACATGACCGACCCGAAGACCGAACTAGCCAGGGGTCAAGATGGTTATAACTTTCGCGTTTGGAGGCTCCCGGTGACGACCGTACGCCGCTACCGTCCTCGCCGCGACGATTCTGGTTTCTCTATTAGCCCGCCGATGTCGACGCGACCTGATCGATCATCCCGTTGCCAACCCTGGACGTCTCCTGGAGGATTCGCCTGGCCCTGGCCTGGACCCCGGATGGGTGGCAGTTGAAGCTCGACCTGCTGAGGCGGCCGGGCAACCGAAAGCTCGCTCCTCGGAATGTGCTGAGAAGGCCCCGGCTGAAGCTCGACTCGCGCAGGAGCGGCAGGAGGATACGAGGGGACGCTCGGACTTGTGCCCGGTGTAAGACCTGAGCCCAGAGCAGGCGTTGGTGGCTGTCTTGGCGTATACGCGTTCTCCCGGGGCGATTCGCCGAATCTGGGCCTTCCCGGGTCGAAGGAAGCCGACAGAGGGGTCAACTGAGCGTACGGCTGCGGTTGAGGCTGGAACGAATATGAAAATTCTCGCGAGTGGGGAGAAGGTGACGGGTGCGGAAAGGGACGAACCAACAGCAGCAGCACAACAAAGTATATCGAATTTTCCTTGGCCAATCCGACCCGTACCGCGTGCTGCCGGGGTTGCCCGTCATCGGCAATAAAGGTGAAGAAATCTTGACGGTCTAGTTGGAATCTCGATATCGACTCGGGGCTGAACGGGAGCCCGTGTATTACCCTCTCGGCTTCCTGCTTTCCGAAAATCGGCGGAAGATAGTTCGGCTCCTTTCTGCCCTGTTCGTCCTGCAGAGATCTCTGGAGCGTGACAACCCGATCCCGGTCAACCGGACTAACGGCGTCCATCAACCTCCGACCTGCAACCGACTGAGTTCCTACCGCTTCGAAGAACGTCCTCGACGCCCTCGCGATCTCCAGGTCCGTCGTCAGAAATGCAACCGGTTCTGGTGCACGGGACGGTATAGAGATAGGGGTAGGGTAAATGTTCGCGTCCGAAGTCGATCCACGTTCGATGTATCTAGGTGGAGCAGGGTCGCTTGGCTGGGACTTCAAGACTCTGTAAGACTGACTCCTTCGAAGAGGATCTTCGTACATCGCGGATACAGCGCTGCTCGGCGAGTAGAGCGAGACTGGCCGCCGTATTGCCGGGTCGGCCGGGTGAGGGAACCTCCCAGTATCGAATCGAGGTTGGTTGTCATCGCGTAATCGAGGCCGGCCGCGCTTCTTGTGCTGGACATCGACGCAAGACTCTTCCTTGCCGTTACTCAGGCATCGCGAGCAAGGACGTTGAGCTATTTCGAACACATTATCAGCTTTCTACTGCCATTAAACGGTAAGTCATTTCACATCAGAAATCATGCTCCAGGTGTTCCCCGCCAGAATAATCCGTCTACCAGTGTCGAAGAGCCGAACCAACACCCGTCAACGTTATTGATACCCTGAAAAAGGGGGTAGGCAACATGAGCCTCGCAAGCTGCGCGCCTATAGGTGGCAACTCTGGTCTTATCCCGAGCTCTTGGTGATGGCCGTACGCGACAGTCCCCTTCGTGTCGCTTCCGTCCTCTTGGCTATGATATGCTCGGTTCCGCCATATTACGCTCGCCGTTTAAATGGAGAGTCATCGCCGTGACCTGGCTCGCCCGCCTTAAATAACGGCTCGGGTTTTGTATATCATACAGATCTCCGTCCGTGAGACCTTCTTCGTTGGGTGTTGACAAAAGTCCACGTTTTAAAACAGGGGTTTCGTTTCGGATTCGACCATCACGCACACAGCCACATTCTAGGAGTCGCTCGCGATTGGAAGTTTGCCATCCAAAAAGACTCCCTTAACTGATGATTCACGCCATTTTCGATGGTCAAGTTCTCGCGGGTCCCGTGTCGTAACCATCTCCTCCCCTGGAGTATACTACCACAAATAACAGAAAAGGAGACAAAAGGACAAGAAATTCGAAACGTACCGTCACATCTGAAGAAATGTTAGCTGCTGGAAACGCCTTGACGCGGGGGGTGTAAGGGTTTTGGTAGTACCTCAGATGCGCTCTCTTGCAAGGCACGCAAGCCGAGGCCACGTGCCCCTTGGTCTTCCTCTGAGACTTGGGAGAGGTAAAAGGTTGGTTCTCCGCGCCTGGGGGGTTGCTCGGCATTGCGTAGGTTGCCGGCCCCATGCTGGGACCTACGACAGGCGGGAGCGGGTACTGAGGCTGGGGAATCATCGAGCCCGGCTGTGGAGGGAAGGACATCGGTCTCGCCATGGTCTCTTCTGGGCGATACAGGTATGGCATCCGCTCCGGCGTCTCCAGGGGGAAGGACCTCGGAGCACTGGTAGTGGGAGGTGGTAGTGGCGGCTGTGGAGGTGTCGCCCGATATTCGCTGCCGGAAACCGTGGAGCTTGGACGATAGGCATCATGGCTACCGGGCTGGTAGCCTCCCTGACCTCGATCACCGACCTCTGGGTTTGGCTTGGGCGGGAGCGGCGGTGGAGACCCTGACATGGGCGGAGAGGGATATGCCCTTGTGCTGCGGAGAGCACAATCCGTCTCGGCTCTGGCCCAGGACAGGTCTAGAGCGAAGTTCGCCAGATTCGATATGCCTCGGCGCTGGCCGAGCAGAAAATTCGACTCTTCAGTACGGCAGATGAGGGTTTGCATGGAGAAAGCTCGAAGGCTGTGTTCGATAAGGATCGCGAGCCCCTCACGTCGTCTCCTGTCCAAGCGGTGACCTGGGTACCTCGGTTGGGACTAAGAAAGCGCCGTCTAGAAGCAGAGATGGCGAGCCTCGAGGGATTGCATGCCCGGGTTAACTGGCGAGGTTTGAGGAGGGTCGCTCAAAATCGTCTTGGCCGTTGAACAGCACCGATTGATACGTGACGCTTTTCTTTCGAATCCACCAGCGCAACCCGAATGTGAGTGCACTTGGGGAGAGAAAGAGTTAGAAGTCTAATTCTTGACTCCGGGGGTTTCCTGGGGTTTTCTTTCTTTCGTCTTTTCGGTCTCTCTTCTCGGCTCCCCAAGGCGATTATCTCTGCAAGTTATATGGCCAAGACGCACAGGTCAAAGCCCGGTTAGAGATGGCGACCTCAATCCCGGCCTGATGGCGAAAGTCCAAAGACAGGGTTGGACAAGCAAGATGGTCTTGTGATACTGGGCTCAGTCAAGCTTGGAGAGTCCAGTGATACGGCGCGCGGCGGAGCTGGTGGGAACTTGGGAGATGGGATGACGGAGAGCTGCAGCACAAGACACACGACCCTTCCTCCTTTGTAGCACCGTCAGAGAAGCTCTTCTTGGGGGGGGGGGGGGGGGGTGGTCACGGTCTTGGAGGCCTTGGGGATTGGGAGGCGGCAGGGTGCCGGGCGGTAGCTGTCGGGCAGAAGGACGACGATGCCGGCTTTGTCGACTCTGGAGATGGAGAAGCTCAACGACTTTTTGGGTCTGGATAAGGTCGCGCGGGAGGCTTTTGTGTGACTTTAATATTAAAGATTGGGACAATTTAGGTATGAACCAGGGTACAAGCTCTTCTGGGGCGCCATACGAAAGTACAAGACCACTTTCTGCACACGCGCCGGGCCTGCTTGGCAAGCTCTTCTTCTTTGACAAGTATTGCTACTGGCAATGCGCTGGCACGGGCACCGGGCTGGGCAAATACTGGGGAGGGGGAGGGGGAGGGGGGGGGGTGTTTCTCTACTACGACAGGGACTGGACATGGGAGAAGAGAGAGGGTAGCAGAGAGAGCGTCGTGAGAGATCCCTGGAGCATGTCGATGTGACAGCGCGAGCATGCAAGAGGCTAATAATAAGATGTGGTATGTATATATGTCGTCGAGAGATGCTTGCTTTGGACCTGGACCTGGACCTAGGCTTGGACTTGGACTTGGACTTGGACTTGGACTGCGGCTTGGTCTGCCGTCTATGTATGGAGATATGTAGGCATGTATGTGAGCATGTATGTAGGATGTATGTAGTACCTAGGCATGTTGGGTATGGTAGGGGAAAGCCGTCCAACGAATTGCTAACGGGGTGCTCGTGCTCCAGCACCGGCGCTGGTACAAGTACTCGTGTCGTTCCGCTAATAAATGTGCTGAGAGTAAGGATGGAGATGGGTAGCAGTGCTAGATGGAAGATGTGGAGTTGCTCGACATGGAGGCCATGATGGTAGAATCCCAGTTCGTTCTCTCAGGGGGCCCCATGGGTGGCCGAGGGTGGTCGAGGTGGTGCCCATGGCTGCTGCGGACCTGTCAGGGTAGACCCCTGGCCTCGACGGGGAAGCATTGGCTGCTAATCATTGACCAGGTATGCTTCCAGGGTAGTCCAGCCAGCCAAGCAGTGTGATGAACGAATTTCTCGTCTAGTAATATCCCTAATACCGACCTGCTATCTACCTACCTTAGGTAGGTAATGTATGAAGACGTGTATATACCATAGACTGTATTAGGTATCATTCTCTGTCTCTCTCTGTCTGTGTAGTTGGTCCATCTTCCTGTCACTTTCTCGCCTGTATAGTCCTCTCTTTTTTTTTTTTTTTTTTTTTTCTTTGGTTCAGAATTCCCCGCGTCAGGGCTCTATGATGTGACTTTGTCTGAGCGTGCTAAGATTGCTAAGAAATGCGCAGCGGAAATAATGAGACAGTCGTTCCCAAGACGCTACACGCCCATTGGCTGGAATTTATCGAGATTCGAAGGGGACTAGGAGACGAAGGGGTAAAGAGTCTAGAGTTGAAAGGGGGGGTGTGTACAGGCACTGCTCAACGGCTTTTGGGAGAGGGGTGTCTGATTGCCGGACCAATACGTGCTACCCTCAGGCCCGATCTGCTACCCTATGGTACTTGTATACCTGCCTCCCAAGTATAACTGTCTCTGACCTCACATGGTATCGACGTCTACCTGGGTACATGTAGCCCAGGCGGTAAGGGAGGGGGGCGGCGAACGGGTATGTAGTGCACTCCCCTCAAGCGGGATGCAAGACAGGCAGTTGAAGGAAAATGCCCGGTTAGGCGTGCAGTACTGCGAGGTAGGGAGGCAATAGGTGTGCGAGCAGGCATGCACGTAACTTCAATAGACCGCAGGGCACGCTAGTGGCCCTGCAGAGTATCCGGCTGTCAAATTTAGCTGCTCGTCGTTGGTAGAGTTTACATATGTAGTAGGGGGGCAAGGGGGAAGATAAAAAAAAAAATAATGAAAATAAAAATAAAAAAGAAATAAGAGAAAGCGTGTGCACGTATGGGGAACAAAGCGGTTAGTGCGACAAGCCGAAGAATGGAAAAGAAAAAATAATCACTGACGGAATCGGCCTCCGGCGTCAAATGGCGGCGGCTTGACTATTGAATCGAGGCCCGGTCTGATTGGAGGAAACCAACCCTTCAGGCCTACCTTTCAGGCCTCAGCTCCATCAAAGAAAGCGAAGAGCAGCAGTCTGTATGAAGATGATGTAAATGGGACCGGAATGATCATTTCTTCTTCTTTTTCTCTTCACTCGAAAAGGTATGAACAGCAGCTCGGGCAAGGTTGCGAGTCTGATCCGGGGCCTCACTTACACGACAACATTTCCGCGGCTTGAACCAAGAATACCTGGCGGTCAACTCATATAACCGACATATGTACCCTAGGCTATTTAAACATGCCATGTACTGACGATTTACTAGTCCGCCATGAGGCTCTACTCTACTTTTAGACGGGTTGGCACTTGTTCCCCGGTTGTAAGCCACAACACGGAAGAGGTAGTATCCCGAGATCTTAGTGTAAACAACACCGACCACAACGTGGCCTTTGCCAAAGAGAATATTATCCATGGAGCAGAAAGACAGGAGGAAAAAAAGCTGAAGAGTGAAAAAGAAGCTGTCGTTGCATATTCAGCTTTCGACCTTCTACCGCAGACGGATTTGTTAGTTGTAGACCACATGCATGTACAATACATCCCCATATGTCTATCTACCTAACGTACCGTACCTGATGATCCCATGTCCGAGTCAACCTCGCCCTGCACGATACAGAGATCACGAGCCTCGAGCTTTCAATGGTGGATAATCTATGGCCGCAGAATAGGTAGCATGGTAGCATGGGTTCGAAGGGAAAGGGAGGCTTGTGCGGAACCGGACTTGGATAGGATTTGGCCGCATCCCCTAGACGGCGGCAGTTCCTTAGCGGCGGCTCTTTCGAGCACCGTCACGTCTCACGGACGAATCTCGTTGGGAAGTCCAAGAGTCTTTTTGATTGTTCCTCATTTCACCTCGTATTATCAAGCATATTCTCACCTGGGTGATCAACTGGCCCGCAGGGGAAATCTTGCAGGTCTGCATACGATACCAAGCTCTGGGTTCCGATCACTGATCAGTCAGACTGCGCGGTCTGCACGGGCAGGCAACCTGGGTACGGCCAAGGACCAAGATTGGTCGAGGGAGACCGGGAGGGCCTGCTCGAGTTCATGCATCAGGTATTTTAGAGTATCTGAGAGTTCGTGCGTACAGACCCCTTACGTACGGATGTAGATATATTGCAACTACATACCTTAGGTAGGTAGGTAGCAGTCCTAGCCTTGCATATTTCCTTTTTTTTTTTTTTTTTTTTTTTTTTTTCTTTTTTGATTGTTTTCTTTCGCCTGTGGCTCAACAGCTGCAGATTAACAACGTACTCTACGACGTACTCCAGGTACCCGTCCAAGACAACGAGGTAGTATAAAAGATGAAACCGAAGATCAGGACTCGACTCTGAATCCGTGTCAAGTAGGTTAGAGCTCTACGTACCTGAACAATCTAACGGCTACATATTTCATCATCGAGGGGTATGCCGCTGCTCAAGCCGCCAGACCGCACTGATGATATCGCTTATATTGCTCTCTGCGTCTAGACTCCCAACGCCCTCCCTGGCCGGCCTGCTCAACAATGACGAACATGGGAAGCAGGGATAGGAGGAGACTATCGATCAGGATACATATGGTGCGATGCGAGGATCGACAGTGACATCGTCCGAGCTCTCAATGCCTTATTCTACCTTACGCCTCATTTCCCCGGAGGAACTTTGATGAAGAAATGAGAGGGAGCCGGGGTTGGACGTCTAAATTAGAGAGGGGAATAAAAAAGGATAAAGAAGAAATAAAAGACGAGAGAGAAGAGAGCGGCGGTGATCGGCGTGGGGTTCATGTACGACCTAAGCCGTACCCAGGCCGTACCCAGGCCGCATCCACTCAGGATTAATGACATATATGTACGTACTAGATAGAACCGGGTAAGCGTGCTAACGCATGATCCCGAAATGGTCAAAGGGGCAAGGGCCCATCGGCGACCAAAGACTTATGCAAATAGGATGCATCTGCGGTATCTACATACCTCGCAGATATATATCTACTATATTTACTATATCTACTATCTACTAATAAATGTATGTACGGTATTTACATATAGACGTATATACTACTACCTGAGAGCTATGCACTGTAGAGTATCAGCACCGGGAAGCGGCATCGACATCTCCTTGCGCCGTGGCGAGCCATGGTCGGCCTGCTGGCGGTAGGGCTGCCGAAAAGAATCAGGAACGCTCTAGCTTCCGCTAGCACATCTTCGCATCCCGGTGGGATTTCGCCATCGTCTGCCTTACGATTATTTTTATACCGGGGGGCTTGTTGTGACCTCGAAGACGAAGACGGTGCTATGCAATTAATACGTGTCCGTAAATGTCAGTTTAAAGTTACCAGATGTAACGGTGCCATCCCGCTAGCAATAACTATTGCGGTAGTTCGCTCCCATGTAACACACAACACATGGCAACTATCATTTGCCTGACAAATACTACGCAATATTTGACAGACTCTCGTTCCTGGCACTTACGTAGTCGATAATATACGTCAGTAATGGCTGGGTATGCTATCTGACTCGCATCTTCAATCTCACCTCGAGATAGGGTTCCGGGTAGCCGAGCGGATCATAGGATCATAAGGGCATTATGGCTGGAATGCGGCTGTCAGAGTCCGGGTCTGCCATGTGGCCGTTCAACGGTAAACGGTTTCTTATATTGTGGCTTAGTTCTCTTCTCTCTTCGCCGGCCTGGTTAGCTGAGCCTACCGCGTATGTACCTAACCTAATATACCTCATCTGTACTAAGCTCGGACATGTCACCAGAGGTTACGGTCACCTGTGATGTCTTTAATTGTGTAAACAGCCCAACTCTGGTACTAATATGGGCTTGGCCTATAAGTCGAAGAAGGGCGATCGCTCTCAGTGGCTCAACTTTATTGTTAATTATCATCGTCAATGCGTCTACTGATGAAGTTGCAATTCTTCATATCGCGTCTGGTCTCCGGGTACCAGACTTACATCCCGGTCGTGAGCTTAATCGTCCAGCCTGGCTGTGCCTCACCGGCACGTTGCGTATAATAAGACGCCTCACTAATGTAGGCACCCACATATCACCAACGTATGTTATATTAGCGAGATATGGAAAATAAGCAAGATGAGAAGAATACGAAGTTATCTACTATGTATACTATCCTCGCAGGCATGGAGAAATTGTAGCGCTGAGCAGTCGATCGATTCTACTGCAACCCATCTTGATGATGGTACCGTTACCATAGGTGCCTTCTACTAACTGTACCTATATGTACGATACCTAACCTACAGGTAGGTACATGTACCCAAGGTACAGCACGTCGTGTACGTACCTAGGTACTTGGGGATTAAATCCTCCGGCTCGTCCCCGCTATCCCGTGGCCCGTCGAAGCCGTCTCTTCTAAGCTGCTATTAGCTAAGTACCTGCCTAAGACCTACCCGGCCTAGCCTAACAGCTAACAAGCGCCTGCGGAGCTTTTATCCTCAGCTCCCACTCATCGTCCCATCTCAAACATCGATGAAGCATCTAGACGCCGTTGTCGACATCGCGTGCGCCGTACTTGGACACTGTGGCGCTTCTCCAAGGACGAGTCTGCAGCACTCAGACATCAGCTCTCCCTTGCCTAACCGCATGCTTCAGATCCGTCGTGAATAGACAGACGCGAGCCATGGGCCGGACGGGCAGCGAGACGAGAGAGGCGTATAACACCCCTTAAAGACCCTAAGGCCCGAGACATGGACTTAATAGAATTACCCCCACAAACCCCACCAGGAAATCCGAAGTCAGACACCCAGACACCCAGACACCCAGACACCACACGCCAGGCCAGCCAGAGCACAGAGCTCCCTCAAACTGGTCCAAGATCTACGACGCGTTCGAGGCGTTCGGTTCGGTTGTCATGTAGTGTCTCCCGAGCTCAATAGTCCATGTCCTTGTCCCTGCTCAGACGGCCACCAAGGAAGCCGGCCACTAGATTGTCGTCGTGCGTCTCGACATGACCGGGCAACCGCCAATGATGCTGCCGCACTCGCTTGACCGTTTGTGGTTCGATGCCTGCTTTTATTGCGTCTGTAGCACCGCACGCCGCAGGCCACAATACGACTGGTGGCAGACCGGCCCTTGGGTCATGCAGTGTGGCCCAGACCTGGAACGGGACGAGGTTGGTTGGGACCATCTTAAAATAAACAACTATCACTCTCGATCTTCGGATCGCCTTCGAACCATCACACCAGTCCTAGCAGCGCCGACGTATCTTCGTTCGTGTGCTTCCTCTTAATCGCGAGCTCGGTACTTTGTACACCGCAAATTTTTACCCGAGATCAGCTGGACTTAAGATTACGGCCATGATCTCCACATGGGATGGGACCTTGGTGCATGATGCGTTCCGGCATGTACAGAAACCTTTTCCAACCTTGACAAGCTCTCCTTGTCTCTTGCTACCCGACGCCATTCTGCCTTGGGTGGCCGTGGATCACCGCACCTTGTGGACCTGGTACCAACTGTCGATAACTATCGCTATCAACCGGTACAAGGACGGTCCGGACAACGACGACCGATGGCTTACTGTTAATCTACCACACGAACGAATAGATAACACGGCGTGGGATGAGAGGCCGCATATCGTCTTCAGGCAAAAACACAGCTAGTATAAGTCCGCCATACAGGACTGATAATCGATGGCTCAGACGATAAGGGACATGCTATGCCTTTTTCTTTCTCTCTTCAAGAACTAGGCCGGGACCTCGGAGATTTTTGCGAAGCGGCTTTTCCCCAGTTGTCTCTGCCTCTAGCTGCAATAACTCCTTTCGAGGCGGCATCTTAGAAGAAATGATAACGCCCACCGGCCACCTTAGTCCCATCTGGCGCGGAACGTTCCCGTCAAGCCACATAAATGCAGCTCGGACACCTGAGCGACTAACAACCGGAAAATTTGGTACCGGTTCACCGCTCAGGCTCGGGAACTTCAAATGCGGGATGCCAATGACAAGGTAGTGTCTAGTAGGTACCCGAAGCCGAGCCCATACTACTACCTCAGGTAGGTATCTTATTATACCCTCTAGATCGCCTCTGCGTGTGCATTACATGGCAGCAATGGAGGGGGAGGGGCCAGATTCAACAAGAGGCCCCGGACGGATGTGCCTTACACACGATGAAAGGATGCGGCAAGGTGCCATGTAGCACTCATATCCCCGAGAGTCACGCGTCCTGTTATCTTGCGTCATCCTCATTAATGCCGCCAGATAGGGAAATTCGCGTGAGGCTACTTGCCCCTCTACTTCGCTTGCATACTGCCTTGGCTAGGTGTTGATCGAATCTTTGGCGACTTATCGACGAAAGATTCGGCACGGGAAGTGCCTCCCGGGCGTATCATGTCTCGTCTCGAGTCATTTACCTGGGCAAGGGCCTTCTTCCCGACCCCGTGCCCGAGAGATGAAAAGAGAGATCGTGCGGGATAAGTGTCGCTAGAGGCTCTTGTTCGCCAAGGTCGTCAACCGAGATTCCTTGCATATAGCTGGAATCCCTGTCCCTGTTCCTTGTCAGCATAGGTGGTTCAAATATTAGCAAAGGGGCGCCATGGATGATGGTGTTCCCACGTCCACCCACGCACAGCCTGACAGTCTGACAGTTGGACAAACCATTGCATATACATGGAATACCTAGCAGGCCTGGGCAGGTTGTATAAGTGCGGGTGCACAAATCTCGTCCGTGTCCCGCTCTACCCCAGCGTTGCATTCTATCCTGCTGATATAAAATGACATAGACATATTTGCCTCCAATAAGCTGGTCCTTATAGGACTGCTCGAGCAACGTCCTCCCTCTTGGCAGAAGATGCCAGTAATCGAGAATAAGGCAATACCATGTCACATACTTGATCAAGTAATTCCATGTTACTTGGGGTTCGTGGTTCATGCTTATCAGATGCGATCTACGGGTGATACCAATGCGCCGAATAACTGCAAGCATCACTTTACAGCGAGGAATCTGTCAACAAGGGGCCATCCGGGACGTGTCACTTCCACCATCCTTCGTACAGAGTTCGTCTCCCTTGAAGAGCTTAAGACATCAAATATCTGCTTGGGTATACGCGGACCTTTACCATCTCCGCCGTACTCCCGATCGAACAGAATGACTTTTGTTACTTAGATTAGATCATGAAGTTCTCTGTCACAGTTAGCTCCCGCATATCCAATGCTGCCGTTCCGACAAGACGGGGATTATTCGCTTCTTTACCTCGGCATGCCAGACCTCATTCTTGGATCAACCCGGTGAGACAGAAGCAGACCACTATTCCCACCTGGACGCGAGGGATACGAAATCTACGCCGTCTCGTGAGTAGGGCGGTCCCTTTTGCAGGGCGCACGGCAATTCTGTCATAATCATCGCACGTCGGCAATTTAACAGATGCAACATATAGTACAGTTGCTTAGGAGATTATCGACGCTGACTTGGTTCCGTTCTATTACCTAGAGTCGATCGAATATAATGACTTTCATGCTAGTGATACTAACGTGCTAGGTTACGAGGTCATCGCAACTAAGGCTGTCTTTCTTATGTCCGACGTAATCTTTTTCTGTCTCTGCAACGATACGACTGCGTTGAGGCCGAGGCCAACGTGCCAACCGTCCTCGTATCACCGTACCCACAAGATGCAACCGAGATGCATAGAACCCTGGTACTTTGCAGCCGCTAGGCTGTTATCAGAGGTGCTACCAGTCGGGTTTCGTAAGTCCATCTCTTACGCTACTACTACATGCTAACGTTACTAGTCGGCAGTGCTCGTGACGACTCCTCGTCGAGTCGAGATGTGACGAGCCATGAGATGATGACGATGATAATAATAATCATAATATTATAGTTATTATCGGTGTAATAATGACAGCTTCTTAAGGGGAGCAGTAGTTCATCTCGCCTACATACGTCGGGATATTTGTATGCGCCTAGATTCAAAATGGGGCCCCAGGAATCCAAGCCGTAATTACAAGATTCATGCGTAAAATGCCGCCCGGGATAATAAGCCAGCCAGACGGAGATTTTCTTCAGCAGGGACCAATTTCAACTGTCATGCTGGCGGCATCTGGCACACGACTTTACCCCGACAGTTCGCGTCGAGGCAACGACGCGCAGCACCCATCCCGAGCACCACCTCTTCGCTCCGCGAGATGGTGTAGCTACACAAACCGATGACAAAGCCGTGACGAAGACGGACCTACCTGAGTGACTGGACCTATGGAACCTGCTAGTCTCTAGCAAGCTGGGTCTAGAGAAATTAGGAGGTCCATAGCGGGTGAGAGAACCTGTTACCAGTCGGTCGGTACAGGAACTAAAAAAGGGGGTTTTTGCGAAGGACCGGGGCGGCCCTTTCGGATGCCCACTTGGACCCTAAGACGATCGGCAGGGCAGGGCAGGGCACAGGGCAGGGCCAGGCGCTAGGACTGCGGACTGCGAACCAGACTTCGGACGGTGAGTTGATACAGCAAGGCTTAGCGACCAGGAAATAAGCTGAAATTGCCCGAGGTGGCCTGCCGAGCCGCCTGGTCAGAAACTCAAGTGTTGCGTCTGCATACCTGCTCGCAACCAGGGGCATTCTTGCCAGCTCTCCTTGCCGACTTACTGTAGTGGAACGGATTCCCTAGGAGAAGGGGGCCTCTTGTCCGTTCCGGGGCGCAAGCTCGAACGGGCCAAGATGGCGTACCTGCAGTCGGGTTTGGTTGGATTGGAACACGAGGCGGCTGTCAAGCGTGTTCCATCGTCCCAACTCCCGTCGGTTCGTGGTTCACGAGTCCCAAGGGGGAAACGCCTTAGATCCTCACGAATGAGTTTCCAGAACCGGAGAAGCTACCGACAAACGGCCGATATGGAACATTCCACGGGCATTCTTTTTTTAATGAGTAACCAGACTGCGGTCCCGCGATTTTTCGATCTCGAAAGGAGATAGCGTAGCGTCGATATACACGGCGCCTCTCGGTTGAAGGAGGTCACCTTGCCCGATCCTGCCTATTCTAAATTATTCTCCGTCTGCTTCCGACTAAAAGGCCTGCCACATGCAAGGTAGCCCTCCCACGGACATTTCTGTTTTAGCTGGGTGCATTTCAGGCTATGTACGAACCAAGTACCGCGACAACATCTGTTGCGAAACTGGACAAGAGACGAGCAAGCCCTGTGCTGTCTCCTCCCCCCACTACGTGCCACATCCACCGCCCCAGCGCCCCCTTCCCCTCCCCCTCTCCTATAATATAGGCTCCCTGTCTATACTACAAGAGACGCCGCCTTCGGAGCCTAGCCGAACTCCCCACACTCTGGAGGTTTTATTCCCAGACGGACGGTTACCCTCTGTTCCCTCTAGCGGATAACGGTTTAGCACGATCGGTCTACCGCAGTCTCTCGTGTGCGCCTGCGCCGGGGGGCTCGAAGGAGAGCCAGGGTCGCACTCGGGCGTCCGCCAAACCCAGCAAGAACGTCGAACCCTGAAACAGATTAAAGGAGCGGCGCCGAACCACGTTTTATCCATTTTCGAGTCTTTCTTGTCTCACCTTTTTGTTCGTTTCTCTTACCTACTACCTACCTCCCTCGGCTCCCTCTCCTGTCTTGTCCCCCTTCACCCCCTTCTCACACCGGGTATACGGTCCTCGCGCGCCTCGTGCTTCGTCTGATTCGCGGTCTTTTTTTTTTTATTTTGTATTTCTCCCGTGTTTCTTGTTCTGGAAAACAGAGCCTTTTTTGCGACGGAGCCACTACTCGAAATGTCTCGCGCTCCGTAAGAGGAATGGATTTCCGCGACTGCAGAGTCGGCTAACGGAGCTGATGGAGCTGAACGGGGAAACAAAGAGAGGGACAGTAAGAGATTACGTTATTGCGTTCATCCTGGCGCCGGTCGAAGGTAGGAAGAGAAAAGCTCGAATTGTTCTTTCAAACTCCTTTTTCCGAAAGGACTACCACCAAGGAGGCTGGTCTTGGTTTCCCTCTTACGGTATAGTCCGAGGGAAAATCTAACCTGTTAGGAGTCAGTGAAACCGATATCCTTTCCCCCCTTTCCGCCCTACTTCCTCGAGCGAGCTTGCTCGCCTGCAGAAAGTCTAGAAGGTTCAGGAAATCAAGGCTCCATCCGTGTCGCTCAACTGCCTCGGCTGCTGCTATCCCCTGTTCCATGGTCTTTTGAAAAGACGACGTCGTTTATCTGTCATCGGTCAACATATGACAAAGCACCACAAAGGGGGGCTAGGGGGTGGAATTAATGAGCAATGACATGACATGTATGAAGAAGATTCCGAAGGATGCCTATGATTGACATGCAGGCATCTCGCCTGCGCAAGAGCTGGGCTAGCTCCCTAGCTCCCTAGCTTCTCGTCTGCTTGCCAGCTACTATAGTACTATGGTACCTACATAGCAGCTAGCTTGTGGTCGGCAGCAGCTAAGCTGCATCCCCTTCTGCCCACTTACTATGTAGTACACTGCAGATGGCGTTTACCGCATACGGAGTCGCGCCGTGTCTTAGCTGCAGCTAAGCCAGGAACCCGGGCCGGTCAGCGTCGTCATATCGCCAACCGAAACTGCATCTGGGTGGCCCCTTTTCGCTCTTGATTGGTACAATACGCACATCTCTACACACATGCCTACCATACATTAGGCGTACAAGACACACACTTCACACAGAAATACACTCTCTGTCTCCCACACACGCACCCACACGCGATGCAAGCTGCACGCTGCACGCTGGTTCCTCCGGGGAACGAATCAAGTTTGTCATCTACCTTCCAAGCGAGGCTGTCGCTTAAAGCTGGCCGCAGGGCCCCTGCCTGCAAGCGAAGCGCTCGAGCAGGAGAGCGGGAGAGAGCGTTCTGATCCCCCGGTAACCCGCAAGCGAGCTGCAAGCGGTGACGGATCCGGTATCTTGGGAATGTATGATATATATCTCGCTCTGTATCTCGCTCTCTTCACCCGGCCACCGCCAACTTGCACGGGGCTGCGGGATGGATATGGGGGGCCGCGGGTCTGCTACCCGGTTTCTTCAAATCTCCGATGCCTCATGGAACTTCCCAGGACGGAGCCCACACTCTCTGTCCAAGGCGGTTAGCCTATGTCTCTCCTGCCTCTCGTCTCTCTCGGTCTCCATCTCCATCCCTCCCTCCGTCTATCCCGCCAGTCCTAGCCAAGTCTGGAGCCGCTAGAGAAGGAAGAGGTTAACAATCGGGGAGCTCATCTCAAGGTACATAGCTCGTTTGCGTCCTTTCAGACATTATTTTCTCTCTTTCTTCTCCCTCTCGTCCTGTCTATTTGAAACTCGAGAAGCCCGGCAGTTTGGGCCTTGCTATCCGCACTTCACTTGCCCACCTAGGCTTACCGGCTTACGCTTCCTTTCCGCGATGGCGGCCCATGAACCCGACAACGGATTAGCCGGCCGGCAGCGCCTCTGTGGGATTCGATCTTCTCCTCTGCTCTAAACGAAGAGGCGCGTTCCTAAGCTAAGCTTAGGCTCGGTAGACTGTAGATTCTCGAACCTTGTATCCCTTCCTTCGCCCCTCCCCTAGTAATGACTCGATAACTCTATTTTCCTACGTTTGAAGCTATCCCGCTCGGAGACATCAGACGAAATGTCTACACACCTACCGGACCATAGCAAGCATCCATCCGCCTCAGCCGTGGGGGGAAAGACGGAGCGGCGGCGCTACCAACCCAGCTAGCCAGCTGAGCTAGCAAGTCCATACCTCGAACCTCGTGCTGATCCACCCGTCGACCCGCTACGAAAGCACATACCCGTCCCTCCCTGCCCTCCGTACCGGGTTTCTCGCTGCGGTTTTTTTCTTTTCTTTTCCTCGGCCGCTAGCTCTCTCGCTTCGACGGACGTTAGCGTTCGTTATGGAGGCAAATGTCGGAGAAATTACGACTAAGCTCAGGTTTAGTGACATGAAAAAGAAGGTCTCGGCTCGGAACTAACAAACGTACCTAGGTACGTAGTAATATCCCCCTCCCCCTATCTAGAGTATCTATCTACCTGCTTCCCGCGTGATCGGGCTCGACCCGTCGTCGTCGTCGTCGTCAGTTTCATCGTTGGCCGAGCAGGGTGAACATATATGTAAGCACGTAGTAATCAGGCAAGGTCGAGGAAGCAAGGAGAGGCTGCGTATACGCATACGAAGAATACGAAATCTAGACTATCCCCACCGACCCGGTGTAGCTAGGGAGGTCCCGTACGCTACCGGATCAGATGTCATTTGTCTTTTTAATTCTCGTGTCGTACGGGGGTGGACCTAATTACCTGCGTTATCGTGGGTGGACAGGTAGGCAAACAAAGGGGCGATGAGAGGGAGCGTTGCTCCTGGACGTCCCAACTTGCAAGGACATGCTGCGCTCGTCAAGAGGAGGCTTGTCATGTAGAGGCGATCCGAGTTGATTATAGACAACGCGCAGGTAGACAGACGTATATGTCAGGCAGGTACTTATTGGGAGGAAATAGTCTTGATCAAGCACTGGTGACACGAGTTAGCTTGCTAGCTCGTCGCCTGTGCTATCACCAGATGAACATCTGGTTAATTCCTACAACTACTAGATGAATGACAGTACTAGATCAATCGCGTTCTAGGCCTAGACTCGTGGATAAGCAGAGGCAATATGAAGAGTCAACTTATCAACTCTTCTTCCCGCAGAATGATCAAGCGAGTAGCACAGGTCCAAGATACCCGTATAATCTCTGAAGGCGAGTAGGCAAGCGTACTTTATGACGACCTCCGTAACTATTCGTCCCGAAGTATAGGAAGCTTCACGGACGTACGCTGCCGTTAAATGAACGACACCCTAATTTCTGCCGCCACCCACCTCCTACATGATCTTTAGATAGCCGATAGAAGTAGCTGTGTCTACAAAAGGGGGATTACGGGTTACGCGAACTCGCCGCTTCTATCCTTCTCGCCCCTTTTGTGGATGACGGGAGTAAGGAGACTGGGATGTCATCGTCTCCTCGCGCTTCTGGCGAGATGTACTGCAGACTGCTTGCTATCTAGTATTTCACCAGGCAACGAGACGTCCGAAGGGGCCTCATGTCACGAGGGGCGTGGACCATGTACGCTGTGCGTATAGGTATGCATGTGTATTGTCGTATGTGACATACCATCTAGGTACCTTACTTATTGTCCGCCATCCCAAGTCGTCGGGATACCCGAGGCGCTGGGAACGGGGATCGCGAAGGGATAGGGAGGATCAGGTTAACACCCCAGAAAGCGAAGGAGAAAAGGACATCATTGAAGGCAACTTGCGTGCCATATCTGCAGACTCGCCTCGAGTACCGTAACCAGTCCCCCTTTCCACCATAACTCATCTACCTTAGGTACCTCCCACCAAAGTATGTAGAGGGACAGGGAGGTGACCATAACAGAGACCTCCCCGACTCAGATGTGAAGAATCAAGGAAGGCGAAAAAAAAAAAATAATGAATAAAAAAATAACATAAAAAAGCCTGCCGGTTCCCTCAAGATCTGCGGGTGCCCGGCCGTCCCCGTCTCTCGCTCCTTGGCCTTGGGTAAGAACCTTCACGTCATTTCCTCCGGTGTCGCCATCGGAGTCGACGAAGAGGATCTCGTCTCCTGTCTCACGATGATGCGGCCGGCGCAGGAACACACAGGAAAGAAAAGGGGGGCGATGAAGGGTGGCGTCGGGAACTAGCAACAGGGTGGGACAAGGAAACGGGCATAGGAGGATTTACAAGACGTCGCCTTGACGAGGAGGTCTGGGTACATGCCTCAAATACGGACACACGCATACATTGGGTATGTATGTAGGTAGCTACGTACGTCTTTACAGCTAAGGACCGGCGGCCGCTCATTGGTAACCGTTCCGCCGGCTCGTAAGCCATCCAATGCGCTGGGACGGCGGTATGAGACGGAGGACGTGATCTTGTACGTCTAGATATACGGGAGTAGTAGTACGTTACAACAGCGAACAGGCCGACAGGAACCACCAGTACACCCCAGTCCGAGACGGCCCCTCCGTCTATTTCCTCGCTGGCGAAGCCGAGAGGAAGTAGTACTCCAGTCCCTCTGCACCGTCGCCGTCGTCACCTCAACCTGAAACGAGCGCCGCCCGACACAGGAAAAGATTCTGCGACACGGCGTACACGCATTGCGAGCACAGCGCAGCACACAAGCACGAAACGGACGCGGCGCGACGACAGATCGCGCGCATGGGCGCTCTCGACGTCGTGCCGTGGCACGAGCGGCCGTGGCGCCTTGGCTGCTGCTGCTGCTGCTGCTGCTGCTGCTTCCCCCTAATCTTCGTCGTCGTCGTCTCCGAGGCTGTGTACCTAAGGTACATACGTGTCGAGCCAGAGAATCGTCCGATCCCTTACTCGAACCTCTGAAAGTCCTGAAAGAGGAAACCACGCCAGCTGTGTAGTGACACGGCTGCTGTTGATTTAGTCCAAGCTTGTCGAAAGAAAAGGGAAGAGCATCCTTTCGAATAAAGTGCCACAGAGATCAGCTAATCACCACCTCGTCCGCTCGCGCGGGTTCTCTCCCAGGTCGTCGGTAGCCGCCAAGAGCTAGCTCTTCATATTTTTTTCATCGTCACACCTCCAGGAACTGCCCTCCCTCCTTCCAACGAGACAAAAGAACCACGCACCCATTTCCAGGGGCTCGTTTCCCTCTCCTAGGATCCCAAATCTGCTTACGGCCGTTGGGCCAAGGCGGGTTCGGAGAGGAAATGACGGGAACTCGCTTGCCTTGGGATCGGGATATTTTTCTCTCCTGGGTATTTTGTTCTATTCGTCGGGTCAAAAAGAAGGGGGCTTGGTTAGCAGGAGAAAAAAAAAATTAATAACAGAAAAGGGATTTAGGCGAGTTTGTCTCGGGTCGACGCCTGACATGACATGACATGACATGAAGGTTTCCACCTTCAACGACGCTAGACAGGTGCCTCGTCATGTCATACCGCGGTCTGCCCTCCCCCGTTGTTGGCAGAGACCGGCTTGAGAGAACGTGGCAGGCGAAGAAGAGTCGATATCCAGATGTGAGTTGGGATTTGGTATTGGCGTATGCCTACAATACACCATGGCACCATAAAAAAAACCAAGACCTTATCAGCCAGACCCAAGTTGGGCAGGTAGACGGTTGGTTAGTTCCCGACTCCATAAGACGACTCCCAGTGTGACTCGAGCCGACGTTGTGCAGCGGCAACCCAAGGCCTGCAGCTCTTTGGTCTGGGTACGGAGCGGGAAGGGCGACGTCAAGATATGTAAGTCTTACCGAGTCGTCAGTCCGTCTCCGCATTTATCTTCCGATGCCCACCCTCCCTTTCCCCTTTGGCGGGAGACATGACATGCGGCCATCCCGTCCAACCCATCTCCGTGGTACCTACGTAACAAGCTCGAACGGGTTCGAGTTTGGGGTGTGCCAGAGACATGGGAAGAAGCGGGTGAAGGGGGTACGCAAAAAAAAAAAAAAAAAAAAAAAAAAAGACGAAGGACTTGGTAGAGCGTTGGGAGACCTCCCCGAAAGTGAACCAGGTGGATGATACGAAACATCTTGTCTCACCGCGGACATATAATCTCTCGCGTCCTGGCCCACAGAACGTCGAGAATGTTTGTGCCAGGCCTCTGTCTGCTCGCTTCCTCCGGCGAAGACACTTGGGCCGTGCCACGTTGCACAGCGATCTGGTGGGCCCTGCTTGGGTGGTCCGATGCGGTTGGAGGGACGACAGGAAACCGTTCCGCTGTCGCCCATCACGTCCGACTTGCCTCTCTCGGTATGGGGTTATCTGATATGCCAACGCTGTGTCCGGTACGATGGTGGCAAAATAGTGGAAAAAGAAGGAGAGAGAAAAAAACCACCCGAATAGCTTGCGCTTATTGAGAATGAGCATTACGCTAATGCTGTGATACTTTTTGAGATGATACATCAATTAGCCAGCCCTAGAAAATGCTTGTTTGCCTCCTTAACCTATGCTGAATCCATTCCAATCAAGGTACCCTACACAACGCCACATCGTGATATACATGCTTGACAAATAAGAAAGGTGCCAGGGAGACCGTGGCTACAGCCGGGACTGCATCGGTGGGAGGCTGGTCTCGTGTGGCCACTGGACGTCGGGCCAGATATGGCGGATGGCTTCCCAAATGTGACTATACTCTCAGTTAGCTAGGGCACTTAGTGAAAGAGCATGAGAATCGGGGTATCATACCTGACGTAGATGATGCTGAGTCCGTCTCTGACTTCTGACGGTACTTCTCTTGCGTCCTTCTCATTCTGCGCCGGTAGGAGGACCGTCTTAACGCCGGCTCGGTACGCCCCTATTAACTTCTCCTTTATGCCCCCAACCCTCTTTACGTGACCAGACAGTTGGAATTCGCCCTTCTCGAGAGTTAGCACTTTGCTCATATTGACGAAGATTCTAAGATCCCGTAGTACTTACAGTCATAGCCATGGTCGGGGGGACAGGTCGTCCTGAGAGGAGAGATATGAGAGCAATTGCCTGAGCCATGCCGCTGGACGGACCGTCCTTTGGAACAGCCCCAGATGGGCAATGAACGTGCAGGCTGCGTTTCCGCATGATGTTTTCCATCGGATCCTGGGTCAACCCCAATTCATAAGCGTGGTTGCGGACCCAACTCCTTGCAACCTTGACACTTTCCTTGAGCACATCTCCCAGATTTCCTGTAAGCTCAACACTTCCGTCGCCGGGCATGTCAAGAACCTCGATGAAGAGAATACCACCGTTACCCCCGGAGCTGTAGGCCACGAGGCCCGTCACAATGCCTGGTTGGCTAGTCTTCTCTGCTATCTCGTCCTCGAACTTCTCGATGCCTAGAATGGACTCGAGATCCTGAACCGTGATGTCTGCTCGATATGTGTCCGGCTGGCTGCGGTCATTGGCTTCTACGTACTCGACTGCCTTCGCACGGCAGACGGAGCCGATTTCTCGTTCTAGGTTACGAACTCCCGACTCACGAGTGTACGACTCGATGATCTTCGACACCACGTCCTCGCTAAACCGTACTTGGTCCTCGGAGAGCCCGTTGACTCTAATCTGTTTAGGTACCAAGTGTTGCAACGCGATATGCCGCTTCTCGAGTGTCGTGTAGCCCGAGAATTCGAGCGTCTCCATGCGATCTAACAAGGGGCCCGGGATGGTGTCGAGGGTGTTCGCGGTGGCGATGAACAGAACCTTGCTAAGATCGATGGGAGTGTTGATGTAGTGGTCGTGGAAAGCGTGGTTCTGCTCAGGGTCCAGTACCTCGAGCATAGCGGCCGAGGGATCACCGTTGTGGTTGGACATGCCTAGCTTGTCTATCTCGTCCAACAGGAAAACAGGGTTGGCCACACCCACCTTCCTCAAGCCTTGTACGATCAGTCCAGGCATGGCCGCAACATACGTTCTCCGGTGACCCCGAATCTCTGCTTCGTCCCGAACACCACCGAGGGATATGCGGTGGAACTTTCGCCCCAGCGCGGTCGCGATGGACCTGGCAATGCTCGTCTTGCCAACACCAGGTGGTCCAACCAAGAGCAGAATAGGGGCCTTCTCAACTCGTCGCTTGTTCTTCAGCATTTGGACTCTGATACCGGCTGCTTTGAGTTTTTCCTCCAATCCAGAGTCGACCTCTGAAAGTTCCTGTTCGGTGTTCTTGTGGGATTCCAAGTCGGCCGTCTCCTGCTCAGCCTGCTTGAGTTGCTGGTTCACCGCCTCGTTCGCCGACTGCATCAACCTGACAATGGTGAGGTATGAGAGAAGCCGCTTCTTGACCTTCTGAATGCCGTAATGATCATCGTCAAGTTGCTTCCTCGCCGTTTCCAAGGTGTTCACTCCAATAGGATCTTCCGTCATGGTAGACCACGGGATTTCAGCCAGGGTCTCGAGATATGTTCTCAGAACTTGGTATTCAGCTTGCGCCGGCATCATCTGCTTGAGCCGTTTAAATTCTCGTTCGGCGACTTTAGAAGCTTCAGCCGGAAGCTTAGCAGCCTCGAGCTTCTTCTGAAGGTCTTGTAAGTCGTCCGGGTCTTGTTGATCCCCAGGTCCGCCACCAAACATATTAAAAGGTGAACCGCCTCCGACACCGAATAGAGCCGGGGGTTTCCTAGAACCAGGCTGAGGAACTGGCATGTTCCGTCTGTTTCTGATATTCTCTACATCCTTTGGATCGATCTGAACGGGTACTGCCGTGCTAGTAACTGTAGTGACTTTGATGTTTCCCTTGAGAGTGTCCACTTGGCGCTCCAGCAGCTCAATGACCTTTTGCATGCGCTCTACCACATCAATGGCTGCAAGAACCTGTAGTTTCTCCTCGTACGAAGGATCGATGACGCTCATCATGAAGTCGGCTAGCGAGCCTCCCTCATTTGGCGTCTTCTTGAGAATGAATTGCTCAAGCCTTCGAGCCAACATCGGGCTTAGACTTGGGTTTCCGCTAGACGACAGGAGAAGGGCAGACACGCGAAGATAATTGGCCAGTTCGCGCGACAGACGCTTCAGATTGCTGAAGACTTCTTGGTAGCCCAGTCTCTGAAGTTCTTGAGGGCCGACCTGGTCCATGTGGGGAACTACCTTGGCCTCGAAGTACGGACGTTCCTGGGTGATCTTCTCTACCGTAACCCGCGAGGCTCCCTGGACGAGGAGGTTGAACTCGGCGCCATTCTGGCCCTGGATGGCACTGATCTTACCCGAAACGCCGTAAGCGAAGAGCTGGTCCTTTTTAATATTGCTGTGGTCGGCATCGAGTAATTCGTCGTACTTTCCAGGATTCTTCTCAAGGAGCAGCTGGCCACGGCGGCTCAGCAGCGGCGAGTTCAGAGGCACGCAGATAACGGGAATCTGATCGACGCGCCTCGAGCCCTTGGAGGCGCGGGTGAAGACATTCGAGAGCAACGCAGGGATATCGGATCGGCTCGCAGGTACAGATATTCGAACGACGGATCCGGGGAAGAGAACGTTATTTTTTCCCAAGGGGATCACGGGCATCACTGCCGATTGCGCCATGTTGACGTGTTTCCCCCTTCAATAATTGCGCGCGATTGGTGGGTTCGGATTCGGCAGCAGTGGTGCGACAGGGACGTCGATAACAGCAGTGATACAACTACAATGAAGAAGGAAAAATACCCGAGTAGAGAGAATAGCAAATGAGCCGCCCGCCTTGAATTCCTTCCAAAGAGATAAATAAAGCAGGTCGAAGTTGAATGGGGGATGGAAAGATCGAATGTTGATGTCACAGTGGAAATCCGGAGTACCTTGGGCACAGGTACCGAGGCTTCTTCTACAGCGTACGAATTAGTGGACGAGGCACCTGTAGGGTAGCCGGCCGTCAGCTAACTCAGGGGGGTAAGTGGGTGGTCTGGGCGTTGCCGTTTCTTCCAGAAGCTGCGGGAGCTGCGGGCCACACGCCACTTTGCCGAGGCTCACGATCGGAACTATGCGATGCGATGCGATGCGCCTAAGCATCTGCCAGTCCACTGCCAGCATAGTATGCTGTCCTTCGTCTATCTTGCACCCCGGATAGGATGGACCACAGCCGAGAAACTCCACTTCACGAGATTCTGCAACGGCGGCAAATCACGTTCGACTTACTCTGATTTATCGTCCTCTTATGTAATTGGTGTAGTCAATGATCATGCACTGCAGATTCTCACAGTACTCTCTACTGGGCAGCTGGGCCGCTAAGACGGCTGGACGAGCACACAGCCACAGCCACACACACCTCGCTAATGGCATAGAGAGCCACTACCCCGCGATTTAGCAGCATTCCCTTTAGGTAGCAGTCAATTAAAAAAGTTCCCAAGTCGCGTCAAACTTGTCCACCAAACGCGTCTTTGACCCGTACTCTCTATTCAACACTCCTACTCCCGCCACTACTCCCACTTACGACACTACACGTACTCGAGTCAAGAAATCTTGCTCAGCTATAGCCATGTCTACTGGTAAGAACATGCCTACCTGGATACTCTACACTCGGACTGGCCAACTGACTAACCGGCCCACAGCATACGGCGGCGGATACTCGCGGACGACGTACGGGGCGACGGGCGGCGACGACGGAGGCGGCTTCTTCGGGGGCTCGCAGGGGGGCAGCCAGTCGGCGCGGCCGGTGAACGACGAGTCGCTGCGGCCGGTGACGGTGAAGCAGATCATCGACGCGGAGCAGGCGTTCGGGAGCGACGGGCCGTTTCGGATCGACGGCGTCGACGTGACGCAGGTGACGTTCGTGGGCATGGTGCGGCAGATCCACCAGCAGACCACCAACGTCACGTACCGCCTCGACGACGGCACCGGCACCATGGAGGTCAAGCTCTGGCTCGACGCCGACGCCGCCGGCTCCCGCAAGACCGAGGCCCAGGCCCAGATCACCGAGGAGCAGTACGTCCGCGTCTGGGGCCGCCTCAAGAGCTTCGGCAACAAGCGCCACGTCGGCGCCCACGTCATCAAGCCCGTCGCCGACTTCAACGAGGTCAACTACCACCTGCTCGAGGCCGCCTACGTCCACCTGTTCTTCACCAAGGGCCCCCTGGGCGGCGGCGGCGACGGGGCCGGCGCAGGCAATGCCGGCGCGGCTGACAACGACGGCATGTTCGTGGGCAATGACGGCGCCGCCCTGCTCAAGGGCGCGTCGCCCAAGGCCAAGATCGTGTACCAGTACCTCAACCAGTCCGAGAACAGCAACGAGGGCGTCAACATGCACATCATAGCCAGGGATACCAACATGTCGGTCCAGGATGTCGGTGCCGCCACTGACGAGCTGCAACAGCTCGGCAGCATCTACACCACCCTGGACGACGAGACGTTTGCTATTCTGGCGTTCTGAGGCGGCTCTCTCTTTCACTTATTATGTAAAGTGCCTACTCAACGCCCTATGCGGCGGCCATGATATGGGGGCTGCAAAAGAGAAGCGACGGGCGTACCATTCGGCAGGCATGGTTGGGCATACATCGGGCACAATAATCAACTTACTAGGCAGAAGGACGGGACCTCACATGGGAACTTCAGATTGCGATGAGACTCGGTCGTGTAGAATAAATGAGTGGCTCTTGAGTGGGCTATCTACCTAGCTAGGGATGGGAACGACTGACTAACGATAACACGAATAAAGAAGAAAAAGATTGAATAAGCACTATAAATCCCTCGTCTTCTCCAAGGAGTGAAGACCATGCCCTTGCCAGTCCAACACAGGGCCAGGCAAAATCGAGACTCGCGGCCGCAGTCTGAAACCGAGCAGCCGAACAAAGTCTCCGAGTTCGCGTGGCGATCCGGGGCCGGGTTCTGCCGGACAGGAATTCATCTCCCAGGGACTGGATGTAAGAACGGAAACCCAGAGTTTACCCCTATAGGGGCACTGGGAAGTAAAAAACAGCAACACCAAAAACAAATACTCAACAACTAAACATCAGATCGTAACCCATTCAACACTCATCAGCTTGCTCGCGTCGTCGACGGACGGCGAGAGAAGCGACGGCTTTCAAGAACCCAACAGCTGTATCAACGACAACGGCAAGACGACAGATCAGACAACTCGCTGTAGAAGTCAGACAAGACGAAAAGAAAAAAAAAAAAGGCAAATGCGCTCTCGTCAGCAATCAGATCAGATCAGCTCAGAAATCCAAGCTGCGCCTTTTCTTCACCTTCTCACGTCGCTCGTCGAAATCACATCATCTTGAAGCCGCCGTTGAGCTTGATGGGGATCGAGTTGGGCAGCTTCTGGGGCTCGCGGACCATGATGGTCAGGCGCACGGGCGACCGGCTGTCGGCGCCCAGGTAGATGTCCTTCTTGGCCTCGAACCCGAACTTGCGGTAGTACGCGTTGTTCTTGAGCGTGCTCGACTCCAGGTACATGGGCCGGCCCTCGGCGTCGGCCTGTTTTAACGGGGGAAAGGTAAGTGGACGGGTCTCGGAATGAAGAAAATTCCCGTCTCTCTCTCTCGCTCGTTCGCGTCAAAGGGGTTTTATACGACAACACGAAAAGGGGGAGAAGTTCCGATTCATCAAGGGAACAAGTCGATTCTCCAGAACTGAGAGTCCGACTCACTCCTTGATGCCATCTCCTCCCCCCCACCCTTTTTCTCCTCGTAACTCGTGCTCTCACACAATCCAATCAACGCAGCAAGTAAACGGCGAAACGTACCTTAGCAGCCATCTGCTCGATGAGCTTCCTGGCGTAGCCCCTGCGCTGGCCGCTGGGCTTGGTGCCCAGGTAGACGAGGTAGTAGCACTCGGCGTCGCGGTCGCCCATGGTCTCGACCTTGGTGCGGTGCAGCACGGGCAGCAGCTCGCTGTAGTAGCGCCGCCGCCCGCCCGCCGACAGCTGGAAGTACAGCCGCCACATGCCGCTGCGCATGATGGTCACGACGTCGTCCATCTCCTTTCCGGGCGGTAGCCTGTGTTCCTCGCGAACGAGATGTTCTCTAGTTAGTCAAGTTGTACTAAACCCCTTTTTTTGAGTTTCGAGCGGCAGGAAGTAAGTAGCTGTATCAACCTCGAAGGAGCTCCGGGAAGACAGGTGGGAAGAAGGGAAAAAAAGAAAAAGAAAAAGAGAGAGAGAACTCAGAGTACAGACCACGTATGATTCTTGTCTTGGAAAGATATACGTAGCCTATAGGCCCCTAGCCTTTATTTCTTTTTTCTTCTCTTTCCCGCCTTAGTCCCCCGGTTGCTCGTCATTCTTGGTCTGGTGAGAGGCTCTGTGTATGTGTGTGTTTAAGACTCACCAGAGCGCCACGCCCTCGTAGTCCGGACCGATGGTGGTGACGATTCCGCGGTAGCAGTGGGCGGCCACGATGTAGTTGAAGATGTCCACGTGCAGCCTCCACTTGGTCTCGTCGTCGAAGCCGGCCATGTCGTCGGCGTCCAGAATGTACTGCGCCAGCTCGTCGGTAGCAAAGGCCTGCGACAGCGACAGCGCCGCCTCCTTGTACTCCGATATCCCGATGGCCCGGACTTGGTCTTCCCATTTCTCCGGAATGAGAGATCGCTTCTTCAACTCAACGAGCGAGACACTGTTGCTTACGGTCTCCATGTTGGGCAGCTCTTCTACTCAGACCTTTTGGCTTGTCGACTACAATTCGCCATTACGATGAACAACGTGTTAGTCACACATGCTTAAAGCTTATGGCAGATGAGAGGCAGGTAAGGTGGACTGCCGGAAGAGTTGAGATGAGGTGAGACTGCTCACTTTAATTATTATTATTTAATATATCTTGTATACTATCTCCGGTATGAACTCTCGATAATTGAGTTCTGGAGATAGGCATAAATCTCGCGGGATGAGCTAGGCAATTGAGGCTCGTGCGTAGGTCAACAGACATCAATATCGGCTTGACGAAGGCGTCGCTCCTAACAAAGGTGATGATGTGTTGCGGTTTTCAGACAACAAGCAGCGTCACGGTGAAAGTGGTACGGGAACGAGAATAACCCTAGGAACCCCAGCAAGTTGAAGTAGATATGTGGTAGTTTCTTATGACTTGAATTGATGTAATGTTCTGAGAAGCAGCAATGACAACGGAGAGAGGGTTATGAGATTAGTAGCGAACAAAGAACAGGGAGAGTCAACTCCTAAGGTAAACAACCCCGTACAAAGGGGGATTGCATATAGAGGGAGAACGGATCAGGGTAGCTATGCGTCTTGTTAACCTCGAGAAGCGACTTGGTGAGAACAGGTGTGGGTTTCTTGAGGTTGGTGAGAGAAGCGGAGGGAAGGGGAACTAGCGCTTCTGGGCGACTGGGGGGAACGACGCCTTAAAGAAGTGGCGAGCGCGGCGTACGCAGCACAGTGTAGAATGGGGAACCGGGTGAGGCGAAGGGCCAAGGGCGTGTTGCGTGGGATGAGATGCAGAAAGCCTGAATAGTCGATGGTAAGCTGAGGGAGCCGCAGAGCGCAGAGGGCGTGCCACGGTGGAGCGACCAACCACCCGCTTGGGGGGGGGAAACCTCGCATGTATGACACTCTGACACCATGACACCTATAACCCCAGACGGCACCCTCCCCCATAAAGCCGTGCGTCTCGTCTCGCCTCGTCTCGCCCGTGCTATCTTCACCTCGTCCCATTCCCGCCCCGTGGATGACATCGCCCGTCGCCTATCCATGGGCCCTCGTGGGCTACGACGTACTACGTAGCAGTGGAAATGAGTCCACCACGCCCGACGTGCCGGATTGGCTGGCCGGGACGAAAAGCGGATAACGGCTTCGGCCGTCTGGGCACTATATGCCGCTCATTGGCGTCTTGGGGGGAGGGCTTCTTGGTCACAGTGCGTCTGACCCAACGACTTGGGAGCGAGCTCAGAAAGCCAGGTCGAGGTAGCTAGCTGCCCCGTGCCGGCCATGCTTCCAGGCTCGTCTGCATACATTGTGCGCCAGTCTCGTGCGCGGGAGCTGGGCGTGAGGGAGGGTTTGCCTGCCGCGTCATTGGCACAACCGGGTAGCGGAGGGGGAGGGGAGGAGAAAGAGGGAACGTCGTGTTGGGATATCCAAGGTGTTATCCAAATACTATCCAAGTTTATCGAGGGTGTGGTAAGGTGGGGTGTCTTGGGGTGTCAGGTTGTTCAGGGCTGTCAGGGTGAAATGTTCAGGGTAGGTCAAGAGAGGACTGTCAGACTGTGTGAAGGCATGTAGGTATGTACGAGGTGTCTGGACGAGCGAGACGAGGTAAGAACATGGCCGGCATCTTTTGCTTTTTTTTTTTCCCAGCCTAATAATACCTCGTCCCAAGACCCAAGCTCGCCTATGCTGATCCTACCTCGTTGTATGTCACCGCGCCCCCCCCCCCCCCCCCCCCCATCTAGCCAACGCCTTCGGATGCTTAGAATGGTCCGCGCGCCAGCCTTCCAGCCCTCCCAGGCTTGGCAGGCGTCCTTCCCCGGAGCTATTGTTGCAGCTTACCTCGAGCGTCAGGTGACGCTCGAGCTCAACGTCGGTCTGGGCTTGCGTGCCACCCGGAGTAACCACTTGGTGTGCTGTATTGTGCCCTCACATTGCACACACATGCGTGCGCCTGACGCGGCCCAAGTTACCTCTTAATGCCGAATCGGTCGTGAGGTCAGACAGCCATGGCCGGCTTGGGATGTTCCATTGCAGCGTGACCCCCAGGCCGGACGTGGGGTTGCGGTCTTTATTCCCAGTGCCGTCAGGGAGGCCGTCCCAAGGTTGGGCCCTAAATCTGACTGTTATCAATCAAGACAATGCCAGGAGTAGCCGTCGAGCGGCCGGCACACGCACGCTCTCCTTGTCACTTTATCTGACCAACCCCCGGACCGGACGGGGCCCCCCTGGCTGCGGTGCGGAGAATTGATTGGATTGATAGCAACGGGGTTTGGCATATGAGACGGGAAAAGCAAACACTGTCGCTCAGAGTGCCGTATACGGGATATCTACTACTGATGCTAGAATATGCAGTCCGCCACTGGAGAGCCAGAGCTAGAGCTGCTAGGGCCAAGAACAAGGTCTCTTTGGGCTAAGACCTGCCTATCCCTTCTCGAATCATCTTAGGGAGAAAGGGAAATGGTGTAAAAAAGACGACACGATTCGCTTCCAACTCGACTCTTATCTTGCCTGTGCTGGTAATCTGCCCAACCCCGCTTCTACATGCGCCTGATCTCCTGCTCATTGGTATATTTCTCGAGGCCCGAGTCGAGACTCTCCCACCACTCGAAGAGCATCGACTGGCATATCAGCTTAAACCACGGCGTGAACTTCAGTTTCGGGTCGTTGAACAGAGTCTTGAGCTCTTCCGCCGTGACGTATTTCGTGTCCCGCACTTCGTTAAGGTTGATGTTCAGATCGACGTTAGCCTTGATGAACAGGATATAGTCGACTATTGTTTGTTTTCCGCATTGGTTAGCATCATGTACCCTTCGTTCTTATATACCTACTTCCTACTTAGGAAGTAGGTATATGTAGCTGCTGGACTGCGCCCTTACTCTCGTGTTCACCCCACTTCCCGTCGCTGGGCGCCTTGTAATGGATTCTCGTCAAGAAGTGAAAGTCCTCGATCGGTACTTGTTCTTTCTTGATGCCGAGCTCGTGGTCAAGCTTGCGCTGGGCGGCGCGCTTCACGCCCTCGACTGCGTCGGGCAAGTTGGAGCCCGTCTCGCCCGGAATGCCAAGGGGATGCGAGCAGCAGGTATTGGTCCACATATCGGGAAAGGTGATCTTCTCGGAAGCGCGCTGCTGCAGGAGCAGTCGGTTCTTGTCGTCAAAGAGGAAGCAGGAGAAGGCCCGGTGCAGCAGTCCCTTGTCGATGTTGGTCATTAGGTGACCTACAGAGGTAAGACATGGCTCTACTATTCGTTCAAATTCTACGACATACATAGCTTCTTGCTGGCCGTTCCGATTGGCTTGTCGTCGTTGTCGAGGACGATGCACACCTCGTCCATCAGTCGAATCTGCTCGGCATCGTGCCCCTCGAGCTCCGCCGAGCTCGTGTCGATGTCGGGAAACAGCCGCAGGATCGTCTCCGCCGTCGGGGCGTTCTGCGTGGCCGTCGATGTGGTAGACATTGTGGCTTGTAGTTGTACCGTCGTGCGCGCGTCGCAGCTATCTCGCCTAGCTCCGACTTCGTTTCCAGGAGAGGAGGGAAGGGGTTAAAATGGTGAATTTCTCAACTCAACAAATTGCTAGAGTGCCAATGCTACATGTAGGTACCACTTTCAGTATCGATAGCGACCCTGTAGAGCTAACCTTAAGAAATAGGGGTCTAGGGCGTCCAGGGCGTCCAGGGCGTCTTAGTGCTCTCGAGCGGTCTAAAAGGGGCGGCAAGGGGCGAGAAGGGGACCCCTTAGCGGGCTGCTTTAGGGTGGTAGTGTGCCGTAGTGTGTGTGTCGCAGTGCGCCTGCTGTGCCCAGAGTCCTGGGTGGGCTTAGATGCGGTCCTCGGGTTTCCAGGGTCTTCTACATTATGTACCCGTATGCACATAACAAGAAGCGGGCAGTCATAAATGCTGGGGTAAGTGGGCGTCCAATAACCTATCGATAAGCATCAGCCTCACCGGTGCAATGCATATCGCCAATGTACCGCCAATGGCAGGCCAGGTCGCCTCTGATTGGCTTCGACGAGACATGGCTGTGGTGGCGCGTGTCGTCCTCTTCCAATGACAGCACCCTTTCATACTCCGCTGTCTGGCAGCTTTCCGCTCGGATACTGTACGTGATTGCTACGATTGCTACAGATTGCGAGGATCGGCTGAGGCGTTTGCAGATTGGTTACATCCATCGTCAACAGATCCTACCTCAACTGGACTACCTGCTGTCTCGTCTGCTGCCTGCCTTCGCCGGCACGAGCCAGCTTCCTAGATAAGACGGGTTGCTATTGTTCCCCGAACATGTCGACAAATCCCGCAAATGGCGGTCTACAGCACACTCACGGCCAAGTGTTTACTGTCGTCATCCCCTAGCCGCCTCCTGAAACGTACAGTAATACATCAGCTGGCGTCAGGCACAAGATGTTCGCTATGTGGTCGAAGGATCTTGGGCCTCTCAGCCAGCTGCATTCCGATTCTCGGCATCCCGAGCTGACTGCTCCCAGTCTGAGACGGACATGTACCAGTACTCGACTGCTGCCACTCTGCCGTAGAGCATTAGTAAACCTTTGGACTGGGAAGCCACTGCGAAAGGCGGTCTGCCGTCGGCACTTACAGCGCTAGTCCTATCACGTTCCCCAGCCACAACCCGGTGAGCTTCCAGTCGAGCGCGAAGGCCGCCGCGAACGAGATTGGCAGGGCGATTATGTAGTATACGGCCAGGTTTGCGTATCCGCCAAACGACTGCTTTCCGATGCCACGAAGCAGCCCGTGGGCTCCGGCGGCCAAGCCATCAAACAGTTCCATAACTGCGATAAGCGGCATGACTCTCGCCACTATAGCAATCACTTCGTCGTCCTGCGTGAATAGAAAAGGCAGTTTGTAGCGGAGACTTGCGAGCACCGTGAGGTTGAACAATCCAATGATGCCCGAAGCTGCAAAGGCCTGGCACCGTACCCTTAGCTGAAGAAACCACGTTACGCGATGGCTATGGGAAACTTACAACTTTGGCTGACGTCTTCGCAGCCTTTACTAGTCCCGCCCCTATCAGGTTGCCAACCCGGGTAGACGCTGCGATGGAGACCGGGAACGGGATCATGAAGGCTGTGGACGATGTAGTGACTAGAATGCTCTGCGCTGCTAGATAAGACGTCCCGAAATAGCTGGTCGCTAGTGTAAGGATCTCGAAGGCAAACCACTCGGCTATCATCATCACCATGCCGGGTAACGCGAGCCTGATCATGGGACCTGCGGCGTTGGTCAGTAGCGAATCTATCGGAAAAGCCGGTCAACACTTACCCCAATTCGTTAGAGCACGACGGGTGAAACCCCCCCAGCATTGCGACCCGTCCACGCACAATACGTACGCCAGCAGGAGTAGTGGCATTAGCGTCTGAGTTATGGCAACCGAGATAGGGGCGCCGACGAAACCCCACCCCCAGTGCCAAACCAGAAGCCAGTTGACAAAGATGTTGAAGGGCGCAGCAATTAGTAAGACATAGGTTGTCGCGATGAAGAGCCCCTGCGACTGGACGAACCGTTTGCTCCCCTCGAATGCGGCAAATCCGGGGATGCCTGCGATGACCACGCGGAGGTAGAGGCCTGCCAGCTCGGCGGACCGCAGATCGGGAACGATGTGAAGTAGTATGTCCTTGGCGAAGAGGAACAGGACGGCAATCGGGATCGTGAGGCTCCAGAGGAAATATGTCATCCGTTGGAGCTGCAGGCCCACGAGATGTTTGTGGCCTGATCCGTACGCCTGAGCACACATTGTATCTAGACTAGTGGCCAGGCCTTGCTGCAGTCAAGGGTCAGCAACTCCGTCTCAGGAGAGACAAAACTCGAGACTACGTACCATCGGGGCGTAGCAGAGAATATTCGCCGACATGGTAGCCACTGCGCCCTCAAGTTAGCCTAGGTCACCTACACATATGCACGTGTGCCCGAGGAGCCAGGTAGGCACGGAACATGCAAGACGTATGCGAGAGATTGCTAACTCACGGCTCACGGCGCCAAGCTCCACCGCGCCGATGCGACCCACGGCGAAGATGCTGGCGATGTTGATGCTGTACTGCAGCAGGAACGTTAAGATCAGCGAGCGCGAGTAGGTGGCAATGGTCTTGGCTTCCCTCTGCCACGTCGTCTCGATCATGCCTGAGGCCACGGCCGCCTGCCACTGCTCGTCGAGGCGGTCGCGCGGCAGCGTTGCCGGGCCCGCGCCATCGGGCAGCAGCGGCGAGGATTCGGAGGGCTGGCGATTGGCGGTTCGGAACGCCTCTTCGTCATCGCGGGGACGCGCTCTGCGCACCACCTTGGTGCTGAACAGCGTCCTGTACAGCGTGGCAAGCAGACCGCGCCGCTCACCCTCCTCCTCTGGGGACCCGTGCTTGGGCGGCAGCAGATGGTTGTCCCGTAGTAGGCTGCGCTCGGCGTCACGGGACTGCTTCCGCTCGGCTGGCGTCAGCCGCGGCTCGCTGACGGGGTCGGCGACGACGCTGGGCCGCCTGTATCCGAAGGCGACGCCGGTCGGCTGATGGTACAGCACCGGCCCGCCCTCGGCGGCGGCATCGGATCTGGCGTCGTCATCATTGTCGTCGCCGTGCGAAGAGTCCCGCTCTAGCTCGTCCTCGGAACACTCGGCGATGTCGCTGGCTACTATCTCCTGGGCTATGGGAGGGGCGGACCGGAAGGACGACGCAAAGGACGAGACCACACCTGACGCCCCTCTTCTTGGCGGGATGGGCTTCGAATTAGACCCCATCTTTGCCGTCTGAACAGGACACAAGGTTCGACAAGTTATCCTACGAGGCGTGACTCTGTTTCCAAGAAATAAAGGAAAAAATACCACCCCCCCTCAGGTGCGGCGAAAGATCGTCCAATAGAGCGAAGCCGGCCGTGGCAATCCGGACATGAAATCGAACCTTATATGAATAGGATGGGCCGAATTCCGCTCTCGTCCCTGGCCTCATACGATATCTGATCTACAGACTGCGTTATCGAGCCGTTACACCACCTTAGGTACAGTACGTTTAACCAATGCTCATCTGTAGTACTCTGAACTCGAACGTTGGCAAGGCTTTCCGGGTCCGAATTTTACGAGCGTAGGTGTAGCAAAACTGCACATGTACCCGGGGTGCGTCGCGTATAAGTTTATTCTTTTCTCTCACCAACCCCCCGCTCGTTCCAAGCCGGCTACCGGAGCTCGCCATATCGTGCATACTGTCGTCTATCTCATCTAGGATTAGCTTTGTGGCGAGGGTGGCACGATCAAGCAAGGAGTCGAGGCTATGGGAGAAAAGCAAAGACAGATAGATAGATAGGGAGATAGATAGACGGATACTGTGTGGTGTCAGATATCAGATCTCGTGCCCAGGCTAGACTAACAAATTGGCGTCTGGAAACCGTGCGGGTGTCGGGGTCGGGTTACGACTTACAAGAAGCACCCCAAATAAGCAATGTGCATTGGAAAGCGCATGGGAAACTCGGTGAAAGCGACATCCCCACATTCCTCTAGCCGCTTGCTACTACGGTACATCCCGGCTTTCCTGTTTTGAGCCTCCGATCTTATTCTACGTAACCGAGATAGGACCTCGATACTTAAGACAACATCCAAGACACACGTGGTATCTATTGGTAATAGGTGTCAATAGTGACGCCAAGGACATGACGAACTGCTCATAGCACGCTAAGATTGAGTACACCGGTTTCGATTCCTCACAGGTACCAATTACGACTATGCCGATCTCTCCGAGCGACCCGGAGGACGACGCGTTCTCGAGTTCGCCCGCGGGCGGCGGCGACGGCTGCTTCTCCCCCTTCACGGGGCTGACCCGGCCGGTCGAGGTAGCAGACGCCGGCTCCGGCAACCTGTTCTGGGCATTGCCGATCCTGGGGCCGCTGCTCGTCATGAACGAGAGCAGCGACACGCGCGACCACTGCGCCAACGAGAGAAGTGAGCTTTTTCTTGTCCACTCTTTGCTAAGTCCTAGAAGGCGACTGCTTCTTCACCGCTGGCGGTAAGACCACCACTAACCAACGCGCCGCGAAACCAACAGCCTTCCTCTCCTACCTGCGGCTCTCCATCTACATGGCCATCGTCGCCGTCGCCATCGTCGCGTCCTTCCACCTCAAGTCGCAGCCGTCGCCGCTGGAGCTGCGCATGGCCCAGCCCCTCGGCATCATCTTCTGGCTGCTGTCGCTGACCTGCCTGGTCCTCGGGTTCTGCAACTACATCAGTCTGTCTCACCTTACCCCGATCTCCCAAGACGCGTGTGTGTTTTCCTAACCGAGCGCGCAGAGACGTTGAACCAGTATAGCAGGAAGGTGGCTATGGTCCAGTCGGGCTTGAAGACGCACGCGGTAGGTTGCAACACTCCGTACGCCTTGTTCATTCACAAGAGTCACCGTTTCTAACAAGACGCCAAGATCATGTCGCTCATCGCGTTGGCCATCATCGGGACTTGTATAATTCTGCTGGTCATCGCAAAAGTGGACACCAACAGTGACTAACCGCAATGTTTTCCATTGCATGCATCGGAAAGATTGTATATACATGGATATGCTTGGACAGGCCTGCTGCGAGGTATAATGGCCTTAATGCTCGGTGCGCCGACTAATAAACCAGTTCCCATTCGTCTCCGTAACTCCAAACATAGCCCTGATCGAATCACTCGAGAGACATACCAAAGGTCTCGCTAACCTACTTCTGGGTACCTAGGTACCTAAGCAATATATACTGTACCCCTTACTCGTCATAGTAAATTCAGTCGGCGCCGCAAAACAGATCTTGTGCTGACGTGGTTTCTCTTGCTTTCTGTTCGTTGGATGCGTCGTCGCATTTCCCGATCTTTCCCTTGAATTCCGTCGCGTACTGCGCAGCTGACGAGCTAAGCGCTGCGACGTTGATCACTTCGCCGGTCCAACTCACTATGGGAAGGTCGGTAAACGCGCGTAGGTATCCGTCGTTAGGAAGACTATCCAGGAGGGATACCGGGGCAAGGGGTATCTCGACACCATCTCGGATCTTCTGCCTGACATTTTCGATTTCCTCCTCGCTCGCGTCATCGGATAATAGGGGCTTCGAGTGTTCCTGGTCGGCATATTCCTCTGGTACCTGATGCAGCTCACTGTGGACCGTCGCCAGATTCGTTGCTATATCCTGGCCGGGATATAGTGTCCAATAGCCGCGGATTCGGGCCAACCTCAACGCATGTTCCAGCCAGGAGGGATGCTGCGTGCTTACGAGCTTTTCGTTCAAGAGCTCTGGAACCGGGTCTAACTTCTGCTTGGCTTCCAATGATCGCGAGACAAAGTCGTGCAGTTCCATCCACTTTTCACCCATGAAAAGCATTGCATTGCTAGTAGGGGCTTGCCAGAGGAACGGGGCCGACTCGGCCTCGTCTTCGGCTCGATCAGAATCACTTTTCGTTCGTAAAGGTGGTAAAGTTGGCAAGAACAAGGCATCCTTCCCGTTTAGTAGTTGGTGTGGTTGCTCCAGGCTGATGCCAAATAGTCGACGGTCCCAGTGTTGATACATGGCAGTGGATGAATATCTGTATTCTAACAGGGAATACCTCAAATCTGCAGCAAATGTTAATATTGAGCACCCCGCTTAACGAAGCTACCTAGTAGGACTTACAATGGAAGAAATCAGGCGATAATTCAGCCTGAGGAGAAAGCACTAATATGTGAGAGCTTGTTGGCTGAGCTGGCCAAAAGGACTCGAGGAGACGAGCAGAGCTTTCCTCCTCGTTCATACGCTGGCGAGGAATACGATGTCGAAGCGAAAGAAATCGAGCATTAGTCGGGTTAGGTACGTGAGCTGGTGGCCAGGTAAACGTCTCGAGGAAGCGCTTAGTTGGCGAATCTATATCATGAGGAAGCTCAATGGTGAGGTGAGGGACAGAGCTCGATGTATAGTCTGCAGCATTGAGGGATCGAAGTAGTCTGATCAAGCTTCCTGAAGCCCCTGGTACTGCTTGGATAAGGATATCGATGTGATTTTGATTCCACACTATGAGCATTAGCTGACAGCACTTGGGGTGGTATGGAGACGGTTAATCTTACTGCGTAAAGCCTGGCTGTCTAGCTTTGTTAGCCACATAAGTTTCTTTGCGGCTCTTCGTGGAAGCTCGATTAACGTGCTCTTCTTCGCTCTGGAATGTTGCTGCACGCCTCGTATGAGGAACGAATCCTCATCGTTGGAACCGTCTACCAGGATGGCTTGCGGGTGCATGTAGATGAAGGTGTGATCTAAAGAACATGTGAGCATAAAATAGCACATGCTGGGACAAGATAATAGCAACACATACGCATTGCTCGGAAGACAGCAGTTTCCATCCGATCATCTGTCGACGACTGACCATAATCGGGACGCGCATCTTTACAAGTAAGTTAGCAGCTATACATAAATCATTCTACCCCTTGGCAGAACCATACCATGGAATATGATTTGACAAGAATCGTCGATCCCGTTCAGCTTGCGCAGCTCTTGTATGTCTATGTCACTGCGACCCATCAATGTGAAGTGGACGTAGTTCTTGAGCTCGGTTCCCATCTGGCAGGCTATAGGCAATAACGTCGCCGCGCTCTTGAGACTTGAGGCCGCAAAGAGAACATTTCTATTGATCATCGTGCCTCCTCTCGTCGCACTAATGGCATGCAGCGACTTGGCCAGCTCGAGGAACCTGACGGGTCCATTGTAGATGCGCTCAGGCGGAGCTGCTGGGCGCGGCATTAATCGAGATAGAGCCGAGGGATTTCGATTTTGTCCGTCGTTAGTCGTAGGGAGCTCGGGAAGCTTGGTATCTGGATATATGGGACGGCGCATTCGCGGATCGGGACCGAGCACGGGTATGTTCTTGAAGAAGATGTAGACGACTACGGCGACAAGAAGCACGACACCTATACGTCTGAGCGACCGTCGCGGAGGGACTCGGGCAGGATGCCAGTTAGGCTGTCGCAAGCCGCCGCCATTCTTAGACAGCTTGTGGTCGTCATCCTTCTTGCCCAGCTCCTCGTCGCTCATAAAGAAACCTCGCATCTTCCCCCCTTCATGTGGACATGTCAGAACTCGGGCGTGGGCTTCGTGTTAGCGGCAAAGCGGCTAGCAAGCCTTGGATATAGGTATTACGATGCGATCCTGGGAATGACTCTGCGCATCGGAAAGCTGCATTTCAAATTCGCGACTTGGAGGAGGATGGAGGTGCGAGTGATATCGAAGCCCAGCTTGATACGATTAGAGAAGCAGAGAGAAGCTGACAAGTTGATGGTTGACAATAATTCGGAGCTAGGCTGCTGGGTAGAGCGATGATCCCTGAAACGCTTGCTCTCCCACTATTTTAGCAACCTTGGCGCTGTAGCAGTGGAGATGCAGTATGCGAAGCCAGCAAGCCAGGCGATCTCGCATTTATACGTCCGTGTATATCGGTTATTCGGACGAAGACGTGTTAAGATACAGGGGTTAATAAGAGGTAGCTACGTAATATACTGCTTAATGCAATAGCTAGACAGATATGGGCGATGGGGTTGAGAGCTGCGAGGTTACGAGAGGCATCTGCATGTACATAGTACATGGCCTAAGGTACCCTGCCGAACCCTACTACCACGTACCCCACCAACAGTCGCGCGCCTGTACCTCTGCTAAGCTGCCTGATCGCCAGGTTGAATGGTGGGGGACGTTAAGCCTTACAGACCCTTTGGAAAAATTTCCAACTCCCACTATAAGAAAAAAAAAAATCACCAGCACTGCACATATACTCTGTGTACTCAACCGGTATTAACATAGGTATTTACTCTCATTTTCGAAATCCCTAGGTCGTATTCCTGGCCAGAACATTTCACGACAGAGAAACCAACGTACAGCAACTCTTCATCATGGCTAAGAGCCGCCGCAACAGAGCCAAAGCCGGCCAGCGCTCCGATCCCATCGCCAAACCGGCGAAGCCGCCCTCCGACCCGGAGCTGGCAGCTATCAGGGAGAAGAGCATCCTGCCCGTTTTGAAAGACCTTCAGAGCTCCGAGCCCAAATCTAGATCTGCCGCTGCCGGAGCCATCGCCAACATCATCCAGGACACCAAGTGCCGAAAGCTGCTTCTGCGGGAGAAGATTGTCAACATCCTTCTTACTGAGACCTTAACTGACGCGAGCCTGGAAAGCAGAGCTGCCGGATGGGAGATCCTCCGTGTGCTCACGGCCGAGGAGGAGGCCGACTTTTGCATCCACTTGTATCGAGTGGATGTCTTGACTGCTATTCAGCACGCCTGTGCCAGAGTAAGATTTGACAGTTAGGTTCCAAGTGCTGCATAGACTCATTATCCGCTAACCACCATATAGCTCACGGTAACTCTCACGTCGTCCAGTCCGGCTTTCAGCAAGGCCACCAAGGCCGAGCAAAGCTTCGTCTGGAGCATCGCTGAAGCTCTTACCGAGATCCTCTCAGCTCTGGCGCTAGCTCAGGACGAGGCCCTGGACGCGGCTGTGCGCAACGAGCAGATAGTTCGCTTTCTCTTCACCCTCGTCACCCTCGACTCTACAACTGTGCCGGTCCTGAGCAGCACGTTATCTTGCATGATAACGCTCTCTGAAGACAATCAGAAATTTGTTGAAGCAATTCTCGCCTATGATTCCTCCAGGTGCTACAACCAACTTCTCAAGTTCAAGAACGGCGATGGCTTCAAGGCGGTCCTGGCCTGCGGTGTACTGCATAATATCTTCTCCGTGGTCCCTTGGAGTGATCGGAGCCCTGGAAAGGACGGCGCTTGCGATGCTATCCTCGTCCCTCCCCTGTCCCATACCCTTGAGCGCACCCAGCTGGGTAGAAGCATGACGAACGGACATGGGTCAACCAGCCCCGAGGAGATTTTGCAGCTTGCCCTGGAGGTTCTAGCATCCATCGGTACGGCACTACAAGAAACTCTTGAGCAAGGTGGCCGTCCACATAAGGAAGAGCCGTTCAAGGGCTTCGGTGATGATGACGATGCCATGGACGCCGACGATGATGACAACGATGAGAAGCTATCGGACGACGACGACGAGATGGACCAGGATGAAATGGAGGCAGATATGGACATGGTAACTGGAGCAGAAGATGACGTTCAAATCGAGGGCATAGACAACTTGCCCACCCTCAAAGAGCTCATCCAGAAAGCCATCCCGCAGCTCATCAGGTTATCTCGTGATGCAGGTAGTGACGCAGCCTCGGACCTGATACGCAGCCATGCGATCACTGCCTTGAACAACATTGCTTGGACGGTCAGCTGTCTCGACTTCACCGACAAGTCGAACTTGGCTATACTGCAAGCATGGACTCCAGTGGCGCAGAGGATCTGGAAAGAAACGATAGTGCCCGTTCTGGCCAGTGACACGTCTGACGTAGGTCTCGCTACTATCGTGACCAGTCTCTCGTGGGCCGTCGCAAGGACTCTCCATGGACAGCCCTTCATCGGAGGAGATGAGCACAAGAAATTCATGTCTCTTCACCACGCGTCCCAGAGCCTCAAATCCGAACAGGACGATCCTTTCCAAAGTCTTGGGGTGAAGTGTGTAGGAGTGCTAGGCCAGCTCGCACTTGCGGCACCCTTGGAACTGAACCAAGAGATAGGCGTGTTCCTCATTACCGTCGTGAAGTCGCTGCCCGAGACACCGGCGGCGGACGTTGTCGAAGCCTTAAACCAAATATTCGACATCTACGGCGATGAGAGCAAGGAATGGGACAAGGAAGTTTTCTGGAAGCATAACTTCCTGCAGCATCTCATCGAGGTTGCGCCTCGCGTCAAGGCTATGGTGAAGACTATCGACAAGAGGAAGTCTGCCGAGCTGCGCGAGCGTGCTGAAGAGGCCAATATCAATATTGAGCGATTCATCAAGTATAAACAGGAACACAAGCCTTGAGACGGGCCGGCCTGTGGGAGGGATAGGATGAACTACAACCAAAAACGAGGCGTGCAAGTCTACAGTGCCAGGAATGATGCAACCAAGACAGAGTTCTTGGCAGGGTTTAAGAGCGGAAAAGATATGCTGTTGGATGTAGCCTTCAACTTTCGAGAGCTCGCTGCGAGGCTCGAAAGGATCATAAGACGAGCTCGCTCTTCGTTGCTTTTATTTCACGAAGTTCGCTGTGTACAGTCATCACGACTCGTGGAAGTGTGTAAAGTCATGTATATGCAGACTCACCTTGATAATCTGTCCGGACTCTGGTGGAAGGGGATAACCCCAAGGAAAATTGGGCACAGTCGGGATCTTGAGATCACTAAGGGTGTTAGGTTCATAGAATGTTATGGCCTATCATTATGAACTCACGTCGTAACTCATGATGACACGTTCCGTCGCTCCGTCTCCCATCGATTCTGTTTCTTGGACGTGGTGGCAGCAAAGTTCCTCATCCCACCCTTCTTCTCTCTTTCTTTCCCTCCCCTTCCATGTCTTCAAGACGCAAAGCACGACGCGGGGCTGCCATGCTCTGCTCTCAGCCGATGGGCTTGAGCTTCTTCTTCTTCTTCTTGTCGTCGCCGGACTTGCCCTTCTGGAACTGGCGCCAGCTGTCGATGCGCTGGTCGCGGGTGCTCTCCCAGTCCTGCTCGTGCTGGCGCTTGCGCTTGCGCTCGTCCAGCTCCTGCTCGGCGCGGCGGGTCTCGCGGCCCTCCTCCTGCATCTGGGCGCGGAGCTGGCGGTGGCGGCGCTGCTCGTTGTCGACGAGGACGTCGCGGGCGCGGTCGCGCCAGCGGCGCGCGAAGTCGTCCGTCTTGAGCTCGGGGCTGTCGACCGTCCACCCGCGCTCGCGGATCAGCAGCATGCGCGCGTCCGCGATCGCCTCGTCCAGCCGCTCCCGGTGCTTCTCGTCCATCAGCTCCGTCTGCGCCTTCTTCAGCCGGTCGAAAGCCTCCGGCGCCCGCGGGTTCTGCGTCTTGTCCGGGTGGATCAGCAGCGACTTCTTCCGGTACGTCACCTTGATGTCCGACTCGGGCACGCCCGGGTTCAGGTCTAGGACGGCGTAGCTGCGGATCGGGTCACCGGTCAGCATAATTCGGAGTTTGTTTTAGATACGCGCAGGTATAAGAGCTCGATACTTACGCATTTAATCGAAAGGCTTTCAGGATACGGTCGATCTCGGCATCCTAGATCAGATCTGCATTAGCGGTCATGCCTCAACGACGGGAAAGAAGGTAGCTTCGCTTGCCTTGTCGAATTCCTTGGATTCCTTCTCGAGAGCGTCGAGAGCGTCGATATCATCTTGGGGACTCGGTTCCTTGGTTTCTTCGGACGCCATCTTATACGAAGGATGAATGCTGTAGGATATTTGCTGTATGTTCACTGCTTGAATCGAGTAGGAAGCAAGCTATGCACCTTGAACTACCTGTAGCTGAATGATAAGAAACCTCCCTGGATTAAGCAATTGCTCTAGACTTGCAATAATGCGTAGGTAGATGTACCCAAGTACCTCTCGCAGTGGCGGGGGCGGGACCTCTGTGCATAAGTGGGGTATACCGCATTGTACCTTATCTAGCATTAGACTGAAGACGATAAGGCTGGCAAGGGTAGAAAAAATAAAAAAGAAAGCAAGAAACCGTCTTGAAGAATTAATTCCTCGTGGAATAGCGTTGAACAGCTTCAAAGGTCCCGAACATGCCGGCGCGAGCAGCGTCACCAGATGCGTCCGAGAACGAGCTTGACATATTAGGTTCTTTACTCGCGGAGCCGACTGAAAGGCCAGGGACAAAAAGCAAAACGAAGAGCGCGAACGACGACGTGGGATTTGACTTTCTCGATGGCGATGATGGCGAGGACGATGGGGACGAGGCTTTCATTGCCCTCAAGCAGGCCGCTTCCTTCCGGAAGACGGGAAATCTCAAGGGAAAATCCGTGAAGAAGGGAGGTGGCTTTCAAGCTATGGGTTCGTATGCCCCATGCTACAGACTGTTCCATTTCCATACATCTAATCTCGAGACGCGCAGGCCTCAATGCGAACCTACTGAGAGCGGTTACGAGAAAAGGCTTCTCAGTCCCCACTCCGATCCAGCGCAAAGCTATACCGTTGATTACGCAGAGGAAGGATGTTGTTGGCATGGCGAGAACAGGTTCCGGAAAGACTGCTGCATTCGTAATACCCATGATCGAGCGTCTGAGAGCTCATAGCGCCACCATTGGCGCAAGGGCGCTGATCCTTTCGCCATCCCGAGAACTCGCTATTCAGACACTGAAGGTCGTCAAGGAATTCAGTCGGGGGACGGATTTGAAGTGCGTGCTCCTCGTTGGTGGTGATAGCTTGGAGGAGCAATTCAGCTCCATGACGTCGAATCCCGACATCGTGATCGCTACCCCTGGACGATTCCTGCATCTCAAGGTGGAAATGTCTCTCGACTTATCCTCGATCCAGTACGTCGTCTTTGACGAGGCGGATAGACTTTTCGAAATGGGTTTCGCGGCACAGTTGACCGAAATCCTTCACGCTTTGCCCGCCTCGAGGCAGACTTTACTCTTCTCAGCTACCCTTCCGGCTTCTCTAGTCGAATTTGCTCGTGCTGGCCTACAAGACCCAAGTCTCGTCCGCTTGGATGCCGAGACCAAGATATCTCCGGACCTCCAATCGGCATTCTTTAGTGTCAAGGGTGCTGAAAAGGAAGCCGCTCTTTTACATATCCTGCACGACGTTATCAAAATGCCCACGGGCTTACCGGAAGGTGTTAAACTCGACTCAGATAAGTCCTCAAAGAAGCGGAAGCGTGGGTCGGACGCTCCCAGGGGAAAGGAAAAGCCGACAGAGCATTCGACGATCGTATTTGCTGCTACCAAGCATCACGTCGAGTACCTACAATCTCTACTTAACGAGTCGGGTTTTGCGGTCTCGTATGTGTACGGATCTCTCGACCAGACGGCCCGAAAAGATCAGGTCGAGAACTTCAGACGTGGACGGTCAAACATACTAGTCGTGACAGACGTGGCCGCCAGAGGTATTGATATTCCCATTCTCGCTAACGTTATCAACTACGATTTCCCCCCGCAACCCAAGGTCTTTGTTCACCGAGTCGGCCGAACAGCTCGAGCGGGACAGAGAGGTTGGAGTTACAGTCTCGTCAGAGACACGGACGCGCCTTACCTGCTGGACTTGCAACTGTTCTTGGGCAAGAAGCTCGTGCTCGGGAAAGAAGGCAAGGACAGCACCAACTTCGCAGAAGACATAATAGCGGGAGCCCCCATCCGGACCAAGGTTGAGACAAATCTAGAGTGGCTCAACAAGGTACTAAGCGAGAGCGAGGACATCAGCGCCCTTCGCAGAGTGGCAGGAAAGGCCGAAAAACTATACCTCAAGACGCGCAATTCAGCTTCTACCCAGAGCGCTCGACGAGCGAGGGAAATCGTTGCCTCCAAAGGTTGGACGCAGCTCCATGCCGTATTCGGAGACGAACTAGGAGCCGCCGAGGATGCCCGCGCCGAGATGCTGGCCAAGATCAGCGGTTTCAAGCCTCAGGAGACCATTTTCGAGATCGGTGTTTCGAACAAGGCCGGCCGCAACGAAGCTGCCGAGGTCATGAAGACGCTGCGCGAGCGCTTCGGTCCCAGGAGATCGGCAAAGGAAGACCAAGACACGGCAGAATCAGACGACGCGGCGGAAGCGGAACTCGATGACGCAGACGGATTTGACGAAGAAGAAGACGATGAGATTATGGCGGCAGACGACCAGGAAGACGACGCGGCGTCGTCTATCAACGACGAAGACGATTCCGACATGGAAGTCACAATATTCAATCATGCCGCGCCAGCCGGCAGCAAGTCCAAAGACCACCCCGCCTCCTACCAGGACTCGGACGTCTTCATGTCGTACACGCCGCGCACCGTCAACGCGGCCGAGGAGCGCGGGTACGGCGTGCACACGGGCAGCGGGACCTTCGTCGAAGCCGCGCGCGACGCCACCATGGACCTGACCAACGACGAAGGGGCCAAGAACTTCGGGCTGCCGACGCGCGCGCGCCTGCGCTGGGACAAGAAGGCGGCCAAGTACGTGTCGCGCGACAACGACGAGGACGGCTCGCGCGCGGCCGGCGCCGGCGGCGGCGGCGGCAAGCGCATGATCCGCGGCGAGAGCGGCGTCAAGATCGCGGCCTCCTTCCAGAGCGGCCGCTTCGACAAGTGGCGCCGCGCGCAGCGCCTCGGCCGGCTGCCGCGCGTCGGGGACGCCGAGAAGCGCGGTCCCGGGTCTTTTAACCATAACAATAACAACAACGGCGGTGAGCCCGGAGGAGAGAGAAACAACAACATCCGGTACAGGCACAAGCAGGAGAAGGCGCCCAAGGAGGCCGACAAGTACCGCGACGACTTCGAGGCCCGCAAGCGGCGCGTCGCCGACGCCCGCGAGCACCGCGTCGGCCGCTTCAGCGACGGCGCCGGCGCCAGCCGCCGCGAGATCCGCTCCGCCGACGACGTCCGCAGGAACCGCGTCCTCAAGGAGCGCCGCAGGGCCAAGAACGCTAGGCCCTCCAAGAAGAAGTGATCCGATGAGGCGGGATAAGATGGGATGGGTTAGGCTACTGAGGTACTTGGCCGTAGCTAGGTTAGGTAGAAATGAGGTGTGTTTACATCACATGGAAAAAAAAAAATAAGAGCACAGATTACCTCACAGCAAGAAATCACTAGTATCTCGAGTGTTTGTACTGCAGAGCAAGTTTTTACTTTCTTGTCCCTGCTATCTATTGCAAGATCTCAAGAGTTAAAAGCGTCCACTGGTCTAATAATTCGCGCGGACGTCTTTGCGGTGACATTATACGTGTTGTTTTAATAGTACAATTCTTTCCTGCCACCAGCTATGAACTCCCGACGTGGCCAGCATAGGCCACGACATCCTGCGTCTTGGGACTCGGAAATAACTCGCGTCGAATTCTACCTTTTAGTAGCCAACAGCTGTTCACTTTCCGTCCTCCCAGTCCGGATTCTAGAAACATTGTTAGTTGGTTCTTCCTTTTTCAAAAGTAAGTTACAAGTGTAAAAGTCTTACCTTGCGGAGGATGACGAGCCCTTCCATCGTACTGCTCAGACTGAGGTACTCCTCGTCTTCGAGCTCTGCTCTCTCGCCGTAACCCAGCAGCACGGGCGTGCTCTGCGTCTGCCAGCCCGTGATCGTCTTGGGACGGCCGGCCTGGCCGACCACGTCCACAGCCTGACCGACGCGGACGTTGACCGTCAGGGGCTTGAGGTCCTCGCCGAGGGTGATGAGGAAGCGCGGGTGCATGGCCGAGGCGAGGAAGTATAGGAGGTAGTGGCAATCGTTTGTGATGAAGGACCTCGCATCCATCATGGCGACGAGGACGGCGAGCAGGCCCGAGGTGGCCACCCGCGAAAGGATCTGCCGATCGGTGTGGAAGGGACTCAGGGACATGGTTCCTTTGCCCATGTGCAGGAGACCTTGAGCGATGCGGACAATAAATAGAGTCTCGGGGTCCCGGTGATAGTAGCTGGCTAGTTGTCGCAGAAGCTGAGCCAATCTGGCGTTGTTAGTTCCCGCACCTAACAAACCCATGGCGAAAATTGCGTTGATAGCAACGTCGTTGTCGTTGTCGTGGCTGTACCGCGAAAGCGTGTCGTATACCTTCATCTGGGGATTGCTGGGGCTGATCAAACCCATGGCCAGAGGTACGACGCGTCGAATGTTAGGCTCGCCGTAGTGCATGAGGTGGCCGAATTGTCGCAGCACCATCTCTTGCCCGACATCTTCGCCCATGGCGACCAGAGCAATTCCGAGGACGGCGTACATTTGTGACAGCACGTCGGACTTGGGACTGTCCGACTCGGACTCGATGTGTTCGTTGCAGATATGCAGCAGCTCCTGAATCTTTAACACGGCTCCGGTGCCGGCCCAGGCACAGACTTCTGCGAGGGTAGCAGTAGGTCGACCCATCGGATGAGGCACGGCCTTCAGTGTCTCTAGGACGACGTCGACGTCTTCCTGGCAGCCGAAGAAGAGAAGTCCGAGTCCGAGCGCCAAGAAGCGAATCCACTTGTCCGAGAGCTGAGAGCTACGGTCGTCATCTAATAGGAGAGCCATAAGCTCCTCGCTGACTCGGGGATTACCCGAGCCGACGAATATCATGCCCAAGGACAAGGCAGCCATGGCGGAGTGCTGCATCTCGTTCTCCGGGTTAGAAACGACCGGCAGAAGCATGTCGAGCATCTCCTCCTTATGAGATCCCGCATAAGAAAGACCAAGGCCCATGATGGCCGCGGTACGGACGAGAGGGTTCTTGCTCTCCAGCTTGTCGACATCGCCTAGTAGTGCCATAGCTGGCTCGCTATCTAGCCGCACGCCCGACGTCATGATTCCGATGGCAAGCATAGAACCAGCAACGATCTGAGGCTCGGAGGCATAGGTGTACTTGTCGATCTTGTCAAGGCCTGTGTCAACATCCCACATGAGAAGAGTGCCGAGCGAAGCCACCGTCGACATCATGCCTTCATCCTTGGTCTTCCAGACCCAGCTTTCTTTATCTTGGTCGACCAGCATCATCTTGTCATTGCCGAACCCGGCATTCACAAAAGCGTTGACGAAGGCGGCAGAAAGATTATGCCGCGCCGAGTCTAGGTTGGTCATGCCAGCAACTCGGCTGCTTTCCAGGTGGCTCTTGTATATATCTTCGGTCGTCTTCGGCTCGAGGATGTTGAGCTCCTTGCCCAACACCTTGAAGTACTCGGGCATCTTGAGATTGCAGACGGCATCATCAAACTCCAGGGTATCCGTTTTGGATCCGACATCCCTGGGCACTTCTAACCATATCTTCTGGCGGCCGATGAGGAAAGCCATCTGCTTCTTCAGTGCCACGTCATCCGTCGAGTCGAGGTCGCTGTAGATGAGGTCTATGTCGTTCAACCGTATAGCAATCACCATGGCTTGGGTATATTCCTTGTAGGTACTATATATCTCGTGGGCTGTCCGGAGGAATTCCTCGTTGTCAGGGTACGTGAGGAGATTGACCATGCTGACGAGGTACAAGCAGACACGGGAATACGTGTTCTCGTCGACAAACGTGATAAGCTGGTCGATGATCTCGAGTTCGCTCATCAGATCAACAGCTTCGGCTTCGGCATTGCTCTTGAGGAACAGCGGCACGAGCACCAGGGCAAGATCTATCAGATCCTTGACCGGCTCCTCCGTGGCGAGGCGCTTTGTGTAGACCTCGCCGATCTCTAAGGCTAGATGGCGCACGTACTCGTGGCCCCACGATCCTATGTCTTGCGTAGGTGATAATAGACGGTACTTGAGGGTATCCTGGCGGTCCTCGTCCGAAAAGGTCATGCCTATGACCGATAGGACGTCGGCAAGCGAGGATCTGTCCGCACTGTCGGGCCAGCTCTCGTAGAGGTCTACCATGGCTTGGTAGTGTGGTCTGAGGAACTTGAGGGGTTTGGGCACCGCGGTCATGGAGGATGTCGACGTCTTGATGGAATTCTTCATGGCCTCTAAGGCTGGCTTATAGAGAGAGGTAGTGGATTCCTAGCTACTACGTCAGCACTCTGAGCATGATAGAAGAATCAATAGACCTGGAAGCAACCGCCGTCTTACCGTTAATCTCTCAACCAGCATGTCGAGCTCGTTCTTGAGCTGCTGGTCCTCCTCACTTAACTCCTCCGCAGCTGGAGGGGGGGGCGTTAGCATACGACGTGGTAGAAGCGGATGGGAAGAAGACGTACCGTCGACATTGTCCTCATCCTTCTTGCCGTTGGCCTGGGATTGGCTGTCCTTGGGCTTCTTGTCGTCGCCGGCCTGGTCACCGACAGCCTTGCCTTTTCCCTTGTCGGCCGACGTAGGCTGGTCGCTGCTCGGTGCCATGGTGGGAGGATAGGAGCGGCGGAGAGATTATGAGAGTAAGCTCTGCACGAACGGCTGAGAAGGAGAGGAATATTTGGAAACAGTCGCTATGTGTTGCGTGGATAATCGGTATGGTTCTTAAGACGGATGGTGATACGGTAGAATGTGGGAGGGTAGAAGGGTGGAAGGGTGGATGAGCGGATGGCTGGTGTTGGTAATCGAGGCTCTTCGCGGGCTTGGGAAGCTTTTGGTTAGATCGGGAGCTCTGGCAGTTTGGCAGTTTCGCACCTCAAGCCTTACGCAACAGCTCTTGCCGCCTATTTGCGTTACAGGGTGGCAGGGTGGTCAGTGCTTTTTTTTTTTTTGCCTGAGCCTTGCGATTTTGCTGATGTCAAATCAACCAATGAGAAGGGGGAACAAGGTCCATATAGAAGAGCCAATCAAAGCCCCTTGTCTAGAGACCAGGGTCGATAAGATCTTATCTAATCGTCGATAAGATATATCATTTCTTTTTTTGAATGTTGGGTACGACTTTGGTGGGGTTAAGGTCACATACTGTCGCTCGTCGGTGCTGCGTACTTTGTGAGAGTGACGGGTAGAAAGCAGATAATTCACTACTCTGCTCACACTTCGACTATTGATAAAGGCAAAATAAAGCTACAGGCCCAAGCTATTATCCATATCCGCACGGGTCAGGCGACCAAAGACCTCGCCCGCCATGAAGCTCGACACCAAGGCCATGCGCCACCTCGCGGCCGAGGACTGGCGAGTCCTGACAGCTGTACGAGAGCTTCCCCCCTCTCCTTTTTTCTTCTTTTCCTCTCCCTATAACTAACCGCAGAATCCCCACGCCCACAGGTCGAGATCGGCAGCAAGAACCACGAGATAGTCCCGACGCCGCTGATCGAGTCGATCGCGAAGCTGCGGGGCGGCGGGAACCGCGTGCGCAAGTCGATCTCGGCGCTGGCCAAGACGGGGCTGGTGGCCAAGGTGCGCGAGGCGCGGTACGACGGGTACCGGCTGACGTACGGGGGCCTGGACTACCTGGCGCTGCACGCGCACGCGTCGCGGGGCGCCGTGTACAGCGTCGGGGACCGGATCGGGGTCGGCAAGGAGAGCGACGTGGTCGTCGTCGCCGACGACAAGGGGCGCCGCCGCGTCCTCAAGATCCACCGCCTCGGCCGCGTCTCCTTCCGCTCCGTCCGCGCCAACCGCGACTACCTGCGCCGCCGCCAGGGCGGCAGCTGGATGTACCTGTCGCGCCTCGCCGCCGAGCGCGAGTTCGCCTTCATGCGCGCCCTCCGCGACGAGGGCTTCCCCGTCCCTGAGCCCCTCTCCCAGAGCCGCCACACCGTCCTCATGGAGCTCGTCGACGCCTTCCCCCTCCGCCAGATCTCTGCCGTCCCCGATCCCGCTGCCCTCTACGCCGAGCTCGTCGCCATGATCCTGCGCCTCGCCCGCCACGGCCTGATCCACGGCGACTTCAACGAGTTCAACATCCTGATCAAGGAGGAGAAGAAGAAGAGGACCGGAGAGGACGGAGAGGAAGGGGGGAAACCAGCCCTAGAAAAGGGCAAGGAGGTAGTCGAGGAGGAGGCGGCAGAAGAAGAAGAGCTCACAATCACACCAGTCCTGATCGACTTCCCGCAGATGGTATCCATGGACCATCAGAACGCCGAGATGTACTTCGACCGCGACGTCAACTGCGTCAAGCGCTTCTTCGAGAGGCGCTTCCACTTTGTCAGCACGCAACCGGGCCCCTTTTTCAAAGATGCCAAGAAGACTGTAGGTAGAGACGGGGCTAGGAGACTCGATGCCGCCGTCGAGGCGTCGGGATTCTCCAAGAAGGCACTCAAGGACCTCGAGGCCGCTATTAGAGAGCAGCACGAGGCACGCGGAGGGCAGGCTGGTTCGGGAGAGGAGTATGGTGAGGAATCCCAGGATGAAGATGAGGATGATGACGACGACGGAACCGATGACAGTGAGGACGATAATGGCGGATATGGAGAAGAGAAAAGGAATCCGGAAACAGACAAGCCCGAGGTAAGCATCGAGGCACTTTCAATCAGTGGCAAGACATAGAGAAGCAGACAGGCGTTTATGAAGACGATAATTGATACCCCTTTTAGATATGATTCTACCCAGCGTCGACGACAACTGTTTTCACCTGTAAATATTCTGATCCAATCAATAGCAAGCATCACCAGAGCAAGTTTGCCAGTATGTGTTGGTTTTGAATACCCGGTTTTATGTCTATCTAGGTGCTTGACGACTTTACATTAAGACCAGCCACCAAATCTCTACTCCGGAGAGTAAGAGAGCATTACGACTCGAAAACGGGGTAAGGAAAGATTAAAACAAGTATTAGTAAACATGAGAAGGCCAACGTGTCTGCACACACACAAACACTTCCTCGTATCATCCATCGACAGCCGCCATGAGTACATGATGGTAGACGGTGGGCATACTGACTCATCTCTAGAATTCCGAAAAGAAGACCCCTTGCGACATAAAACCGGGGAAAAAACCCTGAAACAAAAAAACTAGCCTTGCCGACTTGCCGTGCCCGTCAGAGTCGACGGTGCCACCTGGTAGTGATGCCGTAATGATGCTTAGCATGACGGGTAACACGTAGCGCGACTAGGAGCAGCAATCTATGCCTTAACTTCCTTAACCGGGGACGACTGGCTGCTTCCGTGAGCAACCACGGGCGACTCAACACGGATCTTAACCCCTTCACTGCCAGCACTGTGTCCCAGAGACGCCGGGCTACGGTTAGGTTAGTAGTGGCGGCGGTGACGGCGGGGGCGACCCCTGCGTGTGTCATACCGGTTACCATTGCCACCATAACCTCCCGAGCCGCGCTGGTGACCACGAGCAACCGGTTGGGTGATACGGGTAGAGCCATGGCTGTGAGAGATTGCAAGTTAGCTGAGACACAATAAGTCATCTCGAGAGACTGGAACATACCCGAAGCCAGGACCGCCCGCACGGAACATCTGATTGTGGTTGTGGTGCGAGTACATGCCCACGAATTGAGTACCATAAGCACTAACATTGTACTCGTTGGTGCGGTACTGACGGCGCTCGGCCGTCTGGCGCTTCATGTCCTTCTGCTGCTCCGTGTCTGAGTAGCGAATCTGGAGAGGCAAACGTTCCTCTCCAAGACGCTTACCCGAGAACGACTTGATGATGTGCTCGCAGATCTCACGAGTCTCGAAGCTATAGCTAAGTGTTGGTTTTCAATAGACTCTTATGTTAGGTATGGTGTTAATCAAGCTTACCGGGCAAAGCCAACACCACGGCTCTGGCCGAGGTTGTCTCGGAGAATCTTGCTCGACATGATGGCATAGCCCTCAAAAACAGCGCCGATTTCCTACGGAAGTTAGCTCGCATATTCAAAAAATAGGATCGATGTCGGTATCTCACCATCTCGCCGTAGCCCTTGGGAAGGTTCGAGAGGTAAAGGTTGGTAGAGGTATCATCGCCAGCGCGTCGAAGTCGAGCGTTGAACGATTCCTGCCAGGCACAGTTAGAACACTGCTGGGAGCTGCAGCGACATCCAGAGCAGCGGCGGCCCCGGTGACGACGATGCTGCTTCCGCGCCCTAGGTCCGCTTACCCGTGCGAATCCAACCTCGTATCCTCGAGTGAAGAAACCTCGAATGCATCGCTCAGAGTCACGGACGTCGTAGAACTTGGCGAAGCCGAAACTAGATTCCAAATCAATATGTCTACACCACTTTCGCCGACAGATACGGGTTACTTACCCCTTGCAAGCTCCAGTAGGAGCATCAATGATAGCCTTGGAAGTCTCGACCTTGCCAAAACGCTCAGCGTACTTCAAAAGAAGAGCGTCGTCGGTGGTAGGGTGAAGACCGCGAATATAGACATTGCGGTTACCAGGAATCTTGACTTCGAGACACTCGTCGAGCGTCTTCATGTGCTTCGGGTCAGTGAAGACAGCAGGGATAGCGGGGGGGATCTGGGGATCAAGATCAGCCAGACGACGCAAGTCCATCAGCTGGCTAGCCTGACGACCAACTTCCTCCTCGCCCTTGGGGGTCATGAGCTGACGAGGCGAAGGAGTGTTGTAGTTGGAACGGTCAAAGACAGCGACACGAACACCCTGATCCTGACCCATGACACCTCCAAAGAAGGGAGTTGCGGGAGTCGACTCGTTGGTCGAGTAAGAAGAACGACGGATGTTGAGCTCAGGGACAGGCTGAGCGCTTCCATCAGTGCCATCATGGGCACCGTTCACTCGCGCGGGGGCGGGAGTGTACTGCGCAAGAGTCGGCTGCTGCGCGTAGTGGGGGAATCCCTGGGGAGGGTACGGTAGGTACTGAGGACCGAAGGGGGGCTGACCCGGGGCCACATAACCCTCAGGGGGAGGGCCGTACGCATAAGGGACGGCAGGTGTAGTAAAGCTGGCAGCAGGGACATGGATAAGGCGTCCATCAGGTGCGACCAGGGCGATCATTCCGGGCATGGCGGACTGGCCATTGATACCGAGGCCACTGAATTGACTCATCATGGCGTTCATGTTGTTCATGCCGGTTTCGTTCATGGTCTGGGGCTGAAACTTGTTGTTCTCAGCAGGGAGTTGATCGAACTGGAGGGAAGCGGCGCGCAACTCGGCCTCGATGGCAACCTTATCGGTGCCGGACTTGTTGTCCTTAGACATTGTAATAAGTCAAGTCAAACAACTTAGGACTCCTGCACAGTAACAGATTGTTAGCAAGTTCTCAAGGACGCGTGAACTATCCGACGCTTCCAATACAAGGCAAACGTCAAAATCGAATTGCAAAGATAGGTCAAAGGTGCGGTATGGTGAGCTGACGGTTGGTCATCGTCACGAAGAAAGGAATGGGGTGTACGCACTGGATACAATGACTGATTGCTCAAGTCTGACGAACAGAAGACCTGAAGACTTGAAGACCTGTTAGAAGGGAAGTTAGTAACGAAGCATCAAACAAATGTGATACAAGTAGCCCAGATCCTGCTGCTCTGTTTAGGTAGCAGACAGTTGGATGGGATGGTGATGGGTCGCTGGTAATGGATTGTGGTGGGTAGTGTGGTTTGGGATATGATAGAGGGCGATGGATGGTGATGGAGTGAGGATAGGAGTGGATGAAGAGGAACGGCAACAAACGTTTTGATGTGATCTGAGGTAGTGAATAGCGATGGGGATGGGGGAGGTGATGACAGACAGAGAAGCAGTCCGGGACAGAGGTCAAGGCTGCTGGGTAGCTCGCGTCGTGGGAGTGTAGTGTGGATGTGTAGGAGGGCAGCGCGGACGGAAACCAAACCTTGGAAATTCTGGCTGGGATGGCCAAAGGCTGTTGGTACCAAGAGGATAATGAAGCGAGCGGGCCCGAGTAAAATAGAGTAGCTAGAGAGCAAGATGGAAAACGAAGAGATTGTGGTGATGTGTGTGCTGGATGAGTTGATGCTATGTTGGGGGAGGTTATGGAGAGGAAGAGTGGAAGATGATGGCAGAGCGCGGAGAAAACAAACGCGGGAGAAAAATAATGATGATAAAAGGGAGAGAAGGACGATTGCGTCAGTAGGAGAATGTCGTACTTACCAATGGGTTGGTTGTATCGCAATCCAGGAAGGAGTGCGGAAGGGTATCTTGTAGAAGGTTATGCCAAGTATGGGCTTGGGGGCGCGATTAACCTTGGAAGTCCAAAGACCAATGTAGTCGAGGCAGTCAGACGGTCGCGACGAATGATGAACTGGAAAGTCGATAGTCGATCGAGTGACCAAAGTATCTACACCAAGTAGAGAGGCGTGTCAAGGTGTGCGCGTGTATGTAGGTGCGCACAAGTGTTGGACTAGTGAAGATGAAGTGACTGTCAATGACAAGTACAATGGGATAGACTTAACGATGGATAGGCGGTTGACTGAAGAGTGAAAGTCCAATGCCTAAAAGTAGACGGTCAAATGCGGAGGAAGGATGGGGGGTGACGAAGAAAAGAAAGGTGCGGGAAGGGAAAAGGTGAAAGTGCAGGTTTGGGTAGTGGGAACAGTGCTGAGATACCTAGGTACTTTTTGCGCGTGTAGTGATTGCTTCCTAGGAGACAGGCAGGCGCGAGGAAGGCACGGTACAGGTTAGAGAAGAGGAAGGCGCGAGTAGGCACACGCGTTGGTACCTAAGGCGGCTAGTCATGTCCAGGTGTCGCAGGGTAACGCCAGCGTGGTTGGTGACGATTAGGGCACGGAGCACCTGAAAGGCTCATTGCATCCAGACTAAGGAGCGGTCCACTATTAGCGATTATTTAGAATAGATACGTCTACCAAAGCGACCACCATTCACTAAACCACGCCCTACCTCCCCCCCCCCCCCTTTCCGTGCCTATTTATTAAGGGACGCGTAGCAACGCGGTCCTCAATGGCTCCTGAGGTTTCCACTAGCATATTGGATGACTCGTTTGCCTGGATGCCTTATGGAGGCACCTAGGCAGGTAATCTTGTAATTTATTGCAAATCAGGGTAAAATAGATGAGGCTCAAATGGATCACGTACTTGAGCGCACTACACCCCATACCTCGACACACATCGTTATAGTGCTTTGTATATACTCGATATATCATCATAGTGTATTGCCGAAATCATTTCACAAAGGAGATCAAAACAGTCCATATTATGCGTGAATATCCTCAACCTAAGTCACCCCCTGAATTAAAGATATACAACAAGTACACGAACAACGGCATACTCATATATTCTAACCGCCATCTCTAAACGACAAATTAAAGAGATGGGCCGAGACGCAGAGCTTGATATGGTAAGAAATGCCTCCTATTCTGGCCAAGAGTGGTCATCTGTGAACCCCTTTTTACGATCTACCCTCGACCCCCAGGGTTAAGGACGGGCTATCAAGCATCTGTACTGAGTATTTTGATAAACCAACTCTATATACCGCCACCCAAGGTTACGAGTTGTAAGCTGTCATACTTCAAGCTGAAGCAGTGAGTTTTGATGTCGTTCTAATCGGGAATAGGAAGATGGCAGACACGGACCCAGGGAATGATTCTATAGAACCGACTAGATGACCGTAGAACATTAACATTTTCCATCGATAATGTTGGCGTGGAAGACCAATATAATGCTTAAGGACACCAGTCGTGCCTGTATGAGACCAGTTAGCAGGATGTGATGTTGTATAATCATTTACACCTTATACTGCTCACGGAACATGAAATATAGCATATTTATTAACTTGTCCTTTACCTTGAGAGTAGGTGGTGAAAATTACCTCGATGTTCCTCGTTATAACGTTTGAAAAGCTTCAATTATACCTCCTATGTAACTTACCTAGGTCCATAAAAGGGGCTATCTGAGCTTGGCATCTCCGTACACGAGATATATGCTTGCCAGCCTCTATATCTAGGTATTTAAGCTTGATATCACAAGAGTAGATGCAAGTGGTACGGTTCATTGAGCTCGTCTTTACAGCAGACATCCATATTGGGATAGATAACATCTTGATATGCAGCCCATATTCGTCCCCAAGACACCCCTAAGCTTGCTACACGCACAAAGATACCTTGCCAGCCCATCCATGTGGCCGCCCACGACTAGAAAGTGGAATTCAATCTATTGGTACGATTATCTAGGTACTTTCAATACACATACCCAGAAAAAGGCGGTGCCTGTGCATTCATATTAGAGGCCCGTAGATATCCGAACCAAGGTCCTGCCTGCTACACGCCGGGGAAAGCCCACGCCTAGAGACTCCAAGCAAGCCCAGCCGCGAACTGTTTGAATGCAAATCTATCCGCACATCTGTACCCTGCCATGCATGTGAAAAAGCACTCCGCGTAACAGCGAGACGATCATGACCAGACATCCTCCTGAAAAGAGTCGTTAGCATCTGCACACAAAATGTGAATAGTTGGAAAAACAGAAGCACGTACCTGGTACTGGTTTGACGCCCTCATGTTCTTGACGATGTCCTCCGCCTTCGCCTCGGGAATGCCGCGTTGTTCCGCAATGATCTGAGCTAGCACCGTGTTGACTTCGCGAGCCATGTTTGCCGCGTCACCACACACGTAGAGGAATGCCTTCTTCTCCAGCAGCTCGTTCACCTCCTTCGCCTTCTCCTTCAGTCGGTGCTGTACGTAGACCTTCTTGGAACCTTCTCTCGAAAAGGCGGTGATCAGCTCGAACTTGTCACCAAGAGACTTTTGGTATGCCTATAAAAATTTGTGAGCAAATGTTCGATTGAGATGGGCCGGGTAGAATACGTACCTCCCATTCCGATTCATACATAAAGTCCTCGCTCCGCTTTCGGCAACCGAAGAATAGAATCGTGCGACCAACGTTCTGCCCAGACTCGGCCTGCTTGGCGCGTTCCTGTACGAATCCGCGGAACGGAGCAACGCCAGTACCAGGTCCAATGAGGATGATGGGCTTGGACGGATCGGAAGGCAGCTTGAAGTTGGAGTGTCGCACATGCACGGGTACGTGAATACCGTCATATCTATTTCTCGGTCCGTTGATCTCGTAAGTGAGTCCGAAAGGCTCAGGGTTGGGGTCGCCGTTCTGCTTCTGTTTAAGAGCAAGCAGGTAGTTGGTAGCCACACCCTTGAAGGGATCGACGCGGCCAGGAATCAGTTGGCTCTCGACGACAGCAGTGACAGATATCTTCTTGGGCTGGGCGAGCGAAGACGACGAGATGGAGTAGTACCGAGGCTGGAGTTTGGTGAGGCCTTCAATGAACGCAGAGAATGGCACGTTTTCCCACTTTGCGCCGCCACTGACGGCATCCAGCGTCCTGGCGATGTTGTAGTGGTTCTTGCTGACCTTGTCCTGGAAATAGTCCCTGTCGCTACCTAGCTTGGCCATTTCCGCCTTGACGGCATCATTGGGGGCGAACGCAGCCAACGTTCCGAGGAACTGTCGAGATACCGGGGCACAGATTTCGAGATGGTATCGAACGATAGCATCGTAGGTCGTAGGAGTAGGGAACGGGACCTTGGCTGTAGGCTCGAGGGCCTTGACACTAATGACGGTATCCTTCTTGCTGGCTAATCCTAGGGTGGTGAGGAAGAAATCAACCTCTTGGCCAGCGTTCGTGGGCCAGATGGCGATGTGGTCACCAGTTTGGTATGTCAGGTTAGAGCCGCTAATGTCGACCTCCATGTGAAGACAGTTCCTGTCCTTGACGGAGAACAGTTCTCTCGACTCAGCGATGGGCGCGATGTACGGGTTATGGGCGTTGAATGGGCCTCTAGCGGTACCTTCGAGGTGCATCTTGTTAGGCTCGCCCAGGTAAACCTCGGCAGAATCCTTAGTGAGACCCTCGCGTTCGACGATGCCGAAGATGGGTTCGTAGATGCCTTCCCGCTCTTCGAGGCCCATCTTCTCAGCCAATGCAGCCCACATGGGGTCTTTCCATGCCAAGAAGTCCTCTTCCATAGTACCGGCACCATCGTCGCCTTCGCCAGCATCACCAATTCTGTGAGCGCCGAGCTTCTCCAGAGCCTTGTTGACGTTGCGGACCATGGAGTTGTAGTGCTCGTAGGTGTTGTTTCCGAGACCGAAGGCGACGTATTTGAGGTTTCCGAGAGGCGGGTCCGCGCTTTGGGAGAAGGCAACATCGTCGCCAACGATGAACTCGTAAAAGTCAACGGCGTTGTCGGTGGGCTCTCCCTCTCCGTACGTGGCGAGGACGAACATGACAACCTTGTCGGAGGCAATCTCGTCGAGGTTGTCGTAATCGTAGTCTTCGAGATCGGCTACCATAGTCTCGAGGCCGAACCGACTCTTACCCTCTTTTGCCAATCTCGAGGCATAGTCCTCGGCAGTACCCGTCTGAGAACCGTAGAAGATGACGCAGTTCTTGCCGGTCTCTTCCATCTTCTCGATTATGTTCCTCGTCTTCCCCGCCTTGGCCCCATTTGCGCCGCCGAATGCGTTTGCGTAGGGATCCTTGGTGATCCCCCAGTATTTGCCCTTGGTGAAATAGGCACCGGTCCCGACGAGGATGGCACCGAGGACAATGATGTCCAGCGTATCGAGTTGCGCCATCTTGTCGGACTTGGCTACGGCGTGCGGGATCGTACCTTGAGGGGCGGGATTCTCGCACTATAGCGGTGCAGGAAGCGTCGAGTAGGAGAACGGAGCGGAGGCGACAACGGCGACAGGGCTCTTCCTATATGGCGAGATTACTCTAGGCCGTGCGACGGGACCTACTGCTTCTAGGCTGGCGTAAGAAGAGGCGCTGCAACCCTGCAACGTGTCTTGGGGGTCCTCTAGGAAGAGAGAAGAAATAGAAGGGCAAGATTGGGGAACTCCTTGAAATTTATTAGCCGAGCCGGTGGGATCAGCGACGCACTGCACCCGCGGCTCCAGGAGGACTAAACTATGTAAATGCTAAGAACTAAGAAAGAAGAGCGCAAGGGGGACCGCAGAAGAGAAATGCGAACACGACGAGCAGGGGATCGTACGACTGCGTTAAAAAAAAAAAAAAAAGGAAAAAAGAGGAAGCGAAACCTAGGCGTGAAGTATGCGCAAGACACGTAGACATGTAAGTGGTGGGTTCGTCCCAGAGTTGGGGGGGGAAGACTTGGGACATTTAGCGACTTTGGTAGGTGGATCTTGAAACTGCAGGTTCTCTCAATAGCACTCTTGTCCCTGTCACTTCTGCCTTAGGGTCACTTGTCCGGGCCTGTCTCTCTCGCAGAGATAAGCGTACATACAAATATGTACCTAAGCGTGTTCGCCGTGGTGATAGATCTGAGCCCTGCGGTACCAGGTTCACCAGCATCTGGTACCTGTAAACTGGTCGATAAGTGGCTGAAGATAGCGTACCGATGAAAGGACATGCAAGTACCCCCTATGCATGTTTCTGCCCGCGTGTGTCGAAATCTACGGTCTAATATCTAATACGCTTATATATGCTTATATGAATCTAAACTTACCATGTGGTTGGTAGTCAGGTCTAAGACCTTTTGGGGACCTCCGTCTGCCACGCATACAGACATGTATGTACTTATCCGAGTACGGATCAGTGATCGATCTCCAAGAATCTCTTCTTCGTAATTACGCCCTAACCAAGCTCTGCATGCTATTATCTACATGTCCAGGTGATTCCCCCTTTCCATTTATACACGGCATGAACGGTTTGTTACAGAAGGAATCGCATGGCGAGCTGGCGGGCCTCGTTGGAGCGGGCAACCCCCCGACCGCCCGAACCCGACAAGAGATGCGCCGAGCCCCGAGGTCCAATCGGATAGCTGCACTCAGGCCCTTGATGCCCCCCAGCTCGGCAATTAATCACCTCCAAAAGCAAGACGACTTTAATATTCTACCGCTCTATGCACAACTAGCTCCTCAGCCACTGTCGGCTAGTCGCCAGCCGACTATAATATGCCTACACTATGTGCTGGGCTAGTGGACGGGAGAGAGGTTCGGCACACATGTCAATGTCATTGTCAGTGTCATCGTTTCCGGCTGTCTGTCGACCCGTCAGGCGTCGTGGAGATTCTAGAAGCATTGGTGACTTTTATACTGATCTCTGTCTATTTTGACCTCTCTTCAACCACTTAACCTATCGTATTTATCTACATGTACAGTTTGGGTATTCGCCAGCGGTGTGAGATCACCCAGACTCGTCTCATTCCCGTCTCTGTACTTCGGATAGTGTAATAAGACTGAGTAAAAGATAACGCTGACGTGAGGTGTGAAATTTTCTATCACTAATTTCAACTATGCGTACAAAGTATATCACTCAAGTTAGCAGGTTAGTTACCTAGGCACGCAAGATATAAAGATTTCTTTCGTATTTATGGTAAACACATTTTTAGGCATGTAACACCTTTTGTGATTATACACATCAAGTGGCTGAGAGGTCTTTACACAGGCCGTACGACGATAGGGTGATCAAGATGCTTACCTATTCCTAAGATGATCTTATCATCCATGTATTCAGTCGAGCTCGCAGCTCGTCAGTTAGCGAATCCCTGGTTTTGGTGGAAAAAGGATCTCAGACCTGGTATTCCGGAGGAACATGATCTGTCGGCTACCCCTATTCAGTAAGCAAATTGCGGGAATCTAAGCTGAGGCTAGGCCTGATATATCTTTTAGAAGTAAATATTTTCACTACGGAATGTCATAAAGGCACAGCCATTGGATGCTCTATACCCGGTCTTTCGGAATCCCACAGTCTCAGCTGAGGCTGTCCAAGATGTCGGATGTCGGACTGGTCAAGACGGTTCAAGATGATTCCAGATGTAGAAATATGCTGATATCCAGTGTATGCAAGTAGAATATCGTAGCCACGTGCTATGTCCTTCTAGTCTAATCCGAAGGACTGGGAACAGTACGTACACAGGACAAGCCGTACAGTCCCGTCTTGTATGCACCAGAGTCCCCTAGAGTCCCTGAGTTCCTGGATCTAACCAGCTAAACGTCCCGCCGGTAGACCATAACAAGACGCGGACCTTGCAGAAGACCCTGGTTCTGCATAGAGAGGCCAGGCTGGAAAGGCTTTGATTGACCAGAGGTTTGCGGTGGGACCTCGCAAAGGGCAATACAGTACGTACAGTAAAGCCAGTCGATTGGCGAGAGAAACAGGGTGACCTCAGATGGGATAATACGTCTGGCTATGATAGCTCCACGAGAGTGAAGATGCCGACCAGTAGACGAGTAGCTGGCAAGGCATCAGGCATTATTGGATCGAGCTGCGTCAACTCTAGAGATGCTCATTCGCATTATGCGGTGACTTGCCGCATGGGATATTGCACATCACATTTTTTTCTAGGGACAGAGCGACTGCTGAGCGTCAATCATTGTCCAATACGTACCGAAAAAAGAAAGACCAGGAACAGCGAGGGAAAACTTTTAGGGGACCTGAATGGGAAGGCTGGACAGACGGACAAGGAAAAAAAAAAAAAAGACGACGAGGGGAAAGCATCGTGGACCTAAAAGAAATACCAATACCACCTTCATATTCCATTCTTCGTATATACATACTCAATTGTCTCGTCTAGTCTTCAATTCGCTAGTCCACCATCGCGACTCGTCATTGTCAGGGCCTGTCAAGCCCGACTGACGCAATCCTTCCTCCTTAGCGACGTATCATGGGCATCGAGGCTCAACAATGGGTGAGTCTGACAGCGCGCGCTTCTGCCTCGGTCTCTCAGTACAGTCTTTCGGGCCTTGGACGAATTGATGGCATCGCGCCAAACGACGCCAACGCATTGGCTGGCCTGATGGAATGTCCTAACGCTTCTCATACCCGTACATTCATGATATCCCGATGACGAATCAGCGTTCCCACTTTTGAGTCCTGTTTCATAGTTTCACACGACGAGGGGGTCGCAGCATTTCGACGTCCAAGTCCCCGTCCAAGTCCCCGTCCAAGTCCCCTGTTGACCCTCTTGCGTCTTGCGGCACTGCGCGCGCTCTGGTGACCTCTGCTTGGCCTGTTGCCTATACTGACAACGCTGTCGCACCACTCTAGCTCCGTCCCAGACGCTGCCTGATCACTTGCACGACGGCCTCAAGTTCCCTCCCCGAGTAGCCTCTCGACTCAACCACGACGGTAACGATGATGACGATGATAACGGCACGTGGGACACGACTCTGAAACCCATCCCTCACGATTCGTCCACCCTCCGCGCCATCGCCCACTCACGCGAGTCCTCCCTCGAGAAGCTCCAATCCGGTGCACTCGCTGGCATCCCCGAATCCCCCCAGTCTCCTTCGTCCTCGACATCCCCTGGCATCCGTGCGGCTGCTTCGCGGCCCAGCCCTGGCGGCATATTCGAACGCCTCGCCGATCCGAAGAGTGCGACATACGGACATCACCGTCAGACGTCTATCGTTCATGGCATTCAACATTCGAGGAATGGAAGTCTGGCAAGCTCATCATCGAGTCCTCTTAGCCCGCAGATAATCGCGGCAGCTGGTGCTGGGCTACTTCCGGAACGTCCAGATCTTCCCACGATGAATCGACTAGATCCAGAGCTGTCGGCGTCTTCTATGGCTTCGGCAGCCGCACGGCCGCCGACTGCCTTGTCTGGCACTACGGTCGCCGCGTCTGTTCACTCCCAGGACAAGCCACAGTCTGCACACGATAGCCCCACGAATGGTACTGTCACTCAAAGGAAGCTCGAACGGAGGCATAGCAAAACCCGGCGCGACCACACGCATCATCATTCGCACTCGTCGAGGCATCACAGGGATGAGCCCAAGACTGTGGGCGAGTACGCCATGCACGTATTATTTACGTCGGTCAGTAGTAGCAGCCTTGCTGTCCCGTAAAATCTATGCTGACATGCACCAAGTTTATTGCTATGGCCGAGGACAAGCTTCAGGAGTGCATCACGGTGCCCTTCGATCCCGAGCCGTCCATCGAACAGATATGCGGCCCTGGAGCCGACCCGGCGTTCGACCGTTTCATTGTCGCCCTTGGTCACATTGCAAGCCAAAAGCCTAGGCCGTTAATTGATTCTATTATGCTCTGGCGGAAACACAAGAGCGAAGCAGCTAATGAAGCGCGCAGCCTCTTACAGCAGTTGAAGTCGAATGGCCCCGTAGCAGGTCTGGTAAGGCGAAATACCGAGCCGTTGCAGCTTCTCACCGGGAACCAGGCCGACTCGGCTCCGAACACGCCTCATGCTCTTACAGATAAACAAAATGCGGCGGCTCATGCTGAACGTCGCTCCATTGTCTCTATTTATATCCTTTGCCGAGTTCTACTGGAAGTCATCACGCAAAGCAGCCTCGTTTCCATCACCCCTGAAATGGAGGACAAGCTCGAGGCCATCATCTTTGGTCAGCTCAAGATCGCAGACGTAGAACAGCTATACGTATCTCCTCTCAAACTGGCCAACTGGAACTTGTTTGCCCAGCTGCTCGGCGCCATGAGCGAGATCAACTTTGTCAGCGTTACGGAGCGATTCATTAACGATCTGGACCGTTCTCTCCAGGACCTTACTGTCAGGAGCCCAACAACACAGTCTAGAGATCCCGAGGGTCAGGTAGAACTGGTTCTGGGAGGCATGAAACATCTTAATATAAGAATCGACACAGATGAAAGTTGGGATCACGCCTGCAACTTTCTCGTGTCTCTAGGTCAACTATTTGCTCGGTCCCACGGCCAGAAAGTCAAGTCAGCATTCTGCCAGATTTTGGACACTCTTCTTCTGCCTATTGCCGCCAAGGCTACCAACAAGCATTTCTCGTATCTAAAGTGGTCCGAGGTTCTGAGCAATACTAGCCCTCGTCTGGCATCGATGTTTGTGAAGCCGCGTCACTGGCTGGCTGCCTTTCCGCTGACGGCGACGATGCTTTGCGTATCGTCGCCCGAGAACTTGAGTAACCAGTGGCTCCAGCTGGTTCGAACTGTACAGCCCAAGCTCAAGGACCGATCCCTACGCCCTCTGTGCTTGCAAATCATTTCGAGGCTGCTTTGGGCATATCTCTACCGAACGACGGACACCGCTGCCGGTGCTACGCGAAAGCTAGATGAGGTCTTACAGCTCGTCTTACCTGCCTCTAAGCGTACCTTTTCAGCCGCGGATACATCATCAACCGGTCCCTTGATACAGATTATTAGATTTATTGGCTATAAATATCCAGAGTACTGCTGCAGGACTATCATCTTCCCGTTGGTCAATGCCGAACTTTTCAATTTGAACAAGGAGCTTAAAGTCGAGCAGCTGGAGCCAGATAGAATGGTTATCGGGATTAGGGCATTTCTCGTCATCATGTCAGACCTAGAAAAGGGCGAATCCGGACGACCTCCGTTTCCGCAGCAGTATCCTCCTTCATCCGCCCCTGATCGTGTCCCCGATCGTGTCCCCTCGAGCTCGCCAGCGTCAACTCCAACCTCTAGTGTAGCGCCTACAAGCCCTCTCGTGTTCAACCAAGATGAAATCCTGTCGCGGCCGGTTCAGCTGGGAGCTCTGAGTGATGGCGCAAGAGAATACTACAAAAAGTTCTCGGAAATTCTCGGTAAAATCACGATCATCTGCGATAATACGTTCGGCGGTCAAGCTGCTCTCGACGAAAAGTTCAGCAGTCCAGGAGGTCCGAAAACGCCTATCACCGAGACATTCAATTTCTCGAGACGCGATGATCATCCAAGTCCTGCCGACCAGAAACAAGCGTTCTACGAACTTCTTCATGTAGCTGTTCAGGCTTTGCCGCGCTGTCTCTCTTCCGACATACCGTTCAACTCACTCATCAATCTCCTTTGCACAGGGACCGCCCATGTCCAGCCTAACATTGCCGAGTCTTCAGCACAGTCTCTCAAATCGATCGCTCGACAGTCGTACGCTCATCAAGTTACGGTGGGATTTGCTCGCTTCATTTTCAACTTCGATGATCGCTATTCCACTATGTCTGATGGGGGCATGCTAGGCCCAGGTCATATCGAGAGTACCCTACGACTCTATGTCGAACTTCTGCAGATATGGAGAGACGAGATAAGGAGGAAGACGAAAGACGCCGCCTCCGATCCCACTGATATCAATGGCACCGACAAGCGGGGCATGAAGCTGGACTTGTCTAGCATCTGGGCCGAGGTGGAACATGTCGAAGCTCGCGGCCTGTTCTTCTTGTGTTCCCAGTCGCGAAGAGTGCGGCACTTTGCGATTACTGTTCTTCGGCTGATCGTCGAGTTCGACACTGCGTTGGGCAAAGAGGGCGCAGAAGAAAAGGAGAACGTCCGTCTTATCGACATCCTAGAGAATGACTCGGTGCAGGTGATGAAATTCAAAGACGAACACCTGTCTGTAGCAGAGCGAAGTCGACTGCAAAGAGGCATGCAAAACAGTAACAACAAGGGAGCTCTGATTGAGCTTTGCACCAGCGATGTTTCGTATGATACGACCCTCTGGTTCAAGATCTTCCCTAATTTCATACGCATCGCCTACGACCAATGCCCTTTTACCGTGACTATCGGCCGAGACCTGGTCTGCAATCGAATTCTACAGATGTATAGAGGCATTGTAGTCCTCTCAGAACCAACCCGTGGCCTCTATTACGGATCTGATCCTGGTAGTGCTCGGTATACGGGAAGAACGCCGACGACCCAACCAGATGTACTTGTTGAGCAGTGGAAACTGTATCTGGCTTTTGCCTGTACAACGCTGACCGACCCTGGCAAAACCATAAATGGGGCTTCACAGGGAGATCAGCATTCCCGAAAGACATCTAAATCTGCCGACAAGATCGTGTCGGCTAGGACGTTATTTAAATTCTTAATACCGTTACTCTTGGCTTCTTCGGCGTCCGTTCGGGAAGCCGTTGTACTTGCTATGGGCTCGATCAACATAAACATTTACCGAACACTACTCGAGGAATTGCAGGGACAGGTGTCTCGGTGTAATGACGAGGCTCGTGCTCGGATACATCAGCGAACAAACAGCGGCCCGCGTAGGAATCGAAAGATGGACTTATTGCGCACGGAGCTCACGTCTGTGTACAAACTTACTTGCCATTTCCTTAAGGATCCAGAAGTCTACCACGACGACTGGGTTCTCAGTAATCTCTGCGCATATACGAAGGATCTCAAACTGTTCTTGATGGACGGCGAAGTCCAGATGGACTGGGAGTTTCAGAAACTCAGAAGACACTATTGCGGCTTGGTCGAAGGCCTTTACGAGGGCATTAACCGTACCAAGGATCCGTCCCGTTGGATGACGTTCGAGTCACGCAAATCCTCATTTACCTTGATGGAAGACTGGTGTGGGTTTTCGCCAAACCAGTTGCAAATTCGTCAGAGGGAAGACACGATGCGACAGTCGGTAATCGATCAGCAACCCCTACCTGGCGAGCGAGGGACTATCACGGCCGCCATGGAGATAGAGAAGAGGAACCTGAAGACGGCGGCCCTGAGTGCTATGGCTGCCCTCTGCGCCGGCCCAGTTACCGTGAACACGGAAAGCGGCGCTACTCTTTGCTTCGACGTGAGGCGGATGCTCAACTGGATAGAGTCGATCTTCAATTCGGGTAGCGATCGGGTCAACGTAATTGGAAGGCGAGCTCTGAAGAACCTGATCGTGTACAATCAGGATCACCCGTACCTCCTGGAGCATTGTATTGCGCGGTGCTATATTACAGAGGTGCCTAAGGTCCTCGAAAGCTATTTCACGGTCATTACGGACGTGCTCCGAGAGCATATTGATTATCCATCACCGTTCTGGAAACTGCTAGGACTTTGTCTCTTCACCCTGGGGAGCGACCAGAGCGATATTCGGTCCAAGTCGGCGCACGTTCTAAGGGCACTAGAGGAGAAGCAACAAGCTGCCCAGAGCTCTAAGATTCGAGATTTTGAGATCAGTATCGCGGACAAAACCAAAGCCGTATTCAAGCTGGCCCAGTTCGAGATATCTAAACGGCTCGCCAAGCAACATCCGGAGCTCGCCTTCCACATATTCTCCGAGGTGACTCTCTACTTCAAGAACCTCGCCCCCGGGGCGCAGAGGAATGTTGTGGCCGTTATATTGCCCTGGATCCAAACGATCGAGCTGAAAGTAGACCCGAATGGTGGTCCAACGGCGCAGTCTTACGTGCTCCTTGCTAATCTGCTCGAGGTGACTATCAAGTCCAACGCCGCATTGCACAACGAGGTCCAGGCGCTATGGCAAGCTCTCGCGACTGGCCCTCACCCAGGAAATGTCCGGCTTGTGCTAGACTTCATAATATCTCTTTGCCTGGAGCGCAGAGAGCAAAACTTCGTCGAGTATGCCAAACAGATCGTAGTGTTCCTGTCGAGCACCCCCAGTACGCCTGGCATGAAGGTGGTCGAGTTCCTGTTGATGCAGATAACCCCGAAGGCAATGGTACCCAACGAGAAAAGAGAGATTGTACCGCCGCCTCCCGATATCAGTCAGCTACAGTTGCCATACTGCGCCGATCTGTCAGAAGCATTGCCCGTTGGCACCAAGCAAGCTGGATTTTCCCTAGGACAGTTATCCCTGATACTCCTGGTCGACCTGATGGTGTCGCCTGTGCAGCTCAACGTCGAGAATCTGACCGTCTTGTTGCAAGTCATTACGGTGCTCTGGGACCATTACACCCCTCTCGTCCAGGAACAAGCTCGCGAAATGTTGGTGCATTTGATCCACGAACTAGTCGTCTCGAAGATGGATGACGCCACTCCCTCGGAGGCTAAGGAGGCTGTGGAGGATGTAGTCGACGCCATTCGACGCCACGATCGTACGGTAGTCTGGGGCTACGAAGAGAGCAACGGAAAGGTTGATGGACGTGACAATAAGGTGCCCCAGAGTATGGAGTACCTGACTGCTGAAGTGGTAAAGACTTTCGAAATCACCTTCCCAGGAATCAAGGAGCAATGGAGCCGTTTGTCTTTGACCTGGGCCACATCTTGCCCGGTGAGACACTTGGCTTGCCGTTCATTCCAAATCTTCCGCTGCATCCTTATGTCCGTTGATCAGCTCATGCTAGGCGACATGCTTGCACGACTGTCCAACACGATCGCGGATGAGGATACCGAGATCCAGACATTTTCGATGGAGATCTTGACCACCTTGAAGACTCTCATCTCGAAACTGGATGTGGACAGGCTTGTGTCTTTCCCCCAATTATTCTGGACAATGTGTGCGTGCCTGGATTCGATAAATGAGGTCGAGTTTCTCGAGGCAGTTGAGATGCTCGATGAGTTCCTTGAGAAGCTTGACTTCCATGATGAAAACGTTCGAGACGCTCTCCTAGATGGTCAGCCTCCGCGGTGGGAAGGTTCATTTGAAGGCGTTCAGCCGCTGCTGTATAAAGGTCTGAGGTCATCTGCCTGTCTCCAGCCTACGCTCGACCTACTTGACAAGCTAGTTCAGCTACCGAGTGGCCCCCTTGTTGGAAACGACAACAGGATATTCTTTTCCCTCATCGCCAACTTCCCACGTTTCTTACACGCCATGGAACAAGAAACCATCGATAAGGGAGCCTCGCATACTGCAGAAATCCTCTTTGCGGTGGCGGAAGCTCAGGAAGTGTCATCGATATGCGCTGCCCTAGGCAGCTTCATGGATTCGCGATACCGCTCCGACAAGGAATTCATGGGCCAGCTTCTCGGGGCACTCCGCGGGCGCTTCTTACCGCAGCTCGACTTCAAAATGCTAACAATGCTGTTGGGCTTTCTCACGAATAGCATGCCCTGGATGAAGATTATGACCATGAGGCTGCTCTGCATGGTCATTCCAGACATTGAAATGCGCAAGGCGGAAATCGCTAGCCACGGCTCCGACCTCATATCGCCTCTCTTCCGCCTCCTGCAAAGCGAGTATTGTATGGAAGCGCTTGGTGTCCTTGATAATATTATGACCATGTCAGGAACCCCGATGGATAAGCATTACGTCCGGATGAGCATGACCAGTGCCGCGTCGAAAGACAGAAAGGATTACGAGACAACGCAGAGTTTGTTCGGCATCCCCGAAGAGTCGGGCTGGTCGATTCCTATCCCAGCAAAGAAGACGGAAATCACGCGTGCTAATATACATGCTGCGTTCTACATGTGCCAAGCGACGCCAGAGAACGGCATACCTGCACTCCCGACACCAACTCCGGAGGTGGAGTTCCACGCCGATGATTACCGTTACGGTTATTTCGAGATGCCGGACCGAACAGAAACTATGATGTCAGATGATGCTCAGGGCGAGGGTCAGATGGCGGACTTGGGAACCAAACTAGATAGCCTAGACGACTTCTTCGACGATATGTCGCAGACATCCCCCAGCGAAGGCCGCTCTTCCAAGACCGTGACGGAATTCGCTCCCGAAAGCTACGAATCCGGCGCACGACTATACGACGACGTCCTACCCATTTTGCATCAGGCCTCAACGAACACATCGTTTCAGAATGGTTTCGTAGACCGCGTGCCAATTTCCAAGGAAGCCAAGACGAACGCCATGAACCCGGGGGCTTTCAATCCCGGCGGAATGGCCAGGCCGGGCTTACACTCGCGCTCGGTTACTTCACCGTCGACTCCGGCGTCGTGGAACCAGCCGCAGCTCAGCGAGCTCACCTCGGACGACGAGCTGACCGAGGACGTCTTCTCCGACGGCGACGACGACAGGCCGGCCAACGGAATGGCGGAGGGGTCGTTCTTCCTGGAGAACATGATCAAGCCCATCGCGCAGACGACGCGGACGCACATGCGGCGTCTCACGGGCGGAGGGCGGTCCCGGGACGCTGAGAGACAGCGCGAACTCTTCCGCGCGAGGCAGCAGCAGCTGTCGCCGCAGGTGCCAAAGGTCCCCAACTCGTTCCTGCAGCACAAGGCCAACCCGTCGAGCGGTGACATGTTGTAGGCCGCGGTTGATTTTGCGAAAGAGCTTCTACCTACCGGGTATTGCGTAACCTGGACATCTAGCTACTTATGTATGACGGTGCGAACGAAAAAGACGAGGAAACATGTTATGAAGTTGATCTGAAGGCGCGCTGAGGTTATGGGGAATATTCACGTTTTATAGCAGATGATCTAGCGACTGGTGTTGGCAACAAAGCAGCAAGATACCTTAGGTACTCGTATCGACATGTACAGGCGCAATGTGCGTCAGGGGGCGTTGTATATGTATCGTGTATAGAATCGAGACATTATTGATTGATACCTTAAGTGTCCAAAAGCAATGAGTTGATCATATCTTGAAACTTATAATGTCAATAACTGACACTGCGATTTATTGTAGTCGTTCATCGTTTTCCTCCTAGCTGTAGACATGGATGGTGCAAATAGGGGGATGCGATGACTAAGAGGTGACGTGATCTGTGTTACGTAAGTTATACGAGAATCGGAGCGGAAAATGCTAAGAGCCTAAATGCTACGCTAATCCTAATTCGCGTCGCGGGGAGGCGGTCAGAAGCGGCAGTACTTTATATTTTGCTAGATAGCTTCAGAATTTCTTGAATGCGATACATACCTGCTAAGGCACTTGGTAACAAGGCCGCCTATCCTGACATACAAGTCTTTATACCCCATGCCAGCGAATGATTACGCGACCCACCCACGAGTAGCTTGGTTTGTTCCTCGACACCAAATTGCGCCCATCAATTCAAGTCCTTCGAAGTCGAGTCTCTTTGACGATGCCGTAGCGAGTCGCATTCACCAAGGCACCTTAGACGTTCACGAACATGGCGAAGCGCAAGTCCCACGGCGGCGAGCGAAGCTACTCGGGCAAGAAGCAAAAGACTGCACACGTGCACGACCCTCCTACTTCTGAGGATGTCTATACCGGGAGGCAATTGCGCCAACTACTAGCTTTCGAACAGGATCTTGGCAAAGCTAGACATGGTATGTCAACTTGGAAATATGCAGTCATACTGACTTCGACGTGGTGCTAATTGTTGATTGTGTACAGGCCTCCAATCCTCCAAGAACCTCCTCGACAGCATTGTCAGCGACGAAGGCGAGAACACCGAGAAGCTGCAGATATTGCTCGACTTTTTAGAGTCCGTAAAGCCGAGAGAAGATGACGACAAGGTGCCCGTATACCTGCCAGACGTCATGGAAACATGGAGCATGGCGACCCAACTGAACAACGAAAATGTCATGTCCGCCGTAGCTGTCGTGCTCGCACTCCTGCTCAAAGTCATATCCAGAAGAGTAGACTTGGCACCATATGGCCTAGGAATATGTCGAACACTCCTCCAGAAGCGACAGCAAGAGCTCCTTGCAAAGAACCTCTCAGCCGATAATGGAAAGGACTTTATAATATCTCCTACATTGAGACTGCTCAGAGAAGCTGTATGTTTGGACGGAGGCGCTCTTGCGGCACCAATATTCCGAGCTAGAAGTAGCACGTTTAAGTCGCTGGCAAGGAATATGGGACTCCGATATCTAGGCGATGGTGTAGAAGATCCAAAACGGCCCTCAGTCCGATCTAATGCAATCCGCTTCCTCCTGAGCAGCCTCAAGCTTCTTCACCTCGAGGCGAAGCGTGACCTGCTCTTCCAAAGGGAAATTGTCGCCGCCCTTATGAGACATATAAGAAAGGACCCTCCTTCGTTGATCCATGACATCCTAGACACGCTCAGGACCACGGTTATCCTTGACAAGAAGCTGCCAAAAGATATCAAGATAAGGATCCTGAATGCGCATTCGCTTATCAAGATCGCAGACCTTTATGGCTACTCTGAAGAGCCAGCTGAGGACGGCAGCGATACGGCAAATGACCGGCCCTCCGTGGAGGAATCAGCTCACGCCTTCTTACTTGCAGCTTGCGCCAATTCCGATGCTGGCGTCCGTCGGTCAGAGCGCGGTTATTACCCAGAGGGTGTGGAACCCGATACGATACCGATAGGAGTCAACGACGGTCAGCTCATGGACTTTGGCGTCGATAGCATTCCTTGGATGAGCAAGTTTGAGGACGATGTTCCCGTCAGAAATACACTGCTGGCAGAGTTTATCCAGACATTACGGCCGTGGTCTAGTACTAAGCAAAATGAGCTTCTGGTGACGATATTTGAGACCTCACCAGAGTTAGTCGCCCAGTATTTTTGCCACAAGAAGTCGTTCTCATTCGATCCAAAGTTGTCGGCAACTTGGATTGGATATGCCGCATTGTTGTATAATGTTGTTCAACTACCGATTCCGGCGTGGTTCGGACACGCAAAGGCCTATGCGAGAGTACCTCCGCCTACTTCCGTCGTACTCGGAAACATAATTCCTTTGCCCATGACGCTCAAAGTCATAACACGATGCTTCTCGATCAAGTCGAAAATAGCGTCTTTCTACGCCATTCGGCTACTAACTCTGGCACTACAAAAGTTAGCACGCGCCTTAGAAATGCACCGAGAGGCGTCGTCTTCACCTGATTCCATCTGGGAAGAAGCGGCTCGTCGACTCGTGGACGAATTTACGCAGAGGATACCGGATATTAAAGATCTTATCAAATGCTACGTTGCCTTGGATCAGGGCGATCTGCTTCAGCGGCAAGCAGCGAGCCGTTTACTATTACTTTATTACGAGACCATCCCGCAGCTCGCGTTGAGAGCCAAGTTTGACGTCTCGCCAATGCTGCTATCTACTATCAAAAGAGTACAAGGTTCCAAAGGAACGGGCGAGGAGGTGGTCATGTCTTTACTGGAACTGGAAAACCTATGCACAATTGCGAAATACTCGCCAAGTATGCGGTGGTTTGCTCGGGCCTCCGATATGCCTCATTCCCCCTTTACCACCCTTCTGAGGCTCTCTATTGAGAAGTCGACGGGGATGTCGAACGAGAGTCTGAATAACATACTGCACTGGGTGGCAAATGAGCATCAGCTAGTTGAAAGCAGACCAAGCTCTCGAGGATTGCAGCCCCTTATAGCGGCTCTAAAGAGCGTTGGGAATATCGATGCAGCAATATGGGCATTCCTCGACAATTGCGTCGAGCGTTGTGCTAGGACGCCTGTTAAGTACATCGAGATGATCGAGGAACAGCTAGAGAAGGCAGAAATCCCCGAAGATGACGACGTGGTCACTTGCCCACTCATGATGACGATCGCAGAACAAATCACGTTTTTAGCTGCCTCGTCGCCTGGGAAGTCCACGCTCAAAGAACTGGCCAAGTTACTATCGGCATATCTCAGCTATTCGCTCGCTGCCGGCGTGAATAAGCCATTCCTGAACGCCGCGAAAGAGCTTCTTGCTGCCGGCTTTGGAGACGAGAAGCTCGCGGCCAAATTACGCCTTTCCGATAAGAAAAAGTTCACTCTAGATACCCAAGAAAATGCAGATAAACAGGGTGTTGTGATTACCAATGGCTGGGAGGATGGTGTTGCCGATGGCGTGGACAGCGACTTAGTCCCCCTCATGAGCCAAGAAGAATTAGAGCAAAAGCTTGCAGTGCCACTTCCTACCGTCAAAGACAGCTCATTATCGAGATGGTCATCCAAGACAGCCGAAGAACTTGTCGAGGAGGGACACGCATCCTCGCTGATACGTTTGCTGTCCTCAGAGCACGCGAGTATCCGAAAGGAGGCACTCACAAACATCACCAAGGTCGCCACGAAGATCAAGGACTCGGCATACGACAATAGCGAGCAAGCATGGCTGCTTCTCATGGAATTAGCCGAGTCAGCCCGGGGCCTAATCGACGACGAACCCGCGCCGAGCGTCATGGTCGCGTTCGCATGCAAGGGCCTCGAGGTGCTAATGAACCCGCTGCACTGCCTCTACGAGAAGCTCAACCTGTTCCTCACAAGCGGCCCGTCGTGGCCCGCCGACGGCATCCCACTCATGCGCGCGGTCCTGCAAGACGGCCCCACCGACGACGGCGCGCTCTACGCCGAGCTCGCATGGCTCCTCGGCCTCCTGCTCGACGGCCTGCGCACCCCCGCCGACGTCGCCCTGTTCCACCGCCGCCGCGTCTTCGAGCGCGTCCTCGCGCTGCCCGCGAACCCGTTTCTCGGGCCGGGCCTTCGAGCAGAGGTTGCGCGCATCTTGTACCGCGCGTCGGGTATTAAAGGGGGTAGCGATACGCTGGTTACACGGTTCGGCGTCGTGGGGTGGCTGCTCGCGCGCAGAGACGGAGGCGCGGCGGATGATGCCGAGAGGGCTATGTATGGGGCGCTGCTGCGACGGCTCTGGGATACGTGCGATCGGGGGCGGATTGAGGAGTGGAGTCGCGGCGGCGTGGGGAGGTTGGTGGATGGGTGAGGGGGATGCTTGTGTGTATAGTAGGGAGAGTGATAGCTAAGTATATGATAATTAACGGTGTGGTTTGCCTATCACGAAGAGCGCTGGAGTGTGTGTTGAATTGCTGGGTGATATTATGCTGGCGACCTACGGTATGCTTATCGCTAGAATTCTCGTGTTTGAGGGTATAGTACTTGGCTGGGATGCATTTACAGGGCTGACCTATTACTGATCCCTAGCATTGGAAGTAAGGAGATGAAACAAAAGACATGTCTGGATTGTCGTTAAAGACCTTGGGCATGTGATGTATCCAAGGCATGGTGAGGTTTGATCAAGACTCATCCGCTCACTTGGCTTGCCGGGTTCTGTCTCTGTGGGATATCTAGTAGGCATGATTTTTGCGCTCTTCCCTCGTATTTGGGAATACTGATTCAAATTACGAGTTCTCTCACACCCAGTATCGTTAGTAAGGAATAGACAAACTTGGTGGTAAATGTGACCATAGTGAGGAGTCCTGACTCACGATCAGGGCGTAGAGTGACTCAGAGTGATGAATTCGCCGTCTGGGTCTCTAATGGAAACGGCGTCGAGATTGAAATCTCCGCCCTTGATTTTGCTTGGGGGTCATCCGCACGGCTAGTATCTTGATGTTGTCCTCTGGCACAGCAGCCTTAGCCCGAGCAATGGCCAGCACGTTTGCGATCCTTAACCTGACGACATGCCATATATCTAAAGGTTTGTTCTGTAGATTGGGGTGAGGCATATTATTTAAATTCAAGTTTTGGAGGACAATGGTGACTGAGGATCTGTATGGGACTGTATATTCAGTCTAGGAACAGCACAGGTAAAGAGTGTTTTGTCGTCTTAAAATTGCCTGTCATGTTTGTTTCTTCGCGGTAAAACGCACCATATCGATGATCTGTCCGGCGTAGAGCTTGACACGTATAAAAGTCATTGGGTCAAAACCGGAGGATGTTAATAAGTAGCTTGGAACATCAGATCAAAGTGGCAGGCCAGGGATGGCGGAGGCCGTCATGTGAGAGCCTCTCTTTTCCATCCCCTTCTCTAACCTGGAAAGGTAGCAAATAATCGGAAGCCAGTTTGTAACACAGTTTGTACATGAGGCAAGATATACGATAATCGGATTCTAGTTGAGACGAAAGAAGCAGTCAGTATAAGCACACGAAGTGGTTGAGAGCAGAAACACTCACACTCAAACACTCATCTCCGTCAGGATCAAATGTTAGATGTGTGATTCCGTGCTTTGTCACCATTCCAGGCTTCAAGACTACAAACCGTCAAGCACAAGTGTCAGCACCCAAACACATGTGGGTAAATGCGATGATGTTGAGGCAGAGGGGGCTGAGGGGGAGCAGACGTTGGATATCTTAGCTAATATTGTGTGCTTTTCCAGGCACGCAGGCACGCCGTTTTTATGCAAACGTTGTGCATTTATGCTGCCGTGTGCCAACTGATCGATTGGGCATAGGCAACAGCAGGGCTACCAGGGCTACCAGGGCCATGCCTAAAGCTCAGGCTTCCAAGCGGTGCGCAGGTACCGCACGGGCTGCAGTAGGGCAAGACCCGGGTACCTTTTAGCTGTTTGTCTGACGTGTAGGTACATGTAACCCCAGCTCCTGTTAGTGCGCGAGACTGCCAAACTGAGCGCCTCTCTCTGCTCGATAGCATCTTTCGACTTCTAATCACCTCCATCCAACTTGGACAAATCTCTTCGACATTGGCCTACTTTACCTCTCCTCGTACAGCAACGAATACAACTCTGCAAGCCATTCCACCCACACGACCAAAAAGCCCTGCTACCAAAATCACCTGTCTTCTGTTATCCTCCCCCATCTCAATGCACCCCCAACCTGTTGCCCCGGTGCCGTAGCCTTCTTATCCGACACATCTCAAACAATCCTCAGCTCGACCGCCCTGCCAATTGCAGTCTTCTCGTCTGCCTGACTCTATCTAGATCGACTATCTCCGGCCGCATCGGCTTCGGTCATTAACACCGTTTCCTGGACCCGAATCTTTTTGAGCCCGACCGACCTGATCAATAAAACCTTCCAGCGCCATTCTACGCTTCACCCTTTCATCTCACCCCGCACAAGACCAAACAACCACGCAAAAAAAAGACGTCCAGCAGCCTCATTAAATTTTTATTGTTATACTTTAAAACGACGTCACGCGGTCCCTTGCGGGCCTAAAACCAGGACTTTTGTCCACAGCTACCCTACGGGTACCCAACTACTTGAAGACGACCTAGAAATTACATACTACGCGCATCTCCAATACTCAGATGCTATGGCTGTACGGTATACAGCAGAGACGTTGACATTCTTACGCGATTCTCCGTTATGTGTCCGGCCGAGTACTCTTCCTCCGGCGGAGGAATGGATGGGGTACGTTGTGGCTGGCCGTGAGACCGAGTCTGGCACCCATACTGACGGATTTTGCAGACCATCGCCCGAGACCTTTCGCAATAATCAAGGAAATAAGCCTGGCGGCGACAGAAGTAGAAATAACGATAGCTCTTTACTCGACCAGACCAACCGTCGACCAGGCGTCGACCGACATGCTTCGCGGAACATTGGGAGTAAGTAGTCATGCCGCCTTGTGTGTATAACTCTGGCTCACCTTCCCTTTTTCTTCCTTCAGACGCTGAGGATATTATCCTTGGGCCACCGCGAACAACCTTTTCATCTACGCTCGCTCGAGCCAACAAGACCTTCGATAATGATAAGACGGCGAAAGACGTCGATACTCGAGACCGGTTCGCTTTTCGTTCTAGAAACGGCGATCCTGATAATACTGAGCGCTTCCGCGACCGTGACCGTGACAGAGACCGGGACGTGCGAACCAACTTCCGCCGCCGAGGTGACGCAGACCAAGATAGTGAGGGATGGAGCACTGTGAAGCCTCGTAAAAGTTTCGGACATGAAGGAGCCGAACGTTTTCATGGGCGCATGGGCGAACGGCCTGAGCGCTTTGGAGATCGCCGGCCGCGTGATCAGGATGATCGCGAGAGTGGAGAGCGGCCTCGTCGTACCTTTGGCGAATTCAGCAAGGACAAAGAAGGTGACGATGGCGACAAACCCCGTAGAAACGGGCTCACTAGGAACAAGACGGACCAGCCTTGGCTAAGGGACGGCGACGCTACTTCGAGTCGAGAGCGATTTGACAGGTCCAAGAGCTGGAGGGAGAGGGCTGGAGATGACCAGCAGGGCGATGCGCACCCGGAGAAGCCGCGGGAGAGGACGTACGACCGAAGATGGGATCGAGACCGGGATCATCGTCAAGAACGTGAACCCGAGTGGCTCGATGAACCTCTCGAAGAGCAGTCCCAAGCCCACACGCAAGAAGACTTCAAGAAATTCATGGAGAGTATGAAGTCCGCCAGGAAGAATGAGCCAGTTTCAGCATCGACAGCTGAGGCATCCGCGCCGCCAGAGAAAGTCGACTCCGAGAAGACAAAGGTCAAGTCGGCGCCCGCCATCGAGATTGGGCCAGACAAATTCTTCGCCGCCTTCATTCAGAACCCCAGCGTGGAGGCCCCGGGCAGCACTGGCGACGCGATAAAGGAGAATGCAGTTCCAGCAGCCAAGCCGAAAACGGCGTCTCGGTTCCAGAACTTCTTCTCTTCCCAGGAGGAGTCGCGGCGCCAGCCTGAACCACCCATGCCCATCGCCAGCGCTCCGCCGGCACAAGAGACAAACCCCCTGCTGGCGCTGGCCGGGGTGAGTAGCAGCAACAACAACGATGCGGCTGAGAAGGTAGCTTTTCAGGCCTTACTCCAGAAGCTTCAGAAGCAAACCCTGCAGGCCACCCCGCCGCCATCCAGCGCCTTTTCAGAGCCCCCTCCGAATCATGGTGCTTCTCCTGGTCCTTCCCAAGCCTATGGACAGGAACGTCGGGAGGAGCCACTCATTCATGGCCCTCCGGCAGCTCAGGATCTTCCTCCTCCCAGGCCGCCGCCGTCTCAGCAATATGGTGGTATGCGCCCGGAACAGCAAATGCTCCACGAATTGATTGGTCAGCGTCACCCAGGCCCGAACCAGGCGTCAGTACGGCCTGATCATCCAAGCCGAAACAACAGTAATGCTGAGTTCCTCATGACTCTCATGCAAGGCCCCGCTCGAGCGCTGGAGAGCCAGAGGAACGAGCAAGTGGCCATGAGAATGCCGCAGCCCTCGCGGCCAGCACAGATTCTTCCAACGCCCGACCGAGAACTTGAATTTCAGCACGACCGTGTGCCGACGCAGCGTCAAGGCGGTCGGCCCAACGCCCTTCCGGCGTTCTTCGACGAGCCGCCCATGCACCACCGAGAACAAGATAGTCGCCCACAGCAGCCCACTCAGATACTTCAAAGGCAGCAGGTCCCCCCCGGTCTAGAACAGGTACACGTGTCTTGGATGCAAAACAACGCGCATCAGATCCCTCCTCCAGGACGGCCTATGATTCCGCCGCCGGGTTTGGCGGGGAACCCGCGCAACGGCCCTATGCCCGGGGGCTTCCCCCCGAACTTCGCCATGGGCGGATATCCGCCGGAGGGCATGGCAGGCCCGCCCCGTAACATGGGGCCGCCTCCCGGATTCTTCGGCGGACCGCCGCCGCCTCCGGGACCCGGGTTCATGCCTCCCGGGATGGGCGGGTTCCAGGGCCCCGAGAACGTAGGGTTCGGCTTCGATCACCGCGGTATGCCCCCTCCTCCAGGCGCGTTCCGTCGAAATTAGGCAATTTTCGGCACCAATTTTACTGGAAGGCATAGAACCTACTCTAGGTATTGAAAGCCTTTTTGCCTCGTTCTTTTTCTATATATCGGCTCGTGTCTGCGCGGACGTCGTAGCCTGGTAGAGGTGAGTCGGTGGTGGGGAGATGAAGACGAGACGAGACAAGAGAGACGCGAGGTAGGAGAGACGCAAGAAGCAAGAAAACCTAAGTGGGTGGATATGCCTACCATCTTCTTGTTGGGGGTGGAGAGAAGTGAGAGCGGGGATGAGGATGAGGGTGGGGGAGTGGTAAGCAAGATGAAAGTATAGTGTTGTATCAGTGTGCTTATATTGGCCCCCTTTTCCGGGAGGGAGTTTGGCATCGAGAAGCCAGCAAGAGTCGCCTGGCTTCTCTATTACCTTAGCTCAGAAACCTATTTTCTCTCTTCTGAGGAGGTAGGTCTCTCAGGATCTTCTTGTTGCACCATCAGTCAGTCAGTACACGGAAGGTTCAGGAAGGGGAGCAAGCATGTTGCTTTATGCTCCTTTTTTCAAGGAGAAGGAAGAAGAAAGGGGGAGGAGAGAAAACGAAAAGAAGAATCAACTTGACGGCCTAGCCCAAGGTACCTTAGCTAGCCAGCCCCAGCCCGCCTATGTAGGTGTATTACTACTAGGTTTAGAAGTGAATCTCGAATCCTATAGTCGAGGAGACACGACACTAACACTTGTCCTTGTATTTCATCCCGTGTGTGCTTCTTCGTTCTCTAAGTGCATATTTGCAATGGAAGAAAAGAAGAAGAAAAAATGCGAAGAACAAGCTTTACCCTACCGGTGTTCCGGACTAACTCTATCTTAACTCCCCAAAGTCCTCCGGCGGACTTTCGGGCCAAGGGGATTAGATAAATAGATAAATGCGAATCTGGCCCCCGTAAGCACTATAACTATACCTGTGTCTGTCCACATTCGGTCGGCTTGTAAGCTTGTCTGTAGCTGACCCAAGTAATAAATGGAATCGGTTTGTTTGAGATTGGAAAAAAAGCTTTCCGCAGACCCGGAATCTCGAAGGCCGTTGGGGGGAAAGGTACAAGAGAGATGCGAAATATTCCAGAACGGTGCTGAAGAAGGAATAAGACAAGAAAGTTTAAATAAAGGACCTTGAACCGTTAACAATGCGCAAGTGATGCGAAATGCTATTGATTCTGTGATATACCGAAGTCAGACACATAAATACAACACCAAGTAAGGTTAGGTACGCAGGCTGTTTACAAAGCTGTACAGGTGTAGTCGAATCAGCTGCATCCATTTTCATTTTTCTACATACGTCCAGGTCTTACGGCCAGCCTCCTTTATACTATCTGTCTCTCTCTTCCTGTCACGTAGAAGAAACTGTCTATGCAACGACGACGCCAAACACGACGCTTGCTCCAACACGCCTCGCTCGCTCTCGCATCGAGAAGTGCCCAAACTCCCCTCGAACGCCATGCTCGACTCGCCTTTCGCTTACGCGTATTCTATCGATCCTCTCGTTGTCATCTACATGGCATCCTGAAACACCGCTTGGTTGGTAGTCGAGAACATGGCTCTGCGTTTAGGGACGTGACATGCCAACTGGTTCCGGACGTATCATCTGGTATGTTATCTCTTCTTCTCTCTGTGTCTTTATGTCTACCCGTCATCTCATTACCCCTTCTTCATGCCGAAGATGTTCCGCTTCTTCTTCTCCTTCTCGAGCTTGCCGGGCTTCGACGGCGAAGGCGCCGTATCGCTCGCGTTGGATGGGTTGGAGGCGTGGAGTGACATGGTGCTCATTGCTTGAGTAGGCGGGGCAGGAGGGGTGGGGGTGCCGCCCAGTCGTGGTCCGCCCGGGAGTCCACCCGGGAATCCGCCGGGCCCGGGAGGCGGTGCTCGCCCGGGACCTGGTTGATGTCCGCCGGGAGGTCCGGGCGGCCTGCTCATAGGCGGCGGGGCAGGCCTTTCGAACAAGTGTGCTGGTGCCCTCGGTGGTGGCCGTTCCATCGGTATATCGAGGCGTCTCTTGTCTACGCTCAAATCGCCCACCTGCCGTACGAACAATTGCGGCGAAAGCATGTGGCTGGTAGCCAGGAAGACATCGCGGTTCATGGCTGCGCCGACCTCATAACACGCGCGCGACTCGGAGAAAGTCGCCCCGCCAGCCATAAAGACGATGATACGCTGCCTATTATCCAGGACACGTCTACCCGCACCAGCCCAGCTTGGCTTGGCCGCTCGCAGGGAGCCTTGGCCGATAAGTGCGTCCTCGTTCGGGTCCAGTGGTGGCTTGATGTAGGGGAACTTTGTTTGATCTAATGCTCCCCTGCACAGATATTCGAGCATGGACTTGACGGCGGGATTAAACCGTGACATGTAGTTATCCTCAGCCATCGGCGCTTTGGTGTCAATGGGGAATAGAGGTTGGAGGTCTTTTCGAACATCCTTGATGGCATGCGTCATACGACCACCCAGCAGTTCCATATTCGTAATTACTTCGCCGTCCTGGGGTGGCAGAGAAGCGTGTGCCAATAACCTGCTGATATCTTCCGGGATCACTCCGTCTCGGTAGAGAAGGTACATCATGATGAGACGGAGACGGTCCGACTGTGTCACAGCGTCGTCATCCAGGAGGCGGACGACGGCGTCGAGCACGTTCTTCGGCTTCCTGTTGTCTTCGTCTAAACCAGTGGCCATGTCCTGTTCTATAGGCGACATTTCGTTGAGCTTGTGGTGCTGGAAGATATTCATGCACTCTTGCGCCATGGTCAGATGGAGAGAATAGGCTTCCTTCATTTCCTGGAACTGCGGTAGCCCTGCCATCATGTCTTTGATGGCGTTCAAGCTCGTGGGGTCTTTGTTTTCGCTCACGAAGTGTGGGTTTTGGTCAAGGAATTTCTGAAAGTCGCCCATCAGCTTATCGATGGTGTCCTTCATATGCCTGTGTCTGTTTTCCGTCCACACTTTATCCTTTTCGGCAAGTTCCATATCCTTCTCCTCAGCATCGTGGTCACCCTCGTTTACTGTCATGTGGAACGTTGCCTTATCCCCGTCTTGAATCGGCAGGAGGTCATGCGCCATAGCTTGATATGTGAATTCATGGATTAAGGGTGCCATGAGATCCATCGACCTATCAGTTACTATGAGCACTCCCTGTGGGCGCGAGCTTGGCGGCGGGAAGTTGGGGTTCCACTGCGCATATTCGTCCAGCTCTTCAGATATAAAACGAGCAAGGTGCGAAGACAGGACACTAGCTTCGTGGATTGGATTTGGCGGGCGATAGTAGCGGACCTTGGGATACTCGCCCAAAGTTACACACAGACCAGTTATCTACCATCCTTCAAGTCAGCCGTGCGGTTGAGAAGAGAAAATCTGAGGCGAAGTTGCAAACCTTTTGTGCTAGATCTTGCATGTGCTTTCTTATAAGTCCGTTGCAGGCGGGGTGGTATAAAATAGGGAAACTCCAAGGATCTCTAAACGTAATAAGTCGCGACTCCCGAGGGAAGAAGTCGATGGACAGAGTTTCAAAGCCTGCGATTTGCTGCTTCGCTAGGGCAGAACCATCTATGCGCCTCCTCAGCTGGGGGTTGAGCACCGCCGTCCACACGAGGAAGTACTTCTGGTACTTCCGCCTCTCGATGTCGGCTATGAGGCAGTCCACGATATGTGGTTGCGGTGACAATATGTATATAGCGTCCATAGACGGGTTTGGCTCTCTTCGCTCTTCGATATGCTCGATGTCTGTAGCGCACTTCCTTTAGCCAACGCACCGGAGGCAGTATCTGGTGGGACAACGTACTCGCGATGTTATGGTTGAGAATGTCATCTTCTTTGGCGACATTGTCGATAAGCTTCTTGGAGTCATTGTCGACGACCAATATTTTCCACTACGCATTCGGACCTCCTTGTTAGCAAGCAGTGTCGAGTATACAGAGGCGCGAGGTCGGGTAGAGCTTACATCGCCAGCGGTGATGTTTCTGATGGTGCTTATGAGAACTATACGAATAGGAAGACCATCGTGTTAGTTACGCGATATTCTTTGTCGATTGCCAAAGCAATGTCCAGCCTCGTGAGAATAGGGGGTCTTCTCTTACTGTCGTGTTGTTCTTGTATGATGGATATCGACATCTTGGCTGTCGGCCCGCGGGCACTATCCGACCTGTATAGAACGGCGCACTACTTCTACGAGGTTCCCAAGCTGGAAGACGGTGGTACTATGTAGGATGTGTAGTTGGCGGACCCGAACTATGTGCGAGGTAGGTAGAGATACCTAGGGCAAGCCTACTGCAGCTACCCAGAGGTTCGGTGTGTCGGTATGGTACTGGGAGCTGGTAGGCGGCTATACAGGTTGCACCGGGTGATCGCACGCGGCTATGGTGGCGAGGGAGGTAACGCAGTAGCTGAGCTCTAGCATCCGAGGAGCATATGCCTGTTGAAGGACGAATGCATTGGAGGTGACAGCGTGGATTGACCGAGCCAAGTTTCAAGACGGGAGGTCTGAGAATGCGGTAATGTGGGTTGTCAGGCTGTGTGCGGTTGCTTGGTTGCTTGGCTCGCCAGCTTGCCAGGCTTGCTTGGCTCTTGGCGGGGTTGGGTTTCAGGGCGCCAATCCGCTAATGCGATTGACTCGATACCCCACTTGGCTTGTTCGGGGCCTTGTACCTGTTAGCCTCCGTCTCCTTTTATTTTCAACATGTATAGACCTGCCTAGGAGCTGCTTGATAACATGAAGCTCTGAACAGCTTTAACTGTCCAGGTGGGTAGTATTTTCTCAAGGTCAAGCTACAATGACACGTTAGAATATTCCCCGACTTGATAGGTCAAGCTACACAACCTTGAGGTGTTAGTCCGTCACCCATGATAACGCTGTTACACCATTCTCATGCATATGTGCATATAGTATAGACTATAACGTGTCTAGTATAACCAGTTGAAAAGGGGTATCTCTTAAGATGAATTGCTTCTAATATCACCATACGCGATCTAAAATTATTCATTGACTGTACGTACAGTCAATGAATGGAATCCATGTGACGCCTTATCCGGTTCCCAGATACTTCTCCACGTCCGGGTTGCCGTAGAGCTGGTGTCGAAGTCTTTCGCGTCGCTTTTTGTCTTCCTCTACCATCTTCCGTACTTTCTTCGCATCATAGGTCTTGACCTTCTCTTCATTCTTCATCGGCAAATTCTTCGGTACCTTGACACCTATACCCAAGGTATCATTCTTCGGTGTTGCCTTGATGGGATACTGCATGCCTTGCTGCGCAACTCCTAGACCCTTTCTCGAGTCCGGGTCCCAGCCTTGGGTCTGTAGGACACTCAAACCCATCCGGGAGCGGTCCAGTGCCGAGGGAGGATGCGAGTGCGTCATGCACACTTGGTGAGCTATCGACGCCTCATGTGGCCGAGAGCCTGGCTGCATTTTTTCTTCAGACTCCGTGCCCTGGTTTACCGGCAGTTGGCATATTTCACAGATCGAAGGAGAAGCGCTAGCTTTTGCCTCTTCTGTCGAGGCTGCCTCTTTAGCAGTTTTCTCTTCGGGCATGACTATGCTCAAGTAAAGATCGGATATTGACTGTGAAGGTTTTGCGGGCGGATTCCCTTCTGTAGTTGCGAGGTTGCCATCAGAAGCCGGGACGAAGACGACTCGTTTTCGCTTGAGACCCGACCCAAACGGCCGTTTGTGTTGAAGAGGGATGTCATACTCGGGATCACTCCACTCGTCGGATGCCATATTGGTAAATGAGCTGGCCCCTTTTTGACTTTAGAGGTTCTTTCTCGCCTCAGAGATTGCGACTTTTCTTGCGTTTTCTCGACGTGTCGTTCCGCTCTTGACGAGGAAATGATGAGAAGCAGAAGAAGGCTGCGAAGTTTCGAGGCTGAGATGCGATGAGGCGAAAATGGGGGAATTCCCAAGCCGATCTCCAAGGTGGGGCAAAAGTCTTAGCGCCACAGCCTTGCATTTCCGACCCGTCACAATTTGTAACCCCCCTGACCCCTGACGCAGGGAAAGCCAGACGAGCCCGAGCTTCAACGAAGGAAAAATCACATCTTAGATCTGTCAACATCATCCTTGCGCCAACCCGAAATGGATACTTGGGACTAGCTAAGCTTTCTAGTCATTACGTTCGCTCTAAAATATTCTGTCGTCTTCTCATTCTAACCCTCGGCTTCACTTAATCATGCCTATTCCGTTCCTCTATGCCGTCCTAACAAATGGTCTCCCGGAATGGTGGCCCCAATGGGCGCGCGACCCTTGGACGGTGTTCCAAGTCGTTGCCTCCACCGCATTTCTGTATGTCTTGAAGCGATACTGCAGCGGTGCTAAGAGTCTGGCGGAACGGAATATGCATGGGCGGGTAGTCATGATAACGGGCGGGACGTCGGGGATAGGATCCGTCGTAGCCGAGCAGCTGGCCGCGCGGGGAGCTCAGATCGTGCTCCTAACTCACCTGCCGCCGTCAGACCCCTTCCTCGCCGACTATATCGGAGAGCTGCGCCAACAGACGAACAATCAGATGATATACGCCGAGCACGTCGACCTCGCGTCGTTACACAGCATTCGACAGTTTGCTACGAAATGGATCGATAACGCACCGCCGCGACGGTTGGACATGATCATATTATGTGCTGCCACGCTTACACCGCCCGGGAAGCCGCGCGTGGAGACAGAAGAAGGGATCGAGGAGATGTGGATGGTCAACTACCTAGCCAACTTCCATCTCCTGGGAATATTAAGCCCCGCGCTCCGAGCCCAGCCTTTCGATCGCGACGTCCGAATCATCCTCCCTACCTGTTCGTCCTACATCCGGTCCCCGTCGCTCAACGATGCGCTCGTCAAGAAGGAGTGGTCTCCGGGGAAGGCCTACGCTAGGAGCAAGCTGGCCTTGATGGTGTTCGGGCAGGCTTTTCAGAAACACCTAGATGCGTACGAGCGGCCCGACAAGCTTCCAATGAATTCGCGAGTCGTATTTGCCGACCCGGGCTATTCCCGGACCCCCGGGATGCGGCGATGGTTGACACGCGGTTCGCTCTGGGGGCTTTTCCTCTATCTAGTGGCGTATCTGGTCCCTTGGTTTTTCCTGAAGAGTCCGTTGATGGGTGCGCAGTCAATCCTATGTGCCGCTATGGATCCGGATCTAGGAAAAGGACAAGGAGGCAAGCTTATCAAGGAATGCATCGAGGTCGACTTCGCAAGACTCGACGTCAAGGACGAAGAGGTGGCAAAGAAGCTGTGGGAAGCGAGCGACAAGCTCATCGAGAAGACGGAAAAGGAGCAGGCCGCGGTGAGAGTCTTGGAGAAGAAGAAGCAGGAAGAAAAAACTAAGGAGAAGAAGGATTCGGAGAAAGCCGAGGAGATCGACTCGTTGGTAGATACGAACAAGAAAGGCAAAGAAGCTGAAAAGAAGACGTCCCGGCGAAAGGGGAAGAAGTCTGCGCAACAAAATTAATTGACTATATGGAATAATCAACGAGAGTCATCGCGTTTTTGCTTTCTTGCACGTGTACGTGATGAGACTACAATGAGATTATCCTCAAGGAACTGATGTCGATTACTCGGTAAGGATACAAACTTGAAGATACTATATATCTGCCTGTGATTAACTTCTAAAAAGCCAGAAACTATAAGTGAGTATACAAAGCACCTAGGTATTTACCAAACTTGTCAGAGAATGAGTATATACATGCAGAATCACGATGTTACTTGGATCTCAGAGCTCCTTTTCTTGTCCCCACGTGGGAATGACGACATTAGTCAACCTCGGCTCATTTCACTCCGCAACTTCATCTTTCATCTTTCACCTCTCAGCATCAGATCGTACAAGTAAATCCGTCGTCCCTGCGGAGCAAGTCGATAAACCTCAGGTTTTTTCTTTTAACTCGATTTTCGTTTCAGCGGCCAAATCTCACATGCTTCACCACCAGGTCCATCACTATCAATTTCGGCCCTCACGCTTATAACCTAACCCAGCTCCGATGCCGTTGCCGGACTCGGCTTCGACCGTTCCCTTAATACCGCCCGGACGTGTCGGTCACATACCCGGAGGCGCCGTTCCTTATCACCCTTCGGCACCAGCGACAATATCACCTGTGATCAAGCGAGATGCGTCAAGTCTACATCCGGTGTTCTTCACCGGCAGGCTCCAGAGATCGCCGCGCTTGCCCGGCGCCGCCGGCACGAGCAGCCCCGTCGCATACGGATACGCTGAGCAGCAGACGCAAAGGAGCGCTGGTGTTATTTCGTCGAGGTTATGAGTACTGGGAGCGGGCGTTTATTGGGCTCGCGGACGGGGTTACTTGGAGTGTATCCGCGATAGCATCAAGTCGCAATTGGGGGCTTCCTTTCACTACCTTGTACATTTTCAGGAATGTCTGTGTGACCAAGATTCTACATAACGATACCATGTCCGCGTTCATCAGATGAGGCGTTGAAGCTAGAAGCAACTTGACTTGCCGTTACAGAATATTCAAATAATTGTCTTTAGACAGCTTATTTCTAGCTCGAGGTACAGGATGTATGTACAATAAACATGAGAAAGCACTTCTTCTCGCCTTGAACCAGTGCAACCAGACTCAGGTATCGACGCCAACAAAAGAAATAGAGCGGATTGCTGTTCTCCCCTCCGTGCTGCTCGAGCCCTTGATATCAATTCAGCCTACACTCCTCCCGCCCCATTCATCCAATTTTAATAAACACACGCCTAAAAGTACAGCCAAAGTCAAACAGGCCTCACCGATAAGCGCTCCGACGAGGAGCAGTGCTGCATTCTCTCGGGAAACTTAAACTCTAGAGCACGGACCTTCTGTAAGCCATCGACAACCTATAACCAATCAATGCTTCTTCCCACGAAGCCACCAAGGATCGTGTCTATAATTCCTTTGCCAACGTTGTGCTCTTATTGGTGAAGAGGTAGAATGAACTATTGTTGGCTGACAGAGGGTCCGTGCCCTATAGTCTAAGTTCACTGAGAGGATGCGGCATTACGCTTATCCCGTAGCGTTCTTGACGGCGATGACGATGGCGACGACGATGAGGACCATGACGACGACGAGCAGGGCCATGAGCTTGACGTTCTTCCACCACATCTGGCGGCGGAGGCCGCGGCTGCGGACGCGGAACTCGCGGGCGCTGCCGCCGAGGCGGTCCGTCTTGTCGACGAGGAGGTCGATGCGCTCGCCGCGCTCGAGCAGGCCCTCGATGTTGCGGGTCATGACGCCGCGGACGTCGTCCATCTCGCGGCGCACGTTGGAGAGGGCGTCGTCGCGGCCGCCGCTCGTCGTGCCGAACTCGATCATGAGGCCCTTGAGCTCGGCGTTGAAGCTGCCGGCGCCGTAGTTGGGCATGTCGGCGAAGTCGGCCGCGCCGCCGCCGCCGAACTCGTCGAGGAAGCGCTTCCGGATCTCGAACAGGTAGCCGAAGGGCACGCGCCGGCCCAGCGACGACTCGGCGACGACGAGGAAGGTCAGGCCGCCGGCCGACGGGTTCTCGGCGTGCGCCGACGGCGCCTCGGATATGTAGTGGATGTGGTGCGAGCCGTGCGTGTACGTCAGCTTCTGCGGCGTGTCGTGGCTGATCTTGGGCAGGATGAGGGAGGCCAGCGACGAGGTCTGCGACGAGGCCGATGTCGTGCACTCGGACAGGATGGTCGAGTTGTGCGCGATGCACGAGCTGTTCGTCGGGTCGGATGGTTAGCGAATATGCCCATGATCGAATTCTCCTGAGTCAGTAGGACACGAACGTCTCCTCGTCAGAAGGAAGCATGATAAAGTGATGTATACGCACTAGAGAAGTGGAGTTGGAGGTGTTGAGGACGACGCCATCGTGGATCGTGTACAGTGGCGGGTGAATTTGGAGGGTGGCTGGTCAATCGAGGAAATTGGTTTTATTGTCTTCTTTCGTCAGAAGTTTTCCGTCTGAAGATAGGAAATATAGGTGCGCAAGAGAATGAAGAGAAGCAAGTCGACGATGGATATCAGGCAATAGAGTAAGCAGATCTGATTCAATTATCAGTACCAAAGTGTTGGGTTAGGTAAAACTGCCAGTCCAAGTCCCGACCATGACGAATGGATCCATGCACGGCGATGGGGCGCGCTAAGGCGTTGAAGCCAATAAGAACGGGACGTCACTGGATACTGCTAGATACATGCAGGGTGCCCCAATCACCATATAAAAATACGATACGTGATGTAGACGCAAGTAGAAAGTTACCTGTAGGTACATGTACGCAAAGTAATGGTATCGATAAACAGGACCCCGATAAGAAATAAGAATATGAATTTTTATACACTTTTTTATCACCTGCGTCATGCAACAGCAGCGGTTCGCCTCCCCAACTGAGGTCTTCTCCAGCTTCGAGTCGAAGGTCAGGCCAAATTAACGAGAGCGAATTAGTATCTGGTTCCAGCTCTAACATGATTCCCAATCCCTTTCCTTCTTGTATGTGCAATGCGCCTCCTTCTCAGAACTGCATCGGCTAGTTCACGCTGCGCAGCCTCAGCATCTCGCAGCCATGCATTTTCAACATCCAGCGTAACCAGCCGCGACATCGGCATCTACAAGAGGAAGGTGAGACTCTTCTTCCCGCCCTGGCGCTGGCGGTATTAGCATCTCCTGTCATCGTCCAGCGGCTGACATTCTTCTAGGCTTCGTCTCCAAGGCCTTCTTCAGGGCCCCCTCCAAGGCCCCCTTCAAGGTTCCCCCCAAGGCCCTCTTCAAGGTACCCCCCAAGGCCCTCTTCAGGGTCCCCTCCAAGGCCTTCTTCAAGGTCCCTCGTTTACAACAACTTGAACAACTTGGGGGGCAGCCAAGGCGACAATGGCTCTCCCAAACGTGGGCAGAGGGGGCCATCACAGCGAGACACGGAGCATACTTATGCTATGTTCCGAAACCTTGTGCTCGCCAGATTTGACATGACGCTGAAACCGGAGCAGGCCTGGAAAGAGAAGGAGGATGAGTACAGGGCGTTCGGCGTCCACTCGAAACTCGACCTAGACCGCGAGGTCAAACTGTTTAGGGGCACCATTGTAACGGCTTGCGACCTGGCTAGCGAGAAGCAAGCCGTCTCAAAAGACGCAAACCCGCTCTTCTGGGGTTTGCGGAATGCTTTTATCGAACGTGAGATGCAAGGGCTCAGCGAAGAAATCGTCTTCTCCTTTCGAAACTTCCTCACGCGGTCGAAATTCCCCAAGAGCATCGCCGCCACTCATCAGAAGATTGCAGATTTCCGGTATCCGCACGAGTGGTATCCCGCTACCAGGGCTCTGCAGCGTACCGTTCATCTGCACGTTGGCCCGACCAACTCGGGCAAGACGTTCAATGCTCTGAAGGCGCTCGAAGACGCCAAGACGGGCATATACGCAGGGCCCCTTCGACTGCTGGCACACGAAGTCTACTCCCGATTCTTGGCCAAGGGCAGGAAATGTGCACTGATCACGGGCGAGGAGATGCGCGTTCCCGAGAACGAGGACATCTATTTCCGAAGCTGTACCGTCGAGATGACCCCTCTCAACACGCTGGTTGACGTCGCCGTCATCGACGAGATCCAGATGCTCGGAGACAGCGAAAGGGGATGGGCCTGGACGCAAGCCTTTCTCGGCGTACAGGCCAAGGAAGTCCATGTCTGCGGAGAAGAGCGTGCCGTAGAACTTATCAAGTCTCTTTGTGCTGCTACCGGCGACAAGTACGTTATTAACCGGTATAAACGACTCAGTCCTCTCGAATGCATGACCGAGGGTTTGCACGGCGACTGGCGGAATCTTCAGAAGGGTGACGCCGTCATCTCCTTTTCTCGAATCGGCATCCACGCCATAAAGAAGCAGATAGAACAAATGACACGGCGCCGGTGCGCCATGGTCTACGGGTCCCTGCCGCCCGAGACTCGTGCCCAGCAAGCTGCGCTTTTCAATGACCCCGATAATGAGTGGGACTATCTCGTAGCCAGCGACGCCGTCGGCATGGGCCTCAACCTAGAGATTAAAAGGGTCGTCTTCGAACAAACGCATAAACGTTCTTCTGCAGGCTATCGGGCCATGACCACGTCGGAAATAAAGCAGATAGGTGGCAGGGCCGGCCGGTTCAGAACAGCACGTCAGGCAGCCGAATCCGAGTCGGCTCCGAACGCGGTCGAGCAAGGAGTAGATGGCACTCCTAAAACTGGTCAGCCTGGACTGGTAACGACCATGGACGATGATGATCTCGACCTTGTTAGGGATGCGTTTTCTCGTGAGCCTGAGCCTTTAACAAGTGCTGGCATACAACCACCGTCCGCCGTGGTCGAGAGATTCTCATCCTACTTTCCTCCCAACACTCCCTTTAGCTACATCATAGCCCGCTTACGAGATATCGCCCAGATCTCTTCAAACTACCACCTCTGCAACATGGGAGAAATGTATCGGGTTGCCGACTTGATCCAACCTTTCGCCATGTCGGTCTACGACCGCTGCGTCTTCCTGAACGCGCCAGTGTTCCTGCGGGAGGTTTCAGGGGCCGAGGTGTTACAAGCTTTCGCGAGATGCGTCGCTACCATGGAGCGTGGCGATCTGGTTGATCTTCCCGAGGTCGAACTTGAGCTTCTTAATAAGGATGAGAGTGATTACTTCAGCGACACGTCAGAGCGTCTACGAGAGTTAGAAAACCTCCACAAGTCGATAACACTCTATCTCTGGCTGAGCTACCGTTACTCGGGCGTCTTCTGTAGCCAGAACCTCGCCTTCCACGTCAAAGCGTTAGTCGAGGCCCGCATTGATTATTATCTAAGCAACGTCAAGACTGCCGACATGGAGAAGCGGAGGGCGCTTGCTCGAAAGGCGGCCAAGAAGAACAAACGAAAGATGAGAAGGCTAGTGGGTGAATATAAGGCCGATGATCGCGGACACGAGATTCCAGGAAAATGGGACGAGGAAGGGCACGAGGAACCTCTATACGAGGACAACGAGGAGCTGAACCAGATCACTCGGTTGGAAAAGGATGGTCAAACACCCAGATATGGTCAAAGTCGGGCTCGTACCAGTTAGCATCATTGCGAGCCAGTCCGGCATGTTACCGTACGAATACAGAAATTCACCTGGACCAAGTGCCTACCTCTTGCCTACCTCTTAGATAGGTCAGGTATGTCAGATCATGTAAATATAGTATGGGGAAAGAGAAGGATACCCAAGGTGTCTTGATTAACCTAAGATATACAACGTAGCATAAGCAACAACCAGTCCTCTCACACAATACGAAGAAAGCTACCCACGTCTCTATAGGTGCCATACATCCCCGTGGCCTTCTCTGCACTTTCTCCTACAGGTATAACGTTATCAACATTATAGAGTAGGGTAGGTGCTTGTCCCTTTCACATGGAATTGCATCGACAAAAGCACCTTGAACTTTCTACTTCAGAGGCTGGCTACCTTCCGCGCATTGCAAAGCCGGACCTCTTTGGAACATGTGGTCATTTCTGCCTCTCCAAGACATCCTATGAAAATATGCCTTACATGACGTGCCTCCAGCCACCTACCTAAGCTATCCTATATCTCGACACAATGGGCCTTTTGTTATCCCCGCATGTATGCTAACCCTTTAACCACGACAGGACCGAAGACAGGCATCCGCACGATGGAGAAGAGTTCCGAAGACGTCAGCCCGTTGACGGAACGCCCCCGCCGGAGGAGCGCTACAACCGGCCGATAGCGACAGCGCAGCATATCCGGCATGGACGGCCCGGCGAGCAGGCTGCCGTCGTCGTCGACGGCGGCGTCGGTGGCGAGCCCGACCGCCGCCGCCTCGCGCCGCAACGTCACGGACTCGTTCTTCGCCATGGTCAGCAGCCCGCCCGCGACGCCCGGCGGCGCCAGCGCCGCCTCGTTCATAGACCCGCCGCGGCCCGCCAGGGAGGGCCACGAGTGGGTCTGGTTCCCGGCCGGGTACTGGGCCGAGCGCGAGATCGCTGCAGTAAGGTCCGAGACGCCGCCGGGCAAAGCTGTAAAGCACTTCAAGTGGCGCAAGCGCTCCGGCAAGAGCAGCTCCGGCCGCGCCACCGAGGACGAGACCGCCAGCCCCGACTCGCAGTTCTGGGACCAGACACAGCGGGGCCAGAGATCGACGTTCCCGTCCGTGCGGCCGCCCGGGTACGCTGTTGCCGCCGAGGAGGGCTACGGCCGCGGGCGCTCGACGTTCAACCGCTACGGCACGAGCAGCGAGAGCGGCGGGTCCGGCGCCGCCGTGTTCCCGCTGCTGCGGTCGCCGCTCGCCGAGCTGCCCAGCCCGTACCTGACCGAGGAGGCCCACGTGCTGTCGCTGCAGCGGTCGCCGCTGAGCTTCCGCGTCGATGACGACAACTCAACGGCGACGATGAGCGGCAGCGACAGCGGCGTGTATTTGTCCGGGCTGGCTGCTGGGAGGTCGTTGCAGAGCTCCCCCTTAACGGTCGACAAGGGAGACTCGGATACCACGTCGACGCCCGTCCCGGCGGCGGCTTCCCTGGCCAGCAGCATACCCATCAGCCAGTCCGGGACCGCGCTGCCGCTCGACGAGAAGCCCAAGAAGTCGTTCATGGCGAGGCTGTTTCTGGATTATAGACCGGTATGTCCACCCACAAAGGTTTTCGTACGAAAATCTTTCTCTGTCTGGCAGAGAAGGGTCATCGTCACTTGCCCTTTCCTTTTCTGCCTCGTTATTCTTCTTTCTATTCTAGTCCCATAGAGACGTCCAAGATACTGACGGAGCCACAACGCCGCGGCAGAAAGTAAAGAAAACCCACAGCGACAATGATGCATACGACTACAAGACACGCACCGCCGTCGACAGCGCCCGCGCGGGGCTCTCGACGCAGTCCGGCCAGAGCTCGGCGCCCACGCCCACGAGGAGCCGCATGGCCTCGCTGCTGCTGCGCGACGACGACGCGGCTCTGGCCGTCGGTGGCGGCGGAGCAGCAACAGCAGGCACGGCCAAGAACAAGAAGACGTGGACGCGCTCGCTCAAGCTCCTCTACAAGAGTTCCTGGCGCCGGCTGCCGTCGACCAGCGCCGACTCCAACATGTCGAGCTCCCTCCGCGACGTGTCCAGAAGCAGGACACTGGTGGGGAGTCCGGGCTCGGATTTGGGTGCGTATTACTTCGATTCGCTATCGTCTTCAGTCTTTGGCAATGGAATAGCAAAATGAAGGAATACATAGGTAGGGATAGGGGGGGCGTGGAAAGAGTGGGAGAACAGAAAACGGGGAATAAGTCTTCGCGCTAATTAGTAAAATGCAGAACCGTCGAAGTCGCCCTCGGTACACTTTCCAGGCGGTGTAAGTTTTCTTTTGCCAATTCTTGCGTTACCTTACCTCGGTTTATTTCCAGCCCCCTACTCTACTACTCTCGTGCAACCTACCTCCTTTCTAATCACCTGCCACGGGGTCCGGCCGCGCAGGAAGCGACACGCGTGCAGACGCCGCCACTCCGCGAGAGCGGACAGCATCGGGACCGGCCGCGGTCCTTCTTCTTCGACATCGCGACGCCTCGTCACAGCGGCAGCGGCAGCGGCAACACCACCGCCTCGGAATGGGCATCGCACCGGCAGCCGCCGACGACGGACGACGACGGGAGGGCAAAGACGAAGAAGAGGGACTCGGCCAAGGAGTGGTGGGAGGTGCCCGTGGCGGTGCCCCGGTACGAGGCCATGGCGCCCGCCTCCTTCGCCTTCGACCTGCCCGAGCACCTGTCCAGCAGCCCCATGTGCCCGGCCAACCCGCGCCACAAGTCGGGCGGCACCGGCGTCTGCGTGTACCACGGCAGGCGGAAGAAGGACGGTGGGACTACCGGCGGCGGCGCCGAAGCCGGGAACCGCGAGGACGGGGACGGGGATGAGGATGAAGACGAGGATGCGGACGTGTGGACTTGAAGCGCAGGATGGGGAGGTCTTGTTTTCCTATTAACTATTTCATTGCCGTGTTTGTAATGCCTATCCAAGCTGATCTAGGTCCCGTGTTGACTGTGCCCTCCGTTATATATACCGGTAATGAGTGATGTGTCCTCACAAGCCATTCAAAAGATGCCACGACGCTCTGCCCAAACTCCTTTGAAACCCAAATTCATATATGAGAGGTGTTAGTGTACAGCCCGACGACCGTCCCAGGCGACAAAGTCCGAGCCCATCTTCCCGATCAAACTCTGCAGAAGCCACCTCTCTTTCGCACGCGCGGAAGGCAGATGACTTTCATGCCCAACGTCCCTACGAGTACTTAAACCCGGGAATGATGCGCTGCCACGAAAACTCGCGCGGCGACAGGACCGAGGGCGGACGGATGTGCTCGAACGGGTAATAAGAGGCGTGGAGCGGTGACGGGGAAGACGCGCGCGGCGCCTAGTCGTGGGTCTGGATCTTGTTGTCGCCCTGGACGGCCTCGGCGTACGTCGGCGGGGCCCTGCCCTCCTCGGCAGCAGCGCCGCTCGAAGGGCCGGCGGCGGACGACGACGCTCCGTTGGTCGTGCTGCCGTAGTTGGGGTGCGGCGCGGACGACGACGGCTTCGGCTGGGGCTGGGGCTGCTGGTCGTGGACGTAGACGTAGGTGACGCGGCCGCCGCGCTCGCCGTCCTGCGGCACCGTTTCGTACTCGTACGTCTCGGGAAACTTGGAGATGATGTACCACGAGTGCAGGAGCCCCGGGATCTGCGGGCGCGTGTTAGTTGACGAGGTTGGTTTGTGTGATGCGATGCGATGCGATGCGGGAGGAAAAGCAGAAAGACTTACGTAGCCCAGAACGCAGAGGAGGATGTTGATGACGGAGTCGGCGGAGCAGAGGCCGCATTTGACCCAGACTGGAATTCAATTAGTTAGCCTTGACATCTCTCTTAATTTTCCATTAACCTGTAAGGGCTCGCATTGCCGCGATACTGTCGGCGGAAATGCTACTTGGACGATTCGTCCGCCAGGCAGGCGGGGAAGGAAAGCGGAAAGAGTCATTGGACAGATGACGTACCGGGTAGAGGAGGGAACAGGATGGCCAGGAGGCCGAGGAATAGGTCTGCGGTGCACATATCGACGGTTCTCGAGCAGAAGAAGGTTCGGTCTAAGGTGAGCGAGAGAAGTAGAAATGAGGGCTTTAAAGGATGCTGGTATGAAGATGGAAAAACGTGTCGTAAGGTGGCAGAAAGAGAGGTGCCGAGGAGTACGTATGTAGGCTTCGGTGAGGACTCCAAGGCCGAGTCAGCGATTACGATTACTTCATTCCCTTCTATATCGGGACGGGTTACGGGGTCTAGAGCTGCTAGGCAGCTAGGCAGTAGGCCAGGGGGCAAATCCAATAACGCTAGGCTCTGTTAGGCTACAATGCTGCAGCGATTGCCACTGTCCAGGATCGCCTGTAGGCAATGAGGCTCAGCTAAGCCAACCTCTACGAAACCACTACCAGCCAATCACGTGCCCACGCACTTCCCCAAGCTGCCTTCTCTCCGGCTGCAGTCCAGCATGCCGTAATTCACTTCGACTCTTTCAAGCATGTCAGTGCAGAACTCGGTGTAAGTCCCGACCTTACTGCTTGCTTCTCTTTCTGCATCGGTGACCGTCATCTCACCATGTTTGTGGTAGCCATGGTCTCCTATTGGCTTGTATATCGAGTCCGATATTTAGGTCTTCGTCTGTTCCCGTCCCTACATAATCGGACTTTATTCTCAATGTCTTTCCACCGTCCGGAATGAGGTATACATTGCCTACCTACCAGGTAGGTTCTCGGTAGCCGACTTAGTACCTAACATATACGGTCTGGCACGAATGGCTGTCCGAACTGATGGCTCACCTCCCCATGAAAGCTATTGTAAGTCGCTCCGAAACATGGGTCGCCCATCAACTCACCTCCGCGATAGTGCTCTTAGATAGCTACCTTGGTGTACGATATCAAGGTTTTGTCCCTACAAGCATGGTAACTTTACATGTCCACGGACTGCTTCATGCTATGCGGAAGTCTGTATTGTCCAGACCGTTTCGGTCTCTTCCCCACGGCCTACAGACTATTTAGGTCCCCTCGCTCTGCTTGCTCTCACTCTTTCTCTTGACATAATTTCTTCTTCCATCTTTGTCTGCTCTGCTGGTAGCACGCTCTAGGCCTCGGTATCCCCTCAATACCTTCAACTGTCGCGTCTCTCCCGCAAGGATGACTTTACCTCTCTCAGATTGCCTGAGTATCGCACTTGATTACCTAAAAGCATGGAATCGCCGTTGTTTCTTAAAGGACGGACAACTCCGCGCTGCCGCAGCAAAAGAGGAACAGTCCCGCATTCTCAACCTACCACTTGACGTTTTGTTCCTGATCCGAGATGTGCTGCCTCTAGAGTCCCTTCTCGCTTTGTCGTTGACGTGCAAAACGGCCTTCGGCACCTTCTTCCCATCAACCCCAGTCTCAGGTCGAGGCCTGGCTCGTTTCCTGCTGCTCCTCGAGAAGGATGTCAGCCACCAGCTATTTTACTGTCATACTTGCGGGCGCCTACATCGATTTTCACGTGCCTGGTCACCTGGCTCTTCACAATATCCGTCCGAAGGACCGTCCTGTTGCGATGGGGTCATTTATCCAATATTGCCTATCGGTATCCATTTCCACCACGCTCAGCTCGTGATGAATGAGCATTTCTATGGGCATAAGCGAGGGCTGGGCCTAGAACAAATGTTTACTAGCCTGTCACGTATCGACGGCTGGCGTATCAACTCGTCGGCAAGAATCATCAGGAACCGGCTGTTTGTTTGCTTGACGCATAAGCTGCTCATCCGCGAAAGCCGGGGAGGCGGGTGGGAAGGGCTCAGCAGTCTCCGCGGGCATCACATTTGCCGACACACAGCGACCCTGTACCGCCTGCGATCGTGGAGCCTTCTCGAGGGCACGATCACTACAGCAGTCCACGACCCGAGAGCACGCTATCTCGATGAACACCATCAAATCCCGGGATCTTGTCCTATCTGTCTCACCGACTATCACGTCACCTTGGAGAGGAACCCGATAATCCACGTTCCGAAGAAGGTGATGAAGCTCACCATCGTCTCGTATCACGAGCTGGGGACTTGCAGGTCACCGTCGGACTGGAAATGGCATACCTATGCCACAATGCAGCCGTTGAATGGAATAATCACACGGCAGGAATCGTCAGTCCCCCCGGGAGCGATAAGGGAGTTGTGGCATATGAATCCGACTATGAAAACATACCACTCCATGCAGAACAGGTAATGGTCATAGCTCGAAAGCAGGGTAGGCCATTGAGCTGCTAGCGCGGATGCCACCAGGTACAGCAGAGTAGACAGTATTTGCCAAGACTTATTCATCAGGGGGAGAGGGGCGGGGCTCAGGTCTGATGGTTACAAGCAGTGAGAGATAAAAGGGACGAGGTCTCTTGGGAGTAACTTGTATGTGTCTGTATTCTAGATATTTGCCTAAAGTACCTACCTACCTACCTACCTGGTAGGTAGCTATTAATTTGTAATTCCTCGTTAAGAATAGATTCATTTCCTCGTTGCTTGATACGGCCTTGATGGCAGCACCGAAAGAGGTTGTCTTAGTTTATGGGCTAAGAAAGAGGACATTTCCACCTCGTGATGATAAAACAGCTATATTGATTAATTGATAGGCCTGCTACTTACGAAATGTGCCTCAAGCCATCGGCTATGTGCATATGTAGCTGGCTACCTACTAGTTATTTGGGTTAGGGTTGTTCGCAGAATCTATTATAGGAGAACAAACTGGTGATTTGGCTAGGTCACAGGGTGCTCACTGTCAAGTGGTGCTAGCGTCTCAATAACTTCCGAATAAACCTTCTGCAGATTGTCCTAGTCCGTTGATAACCAATCATCATGTTCAGTGAAGACGGTATTAGGTGGGTTACTCAAGCACTTAAGTGGCGCCAAGGTTTTCCCTCAGGAGATCGAGATAGGGGCTAAGCAGGGAACGGGCATGGCTTGAGTATGTATCAGGTTATAGTAAGCTGCACGGGCGAACGGCTCGGCTTGATTGAACGGTAGAGAAGCAGCTTGAATACATGCCTAGGTGCATACCCTAAGTAGGTAGGTATACACCTTAGGTAGATACATGTAGGTAGATATGTTATGTACGTAGATAATTTTATACTATTTTGAACATCGCCTGCCTAGTAGCGACCTAGATATCTTTACACAATGGGTTACCCTCCTTAAACCGTAGATCCCGGTACCAGTTTTATACTCTATAGCGCCTTGTTGAAATCAGCTATAGGAAGAGATGCTTCTCTCTTCCACCCGCCCGGATGTTTCTCTATAGTTACCCGCAAATCAAGATACCCGGTGACTCCATGACATGCCTTTATAACCATTCCCCGGAGCGTCACGCGGGGCAGACTACGCCTTCTTGGTAGCGAGGACCATGGCGATGGGCGTCCGGGTCTTGACCTCCTTGCCGCCGAGGGCGGCCTCGAGGCGGTCCCAGTGCTCCTGCAGGCGGGAGACAGAGATGGAGGGCATCCAGGTGGCGTGGAAGGCCTTGAACCAGTCGATGCCGCGCATGTTGGCCCAGTCGGGGTCGTCGTCGACCCAGACGCGGCGCTCGCCGGGCTTGACGTTGTCGGGGCCGATCTTGTCGTTGACGGCGAAGGACTCGAGGGTGCCCTTGGCGTTGATGTAGACGCGCTCGACGCGCTCCCAGGTGTCGGCCGGGAACTCGAGGCAGTCGAGCCCGTTGTTGGCGATGTAGTACGCCTTGTCGTACAGCCCGCCCGTCGAGATCTTGGAGAAGGCCTTCCACAGGTCCAGCCAGGCCTGCGCCGCCGCCTCGTTGCCGTCGATCAGCGGCCGCGTGTAGTACGAGATGAGCGCGGCGCCGCCGGGACGCAGCTGCCGCCCGAACTCCCGGATCGCGTTCGGCGGCGTCGTCCAGTGGATGCACTCGCACGCCGTGATCAGGTCCGCCGTGCCGCCCGCGATCGACTTGGTGTCCTCGGCCGTCTCCTGCAGGAACCGGAACCGCGACTCCGGCAGCTTCGACTCCTCGACCAGCAGCTTGCGCGCCAGCTCCGCGTAGCCCTCGTTGGGGTCCGACACCGCGACGGTGTCGAAGCGGTCGGCCAGCGTCGCGGACACCACGCCGCAGCCGGCGCCGACGTCGTGGGCCAGCGACCACGCGGCTCGCGGGTCCTGGGCGTGGTAGGCGTAGATGCGGTCGAAGAAGGACTTGGGGTACGTGCGGCCGGCCGCGATGTAGTTGGTCCAGTTGACGCCCTCGCTCATGGAGTAGCCGTGCTCTTGGCTCGTCTCCGTTGCGGTCTGTGACATGATTGCGGTGATGATTTTAGAAGTAGATAAGAGATTTTTGTATCAGATAGAGTAGTGTAGTGCCTGAATGGTCTAAGTGGTTTGAAGAGTGTGAACAGTATAAAGCTTGAGTCTGGAAGCTGATAGGGAGCTAATATAGGGGTAATAAAGGGGCAATTTATACTATTTCTTCCACCACTGGCATCTCACCGCCGAGGAGGCTCGCGACCGCGAGTATGGACCGAATCGCGCGATTCGCAGCTTCTCGCGGCCGCGAGGGTGTAGGGCCGCTGTATGCCATTTGCATGATCCAGGGGCCGGCTTGCCGTACCGGTTTGGCGACGTGGGCATATCATGCTACGCTCAGCCGCAGGTCTTGCAGGTCTTTGCAGGAGGCGACGGTTGGCAAAGCTATGACGACATGTATAGGGAGGTGAGGATATGTATCGAAGCGGGGGGGATGGTAGACGATGCCACCAACCATCCTGTCATATTGGGCGGTTATACGACCGCCATCTCGTGCAGACGCGGAGCTCTTGCATTAGACTCCCTGGAAGCCTGGGCAGCTTCTCGCGTGAGCCAGCAGTGCGTGGTTGAGAACACCTGAAATGTGTCAGCATGCGTGCTTACGGCACATGTACTAGATAGATATGCATAGTCCTTTTAGGGTATATTTTACGAGGCTGCAGGATGAGGAATCTCGCCTCGCACCATCACGCCAATACCCACCTATACGCTTCAGCTGCTGAAGGTGTGAAGAATGACGAATCTGATCAAGTGGTGTAAGTGGCTGAATAACTGTCCGTCGAATGGACAGCAACTGTCAACATCTCGACAGCTTGGATAACCTCGGCTGCCATTCATCAAGACCTAAGCTCTGTGCTTATATAGACGTCGCCCTCGTTCTCCTACTCGCTCGCTCGCTTAGCTCGCTGCCGCGCTGACAAGTCACCATGATGGTACTAGCGCATATACTCTGCAGATAGCTACATGTAGGCACGATGCCTACACCAGGGCACGTAGGAGCAGTATGATACCAGGGTACACTTGTATCGACGTGCCTATCTGGTCTATACGAGCCCCCAAGTCCACGTATTTATGCTAGGTATGCATACAATAAGTCCGCACATGAAAGGTGGAGAGATAGCAAGAGAAAAGAGGGTTTCTTGCTCCATTTCTCTGCTCGTCTGGCATGATATGTTCAACACCTACCCGGTAGCTAAGAGTCGGGATAGCCTACTGCCTAGCATCTTGATATACATATAATCTGGTTCAAAATGAGATCATCGTATACGCTAGAGAAACGGAAGGCAACTTTGTTGCGTCCCCACTAGCTCGGATTCCGCGAGCTGCTAGTGGGCGGCTCCAAGGTCGATCATGGCTGCCATAGTCGCCCACCCAAAAGCAACGTTCCTCCCCGCACGGGGGGGTCCCCGCCGAAGCACACGGGGGGCCCACCCTCCTCTCTTCCCGTTCGGCCGCTACCACGCTTACGCGGCGTAGGGCTGGCTGTCATGTGGGATAGCGGAGATTTCGTACGGAGGTGCTTAGCCTACCCGCTGCTAGTATATGTTCTTTTACACTCGGAATGAAAGCAAAAGAAAAAGAAAGAAAAAAACACATGGGCTTGCCAGCCGGCAGTGATCCTTCACTCGGTATTCAGTCTGACAGTCTGACGCTAGCATGGTGACTTGATCTTACATGCAGAAAGAAATAGCGTTGCGCGAATAGCAGACGTGGGGTCGAGAATGTCCGCCAATCTCGGTTGGAAGATGGTTCCAAGATCTATAGGATGTAACCCGTAAGTATTTGTCTGCTACCTCTCAACTTCTCAACGTCAACTGCCTACATCACGATCTATCTCGATCGTGTGAGTCCCTACATAATGAGGAGGAGAAGGTGAAGTCAGCATCAATCCTACTGGTGGAGTTAGGTCCTATCGGCAGCCAAGCGGCTCAGCTATCTAAGTCGTCAATTCGTCTTGAAAAGGGCTTGGTGGATACTCTTCAGGAACGGGATATTCCGCGACGATCCTTGAAGAGCGCTATCGCAGCCTTGCTTACCACTGCCAGTCCTCTAGTCTCGACTAGCATCTACAACTTCGGCTATCATGCATGATGTGTGAGCTGTAGGACGGCGATGTTGTGGAGATGGTCGTAGACGCCAAGAAACATCGAGCTGCGTTGAAGCGGCGTCAGATAGGCAGTTGATCCAAGTAGTATTTCTAGGCACCTTCTCTGTGTGTCGAGGCCAAAGCTACCAGCAAGAGGGTTTACAAGTAGATGGTCTATCCGATCCTTAGGCTAGAAACATACACACTAATCGACCAATGTGTGAATAGGCCTGCATATACTGCTATGTAAATATCTTACCTGTCCATTAGGTAACCAAGCATGACTACGCATCGTAGATGATAGCCGAAACTCTATAAAGGCACACTTGAACATCTCCCGTCTATCAGAAATGTGGGAGAGAATATCATCCTGGCAACATGCAAAGTAGGGGAAAGTTGAAAGATAAGGTGAGGTCAAGGAGGAAAAAAGGGCCGAGGGGCTCAATCGGGGTCTAAAACATTCAAACCCTGTCAATATTCCGTACATAACTACTACATGTATGTACCTGCTGCCTAGGAGGAAGTTACCTGGGTACTTCGCAACTTCGTATTGCCCTATTCGTCTTACAATGCGATTGGGCGAATCTAGCACATGGCAGGAGCACTTGAATATTGGTACGGAAAAGGTGATCTTTTCTCTTCTCAGAGGTTATGACATGGTCCTAGTTTCAATCCTCGTTCTATTCTAGGCAGCAAATGTGAAACCCTAGTACGACTGCAAGAGAAGACGTCTAGTTAGCAATCCCAAGGTCGTATTTCAAATTCAAAGGAATTCATCCCCAGATCTCAAGTATTTGCACTTACCCAACTTGACCATGGGCCGAAAGCGCAACATTCAAGAAGAAGAACAGGGCGACCCTTCTTCTTCCGCCGTACCCGAGAAGAAGAACAAGGCGGCATCGCAGTCGCAGTCGCAGGACGAGAGCGCCAGCCTGCACCACGGCTTCGAGCCGTACCCGCCGTCCAAGGTGTACCGGCTCGTCGAGCCGGGCCCCGTGCTGCTGGTCACGACGGGGTCGCTGGCGGACGCGACGCACAACGTCATGACCATCGGCTTCCACATGGTGCTGCAGCACGAGGCGCCGCCGCTCCTCGGCGTCTCCCTCGGGCCCTGGGACGCGTCCTTCGCCGCGCTGAAGAAGAAGCGCGAGTGCGTCCTGGCCGTGCCGTCCGTCGAGATGGCGCCCCTCGTCGTCGACGTCGGAAACTGCTCTGCCGACGACCTGGACGGAGAGGAAGCCGGCAAGTGGCAGCGCTTCGGCCTGCAGGCGCTGCCGGCTGCGACCGTCGAGGCGCCGCTGGTCGGCGGGCCCGACGTCATCGCGAATATCGAGTGCGTCGTCGAGGACACTAAGATGGTCAGCAAGTACTCGATGTGGGTCCTGAAGCCGGTGAGGGCGTGGATCAACCCGGACAAGAAGCCGGGCGAGGGCGGCAGGATGTTCCACCATCGCGGCGACGGCACGTTCGTCGTCGACGGGGAGGTCCTGGACTTGAAGGACAGGATGGTCAAATGGCAGGAATTTCAAGATTAAGTTCGTCTCATTATGACTATGTGCCTAACGACTTTCACAGTACCGATTACCTTGGTCCGTAATCGTCGCGGGTTGGCTGGCTATGTGTAGGTGCGTTTAAGGACCTAGTTACATTCTATGCCTTCTTTTCCTCCACCTCGCCGTCGTCTATGCTAACAACTGCAGCCGTAGGGGTTTCAGACTGGTTCTTGTTCTCCTGTATCTCTTTCGGATGATTGCCTTGAGTTCCTACCCGAATGAAGATCGACAACAGTACAGTGGCCGCGGAGAATGCTAGCGACACCTGGAACGTCCTGGTGTATTTGACCATCGGATCGGCCATGCCTTCTGCTGTCAACTCCACCGAGCTGAATACTGCTGTCGAAATTCCCATGATGGCCGTGTTACCCAAGCGGACAACCATGTTGAAGATCCCACCCGCCAGACTCTGCTGATGCTTAGGCAACGACTGCATCACGTACATCTAATAGCTGTCAGACGAATCCATCCATATATGTTTCGGAACCCTCACTTACATTGGCAACGTTGAATTGAAAGTCTGCGCCGGCGACGTTGAGGATCAGAGCAGGGAACATCATGGCCCAGTAGTTAGTATCCGGCTTCATGAAAGAAAACAGCAAGTTAGCAGCAAGATAGCACACAGAGGCGCAGATCATGATGACCGTGTTGTTGACGCGATGCAAGATATGGCCGGCGATAACATTCCACGTCACGCCTGCGATGGCCATCGGAAGAAGATGAACTGCCACCATGAGAGTGGAGTACTGCTTGATCTCCTGCAAGAAGAAGGCAACCCAAAAGCCGCTGGCAGTAAAGCCCATGGTACCGAGGACGATGACAGCGATGATCTACGGTGGTTAGCTCCCCAGCACTAGGCATCTGATACTAGGATTCGAAGCTTACGAGGCTGAAGTTACGGTCCTTCCAGATATACAGAGGCATCAACGGAGTAGGGAATATCTTTTCCCACATGATGAAGACGACGAGCAGCGCAATGCCGACCACAATCAAAGCAATGACGTGCGCCTTTGCCCAGCCATCGTCAGGTCCCAGTCTAGTTTCTGTCAGCACTTCGAAGCTGAATCGAATTGACAAGCACTTACGTCAAACCGGCCGTGAACATGCCAGTCCCGAAAATGGTCAGAATCGTGCCGACGTAGTCAAACTGTTTCAGACTTGCCAACCGTTCCCTGAAGGGAGCTCGATCGAAGTTCTCGACGTTCGGGACGGCCCAGACAGCATGGACCGTGAGAATGGCCCAGATGATGCAGAGCACGATGTAGGCCGTCCTCCAGCTGGAGAGCTGGGTGGCGATGCCGCACAGTATAATTCCGAAGACGAAACCCAGCGGATTGCCCGCGCCGAAGGCGGAGAAGGCCAAGTTCTTGCGTTTCGAGGGGTTCGTGTAAGCGGCGCCGAGAACTCCGATGGCCGGAGGTACGACCATGGCCGAGAACAGACCCAGGATGCCGCAGACGATGAGCATCCAGAAAGGGTTCTGCGAGAAGGCCACGAGGAGGGAGAATGCGCTGAACAGGGCCATTCCGACTAAGAACATGGCCTTGCGGCCGAGTAAGTCTGCCAGCTGCCCGAGGGAGAGCTGAAATGCTCCGGCAACAAGCCTAGGGTTATGTGTCAGTAGCGTAATGTCTTGTGAGAAGAAAGAATAACGGGAGAAGAACTATACGTACGATGTCGAGGCACTGATCCAAGCTATCTCGCCCTGCGTCATGCCCAAGTCTCGGGACACGGGAACGGTGATGATCATACCGACGCCGGACAGGAACGAGGTGGTGGCGGTAGCGACGGTAGCCTGGAAGACGAAGGAGACCTCCTGGAAGGTGTTCTTGAAGCACTCGGGGCGGTCCCCGAAATGCGTCGTGATACGCTCGAGTCTCGATAGATCATGCTGCTGCTCTTCCTCGTCGCTGGCCGCAGTTGGCGAGGTCTCTAGATTCTCTGAAGATTTCGGAGTTGCATTCTCCATTTTGACGGCCGTCTGCTCGAGCGGGACCTGTTCGGGGATTGCCGCCATGATTAAGAGACGACGAAAGGCTGCAACTGATGGAACTCGAGCCTGTTGTGTTGTGAATTGATCTCAACGCGAGCTGGGGAGAAACTAATATTTCCCAAAAGCCGCGTCCTTTTTTTTTTTTTTTTCTTTATATCTTTTGTCCGTTTCCTGGGCCACCTTAGGTACCCTAGCCTAAGGTACAGTGCCGCAGGGTCTTTGTGGGATGAATGCTAGGGATGGATGGCGAGAAGGGGATGGGATGGGATGAGTGGCTGATAAATCTGCGAGCCATCCCACATTGCTAACACGGTACTGGTTAGACTGAGATGCGATCCCGGGACGAGCCCGTACGGGTGGGACCCGCCGCTCCGAGTCTCGCATTCTGGCCCGATAATACCTCAGGCAGGTCCCTTTTTTTCCCTGTTTGCGAATCTCGACGTCGGGCCTAAGCTCAGCACACCGCCGCTTCTTCTTCTTCTTGCTCGTACGAAATCAGGTCTATCTCGTATCACCGCTATGCCCGAACAGCCCACGTCAGACAAGCAAGGAAATTTCACACGGTGGAAATTTCTACCCGCAATCGTGTATGTACGTTCCCGCCAACTCCACGACGGATGTCTCACTGGCAGGTTGTGTAGCAAACAAAGAAGCTACATATCCCACGTGTTGGTTTGTTTGCGGGGTCGACTCTGTGAGACATTCTCATTTCGTTTGACGTCCTTGTCATTTGTTGCTGTTGGTGCCTGTGCTACCCAAGAAAAAAGCCACGAGGGCGCGGTTCTACCGATCCAACTCGCTGAGACACTTGACACAGCAGCATGGGTGTCCTCCTATGACACGGAGAGACACTGCTATGAGATTGCTACTCATGTATACCTGGCAATATAGCGATTCTTGCCTTATATAACAAGAATAGACCTTCCATTACTACTACCAGACTACAGAAGGCGAGACGAGTCGCGTCTAAGCATCCATCTCTTCACGCAGCGAAGGAATATGGACTACCCGCACTGCTCGGCGTGAGCTCCTCGCTACCGCTCTCCGCCGAGCTGCTGCGCCGCCGCTTGATCGACTGGTCCTTCTCATCCTCCTCCTCGCGGCCTGGCCCAACATCCCGCCGTCGCTCTTCCTCCCCCCGCTTCCGCTTCCGCGGCCCCGCCGTCACTATCCGCAGGTCCCCCTGGACATGCACGACCAGCGGCTCGTCAGCCGCGGCCGCCGGCGACGAGAGGGATACGTGGCAGTCCCCCTCGACGACGAAGATCGGCCGCTGCGTCGTCGTCGCGACCCGGCATATCGTCTCCGTCCAGTTCTCCTCGCGCGGCCGGGAACTGTGCTGCTGTTCGGATCTGGCGTCGCGGGGGCGCCGAGGGACACGCGGTCTTCGCCGGGATGACATGGCGGGCGCGGGCTGCGAGGGCCCGGCTTGTTCGTCGAGCGCCGAGCGCGGCGCGCCGGTATTGGTCGGCAGTCGGCCGCTTTCGAGGCCCGGCGCGACGACGGCAGGGTTCCCGCGCGCTGACTCCTGCCCCCGCTGCGGGTCCTCCCTCGCGCTGTCGTCGTCGTCGCCGCTCTCGGTGTCGATGTATATCACCGACGCGACCGTAGGCTGGACGCGCGCGTCCCCGACCCCGAGGATTCTTTCAGCCCCGGGCCTCGGGGCGCCCTGGTCTCGCTCGCGTGTCGGCGGCGGCGACCCGAAGTGTGTGAAGCCGGCCTGCGGCTGAGGCGCGGCCCCGTCCCAGGCAGGGCTCGTGCTGCCCGTCGACAGCGGGATGTAGTCGTCCTCGCTGGGCTCGTCTTCTGGGTCCTGGTTCTCGCGGTCTGAGGTGGTCGTCAAATGCGCCGCTCCTATCGCGGTGCCACCGATAACAGCGGCAGACCGGGGCCGGTGGTCCGGTCTTGGCGGGAGCACTGCCGCGTCCTCCCGCGCAGCGTACGGGGCCGGGGCGGTAGCATATAAGGAAGGCGCGGCCCCACGTGCCGGCACTGAGGGGTCTTCGCGGTGTCGATACTGAGGACGAAAATTGTGCTCGCGGCGGTCGTCAATCAACCCCCGCCCAGCCGCATTCTCTTCGAGCGGGGCCAGCCGCCACATATAAAAGTCGTCTGGCCTCGGCTCCGGCGCGCGCGACGCGCTGTCGGGCCTGAACGCGGGCGCCAGCGAAAGCTGCCGCTCGGGTACGCCCCTCACCCGGTATCCCGGCTGCGGAGCCGCGTACGTCGGCAGCCTGTCGGCCTCGGGCGGGCTGTCGTCGACGGGTCGCGCGTTTCGGGTCGAGGCGGATTCGTGCCAGGCCTGGCGGATCGCGGAGGGGGCGCGGAGAGGGGGGATGTAGGCGTGGTCCATGGCGAGTTAGGGTAGAGGTGCTGGGGATTTATCTTGATATGAGTTCGTGGGGAGCTTTTATCGTGAATGGCGGGTTGTGAAGTCGGATATGATGGAAGGTTTAGGGGAGTGATGGCTCTGAGGACCTGTCTGGGATGCTCAGACAGGATATGCGCTGAGGGCTAATACGACATTCGGGTTCGTGGTAGTTACTGACTGGGTCGACAACACGTGTGTATCAGATGGCGCAGGTCTGCTTCTAACGTTGTTGAATGTGGTTCGTTGTAGGGAGAAGTATGAATGCAAGGTAGGTCGGCAATACTGGTGGTGGTTTGATCTGTAGGGCGTGGGAAGATTGCTGTAAGAATGAGATAGCCCGAACCGAAGAGGCCTTCTGCTTTTATAGCTGACTTCAGGGGGGCACGAATTGGAAGATGCGGCGCACTTCGAAAAGACGTGAAGATGGGAGCAGAGCGTCTTACACATCAGGACCAGGTGCCGAAGCAACTATATACCTGACCTAGCCAGAGACATAACACGCACACACACACACACACACACGTTCGGTAGCCGGAACATCGGCCAGCTATTCGTGACAAGGTGCCTGATACGGGTGTCAGCGGTGGTTCACGGGTGCGCTGGGTTGTTGCCGGGCCCATTGGCTTCTGCCCCCTTTGGATGGAAGGCTTGGTATGCCGACGTTATCCATATTTACCTCACTCACCTGCTCTGGTAGCAAAGTGTTTGTGTCCCTGTCGCTGTGGGACTGCGGATAGGATGTGGCCATGCGAGAGTCACGGTCGTAACATGGCAAAACACGACACGGCACAACAGAATACAATCACGTCCCTGCGTCAGGAAGCTTGGAGGCTACTTGATCACTCAAGGTGACACCTAAACCCATTCCAAACCCCAACGTGGAATCTTGATTAAGCACTTCGTCATTGAAAGTAGAAGAAAGGCTTCACTTTAGCCGAGCTTTGATCTGATATTCACATCATGAAACCTAGGTAGAACCAAACCCCCAACGTGAACAAAACCCCACACGTGATAACCCCTCTCACGTCCTCGGGCTCCTCAAGAAGCTGACGACGCCGCCGCAGTAGCTGACGAGGCCGTCGAGCCGGTCGCCCTCGGCGGCCTGGTGGGCGCGCCACTCGGCGAGCGCGCCCGCGAGGGCCTCGCTCTCGAGCACGACGTCGAAGTGCAGGCGCAGGAACACCGTCATCCACGCCTGCGCGAGCTCGTAGTCGCGCCGCGCCGCGAGCCGGCTCGTCAGCGCGCGTACGAAGTGCAGCAGCTCATTCGACTCTTCATCGCCGTCTTCCCCGGGCGTCAGAGACCGCAGCTCCAGGTCTGCCGTTGCCGGCGAGAGGGACTTGAGGTGCTCGATGAACTCGTCGTCTGGTATCGGAATACGTTAGCATACGGCTATAACGACGACCAATTTGATAGATGATAGATAGGAAGAAGAAAAAAACTTACAGTTACCGCTGGCAGCGCCCGCCTGCAGCTTGCTAGTGAATGCCTGTTCCGCCCTGTTGCGGTCGAAACGCGTGATCCTTGATTGGCTCGCATCCTGCTCAGGTTTTTGCTGGGCCACGTCTAGGTTGGACGCCCCGGTGTTGGCTGTCGACGGCAAAAAGAAGGGTGCTTTCTCCGGAGCCTTCGGTGCTTCCGTGGGTTTGTTCCTCTGTTTGATCAGGTCGAGATGCAGTAAAGTCTGCCATCTGCTTCGTGGGACCAAACTTAATGTCATCATATCGGCACTGAGTTGATCCAAGCTTGGCGCTGCCACTTCGTCCTCCTCTTCTTGAGACGCCCCTTCTTCGAACGCCGATTCGAGCAGGCCCTGACCTCCCTCTCCGGACGCGGTAGGTCCTGATACGTTCTGAATGGACTCTTCGGATATTTGCCGGGTTGGTACGTGAGTGAAGAGTGCCTTGTTGTTCCATATGTTCACGCCTAGCTCTCCCTCGGTAGTCGCAGCTAGATATTCACCCGTGGCTGAAAAGGCCAGTGCCGTACAAGGCCTCTCCAGCCGGATGGCGTCAATCAAATGCCCTGTCGGCAAGTCCCAAACTCGTATGATAGCATCTTGCGAAGCGGCAACTATCCACCGGCCATCGCTAGAGAAGATGAAGTCGTTGACTTTGCCCTTACACCCCCAGAACTCACGTATTGTCTGTTTGGTCTCAATGTCCACAACCCGAATGGAATTGTCGTCGCAGGAGAAGGCAATCAAGTCATTCGCGGCGTGATAGCGGCAACCTGTGATAGCCGTCATCGGGGCCCAGTTGATTTCTTCTACCAGGTTGCCCGTCAGGAATTCCCAGAATTTTACCTTGCCATCTAAGGAGCAAGTTATGACGTTCTTATTCATCGAGTCGACCACGATTCCGGTGACGGCTTGCGTATGCTTCCCCGTTCCTGGTGCGAATCCAGTCGCAGACCGAGCTTGTAGCTGTACCACCGTGTCAGCCTGCCTCAGCTGCTGTAGCTTTAGCTGTCTCGCCTGCGCTGGCGTAAGCTTGGATGGAAATCTCTGGCGGTGCAGCCCAGACTGTAGATTGAACATGTCGACGGACCCGCCCTTCGAACCGATGACAGCGAAAGATCCACAAGGGCTCATAGCTACGGTCGATACGTTGGCGCCGTCGCCCGTCTGGAATGCCCATCTCCCTGCCCTCTTCCGGCCCCAGAACCAGGTTCGGACGTACGAGTCGTCCTTGTGAGCCGTGACCACGCTTTCCCAGCCCGTCATGCCGCTGACTTCGGCGTTTACCGGTTTCTTTTGATTTTGTGACTTTTGCCACAACACCTGCTTACCGGGAAGAGCACCCATCCCGCCGTCTCGGTTCAGCGAGCACGCTATGCAAGTGATTTCCGGCGCCTTCAGGTCATCCAATGTGGTGGTCGGGCCGCGGCTTAGGGTGCTACTATCAAGAATGCCAAACTTCTTGGCCTTCTTGCGGATATTTCCTTGGCTCAGCTCTGTACTCTGACCGTCACGCCGAAGACTCCAGCCCCAGAGACTGCGATCCTTACCACCGCTCAGAAGCCACTTATTACCTGCTTCGGCGCCATCGAAATCGGATGGCAAGAACTGCAGACACGTGACGGGTGCTGCATGGCCGCTCCTCGTATGCAGGATTCGTGGTATCGGCGAGAAAGGGGTCTCGTCAAATATCCAAGTCTTCAAGGAATTGTCTCTGCCGCTGGTGACAATGACTGGTTGACCGGCTAGGAATTCTATTTTGCTCACGCCCCCGCGAACCGAGGATCCCTCTCGTGTTGGAGGGTTGTGGGCGCTTCTGAGGACACCCATGATCCTTCCTCCTTTGTTCAGATCCCAAAACGTAACGTCACCGCTCAAATCTGTCGCGGTGGCCATGACCCCGTCTTTACGTCCGTCCTGGCCTGCGCCGATGCCGTCCGAGCGGAACGAGATGCTTGTCACGGGCGCGTCCGCCGTACCCGCGCTAACGTCGAGCACCTTCTTGTCCGTGAGCACATTGTGAATTACTAGCGGACCCTCGGCGTACGAGATAGCCATCAGCGAAAGCGCCGGCGTGGGCTGCATACAGGTGACGGCGCCACACTTTGGAGAGGGTGGTAGGATCGTATAAATCAGTTTGCCGGTGGAAACGTTCCATATCTCGACCCATCCGTTTTGTCGGCCGACGAAGATCTTGTTCAAGTATGTCGGCATGGTACAGATGCCACCAGTGAGTTCGTTATCGCCTTTCTGCGAGGACATGATGAAGAGGGTGGTATAATGCTCCATCGTTGCCGTCTTGAATACCTCTATCCTTGTCAACCCGCAAGCAAGAACCCAGGCGCCGAAGACGACAATCTGCTTTATGGGCTCGCGCAGATCGGTTGGAAGTTCCAGCTGGCCGACCTTCTTCCCCCTCTGGAAGATCCAGACACCTTGAGAGCTGCCTTCTCTCGAGTCTCCCCAGGCGGCAAATACCTTTTGCCTCCAAGCGCATGTTGCCGTAATGTTGGATGGAGTTTGGGGTCGGGTCATGAAGACGAGGTTAAGGCCGCGTTTTAGGTCATAGGTCTGGAGCGAACGACCTATAGACGTTGTAACTTGGAAGGTAGTATTTCCGAGAGGAACGGAGGAGAAGGGCACATCGGTAGGAGACACAAGGCCAATCGTCTAGTAGTAAAGATTAGAAATTAACATCGTGATTGTCGTACTGTCATCTTGAGAAGAATATTGGACATACTCTGTAGGGAGCAAAGATTCTGGATTGTTGCGACGAAGAAGATTTTGGCCTCGCGACAGCATTGAGCTTCTGCCGCTTGACCAAAGGTCCTTCTTGCTCGGAATGAGGCATCGTGGTTATTCGGTTTTCGAGAAGGGGCCCAGGTTCCTTGATCAGTTAGTTATTCATTCAGGATACCTTGTCGTTGGCCTTGTTGTCGCACCTGTGGTCGAACTTGAGAATGCGCGAAGCTCTGCTTAGAGCTGCATTTCTATTGATTTTTTTTTTTTTTTTTGGTCGGAAGCAGATCATGTATGTACCATGTACACCAGCCCCACCTCTTTGGAGGTACATACAGTTTAGTAAGCACCTATGGTACAAAAGCACCAACACTCCTCAGTCTCTTCATGTGAAAATGTATACGTGTTTATCAAGCTGTTAACATATATCTAGCTCTCATCATTGGCCTTGCTCGTTCTGATGCCTATTCTTCATATAAAATTTTCACCTGATGAGATGCTGTGGCTAGTTCATCTATGCAGAGTAACTTGAACGAGCAGACATATGGCGGCGTCTTATCGTTATCGGCGGTTCAGCGCCTGCGTGGTAACCCCACAAGATGAATTGGAAGCGGATAGGATCGGCGCTTGGAGAGCTGTTTCGCTCCGATATGGAGCATTCAAAGGCCGATGTTTTGCCCATCTAGAAAAAGCAAATGCGATGTTCTTGGGTGATAGGGCGATAGGTACAGCCTGCCAACTTGTCGAGTTGTATCTCTTGAGCTGTGTCTTGCTTGGTAGCTCGTATCTATCTCCCTATGGATACTGTAGGTACAGGTAAGTACATATTATCTGATGCCGCCACGCTGCCATGTCACAGCTTTATTAGCGCAGAAACCGAAAACAATTTGGGAACCCTTTGCACATAACCCCACCTACCACGATCCCAATTACTCGCTCCTATTCGTCCATTGACCCCCTGAATCTTTAGTGTATTGGCACGTCATGGCACTGGCATGCTGGCATGTGCTCAAGAGGCCATCATGAGACGACTTTGTACAATCCCATCGGGTTCCTCCTACTGCCATCTCTCATTACGAGCAGGGAGAAGAAGGCATTCTAGACAGTTCCATTGCAATGTCCGATCTTGAGGCTCCTTGATATCGTGTTTCTATAACCAAGTACTCCATAACCACCTGAAGTCCTCTCTTCTTCCAATGAAAAGACATCCCTTGGCTTGGCAACATCTCAACATTCGTCCAACCGTCTACTACGCAGATCGTTACTGGTACGTCTGCTCGCCACGTCGTATTTCCAGCCTCAGGCCGCAGATGCAAGACTGTGAGAATTTTCTTTTCGAGCTTCCCGAGCTGCCAATGAGGCTCACGAAGCTCATGATACGTGCCTAATCCAACCCTTTTCGTTAGATTTCGGCTAGCCTACCGTCTTCCGCGGCCCACTACGACCTCTTCAATGTCTACATGACTAAAACAATAAATCGGGGAACCCCCCAGGTCGAGATTTCTTCCAGCGAGACTCGGAATTAGAACTAATACACAATTCTTCTAGACGAATCCCCTTTCTATAGCGAGATAGGGAAGGTCTCGCTAAGACACATATAAGTCGATCGCCGCAAAGGTACAAGACATCGGGACTACCTTTTGCGCCATCTCGCCTAGGCACGGCTGGCACGATACCGAGCCAGATACCTAGCTGCAGGTACCTAGTCTACGAGTAGACAAGCGAGTATAAGATCGATTTCCTGGCCGGGCCATATTCACAGCTTAACTCGAAGAGCTTCTGGCGCAGATCAGATATAACAAACAAAAAGGACAAAAAGTTTTGGAGGATGTGAGAAGGTTTAATGCCGACTGACGACTTTTGTTGGACCTTATCGAATGACGACATGCTTACCTTGAAACGCATTAAACCCTCGATACCAAGAAGTTTTAAATTTAGGACAGTTTATATTTAGCGGCAATGGAGACGACTTCTCTTTCCACGTCCACGTCCACGTCAACGCCCACGCCCACGCCCACGTCCACGTCCACGTCCAATTCTACCACCGTCAACACCAACGGCAATTCCGCCCGCAGCGCCGGTAAAAGGCGATCGACCTCATCCTGGTCTCTATCCCAGTCTCGCACCCGCTCTTCCTCCAGCAGCATCACCAGCTCCATAGCAGGCGGGAAGGGTCGGCATGCGGAGCCCGTGGGAACCACGGATGTCTCAGTAGAGCCCGCCAACTTATCCATGCCATCTCCGTCAAGACAGCTGAAACCGCTCCATCTTCCTTCCTCTCCCTATCGACGCGAGTCATCCAGTTCCGACAAATGGAATGATCTTTTTACTCGCGCCACTACTACTGCTCACCTCGATGACGTGGCTGTAGACGACATTGACAGCACTCCAAAATTAGCACCCGGCCATACCATCCCGGAGGCCAATTCATCCTACCGACTTCCTGAACCTGCCGTGGGCCCTGCGTCGTCCTCTGCAGCCGAGCAAGAAACTGGCAAACGCGTTTCTGTCTCGTCTGTCTTGTCTCTGACCTCTTCTCGCGGCGTCACAAGCTCCGCCCCCTCCACCAACGGCTCTGATAGCGGCAGCGCTCAACGCTCCGCCTCTACTACTATCATGGCTTCTAGCAAAGGCCTCGGACTATCCCCAGGCCAGTCCGAGTCTGGTGTTTCTAACGTAACAGTCACAACCTCGTCCAACACGAATAATCAGAATACCGCCGGCGGCCCCCAGTTGACTCCGCGGGAAGGTCATCATACCAATCCCCTGGACCTTGTGAAGCGAAACACAGCACCTACCTCTAACCCGGCCTCTCGATCTCAGGTGACGAGGTCTCGAAGTAGAGCTAAGCGCCGGTTGAGCGGTAGCACTGCGGCTAGCAGCCACAGTCCTAGTAGCGACCGTGGTCCTCATACTAGGGAGAAAGAGGAGGCCAAGCCAGCGCCGTGGGGAATCATCGGTGTTTGTGCGCTAGATTCCAAAGCCAGAAGCAAACCAAGTAGGAATATCCTGAACAGACTGATTGCAAATCGCGAATTTGACGTAGTTGTGTTCGGCGACAAGACAATCCTAGACGAGGGTGAGTTCATAGCCTGATATTGCTACTAGGTGTCACCCCGTGCTAATACTCAAGCAGAGGTCGAGAATTGGCCAATTTGTGATTATTTGATATCATTCTACTCGGACGGGTTTCCTCTGGAAAAGGCAATCGCATATGTCAAAGCCCGGAAGCCATTCTGTGTTAACGATGTACCGATGCAAAAGGTACTCTGGGACAGACGAGTCTGCCTACAAATACTCGACAAGATAGAAGTGCCGACTCCAAAACGGATAGAAGTGAATCGAGACGGAGGACCGAGCATACTAACCCCGGACGTCGTGAAGCACATAACAGATGTTACGGGCATTACTCTCGAGACTAGCGGACTAGAGAATTATCGCGTCCCCCGCAAGGTCGAGCTGCTTGATGACGGGGACATTCTCAGCGTGGATGGCAGTTTGCTAAAGAAGCCATTTGTTGAGAAGCCGACGAGCGGGGAAGACCACAATATCATCATTTATTTCCCAAAATCGGCCGGCGGAGGTGCCCGGAAGCTCTTCAGAAAAATTGGCAACAAGAGCTCTGAGTACATTCAGGACCTCACTGTTCCCCGTGCTGTTACCGAGCCGGAAGGCAGCTTCATTTACGAGAAGTTTATGCAAGTGGACAACGCTGAAGACGTGAAAGCCTACACCGTCGGGCCGCAGTATTGCCACGCTGAGACGAGAAAATCGCCCGTTGTAGACGGCATCGTCCGACGCAACACACATGGCAAGGAGATTCGCTACGTTACCGCGTTATGCCCGGAAGAGAAGGAAATCGCAAGCAAGATCGCCAATACGTTTGGTCAGCGCGTCTGCGGATTTGACCTGCTTCGGGCCGGGGGTAAGAGTTACGTTATCGATGTCAACGGTTGGAGCTTTGTCAAAGATAACGAGACGTACTACGACCACTGCGCGAGTATCCTGAAGGATATATTCGTCAAAGAGAAGATCCGGCGTGGGGGGCCAACTCCGCCTATACCATCACCGACTATTTCCGACATTGGCGACCCCCTCGCTAGAGCTCTATTGAACGCCAAGGAGAAAGAGTCGCAGGCTAGTACGCGACATGCAAGTCAAACGAAGCTCGCAGCGGCCGCTGGCATGCTTCCACCCGAAGAGAGCAAGGAAGCTAAAGAGGAACAGAATACAGGAAATGAGGCTTCATTAAAACCTGACACAGGAATAGCAGGCATTGCAACGAGGCTGCAGCACGGCATCATTAGCCCCATAGCCAACCTTGCTGCCGGTTCTGCCACGAACAGCGTACCTACCACAGCACCGTCGACTCTCCCCACGACTCCATCGATGTCAATAGGCAAGTTGGATCAAGTATCAGAACAAGCGACTCCGCCGCCTCCTCCACCTAAGCATTCGTGGAAGTTAAAGGGCATGGTCTCTGTCATTCGGCATGCCGACCGCACTCCAAAGCAGAAATACAAGTTCACCTTCCACACGCAACCATTCATCGACCTTTTGAAGGGCCACCAGGAGGAAGTGCTTCTTATTGGGGAGCCGGCCTTGGCCAGTGTTCTTGACGCCGTCGATTTGGCCTTGAAGGCCGGCGAGGAAGACCGAAGTAAGCTCAAGTCTCTCCGCAATGTCTTGGTGAAAAAAGGAGGCTGGGCGGGAACAAAAGTTCAGATCAAACCGATGTTCCGTAAGAAGAAGGCGGCCGAGATGGGGACTGAATTGACCCCCAAACTCACCGAAGGGGTGAAATTGGAGTCCGATGTTGCAGCTACTCCGGGCATGGGAGAACAGCAAGGCGATATTGAGAAAAGCCAGTCATCAAAGGAGCTCCAGTCACAGCCGAATGATGGCCAGAGCGGTATTGACCCGGCGGAAGCTGTCATCTCCGATGCTGAGACCCAGCCGAGACATCCGCCGCGACGTCAAGATTCTATGTCGGGTGTGACAATGTCCAAATTCACTGCAGCAGACAACAGTTTCGTGCTGGATAAACTACAGCTTATCGTCAAGTGGGGAGGAGAGCCGACTCACTCGGCCCGTTACCAGGCCCAAGAATTAGCACAGAACATGCGGAACGACTATCTGTTACTGAATCGCGATATTCTGGACCAGGTCTACGTTTATAGCAGCTCCGAGCGCAGGGTCACGGCCAGCGCACAGATCTGGGCAGCGTCGTTCCTCGAGAAGAACGATCTGCCGGAAGACTTCATCACGATCCGAAAAGACCTGCTCGACGACTCCAACGCGGCCAAAGACGAGATGGACAAGGTGAAGAAGAAGCTGAAAGGTCTACTGCGCAAGGGGAACGAGCGACCACCGCAGTTCGCCTGGCCCGAGGGCATGCCGGAACCCGCCGAGGTACAGACCAGAGTCGTGCAGCTGATGAATTTCCACCGTCGCGTCATGCAGCACAACTTCAGCAAGCTCCAGAGCGGCGCGGTTACCTCTCTCAACGCCATCAACTCACCAAGCCAGGAGAAGATTCACACCGACGGATCTAGCGCGTCTCTCGCATCAATCTCCCCAGCAAACGCCATGAACAATATACAGGCTCGCTGGTGCTGCGGCGAGGACGCAGAGCTATTCCGCGAGCGGTGGGAGAAACTGTTTGCCGAGTTCTGTGACCACGAGAAAGTCGATCCTAGTAAGATCTCAGAATTGTACGACACGATGAAGTTTGACGCCCTACACAACCGCCAATTTCTCGAGTGGGTGTTTACACCACCGAGGCAGATGCTAGAAGAGGAATTCGGCATTATGATCAGCCGTGACGGCAAAACGTCACCCAAGGAGTCCGAAGACGGCGGCAAAACAGCCGATGACAAATCAGACAAGAGCCAAGTCCTGGGCTCGACCGCGGAGAAATTAGACAAGGCGGAGCGGCCGGAGAAGACGGAAAGGCCAGAGAAGTCAGAACCGCAGAAGACGGTGAAGCGGATCTTCAGGAGGAGGTCATGGATGAAGCATCCGCACGAGGTGGACAGACCTGCCGAATATTTCCACTTGCCTAAAGGCAATAATCGGACCAAGGCTAAGACAGACGAGCGTTTTGAACCTCTCCGGGAGCTCTATCAGCTAGCTAAGGTATTATTTGATTTCATCTGCCCGCAGGAGTATGGCATATCGGACAGCGAAAAAGTAAGCCTTCCCCTCCCCCCTTTTCCCCTCCGGGTGCGCGAGGAAGGGCCGGAATGTTAATATGACCGTGCAGCTCGAGATCGGGCTCCTGACGTCTCTGCCCTTGCTCAAGGAGATCGTCCAGGATCTCGAGGAGATGCAGGCTTCGGATGATGCCAAATCATTCTTCTACTTCACCAAGGAATCACATATTTACACGTTGCTCAACTGCATCCTCGAGGGTGGCATCGAGACGAAGATTAACCGTAGGACGATCCCTGAGCTTGATTATCTGTCGCAGATCTGCTTCGAGCTGTACGAGTCAGAGACCAAGGTACCGGCAGATGCGGCCCTCGCCGATCAGCCTACGTTCAATTACAGCATCCGCATCACCATCAGCCCTGGTTGTCACATCTACGACCCGCTAGACATCCAACTGGACAGCAAGCACTGCATAGGGTGCGCGCCGAGGAGGAGCCTGACTCCTCACGGAGACTGGAAGAAGGTGATCGAGACGCTCAGGGCTAAGTTTCATCAGTGAGTTACCCACGACGCAGCACCGACGTCATAGCGGAAATAGAGAAATGGCCGTTAATATCGCGATGCAATAATGATGGTGGCTAACCTGGTTTCATTGCCGAACAGGGTCAAGCTGCCCAAGACTTTCCTCGCAGTCAACCTCTCGGACGCCTTCACGTTCCAGGAAAAGGAGCGGGCAAACTCCGAGGCGGACTGCCTGGAGAAGGATAACGCGACAGAGGCCGATGGGCTCGAGATGAAGGCGACGGGCTCATCGAAGAAGGCCGATCGCGGTCAGGAGGTGGAGGCGGCAACGGAAAGTATCGACGAGCAGCCCCTTCCACCCCCCGTCACGACGGCTACGACGGCCGCGCAGCCTCCGGCCGCAGATGCGCCGGGAATAACAGGGCCTGGATCGGAGATTTCCAAGCAAGGTTCTGTCGAGCATCATCGTCAGCCATGACGCTAGACCAAGATAACGTAGACGAGAGACGCAGAGAGAGAGAGACGCAGAGATAGGGGGAGACCAGGTAAAGAGAGGCCGAGATAGCGGGAAAAGAAATGATGACGGTCCTGCATACGAAGCGGCACGGAATCCGGATGAGGAACCGGTGGGTTGATTAATATATGTATCATGGGTTCAAGGTACCTTCTTTTAGATGCCAGAGCCGATAGATTGCTTATGGAGTCCTTTCCTTCTTTTTTCTCTCTCTTGCGTCTTCTCCCGGGCCGCCAAGCAGGCGGTGAGCCCCATCTTACTCACAGACAGCGAGCTCGTTTCAGGGATTTCGCTCGTATGTAATGTATGCGCGTCCGCGTCTGAAGGGTAAGACAGACAGGCCTTGCCGACTACGTTCACGTGCATACATACATACACGTCAAAGGTACATTACATGCATGCCAGGTAAAATAGGGAATAAAGAGGAAAAGAAAAGGGGGGGAGGGCCAAGAGATGAAGAATGCCAAGATGGGCTTCTCGCTTTTTTTTTTCTGAGATAAGCGTCTTTTAATATGACGTGCGTCTGAAGAGCAGCAGCAGCAAGCAGCGGCGGCGGACTTGACGGCGGACATGATGCGTGTGTGTGCATTTATGTATGTAGCTAACCTAGGTAGAGATATGTATGTATGTAATTTACCTAGGTATGTAATATTGCCAGTTACCGATATATGAAGATGGTGTGACTATACTACGATACAGCTAGCTGCTACTACTACGCTATACGATTTGCGCTGTCACTGCTACTGCTACTAGCCGCTACTACTACACGCGCGCGCGCGCGCGCATGGGTTCGCATACATATGCAAGGAAGCTGGGCTTGGTTGGCAGACAGACAGGGAGGTAGATTATCAAGGGTGGTGTGGGAAAGACCGAAGAAGCAGAACCAAACCCACGTGGATGGATGGGCCCCACGAAAGAGACGAAGAAAAAAAATGACGACGGTGACGGTGACGGCGGCGATGATAGATAGCAGCAGCAGCAGATAAATGGACATGTTACGAGGGCTTATTACGTAGCTCGGGAACCTCGACTCTTTCGCCGACGCGAGATTGGTGACTTTGCCCGGTCTGCTGTGACACGTTCCGTTATCTCACCTCTCATCGCTCTCGGCCTCTCTCGCGTATACCCGTCGAGTATCACGATGACGATGCTGACGATAATGATACCAGTAAGGGAGACAGAAAGGGTTTACGTACCTCATATCATTTTCCCTCTCTTCCTTGGTCTTCTTCCACTCCTGCTTCCTTTCCTTCGGGCCCCCCGTGCCCCCCGTTCACCCCCCCCCCCCCCCCCCCTCATCCTTTCTCTTCTCTTCACCGCCGCGCCAGAGAAAAGGCTCAAGGGGATCGGGTCGACGGGATGGGGGTTTCTGGAAATTATCAGTCTCTTTTTCTCTTGCTATCGCAGCCACCGCTTTCGCTCTTGTCCGAACCCCCCCCGTTTTCTGATTCCTCTCGGATCCGACCACCGAGCCCGTCGGTCCCCCCTTGCCTTGCGTCATCCATCATCAATGCATCATGGGACGTCACCGGGGGGGAGGAAGGGGGTGGGTGGGAAATCATCCTAGCTTAGTTAGTTAGGTCCCAGAGAACTGCGAGGGAGCAGAAAGCGACGATAGATAGCTGAAGAGGAAAGGAGAGAAAAAAATATGTGCGCATTGCGAGAGAAACAGTACTAATGGTTGGGACAAATCCCGGCACCGCTGAAGCGAGGTTGCACCGAAAGCCGGCCGTTCCTTGGCCCCTCTCCCCTTGAAAAAAGGAGAAGGGGGGAGGACGGCGAAGATGATTCGGTTGAGTCGGCGACTTCCTGGCTACAAGACGAGAAAAGTGTGAGGTTGGAGAGTCCCTTTCGATCGCAATTCGATGGCTGACAGATACGTGATCTGATGGTCGGCATGCGCAGCCGTGACAAACCAGAAAAGAAGAAGAAAAAATTTTTCTTCTGTAGTACAAGCGCGCAACGTCCAACGCTCGCATGTCAAGGTGCCATGCGCGTTCCGTATTGGTAGGTACCATTCTGCAAAGAGAAAGAGAAGAAGGGAGAGCAGGTGCTGGTTACGGACAATAGCGTCGGTCTGCTCCTCCGAAGTTGTCTTCCATCTTGCCAATTGGGCTAGTAGCCTGTGAGTTGTAACCCAGAAAGAGAAAGAAAAAACATGATCCTAGGAGTATAATGCATGGGAGATGAGCAGATACGGGATCTAATACCATGATACAAGTTAACCGAGGGATCGGCTTGGGGGACGGCTTCTGGTAGAAGAAGGAATGTGGGAAGGGGGAGGAAGGGTAGGAGAGGGAAGAGGGTGACATAAAATATGATGGATCACATTTTCGCGAGTCGCACTAAGTCTGAATTATCGTGAAAAGGATGCCTGCCCCGCCAAATTGAAAGGAACCCAGAGAGACAGCCTTGGAAGGGAGCGAGGGGAGGGGGGGGGGCCAGCAGCGAGGACGACGGAATAGATCCACGAGGGTCCCGAACAGTCCAAAAAAAGACAGCGAAATGGACTGCGAGATCGCTACCTTGACCTGGCCTGCTCATGGTGGTGGAAGGGGGGGTGGTGTTGGAGGGGGGGAGGGGGGAAGAGGGAGAAGGGGGGGCCTTGACGGACCAGGGAGACAGCATGTGCGTACCGTCAAGACCGTACGGCACGCCGTTTGTTTGCCGCGTCACTTTAAATTGAGGCTGATTTTGAATCTTCCGGTTGGCGTGCTGCTCAGTAACGTCAGTTTACGTCGATAGTCGAAGCCTCTTTCAAACGAGGCTGATACCTGTCCAATGAGCACGGCCGCTTTGCCACTCCCCCGTCGACAGCTTTCGGGATAGCTAGCCGTCCAGGGCTCAGGGGAAAATTGCATTGCCTGCGTCCATCATCGACGTTCCGACCGTCTAATTTTACCGAGCCAGACTTTGCCTCTGGATAGACCAGACCCCGGCCTCGATGGAACTTCGGGTCCTTGATTTGGGGTTCCCGTCTATAGCCCAGGGGGGGGCCCTTGAGTACCTACTGCCCGGAAAACGCACGCTGCATGACAAGCAGGAACGGTGCATCGTAAGGAGGGTAGGTAAGCTGTACTGAGCAGAGTGAGTGGGGGGAATAGCATTCGCGGGCTTCGTCCGTCAAACGACGTGGAACATAGGCGGTGATAAGTGCGAGTTAGTCAGTTTTATTAGTTGGTTCCAATCCATCCCGCTCGCGAGCTCTTCCTCGTCTCGTGTCAGAAAGTCGGGCACCAATGGCCAGACAAGGTCCGCCTTGCGCATAGAGCATGTCAGAAGCACCGCGTGCTCCGGCATATCTACCGGTTGGCTAGGCTGTGTGACGTAGGATCATTCAATGTGGGGGACGACAGCGATGGTGAGACCGTACAGGGCAGGAGACAGACGCTTTTGGGGGGGGGGGTGGGGGTGGGGGGGAACGGGCTGGCAGGAAAGCTCCCGTCGCGAGTCGGTGTCGATAAGCAGAATGAGAAAGGTCAAGAGGAGGAAATCCTGACAGGCTTTCTCTAATGCCATGTCGCACGTCCCATGAGGAAGACGCGAAAAGAGGCGGTAAGTAAGAGAACGGGTACTGAAACGTCTGTCGGATTCTGGACGTTCTTGGCAAGGTGAGCAAGGCTGTGCATGGGCCGGACGGGACAGACTCACACCTCACGACACCACGTCGTAGGCGACAAACCTTGGGGAGCCCTCGTCTGGTTCCGGGCTGGTTACCTGCATAGGAGGGTGGGCAGCTCCATGGCGAGCGCACTTATTAGCCTGTGAGCAGAAGCGTTCGTCCTAGATCTGAAGATCACAACAAATCTCATCCCAGCGACTGACCTCATCGCCAGAACCGAACCATCATCAGCTGCTCTTCACGATGCTCTCCTTTCTTTATAGCACCATGACGAAACCTCGTCGAGCTTGGACGGCGACGTGGTGGGATGGCCAATGAGCTGGGGAGCCGCTCGTCGGTCTAGACCGGTGGGCATTTCCGACGGGTCATGGTGTCGACAGCAGTGCATTTGCAGCACGCAAAACCATGGATGCCAGGGCTGCCGAGGGCCAATGCTAGCGGAGTTCAGATATTGGGAACCGATTATTTTGCCCTTCTCGAGGCATGGCAAGCTTGGGGCGGCCAATTCATCATTCCATCGGGCCGTCGTCCTGCCTGCCTGTCTGCATCTTCCAGGATTGGGTCGCGGCGGCGGAGACTCGACTCTGCTTGAGGTTGTATCCAAGTCAACCGGTGAGAAGGGGGGCCCTCCCTAAGCTATAGTATATGAATTGGTCTCCAGGTTGATCAATACGAACACGGCGGCCAGACTACCTAGGTAGAGAGCACGTCGTGCACGAGACAGGCTGCTAGGCGAGCTGTAACGACGAGACCGGTAGTTCGCGTCATGATAAATTGGGAGACTTCCCTTTTCGGCCATCTGCATGCCGTCGTGGCCAACCAGAGCCAAGCGACGTTGGATAGAGTGATGACCTCCTGCACATATGCACAGCAAAGACTATGAATCTCGTAATGCAACGAGGTCCACGATCACGATCTCAGCTTATTCAGACGCGATTGGATGCTAAGGCAGCAGATTGCTAAAGCAGCAGAAGTTGAATGCGATCTTGACTCAGATTATCTCTGTTCCCGCCCAGGTGGTCGTCTTGGCGTGGCGCATCCGTTTACGGTGAAGGGGGGGGGGGGGGGGCCGGAGAGGCGCGTATTATACTGTAAGACGCAGTATTGGTAGGGTGATTGTCGATGATAATCATTAGGGCCAAAGAACGGGGTCTCTGACAAGCTCCGAGCCTCAAGGAGCCGGGTAGTGGAGGGGGCTTAGGACCGAGGCCTGACAGCGCTGAGAGCGAACGGGCGAGGGAAGCCAACCGATTGGCGACAAAGGCCGTTAAGTGACGGATTATCATGCCAGGAACCCCCTGGCGTCGGTCGAATTGGCGGGGTCGGAGACGGGCCTGGCTCTTCAAACAGCATCAGACTTCCAAGGCTGACATCTGTGCGTACAACTTTGGTCTGCATAGAACCGTACAAGTGGCTGGAATGGGCAAGCCGAACAGGTGGATATCGCGTCTTCTTGTTTTCTTAAGTCTGTGCGAGATTTGTGCGAGATCTGTGCGAGGCGTACGGGGTAAGGAAGAGAAAAGGAGGTGTGACAGAATCTCTCTAGAAAGCCTGGAATTTTGTCTAGAACGCCTGGAATGTCTGAAGGAACAGTCAAGGAATGTCCGTAGAAGCTTGGCCTAAAAGGCGCAAGTCAAGCGTCAAGTTTACATAGTCGAGAAGGTCGGAGATTTTTCTGATTTGCTCCTTCGATACTCCCTGGTGGGGGTATTCGTACCTTCCATACAGCACGTCTAGGTCAGGTACAAGCACAGTAGGTGCTGTACTACTGATGTTTTACTGACCTCGGGGTGTAGGAGGTACCTACGGTAGAGCATTTAGGTGGTGAAACAGCTCGCTAGGGTCGTTCCAAGCCGCCTGCTAGCCCTTCGCGAACAAGCGCCGTCACGCGGCTACGCGACCCTAAGAAATAGACTCCCGCGGGCTGCAGGAAGGCCGCAGGCCATCGCGCATAGGGCTTCGGTCAGCAGACATCAGCCGACGAAGAGTCTAACGAGATAGGACGACGGCACGCTTAGTATGGCTTGGTCTCTGTATCTGTAGATAAGAGGTAGCTTCCAGCGTTGGTCTGTGAGGTATGGTACCGGTCTTGTACTTTGCCGTACGAACCCTGCAATGCGTGTGTGTGTACAGTATCCGTAGAGCCCCAATCCTTCCTCCTCTTCCTCCCAGATAAGGCGAGCTGGCAGGGCTGGCACTAGGTTCAAAGTACCTCTTACAGCTGCAAGTAGCTCTTGGGAATTGATACCTCATATTCCGGCCTTGCATGTCTTTCGGTCTACTTACCCGTCGACCGACCGACTTCATTTTCTTACATATTTCCCCCATTTCGTAGGAAGGCTTTACCAGGGGAGGCTCAAAGGAGGACTGGTAGAAGCGTGGGATGTGATATTTCAGCAGAGCAGAGGCTTCTGAGCCATTCTCGTAATTTGCAAGTTTTTTTTTTTTTTTTTTTGTCCTTGTCTTCTTTTCTGGGCCGGCATTGATGACAAATATCCCGATTGACGCAGGGAAGCTCGCAGCACGAAGTTTATTAAACGTGATTAGACATGTCTGATACCTGTCAGATACCTGTTACCTGTCAAATTGGTGATCCATGTGGCGAGGCGGTTTCCTGATTCTGAAACGGCGCGCTCTGAGACTCGTAGGGCTCTCTTGCCTCAGACAAGCTGAAAAGAGCTCCACGCGAAAGCGGGTATTCGAACGCTTCTAGACCCGGCTTTGGTCCCGGGTGTCCACCCAGCTCCGTACCGGCAGCTAATTAGCGGGGGACTCTGGCAGGTGCCCGGCTCTCGGGACTGTCAGCCTGCCTGTCACCTAGTCTGTCGCCTACATCATATGGGTATCTTTGATGAGCATGTCATGGTTTGACGTTTCATGCCAAGGGGCCGCGCTGATCCTTCATACTCGTCTTAAGTGACTGCGTTATGACCGAGCCACGTGCCAGGGAGCGGCGCAGGCACGCCGGTCCAAGTCGTCGTAAACGAGGCGATCGTGACCAACTTATCCCGAACCCCAGCCGCGTCCGCGCCGAACACGTCCTTCAATGGTAGCCAATTTGAAAATTTTATCGCGGCGCCAGAAAATGGGGAGCTGGCTCGGGGAGAGATATTATCAAGGGTTCGTGGCTATTGTTACTCCCCTCCCCTTCTACTTTCCGTCTTCGGTCTAGACGAGGTAACAGGGTAACGGAGTGGAATATGCGTAGGATACGCGTCGCTTAGCGGTCTGTCTTTATCCGCGCCCGTAGGATGCACGAGACAGATAGGAGAAGGGAAAAAAAAAAAAAAAAAAAAAAAAAAAAAAAAAAAAAAAAAAAAAAAAAAAAGACACATCGCGCATGTCATCAGCTGCAAGGCGGTGTCAGTGCAGCTCAGATCGCTTTAAGTAGGTAGAATCGGGCAGGGCAGGTTGGAGAGAGATATTGGAGAGGCAGCACGAGAGCAGACGACAACAGTAATTCCAATAACTCGGCTAAAGGCCGACTCCCTGGTAGGGTTGAATCGGGGGGGAGGGCCACGCAGCTGGACAAATTGAGGGTGCGATCCGGCAGACGTGCAGGCGGCTCAAAATAGTAAGTAGCTGCGTGTAATATAAGCCTGGGATATCATGGGCCGATCATGGGTGTCGCTGCATCTAGATTACGCCAGGCACGAGGTTTTAATGTCCCGAAGGAAACGGGCCTAGCGACCGCCTAGGATCAGGCGTGCCCTGTGGCACGGCTCACCGTTCCAGCCCAGCCCAGAAGCTGCGTGTCATTGGCGTCAGCGGTAACATTGGTGACATCCGGTACCTGAGAACAGCACGCCCGGGGCCTGTCCTCGACATGGACACCTGGCAGCCCGTCAGCCGCCCGTCACATTACTACATCGCCAATAGCCGACGTCGTTCTTCGGTACCTGAATATGCGACGCTCTCAGATAGAGAGAATGAGGCAGGTGTGCGGGTGTGCCGAGGGGTAGACGGCTAGACGGATAGGAGGACAGGCAGATGGGTGGTCGCAGAGAAGATGTAAGCTGTCTCAGGTAGACAGACGTACGCGTGGAGTTTGGAGGCATAGAAGTGTCAAGTGTCAAGTGTAATTGATTACAGGTGGAATCTTATGAAGACGTAGTGGAATTAATTTAGTATGTAAGTCAACATCACATCTCGCCAGTGCTGCCACTTACGTATAATACACATATGCATGCTTATATTTTACATCTTTCATCTTGACAGCCTGTCTTAGTTGCATATACGGTATAAGAGGTAGACGGTATAATACAGATCTGTAAACCTCACCTAATATCAAGAATAATAAAAAACGCCTTCAATATCCGGCCCGTAATCAAGAAGGGTCGCACAGTTATCATGAGCTCGGGGAATAACGAGTCGTCCATTATCACAACTTCGAGACTCAGCCACATCCCGCTGCACCCACACCGCACGGTCTATGCATGCGTCGACCACTTACCTAGGCGGGTAGCTACTTGTTTCGTTAAAACCTGCTCGCTCGCGATGCGATACCAGGCTATATCACGGTATTACGGTCGGGAATGTGGTATGTGCATGTTGTATGCTGAGCTACCACATGCCCGAGTGTGTCAGGCGTAATTTACGAACCGATATAGATATGGCCCGAGTTAGATACCTAATGTGTGTCTCGATAGTCTTTATTTCGTGTTTGGCGGCCTTGGTTGTTTACAGGATAAGGCTCGATCAAGCCTCAAGAGCCCCTCCTCGAGGTCCGGTTAAAGATGGTGGGGTCCTGTCTTGACACTTCTCGCTTTCTCTTGCGGAGTTAAGGGGAAACCAAGTAATAAAAACAAGAAACGAGGAAGAAAAGGGAAAATCAAGACCCTCGTCTGCGTGTACACGTACAAGAGTAATATCAAATCTCACACCGGCTTGAGTTTTAGTCAGCTATAAGCAATTTGAAGCCCTGTCCAATTAACCTCGCATCTCTTAGCTGTCTGTGTTACCCGCCCAGGAAACGTCAACCAGACAATCGGTGTCTACAATTTGTAACCCTCTCTATCTCTGTCTCTTCCGTCAAGCTCGTACATAGTAGTCACCCCATCTTTACGAGGTCCGGCTCGACTCTCAACCAAGCCTTGAAGCTGACCATTCCATCCAACAACCACTCTCGAGTATCACAGTACCCATCGTGCTCCGGAGTGTCCAGTACGACGGCCTTACGTTACAGTCAGATCTCGCAACGCATGTGCACTGGAAAGTCGAATACGCCCTTATGTCGCACATCGGGATGTCGCCTCAGAAAGGAGGGATCTTGACGGCCCCGAGAGACCCTCACATCCTACACCCGCCCACGTAATGTGACCCCAAACCCCCGTTTGCAAGACAGGTGACAGAAGACTGGCCTCGAGAACAGCCAATAAACGCCAGCGCCAGTCGTGGATATGGAGAAGGCAAGGTACTTGGCGAACTGGTCATTGCGAGCCGCGCCAGACCATACTTTGGCCTGCTCCGGTTCACCTCGAATGTTCCGCCTGGCCCAAGAATGGGTTCCTGGTCCATGCCTCAGCACTTTTTCGAACGGGGTTCCTGTACTTTTTTTTTTTCTTTCCCCTTCCCCTTCCTGCTTGCTGCTACGTCCTACGGAACTATAATCGTTCTCGGATCTTCAAGCAGAAAAGCCGCAGAGGTGCCATGTCTGGTTGAGATTCTTCTTAGCTAGCCCTCCTAGGCTCAGAAAGATAGTACGTGAGCACTTTTACGCGACACGGGCACACACGAGTACCCCCCCCCCCCCCCCCCCTCGAACGCAGGGCCGCGGTCGCCGGCAAGGCGCCCTCTACGTACCGATTCGGCAATTCCTGTCACTTGAGGTAGGGTAGGGGTAGACGGCGTGGGCCGACCGGTGAGAGGGATAAGACCAATACGTTACCGTCTACGGTTTACGTGCCGTCCGCTGGCCCCAGGCTGTGACTAATGTCCCGTGGTTGTGGTTATGGTTAAAATACCGTTAGAAAAGAATTCTCCTCCCTGTACGCCTCGTCCTGGTCCAATCCCAGCCCGTCCGACCCCCGAGAGGGTCATAATTACGTTCCCCCCCCGAGAGACGAGGGAGGATATAGCGTATGTAGTGGTACATTAGCGAGTGGCTTGACTTACGTCTACGTCGTATGTGCGGCAGACCGGTCTTGGGGTCTGCAGGAGAGCGTAGGCAGGTCGTCAGATTAGGGACGGCAGCGATAACGACAGTGGCCGTATGGAGGAAGCAAGAATCTGTAAGAGATTTAAATTGATGAGAATTAAAGATGCAGTTTCCAGAGCCAGGCCGCCGTCGTCCCATGTCGTGTCATCGTGCCCCCATGCACATGCCAAAGTGCCCAGGCCGTCAATCAGCAGAAGAGGGACTCTGGTTCGTCCCTCACTTCGGGACCTTACTGCTTCGGATTTTTTTTTTATATTGCTCTGGAGACTAAAAATACCCTCTTCTCCTCTTTCTTGCCTACCCGTCCTTCTGCCTGGTATTGCTCCTGGACTTCCCTTTCATATAGCGAATTGCGTGTGTATAGCAGGTCAAGGTACTAGGCAGTGTACATGTGGTGTATGAGCGTTCAGTTGAGCCGTGCGTGCTAGCGAAGCCCTTTCTCAGAGGTACTTGTACACATACGGTATCGGCTAGGTCAGGTTAGGTAAGTAGCATGTACCTAAACTGTCAACAGGGCTGTATTTGTACGTTTAGATTGTTTAGACTCAGCTACAGTTAGAGACATGTGCACGCTACCGGGACCTGTCAGTGATGGATATACGCATATCTGACTATCGCAGTTGATTTATACATGTATACATGTATACCTGTCTACCCCCAAACCACTTTGCCCATGCCGAATCCAGCAGCATCGTTTTAACCCGATAAAAAGAGACTTTTTTTCCTTGTTTTTTTCTTTCTTTCTAATGCAGTCCCCGTTCAGGCAGTTACTGTCCAACAATCTAACCTACCTAAAATAGGAATAAGTCAGTCAACGCGATGTACCGGGCAGAGAGGTAAAGAATACATGGCTACACGTATCTGATCTAGTCAAGTTTATTAAGGTTAATAAGTGACATGGCAGTGTGGTGACATAGTGACATAGGGACGAGTCTTGGGCTTCTGAGAATTAACAGAACCCAGAACCCAGCCGAGCCAGTCCCGGTCCGTCCCCAGTCCAAGGAAAAGGGTATTAAAAAAAAAAAAAAAAAAAAGAGAGACGGGCAAAAAATACATACGTGTATGTATATACCTCCTAAACTGTACCTCCTACCTCATATGCCATGCCCATATCTATCTACATTCAACATGTACATATATATATATATATATATATATATATATACCTTATGTAGGTATATATATGTACATAGACGGTCATGCTGGTCGTACCCTTAAAGTGGCCCGGTACATACATGACATGTCCTGCATGGCAAGCAGGCAAGTAGTATCCCCCGGCGTCAGTAGACCCTGCTGGTCCTTGTCGCAGAACATAACGCGTTTCCCTCCCGCTTCCCGTCTTCCTATATATTCGAGAAAGTAATCCACTGGCCCTGGTCGTCCCTGGTCGAAAAAACTCGGACGACAATGCCAGTTCCACCCCAGCTCCTGTCATGTCAATCACCTCACCCAGGAATCAAGTCCCGTCTTCACACCCGTGCCCGTGTCCGTGCCCTTGCCCGCCTCTCGCTTTGGGTATGTCTGCCACCTTGGTGCCGAGTTACCTAGTATGGACTTCACGGGAGCAGTGCCGAGCATCGTCATAGCAAGCCAGGGTCAGCCGTCCATGGCCTGGTGCCAGCCGGGGCCCTACCTGTATATTTGAGCCTCCCTCGGGGCCCTCGACAGACACGCAACGACATGAATAGTTACACATCACATTTCCCTCTCGAATCAATTCTCCGTTTGTCTCTCTCGCTCACCTTCCCTGTTCCCCCCGTCCCCGTCCTCGCTCTCGTCACCCAAATACCTGCCCCCTTCGCCTACACCTCGCCTCGTCTCATCGACCACAAACCTCGCCTCGGCTGCCCTCCAAACTGCAAACAGGCCTTCTTGCTTGCACCCATCTCCCTCCTTCCCGCGTTCCAAGTCCACAATTGGCAAACAGCAATCAGAGACAAGAGAACCCAACGTCTTGTTGGACTTCAACGTCACCTATCGGCTTTACCCTGCCGTCTATTTAAAGGCCCTTCCCCCATTGCCTCTCGGGGACCTTCCCTCTCACTCAACAATTTCTCAGACCTCGGGAATACGTAGAGCATAACACAGTCCTCCAACGCTCATTCACACCTTCCTGCCTCACTCATCACTCATACTGCAACCACCAAACGACTGCTCACCTCCTCTATCTCTCTACCTGACTATCTCACGGTGAGCCCAACCCAACAATCTTAACCATCGACCTCAAGGCTGATTCGCTCGCTAGGGCTGCCCAAGGACCCCGTCACTGCTCTCAGCCGTCTAAGAATCTATCTACACCCCCCCCCCCCCCCCCCCCCCCCCAGTATCTCAGACTCGTTCTTCTACAGGCACACTCTCGGTCACGTCATCCAACCATGGCTGTGGGAAGCAACTGCGCACACTCCTTCAAGATGCTCAAGTCTGACAGCACGCTCATCCAATGGACCTGCAACCTGTGTCACTCGGGTCCTCACTGGTGGATATTCGAGTGTAGGTACTGCAAGATCCATACGTGCCGTGCTTGCGTGCACAACGTCTAGACATGGCGGACTGGGGATCGGGGTGCGCCGTCTTGGTCAGGGTTGCGGTTGAGGTAAGCTGGATGACTATTACTGTCACGTCTCACATGTCATCACGACTCGGACGGACCTGGGACGAGTAGAGGGCTAACACGACGTCTAAATTAGGTAGCTTTTCGAAGCCCACGAGCCTGCCGTCCGGTATTACGGCTCAGGATTACGTACGGAGAAAAGAAACGAGGACTCTCCATTCGGACAGGGGAAGAATGTTTCTCGAAACACGCAATGCACATTGATATCCGGAAGTTGGGCGCGGGGGGCCCCCTTGTCCAACGACGCCAAGATGCTGCAGGCGGTGGCCACAGCAGCGGTGCCAGTCTTCTCATTGGCTTAGACCGTTGTCTCTTTTTCACTGACGCTTTTCCACCATCCCTTCGCCCTACTTCTCCCAAGCCACTCGACGAGCCACAACGTATCCCGGTCCAATGTGGTGAGATCTAGATGAGATACATCACTTTTCCTACGGAATGTTAGCAGCACGGCACTCATGATTACCAGTTTCTTTTCTTTTCAATGGTTTCCGCCCCAATAGACGGTGTTGCTCAGGGAAAATGTGCTTCTGGTGGTCTTCCACTGGAAAAACCCGGGCAGCCTAATTCGTTCGTAATTAGGGATGGACATTCTCGGAGTTCTAGAGGCGTGCAGGGTTTGCATTGCCAATTGCGTCGGGGTCATTGCACGATAGATTTCTCTTCTCTTTCTCCCCCTTTTTTTCTTCTTCTTTTCCAACCTGGGTTGATTTGATCATACGGCGGGAACGAGCTGGATGGGAAAAGGAAAAGTCAAACAAAAAACTGGCGGGACTGGGCTGGAAAATGGGTTTGCGCCTTGTGTTATGATGGATCTCATTTCTTTTTTTTTTTTTCCCCTTTCCCGTCCGGGATCATGGCAAGGCGGACACAAGGAACTCGGACCAAACGGCGACGTTCCGTTCGTACCCTTTGCCTTATTCCTCGAGACGGCGGTGTTTCTGGTACGGTCTGGCACGGGGAGAAGGTCAAAAGAACGAAAGAGAAAAAAGAAAGCCCGGTACGCAAGTACAATCACGATGCCTTAGTTACTACCACGTTGATTACTTACCCAAAATAGAACTCACTTCGTGGTTTTTTTTGTTACCTGCTCTCGGATACGCATTCTGACTCCTTACTTGCCAACGTCCCCGAACTTGTTGATACCACGTTGCAACCCTTAGAATCCGGATTGCTGCCGTGTGTTTGGTCCGATTAAGAGGGGATTAAGAGGGGGGGGGGTCGAATGTTAGGTTACGATGTAGTCAAAGTTGAGGCTGTCGGCGTGCGGCCCAACGAGAAGGCAGGACAGGGCAGGACAGGGCAGCCCAGCCAGCCGAAGCTGAAGTCTCAGGCAGGGCTAACAGGTACCTGAATAGAAAACGGTACCTGAAAAGAAGAGGAGATAGAAAAAAAAAATGACAAACGCGGTGCGACGTGGAGACACAGGCATAGGCACACATCTCGCAACACGCGGCAGCCATGCAAGGTCCCGTCGGCTTCTGGAACGTCGTTTGGAAGGAAAGAAGAGACAGGGAAAATAACCTGTCGTAGGAAAGGGGCCCGCGCTCAGCGGCTGCCGTTTGTGCGATACACGGCAGCCCGACGCACGGGAGGGGGCCACAGCGAGCGCAGGAGAGAGGTGAAGAAAAGGAAGGACGTCAATCACCCCCAAACGTACCCCCAAATGCCGGCCTAGGGGGCATGCATGCATGACATGCCTCGTCAGGTTTTTTTCTCTATCAAAATTTTCTTCTTCTCCTTCCTCACGATCATGTCCGCTTTTTCTCGCTATACCTACCTGCCTTGGTATCTGTGAATAAGTTCTTCCTGTTTTCTGGCTGCTACGTGCGTCCGGCGTGGGCATGCGACCAGACGATTCCTATGCATCCCCCACGCCCTCTCCCCCTTTTCCCGGATATCGGGTGCTCTATCCCACCAACGGACGTCTATTCTTATCTCTTTCTCTCCTTCTCCTTCTCCCTCTCTCTACCTAACACACCACACACACACCCCGCTACCCTAGGTAAGTAGACGAGACACGAGATATACGAGTGCCCGACGGGATGTAACTCGATCGCGCGGTCCGCTTCGCCTCGTACGTAAGCCAATTACCTACCCGCGAGCGACAGGTGGCACACCCGACGTGCGCCCACGCCTAGCCCTGCCGGTATAAGCTGATCTGATCTGATCTCAGATCGCCTTGCTTTGCTCTGCTTGCTTGCTTACTTGCTTACCTACTAATTTTCCCCCTTGATTGCTTGACTCGGCTGGCTCGCGCGGCGCAGCGGTGGAAGGACCGAGAGACGGCAGCAGAAGCGGCAATGGAAAAAGGGGAGAGGTGAGGAGACGAAAGGTCGCTGGCTCCATCTAGAGCCACGTTTCCTCACCCATTGCTTCATCCCGCGTCCTTCTTGTTCGCCTTCCTGTGTCTCCTCCTCGGACAAGCAGCCCGCCAGCTCCTCGCCTCGCAGGTATCGCCCGTACAGCGGGCCGTCGCGGGCTCCTGCTCCTACTCTGGCCAGGCCCACACGTCCCTCTCACCAAGGCGCCTCGTCACCTCGACCTCGTCCCCCACGGCGACGTCAGCAGGCGCGGTAGCAAACAGCGCGTCGTCCTCGCCGCCGCTGTCACCGTTACTGCCGCCGCTGCCGCCGCCCGTCGTCGACTGCGGCGGCAGCAGGAACGCGTACCGCCCGAAGACGGGCGACCACTTATTGCCCGGGTCGACGCGGCGGTCGCGCATGAGCTTCCTGAGCACGGCGTCGGTCCGCCGGCCCGTCGCGTAGTTGACGTCGATCGAGACGCACCGCCCGCAGTTGGCCGTCAGCGCCAGCCGCCGTCGCGCGCCGCCGCCGCCGATCGCAACCTCGCCCCAGAAGTCCTCGTCCCACGCCTTGAGGACCGGCTGCTCGTTGTCGGCGGAAGGAGACGGAGAGGGAACCTGGTCCACCACGATGTTCGGCCGGAACTTGACCATGTCGACGGCCGGCGCGCCGTCCGGCATCCGCGCCGTGACGTCGCGCAGCCGCGCCGAGACGTCGCGCAGCGACGCCCACGACGTCAGCAGAAACGGCGCCGCCTCGTTGAACACGAGCCGCTCTCCTCCTTCTTTCTCCGGACTTTTTCCTTGCTGTGGCTGGTACAGATACGACAACAGGAACGACGCTACGGACGAGTGCCAAGACCCGCCACCAATGCCGGGAGGAGGCGAAGAAGGCGGAGCGTGCGCCAGCACCGACCGCCGGTTGTCGCCGATGTACACGAGCACGGCGGGGAAGCCGAGCCGCGCCGAGAACCAAGCATCGCATGTCTCACCGACGCGGAACGCGCGCGTCGGGCTGCCGAAGACGTCGACGTCGACGGTTTCTAGGTCTTCCACGGCCGGCTCGAGGGGCACGCGCAGCTCATCCCGGTCCTGCTCCCCGACCTGCTCGCCACGGTACGTGACGACAATGTTGCGCGGAGAGGCGTCGTCGTCAAGGGCCTGCGCGAACAGCGCGCACTGCGCGTACTTGGACACCAGCACGTTGTCGTAGGCGCCGCCGCCGTCCGCGACCTTGAGCAGCATGAAGCGCCGGTCGTGGCGCAGGCCCTCGCGCCGCAGCTGCGCGGTGCGGAGGGAGATGGGGCGTAGGGATTTTATGGGGTAGATGTAGAGCTTCGAGCGGGGTGAGTGAGTGAGTGATGATGGGTTGGGTGCTTACTCTAGGGGTGTGGTCGTGGGGAGGAGGTGAGAATGGGGGGTGACTCACCTCGGTGATCTGGATCTTCGCGCCTTTGGCTTGAGCTTCCGCCATGATAGCAGAGTGGCTACCTTGGCAGGTAGGTATTCAGGAGGTGAGTAGTAGAGTCCTGTAAAGTTGCACAATTCGTACCGGTCGAGACGTAGTGCTCATCTACGGCGTAGGGCCAGTCCACTCCCCGAGTGATTTCCAGGTTACCCCGTGGCGGAGAGGTTGGTACCTATACAGTTCACCTAGCAAACCAGAAAGGGCAATGTCTCTTCACGCATGTCTCAGCTCGACAGCAGGCATACGATCGAAGCAATGCAGTAAACTAGCGGTCTGATCTGCTCTTGTCTGATCTCGGCTGAGACACCCAGGTAAAGGACGGACGAAGATGTAAGATTCGACCCCATTCGGAGGGCGATGCGGGGACGAGAGCCTCAATTATAAGACGCAGGCCGGACTTACGTAGGCGCGGGGTTTCGTCGATCGCTTCTCTCCGAGCGATGCTCGGTCCGTAAGCGGCTGCGAAAAGAAGATGCTGTCTCGGGTCGCCAAGCCAAAGCCGCCCGACACAGCTGTTTCTTTTCTTTTTTTTCTTGGGAAACCGTCCCGAGCGCCGGGCCGGGTTGGCTTACGGTGGTTGTACGTAAACGTATAATTAAAAAAAGAAAGGAGAGAACACATTAAAATTCAGTCTTAATTTGACTAACGTAACATTTAACCTCTCCGATTATTTTGTCACAAATTCCTCTTCTAGCCAGCGGACGGACTGGGGCCCCGTACTTGGGCACTAACATATTCGCAGCAGACTTGGCCGAGAAGCTGTTGATGCGGAGCGGGCTTTGGAACTGGGTATTCAGCAGAAGCTGCCAAGTCAGCCCATCAGATCGTCATTCCGTCTCGCTGCCATCTTCCGCCGCCATCGCAAAGACCTCGTCCGAGCCGTTGCTGCCGCTCTCATATCCACGAAGACGGCGACGACGGCCAGGACTTCGTTGGTCGCGAAGTACCGACCCGGGCACAGCGTCCTGCCGCCGTCGAACGCGCGGCGGCACACGTTGCCGCCTCGGCGCAGACGCCTCTGCATCTCTTCTTCATGAACGAACCGGTGCGGCTCAGCATCTGTTGCGCATGTCGACCTCCCTCAGCAGCCACCGGTCGCGAAGTGACATGTCCCGCGTGACTTTCGCGCACCAAGGCGCCCGTGGACCGGAAGCGCAGGGCATCTAGCCTCAGTTTCTATCTCGCACGTTCCTATCGCGCATCCGGGTGGTCCGACAGGTAAACCCGGTTCTCTGCGCTTCGCGGCCATGTCTAATTACCACAATTACGCCTCTACGGGGTATCTGTAAGCGCGCCGCGATCGATCGAGTGCGAACTATTAGTCCATATACAAGATCCTTGACGTCGATTCGATCTCTACGCGCCTGCCATCAGACTCTTACTTTGGGGGGGGGGGGCCAAGGGGGTCAGCTATGCTTCACCAGTAGTAGAGAGTGAGCTGGCGGCTGACTTCATGACGACGTGCAGGGTTTGAGGAGATCATAGGTCATCTTGGGCACTAACCCCTTACCCCTGGAACATGTACTGTAGGACATGTGCTTCGTTACCGAAACTCTACAACTCAATAGAACGCAGGTCCAAGTGAGGCTCACAAGCGTGGGCCTATGGCAAGAAGGGAAGGAAACCCTACGAGGTGGCGAGAGACGTCCTATCTCATTTTCACCTTGCTACATAAGAATATCCGGCCTAGACAAGTTACGTAGCCCTCTTGTGACCGCGCTTCTTCGCCCCGCCGATCTCTAACCGCAGCGCGTCGTACTGCACGTACACGGAGCCGGGCAGCACCGCGCTTTCGTAGTCGGTCGCGTTGAACGGCAGGCTCAGGACGATCTGGTTCTCGCCCTCGCGGAGCAGGGCGGGGTCGAAGACGAACTTGTGGGCCACGTTGTAGCAGATGACGGCGGACCGGACCGCGCACGAGCTGCTCTGGTAGTAACTGAGTGGATCGTCAGTCGCGGTGGAACCTCGTTGACGGGTCGGGACATACTTACGGGATGATCCAGGGCTCAAGGTCCCTGCCGTTGACGTTGACCGTGTATGGCAGGTTGGAGTAGGGCTCCGAGGCGTTGAAGACGTCTGTGTTTCCGGCCGCCGTCTTAGCTCCGGCCAGCTGGACGGTGAAGGTCGCTTGGCTCTTCTGGTCTAGCTGAGACGCCTCTAGGTCAAATATGATGGTCCAGTTGTTGACATTACCGTCGCCGTAGTACGGATCAGCGTGGAGAGAGTTGGCGTAGCCCCCAAACACGCTCCAGTGGACGTAGTTCAAGTCTTTCGCCACGTTGCTCTCCCCTACCTTGAACTTGACACCTTGTGGGAAGTCATCCACGAAGTCGTAAACTGCCCAGTAGATCCTGTATTGCTCGGGGTGGAGCGGGTGCGTTAGGTCGGGCTCGTAGCCGTGCCGGTATTCGCCGCTGCTCTTGTCAGGGGTGCCGATGCGGAAGATTTCCTCACCGGCATTTTCTTCTTCCCACTTGACTTGGGTCTCCTTGACCTCTCCTGCCTCTACTACGACATCGTCTTGTACGTACTGGCCGAATACGCCGCTGGCATAGATGGTAAGTCGGTATGTGCCTGCTTTCACCCGAGGAATGGTAGCGTGACCGCTCTCGTCAACCTCGGCCCAGTACTGGTACGCTTTGGTATCAAAGACGTTGTCCTGGAAATCTACTCCGTTCTGCGCCAGAATCGCGATGGGATCCTTGGCGTTCGAAGGCAGATCCGCCTGCAGTTGCCAAGTCGCCCGCTGCGAGCTGGGAACCAAGTTGGGCACGTATTCCGCGATCGAATCGTAGAACTCGGCACTCCACTCCGGGTTCGCGTACTGAGCCGCGTCCTCTCGGAGCGCCTGCAGGTCAGTTCCGGCGAGGAAGTGGTTGAAGTAGAAGTATTGCTGATCTGGTCAGTGCTCATGTTGAGGTGTATGGCATCACGTTAACTGACTGGACCAAATGTACGGTCAAAGCCGTCGGTAATGTTCGGCTTTCGGCTTGTTAGTCGCCTGGAGCCTCTGAGTGGTCTATCTTAACTTGCCGTTTGATCTCCATGGTGATTTGAGACTGGAAGCCGAGTCAGCGATTTAGTAATGCTTGATAAGAAACCGATAATCACTGACCCATGTAGTCGTAGACGATCCCATCGACAACCAAGTCGGAATGTAGAGGGCCTCCAAAATAGGTTTCTTTGGTGTTCATCACCATCCACTACGGAGAGGGAGGTTAGTTCCAAGTCTAGAGCTACGCGTAGGCCTTCCGGGACGGGCTAATGCCAAGGTGTGAGGTCTGGATCATGCGCCCACGGTAGATGAGGCCTCGATGGAGAGCCGAATAGGAAGGCAGGACGCATATGTCCGTACGTACAGCTCCAAATGTCGAGTTATCCTCTATCTGAGATCCATCAGCGTACCTGGTACGTAATATTAGTCTGGCGCATAGCTCGCTAGCGGCGAATCGACCTACATGCCGTGTGCATCGTGGTCCCTCCAAGTATCCTGGAAGGTGTACTTGGTGAAGTAGTCGGCCTCTTGCCGGACGTAAGCATCATCAGGTGTGTCTCCCATATACCAAGTAGCATCTGCGAGGCTCGTGATCAGTGCCCTCCCGGGAAACAGGATATCATATGCAAGAAAGACTCGGCGGGCGTGTCTCGGGACAACCGAAACACTTTTCCTCCGGGAAGTGCGGCTGATGGGACGGTTCGACAGGAATTCTAATAATTACCTACCCTGTACGACGACTTGGTTTCGCTTAGCCTCGCTGCCTGGTAGTGGCGCATACTGCACCGCATTCGTAGCGAGGTGCGTCCATATGTCCGAGTTGGGCCGGAAAAGTGTCCGGAACTCTTGAAGGTTGCGCAAGAACGGAGCAGTCTCGTTGTGATATGTGATACGTGAAAACACATGCAAGCCCGTCTCGCCGTCTCTGAGGAACCAATACTGCTCGAGGACCTGTCCGGTTGGCGCGTACGTGTCCGACATCCTGACGCCGCCGTAACTGGTGCCCGTCGAGTCCGTCCCAGAATACAGTTCATAGGTGGGCTGAGATGATCCGGGCGTCCAGAAACCGTTTGGCGTGCTCCATTCGCTTCAGCACGCTACGCTACATAGTAGGATGAGCTTCAAATTTACTTACCAATAGCAATCTAAATTGAATATGCCGGAAGATCCTGATCGCGTGCCGAGTAAATTCTGGCCGTCCAGCACCACCGCGTCCATGGCTCCAGAAGCCTTGTCGACACGTGTGTATAACCGGTCATTCTGGATGACAAGCTGCGTGCCATTCTCGGTTGCAACCACTTCCGCGAATACATGCCTCGAGAGAGACCAGAGGATGAGACACGAGCGAGAGAGGAAGCTGGCTAGCATCTTGACGACTCGACTCGACTTGAGGACCACAACGCGTGATACGACAGCAATTAGCCTACCTTCCAAATAAATCTTAATAAGGGACAGCTTGTTTATGTTGTCGATCTTGGGAGATGCCTTATAGGCAACTCCGTAGGCTAGAGACTAGGTAAGTAACACATTTGGGGAAATTCAATACTCCATCTTTATGTAATTCTTCCACCCAATAGACCTGGGGAAAGCATCACGAATGCGGGGGAGTTTGTGGGGTGGTGATTCGATGTGGTGATGGATGCTCACTCTACGGCACATGGCTGCGGAGAGCCAGAGTCAGGTTGGAGAGACATCAAGGACATCTTCAGTCCTCGGCTGAAAACGCAGCGAGAGAGTGCCGAATCGAGAAGAGCTTGGACAGCGCAACTCCCACGCTGGTCATATGGGAAGATACCATGATACTTCAGCGCGTGCGTGTTATGAGATAGAAAGTCGAAGAACGACAACGATGTTGTTGAGTTAGCGTCAGGCATTCAAGGTGGCCTTGCATGAGATGGGCTGAACTTGGCGTCGATCATTTTAAGAGACGGCTTCGGCGCAGCTGATTTTCTGGGCCGGATGATCTAGGATAGAGCCTATTATGCTGAGCCTCGCAGTTCATCTGATGTTGATTAGTTTTCGTGAAGTGCAACCGTCTGGTCCTCAGCTTCCCTCCACTACCCCCAGCGTTTGTACCCGGTCAGCTGGTTCTGAACGGTCTGGGTAGTATTCTATGACCCGAGTCATTCTTCTTCAATATGCCAAGGCTTGCCTGCCCTCGCTGTTTAACCCCGATAGAGGGTCAACGGAGGGCAAAAATGGTGAGTGACACTATACATGATGGGACGGGTGACTACGCCAGCTTTGTGATGTGCTAGCCAGGCTGCTGATTTATCGTCGCAAATACACGAGCACACACACTTGGACAGGCTCGGACGCACTCGGACTCAGCATCATCGTCATCATACATGATGCATGACATGTGGCTGGGAGTGCAGCTCGAGAGGATTCGCAACCGGGAAAAGATGAAGCTGGGAAGTCTAGACGGATCGGGCACGGAGGGCCGAAAACATGCTGGAGGAAGTCAGGAAGGACGGTAGATGGACGGCTTAGCTAAGACAACCGGCCGGCTTCGACATGCTTAAACACCCACTTAAACCTGCATAGCTGCATAGTTGCATGGCTGCATGCGGTAAAATATAGCACAGCGCTAATTTAGACCGCTAAGAAGGGCACTATTGGCATTGCACTACCAACTCCATGACTTGACCTACCACGGACGTGGATTACCTGACGCGGTGCAAGGTAAGACTGCCAAGTTGCGCGTATACTACGCAGTAGGTAAATGCTTTTGTTCTTATTATTTGGTTTTTATTTCAATTTCTTTCTTCCCTCTGTCAATATCTTCTCCTTGGAACTGCTGGACGGGGTTGCAAAGCGCCGCCAAGGTACCTCTGTGTCTGACCATGGGGCTCTGGGCTCTGTTCTAGGCTGTCTGGGCTCCTAGGCTCCAAACGGCCGGGTACAATCAGACCTGTAAAATACAGTAAACCCCTTTATTAGTGGACCTAGCATCTACCAGGCTCGCATAATTGTACCTGAGATTGGTACCTTAATTAAGCGCAGTTTGTTTCATCTGACGCCGGCAATACGTGCCACACCAGCTCTCTCTTTCTTCTTTTGCCCCTTTACTGTTGAAGAAACATGTCAATTGGACTCTTTGTATTTACAGCAGCAGATATTATGCACATATGTGGAATGCGATGGAGCCTAGAAATCGGCTCTTCCAAAAATAAAGAAAATGACCTCGGCGGCTTGGGGATTGTCTCACAAAACATTGGAATGGTGCGAATGACCGCGAGGCTTTTCTTCTGCTTGCATCACCAGCAATTCTTGTGACCTTTTTCGTATGCAGATGGGCATTCTGTGGCGTCCTCGAAACATCGACGGCTTTAGGAATATGATCGACCTTTCTGCTTCCCCGAAGCAGCCAAGCTCGGGAGAGGCTCGAGGGAACCAGAGGGTCGTGAGGTCGGCAGAATCCCAAGTGGGCCGCCAACCTCTGGCGCTCTGCCACTGAGCACAGAGTCTGCCGCTGAGCACAGAGCACAGAGCACAACGAGGCCACACAAAGAGGTGGACACAAGCGGGCCATGGTCCGGAATATTATCCTCGTTGTATTTGGCAGAGGGTCACCCTGTCCATGCAACACCACGACTGCGCCATTGTCCAAGGCGGCGACACGGCAAGGGACGGGTCCAGCCAGCATTGGTCCAATCTCGGCCAACTTGCCAGCACGGCCCAGCATGAGGGTCATGCCTGTCCTGAAACAGGGCCAACAACCCTATCGGAGATCTTAATCACTCCTGTCACAAGCCGACCCCGGCATTTTCTTGGTCCAACCTACGGTATGTACATATTTTTTTTTTTTCCCATTTTCCTTGATCCCTTTTCCGCCCATCGACCTTTCTGGCTCCGTTGGCCAGCCCACAAGCCAATCATGAAGTGCCGCGATCATCGCTCTTTTGCTCTTTTCGACGGCCTGGGAAGCACGTCTGCGGAAGACCCGCGAGCTCGGCTTCCGCTATGGGCTGTTGGTCCTGCCCAGCCCTACTGTTACTCCTATACTATACACGTACTATACCTGCTCGACACATTGTGCAAAACACATATATACGTAGCTACCTAGGTACCCATGCTCGTCAGACATGTACATGCTAACGGCTCGTATATACCTAGGTACATACTCGCTCGTCAACCTGACGTTACGGGGCGCGAGACAACCCATGTCTGGAATTCTGTAGTCGTGGTTTTGTCCCCGTTTGGACGCATCCGTGGTGGGCTCATGTGAGTGTGCCGCATATGAGATAAATCAACTAGATCTAGCCTGTTACGACATGGTACACACGCACGTCCTTGTTCATCTTGACAACCCTTGACCCATATAGCATTGCTACGCTGTGTACCGTGTGCAAGCTGCGTGTGCTCGCGTCAGGTAACCAGCTGTGATTTTCCTTCTCTTTTCGTCTCCTGTGTATATCCATATATAAGCTGCCCCTGCTCTTCTTCCGTGACCCTCTGAAGTTTCTGGAAAACCTCACGTACCGTCCGAACCGTCTACATTCCTTTCCTTCCTCTACACATCGCCGCATAGCCTAGCCTGGTCGCCATGGTTTCCCCTTCTCTCATCGGCTCCCTGGCCTCCAGGGCCGTCTTCTTAATGTCTACTCACATCGGCACCCGGGCGGACTCGGCGACGTACGCCTCCCACACCGTCGACGCTTTGAACTCGCTACAGAAATGGTACAACCGAGAGACGGGTCTCTGGGACACTACTGGCTGGTGGAATAGCGCCAACTGCCTGACCGTGCTGGCCGACTTTGCTGTCATCGATCCCGCGGCTTCTGATACTCTGATGATTCCGGAGATTATTCAGAATACCGTAAGTAGCTGCTGCGTTCTCGTATATACATACGTCCGGCAAGGGACAGGTTACTGACATAAACGATACAGTACGATCAGGCGCAGAAGACGCCGGTGAAGGCAAACAAGATCATGTCGCCGGCAGGACTTCCCATCTCGACGTACAGCAGACTTTCGGCGAGGGAAATCGAGAAGAGAGGATTCGACAACTTCCTCAACGACTACTACGACGACGAGGGCTGGTGGGCTCTGGCCATGATCCACAGCTACGACGTCGGGGTCCGGGGCATCGGCGATCAGCAGTATCTCCAAGCCGCGGTGGAGATATTCGAGGACATGAAGGCGGGCAACTCGACATGCGGCGGCATCTTCTGGAGCAAGGTGACGCCGTATACCAACGCCATCGCCAACGAGCTCTTCCTCAGCGTGGCGGCGTCGCTCGCGAACCGGATCCCCGACCGCAAGGACTACTTCCTGGACGTGGCCATGAACCAGTGGAACTGGTTCAAGAACAGCGGGCTGATCAACAAGGACAGCCTGATCAACGACGGGCTGACGGACGACTGCAAGAACAACGGCATGCAGACGTGGACGTACAACCAGGGCGTGATCCTAGGCGGTCTGGTGGAGCTCTCGACGGCGACGGGCGACAAGTCGCTGCTCACGCAGGCGCAGACGATCGCGTCGGCGGCCATCAGCCACCTGACCAAGGACGGGATCCTGTTCGAGGGGTGCGAGCCCGACTGCGGCAGCGACGGGTCGCAGTTCAAGGGCGTCTTCATGCGCAACCTGCACTACCTGCAGAAGGCGGCGCCCATGGACCCCGTCAAGAACTTCCTGCTGACCAACGCCGACACCATCTGGGCCAAGAACCGCAACGACCAGAACGAGCTCGGCGGCACGTGGGAGGGCCCCTACACCAACGCGACGGCCGGCACCCAGAGCTCCGCCCTCGACGTGCTCGTGGCGGCGGCCGCGGTAGCGTAACCTGGCCTGATGGCGTCACCCAGCACAGCACAGCTCATCACAGCTCACGGCTTACACACAGCCTGCATATTATTTTCCTTTTTCTGCTTACCTTCTTCACTTCTTGCATGCGGGGAGGGGAATACCATCAGGATACAGCATGGGGGGGGGGCATATAGGCGAACTTGGCGTTCAAGGGAAGACATTTTTGTGATACCACTCATTTAGCCAACCACCCTGCACAAAAGAACCAGCGGCAGCGTCGAACTAAATTCTCTTCTAATAGTCATCATAGCTACTACTCTTACCATTCTCACCATTCTACTTACCTAGGTATCTTACCAAGACGGCCGGACGCAAATAGTAATGAGTATCATAATACTTATTAGTGAGAAGCATGATAGTCATAGTCATAGTCAGTCAGTCAGTCAGTCAGTCAGTCAGTCAGTCAGTCAGTCAGTCACAATCTCCCGATCGGGCGAAAACCGAATAGAGATGCCCGTCACAGGTGACGGGCTTACCTGACCGACCTTGGCTCATGAACGAGCCCCTCCTCCTTTCGTTACCTACGCACGCGCAGATGCGACGCTGCTACATACATGTCATGTCGCCGTTGATGCGCTGGCTGGCTTGGGCCGGGTAGGTAGCGTCGCTCGCGCGGATTAAAGTTGCCTATTTCGGGGACACGCGGAGATCGCAGCGAGTCCCGTGACGCGATTGCGATCGTCGGCGAAGAAGAAGAAAGAAGAAAAAAAGGTTCACCGCTCTCCCGTTACCCGTGTGCGTTGTACAAAATTGTCCTGCCGTGTCCCCGTTGGACCGGATGAAGTCCCCAAGCTCGAGGGGATCGACGTCATCAATAGCCAAATCCCGAGCAAGACTTAGCTCGCCCTGGCAGGTTCGAACCAAGACGTGGAGGAGACTGGTCGGACACGGCATTGGGCAAGCAGGCTGGCAAGGTACAGTACGTGTAGGTAAGGTAAGCTAAGGTAAAAGGTAATCTGATATGCATGGCACACACGGCAAGGCAAGGCGTGAGGACGAAAAAGGTTTGGCTGGGTGGCAGATGGGCGAATGGGCTTGGGTTGGACAAGTGACGGGCAAACCTCGTGTTGCGCTAGGTTGGCGATCAACAATGGTTTATCTCCATCTCGGGAAAATGAGACGACAGACACTTGTTTGGAGTTGGTTAAAATCGACACTCTCTTCCTTGCTCTCCTCGGAGCCAGACCTAACCTACACCTTTCTCGTGGAGGTTTAGGGGTATATAATATATATGAACTTGGTCGTATTATTGTATGTAAGGTAAGGAACTTTTACTTGGTTCTGCCGAGGCCCAACAAGATTAAGATGCAATGCTGTCACGCAATGTATACCTTTAACTCCCGTGTCTGCATGCTAATGTACGCGCTTGTATACAGCCTGCATACAACACCTAATGTCGAACATCCTCATCAAGCGTATATTGCTCGTCGTCCCACATTATGGGGGGAGTGGAGGGAGGAAGAGCAGATAGACAGGCAGGGACGGGACTTATCTGCTTATTTACACGGAAGGCAGGAGGAGGAAAGACGAAATGAATATATACGTGTATGTAGATACAAAAAGAGACACAGGAGCGAGAGAGAGATCGAAGTAACCCACACGAAGGCATCACATTGCATCGCATCGCATCGCTGGCTTCGGCATTCACGCGGCGCATATAGATGAGAATCAATTAAATATATATTCTCTCCTGCTCTATATGAAACGAACCGCTCGCACCTGCTGGGTTCGAGGCAAAATATGAGAGACTTGGGGGCAAAAAACAGCCTGTCGTCGCAGCATTTTACCCGTCTCGCTCTTTGCGACCGGTCAGGAGAAGCTGCTTACCATACATTAGCAAGAGTTATCAAGATTTCAAGATTCCCCCCCCTTTTTCTTGCCTAGGGAGGATTAGGTGATATCCAACGTCGTCCCATTCATTTCATTTCTCTCTTCTTCTCTCCCTTCCCTCCCGGCAAGGCCTTGCCTTGCGTTCGCGCATGATTTTTATATTGCATCGTCTGCCTTTTTTTCGCATGTACGTACGGTAGATATATTGATCGGACGCCGACATGCCGCAGGCGGGAACCAACAGTGCCGTTCGCATGGACGCACCTCTGTTCGAGGTCGGACAAGAGCTTGGTTGGCTGGTTGGCTTGTTGTTTATTACACTCTACCCATCTATCTGCAGCTAAAAAAAGATATATTTCCCTCACACACGTATAAGAAAGAGTATTGCTTGTTCCACGAGGCCAATATCGCGCCGGCCCATCGTGCCCCCCTCCCGTCATATCGCGAGCCGCCGACTCGGATTTCTCGCGAGATCATCCCGGGGTCGTACACAAAATTTGTCAGGACTTGAGACACTTGACCGCACTTCGGGTGAGGGAATGCTCGGAGCTGTTTTCGTGGCAATTCCTCGCGGTAATGAAATGTAATTGCTGTTGTATATGGAAGAGTAAAGTAATAAATTCCATGGCATTCGATCGGGAGGTTACCGTGCTTTATCCGTGTTGGTAAGTCCGTCGCAAGAATAGGGGTAGCAGATAGGTAAGAGGTAGGCAGATAGCTGTACCATCACTCGTGAACGATACTGGCTTCAATTAACCGCAACGATGTAGAAATCTTGCTGAAACTAGTCGTAATCTTGATTTTTTTCTGACTTTGAGATTAGAAGATGCAAGCAACGATACCGGGACGTCATCCTATTGCTACCTTGTGAAGACCGCCTGCTTTTTAGCACGACGCAGCAGCTTTTACCCGCCAGCAAGCAAGGTACGAGATGTCATCTCATCTGCACTGTGGTGGTATTGCCGCATGGTTGACTGCGATGCCAGCCAAAATCTCTCAAGACACAAATAACTGCCGTCTTGATATGCTGCAATCCTCCCATGCCACTTTGAGCCGGCTGTAAGCTTCCCGCAAACTTCTTGAATCGTTCGATATCTGCATCGATAGACACTCTGCAGCAGTTTAACCCCAAGTACCGCCACCTCCGCCAGATCGTCCGACCTTTCTCTGGGCGCTGAGCCGCCAGTCGTCTTCCGCCGCGTATTTGTTGTACAGGGGCTGTATCCTCTCCGCCTTCTTGCGCTTGCTGAGCTTGTCCGTCGGCGCCACCTTGAAGAAGGTCGGCGCCGCCGAGACGAGCCACTTGGGCTCGATGCTGGTCGTGCAGTGCATGTATTCCTTGGTCGTGAGCACGAGCGTGTGGTAGATGACCCATTCTGCCTGCTTGCCGAACAGAGCCGAACTAGGGTGCAGGTAGACCGGTGTGCCTTCGACCAGCGTCTTATAACCTTCCTGAGGGTCCTTTCTCGCTGAGTTGCGGAAGAAGCCCGAGCACAGTGCTTGTCGGACCTTCTGCGTGTCCCGGCCGCACGACGTAATCGGGTGACGGTAGCGCTGCATGATCTTCACCAGCTGTTCGCGCACATCCTTTGCGCGCTTCATTGAACGCGCCTGGATGAAGTTCTCGAAGCACCAAGGTGCCGAGTAGCCGTTACCCTTCCAAGAGTTGTAGACGTTAAGAAGGGTGAGATGGTCTCCGTGGGGGTCGTGGAACTTGGCCTTCTTCTGATCTGCTTGCGTCTGTTTTTCCTTCGGGCGGTAGAAGATGTTGGGAAGGTTCAGCATCGCGACGATACTGAGCATCTCGTCAGAGCAACCCACATCAACAGCACCTATCAGAACCTTGGCTAACGCAGGTTCCATGGGGAAATCAGCCATTTTGCGGCCAAGACGGGTCAGTAGGCCCTCGTCGTCTAGCGCCGACAGTGCATACAGCTCCTCCAAAGCCGTCAACATGGTGTTCGTAGGCGGCGGGTCCATAAAGTCAAAGTGAAGAAGATCATTAATACCCATGGCCTTCAGCATAAGAATCGTGTTAGCCAAGTTTTGTCGTTGAATCTCAGGAATGGTCGTTGGAAGCATCTCGGACTGGAAGGCGGCTTCGGTGTACAGCCGGAAGCATTTACCGGGACCGGTTCGTCCGGCACGACCGGCACGTTGGTTTGCTTGGGCCTGAGAGATGGGCGTAACTACCAAGGAATCCATTCCGAGCTTGGGATCGTAGGCATTCTGCTTGACGAAGCCGGGGTCCACGACGTAATAGATGTGGTCGATAGTGATGGAAGTCTCCGCAATATTGGTGGCTATCACAACCTTTCTGCTGCCGGGTGGCGCAGGGTCAAAGATCCTGCTCTGCATCTCGCTGGGGAGTGCCGAGTACACTGGCAGAATGATGAGCTCGGGCACGCCCGGGCCTAGAGCCTTCATCCGCTCGTATAAAATCTCGGCGGCAGTGTCGATTTCTTCCGAACCCGTAAGGAAGACTAGGATATCTCCAGGAGGTTCAGTAAGGTGGATCTGCATGACCGTAACCAGAGCTGCGTCCAGATAGTCGGATTCGGGCTCTCTGCTGTACAAGATCTCGACTGGAAACGTGCGACCTGGGATGGTGAAGATGGGACACTCGTTAAAGTAGGCCGAAAACTTGTCGGCGTCTAGGGTAGCCGAAGTGACAATGATCTTGAGGTCGGGGCGTCGCTTTACCGTCTTCTTGAGGAGGGCGAAGAGGACGTCGGTTGCGATGGTACGCTCGTGAGCCTCGTCCAGCATAATAACCGAGTATCTCTTCAGGTCGGGGTCCATCAAGATCTCACGCTCTAGCATACCGTCCGTCATATACTTGATCTTGGTCGCGGGGCTCGTGCAGTCTTCGAAACGAATGGTGTAGCCGACTTCCTGGCCCAGCTGGCAGCCAACCTCCTCGGCAACACGTTTCGCGACGGACATGGCTGCCACACGCCGCGGCTGCGTGCAGCCTATCATGCCATTGTTGGTGAAGCCAGCTTCGGCGAGGTACTGGGTCAGCTGGGTGGTCTTGCCGGAACCGGTTTCGCCGACGACGATGAGGATCTGGTTCTCATGCACAGCCTTGATTAGCTGGCCCCTGAAGGAATAAACGGGAAGACTCTCCCTCTGCTGCTTGATAGACATGGTCGTTCGTTTCCCGAATGACTGATCTTTGGGGGCTACGACCCGTTTCCATTCTGGCACGATGTCGGGTTTGGCAGCATTTGTCTTGGCAGCCCGTAAATCGCTGGCGAATTTCCTACTATCGGGGTTCGCCATGGGGTCTTGCCATTGTGACGACAGATCTACCTTGGACTGCTCCTGACCTGCTTCGGCCTCCTGCTGACGTAACTCCTTCCGGTCCTTTGCCAGGGCGGTGCCTGACATGGCTGCACGATTAAGTGATCCGTCAGGGGCTTTCACCACCCTGATAGGTGATAATTCCAGCGATTGCTTCGTTTGGCCAGTAAGGAACGGAGGCTCTTCGTCTCTCACTTCGATGTCGACTTCCTGTTCCAGCTCCATCTCACCTTCACCCCGCAGAGTAGCGTTGTAGTCCTCCTCCAAGTCGGGGTAATCTGAAGCTTTGGCGACACCCGAGGCGATGAGCTGCCGTATCTCCCACCGTTCCGGCGATGTCATCCTCTTCTTGTGCCGTCGTGTCGGGCCCGTATAGCTCGAGAGGGAGGCTAGGTTGTCGCCGTTCCTTGGTGCTACACCGTTTCGACTCCCCAGACTTTCCATGTTGGCTCCCGATTGTATTCGAGCCTGAGGTACCAGGTCTATGCCGGACTCCTGATCAACGTCCTTCATAGATAAGCCTATCCGATTCGACTCCATCTTGATGACCTTAACCTTTATATCCTGGCCCCTTGCCAGAAGATCAGAAGGATGATTGACTCTCTGGCCTTGCACTAGATTGGAGATGTGCACCATTCCATCTACTTTGCCCTTGACGCCGTGTAAATTGACGAACGCTCCAAAATCTTTGATACCAGTAACATGACCATCGTAGACCTTGTACAAAACTGGCGAATCATCGACTTCAGGCTCGGGCGCATGTCGCAACATGCGGTCATCCTCCTCGTCATCTTCGTCATCATATCTCCGCCTCCTCTCCTTGCGCCCATCGCGATGTGACCGATACTCGTCGCGCTCATCTCGCCGACTTCTCTGTTCTTTGCGCCCATTACGGTGACCATAATCGTCGTCGTAGTCCTGCTCCTTACGATCTCGGGATCGATACCTCTCTTTCCTCCTGCGTCTCGAGTTTGTGTCACCCTCCCTCTCGGGACTACGGGATCGTTTCCTAGATGACCTTTCCGGCCGCGCCGCACCACGAGCCTTGCCTTCTAATCCTTCCAGGAGCGCTAGGGTGTCGTCTATATCGTCTCCGCCTGCACCGTCCATCTCCTTGTCTGGAATACTCAGACCTTTGAAGAGGGTCTCTTTATCTTCGAAGCTTCGTCCCGGTTCCTCGCTTATAGATTCTTTCTCAGCCTTGAAATTTGGGTGCATAGTCCGAACCAGGCGATCGACACTGTCGAATAAACTCTCGGGCCAACTTGCGCCGCCGAGGTCGGCCAGCTTGCTCTTGAAGTCGGAAAAGTTCTTGCATTCTAGCCTCTTGGCGATAATAAACTCGGCCAGCGTCTTTTCGGATACGCCCAAGTGGTTCTGGAGTTCCGACGTGACCTTGGACACAAGCGAGAGGAGCTCGAGCTCCGCGAAGTCATCCATGATATCGGCGATGTTGGTATCGTTGGTTAGATGTCGGGTAATGGTTTAATCAAGATTAGGTGGTTGACTGAGGGTCGTGGATGGACGTGGGCGCAAGTTCCAGTTGGTAGAAACCAAGCGATCGATTACGAGGTCATCCGCATCGCATTTTTCTGAATCGTGTATGGACAGCAAGCAGATGGTATGCTGTTGTTGATGTACGGCTTTGAAATTTGCTACTCAAGAAGGCGAAAAATCGAGGTTAACAGCCAGCCAGCCACACTTATCTAATCTCATGCTTACGTAACAATCTGCTGTCAGCTATATTATCAATGCGCACCCTATAAATAAGCCATGCAAGACAACCTCTTTCTACTAGCTTTTCATCGTACATAAGTAGATCAGCACGAAATGACCGGTCGGATATACTTGCCATTCGTTCATGCCGCGATCCAACATGCCTATGATATACATCTACGGATAGCAAAGCGCGGCCTGGTACCTAGTTTGGCCGTATGAGTCGATGGCCCCCTGGACTGCTTCTCAGGTTCCAGCACCCAAGTGTTACTCGTCTTCTGTTTCCTGAAGTCCTGTGAATGAGTCAACTCACGTAGGATATTCGCCCTGATCCCCTGCCCTGTCTGAACAACAGCTTGATAAGAGTAATCCTACGACCGAGCTACGTACTCTTGCATATTGCTGGGTCTCTCGCCTTTGGGCAGATTCTGTCTTATTGGTCGCCAAAGAGTTGGCTTTCTGCAGTAGAAAGAGACCAAGCTGAGATCAACAAGGGTTTTGCAAGTCACCATGATCGCATCATGTTAAAACAGCGCATATAGGTATCTTCACTCAAGCCTGAGCTATAAGAAATGCGAGTAATCGATTAAACTATAGAGGTATCTGAGAAAAGAAAAACAGGCAGATCTATCTGTCTATCTAGGTACACCCTTGGTTATATGTATATCCGTGTATATCGAAGTTATTTATCTCCCTCACCAAACGTAATAACGATCTTCCCCCTCACACGTCCCTTCACAAGCTTATCCAGCGCCTCCCTAACATCACCAAACGAAAACACGCTATCCACAACAATATCCTCCGCCGCAAGACTCAGCGCCTCCGTGAGGAAGTCAGCGTTGAACTCGAGGTTAGCGCAGGTATACTCGGGCCCGACCCCGACGCGGCCGGCGAGCGCGCGCAGCAGCATGCGCGGGTTCCAGAGGTAGATGTAGCGGCCGCCGGGGGCCGCGCGGTCCGTCTTGTCGCCGACGAACGTAACGTAGCGCGGGGCGCCCGCAGCCAGCCCGGCCGTGCCGCCGACGAAGTCGATGACGGCGTCGGGCGCGAACCCGCGCACGCGCGCGCCCACGTCGGCCGTCGCGTAGTCGATGGTCTCGTCGGCGCCGAGCCCCCGCACGAAGTCGGCGTTACGCGCCGAGCACGTCGCGGCGACGGCCCACCCGCGCTGCCGCGCCATGCGCACCGCGTACATGCCGCAGCTGGAGCTGCCGCCGAGCACGGCGACGCGCTTGTTTCCGCGCGCGACGTGCGTCTCGACGCGGGCGATGGCCGTGCGTGCCGTGAGCCAGACGAGCGGCAGCGCGGCGGCTTGCCCCCAGGACCAGGGCGCCGGCTTGCGCGCCACGACCGACGTCTTGAGGTCGGCGTGGACGACCTCCTGCAGCGTGCCGGTCGGGACGAAGGGGCCGATGCCGAAGACCTCGTCGCCGCGCTTGAAGCCGGAGCCGGCGCCCGCCTTCTCCACGACCCCCGCAAAGTCCTCGCCCACGCCCTTCTGCGGCGGCACGAGGAAGCCGGGGATGTGTGACAGCAGCGGGTACGACATGAGCTGGACGTCGACCGGGTTGATGGACGCCGCCTTGGTCCGGACGCGGATCTCGGTCGGCTTGGGCGGGCCCGTGGCGAGTGGGAGCACCGTCTGCTGCAGCGCGTTCGGATACCCGCCGTGGGTGAATGTCCAAGCCTTGATATCCCGACTCATCGTAGCGATGGGCTTTTCCGTAACGGTTTGCGACGTAATGTGAGGTTTGATTGGTTGAAAGCAAAAAAAGGGTGTCGTGAAGCTGATATGCCGCAGAAGGTTTGTCGGTTTTAATTTAAATAGAGCGGCTGTTAGAATGGGGCAATGGACTATCAATTATTTCCATACAGCCTTATGTCCTCACTTTATACTCGCGGTCTGCCCCCCGCAGCCAAAGAATGCCCGGCCATGAACAGGTTATATTATGAAACTGAATGCTATTTTGATTGGTAATGAAGGAGGTAGAGATCCTTACCTCTTAGGCTATTCTAGACTTTCCACGACGACAATAATTATAATATTCGGTGCTCGGCTGCCGAGTCCGAGTGTTGCCGCTGTTATAAACCTTGAATAAAAGCAATCGGTGCCAGTATTTTGCTAGACAAATTGAGCATAGTCCTATAAAGTCGCTGATAGACCGGATCCTTGCAGTTGGCAAGAAAAGACGTGGCTCTGAATCGCGGCCGGTCTGCCATGGACTCAACACTTACCGACGGCGCCTCGGCTCCCCATCCAGACTCCGATACCAACACGCCCGCGGTTCGAGATGCTGAGCTCGCCAAGACGGAAAACGACACGATGGGCACTGCACGCACTGGCGAGGCGGATGAAGATGTCTACCCGCATGGCATCAAGTTTGCGCTGATAATGGGCTCTTCTTATATGACCATGTTTTTGGTAGCTCTTGTAAGGACTTCCCATGCATTGTTCTTCGACACGACGAAGCTTCTTCTGCAACCTGAACCTTTCCCATCACTGCTGCACCACAGAGCCTGGGCTCTATACCGCTTGCCACTGATGCGATACCCTCCTTGATAAGTTGCGGGCTATTGTTAAGGCTATAGGCCACAGTTGACGGCTGGGGGTAATACGGAAGATGATCGAGAGGCTAACAAGCTGCGGGCGTTGAAAAATAGGACCGCCTTATCGTGACGACCGCCATCCCTCAAATCACCGACGAGTTCCATTCGGTGACGGACGTCGGCTGGTACGGCTCGGCCTACCTCCTGACCAACTGCGCCTTCCAGCTCTTCTTCGGCAAGCTCTACGTCCTGTATAGCATCAAGGCCATCTTCCTCGTCAGCCTCCTGGCCTTCGAGGTCGGCTCGGCCATCTGCGGCGCCGCGCCGAATTCGATTGCCTTGATAGTCGGAGGCGCCGTCGCCGGCGTGGGCAGCGCGGGCATCTTCTCTGGGTCCATAGTCGTGCTTGTGCATGCCTTGCCTCTGCATCGCCGCCCCTTCTACCAAGGTCTCTTCGGCGCCGTTTTCGGGCTCGCAAATGTCATCTCTCCGCTGCTGGGCGGTGCCTTCACTGACAGCTCGGCTACCTGGAGATGGTGCTGTAAGTTGATTCCGTCTGCAACGTGTCTGTCCAGGGCACACAAAGGCTAACAGCCGTGTGTAGTCTATATCAATCTGCCCGTTGGCGGCGTCGCATTTGTTTTCATATTTTTCCTCTTGCATATTCCCGATCAAGACTCGACCCATCTCCCTAGCAAGCAAAAGCTGGCACGGCTCGACGGCCCGGGTCTCGTAACTCTACTCGGTGGCATCGTCTGCCTCGTGCTCGCTCTTCAGTGGGGAGGCACGACGTACGCCTGGAATAATGGTCGGGTCATTGCGCTTCTGACGATCGCCATCTTCCTGCTGATATGCTTCGTTGCCATCCAAATCATCTGGCCGAACACCGCCACCGTCCCGCCTCGTATTTACATCCAGCGCAGCATCATGACGGCCTCCTTCTCCATGTTTGCCACCGGCGCCGTCATGATGACTACCTTCTACTACCTCCCAATCTGGTTTCAAGGTATCCAGGGTGTAAGCGCCGTCGATTCCGGTATTCGCCTGCTCCCAACGGTAATCGGCCAAGCTGTGGCGTCTCTCGCGGGTGGTGCTGCCATCCAAAGAGTTGGATACTATAACCCGTTCATGCTAGCCAGCATCGTCGCCATGTGTGTCGGGGCCGGCCTCCTCACAACCCTCCAGGTCGATACTTCAGAAGGAAAATGGATCGGCTACCAGATTCTTTACGGTGCCGGATTGGGAACGACTCTACAGGCCCCGTTACTCGCCGCGCAGACCGTTCTGCCTCCCGAAGATGTTCCCATCGGCACCTCGCTCATGTTCTTCTCCCAGTTGCTAGGCGGTTCCATCTTCGTCAGCGTCGGACAGAATCTCTTTGATAACAACTTCGTCCAGGATCTCAGAGGTGTGTCGGGCGTTAACGCCAGTACCATACTCCAGCAGGGGGCGACGGCCATCACCCAAATACCCGAACCCACCAAGGGCTTTGTGGTCCAGGCCTATAATAGTGCACTGAGACCGGTATTTATCGCAGGGTTAGTCATGTCGTGCCTAACATTTCTCGGCGCTGCGGGAATGGAATGGAAGAGTCTCAAGAGGAAGCCTTCCGAGGGGGGCGCAGACAATCGCTCTAACGAGGAAGTCCCCGAAGCATCGAATTCGCCAGCCCCCACCGAGAAAGGCCAAGGAACAGAGTCGGCTTCCCGCTGAATTTGACGTCAAGTCTCATAAGTTTCAATCGTTCTAACCGAGGCGTTCGATGGGTTCTTGTATTTGGCCGACCATTTGAGGAACGATCTTCATTATTTGCAGCTTATAGAATTTGTGATATTTCCTATCGAGGCCTTCGAGGGATTTTGTATTTAGGAAACGATCTGAGGGACGGGTTCACCGGCAATATTCTTGGTTTTAGAAGCTAGACTGTAGAGTTTGTAATCGTACCTAGGGTCTTCAGTATAATTTTGCATCCGGTAGATGATCTGAGATATGGTTTCACATGTGAGGATCTGGGTCTTGTAGGCTAGGCGCTGAATGCTGCAGTCGTAGGCGTAGCAGGCGCAATAGCATAGGATCGTATAAGAGCTCGGCAAATTGTTTCTTTCCAACTGACCACTGGGACTTATGCAGCTTGAAACTGAAGCAGAGGCTGTCGTCTCCTTGCTGCTCCAACCTATCATCTCTTATCCGTAGTCGTCTATTAGACTAACAACTAGATATGAAATGAGATGAACACAGGTCGGCGGGCTCGAAGGTCACCCTGGAGTCCATCTTATAACTCCATGACCATATTCTCTCTTCTCGCAACGATTGTAGTTGAGGCGTGGCTGGCCTGTCTCATAATAGGAGGTCCGACGTCTCTTGTGTGAAGAGGTCTTGTAAGCCGCTCAGCCTGTAAGGTTCGCATTCCTCCATCATCGACATTACCATTGGATCTGTCGGAGGATCATCTCGGGTGGAGACGGATACCTCTCCAGTCTGCGCTTCCATCAAGTAAGATTGCCTCGTCTCGTTGAGAACTTGGGCTGCCCATCCTAATCCTTCTCGGAGGCGATTGAGATAAGTGCTGGGACGATCGGTATTTCGCAAGCCTTGTAGTAGTTGTGCAACTGCATTAAGCAACTCGACATCAGCCTCGATGCTGTCAGATTCAGGGCCGACTGCATTGTTACTTGTCGGCAGATGGCCTGAGAGAACCTCGTCAAGGCGGGATGTGACAAGATCCGTAAATGCAACTATGGGGTAGGTGCTCAGAACCCGACTTAGTAGAGCTAGTCGCGTTTTCGTTCTGCGACCGGAAAACGTTACAACATCGCCGCCCGTCGTGCTGCTTATCTCTACGAGCAGCCGCAAACAAGTGCGTGCGTGGTCGCGCAATTCTACTCGGGCTCGCTCGTCCCTGTTTCGCGCACATCGAAGTATCAGTACATGCGTGACATGGTAGCAGTAACGCATTTCCAGCTGTAACGATTCCGATTCGTCGAATCCGAAGCCGTCTGGATAATGTTGCAAGTCTGATCCAGCAAGGTTGCCCGTGGATGAGGTGTGAGATGTAGCAACCTCCAGTATTCCTGGGTGATGTTCGTGCCATCTGCTCAAAAGCTGCATGAGGTCTGTTACCTGACCTAATAGATACGCTGCACCTGCCGCCATTACGCGGGCCGAGTAGAGCTTCAAGTATACTTCTTCCCAGACAATCATCATGTCGTCCATTGCAGCGATGAATCTCTGACTTGGCGATTCGACTAGATGCGATGTTCCCTTCCAGAAGACATAGTCCGAGTCGAAGTGGTATAGATCGCAAGGGTCACCGGACACGAAAGCCCGCTGCTTATCTAAATTGTATAAGATTCGAAAGACATTCGCCCGTTTACCGGGGCTCCCGCCGAGTTTTCCGTTGCGAGCTTTTGATAAATGAAGCCCCAGCGTGTGACTAACGTGGCAAGCTGCCTGCAATACCTTCTCGAAGAACGTGTTGCTGTAGAATTCGCGGGCTACTAGTGCTTGTTACAATACGAAAGTACGAAGTATTTAGCACGTAGCTCCTAGCAGTATGGAAATACTCACAGGAGCGACCAGAATGCGAACTTACCATAATCGAAAGAGCTTGAACATGAAGAAGGCTCGGACGCATATAGGCGGTTAGATCAGCAAAGGCACGATCGCAGTGGTAGAGAAGAGAAGAGACAAGATCATCTGTTAGCGGACAAGTGCTGACAGAAGAAGCGCCCGCTGAGCCGGCTTGCCAACGTGTGACTTGGGTTTCCTGGCCGAGTTCCAACAGAGCGATGTTATTAAATATTATAGGCCAGGGACTTCCAACGACTTGCTCGTCAGCAGGTGCGTTTGAATAGTGGATGTCGATGGCATCTCGGAGGTGCTTTTCGTCAAAGATTGGGAATCGAGTGTTGATATCTCGCAGATACCCATCGATGAATAGGCGGGTGATGAGCTGGGGCGGCGCAATGACAGGTTGGCAATCGTTGGATATGATCGGTTGATTGCATTTTCCTCGAATGGGGAAGCATTCTAGCTGACGGAGCATCATTTCTCGGATAGAAGAAGTTGCTCGATAGCCTGTCTTGTCTCCAGTGTTGTCTCCCGTTATGTCGGCGCCGACGTGACAAATACTCGCCAGCCTTCTTGACACAGAAACGAGCAGCGATAGCGCTGCCGGATCTTTGTATGCACGCTCTCCTACCTCGAGCTCAACTGTCTCAGTGACATACTGGTCTTCTGCTGACAGTCTCGGATCCTCGGTCTTCTCAAGCGTCGATTGGCCCAGATCAGGTTGCGAACTGGGCAATACTAAGACGCTGCCTAGCCCTACATGGCTAGATTGCGCATTTGAAGCGAGTGGCAGAGAGTCCAGATGCTCGTGGGCATGTTCATAAGAAGGGTTTGAATCTGAAGACGCTAGAGGATGAGAACTTTCATTAAATGCTGTAGTCAGCTTGATCAGCGTCTCGTCAATATTATCTAGACGGTCCAAAACACTCGAAAAGTCATTCCGTCTATGTTCCTCGGAGCGTGGTTAGCTACATGATTACTTCGGCTGGTGAGACTGAGCCATCATTGAAGAGATGGCAGAAAACGAAACTCGGATAGGCATATGAGTCAAGGCAACCGGTGAGGTAGACGAGACGACTAGGAAAGACTTGGACTTGCAGTATTTTTGCGTGGTTCTCCCTTTTAACGTCATTTTTACGGCTGCATTCGACGCCGGTCTTCATGCAGCTGGAGCAGCAAGGCTGCCGGCGGTCATAGCGGACCTTGCGGCTCTTGCACTGGTCGCAAGCAACAGCTGGGGGTGGGTTGGATGATGGATTCGAGTTCTGCGAGTCATCTCGGCCTAACCTTGGGCGTTTGCGGTGTTCGCTGCTGTCTCCTGTCCCTACTGCGGGAGAGGCACGTCGAGACCTGTGCATATTCCTCGGGTCAAGTCGTACCAGAGATAAGCGAACCAGCCGCTTAATACAAGCAGACTCTCTAAGCTTGAAGCTTGGTATGAGATATGAGATGAGAGACGATGAAGGATCCAAACAGTTGTGTCGATTACTAATTGCCTACCTGTACCTGGTATCTGGTATCAACATGGGAGCAGGAGCGGGGCAGCTGTCAGCACATTTCTGACTGACGTGTAACTGCGAAAAAGTCATCTTTCGATCTTGGTAACTTCATGTATTTCTTGATATTTCCTTACTTTCGCTGTTCCTTTCGCTCATGAGTTTGCTTTGACCGCCTCGAAGAGATGGAAAGCAACGAGAGCCCAACACGGTACGGTCCGCGAAATCTATCACGATCTTTATGCTACCTACGTTACACGTAGATAACGGAAATGAGCTTTATCCCCTAAGGCTTCTACTCCAACGGATAAGATGAGTACTATTTGGGATCGGTGTGACTCATATTTTTTTGCATAGACGGTCGAGATGACTCTTGACTACCTGGTCCATCTTCAGCTCCTCGGAGAGATGAGACACCAAAAGTGTCCAGTTACCTGCCTTAGATACCCACTTGGTAAGAATATGAGCAAAGACGGCAAAAGTCAGGGCTGAAAAGCGTCGATTCCAAGTCTCATCTCTACCAGACAGGCAATCTGGGACTAGGCTCCGGGCTTTCTCGTAAGCAGCTAGGCACAGATCTGTGGTGTGTGGTGTACTGTACCTACGATACAAGGTAAATATCGTGTAGGCCGTTGTACAGGGTACCTCGAGTGCGCAATTAACCGATACGGCCGCCAGCTTTTATTACAGATTGACACCTCTGCCAAATTGTCACGATCTTCTTCGTTCTGGCATCTGCTATGTACGCCAAGGCATGGACCAATTCGCTCTCACGGGAGACGGCTGGGATTTTGTTTCCCCTCAATCCCAGCCGCACGCAAGCATAGGGAGCGCCCACGAGGCAGCCAGGTGCGTATATGGCTATCCCGTCCCTTGGCTGAACAGCGAATTCCTAACTAAACATGGCCGAGCAGCGCTTCAGATCTCCAATGGGTCCATGATCTCTCGTCTTTCGCGAGAGCCGGCTACCTACAGCTGAGCATCGTCGTTGCGTCCGTGCTCTTTCTCGTCAGGTATCTGCTTCACCGCCTCTATTCCAGGGTCACCAAGCCGGAGGGCAGTGTATCTGCCATATCGGTGCCGTTTGAGTCTTGCAACCAGCTCTTGCGAGCCGCGCCTCTGGCTTTCGTGATCGTCGCGGCGACCCAAGAAGGAGGCAAATGGACCGACGTCGCCGCATTGGCGTATGCCTTCGTCCTCGGCGTCTTGCGCCTGGTCGGCGACGTTGAGTGGAGGCATGTCGCTCTACACCACGTCAACTTCACTCTTGCTACGTCACTGCTCGTCATGGCCGCAGGAGAGCTTCTCCCGCACATAGACGCAAACCATGGGGAACCCATGAGCCCCATGATGATTTGCGGCGTTTCCACCTTGGCTGCTTCCGTCTTGTTAGCTGCTGTTACGCGAAGAGAGTGGATGCCGCCACCGGTAGACCTTGATATCTCTGAGAGAGTACCAGCTCGAGAGCCGGCTCCCGAGGAAACCTGCAGCTGGCTAGAGTACTACGTGACGTATGATTGGCTCACGCCTCTCATGCTGAAAGGCTTGCGTCGGCAAATATCCCTACAGGAACTCCCTGCACTCCCGTGGTATGATGAGCCGCTGCTTCTGCTCTCTAAGATTCAGGAGGCGCGGCGGAAGGCCAAGTCCACGCTATGGACGCTGCTATACTTCCTCCCCTATGAGCTTACCACAATGGGTTGCTGGATTAGCTCCTGTTTCGTCTTGGAGATGATAGCCCCCTTCACCATGTATAACTTGCTTCGCTACTTAGCTGATCCCGAAGAGTCTTCGGTTCGGCCTTGGGCTTGGCTTGTCCTTCTCTTCGTCGGCCCGTTCTCGCGTTCCGTGTGCTTTGAGCAATACATCTTCAGATCCACCCGCTTGAGAGTGCGTGTCAAATCGGCCATGACCCAAGAGCTGTACTACAAAGCGATGGGCTCGATGGAACTAGAGGACGATGTGTTTGCGGATATGGCTGCGACGGGTAGACAAAAGGACAAGAGCCAGCAGGGTACTACTTCGACGGGGCGCCTGGCAAACCTTATGGGCGCGGACATAGACGCCATTGCGAAAAGTCGAGACATAATTTTGGTCGGCTGCGGAGTGTCATCTGGGTCCACCCTCGCGCTTATAGGCTTGTATAAATTATTAGGCTGGTCAGCGTTAGTTGGCATAGTCACAATGGTAGTACTGACGCCGCTCCCGGTTCTCGTCGGTCGGAGTATGGTAGGTATTCAACGTGACATGAAGCGAATCCAAGACTCTAGGATCTCGGCCATCTCAGAATACCTTGCCTCGATCCGGGCCGTCAAGTATTTTGCCTGGGAAGACGCTGTCCTCAACAGAGTCAACGAGATTCGAGTCGGGGAGCAAAAGAAAATATGGAACTTGAACATGCTGTCAGTTGGTTTCTTGCTTCAAGTGACCCTTCAAGACATGCTGACCTCTCGAATTTCCTAGTTTCGTCCTGCTCAACCAGCTCACCGACACGATTCCAGTACTGTCGCTACTCATCATTTTCACCTTGCAGGTACTTGTCCGCAAAGAACCGCTTACTGCGGATGTCGCCTTCACATCGATATCGCTAGTTCGGACGTTGCGTCGAAACCTTTCCATAGCATCGAACATCTCAAGGAGTATTACTGCCGCCGGCGTCTCTATCAAACGGATAGACAAGTACTTCAACAGCGCCGTACCCCTGCGTCCCCATCCGGTTGGCGAGCTTCGCATCGACAACGCCACCTTCAGGCGAAACAAGAAAGCCACATTTGCCCTCCAGGATATCTCAATCGATTTTGTCGAGGGCGGCTTGAACGTGGTGACGGGACAGAGCGGGTGTGGAAAGTCAACACTGCTGATGTCGATACTCGGCGAGACTATTCTGGAGGCAGGTACGATTACGTGTCCCAAGGACATCGCGTACGCCTCTCAGAGCCCCTGGCTGCAGAACGAGACCATCCGCGAGAACATCCTCTTCAACAGCCCCTTTGAGCAAGTGCGTTACGATCGAGTCATCAACGCCTGTGGGCTGCCCGTTGATTTCAACGAGTTTCCGAAACGGGATGAGACCGAAGTAGGCGAGAACGGTGCTTCGTTATCCGGAGGACAGAAGTCACGCGTTGCTCTGGCGCGAGCTCTTTACTCAAAGGCTTCTGTTATCTTACTGGACGATGTATTCTCGGCCCTTGATGCCAAGACATCGGCATTGTTATGGCAGGAAGCATTCTGCGGAGACTTACGTGAGTATACCCAGCCCTTTCTGCATCACTGCTCCCTTTCTTGAGAGCAGGCTAATAAGCCGTTTCTAACCCTGCATCGCAGTCAAGGGGAGAACGGTGGTGCTCGTCACGCAGCTGCCGTGGATTGCACCTCAGGCAGATCTCACCATCTCGTTGGAGAACGGCTCAGTCAAGAGTGCGCAGCAGAACCTTGGCGTAGTCCGGAAATCGGTAACGCTGGATGAGGCGCTCGTCGACCAAGGCAATGTAGACGTGGTGGCGGAGTCTGCAGCAGCTCATACGAACGAAACGAACGGCGTAACGCCCAATGGGAAGAGCACCAATGGGCTCGCCAAAAGCGCTGAAGACAAACGCCTAGAAGAGGTCGCGCAGGAAGCCCGACAGACCGGCTCAACATCCCGCATGCAATGTAAGTGCCACCTCGAAGCAGTTGTGTCTTTTCCTGTTGGAATCGATGAGCTGACGAGTCCTGCGTTGAAGTCTTCCAATACATGCGACTCTTCGGCAGTCCCATTTACGCCATACTTGCTCTGTTGATAAGTGTCATTTCCACTGCCTCATACGTCGGGACTGGTCTGTGGGTTGCTGTCTGGGTAGATGCCTTTGGAAAGGATGATGCCTATAACGTCGCTTTCTATCTCGGCATATACGCTGCCTGGAGCGCCGCAGATATCATATTCAACGGCCTGACGTACGTCGCCTACGAAAACGGTGGGTGGTTCGCCGCTCGGACGCTGCACGCCACCTTCATGAAGGCTGTGATGAGCGTCCCTCTCTCCTGGTACAAGGCGACGCCCGTCGGTCGGGTCGTCAACCGGTTTTCTAGGGACATGGATTCAATCGACTCGCAGCTCGCCGGCAGTAAGTGAATCCTAGAAGTAGAGCATACTCCTTACTTCAGATGGTTCCGCACAACCTTCAAGCACTAACCTGGACTTTATAGTGCTGCGGCTTTGCCTCGAAATGCTCACCCGTCTCTTGTTCCAGATTGTGGCAGTCGGCTCGGTGCTTCCGGTCTTCATGCTGCCCGCCGCCGCGTGCTGCAGCGTTGGCATCTTCGCGGGAGAGACGTACACAAGAACGGCCGTGATCGTCAAGCGGCTCGTGTCGTCATCGCAGTCGCCGCTATATGCCCAGTTCGCAGACAGTCTGGCTGGTCTCCCTGTCATCCGCGCGCGCGCCAACATGCCTCGGATCTTCGGCGACCAGCTCGCGGACAAGCTGCGAGTCTTCGAGAAGGCTTCCGAGGCGCAGTTCAACTGCAACCGATGGGTCGCGCTCAAGATCGACATGATGACCAATATCGTCACTCTCGCCGCTGGTGCCATTGCCGTGTCGAAAGCAGGCCACGTGGCTGCCGGTCTCGTGGGGTTCTCGTTAACGAACGCGACGGTAGGCAGTCTTCATCCCAAACTTTATAGGCGTGTCTAGCTAATACCGTGGACAGACGCTCAGCATACTTATTTTATTATTTGTCAGGGCTGGTAATGACCTGGAAATAGAGCTGCAAAGCGTAGGTCCACCTTGGTAAAGTTATAAGAAGAATTCCTTACTGACGGAAGCCAAGTTCCACCGGGTTCTGGAGTATGCCGCAGTCGAGCCAGAAGAGAAGAAGGATGAATATGAGAGCGTTGAGGAATCGGCTAACCACTCCGAGCCGGTCCTGCCCAATAACTGGCCAGCCTCCGGTGAAGTCGAGTTCCGCGACGTGACCATAAAGTACGACCTAGACGGCCCAGAAATCCTAAAGAACATCAACCTCAAATTTGCGGCGGGCGAAAGAGTCGCTGTCATCGGTCGAACTGGATCTGGAAAGAGCACCGTAAGCAATAGCACACTGCATCTCAGGAACTAAATTGTGGAAGTACTAACGACGGGAATTCCTAGCTGGTCCTGTCTATGCTTCGCTTCACCAACATCGTCTCGGGGCAGATATTATTCGACGGCGTAGACATCACCAAGTTTCCGCGCAGGAGGCTCCGGGAAGCGCTCACCATCATCCCGCAGGAAGCGGTGCTCTTCAACGGCGACGTCAAGTCCAACCTAGACCCGACGGGCAAGGTGCCCGCCGAGACGCTGGACAAGGCGCTGCAGTACTGCAGCGGCATCGCGTCGTTCCAGTTCCACCAGGACGGAGAGCACGCGCAGAACGGGAACGGCCAGGTCGACGGCGCGTACTCCGACGAGCCGCCAGCCTTCGCAGGCCTCGCCCTCTCGACCCCCGTGAAGCCGAAGGGCGAGAACTTCTCCCACGGCCAGCGGCAGGTGCTCTCGCTCTGCAGGGCGCTGGTGCGGCAGAGCAAGCTGATGCTGCTCGACGAGGCTACCGCAAGCGTATGTCCAAATCTTTTCTCCCCTTCCTCACATATAATGAAGTATCTGCTGACGCAAATGACGGGTAGATGGACTACGAGACCGACCAGGGAATCCAGGAGGTGCTCAGGAAAGAGATGAACGAGCACGGGAGGGACAGGACGCTGGTCACCATCGCACACCGGCTCAAGACCATCATCGACTACGACCGCATCGTGGTCATGAGCGCCGGGTCGGTTCTCGAGTGCGTATATCTTTTTTCTTCCACTTCCCCCTTATCCCATACCGTCCAATTATATTTGCGGGCCGTTCTTCGACTAACCACTATCTATCGTCTAGGCACGGGAGCCCGAAGGAGCTTTACGAGGCCCAGGGGCAGTTCTACGACATGCTGAAGCACAGCGGCGAGTTCGAGGACCTGGCGGAGTTTCTCAGCACTAAAGCCTGACGCTTGTCTTCTTCTATTTCTCGTATTTCTCTTTCTTCTTTTCGTAGTCATTTGGAATAGGGCAACAGGATAGGTAGCTTAGGAGGTAGGGATTTAGGTACAGGATCAAAACCAAAAATATCTAGATAGGCTTGAATACACGCGGGTCGCAAGCAGCAGCGGTAAAGTCCCAGGCCGGAGTACGTACTTCCCTCGGCAAAATATGACAGCGAGAGAGCCCTGCAGAGGTCAGACTCGAAAAGGGTCTGCTCGGGTGCATATTGCGGGGATACCGCGCACGGGGACTCTCGCGGTCGACGCCCATGCGATCCTCCCGTCTTAGCTCACTCGAGGGCGATCGTCTATAATCACGCATGTAGCCCTGTTGGAGACCAGACTGATAAGTACACTCTTATCTTCCAGGGAGACAGGAAAGTCTGGAGGGAGGCGGTAAGTCTACGGAGGAAATAGGGGTTCGGCTAGGTTAGGGGTTTACTACTCTGCCTGCAGGCACCACAGGAAAGGGGTAGATGAACATGGGCTGACGCTCGATCCCGGCGCACTGACGACCCCATGCCCATCGAGCTACGTAGTTCGCGTCTCGGTGTCTCGTCCCGAGATGAAATAGGACGGCCGCCTTGTTCGTCCAACGATCCGTAACGGATACCCAACTATGTATGAACCGTGCTTGCTTGCTCTCCCTGGTAACCCGAACCGGCATGGCATGCAAACGCACGGCTTACATCTGGCATACATACATGTACATAGAAGCAGCCGACCCGCAACCCAATATATCTGCGCAGCCCTGAACCTCTCAGCCGTCGTCCTGGGGAGTCAGATGCCATGTACATCCGGGGCACGCGACCCCCGTATCCACCGCACATCCCCATATATCACATCTTTCCCCTCCTCATCCTCCCCCCTCCCCTCTCCTGTTTTCTCGAGGGATTCCAAAAAGGAGCTTCGACCTATACCGGCCGCTGGAGTCTTCTCCAGCTCGGCTCACGACTGCATTGTCGGACCCGAATCCGGAGGGCTGAGATATGGCAACGTAAGTGGGGGGTGCGATTCGTCCGTCCCCTTGGTGCATGGATATATATATGGTGCACGGATGGATACGTTGCAGTGGATGGTGGTATTATCCGGGCGAGGATCCTTGGTTAGGTGGACTTTGGCTTGCCTGTATCTGGCGGGACATCCATCATCTTGTAAGACGTGGAGGCGTATTGGACAATTGTCTTTCATGTCAGCCTGTTGGGCTCCTACCATTGGGACTTGGGAGGCAGGTACGTCTCCTCATGTGTAAAGCAATATAAAAAATATGAAAAGCCTGGTACTACCAATTGCAGCGTACTGCTAAGGAAGGTAACGTTTACCTCCTGAGGAATCATCTGTATCGAAGAGCATCCTCTTTTCCCCCCTTGTCCCTCGCAGACGGGATACCTTAAGCACGCCAGGATCTGAGACCAACTGTCTTGTTCTTCTCCGGAGTCATTGGCTCCTCGCATCCCGCAAGCATACCCGATGGGCATTCATGGAATGGCCGCCGGGAAGAAGTCGGGATTCTTTGCTTACCTTGAATAATAAAAAAGTGTCCCTGTCGTTCGGGTTCCTTGGCCCCCTACCCCCCATCTGCGAGACGGGATGGAAGCGATGGCCGTGTGACAACCGAACGGCCACCAGCGTCGGCCGATCGCATATCCTGCTGGCAGATTTTGGTTCATTTTCCTCTTGTCTCTTATTATCCATCTTGCATGTCTGACTTGGATCGTGTAACGGACGAGAAACCATATCTCGCACTTGGGCTGCGGTAAGGGATCGTCTTAAGCGAACGCTCGATCGCGGCCCACCGTGACCACCACCACGTGGCTAGTTTCCCCTTCTCTCCCTCAGCCAGCTCCTCTCCATGTACTCACATTGCTCACGGGCGTCCGCCTGGTGGGTACATAGGGATCGTGGAGATGTGCGGAGAAAGCAAACATTGGGCTGCGGTAAGAATGGGTGGGTGTCTGGTACCGAGATTGGGTCTGCTGAGATTGTCGCTGGTTCGTTGCGTCCATCGTACAGCGGCATCAGCGTTTGGGTACCCAGACATGCACCAGCATCTCTACCGCAACTGTGGCCTGCTGTGGAACAGAGATTAGGCAGGTATCCCCGAACGGAGCGGTAGCGAGACTGACCTATGCAGGAGCATGTGAGCACGGTACAAGACCTAAGTCGGACCCGGCACGGCATCTTGGATACGAGATGGGTTGCATTCGCGGGAAAGAAAGGAGACCTGTTCCAGTTACGAGTCCCAGCGGTTTCGCAGTGTCACAAGGAGAGCACGAAGCGAGCCAAGCAGGAGAGGGTAATTCAGTGATCAATGATAGTTATGATTCTATGTCTCGCACACAGTAGCCACCCCTGAGCTATACCCTCACTGAAATGACGGGCCTATATGTATCCGAGGCAGACTGTACGGGCTTAGGGCTACTCTACACCCGAATCGGTATGCTAGTGGTCACTTACTGGACCTTCTTCAGATGAACATCGCTGTTACTGATGTTAGCCAGACAATGTAGATTATTGATCCACCTTGGGGCTTAGCCACTTACAAGATCAGGTCGGAGTTGGGGGGAATGTGACCAGTGAAGCCTCTGCGTAAGCAACTCGTTAGCGTCCTCTCCTCTGACAAGATAGGATGATAGAGAGGAGAAGAAAAAAAGAGTGGAGGTTTGAGATATTAACAGGCAATGCGCCAGAACACAAGACTAGAGAGAGCCTTACCGGGCGCCGTAGCCGTAGTCGCTATAACGATTCATTAGTTAGCAGATGTTAAATGTTTGCCTTGAACGGGGAAATGATATCGTACCTCGTGATGTCCAACGTCGCCTTCTCGCCGACCTTCATGGTGGTGACACCCTCGTCCCAACCTAGTCAAGTCATCTGTCAGCTCACAGTGCACATATATAATGATATTGAGAATAGGCTCTTACCCTTGATGACCTGGCCGACGCCAATCTGCGTGACGAAGTCGCCGCGGCCAACTGAAGAGTCGAACCTATTTTTGTCATCTCGTTAGCTGGCTATCCGTCATGAGCTTCTCAGGGCCGTGATCCTTGACGTCAATGTCAAGCTACCCAGATCTCGCGGGGTACTGCGGCTACTGTCAGGGAAGGTTATGCACGTACTGTTTACCCTTGTTGTCCGGCTTGCTGGTATCCTTGAGCCAGCCGGTGTACTCGATGGTGACGGTCTGGCGAGGGACAGGCTGAGCACCGGTGCCCTCCTGAATAACAGTCTTGGTGACGGCCATGATGATGGATTTTGCTTTTGCGGTGGGAAGTGAACTAGAGAAGAGAGAGGGGAATTTTGTTGGATTTCTTCTAGAGTTGTGACGAAGTCGTTAGTGGGATGTTTAGCGTCTTTTATGACTGCGGAGCTGTGTGTCTGAGTGTGTGCGATATAAGAGGGGGGGTACAAGAAAGAGAGGCTCAAGGATGAAGTAAGAACTGGGGCGACGGGGCGACGGGGCAACGAGGCCGGCTAAGGACAATGGGGCCGATAGGGCAACAGGACAAACCGGGACAAACTCACCTAGGTCGGAGGTAGACAAACGTCAAGTTCTCTCGTTGGGACAGGAGCTCTGAAAGGAAGAGAAGGAGGCTATGTCAGGCTAGAGGGGCTACGGCTGAGGGTGTGAGGAAACAATCGGACTTAAATAGTCGGGGACGGATAGCGAAGAATGAAGGTGTTTTAGACGATGAAGCACGTAATAGGGCCCCATCAGGTACCTTAATAAGGCCCAGATATACAGTACCTGCCCGCCCCGATTGTGCTTGTACTGTTTGGTATCGAACCTTGGTAGCTGCTTAGGTCAATCAACCTTGTGATCTAAGGTACGCCGGCCTAAGCTAAGCTCACATGTGTGTACCTGCTATGCCTACCTGGGAGCCGTGTTTCACGCCTGTTACCTGTCTGCTTGTGTACGTCCGGGGTAGGATATGTTTCCAGAGCCGTATCCCCAGGCAAGCTGGAAACTAGCAGGTACACGCATGTAGCTACTAAGCCTGGTATCTTAGCTCGCTTGCTAGCTTGGTGACTTGGTAGGCCTGTCGAAGCAATGAGCAATGCGGGTGGACGTATGTAGAGACGGACGGGAAGCACGTAAGCAAGCCTGTACGTACATACATATACCCGTATACCCCTGGAGACAGTGTGGCAGCAGGGTATAGGGGGGTCGCAGTAGGCTGTACGTGGTATAGGCGAGCAGGCGAGATAGGCAAGAGACGTACAGAGATGTTGCTATCAGCATCGATGTCGGTAAGGTAATTGGCCAGGCCAGGCAGGTAGGTAGCAGTATAGCAGTATACGGCATCGGTATAGGGAGATCAGAGGAGATATGGGTGTCCATCGCCCGTCCTCTCCTGCCAGCGTACCTACAGGCACAGGAGCCACAGCGTGCCAGTCGCCAGGTTCGCCAGGTACCCGATCTACCACACGGTATGACAGGCAGGATCACCCGAAGGTGTAAGGAAGGCACAGGCACGAGCGAATAAGGCTCGTCCAAGGCTGAGCTTTTGTTCCGCTTAGATGAAGTTCTTTCCGAGCCGAACACAGCGCCACGCAACCAGCCCAGTCAGCTAGCCCAGCAGTGCCAATGCCAATGCCAATGTCAGTGCCAATGTCAGTGCCAGACACCAAGCAAGCACCAACGTAACCGAGCATTACACGACCTGACATACCCAGAACGGATTGTCAGGATGGCAGAGCGTACTGGCTGACTGAGTAATGCAGCTATCTAATAATGAAACCCTACGTCAACCAGGCCGACCAACAAGACCCAGCCGTCTCCGACTTTTGGTCGGCGCATGCCTGATTATAGAATCACCGAATCACGACACAATGCCATTGTACCGATGTACCCAACACACAGTGGCAAACCCGACACCTTGGGTATCTAGATCGCCTTCCTCTCTTCTTCCCGTTTTTGTCATTTGTCATATCGTGCCGCCATTGGCTTGTCGACCGGGAACTACTAATACCTTTACATAAGTGCATGTTATAGCTTCACGCATCAAGCTGCTACCTATGCGTGTCGGTTGATACGTCTCCTTAGGTGCAGCATGTGTAGTGAGTTGGGCATCTGTATACGTTTATACCTGCCTAGCCCAGGTACCTAGCTGCCTAGACATCTATCCTGGGTCGACAAACTGCCTAGGCCTAGCCATGTAATCATGGCGTTATTCGTATTCCTTCGGCCGACAACCATGGTGGAAGGGCCGGGAAGCGAACAGCAGCAGGCGTGCGGCGTACGATCGGGCCTCGGTTGCAGCACGAAACCAGAAACCCGCCAGAGGGACCAGAGAGCAAGCTAAAACGGGATAACAGAGAAAGACGTTGAAGATCTTGGGGTCCGGTGCGGGGCTATCCGTGGGGTTGGCTGGGTTTGGTCGATCAGTTACGATATATCCTTGCAAGCCATCAGGCCAGTCGCATCTCTTCCCAGCATCTATACCCTCGTCACGTTCCAGAAATCATCTCATCTCTCACCTGGCGGTCATGTATGGCGGCCCTGCAGCTGTAACCGGGTTGCCAGCAGTACAGGAGGAGGAGGGGGCGTTATGGTAGACCGGCCTCTTGTACAGGAAGAGGCCGAGGTGTGGGGGGTAATTCAAAGACAAGACAAGGCCATGCCAGACAGCCAGAAGACGGGCGTCGACTTTGCAAATACTGACGTCGCCTTACGCTTCTCCCTGTCCTTCTTTTCTCTCGCTCGCTGAGAGTCGACAGGAGACGGATCATGCGTAGTCGTCACAGTCTCCCTCGTCAAGACGTCAACCAAGGTCTACACGGTAGGCTGGCTGTCAGCGCAGCTTCGTCTGCAGCCTCTCGTGTCACTATGCTGTGACAGCCGCTGCCCTTAGCAAGGGACCCCCTTTTGCAGCAACCCCTGATCGTTCTCCAGCAAGCAGAGCTTCAGAGCTACTCCCCATCTCCGCCATCTCTATCTGGCATATGCAGAAACGGCCTACTACTCGCTATCAAGATAAGGGGTCAAGGCCAATGCGATCCCTACTTGAGAGAAATCAGGGTTCGGCGACGGGACGTAAAGGGGGGACCCTTCTTTGACTTGGCCGTCTCGCGCCCATGCAATAAGACGTCAGTCTTCAGCTACTCATCCCACCAGCCTACTAGCCTGCCTAGTCCGTCTAACCAGCGTCCGGCCGTGGGAAGGCGGGCGATCTGCAGACGCACCCTGGCATTGATAGCATCTTCCAGAACTCTTTTCGGATTTTCTGGCGATAGCTTGGCTCGTGATTGGGCCCTCCCCCCCATGTGGTATGTATAGTTGATGGCAAGGAGTCTTAGCTGGCCCGCGAAATCGCGGCATCCTAACGAGGCCCAAGATCTACGCGGGGACGCTCCCTGGGATTTGAATGCCCCGAAAGGGTCCTGCACGTCCGATAACACATGACTGACGCAAACGTCTGACAGAGCGCCGACAGCGAAGTCGTACCGCGCTGCCGCCATACCGCCACATCCACCTCAAAAAGGGTTCATTCACTTAATCACTCATACTAGAGACGTCACCCGCTGCCAGCTTCTCGCCAGTCAGGCACATCAGTCTGCCTTCTTTTTTGCGCAAAACCACGCTGCCGTCTTGACCGCCTTGGGGAGCATTGGGAACCTATTGTTAATGACGGAAGACGTCCCGCCCACGGCTTCGTATGATATCAATTGCCGATCCAGGACCCATGGCTGGGGCAGCGAATGAGGTGAGGCCTCAGCTGCAAGGGATAGCATCTGTCACATCTCAATCTGTCTGACATATCCTCGTGCTACCATGCTGCCATCCCACACCTTACGAGGCGAGCAGAGAGGCCCGCCGCGAGAAACCGCTACGATCATCACTAGGCCTGCGGTGCATAGTAGAAAGACACGAAAGGAGCGCCACTAGAAAGGTCGCTTCATGATAGTTACGTCACCTTGGAAAGGCTGCTTCCAACGTCGAGTGGTTAAAACGCCATGTTCTGACATCACAGTTTCATGCCCTCCCTACATGCCCTACATGTCCTACATGAGGCCGCGGCCGAGGAGGTGACAGAGAATGTTGATTGGGCGTCGACTGCGTCGAGGACAAGAGAGACTAAGTCTTGGTAAATAGGTAGCATCAACCTGCCTGCGACATGTCTTCTTGACATTACGCCATTGACTTTCAGTCGCATGCACGGAGCCGTTATAAGCGTGTTTGTTCGGGCAGAGTCGAAGTAGGGGAAATCAGGATATCGTCTCGATGCAACTACGCGACATCTTAGACAGGACCTGGGGTTGGCGCGGCTCCAAGCACGCTGCCGTCCTTCTCTGCAGGTCTCGGGTACATGACACGTAAGACAGTGTTAGAAAATAGACGAGACGAGACGAGGCGAGTCCTGGCAGCCTAGGCACAGTAGATCGTCGCCCTAGTCGGCGCCTCGGGCTTTGCGCTTACTCAACAAGAACGACAGCTAGGTCGGACGGGGGTACGTCCTCGGATGCAGCCGCAGACTGGGGGATATATCGGGCAATCCGCCGACGCATGATGTCATAGCCAGGCAAGCAGATGCTCTATCTCGAACCGTTCTAGAATCGCTTCTCTGATCAACGTCTAGAGAACCAAGGTAGCAGGCGACGGGGACGGCTCGGCGATTGCTCTTGATCCAACAGCGATTGGCAGGAACACTAGGCCTACTTCCCGATTCGGCGCCGAGGCCGATTCTCAGGCGATTTCAGGTTGAAACAGCATGGCAACCTGGTAAACTGGAATCACTGACTCACCTTGTCGCCTGTGCGTACGGCTTACCGAGAAACTTGACCGACCCTTGATATGGGTATCGCATCGCATTCTGCTAAGCTCAACTACATACTTGAAGTCGATGGTCTGACCCCGAGAAACACCGCAGCCGAGGAGGGGCGGATATGGCCAGCCACTCAGGCCACTCGAGTCAGTGGACGGCACGGAAATCCATACGGTTCCTCTCTTGCATGCGGTGCTCTTGACGGGTCTCGGATAAGCCCGGAAGCTGACCCGAGCATTCGATTCCCTAACTCGGGCCTTGCTTCTACACCTTATTTGCTCTCTCTCGAGTATCTTCTGACCGCCGAATGAGCGGCATGAAGCATTCACGTCATAGAGCGTGGGTTTCAAGACTTCAGTGACGCCATCTCAGACATCAACGACTCTTAGATATGCTATACTAGAACCCTATAATGGTTGTTATACAGACAACACCTCCATACTCTGTCAGCATACGTTACGGAAGTCTGACGAAAAGCTCACGCAAGCCATTCGACGACAGGGCTTTAGCGCAAGACGTCATCCAAGAAGCAGCTAATGCCCCAGGCCGAAGCCATCTCTCGTGATTGTAGTCGGCCGAGATCTACCAAGTCCACATTCGATTCGAACTTGCATTTGACTGGATACTCAGCGAGTGTCGGAGGCCAACGCGACCACTAGGAAACCCTTCGGCCTGAAGCACGATGGTCTGGTCGGATGGTGCTAAGCAAACCACACCATGTCGCCGCCTATCGTAGAGCGATATCAGATATCAGACTTCATGGAACTATCTTGCTACCTCATGGCACCGGACGGCGATATGTTCCCGGCCCGGGGTATCTCTACGACGAACCATGAAGTGACCATCCCGTAGAGCGCGACGTCCTCTCCTGAATCTCTGCCACGTACTACAACAATAATGATAACGAGCGGACCAACCCTCATAAAATACGTCAAGCGCCATCCCCGTTGCTAATTTTCTATCAGGCCGAGACCGCAAGCCAATCGTACAATACGAGTATGTGGTATTGACCTCATGTAGTCAGAGATGAACTGAGGCTAGAAGGCTTTGGTGCTCACGAACTCGGGGCGGTATGATCGCAGTATTGCTCATCAAGTGGGCGCGTCTCTGGAAGTAGTTCGTGCTTCCAAGATCAAACCAGACTTGCCAACGCCCAAGTTGCAGCGCCGAACATATATGTCAGTCACAAAAGACTGAAGCTGTACTGCTGAAGCATCTGCGTCCGACTCAGTACTCTAAATTAGGCACTATCGCTATGATGAAATCGCCAGGCGCAAACTGTCAGCGTACCTCCTGAGGTATCAACTCTCTTCGCAGACAATCAACATCGTCTCGTTTCAGGGTGGGACTTTGGCGGTCTCACGCTGCCGGCCAAAAAAGGAGTTCACCAAACACTGAAGACTTCACATTACAGGCCCTCAGCTTCGAGAGGGCATCGATCCCATACCAGCACTCTACTGCTACGGGGAGAGAGAACCGGTTGAGTGGCTCACTGTAGGCAAGTCAATTTTATTGCCCGTAAGCTTAACAAGAAAAGCAACCCAGCAAATATACTGTGATGTGTCCGTACTCTCGTTATTTCGCGACTCCCCTTACGAATACGCACACGCCGCAAAGGGGACGTCTTGCTCGAACATAAGCTAATCTTGCTACAACGATGGTAGAAAGCCGGTCATGACGAAGAGCTTGAGGCTGACACTGCGTAAAGACAACCCGAGACGTGTCCTTGGCGGTTGAAGATACGGCCATAGGGGGCGGGTTGCGATTCCGACTATCGTAGCCCTCTTGCATTTGGATACGCCGCAGCATGGCCTCTTCGACACGTGCCTAAGGTACAGACGTCCTCAAACCTGACCCTGTTTCTCTTTAGGTCGTATAGTAAGTTATGTCTGAGCGATTTGAGTTTCTCGAGAGGCGCAAATTTATCCTGATGCGGTACAGGCTCCTTCGAATACCTGGTATCCGTTGCACCTAAGAAGAAAATATCTTGGGTCTAGTTTAGGACTTTATGCCACGTATCAGCCTGTACGGCTGTGTGAAAGGATGATACGAATCTATCTGGTCACGGAGACCTGGACGTTGCGGGATGCCTGGGTAAATAGCCCTTCAGGCAGGCTCGCACTAATGCGTCTACGAGGCAGAACGCCTGGTCATTTCACCTGTATGGGACGTAGGTTTTCTTTCGTAGCCGTGCCGCGACGGCACAAGTTGCCTTTCACTTACCCCGTGACGACACGTAGGAATGGGATGGCAGGAACGCCCTTTTTCATCTCAACATGCTCCCTTCGGCTGCCAGCCCGAAGTGCGGCTGATGGTGCGATGGGATGGTTCGGCATGCCTACTTTGCACATATACTATGTACGTGCCTGGTAATACCTAAAGCAACGAGAGGACCGACAGGTGCCTGTGTACGGCACGTAAGAAGGAACCAAACATTCGGCTCCCTGAGCTGCTTGGCAAATAGCAAAGGCAAGGAGTTGGTGCCGCTCACCACGTAGAACACCATCGCCGACATCCTTATCGGCGACCTGCAACCTAGAACGGCTTGGTTGGTTACCCAGAGCTTGGGTCAATCGTCTTTTTCGCGTGTTCCCAACGCGAGAAGATTTGGGGGGCTTGACGGGCGTCATGTAAGCCGTAAGATTACAATGCGGTCTAGTCAGGAACCAAGAGGAACAGCTCGCAGCGAGCTAACGCAGTCAGACCGCACGCAGCGCCTCTTCCTCCCTCCTCCGTTCTCTTACCCACCACGAGCTTCGATAGCTCGGCCGGAAAGACCCTAACTCTACCGTTACCTTAGGTACCTACCTGAGACGTCGGAGCGTGCGTGTTGGCTGGTCTGCTAGGCTGGGCTGGCTTACCTCTGTGCTCGGGCCAAAAAAAAGTTACCATCGCTTTCTCTCCTACTACCCTCCCGTGCGTCAGGTGGAACCGGTGAGACGCGAGCGCACGCCCCCGTCTTACTACGAGCTCGTTTATACGGGGAACGAGAAGAGGTAGCACCATAGATGGCAAATGGGGCCGAGTATTTCTTTTTCTTTTTACTTTCGGTGAAGCTCAAGAAAATATCGGGAGTAGAAAAACGCCTCCTTTGCGAACGAAAAAGCAACCGCATCTCTCTCTTGCCGATCTTTCTCCCTAAAGGCCCAGCCGTACCTACATGGGCAGATCGAAGATCGCGCGAGGCGCTCAGGACTTCCGTCTAGATGTGGCCTAGGCGCGGAAAAAGGGCGGCCTATCAAAGCTTAGGTATCGTACGAGAAAATGTTGGTTGTGGGAAAAAAAAAGCTGCGGGACGGGATCGTCGAAGAGGCGCTCGATAGTCCGGCTGCTAGTCAGGAACGCGGCTCGGGGAATTTCTTCCTTTTTCTTTTTCTCTTTCTTTTTTCTTTTTCGTCGCAAGGTTGGAAAGCGAGGGGATTTCCGAATTCCAGAACAACATGCAGTCCATACATGCGCACCTTACGTACCCGGTAAGGGACGAGAGTGGCCATGCTTCTTCGCCGCGTCTAGTAGCCTAAACGAGGGCGCGCACGCGACGCAGGTACGATTACCCTTACCCGCGCCGCCGGGCGTCGAGAGAGTCGAAAAGAAAAGGATCACCGTCCCGAAGCTGGCCGTACGACGAGGCAAATGCGATTGGCGAGAATAGGCAATCAAGCTTCCCGTTCTGGCCAGGACTGCATTCCGCTTCATATCTCTATGCTCGTGCGCCTGCATGTGATGCGCCCCGTGACTATTGACTCTTCTAATTTATTGACTTTTGTAATTTGCATCTCATCACCGACAGCTAGACTGTGTACATATTGTATTGTACAAGGCCAGGAGGCCCAGAAAGAGGCGAGTTCTGGTGATATTACGGGATGGCCAGATGGATGAGAGATCGTAGAGATCGCATGTACAAAGTACCTCTCCTTAAACCCACCTGGCGCGAATCGCCTGCTCGAATCCATTCCATGACCTGTTGGAGCCCTGTCTGAGCCTTGTTCCAGCAGAGACGACCCACAATCCACCGACGTTTGGAAACGAGCTAAAAAATTTCGAGCGTTTCGCGTGTTCACAGATCCCTCCCTCAGCCGCCGAGGCTGCGAACGAGACGCGGGAAAGGGGGCAATTAGGGGACCGCGTTGAACTGGAGATAACTTCCTTTTTACTGTTTGATCAGTCAAACTACTACGGCTGTACAGGCAGGATGAGAAGCGACGCGGAAAGGGGGATGGAATTCGTACAGATCCGATGGCTGTACCGCGTAAGTGGTAATAAGCAGATAAGGTACCTCTCAGCTATGCCCCTTGCTGCCCCCCTTGGAGCAGTGCAATCATATTGCGATTTGCCCATCATGCCCCCCTTTGGGCCTCTGCATCTCTCTCCGATTCAAGCACGCGCACAATGCCACAATGCTGCAGGGGAAGAAAACGTGTCGAGTACCTAACGGATACCGAATCGAGAAACGAGCAGGTACTATGTAGAGAAAATGCCGCGTGTGCACGTCTTCCGAGACAATCTTTTCGATTCATATTCTACTCACATGTGTAGAAACATACCGAGAAGACCCTATCTAGGGGGCACATCTCTGTGTCGCGAATCCTCAAACGTCAGTACCAGAGACCCGGTCTAAACTTACCGAACATATAGAGTCTGATGTGCCGCAACCTTCATTGTTTAAGTTTACCCAGAGCGTCGGGGAACCATCTGCCTTTGTCTACCTAACCTGTAGGTAGGTATTTCGTACTGATGTTTACTACTGCTAAGGGGTAACCTGATGAGATGTAGGCAGGATGGCGGATTGCCTCAATTGTTTGCTGCCATGTTTCAATCCGAGCAACCCGTCGACGACTTACTGTGATCGCAATCCTGCTCTCAAGATACTGCCTTAAGAGGACGGACGAGTCCTGTATGTTTCTTCTAGCTCTTCTAGCTCTTCTAGCTCTTCTAGCTCTTCTAGCTCTTCTTTGCTTCTTCGTCTTCTTCCCCGGATCTCCGTCGGATCAGCAGCCGACGTTGGTCTCGTCGCGAGCGCTGTGTCTGGACGCCGGCTGGTATATGAAAGGGCTGAGGAAACCCGCAATAGCATCGCGGTGGTGACACACGCTAACTCGTACGGCGGGGACCGGTGGCGTTGAACAAGGTCGGAGGGGCGCGCAGAGAGAAGACGAAAAAGCCAAAAGCTAACAAAAGGGAAATTGCACAATGGAAAGATACATAGTACGCGCATGCAGCTAACGTAGTAGCGGCAGGATGTGCAGCGGGGCGCAGCAGCTTCGGGAGCCAATTGGGCGGGGACGGGGCCGTCTATTTCTAAGACAGCCGAACCAATGGCGGATGTACAAGATGTACAAGATGTACACAGATTGCATGAACTTCGTCAGGGGGGTTTGTCTGGTTTATCAGGTTTGTCTGGCGAGTCTGACTTGTTCTGGCCGCCTGGCTGGTCTGATCTGGTTGTAACACTCGTCAGCCAGAAGCGCAGCAGAGAAGATGGAAAACTTGATATCGATCGTAACGCGTCAGCTAACAGCAGTGACTTGTCCTGACGCCCTCCGTCACTTCAGGTCTGGCAGTTTGCTAGCGCCACATGTCAGGTATCCCGAGATGACACTACGGGTACTTCATCTTAGGCGCGTCCTCTAGCATCCTAGCTACTAGTAGTAGCTACATGACCTGAGGTAGTCGTTCGAGGCATTTTAGGTGTCGTCCAATAGTTCGCAGGCCCAGCTTTCGAGCAAGGCCTAACACCGAGGAGCTTCCATGCCCAGCTAGACCAGTTTTCCCCTCCTTTTTTGCTAGCTGATCACGCCAGTCTTAATATGCTTGCTGCGTACATACATGTACGTACATGGGCAGCTAGGCACGGCTCGGTATGCATTGTGCAGCGCTGCACATAGGCGACAGGGACGGCGAGCACGGGAAGGCTGCTTGTTCAATGTTACTTTTTATCCAGCCTGCATGTTGGTACGAGGGCGACAGAGCATCGTTGCAGCCTGGAAGATTGTGTTACGGCATGCTACCTACGCCCAGCTGCTACAGAATATATGTATCTAGGACTAATATTCCCTTTTACTCCCTCGGACAGCATGCGGTACATACGTACTATGTACACTGCCTGGCTGCACACGCCGCTTGGCGAATCTCCCAGCAGCCTGCCCATCTGCATTGGGAAGCCGGGAGTTGAGGAGCGAGAACGAAGCGAAGGATAATATCCGCCGCCGCTCGCGCACGAGGCGTCGAATATCGACAGCGTTCCCGTCGTACAAGATTGGAGATAGGTAGGATGCAATCCTTAAGAGAAGATGATATAAATTACGATATGAAGTAGATTAATGGGTGAAGGAATGGTAAGGGGCTTCGTCTGCGTACAGTATTACTATGTACATATGTAGATACATGTGCCCGACTTATCTCTCAGTCACACAGCCTGCCAATTTCTACACGGGCAGATCCAATGTTGCCCTTGCCCTTTGACATTTCCTCCAATGGCCCTTCTCTGATATCCCTTTTCTTTTTCTTCTCCTCTTTCATGATAGAAAACGTGGTAAAGGAATAAGGCTCAATGACGGTGACGGGACACATGTTGGAGCGGTAGTACAATACGGTAAGGTAGGCATGCATTTAGCACCAAAAGAAGCGCCTTGAACAAGTACTGAAAAAAAAAAAAAAGACAAGGGCAAAAAGAGAGAGAAAAATAAACCATTTCCTAAAAAAGAAGCATGCGATATTGCATCCCCACCGACGCTATGCCTGTCCTGCTTTAGTATCACGTAATTAGCCATCTCCCATGCCTCGCTTCACCCCACTCCTCCTCCCTCCTCCCTACTGGCCCTGCTGGCCCTGGCCCTGCAGAGGCGTCTGGTCTTCTCCCTGTGCCCCTGTCTAGCCCCCAGGCTGCCACCCCTGGCGATAGAAACAGACTGATCAATAGCGAGGCGCCTCTGGGCTTTAGGGCCTTGGCGTCCTGTCTCCCCGACTCCAATCTTCCCACACCTTTCCCTCTCTTGTGTTGTTTCTCATTTACCCCCTTCATCCTGCTCTCGCCCTCTCCCTTCCCGTCTCTCGCTTCTCTCCTTCGCCGACCACGTAAAGGTGTACCTCTCGACGACGACTCGGCGCACGTCCATCCACCCAAGGAGCCTCGTCTCTCCCTCTCGACGACTGGTCCCAAAGTCGACAGCCGCTACAGACCCAATGCATCGCTAAGAATCGCCCGCGCGATCCCGTCGTAAACGCCAACTACATACACATAGCATTATCTTAATTTTGCTTTAAGCTGACGATTCGTTCGTCGCGCCGCTCTTTTGAAAACCCCAATACAATAACCAACTACTGCTTGTGAACAAGGTACGTCGACTGCGGGAAGAATAAGGGTATCGTCGAGGCGACGGGGCGGACGAGAGCGGAGTTTCTTGGACGGCATTGCTGCGCTTGAACGTCTCCCGCCTTGTCGTTCATGCGTCGTCGGTACCATGGCGTCAATGGCCTAACATGCTAACACAATGCTTCTGCAGCATCCACTCGTTGACATTTTTGTCAAGTACATTCGTTCTAAATCATCCTGACATCGTAAGTCGTCGAGTCTGAGCTTGACCAGGCTGTGTGGCATCTAACGATGCGTTAGTCACGCTCATACACCACCACCTCACCGAAACTCACCGCCTAATTCGGAAAACAACTAGTTTCGTCAACTTGTGTGGGATCGAACCGAAATTAAGCCAAAATGCATACCGCTCCCTTAGTTGTTGCCGCCTTCGTGGCCGCCGCCTCGCTCACAAGCGCCGAGCCCGAGAACAGACCGAAGATCTACTTCCCGAGACACATCAAGAGGCAGTATACGAACCACACCATTACGAGCTCGGCTTCGCACACTACCCAGAGTGTTTCGGTCGACTCGTCGTCGCATTCCTCTACCAAGAAGGACACGATATCTGATCTTCTGTCAAGCCTCCTCGGCGGAATCGAGCCGAGCGATTCGACGACGCCGACGTCCACTTCCTCAAGCTCTTCGTCCGCGGGCTCCTCGTCTTCCTCCGCTTCGGGTGTCTCGACTGGCTCATTTTCCAAGAGTGCCTCCGACTCGAAGAGCTCGTCTGATTCCAAAACTGCATCTGATTCTAAATCGGAAGTAGCATCGAAGACGAGTGACAACGTCGGCTCAACGAATTCGGTACCGCCTCTAATTGTCTTGCCGACAGTCAGCTTGGGTGTTCCTACTTTGATCCCTTCGGATTCTTCTGTCTCGGCCAACAAGACGGTGTCTGCTACCGATTCTTCAGTAGCCATCTCGACCGCTAGCGACGCCACGACGACTGCCGCATCAGGAACTGGGTCCGCGCCTGTATCTGCCACCAGCTCCGCTGCTGGGTCTTCCACGGTCGTCCCTACGACGTCTTCAGGCATTCTTATCGCGCCTACCGGTGTCGTGACAACCAGCTCGGCCTCTATCGCATCTTCTACTGCTGTTGCTTCGCCTTCTACGAGCTCGGATGGCGGACTTCTGGGTGGAGTGACTAGTTTGATTGGCGGAGTTACCAGTGCTCTTTTGCCGTCTGGCCCCGCAAATGCTACGGACTCGGGCAGCGCTGTCGCATCCGAGACTAGCTCGGCTACGGACAGCGGACTCCTGCCTCCTCTCTTCCCGACCACCACGTCGTTCCCTGGTACAGCCCCGACAGCGTCTGCCACCAGCTCGGAGCCGCCACTGTTGACTATTCCGCCAATTCTGGGCACGGGATCATCGTCCTCGATTATTTCTACCCCGGTTGGAAATGCTACGGAGTCGAGTTCTCTACCCACCGTGACTGGCAGTGTTACTAGCAGTGCTAGTGTGCCCCTGACCACCGGCACCGTCATCCCCGCGAACTCGACATCAATCCCCGATGTGACTACGTCTATTCCCACAGTTTCGCTGAACACGACTTCAGAGCTTCCTCCTAGCACCACTGAGTCTTCGAGCATTGTCACCGTTCCTCAGAACACCACTGTTCCCATCCCGACGACCAGTGCTTCTGAGTCAACTACTGCTGAGTCCGTTACTCTGTCAACGGCTTCTTCGGTCCAATCTACCGCTGTTCCCATCACGACCTCGTCGACGACGTCAAAGCCTGGGTTTACGAGTGTTCCCGTTATCGCCACGATTACTGACTCGGAATCCTGGCTCCCGACTACTATCATTGTCCAGCCCTCCAGCAGCTCTATTGACGCTGAGGTAACGCCTACTATGACGAGTATTCCTACGTCTCTCCCCAAGGCAATCACTCCGTACTCGCAGCCGCCGGAGCAGCCTGACGGCACGACGCTCATCCAGATCTCTTTCCTCTATGGCGAGAACTATCAGCATCTTGTAGACCAGCCCCTGGCTGCCTCTCAGATGTTTGACCTCCTCCCTAAGGGTCTTGCGCACGGTGGTGGATACGACTCGAAGAGCGTGGTCATGTACAGCATTAAGCCGTACAACACAATTAAGCGCTACGGCTACATCACTGCGCAAGCCATGGTCTACTACCCTACCGAAGGCGTCTCTCAACTTGCCGACGATGTCGGGTACCCGTCGACTGCCCTGTACAACAACGCGGACCCTCTGGTGCGCAACCTCACCTCCCAGATCAACCCGGCCATCGGTATTATGCCAGGCTCTGTCTTGGACGGCGACGACGCGCCTACCGGAGGTGACTCGGCTGACTCTGGCTCGTCTAACAACGACCCGTTCAACACGCAAGGCCCGGGAGAGCAGACGACTAGCGCGCAGCAGGGGATGACGGCTGGTATCGCTGTGGGTGCTGCCAGTGTTGCCGGTGCGTATGGTGCAGCCATGTTCTTCATTGCCCGCCGTTACAAGCGCAAGAAGCAGAGACACCAGCGGAGCAGCTCCGTCACGTCGCCATCCGAGATGCGACAGACGGGAAGCCCGGCTCTGATGGGTGGTGCGCTGCTGAGCCAAGACTTCACCACGACCAGCCCTGGATACGGTGGAGTTGGAGGAAACATGCGCGACAGCCAAGGTAGCGGACGGAGCGGCATGAACAACTCAGCCCGGACGGCAAACATCTCGGCGCCGGTTGCTGCCGAGAACTCTCTCGGCTGGAACTGAGCGTACGTACACGACTCACATGTCACACCCGTTTCATTTTAGTTATAGTTCGATACCCACCCAGGAGGCGACGGTCTGTTCCGTTCGGAAGCCACTGTGGGCGGCCTGCCTAAGGAGTTTCCGAGCCCTTTTGCGCAAGGATTCACTTAGGTTTCGTTGTGATTTACATTTCTCAATACGGCTGGTTTTATCAATGGGATACTTGAAATTTACCGCCAAAAGACTTACTTACCCCTCGGCATCAACTAGAGATCTAAGCCCACCCTTTTTTTGCTGGCGGGGATCTGATGACCAGGTGTTTTAATCTAATGCGTTTACTCGAATTCCGAGTTAGGGGAGAGGCTGGGAGAGGTGGAGGTAGCTGGCTTCAGGGGTAGAAGAGCCGAATGGAGGATGGCAGCGCAGTGGTGTGTGTGTGTGCTGCCGGAAAAGATGAAAAGGAGATGGAACTCTGGAGGGCCCGCGGCAACGACTGAATTGTACATTTAACGACCGTCACGCCTGTTCCGAGTATGAACGTCCGGGTTCGCGGTCTGGTGCTGGAAAGGGAAATCAATGAAGAACAGTATCCAAGTCTTGTCACAAAGCAAAGAGGCGGTCCCCCCTCTAGAGAGCCATCTGTTGTTGTAATTGGGTCGATATATAACCACGAATAGACGAAACGAAAAAAACATTTAAAATAATCTCAAGAGCGGCTTTTACTCTTCGTTTCTTTTGAAACAATTAAGACATACTTATTTTTAATGCCAATACAGAGAGTTCGACTTGAGCGATATTTGGTATCTTTTCGGGCATGTGAGGAACATGGTAATACTTGATGCCTTTAAGCGATGCATCCCCTAAGTCCGGCTAAGTTTGGGGTCAGTATCGTCATAACCTTGAGCATGAGGGAGTTTACCGAACGGAAATACTGCACAACACGTTAGGTGCCCAGGATAGATGCGTTTCATAATAACTCAACTTATTTTACTTCAAGAGCTTTGGACGTACAGTAGAAGTTAGAAGTCGTTCGAACGAGGTGAGGTGCCAGCTTGGAGTTGGCTTGGCAGTTGAAGGCGGACCGGTAAAATCATCGGCATCTGGCAAAGTAGTAGCTCCGATGGGAAATTAGAGTATCAACTGCTGGCCTCTGTCATCAATAACTTCACTTTTCTCCTCAACTTTTACATTACTCTAGTATTGATGATACGACATCGCAAGCTTTCCTAACGCGCCACCCCAAGCCAAAGACAGATTCATACTTTCAACTATCAACACTGACTGTGCTATCTGTTATCGCACAGTCAAATCAGCCTTTTCCCCAGCGTTCCCCGTACTTTACTTTATGCAACAAGAGCTTTCCGATATCTTAACTCAGATTCAACCAGACAACCCTCCACCACACCCCCACCCGCTCCAACATGGCCTTCAGCGTTATCTATCAGATGGCTCAACCCACCACTCTGGGCTGCCACTCTCCTCTGGCAACTCTGGCAACTCTGGCAACATGTCTCCACGTTCCGCTACAAGCGACGGCACCGCTGCCCTCAGCGGCCGAGGTGTCAATCCCGACTACCTCGATCAGCGACTGCGCCGATTGAGCAATACCAGTCACGGCCAGCGCTCCACGCGCGCTGTAGCCCTGCACCAACGTATAACAGAACATGAGAATGCCTTCTCGCCAATTGGACCGAGACAGCCCCTCGGCTTTAAGGTCATTAACCGCGCCGACGGCCAGTCTGATGGTGTTCAGCTTAGCAGTTTCCCGAATGGTATGATCTATTTCTTTCTGTCTCCCTCCGTCTTGATCTCGCGCATGATCATATGTGGCTAACCTGATTCTATCGCAGAAATTCTTACCCATATCATGTCCTATCTGCATCCCGACTCGCACGCGAACGTAGCGCTGGTATCGAAACGCTTCTACACCTTGGTCGCAACTCCCCATGCGTGGCGCATGGCCTTTCAACGAGACTTCCCCGGACATCTCGCATTAATCACGCCGAGTAATCCCGAAAACGGAGTACATGACGATCAGGATAGGGTGCGCCCGGACCCTCGAGATTTTACTCGTCTCACACCTCGTGCTTCTTGGCGCAGCGAATATCTTTTAAGGACTCGGCTGCTCCGCAGTCTTGCTCGAGGCAAGCCGGGAGCGGATCCAGGCGGCATCAACGCTTCTTCGAAAAGCAGCCACTCGAGCAAAGCAAGTGCCGTCTTAACCTACAACACCAAACTCCCCTCAGCTGTCACCCACATCCATGCGACCTTCAATCCCGGCGGGAAGAAAGCTCCCAGGGTTATTCACGGCGCTTCAGATTACGGGCTTGCCAGCGCCAGCGACCCAACATGCGGCAAGGTTGAGAGGTGGGGCTTAGACGCTCCCTTCGGTTTCGCTAATCTGGATCAAATCGCTCCGAATCTCGTACCCTACGGTCTTGGTGATGGGCCTGCCGGCGTTCCGAACGTCATGGACGTCAGTCAGCCGTACGGAATGCTTGGCGGAGAGGGATTCCCGGGTGGTCGTGTCTGGTATCGCGCCACTGGCGAGTTTCGGGGCAAGTACTTAGGTCAAGAGCGCGGACTCGTCGGGGCTTACCCTGATATTCCCAAGATTCCAATCACGTCCGAGGGCATCTGTTCTGTCTGGGTTGCCAAGTCGTCATCCGTCCCCTCTCAGACGCAGTCGCTGGTTGGAATGCTTGCTGGCTCTTCTCTGGGCGTCGTTACCGCGTACGCTCTTGGATACGACCCCTCCGCTCCACGATATGCCCCGGGGGAGATAAGCGCCCGCTGGGTTCTCAGCCCTGGCGTGCCCATCATCGCGCTCAAGATTGATGACAATTACAGCCAGAAGCGTAAATCACTCAACCGAGTGTGGGCAGTTGCCCTGAATGCTTTGGGCGAGGTGTACTATCTAGTTCACCCTCCAACCGCGCCCGCTTCCAAGAAGAAAGGCGATGACTTTGTTCAACTCGCATGGAACACGGGCCGTTCAACGTACTGGCATCTGGTTGAAACTACCAGAAGACAGGCCCGCCCGGACGAGGATGGCGAAGGTGCGATTTGCGGCACCTATTCTCCCAGGTCTTCTTCCACTGGCCTTGGGCTCACGACAGCCCAGACGGTCACTGAGGCCCGCGAGATCGAAAGATTTCTGCACTATGAACCGTCCTTTTTCCGTCAGGCGTACTACGGGTGGGATATGCGTCGGAAGCTTGAGGTGGATTTTGCAAGCGACAACGAGCACGGCACCGGCGAAAGCGTGTTTGTTGTTGTCTGTGGACTAGAAGAGGACCAACCCTCATCTATAACACGATTGCAGCGAAGCATGACGGGCAGATCCCAGCCTGATGCCCAGCCCACCGCCAGTCCTGAATCCAGTGAGGAGGTAGTCTCCCGTCCCTCTCTATTTGGGGGCGGTAGTATTCAATCTCCGCCGCAGAACTCGTCTGATTCGACGTCACCCGAGCACGCCTCGATGACTTCAAGCGAATCATCTCCACCGATCTTCCCTAGCCCCGAGAAATCAGGCCTAGACAGTTGGCGCAAGACGGTGCTCCACTCGAAAGCGCTTACTAACTGGCAAATAACTACGACCGACCTAGATGCCTCGCTACTTGCTCTCGTGGCGTCCTTCGACGACCCCCTGAAGAATACGGCTGGCGTTACCCCGAGTACCCCGGCCACGCCGCTAGGCCAAGCACCATCAGATATCCCGGGCAGACGAGCACGATTCTTCGGCGTGGGCACGAACGAGGGAAAGATTCTGCTTTGGAACACGCGAGGAACGCATACGGACGATGGCTTGCAACCTATCAGGATCATTCAAACGGACTCACCCGAGATCTCCTGTCTCGCTCTATCCGCTGTTTACCTTGTGCATGGCGGCAGCGATGGCCTTATCCAAGCTTGGGATCCGTTGGCGTCTACCTTGGAACCAATCCGGACTATCAGCTCGCGCACCCCAACCAGGATTCCTCGCCATTGGTTAGGGACCAACCCGGGGCTGCGCGCTTCCGACCTTTCGGCTGTCAGGGCTGTCTATTTGGATCCTGATCCGACTATGCTTCATGGCATAGTAGCCTTCGGCAGCTGGGTGCGCTATTGGGCATACAGCTCCTCTGAGCCAGCGAATAGGCGCAAGCGACGACAGCGCCACTCGGATATCCACGGTGGTCGACGACACGGCGGCCAATTCGATGGTTACATCGCTGCCGAAGCCGAAGAGCTGCGCAACGAGCGAGAGCGCCAGGCCCGGGAGCTAGCCCGTCTCCAGTCTCGGTTTGGAGTTGGCCTGGGTAATCTCACGGAAGAGGAAGCTTTAACGTACGCCGCAATGATATCTCAGGAAGCTTTTCAGGCCGAAGAGCAGCGTCGAGTAAGCGCTAGCGATACGGGCTCGGCTGCGGATATCGAGACGCCGTCCCCCGGATCCGGCAGCACCGTGACTCCCGACCCCAGCGTGACGGGACCTAGTGCTTTGGCGACTAGCTCCAGCGCACACGACGACGCAGCGGCCGAGAGCGACTACGAGCGCCAGATCGAGGCCGCGATCCGGCTATCTCTGATGGAGGGCGCGAACGACAGCGGGGAATCGTCAAGGGCCAGCTCCGGAGAATACGAAATTCCGATCACGGTCAAAGGGAAAAAGGGAGGTCCAACGAAGTCGTCGTCCGGCACCACGTCACCCAGCCACACCCCGGTAGTCAAACACGTCCAGTCGACAGACGTCGGCGCTACGGGCAGCTCGAAAACCACCGAGGACGACGACCTGGAGTTTGCGCTGCAGCTCAGCCTCGCCGAAGAGGAGAGCAGAAAAGCGAGCTTGGCGGCTCGGGGCGGAGAAGACGAGTTCCCTGCGCTCGCGGGGAGCGGTTCGGGAAAGGGGAAGGGGAAGAGCAGGGCGGCTTGAGAGCTAGGCGCGTTTGTGCCGTGTTCTGGAAGCAGCGGAGGTGTTGTGTTGTGCGATTATTGTTTGCTTGTTCACTTCTCATTCCCTTTTTAGGGGGGCTTAATACGTTTATCCAGCCTGGCTCTTTTTTCAGTTGCTCAATGATATTGTTTTAGTATCGAATCGATTCACTCTATCTTGCTATTTTCCTTGACGAACTTCTACTTGATGGATCTTGAAGTGCTTGATTGCATGCCGCGCATATGTGCTGAAAGCCTTGTTTACGGCTTTAGCTGGGGGCCTAAGAAGTCCTATCGGGTACTGCTTTGGGTTGCAGCATCTGCTATACAGACGAGCTGATAGACAGTAAGATTATCATTGAAAGCAGAGCTTAGGTACCCAGGAAGATAGTTACTGAGTTGCGACACTCCTCATAATGCATTCGAGCACAAATCCATCGGGAACGAGGCTAGACGGCACGTGTCGACTACCATTTGCACGCGGATACACGATACGCCTTTGTGAACGTATCGCACCTGCTACGTATCCCGTGTCACATGGCAGACGGCTTGACCGAACAGCCACGGTTATACAACACAACGGGCTTACCGAGCTCTTTTTTTCGTTCCTTTTTTCTGTAACGAGGCAGTGTATACAGTATACAGGTGACACGTCGGTTCAATTCGAAACGAAACGTGTCCGACGCTCGCTCTTCACGTGCTCGTGCTTCGCGTCGACAAGGAGGAAGACGAGGAGAAGGGGAGGAGAAGAAGACACGTCGCGACCACCGACCGCTGTACGAGGCAGGAAGGTAGGTAGGTATGCGGCATAAGAGCCGCTTCGCCGACCGAGACGCGACGGAAGCTCGCTCGAAATCAGGAAAACAAGCCCCGGACCGTCCCTTGTTTCCCCTCCACTATGTATTCCTCGGTCCCGAGTCCGAGCCAGGTTCGCAGGCGGGGCCCTATCCGCGACCTTGCCTGTCTTCCCGCGCATCCTGCCTACCTGCATACCTAGGTAACCTATCCCACCAAAGAGACTTCTCCAAGTGCCGGTCGCTTGGCCGGAAAGGGGAATGCTGGCGATGCTGGCAAGACCGGGGGCGAGGAAGAAGATCCTAGGTCGGGCCAGGCGTCCGAGCCGAGGGCCGGGGGTCGGGGTTGTTTTTCTTTTTCTGATTCGAACCGCTACAACCTGCGCCGGGGTCGAAGATGAGCTGCGCAGGCATTTGAAAGACAAGCGAGCTTCCAAAGCCCAGGGGTATTGTAGGTGTTTGTACCTTGCCGAGCTACCAGGAGTTACGTAGTAGACAGATATCTCCGTTGCGGATGACGGTTCTAGATGGGATTTTTCTGTTTTGTTTTTGTTGCTCTTCTTCGCTCGTTGTTCTGCTTTCTTCTCTACGATACGTTTATGCAGTGTGACGACGGGAGCCGCTCCTCGGTATCTGTTCCTTCTCGTCGGTGGCAGAGCGGTTGCTACCCTACCCTCCTACCTCTAAGTTCACCGGAAGCGAAGCAAGAAGCTGCAAAATTACATAAAATATTATCTTACTATTCAAGCCCGGCATCCGTCTCCGCGACGAAGCATACATCGGCGCACGGAACTTAATTCTCAGCACGTATCCCAGCGCCGACGAAGGATCGCGGAAAACCAAGCCAGCCAGCCTGCCAACCAGGGGCGGGAGACGAACGGGGGCGCGCGCCAGGGGAGAAAGCCTTGGACCCAACGTCGACGACTTCTCGGTTCTGATACCGCGGTCCAGCGTTTCAAGTAACCTACGTTCACCTAGGTATTTTTGTCATGTATGTGATAGGTCACAAGTTTACAGAAGGACTCGGCAGCTTGCGAGGTACGTATTGGGCAAGAGGCGGCGATCAGGTCCAGATAAGCTACTGTTCTCTTTTCCAGTTTAGCAGAATCAATAAGTCTTCTTCCTACTTTATGCCTTGACCACATTGTCGTCATTATCCTTCTATGACATGCGAAGGAGGGGAGAGAGGCAACAGTAGGCAAGAATACGTGCAAATAAACAAGCGGTATGTTGAATAATTTATTTTCAAAGTATACCAGGGCAAGTTGGCTTTATTTTTAGCCTCTCCCCTTTTTCTTCAGAATCTTTATGTCTCCAAACTCGTCCCCTAGGGTATCATAACGTCGTCATCCGAACGATCGAAGCTGTAACCTTTTCATGATCTGCTGAACGGCTTGCCCGCTCGCCAAACCCCCACGTCAAATTAACCCCTGCCGTCCCTCCTGCGCCCCATGTTGGTAGGCACGAACGGCCCCGGCTCCTTCGAGGAAGGCTCTCCGGAAAGGATTGTGACAGTATTATACGACAAGGTAGGCTTGATTTCTACGGCCAGAAGAGCAGCGGCCCTAGACATACAGCGCCGACAGCGGCGAGAAAGCCGCCGGCTTGGTCCCGGCGAGGCGTCGATGCGCTGTTCTCACCGCCCGCGGACGCTGTCGCCTTCGCTGTCGCAGTTGTTGTCGGGTGCATTATTGCAGCATTATTATTGCTGCCGCCTGGTGTGATCGTCGTCGTAGTTGCGTGCGGTGCGCTGATGGTCCACGTCGACATGCCAACTCCCTTGGGACCAATGGTCAGAGTATGACCGCCAAAGACCGTCGTCACGGCCGTTGAGGCACCAAAACCGATGTGGAACGTTTTACCGCCGATCTCCACCGCCGTGAGGCCCAGCTGCGTCACCGTGGCACCGCCGACCATCTCGTACTCAGTCGCCGTCGGCGCTGCCGTCACGCCACCTATGATCCAGTCGTGGACGAGAACGCCAGTCGGCGCGATCACCACCGTCTCGCCGTCGACGACGGTCGTCATCGTGTTGCTAGAGCCGTGCCCGTACGTAATGGTGGTGCCCTCAATAACGACCATGTCCGTTCCGATGGCTGTAATGAGCTCTCCTCCCATCACGGCCGTTTGCGTTGGCCCCGACCCCGCTGCCGCATGCAGAGTTTTGCTGGGGAAGATGATCCCCTCGGGTCCCAAGGTTATCGTTTGACCCCTGACCACTCCGATTGTGGGCGTAGGCTCGATGGTAAAAACTGTGCCATCTATCGTCGCGACCGAGGTGCCGTATACTATCTCTCCTATACCCCCGACAACGGTCGTAGACGCTGTAGGGAAAGGTGCAGCTACGTCCCCAGTGGTGGGCGGCCGCGTCACAGTTACGCCAGCGCCGACCACCTTCGACGGCTCGATCACGAACGTGTGCCTTCCCACGACCACAGTGGATGTTTTCTGCGTCGGGTTATCGGTATACGTGTGATCGTCGATAACCACTCCTCCCGGCTGAGCAATCACTGTGATTGGGACGCCACCTGCATGACTGCTCCTGCCAACAGACGGAGTTGGCGACGATTTGGCCGAGTCGACTTTACTCGTCAGCATGCCGTACTCGGGAGTGGCTACACTATCGTCTCCCAGCCCTGCACTGTTATGGCCAGGAGGATCGGCGGGCGACCCCCCATAACTAGGCGGAGCCTCGGTGGGAAATACGACGGCCGGATTCTTGTCCGTCGTCGTGAAAGTAACCGTCTCCGTTGGGGTCGGATCTGGCCCCGGTACGAGATTGTTTCCCGTGGTTGTCTCAGTTGCGGTCGTGTGGATGAATGTGCAAGACTGGCCGGTACTGTCGCAGAAGGTGACGGTAAACCGACCGGTCGGGATCGCTGGCGTACATCCTATTGGAATGCTCACCGACGGGTAAGGGGCTCTATAGTCGGCTGGGTCCCCGAGCCACGTCGTAGTCGAGGTGTGGGTGACGAAGTACGAAGTGACAACAATTCGGCCATCGTCCCGCTGCGGGCACTCGCTTGGCGTAGGAGTGGTGGCAGTGGACGAAGTAAGCGTCGCGGACGGGGAGGTAGTGTTCCAGCCCCATGCCCTCGAAGTGGCATTGAATGCGAAAGACGTACTCGTCGGGGGTAAGTAGGGAGGTATGATAATACTGTCACTGGTCAATCCTGGCTGGATCCTTATTGGCGTCGATGTGGGCAATGACAGCGTCGGTCTGCGGATTGTGGTAATGGTCCCTAAGTTGAACAAAGTCCACCAAGTGTCCGATGCCGACGAGACTGACTCGTCCTCAGCCGAGGCACTATTCGTAGACGTAGAGTCAGCCGGGGCTGATATAGTATCTATAGATCCATGATACGCCTCGGAGCTCAGCGCTGTGAGACCAGGGGCTTGTATATCAACCGAGCTGGTGATTACCACCGTCACTGAGTCGTTGCGGGCTAGTATCCTCTTGCTAAAGCGATCAGGACGGTACTCTATTACTTGGTCAATATCACGGGTGCTTGGGAGGCTAGCGAGGTTCGACTGACCAGCGCCGACCGATTCCACGGCTTGACTTAGGGAGGCCACAACACAGAGCAGCGTGAGAATGACCAAGAGCATTGCGTGCTCAGAAGGCAGGACGAGCACGAGCGCAGAGCCGGTCTCTCATCGTCTTGCCTACATGGGCGTAACTACTTGACGAGGGAACCAGCGTTTCGGATTCACATCTGGAGGGGAATTCGAGATGGTTTTATTAGACGACACATCACGTGTAGTATAAGACCGAGCCGAGACGCAGGGCAATATCCTCAGACGCACTGGCGGCGAGGAGGGCCAAGCCGCGACTTTTAATATGAAGCGCCATGGCTCGGGCCTGTTGACTGGAACGACTCGATGGCAGAAGTCGAGGCGGGCTAAGACCTGTCGGTAAATGGCAATCCAAGTACCGTAACGAGTGGGAAAAGACGACCACGGGACGTTTGGTGGTGAGCGGTCGCAAGAATATGAAATTGATTTGCACCGTTTTGGGTCTTAGCAGTGGGCCGATTCATTTGGGATGCCGCCTAATAAGGGGGGAAAAATGCACAACCCCGGAAAGGGAGAAGGCTATACCACATCAGTAATATAAAACCTCTCGAAAGAGCGAGCATTTGCAACGGGACGGCCGTCCACGCGTTACGTGATCGAGCAGTGTCGATCCGGCGACTCTGATCCCTACTGTGTAGGCCGTCGGTCCATAGGCCATGTGCTCTGAAGGCCAGCATCTTGTTTGTCCCCTTGGACTTTTGGCCGGACGGTCGTAGCCTCTGGTGATTACGAGGTGCTGAGACACGACGCAAGAGTCTCGGCTGCGACTCCATGGGGAAACAAGCGCTGGTGGGAGAGCGGAGACGTGGGCGTCTGACTGGGCGCGGTGGAAAAGGAGCGACGATCATTTTAAATTGCCGGTTGAAGGCCAGATTGTGGTGAGCCCTAGGCTGGTACCGTCCGCAAGGAACTACGACCCCTTTAGAGGCCAGCACCGTATACGACTTACAGCAGTAGTAATCTAATTCTCGCTGTTATTTTACGGTATGGGCCCGAGGACTCTTACCTTAGCATTACCCCGACCAGACCCTCGGGAGTATCTTGGACCTGGAAGCCGAACTGCGTTGCGGTTCGGCGAGGCTGCAGGGTCCAGCAGAGGTCGATCCCGACTATCTTAGGAGCAGACGGAACAGAAGAAAAGAAGACGTTTACGATCTCGATGACGCAAGTGTGAAGATAGGATCGCCATGAGGTAATTTAACGACCTGATCGATGCCAGCAAGGCTGATGGGACTCGTGGCCGAGTCCTATGGGAGTGGGATTCCGACCCAGATAATAAGCTACCTCATAACGAGTGCCAGGAAGAGGTCAAGGCGGCGTAAGACACTGGCCATTACCGGTACATGAGGACGGTGACCGGCGTGCTAGGTAACAATACCTAAAACGAAGCTGATAGGCTGACGGGTTAGCTGAGGGAAGGACGCCGTATTCCTCCCGGGACGCGAGACATATTTCAAATCAAAAACATGTTTGACAGCAATTCCTATGCGTCTGAACTACCGGTGGCTGCGGTGGCTACGCAGGCTACGTTGCTCCAAGTCGTAGGCGGACTGGAGAAGACCAAGTCCAAGTCGAGCATAAGATGTGAGGAACGTTTCCATCATTCTGGGTTTGATGGGGCAACAAAAGATCATCCCAGTTCTAGAAGGAATAGGTCGGCAATCTAGGAAGCCCGAAGCTCGGACGCAAAGATGGGTTGTCGGGATGTAAAACGGACGATGTTGATTTGGACGTGGATGGATATACCGAAGAGATAGGGCACAACGGGCCCTGGCGTCTCCCCTAGAATCACTTCCAAGTTCCGATCCCAGAGCAGCCACAAGCTGGGCAGATAAGCAGCAGGCTCTGGGCAGTCCCGTGCTCGCCCGTTAGGTGCATTAGGTGCTAGGCAGATTTCCAAAGGGATTATTCACCATATCGGGACTCCACCGATCTCAAACGTCGTTCGAATTCCCTCGGCTCCTTCGAATCGTCATGAGGTGAGACGCGAAAGAGATTTATCGACTATCGTATTCATTCTTCCCAATAGCCTTCTTGTTCCTTCAGACGCGTATGACATCAAGAGCCAAGCCAAACCAGAGCCGACAATTGCCCGTGCTGCTTCGTCCGGCGGCGCAATGCCTAACCTGAGCAGCTGAGCGAGCGAGCATCGCACAGCAGAACGTGAGAGAGCGTACGCGTACAGTATTCCCGTACACCTCGGGTCCGTAAGCTGTACGCTGTCGGCAGAAAAGGCTTCGTCGCTTTTATTTATCCAGGCTCGCTCAATTTACCAAGTATTAACCGCATTCGGCCACCGCCCAGTTTTCATGCGGTGATCATCAGACACCCAAACAGGCGTAAGCGTAGGACTGCCGAAGCCCATGAGCGCCCATGAGGGTCAGGGGCCGACCTCGCCGACTTTTCTACCTCCTACCAAGGTACACACAATACCCACGGTACAATACCTAGAGGCACGGGTACCTGTCTCGCTCCCGCTGCTACGTTCTACTACACCTGTCGTACTATGTAGCAACGAGCCCGGTGGACCAACTCTCTTTGCCACGGCTTCTGCAATGATACACAGTCGTGCGTTTAGGAGGTGCTATCACAGCCGAAAGTCCCAGCCGTCCTCTACAGGTAGTCAACCCGCTATCTGCGCCGCAGGCCTCTGGCTGAAGTCTTGGCTGACGGCAACTAGCACACCAGGTTACCGTGTACATATGGAGGTCTGGGGAAACACTAGGCCGAGGAGCCACGCGAGAGGCCAAGAATCCTCTCTCCTGCACACCTCCTCAACTAACCCCCTAGCCCAAGGTACCTCAGATACCCTACCTAGGCACGTATTATGCGATATACAACACCCAAGGTAGGCAGATGGCCAGTCAGCCTATTGTAACATGTCTAGATTCGTGGTAACTCGGGTACTCTAGGCACCTAGTATGTATGGCTGTAATGGGCTCTACAGGTACATACATACCTACAGGTAGGTGTATATCACTACCTAGGTACTCACAATGTTCGTGTAGACAGACAAATCCCCTACTCAAGTATGTAATACTATGTAATCTCAGGAGGGACTCGTCTAATTACTCGCCACAGCAGCGGACTGCGATTGGGTAGCTAGGAGGGCTGCCAGCTCGCCAGCTATCCCAGGTTGAGGTGAGAGTTCGCCATGTTCCATGCCATGCATAGCGCTGGCAGGGCACCGTGGCCCCTGCCCCTGATAGGCATCCCCGTCGCCTCCACTGGCAGGACCATGTTGACTTGCATTTTAGCCACAAAGGTATGCACCCTGGCTCGACTGGCCCTGTACGACGTGGTAGGATAGAACGCTCCGTCGATCTACGCTGGGCGTGGGCGTGGGCATGGCGTGGGCATGGGCAACGCATTGGGGATGGCCTGGATGCCATGAACTGAGAGCGAAGCATGGCATTGGGCGGCGCATGCAAGAACCGTTCATTAGATGTGCCCCGGCAGATCCCGCCATTGACGGAAATCCGCCTTGACTAGATGATTTCGTTTCTTTTTTTTCTCCTCTTTGCAACCTACCTGCCCCCAAACCGCTTCGACAGCAACCCAGTCGCCGTCCCGACTTCCAGGCACGTTGGCGCGGCTCGAATAAAGAAAAAAAGGCATTCAACACCTTACGGAGCAGCGTCGATTCCAACCTTTTGATGGATTTGGCTCGAAACTACGACGACCTCTCCTCCAGCCTCATGAAGCTTGGGAAGGGTTTTAGCTGGTGACCTCGCGCGTCCCCTGTACGACAGCTAGGTTGGTGCGACCGCCGGACAATGTTGACGCATGTCCTTGCGATCATCGTCGGGACGCTGCTGGTACCCGATCTGGTAAATGCCGACGATCTGAGCGCACTATGGATCGAGCCGTCTCTAAAATGGCATGTCGACCTGATACGAATGCAAGATGGACAAGGTGTTAATTGTGACCTAGGTACGGCATCGACGGCAATTGGTCCTCGATAGGGCTGTTCGTGGGAGAGCCCGCTCAAGAGATCGACGTGACCGTGAGCACGACTCTATCCGAGCTGTGGGTTGTCGAGAAGGGTGGCTGTAGTCCGAGTAAGTCAAATTGTAATGATAGGCGGCGCACGTTCAGGACCTGAGACAGCCTGCTGACATGTCTTGGCAAGATGCGCTATGCACCTCGGCTCGCGGTGGCGTTTTCGACACTAGCGCATCCAAGAGCTGGTCGCCGCTCGGCGCGTGGCAGCTCGGGCTGGAATATCTTGGGATAGGGGGGAACGGCGACTACGGGATGGAAACAGTTGTCGTATATGACAGCGTACGACGCTGGCAGACGTCTTTCGACAAGCAAGTGGTGGGTGGCATTAACGAGACGGGTTATTATACCGGATTATTTGGTCTAGGCATCACGCCTGGTCGCTTTAACGATGTTGTCGCCCAGAGCCCTGTCGCTTCCTTAGTCGAACAATCCGGCGTCATTCCAAGCCACAGCTATGGCTACACGGCTGGTGCATATTATGGTAGGTCTATGGAACATACTTACAAGCAAAAGAAGGTCTCCTAACTTGAACAGGCGGCGAGCGAGGGGTCCCATTATCTCTGACTCTCGGTGGTTACGACGAAAATCGCTTTGAACCCCACGACGTCAAATTCAGCCTTAATGCGACCACAAGACAGCCTGAGGTGCTTGTGAGATCCATCACCGCCTCGGTATCGGATGTTAGCAAGGCTCCAGCAGACTGGTCGACTCCGTCGACACCGTTATTATCATTTGATCAGTCTGTGACGGCCCTACTAGACAGCTCGACTCCATACCTATGGCTACCGCAAACGATATGCGACCGATTCGCCGAGAGGCTTAACCTCACGTGGAATGAGACGTTTGGGCTATACCTATTCTCGGATAACGACAATCTAGAGCGATATCGTTCGTCGCCAGACCTCTCCTTTACTTTCACGCTTTCGAGTGAGGACAACCATGACAATTTCGGTCAGCCTCTCGACGTTACGGGGGTTGTGAACATCACAATCTCTGCTGGCGCGTTCATACAAAATCTCCGCTACCCGTTCATGAACTTGATCGAATACGGCGCCCCGGCGGTGCCCTACTTCCCGCTGAAGCGGACTGGAAGCGGGAGTCGTATTATCATTGGAAGAAGCTTCTTCCAAGAAGCCTACTTAATTACGAACTACGAGACGAGTACTTTCTCGGTCCATAAAGCCAAGTTCCCGGAGAATCCACTCCGGGATACATCGGTCCAAACCCTTGCAGCTTACGATCATAGCCCGTACCCTGGACCGCCTCCACGAACTGATGACGGGGGTAGTCTTACCCAATCGCAAATCACCGGCATGGCAATAGGGATTTGCTTCGTAGGTATAGTAGCTATTGCTATATTTTTCTTCCTTCGCTGGAGGAGGAGAAAACATCGGGCAACGGACACAGCAGAAAACAACGAGGAGGCCTTGAAGGATAAAGCCTCGACGATAGAGGCGTCTCCGCCTACGACACCTGTCGCTCGCATGGTATCCAAGATGTCCAAGAATTGCCCGATTAAAAAGGTCAAGGCTATGAGGGAAAGCAACCGCGAGGAACGCGACGACAAGGAGACAAAGGTGTACGAATTTGGTGCGGACCATAGCCACGAGCGCTACGAACTACCAGCTCCGGATCCCGTCGAGTTAGATGACACCATGATCATAGAGGTTATGGACACCAGCAGAAAGGACGGGCGTCGGACGAGCGGTTACGAGTTCGCGAAACAGCAGCTGGACCGGCAGAAGCAGGGACTAGCAACCGAGTATATGCCACGCGTGGTCGAGGTACCGGCCAAGACATACCACAATGTCAGCCCGACCGACGTCAGTCCGACGTCGCAGCAGTACGGAACCACGAATCGCACGCTCGAGACGCCGTCACCGACATCCAGTCCAACATACGACACTCTGAGCAACAACATCCCGTCGCCGCTGAGCTCCCAGAGTGACTGGACGAACAGGGCACCGGAATTCTACTCCCCCATCGGATTTGCCCCTGCGCAGACCCTCTCGCACTCGACGTCGAACCCGGTCCTTACCTACGCACCGTCGTCGCCAACCTCGCCGACCAGCTCCGGATCTCACTCGCTCGCGCGGGCCGCGTCCACGGCCGACTTCGCGACATCGCAGCACGCCGCCCCGCTCTCGCCGCCTCCGGCCTCGGCCTCGGTGCAGCGGGCGCCCATCGACGCGTCGCGGGTCATCTGCCTGGGGCCGCTGCCGGACAACGTGCAGCTGCCGCACCACCAGTCCACCGCCAAGCCGCGGTCGCCGTCGATCCCGGGGATTCTAGACGCGGACGGCCGCGAGGTCGCGTACCCGCCCATGCCGCCCATCCCGTCGACGGACGAGTACCATCCCTCGTCGTCGTACCGCGTCTCGTCGCGCCGCGTGTCGACGGCCGACACGCTCGGCAGCAACTACACGGTCGAGGAGGAGGCACGCCTCGCCGCCGTCCGCGAGGCCGTCGACACCTTCGGCCGCATCGACGGCGACGACCTCGTGCACATACCGCAGCCCGCGCTGAGGCGGTACAGCTGGGAGGAGCAATAATCTTCCTTTCTTCGCGGCTAACCTTTCGCCGGAGGAATAGGAAACAAGTCTCGGAAGATCTCTAACAGACATATTTATTAATCACTCTTGCTTGACGCACAACCCATTTTTCTTTTCATCTTTCTTCCCATTTATTCTTACATGTTCCCCCTATTTATCGAGATCTACCACCCGCGATTATACCTACCTACCTTCTTCCTATCTACTTACACCTACCTATCTATATAGCAGTTAACGGGAGGCTTCTTTGTTTTTTTGTTTCTTCTCTCGGACGGGAAGGCAACTAGCGATTTTCAGTTTACGTATCTGACGGGCACACGCTTGACGAAAGGGCACGAGCGTGTGTTTTGTGCGTATGCGTGAATATTTTTTTCTTCCTTTTCTTTTTCTACCCGCGCATTTGGAAAGGCGTTGGAAATCCTGGGGTGTGGGAGGTGAACCAGTCTTTTTTTTTCTTTCTGTTCTCTTCTCAGAGTCCCCCTGAGTGCGGTTGTTGTCCGATACGTTCGATTATTCGATTCTTGTCGAGGAGAAGGGGAACAGAGACAATATCCTTATCTTTTATACGAGCGGCCACTTCTGCCAAGGAAAATCTGCACATACGACACGGACGAGGAAGAGAACAAATAGACATTTCTTTCCAGCAGGCGAGGCGAGGCGAAACCCCAAAACGGTGGCGGAAGCACAACGGGCGTCGTGATGGAGAGTTTCTTGGGGGGTGCAATGGCGCCGTGGCGAGAAGACATGTTCGAGTTCGGGCAAGACGATTGCCCCTGAAGCGTCACGCCAGGCTGTACATAGTCGGTAGGCTTATACCTAGACACTGAGCTGTGCAGAAACGGATCAGAAAATTTAGAGATGTCTCTTCAAATTCAACTTCGCGGTTCTCAGTGACACAATACTCATAATCTTAATAAAATCTTCGTCATTAGTATGTCTAATCGACCTAGCAAGTAAGGAGGTGGTAGATACCGGACCTAGGCAGCGAGGTTATGCCTCGTGCATCGTCATGCCCGTCAAGTAGCCCGGGGTATTGGCACCCAGGCACAGCAAGAGAGCTCTTATCCGTCTGTGAAGAGCAAAGCTAGTAGACACCATCCTCACCATCCTTACCGCACCACCGCACCACCACACCACCACATCACCACATCACCACACCTCCTCCCATATGGGGATCCGGGAGTGCAGTATCTTCTTAGCCTCCTCGCGGTCGGCAGCCATCTTCCCAATGACCATAGCGTCGCACAGGGCGGTGCGGACGGCCAGGGGCATCTTGCCCGAGCTGCCGCATATGTAGACGCAGGCGCCGTTCTTGAGGAACTGGCACACCACGTCGGCCTGCTCGCGGATGCGGTCCTGCACGTAGATCTTCTCCCTCTGGTCCCTGGAGAAGGCCGTGAAGACTTTAACCCCCAGCTTGCCCCACTCGTCCGAGAAGTAGAAGTCGGCGTCCTTGTTGCGGCCGCCGTAGAAGAGTACCGCGTCCTCGTGGCTCCTGCTGGAGCAGCGGTCCCAGATGAAGGCGCGTATAGGTGCGACGCCGGTGCCTGGCGCGATCGCCAATAGCGGCTTGTCATTGTGAGTCGCGCCCTGACCATTGGCTTCTTTGAGACTAATGGCAAGGGTCATGCCAGGCTCCAGGCACGCCAGGTATCGCGAACAGAGCCCTTCGCGTGTCTTGCGCAGCACTGTCTTGTACTTGACCAGCGCCACCAACAGTTCCACTCGCGTGAATACCGGATCATCACTCTTGCTGAGTCGGCCTCCGCTCGCCACGCTGTATTCACGACCTCGCATGACGGGAAAGATAGTCGGGACGTTCTGGTAGGGAATTTTCACCGAAGGGAAGTCATGCAGGATCTCTAGGATGGATCGGCGCGGTCGCGATGTATAGTCGTAAAATTCGTCAGAGTAGCCAGGGTTTGCGAATTCTCGAAGTCGTTCTTGGTGCGTCGGGTCGTCTGTAAAGAAGGCAATGTCCTCGAAGAACAGCCGCTTCGGAATCGCCGTGATGTCGTAGTTGTGGAGGAGAAGTTGTCGCAGGGTAGAAAGGGGAAGCGGGTAGCAGTTCCTGGGGGCTGAATAGAGAAGGCTTTCTTGTCTGGCACAGTGCTCAAAAGGCCTGTCGGCAACCTCATGCCAACCCATCAGATCGATCAGTGCTTGCACATCCCCCGGGAAGTTCTTGGGATATATAACCACGGCATCTCCAGGTATGGGGTTGAAGTGGTTGGTCTGGTCCTTTTTGAAACGGTCCCATCGAAGAGCAACATCGAATATAAGATGACGGACATCTTGCCAGTGGGTATCGGGGGTGATGCGAGTGTTCTGCCGCAGCACAGCTCTCCATCCATTAGGTATGGGTAGGAGCTCTCCAGGGGGAGTCATATTGTCCGTGCTGCTCGTGTCCTCTACGTTGTATTGGGAAGGGTGGTCTCTCAACACGTTGGGGCGGTCTAAGATGTCTATTCCACCGGGATACTGCTGGGCTGTGCCCTCTGAAGAGCGAGCACCGTAGGGATTGTTATCGATGAGCATTCTCTCCACCTGTAGGGACCTGTCAAGAAACTCCGGGTGAAGCGTATCGACATGACTGAAGAGGGCCGCGGTTCTGTCTAACGTCGGCTCTTGGCTTGCACCGTTCTCAGTTGACGTGGAAATTGTAGGGGTAGAGATAGATTCGGGTAAGGCTGAGTCCGTGCCCTCAGCGCGACCGGGCATCGGACTGTCCGTAGCAGCCATATTGTCTACTAGCTGAATGGTAAACTTGGGCGGGAGCTGCACGTCTGGGGGTATAGGTGACACTCCCTCGGGCAGAGGGTGCTCCCTCAGGAGATGACTGCGAAGGCTCTGTGCCCAGTCCAGGAATGTGCCGTCGATCCTGTATGGGATGTTAGATCGGAACTGCAACTAGGCGCGTGGCCGAGGAGGGTTATTAAGGAGAGAAGTAAAAGGGGTTATATACCCGTCTTCGTGGCGCTCGTCGGCCTCACCGCGTGGATAGAACTCGGTCGCGCCTAGCTGCTCGAGGCGCTTGTGAAGCTTCCTGACGGCCCAGTTGAACCTGCAAGACGGGGATTAGGCAACGAATCAAAAGGTGATAAATGAACAGTTGCGAGACGTTGTATGGGTAACGATGATGTAAGTGGGGGAGTGAGGTCGGCGGGGAGGTTGCATGCGTACTTGGAATATGAACTGTCGCCGAGACCAAATGTGGTGAAGTTGACCGACTGCAGACAGGTAGGCGGCAGTCGTTTGCGGAGGAGACTTTTCCAGAACTTGAGCGCGTTCTGCGGTATCTCGCCCTGACCGGTGGTGGAAACGACAAAGATGCTAAGAGGGTATCGTGGTAACGTGCTCTAAAAGAAGGCAGGTCTTGTTACTAGGTGGCCACTGCTGCCCAGCGGGGACGGTTGTGCTGAAAAGTAGAGCTGGGGCGGGAATGTGCGTTGCAAGGTGAAGGATGCTAGATGACAAGACGGAAAGGATGGAAAAGGTAACAAGGCAAAACGGGGGCAATCAAGTAAAGCAAGCAAGGTTCGGTAGGTGACTGTTATTGACTGGGTGATGTTTTTTTATACTACAGCTACCTACGTGAGGCAGAGCAGATTGCCACGTACTCGCACGCAATAAACAAGAAAAAAAGGAGTAAAAACAAAAAAGGCCAAGCCAAAGAGGCGAGCACTTTCTGTTGACAAGGCAAACCTGAGAAAACTCAATGCAAATGTCAACTCACAAGTTCAACATCGTTCATCTCGCATGTCACCGTCTTGAAGTGCAGTCTTTCGGTAAGCCGCTCGAGATTCTCAGCCAGATCCTGGCTATTCCCGGTCTCGGAGCCATATACAATGAGCATTCGTCTATCCTCGAGCTGCGCGGCTTCGACCCCGCCGTTTTGAGGGTTGGTAGAGCCATGGCCAAGCTCTACGGTCATGCTGAACGTACGGCAAGAAAGGACAGGAAGAAAAATGAAGTAGAAAAGTGAGCAGAGGCCGAAGGCGACAGGAGACAAGGGTTCGGCTACTTGATAAAGATGAGATTGATAAGATAAAGTTACGGCGTACATATCGAATTAAGCAGGGAATTATGTCATACCTTAGCTGCCGGGCTTACCTTGAACATGTACCTAGGTACCGTATTGAGATGTACATGAATTTAAGTCCGTAAAGATGGTGAATCTCACCGAGATGGCCGACTTAAACTTGGTACCTACATCCCGAACGCTGTATCATGTGCATCTTACATGTATATGCATAAGCGTAGATCTGGCTCAGAAGAGAGGCTCAACATGGAATGTTCAGATTGTTACGGTGAAATGGACAGACTTTTCTCGATACAAAACGTCCGGGGCGCAGGAAGCCTTTTCTTGTCGAGTGTCCATTGCGACGGCCTAGCAGCCCTGGCACAATTCTTAAGTCTCGGCTGTCCGAGCAAGCGGGCGGACGTGGTGTAAGGTATAAACAGTCCTTCCGAGCTGCGTACGTGACCCATCGGTCAGACTATCCCGTCGGCGTTAATCGTGCGGGTACACTTATATAGCATGCCTACCAGGTACGGGCCTAGCGGTGGCAAGTCTAGGTGTTCTTCGCCAGGCGACTGGATAGCAATCGTCGTGTGTCTGGAGCTGAGGCTGCAAAGTAACGTTAGAGGTTGTCTGAGTTCTTGGGGGCGCCGGTGCTTTGGTAAGGCTGTCCCGTTTGGCTATATCTTATGCACACGTAACAGAAGCTAGGAAGCCGACCTTGGCAGTGGCTGGAAGCTACCTTACCCAGCCTTAGGTACCTAGCAGGCCTAGCTGCTAGGTAAGCTAAGGCATTCGGCAGAGGCGTGTGGATCTCAAACCTCACCCAAATCGACCGTATCCAACCAAAGCACCAAGTCTGCGTGTCTAATCCTGCCCACCTACCGAATCCTGGGCAGTCGACAACTTTGGCTGACCGCCACAAAGCTGAGCAGACGTAGAATATCACCATACCATGTAGATATAACTTATTGTTCAATCTTGACCAATCGAATCGCCTCGATTTTCTGCTCAGACCAATGGGTGCTGCACGTCAGGGGCAAAATAGGGGGTTTTCGAACGTGTAAGGTTGACCGAAATAAGGGGGTGTCGACGTAGTAGAGTGGCTACGGGGTATTTCTAGGAAAAGCCCTGTTGAGTTTTGGCATCATCCTGGCCACAACCATGGAACCTCGTCAGTGTGCCCAGCGGCTCGATTGCTACTTGGTAGGCCCCGGAAACAACTTGTTTCTTTGGAGGCTTCCAGAATGTGAGCTGCGTCTCAGGTAGCTGGCCGAGCTATCCTCGCAGTGAAAGAGACGGACAATGCGAGCGACAGCGTAACAATGAGAGCGGCGTGACACGTCTCCGTAGCCAGCCATGTGGCCGTGGGCGATTGACGAACCACGTTGAACGGTCCCTGAGTGCCTGAATGCAAGATGCAACTTATTTCAGCTGACAGTGTACAGATGCATACAAGCAAGCATTGAGGCGGCGTAATTTGCTGTCCTTAATGCATACCGAATTTTCAATATCGGATCTTACTTTTGATAATTTCGATCATCCACCCAGCCATGCTCCCGCGTCGCGTTGCAGAGAACGTACAGACATACGGATACTGTACATCTCCCCCTTTTTCCTTCTCTCGTACCTGAGCCCAATGACATGGTGGTCTATAAATTAGGTATCTATACCTAGGTACTGATATGTACAGAGAAGCCTTTGATATCATAAGTTTTAAAGAGATGGAAAAATAATACGATATTTGTGAAGCACACATGCAAAACGACGATGAATGCGTCGGAATATACACAGGCCACCGACGATAAACGAATATAAATCTCGGTGTGAATACGTACCTACGGTAAGTAGAGCAGCGATCACAAAATTATAGATACCTCAGGTAGTAAATTTGCTAGAACAAACAAGGCGAGCACAGTCCGCTATTCGTTTCTCTTCACGTCGGAGCCAGGTAGTTTCCCTCCCCGTATCTTCCGCCTTTTGACCTTCTCAAGCTCGCCAAGCTCGCCTTGACCTTCACCTTTTGCCTACTTCGCAGCCAATCCACACTTTCCTTTTCCCCATCTTTCATCTTTACACAACCCAGAACCCGTTCGGCACCCACTTCCCTCACCCACATCCATCTCCCGACTACCTGTTTTACCCACCTCCACTTCGGCAACGACGTCGTCTGCCGCTTACCTCTTCGCGTCTCTTGTCTACACGGGAGAGTCTCATCGATCTCAACGTAAGCATTCATCTCTGGCTGCGTATCGTGCATTCCGTCTGCATATCACCTGCATACCGTCGTCTTGGTCTCGCCCCCAGCTAATCGCCTCTTTCCCTACCTAGGAACCTGCGCAGCCAGGCAGCTAGGATAAGCTCTTAGGTTGCGCACCAGAAAAAAGATTCCGATACTGCATTGGTGCGTACCTCATACAAGGTACTTACCTGCTCGCTAGTGCATACGGCGCCCCATGCTCGCCAGGGAAAACGCACACCGCAGAACAACTCTACTACGAGGTACGTACCGCAGCTAGTCGTGCTGGTGGTGCTAACCCACGATTTCTCCTTTCGTCGTGACTGGCCTCTGCGCTTCTGCCAAGCACCTGCTGTATGCACTCCACCCACACCTGCCGTTGCCCTATCCCCTAATGTTTTTTTTTTTTTTTTTTTCCCTGACCCACACAAGAAACAACCCTTAAAAAAAATTCTGGCCGCGTCCGAACCATCTCTTCCACTTCTTCTTCACACCTCTCAAATCCATCAATCCAAAGCTCGTTGTGTCACAAGTCGACAAATTTCCCCCCCATCTCTTTTCAATCTCTTCTAGGGCACCAAGCCACCCTATTCCTCCCCCGATATTGTTCAAGAGTTCAATATTGAACCCAGACTCGAAACGTCCTTCATCTTCCGTCAAGCCAATCAACCTATCCCCAACTAATCTCCCACCCCAGATCCATCCATCAACAATGGCCGCCGCCGTGGAGAAAGTTGCTGACGCCGTCAACGACGTTACTAATGCTCTGAGCAATGCCTCCCTCACTGGCAAGGACGAGAACAAGGATGCCGTCCACGCCAGTGCCGCCGAGGGTCGCCGTCTTTACATCGGCAACCTCGCCTACGCGACAACCGAGGGGGAGTTGAAAGAATTCTTCAAGGGTTATCTTGTGTAAGTCTCACCGCCATCTCTCCCAGCCTTGAATGGAGTCCTCTGGAGCCATGGCTTGCTTGGCTGCTTGCTCTGATTGTCTGCCCTTTGACCCATTCTTGTTTGATTGTCTTGTGCTACCTCGCGCTCTACCTCGTATCTGCAGTGCGTTGTGGAAGCCTAGCAACATGCCACCAACATGGCACCTTTGACCTCCATTTCCTTAACATACAAGTCATCGCAAGGCTGTGTTGTTCTGTCAAATCAGGACTATTATATACGAGCGGCCCCATATTGGAATGAAGACTAACTTGCTACCAGGGAATCCGTCTCTATCCCTAAGAACCCTCGCACCGACCGCCCCGTTGGCTATGCCTTCGTCGATCTCTCTACCCCTACCGAAGCTGACCGCGCCATCGCCGAGCTCTCTGGCAAGGAGATCCTCGAGCGCAAGGTCTCCGTCCAGCTTGCTCGCACTCCCCAGCCGGCTGGTGAGAAGACTGAGGGAGCTGCCAACGGTGAAGCTGGTGGTGAAGGTTCTCGACGCCGAGGATCTGGCCGTGGCCGAGGTCGCGGCCGCGGTCGTGCTGGTCGCGCTGGTCGTGGCGGCCGAGCCGTATGTTGATCTTCCTATTAAGTTTATTTCGTGCTCTAGCTAATTGTGATTGTCTAGGACGATGCTGCTGGTGCCGATGCCGCTGGTGACAACGCTGCTCTCCCCGACTCAGCTGAGGTTCTACCTTTGACCGACATCACCAACAAGGCGGATACTGACAAGTCTGACAAGAACGCCAAGAAGGGTCCCGCCCGTGAGCGCCGTGAACGTGGTCCCCCCGCTGATGGTATCCCTTCCAAGAACAAGGTCATGGTCGCAAACCTGCCCTACGACCTGACTGAAGAGAAGGTAAGTTAATTGGACACGCCTATAACCAGTTGAGCGTTTATTGATCCCGTCATAGCTCAAGGAACTCTTCAACGATTACGAGCCTTCCTCGGCCAAGATCGCTCTTCGACCCATCCCCCGCTTCATGATCAAGAAGCTCCAGGCTCGTGGTGAGCCCCGCAAGGGCCGTGGCTTCGGCTTCGTCACCCTTGCCTCCGAGGAGCTCCAGCAGAAGGCTGTCAACGAGATGAACGGCAAGGAGATCGAGGGCCGCGAGATCGCCGTCAAGGTCGCCATTGACAGCCCGGACAAGACGGACGAGGAGGCTAACATCCCCCACGACGCCGAGGCTAATGGTGAAGAGGCCGCCCCCGTCGCTGCTTAGCTTGTCTAAGCAATGCCCTTCCCAGAAAAAAAGAAAAAAATACCAAAAAAAAAAAACAAAAACACAAAGACATGGAACGACGACCAATCCGACTTTGCTTGCGGTTACTATTCGGAAACAGGCGAAGCTAGTGCGTCGGTCTTATTTTTATGCGACAAAAACGTGGGGATGATGAGTTCTTTCTTTTACCCATTGCTACGAAACGAACAAGACAGCATGCGGTATGACTTCGGAGACCATTAGCAGTATTCGCGGTGACTTAGGGGCACCTACATTCTCGGCGAAGGTGGTCCGAATCAATACGACGCAGTTTTTGGCACCCTTATTAATTCACGACTGACAATTGACAACTGCCCTGCAATCATTTTCTCGGGTTGTACACTAGATGAACGCCGGAGATGGGGGTGTTATGGTGGCCTGAAAAATCGTTGCGAGCGTAGAATAGAGATACGATCGATTACGGATTGACATGCCTATGCTGAAGTCTGACTTATTGAGGTGACTGTTCCCTTGTGAAGACGAAAAGGAAGTCGGTGATGGCTTAATATGTCTCTACGAATATGCACGTTGGTGATTGTAATGGCCACGACCTACCTAGGTAGGCCTTGTCTGTCTATCTGGTGCTCTGAAGCGACGTAGCGTTTTCTTTTTTACTCCGACGTATGCCTACCCATGTAATTATAGCTGCCTAACTGGAGATATCTCGTCTAGATACAGTAAGTGCTTTATTACCTCGAATTCATGAAGCCGTCTTGCGCTTATAATGAGTAGGACGGACAAGCGTGACCAGACGAGCCAGATGGCCTACTCCTTTATTTAGGGGGTTAAGGGGGGGGGGGGGGGGGGGTATGAGATGGTGAGTGGCGGTGCTAAAAAGCAGGTCTAGACTCCACTGGCATGAAATGTGGCTTAGGCGATAGGGGGATCGGTCCTCTTGGCCTCCGTCCCTTATTCTACTGAATGCGCACCAGTTTGATACCACGTAGATTGTAAACGTACCTCTTTCTACCGCCCTGCCATTATCAGGCCTCGCCAACTTCCAACCACCGTTTTTCTTTCGTTTCAACCCGGCATTGAAGTTCTAGTCAATTACCCTACGAGAGTCCGATCGCCTTCTCGGCGCAAAAATAGTAGCCCGGCATGGCCTCGAAAGCTATGTGGGAGGTCGATCCCGAAACTCGATCAAAGGTGTATACTACCGTCCAATACTTGCCGATAGAATAATGCGGTTATTTTCTCTTTTTTATCCAACACGTGCTGACTGTCGGCTCCTCTTTAGCTTCTGGCAATTCAAAAGACGAATAATAACAACAACTGCTGCGACTGCAATGCGCCCAACCCCCAATGGGCATCTCCCAAGTTCGGCGTCTTCATCTGCCTCTCCTGCGCCGGCGTCCACCGCGGTCTCGGAGTCCACATCTCCTTCGTCCGTTCCGTTACCATGGACGCGTTCAAGCAGGCCGAGATCGAGCGCATGCGACTTGGCGGCAACAAGGGGTGGAGGTCGTTCTTCGAGCAGCACGACGACACCAAGATGCGCGGCCTGAGCTGGGACGACGCCACCATCGCAGAGCGGTACAGCGGCGAGGTGGGCGAGGAGTGGAAGGAAAGGCTGAGCGCCAAGGTCGAGGGCCGCGACTACGTGCCCGGCGAGCGCAAGACCACGCCGCAACCCGCCACCAGCGCCGCGAAGCCGGCTCCTAGGCAAGGCAGCAGGACCGGGACGCCGATGCAGGGCGTGGCGACGAGCGGGAGCCGGACGGCGAGCCCCAGCCGGCCGGGCGTCAAGGCGAAGGTAGACGACGAATACTTTGCGCGCCTAGGAAAGGAGAACGCGTCTCGGTCAGCCGACCTACCGCCCAGTCAGGGAGGCAAGTATGGCGGGTTCGGGAACACGCCCACTCCTGCCCAGAACAGCGGCGGAGGAATCCCTGACTTCGCAGACGTGCAGAAGGACCCCGTGGCCGCGCTGACCAAGGGTTTCGGCTGGTTCACGACGACGGTGAGCAAGACAGCCAAGGGGTTTAACGACGATTTCATCCAGCCTACGGCTAAGCAGGTGAGGATTACCAACCCTTCCGCGCGCTCCACAGTACTTGGGTAGCGGTTTTTTTGGAAGCATGCGATTGCTAACTAAGAAAATAGTTCTCGGAGTCGGATTTCGCGGCACAGGCAAGATCGGCGGCAGGCAACGTTGGAAAGGCGGCACAGGCTGGGGCCATGACGGCGCAGGAGCGCTTCAACCGCTTCGTCGAGGGCTCGGAGGAGCAGCGGAGGCAGGCACCCCTAGACGACAGCAAGAAGGACTTCTGGGACGACTTCTCGGCCGTCGCCGACCAGCGCCACGGCACGGGCCCTAAATACAGCTCCGTCGGCACGTCGGCCATGCGCGGCGGCAAGGGCCAGTCGGGCCCGGCGAAGAAGGACGACGAGTGGGATGATTGGTAGCGGTAGATTGGCAGGCTCGAGTATCGAGGATAATGTACCTGGTAAGGACCTACTTAGAGGGTCATGGAAAGGCCACCGCTACCAGCGTTAACACGGAGGAGAGGAGTGGGCAGCGAGACTCGTTCGCAACAGGTGTCGCGTGGTATGGAGTTATGCCTTTAGACGACAGGTAACGATGCTATGCTGTATAGTAACACGCACTGGAGTTACGGGTAGCGCATATAAACATTTGTTCTATTCTATTGAAAACTGTACAGGCTCTAAAGAGGTGTTCTGTGAGAGTGCTGGTTAAGGCTTGGCAGTGGGATATGTGAACGTGTGCCTGAGCTGCTGAGCCGCTGGGCCGACACCACGAAAATACAAGCTCAGAAAAATTAAACACCAATATACCCGAGTCTCATATTTGAGACCTCTTTACCATCTGCGCATTATTAGTTAAATTCATACATGCAAATGAGTTTAGATCCGTGGCATTCTCAAGGACTGTTAGCCATTATCACGTGGGATTTTTGGCCGGGGTTTTTATTAAAGCGCGGCTATAGCCGGTCTCGGTCCGGATTTTCCTGCGTCATTGGAGCGGCGCATACCTAAGCTCAAGCTCCATCTGAACTCCCCGTCTGCTCCTTTCGAGTACTTTCCGAGTTTCGCCAGCAGCTACCAGAGCCCGCCATGTCTGCACTACGGATTCTCGTGCCCGTGAAGCGGGTGATTGACTATGCGGTAAGTCTCGATTGCACTGCGCCGAGTTCTTCTCGGGGTGGGAGGGGTGCGCCCCAGAGAGAGGGCAGAGGAAAGGAGAAGAACAGAAGGCTAACAGAATCCGGGCCACGACTCACAGGTCAAGCCGCGCGTGAACAAGGCCCAGACGGGGGTCGAGACGGCGGGGGTGAAGCACTCGATGAACCCGTTCGACGAGCTGTCGGTGGAGGAGGCGGTGCGGATGCGGGAGAAGAAGACGGCGGCCGGCGGGGTCGAGGACATCTGCGCGATCTCGGCGGGGCCGGCCAAGGCGGCGGACGTGCTGCGGACGGCGATGGCGATGGGCGCGGACCGCGCGATCCACGTGGACGTGGCGGAAGACCAGGCGCTCGAGCCGCTGGCCGTGGCCAAGCTGCTGCGCGCCGCCGCCGACCGCGAGCGCAGCAACCTCGTCATCCTCGGCAAGCAGAGCATCGACGACGACGCCGCGCAGACGGGCCAGATGCTCGCCGGCCTGCTGGGCTGGCCGCAGGCCACGCAGGCCAGCCGCGTCGCGTTCCCCGACGGGGATACGGTCGAGGTGACGAAAGAGGTCGACGGCGGCGTCGAGACGGTCCGCGCGAAGCTTCCTATGGTTATTACCACCGATCTGCGTCTTAACGAGCCGCGATATGCTAGTCTGCCGAACATCATGAAGGCGAAGAAGAAGCCGCTCGTCAAGATGAGCCTCGGCGACCTGGGCGTCGCGAACGAGAGGAGGCTTAAGGTGGTCAAGGTTACCGGTGCGTTTCTATCTCCTTCTTTTCTCTTGTCTTGGCCTCTTCGGTTCCGTCTCGACCTCTATGTGTGTGTGCTCGTGCCGTGCTGACGCTTTTACTCTAGAACCTGCGCCGAGACAGGGCGGCGGCAAGGTGGAGGACGTCGACGGCCTGATCTCGAAGCTGAAGGAGCTCGGCGCGATATGAAGACTTTAGCCATGCCGAAGCTTACATAGATCTACGGATATCTGTGACCTGGGGGCGCACTCTATGTGCTGCTGTATGTATAAAAGGATCGTAGCTACATGCTTACGAGCCCGTCAAAAGTGACCCTCAAGGGCCTTGAGTAGAATCACCTTGGCTTTAGGGCAGTACATATGCAGGCTTTCTTCTTTGCCACAGAATTTCCGTATGTGGTCATAAGAATGAGAAACCGCAAGGTTAAAATACAAGAAGAATAAATCCATCTCTTTTTCGATTACGCTATGTGATTTGTGGAAGGTTACTCTTGTTGCACTAAGAAAACTACCTGCGTAACATGGCATTACAAGTCAGACCTAGAACAAGCTTACGGGTATTCTTCTGACAGACTCGACATGACAAAAAGACCGAAGGTCCAGCACCAGTATAATAGGGTGCCGCTCAGGAGTATTTCCATGGTACGGATTAGGTACATGTTTAATATCGAGACGCTTGGCTTTGGCACAAAGGTCTGGTGTGAGCTAGACGCAACTAATATTACTGGATGTTAGATTTTGTCATGTAATTTGATCGCAATGGTTGCATTTCACTGACGATGACCTACCAGTCGAAGCTATAGCTTTTTGGCTTTTCTTAGCAAGAGGCATGCATGAATGTAGCATCGGAAGCCGAAAGCGGCGTGAGTCGTCGGGTAAGGGATGACGATAGTGTGTAACCAGCTATTAGATAGCCTACGATTGGGTCAGGACCCCTAAGATATGGGTCACATTTCACTGGCCAGCTAGCCTCAATCGCTGGAAAGATCGGAAACCAGTCAGATCGCACACATTTCAACCCCGCCAAAAGAAACATTTTCTTCCCTTCCGATTTTTTCTTTCTTTTCAACTGACAGAACTCTTCTCCACGACTGTGACCATCATCCTCACTCTTAAGCACTATATTTGTATTCATGCTTCTAAATCAGTAAACCTCGTACTCCCCTACCAAGCTGACTTCGGAATTCCCTGCCCAATTCCAGCTGGAATTAGCCAAGTTGCCCTTATGAACGGGCCCTCACTTTTCACATCACAGGTAAGCCAATTGTCTTTAGCTTTTTGTTTAAACAAACATGTCTCTCTCACTCGCAGCACGCAGTTCATATCTGCTCCAACGTCCACCTCCTACTCTACTATATCTGTGTATCTCTTACCCCCAACATGGCTTACGCTAACGTGCCGTCTCTGCAGGATTATATCTCTGGTCAGTACAACTGCGATAACTGACTCACCGCTTCTGACACTAACAAGACCCTTAGACCACTTGTGGCGGGCTCTCTCCGCTTGAGGAGGCCATTGAATAATATCTCTAGCTTAAACCTTTATCCCCCCAAACCAAGAACACCATGTTCTACCGACTAGCCCTCAAGGCTTCGAAGCCTGCCGCGTTCGGCGTCGGTCGCATACCGTTCAATGCCCGGTTCCTCTCCACCACCAGCTCCCTCGCTACGAAGGCTGCCATGGGAAGCACGGGCAGGCAGATGCCTCAAGGGCTGCCTCGTGCTACACAGCCGGCTTCTGGCATCGAGGCCACGCTTACCATCAGGGTATGTGCAGCGACCAGAAAATGCTCCTAGTTCTCTATGCTTACTGAAGTCAAGGATGGCCCCATCTTCCACGGAACGGCTTTCGGAGCCAACACAAACATCTCGGGCGAAGCCGTCTTTACCACGTCCTTGGTCGGCTACCCCGAATCCATGACTGACCCGTCGTACCGCGGTCAGATCCTCGTCTTCACTCAGCCGCTGATTGGAAACTACGGCGTCCCCTCTGCCGAGCGTGACGACTGGAACCTGTTGCGACACTTTGAATCCCCTCATATCCAATGTGCTGGAGTTGTTGTGGCAGATTTGGCTGAGAGATACAGCCACTGGACTGCCGTGGAGAGTTTGAGCGACTGGTGCGCCCGCGAAGGCATCCCTGCTATCTCGGGGGTCGACACGCGTGCCATCGTCACCTACCTTCGAGAGCAGGGTTCTTCTCTGGCTAGGATCTCGGTTGGTGATGTTTATGACTCGGATGAGGACGAGAGTTTCGTCGACCCGGGCCATATCAACCTGGTGAAGCGTGTCAGCACCAAAGCTCCCTTCGTGGTGGAAGCTCGTGACCCCAAGTACCACATCGCCCTGCTCGACTGCGGCGTCAAGGAGAACATTCTCCGGAGCTTGGTGAGTCGCGGGGCCAGCGTAACCGTCTTCCCTTACGACTTCAAGATCCAAAAGGTGGCAGACAACTTCGACGGCGTCTTTATCTCCAACGGGCCCGGCGACCCAACCCATTGCCAGGCTACCGTCCACAACCTCCAAGTGTTGATGGAGACGTCCCAGGTACCCATCATGGGCATCTGCTTGGGCCATCAGCTGCTAGCTTTGGCTACTGGAGCTCGAACCATCAAGCTGAAGTACGGTAACCGGGCCCACAACATTCCGGCCCTAGACATGACGACCGGACAGTGCCACATCACGAGTCAAAACCACGGTTATGCCGTTGACGCCAGCACGCTGTCGAGTGAGTGGAAGGAATACTTTGTCAACCTCAACGATGGCAGCAACGAAGGTAAGCATCGATATCCTATCCTTGACTGTTCATATCAACTAACATAAGCTCCAGGCATGCGTCACGTGTCCCGACCGATCTTCTCTACCCAGTTCCACCCCGAAGCCAGGGGCGGCCCGATGGACAGCTCATATCTGTTTGACAAGTACATCGAGGACGTGATGGCCTTCAAGTCCTGCCAGGCCGTCTACAAGGACAACCGCCCGTCTCAGTTCGTACTTGACATCCTGAGCAAGGAACGAGTTGGCGTCCAGCCTGAGCCCCTAGCCAGCGCCGCTTAGGATCATTTAGCGGTTTGGTGGTTGTTTGATTTTTCATCTCGAAAAAGGGTGGAATCTTTGGAGTCTTTCTAGGACATGATGGGCATTTACGGTGATGGATCTGCATTGAGTTGATTCATATTGAGAAAATTTTGCTCAAATTAAATTACGATGCCTATTTGTACTTCTGCTTAAGTGGCTACCGTATAAGATATCAATGATACAGAAATTAAAATATGTCCTGTCTCAAGTAATTGTGCCTGGTGAATGAATCACCCTTTTTGAATTGAACAGTATATAGAACTTTACTCGGCTTGCCTTTATACGCCTATTCTGTATAGAGCAGGTTAATTATTGCTAACAGCGTTATGTTGTAATACTTCAAATGTCTTCGTTAACAGAGTGCCTAGGGAGACAGTTTACATGACCAGTTGCTCCCCCACTTCTAGTAATCGCTCGATGATGTTGGTGAGACTCCTTTCACTTTCGCTGCCGGTATAGTTCGAGTACAGCCCGCTCCCCAAGTTGGTAAAACGGCTTCACCCGTTACGCATAGTCGGTTCGTTCGCATGGAGACGTTCCTGTACTTACCATCCATACGTGCTCCTCTTACCCTGTTCATACCTACATCTGCAACGTCACAGCGGAAGTTCCCCTGAGTCATGGAGAGCAGGCTTCAGTCGGGTGTCTCCTTAGTATTCACAAGTACATTAAGAGATGAAAGAAACAGAAAAAACAAAATGCATATTCAAAACTACATTACCGACTTTTTTCAACGTGTAAGCTCTTCCAGCAAAGTGAAGATGCATCTCATCCGTACAGCAAATACCCGTTCCATCGCAGCGTGTCATGCATGACACGTATATACTCGTACCCACCACCTCGACGACGTCTCGTACATACAGCCTCATGCTCTTCCTACCATTCATCCCTAGCTGCTCAGGAAGCCAAGTTGCCCCCTCCCCTAAGTCATTGGCAAGCGGCGATTCTTACAGCTTCCCGGCCGCCTTCCCGGCGTCCACGAGCTCGGCCGCGGCGCCCGAGATGGCGAGCTTGCCGGTCTCCTTGACCTTGGACTGGAAGAGGACCTTGCCGGCGTTGCCCGGGTCGCGCCACATCTCGGTGACGAGGGTCTGGCCGGGCAGCACGGTGCCGGCGAAGCGCACCTTGACGTTGCGGAAGGCGCCGAAGCGCTCGTACACGGCCTTGGCCGCCACCCCCATCGAGCACAGCCCGTGCAGGATCGGCACCTTGAACCCGCCCATCTTGGCGAACGCCGGGTCGATGTGCAGCGGGCTTCGGTCGTCGTTGTTAGTAGCTGGACTTGGAAAAAAAAAAAAAGGGAGAGAAGAAGGAAAAAAAAAAAAACTCACTTGTAATCCCCGCTCAGCCGGTACACGGCGGCCTGCTCCTCGGTCGTGGCGCTCTCGACGACGACGTCGGGCTGGCGGGCGGGGGGCTTGTTGGCGGCGGTAGCCGCCCCTCGGTCGGCGGGCTTCTTCTGGCCGCCGAAGCCGCCGCAGCCGCGGAGGAAGACGGTGGCCTCGTTGTAGAAGAGCTCGTCGCCGGTTTCGGCGTCGACGGTAGTGACGCCGCTCTTGAGCACGGCCGCGTTCCCTTTGTCCACCACCTCGATGAGCCGCGCCAGGTTGCGCGTCCGCGCCGCCGTCGGGATCGGGTACTTCTTCACCTCCAGGTACTGCTCCCCGTGCAGCAGCATCATGGGCGAGAAGTTGGGCACCACCTCGTCGAAGCTGAACGGCATGCTCGCGTCGAACTGCGGTATCACCCCGTACGTCGGCAGCACCTGGAAGTTGTCCGCCCCCTCGAACACGTACGGCAGCTCCGTCCGCTTGGCCCCGACCCCGAGGTTGTACAGCATGCTGTCGCGCTCCGTGTACGTGAACTCCGTCACCGGAGACTTGGCCGCTAGGGCCTTCTTCTGGGCCTCGAGGTACTGGTTGCCCTCGGCGCTCTTCTGTGTCAAAGAAAGTGATGTGTTAACGCCGATATTCCATTCGTATGCTAGACTAGATAGGTAGAACAATATGTGTATATATACAGGACAATTCTCGGATTGGAGGCGGCATCAAAGAAAAAGGTGAGCTCATCATACCTTGGATGCCCCTCGCTTGTTCTCCATATTGATCATGATCTTTCCAACCGAGTCCTGCGACTTCTCGGGGTGGTCCGCCCGGCCGTCCTCAAAGTCGACGATCTTGGCCCAGTTCTTGGCGACCTCTTCCGGAACCAGCTTGACGTCTACGGGGAAGCCGACACCACCGCTCCGTTGCCATCGCGTCCGACCGCACCAGCCGCTGCCGACTTCGTACAGGTAGCCCGTGGGGTTCTTGGGTACCTTGTCGCTGCAGAGAGCAAGCACGAGAGGAGCAACGTAGTCGGGCTTGAAGGCCTGCACTAGCTCTTCCGGTAAGATGGTACGGGTCATGGCCGTACCAGCGTTCGGCGCGATAGTATTGCAGTAGATGTTGTACTTCGCACCTTCGAGAGCGATTGTGCGGCCGAATCCGAGAATACCACATTTCTATAATTTTCTGTTAGATGCAATCTCGCTCCCTTGCTTTCATCTTGACTTACCGCTGCAGCGTAGTTGGCTTGTCCGAAGTTGCCGTAGATACCGCTAGTTGAGGTCGTGTTCACGATGCGGCCGTACTTCTGCTTTAAGAAGTAAGGCCATGCGGCCTTGGTGATCTTGTATGTGCTCCGGAGATGGACGGCGAGGACGGGGTCCCAGAGGCTGTCATCCATGTTCGCGAATGCCTTATCTCGTAGGATACCGGCATTGTTCACGATGATGTCGATCCGGCCAAAGGCGTCGATGGCGCCCTGTACGACCTTGTCGCCCTCTTCGGAAGAGAGCTTGACACCGACCGCCTTGCCGCCCATCTTCTTGATCTCGTCCACGACAGTGTCGGGGTTGGCCAGGTCGTTTACGACGACGGATGCGCCGCATTTGGCAAATGCAAGACAGTAGGCCCTTCCGAGACCGGCGCCACCGCCCGTGACTAGAGCCACGCGGCCGGTGAAGTCCACCTTCTCGCCCTGCTCGTTCGGGCCCATCTTCAGCGACGTTTCGAGGAGTCCCATGAAATCGTTGGGACCACTCGGGTACTGGGGGTTCGAGAAGTCGACGACTTGGTCCCACTTCTTGAGAATGGCACCGGGCGTGTAGCTGTCGTCGGCCTTCAGGAGGAGACCGCTGGACCGCTCCCATCTCAGCTTAGCCATGTGGCCACCGCCGACCTCAAAGATACCTCCAGTCTCGCTAGTGTTGCTCTTGTGGACCAGGACGGCGACGAGCGGGACGACCCAGTCGGGTTTCAGGTTTTCCAGGACATCCGGAGGCATGACGGTCTCGGTCATGCGACTCGCAGCGATCGGGGCAATCACGTTTACGATGATGTTGTACTTGACACCCTCCTTGGCCAGCGACTCACTGAAGCCGACCATGCCCAGCTTGGCAGCGGAATAGTTGGCCTGACCGAAGCTGCCGAACAGTCCGGCAGCGGATGCCGTGTTGATGACACGGCCGTACTTCTGCTTGCGGAAGTAGGGCCAGGCGGCGCGCGCGCACTTGTAAGCGCCCTTGACGTGGACCTTCATGACCAGATCCCAGTCCTGGTCCTTCATGTTCTTGAAGCTGATGTCTCGCAGGATACCGGCGTTGTTGAGGAGTATATCGATGCGGCCGTACGTCTTGATGGCCGTCTCGATAATCTTCTCGCCATTCTCGACGCTGTCGTAGTTGGCCACGGCTTGGCCACCAGCGGCTTTGATCTCGTTGACAACTACATCGGCAGCCTAGTGATCGCAGCGGATAGATTAGTATAAATATGAAAGAAGTCGGATGGGGGTAAAGCAGCGAAACTGGGAGTATCTGTATTGTGTTGTTGACGATTCACATGTTTTCTTACCTTTGTCGAGTTACCCTCTCCCTTAAACGAACCTCCCAGGTCGTTGACGACGACCTTGGCTCCTCTTGAGGCGAAGAATGTGGCATATGATTTACCCAAGCCACCACCAGCGCCGGTGACGACGACGACCTGGTCGTCGAATCGCAATTCGCCTGCCATCGTGCTGAAGCTCTTGTGAGATTTGGAGTTTGAGAGGGTATCAAAAAGGAAAAGGTAGTGGTAGTGGCGGAGAGGTAGCTTCTAGATGACACACGATTGGACAGGAATAGGAGAAAGAAAATAATCAGACCGATGATGGAAGGGGTGAAATAGTGTGGTAATAAAGGGAGCTCGCAATGTGCCGCTTCTCGCGCCCGGCCTATTCAGCCGAGGCAGCTCAGCAGAGCTGGCAGGAATGCCGAGGGGGGCCCAGAAATGGCGCCAATGCGCATTGGATTGGCGAGAAGGTCCGGGACAAGACGAGCTCGCCATGCCTGATGCGGCATAGCGCATCTCGGGGTTTAGAATGTGCAACCGCTTTGCTTGCACGTCAGCGCCTTCACATGTCGAGAACCGATCCTTCTGCAGAGTCAGCGTATATGTACGCATGACCTCATATTCAGAGATTCAAGTATGTACATCATGTACCCCGAACACTTCGAGCTGTCTTGATTGTATATTCGTACTCCAGCATGTATTGGTGGCAGTGCTGTATAGAGTATCAAAAGCAAATGGCGTTTAGCCCGAAACCAGTCGACCGTTTTGAAAAGCCGAAGTGGCTTATGCGGAACAATAGAAACCTGAGCTCTGGTCTCATCTTGTGTTCTCTGTACCACACAACAAGAGACGAGAGCACACAAGTCAAGACGAGCTTATGCCAAGAGCGCAAGGTCTGGCTAGCTGCTAGCTTACCTGGTAGCATCGACAGAAGCTCAAGTCATGAATGAGCTAGACTTCTCAATCACAAGTTAACTCCAACATACCAACCTCTCCCCGCATTCCCCCCTTCCCCATCTCCACAGGCGGGTAGTATGTAGGCCGTAGGCAATCCAACGTCACCCCCAGCATACCCCAACGAACCGAGCCCGTGTACCTGCAGCCGCAGTCGCAGGCCCGGATACCTATCACAAGACAACCCAACGCAACCTCGCCCGTCCCTCAGCCGAAACGAGCCGAGACGAGACTACCAAAAACTAGCAGAAAAGAAGACAATGTCAGCCGCGACCATCGTCGACGACAAGAGCCCCATATGCGTGCCCTTCATCCTCGAGCGCTACCAACGCTATGTCGACGCCGCGGCTAGTAGCGATGCGCTCCGGCCCTTCGTCATCGGGCTCAACGGCGTCCAGGGCGCCGGCAAGACGACGCTAGTCCAGGCCCTGGCCGCGCGCCTGCGCGACGCCGAGGGCCTGCGCACCCTCGTCTGCAGCGTCGACGACTTCTACCTGCGCCGCGCCGACCAGCAGGCGCTTGCCGACGCCCACCCGGACAACCCGCTGGTCCAGGTCCGGGGCGAGCCAGGTACGGACGAATTCTCGCTCATTCATTAAGGAACTTGAAATGTGTAATCTATAATAGTATTTTTTTTTTCTATTCTTTTTGTTCGCGCCCTCGGTTCCTAATATGCTAGCTACGTAGGCACCCATGACATGAGCCTGGCCCGGGACTTCTTCGCCGCCCTGTGCGAGGGGCGGCCGGTCCAGGTGCCGCAATATGACAAGTCCGCCTACGCGGGCCGGGGCGACCGGGTGCCCGAGTCGCGGTGGGAAACGGTCAACGGCCCGGGCCAGCCGAAGGTCCAAGTAGTCATCTTCGAGGGCTGGTGCGTCGGCTTCCGCAGTCTGAGCCCGACCGAGGTGTCCCACCGATGGAACGCGCCGAGCCGAACGCTGCGCCGGCACGACATCGCACACCTGAACCTCGTCAACGAGCGTCTTCGAGACTACGACGTCATCACCGACATGTTCGACGCCTTTATTCACATCGACGCCGAGAACACCGAGTGGGTATACGACTGGAGGCTAGAGCAGGAGGCGATGCTGCGACGGCAAAAAGGCACGGGCATGACGGACGAGCAGGTCGTCAAGTTTGTCGATGCGTATTATCCCGCCTATGAACTATTCTCCGACAAGATGAGGAACGGGCTGTTCGCCGACAAGCCAAAATGTCAGTTGAGATTAATTGTCGGTAAAGACCGAAAAGTTAAGCAGACCGTCGTCATTTGATACGCGTGAGCAAATGGGTATCTTACCAGTCAACTTCCTCCCCTCAGCATCACAGCCCGGTGACATGATGCCGTCGCCCTGTATAGGGCCCGATTCAGTAAAGCAAATAACCACCAGCTCCAGTTCATGCGTAATAATCGTAGCAAGCCCAGTTGTCCCAAATTTATCATGTCATCGTAATCTTTCTTGATAGCCCCTTTGCCCCCTCTCCCGAACATCCACCGAGTCTATACCGATTTGCCCCTCACGAGTTTTGCACCTCGGGAGCCTGTAATATCGACTGCTTTGCTCGTCTGTCTTACTCGAAATCTTTCCCGACCATCATACCTTCGCCTTCGCGTTTGAATTCGGTAAGCGTCTTGTCGATTCCCTGAATCTTAGTCCGGACGGCATCGCCTCGGTTGGCAATCTCGTTCTCGAAGTTCTCTATCATGGCTCGTTTCGACTGGCGGGCGCGTTTGAATTGCTGCACGACCTCCCCGAATCTGTCCAGCAACCAGTCGCCCGACGCTTCCCAATCCCTGACCGGCATCTTGGCGAAGAACTCTAGCTGGCTGGCCTGATCCTTATCTAGGAAATGGTTAAGCTTCTCCGGCAAGGTCCCTCGAGGAGGGCCTATGGCCGATTGCGCTTCCTCTCGAGCCGGGTCGAAATCGAATGCCTCGTTCCTTAGTTCTGCGTAGTTCATTGCTGCAAGGGTGCTGTCGTCGTAGTCCTGTTCGCGTTGGCGCTTCCTCGTGTTCGAGGTCCGTTTTGTAGCGGCCGGACGAGGCATCGCGCTTTCATCGAGTCCTAGCCCGCTCCTAGCACCATTACCAAAGAGCTTCCGACTGACATCAGACGTGGCTCTCGGAACTGGCTTCGGCGTAGGCTCCGGTTCAACGCTCTCGTGGTCCGACTCGTCAGGGTGGCTGGCAATAGGAGTATCTGTGTCGGCAAAAATGGTAGAGCGACGTACATCTTGCGTCTTCACTCGTATATTTGCGGGGTGTTCTAGCTGTCCTAGCTGGCCTTCGTCTGACCCATTCTCAGGGCCCTGATAGACTTGAGCCCGAGGAGACGTTGTCATGTTCTCGCCTTGGGGATAGTTGTTAGAATAGTTGGCCCTTTCAGAGAAAGAACCACGGCGGTTAGTACGCATTGCCAGAGGGTGCGGGGCTAGAGGCTTCGTGTGGTGAAGCCGCTTGGCAGAGGGAGTCTTTTCTGGACTCGTATGGTATGCGCCGTCTTCCGAGTCCTGGTCAAGGTCAGGTTCGGGGGAGGAGATGACATGTGAGCGGTTGCGTGGTCTCCTGGTATCGGGTGTCGAGGCGCTCCTAGTAAGCGAACCACCCACCACGTCCATTATACCGTTATGACCCATAAGAAAGGGGGGATGTTGATCCGGCAGCGAGTGAGCTTCCTGCTGCTTTGCGGGAAGACGCGGGCGTGGAGTTTCTCCCCGTTGGTACGCAGGCCCTCGAAATGGTACCCGATACATGGACGTGGCGGCTGTGCTCGCGTTGCCATTACTAGCGGTGTCGCTGAACATGGAGCCATCGGCGGTGGACCCATCCCAGAAGGGCCCTCGCTTGTCTGCGGTCTGATTAGGTTCAGAAGCAAAACCCCTAGCTCGTGACATGTTAAGTGACGCGTCTCGGGCGTGGCCACTGCGGCTGGTCGGGACAGGAAGACGCGCTGCGGCGACGGCGGCCGCCCGGTTGGAATTGGCATTGACTATAGGAGCGCGTGATCTCGGCGGCGAATTCGGCATTGCTTGCGTAGGTTGTTGTTGTTGTTGTTGCTGTAGCTGCTGCTGCTGCTGTTGCTGTTGTGTTACGGGCATTGTTGATTGTGGGAGATAGACGTGGCGCTGAGGTATATTCGTCTGGCCGTATCCGTCATGTCCCGGGCCAGGACCGGGACCGGGAGCGGCGGGAGAGGCCTGGTTAGGGGCTCGCCCGTTGCTAGTGACCCAAGCCTGCATTTTGGTCTTTGAGTGCTTGAGGAACTGGCTGGCTGGCGGCATCTGAACAGGGACTGATTTGGAAATGTTTCGGAAAGAGAGGCACATAAGCCTTTGTTTACTCTACATAAGCTTCGGGACAAGTGTTGCTACTATCGCTACGCGTGGGAAGAACTGCGACGTAGGCGTGGTCCAATCTCGACGTGTTCGACCGCGGATGGTAGACGAAACGGGTGGACGAGAGGCAAAGGCAGAGGCGTATTATTATGTATCATAGCGCTGCGCCGCGCCCAATGCGACGACGATGTCGGGTCGCAACGAGTAGCTGCGAGGAGCTGTAGATGAAATCCAGGTCGTAGGGTGGATGGAGATGGTTTGAATGGCGCCAATGGTCTACATGGTCCAATGGATGAAGCAGCCAGGTTGAGTGGAGGGGGACTTCACGAGACGAAAGCCTCGCGACTTTGTCCATGCACGTCTGCAACTTTTCGCGTCCTCTCCGAAATCCCTGCCACTCGGGTATATCGCTGTACCGGGCTCGCTAGTACGGCTTAGCTGCATTCTTCAAGGTACATATTCGTCTATCCGTCAGTCCGTCCGGCCATCCACACAAGCGGGCAACACGGGTCAACCCCGGATCGACCTTGACACACCCCTTCCCCCCCCACGACTTTCTTCCGTTCCCCAACTACCCCGAGCTCCATCGTCTAACAGGTCGCCTCACTCGGCCACGTTCTACGATATGCCGTCTTGGACCTACTCGATGACTTGTCTTGCATGAGCTACTTGCCATGGCGTCCTGGCTGGCCATTCACATCGCGTTTCAGTAGACGCAGGAAGCGAGTCAAACGATTCTTTCCGATGCAATCCTACCCGGCTCGCGTCTAAGTCCTCGTCGGCGTTGGGCATCACGCACGCTTCCTATAAAAAGAGTCGCGCAGAGGGAATTTACGTTGCCTGTTGTAGACCTCTCGTCACCCTTCACTGCGCCGGACACTCCAGCCCTCTCCCTCTCCCTCCCCTTTCTATATAGTAGATGCGATGCGAGTTCGGGGTTCACATAGAACACTACCTGTAGTGGAGTCACTTGGTTCAACACTCACACGGTTCAAACCCAATCGATCACTACGAGGCGAATACAGAGTCGGGGATACAGAATGATTTTCTATTCTTGACTTCCATAGACGTAATGCGACACTTTCACAGTCAGCTAGCTATCAGGCAACCGTCTTCTTCATATAAACAATGTCAACTGCAGCATCCGGCGTTAGTCGCTGTTCGATATGAAGAGAAGACACACACGAAGAGAAGCCCTCCGTCGTGAGGTGTGAGATCTAGTCCACCAGTGCCTAACCCTAGCTTCGAGAGGGGGTGAAGAATGCTTCCTGCGAGACAAAAGGAGAGGAGCCTATCAGCGGCTCTGGGGTGTACTCACTAGACACACTGACTCCGTCTTTCGGCTCTGAGGTAAATGCGTTGTGCTCGCGCTTGAAGGCGTTGTACCCCAGCCCGGTATACCAGTCTTCATTGGTGACCTATATCAACGGCGTTAAGCAACGCTGCAAGGACTTGAGTAACGCCGTCGCAACTCACCGATGGTAGAGCAATCTGTCCTTTGCCCTCCCCGTACAGCACGTCCCGATAAGCGGGAACTGTCTGCATCTTCTTGGATATGGTGTCGAGGGCCACGATTTTGGCGTTCATTGGGCTCTGCGTCGCCAGCGTCTCGATCTGGGACATGGTTCCGGAGCCGAATCCACCTCCATGCAATGCCCGTGATATGTACAGCTGATGGACCCAGACCGTTTCGGCAGGCGGAAGCCCCAACTTCTCGTCTTCTTCGGGGTCGTGAATGTCAACGGCTACGTGGCCAATGGGGGTGAACTCGGCGTTGGTTGGCTGCCGCGGGACTAGCCGAACCTCTGCTGCCGTGTCTCTCAAGGGGGTCGCCTCCTGTTTGCGCTCTCAGTTTACTCCTTGTACGGGTAGGTGATCATACACCCACCTCCGGATACTTCTCGATATGCTTCTCTATCAAGTCCTGGCGATTTGGAACAGCATCCGAGAGGAGCTGCTATATCAGCTACCGAGATACGCCACGATACGAGCACACAACTCACAGCCCAGTAAAATATCTTGCCGCCTTTCTTAGCAGACTCTACCCACTTCATCGTCCACGTTAGAAACATGGGCCGAAGCATTCTCGAATGTTCTCGTGCGACCCCGGAACGTGAAAGTTACATGAACCCACTGTTCCCGGTGCAGTCGAGGGCATAGGCTCACCGACGGCACCTCGTTAACTCTCCAACCACAGGCGACACGTTGGTCGTACATCCTCTGTACATGTTCCGGGCTCGTGTGATCCCAGGGTATGAGCTAGGCAATGCTCGAGACATCAGCAATGATACCCAATATACCTTCCTAGCTAGGCAAGGCAGTTGAATCGAAAGGAGTACCTCTATCTTGGAAGCGTGCTTGGAGGCCATGGTCATATACTGACTCTAGTGTGTGGTATATGTTTTGACAATCCGAAAGAACTGAATCAAGAATCTTGACAAAGCGTGAGCTTGAGAGCTATGGTATATCCGAGTTTTGGGTCTGAGTCACTCGGTGTAACGGTTATAGCCGGCCTTGCCAATAAGCACCGCCGAATTCGTCCCCTCCGGTGTTACCACCTGCAGTATTAACATCTTATCTTCCTGAACCGCTTCCTAGATTACAATTGCCTAGCTCTAGGTAACGAATATAAGAAATATTGTTGCCAACGATAGAAACGAAGGCACATTACATTTTGCGTTAGGTATTTGCTAATACAACCATGTTAAACCAGGCCGCTGTCTGGCAGTCAACTGCGATAGGCATTTTCACAAGATCAAGTCGACTAAGATGAGTGTCTACTCCTCAAGATGCGGGACCAAAGTTGAAGTCGCTCGTAAAAACAGCCACCCAAAGCCAGAAGCAGAACTTTTGTTGTCCTTGTGATTAAGTATGTAGATATGTAGCTCCGAGAAAGTAATGAACGTATCCAATACCTGCTCTATGATTACCTCGAGGCTATAGCCTGCAATACGTCGTTTTGCATGTACAATGCTGCTTGACGGGGGGTATAATACATGCGATGATCCCTTTAATCCTGCCCCCCCCCGTGGTGTATATATGTGTTGTTATACAACATGCCTGTGTATATTTTGGAAACGCCAAATCCCAATGCGACGCTCGTCTTCGAAACGCTTGAATTAGTCCCCAAAAGAGTGTGTCCGACTGGGAAAAAAAATCCAGTATGCAATAATACTCCTTTTTGCCAAGCCCAAGGAATGTAAAAGCAAAGAGAAATGTTTGAAACGCCGTCACATGAAGAGCGTGTCTATGATCAAGTCGCAGAACTCTTCGACGCTGGGCATTTTACCCCCTGGGAGCGACTGGCCGAGGCCTCTACCCCCGTGACTGAGGCCACCTCCGCCGTCTTCGAGATATGCCTTCTCCGCGTCCGACAGATCCCTCTTCTCGCATTCTCTCCACTTGCGTTCGGCCTCGGCTTTGGCCTTTCGGAGGATCTCGTCCGTGTTCTCGGCCTCCCATAAGTTGCATTTGTTGCATTCCTTGCACCGTCGGCCGTCGCCCTCGGGTCTAAAATGCTGACAGAAATGCTGGTAACCTTCGTTAGCCGTACCGATGTCTTTACGGCAGACGTAGCACATCTTGTAGCCGCAGGGACATGTTAGCTTGTTACATCCGGCCGTCTTCACGAACGACGTGCTGCAGCGCGGGCAGACGCGTTTGACTGCCATCGACATGGCGTGTTCCACCTGGGTGCGTAGAGCGACGAGAGACGACTCGTGGCAAACGTGGATATCTACCCACGCCTTCGAGCATGACAGACAGGACGAACGCGCGCAGGACGGATTTTGACAGGTAAATTTCAACCCACGACGGCGACGTTGGTACCGGTCGAGCGCTGCTTTTATTTGCTGCGTCGCGTACTCCCTAAACGACCGATTTAAGCAGAGGACGGCGGATACTAGACATAGTATCAGAGTAGGGATGGAGAATGGAGGTAGGATAAAGCAGATAAAGGTGATGATAATCGTGGGAAGGTTGCTCATCCGAAGCTTAGGGCGGCGCGCGTGTGCCGGTACGTATAGATCGTCGATCTCGACGTAGCTGCAGAAAGGGCACCGGATGAGAGGCAACCCGCTAGATATGAGGCCGTGCTCCGCCAGGCGCTGGTCCAGCTTCCGTACTATCTCGTCCCCGTTCTTCACGCATCGCATAGCCCTGTGGATATGCTCAGAAGATATGCAGCCTTCGCACTCGGTTGACGCGACGGCAGGGCACCGAAGACCGCCCGTTATCTTGTCAATACTGCGCTGCCAACTCTGTCCAAAGACGGCCTCGGTGATGGAATGCTGAACACAGTGGAAGCAGACCATGTGGCCATCCGTGCCGCAGACGGTGATCTCCTCGAAGATGACATCTCCATAGCAGCAGTTGCATTCATATGTCGACTCGACAGCTTCGGCTTCTTCCGTGAGCAGGCTAACAGCCAAGGCGCGATCGCTCTCCTCCCTTGCGAGTCGCTCGCGCCGCCTTAACGGCATGATGAGCTCTTCAAATAATTCTCTGTCCAACTCGGAGCTGCCGGTGGCCTTGATCGTTGGTATCATGGCTCCATGGTCCGAGGGAGTCCATATAATAAGCGGGTGGGTCTCTGCCTCAGCAAAAGTGACCGTCTTGCGGCGGAAAAATAGAGAAGATATGGCAAACTTCCAGGACCTAGACGACAGGTCTACGAGGGTTGGCCGAGCGTCGAGGTAGGAGTAGTTATATTCGGATAAAACGGCATCGATGGACGATTTGGATATGCCTTTGAATTCCTGCATTGCTAATGCCCGTACCGCGTCTTTATATTCCGTCGTTCGGAACGCCTCGGCTCGCGACACAATAGTAGTAGAGTCGGACGTAGCATGCTCGCCAGCTCTCCGTCGACCTTTGACGAATTCGCCCGGGTTTTTCAGCAGCTTGTCGGTGATGATGAACAGCCGCGACTCTTCCGAAAAGGATGCGAGCATCTCCCTGAAGACCTCTACCTGTATGTTGGGGAACAGGCCGGCGAGCATCTCGAGGTTTTGGTTGAGATCGAGCACATCCTGAGGCGGTTGGTTAGCTGGTTGGAGCTGCGACTCGTCGGCGAGGTACTCGGGGGAGTAGTCGAGGGACCGCGCGCGGGACGGTGAGACTTCGGGGGAGTCTCTCGAAGATTTGGACTTGTTGGATCTGGAAGCGCTCCGGCCCGAGGACGGGCGTAGTAAGCTTGAAAGAAACATTTCTCTTATGTCGTGTCAAGTGAGGATCCGAGGTAAATCATCGTAGCAGTTGGCGTTGTCTTGAGCGGTTTCTCGAGCTGGAATGAGTCGGACGACTGAGGTCTCCCTTGCCAGGGTAAGCTTGGAGTTGGGAAGTTCGTATTCACATCAACTCATCACTCTTTGGTACAACAGCGGCGCCACAGAGGATGACTTCACAACAGAAAGGGTGGGTGGAGGGGAAAGAAGGAAAAAATAAAAAGCCGGGAGAATGAATGACGTGAATTGTAGTTGGCGATGGAGGCGCGTTGGAGGCAAGAATGGCGACTGAATAATTGAAGGATGGGCGGATGATTTCTATCCCCCGGGCCTGTACCTACAGCTAGGTACGTGTACCTATGTACCGTACCTGGGTCTGCGTGGGTCTAGACCCTGAATGGTCTGGGGCCAATGCGCGGCAAGGCCGCTAATGTACATGCTACTTAACACAGCCTAAGAAGATTTATCGCAACAACAACCAATGGCTCAATGGTCTAGTAGTATGATTCTCGCTTCGGGTCAACCTGAATCCCTAACTTCAAAAGAGTTAATGCGAGAGGTCCCGGGTTCAAATCCCGGTTGAGCCCAAACTTTTGCCTTTTTTCGCTCCTTTTTTACCCCTAAATCAAGAACAGGCGTCAATCTTCTCAATCAATAGTCGAGGTTTTGACGTTGGTATCGTCGTTATTATTGATGTCCGAGGCTATAGTATTCGTCGTATTACAGCGGGATCCGCGCTTAATTGATCATTTAGCCATCATATTCATCTAACGTTTACAAGATTTGCAAAAATTCGACCTCAGATATTCGGGCACTTTTAGCATCCGAGTAGCTTTTCAACATTGTATAGGTAATACGGGAGCTAACATGAGGAAGATGGAAACTGATTGTTGGGGCTATTTTCACGGAAGGATACGACGGCGGCATCATATCGTCAAGTCAATGTCTTGTCTAAAAGCACACATTTTCTTGCGCATCTGGCTACCTAGCTACCTTAGGTACAGCTAACTACCTGACCAAGCAGGCAGGCAGACGAGGCATCTGACGGGTGCTCAAGGCTCGTGCTCGTGCTCGTGCTCGTGCTCGTAATCGCGCGCAACTTTCGTGATATGATCTTGCTGTCCTCTTCGGGTATTCTTTTTCCTGTTGGTATAATGCGTCCTGTTCCGCCCGCCCAATGCTATTTCGTGTGTGCTCACTATACTCCAGTCAATGCTTTCTTAAGAGGCTTTCGTGGTTATCAGGTTTTTGCAATCGAGAAGAGCGCAGAGATGCATCCATCTGTAGGAGGTATTTATTCTCAAGCAAAACGAATTACTCAATTACCTCGAGTTTGTGGTTGTTGAACGTCCCACCGTTAGTATCGACCGTAACCGTCTCTTCGGCTACCTCTATCGTCGTTGTAGCGGCTGTAGTTGTCACGTCGACTGCTTCGATCATCCGCGTAGCGCGAGCGGCTGTTGGGGCCCGAGTTGGACGAGTCCCCAGGTCGGAATCGGTCGCCGCCCTTGGGGACGCCGTGGAAGATGGGCATGCCATTGCGGCGAGATCTGCCGCCTCGACGGCCGCCGCGACCGGGAAAGCGCTCACGCTCACGCTCGCGCTGGCGCTCGCGATGGGGCGGGCGAATACCTAGGAAGATTTCGCGGCCTCGATCAACAAGCAAGTCACCTCTCTCGAAATAGTAGCGCCTGTACTCTTTGCTGTAGTCCTTCGTGTCATGCTTGGTCTTGGCCGCCGCGAGCGCATCGAGCCGTCGTTCAGCGAGCTCGTCCGGGACGGGCTGGTATGCAACAGTAGGGTATGCGCGAGTTGGTAGGCCGGCCTGCTCTACTCCCGCCGATCTGCTGGGGTGCATCGAAGGTCCGCGGCTGGCCTGAAAGCCGCGCGGGCCTGTGGGGGCGCCTTCGATTCCGGAAAACGGTCGCGAAGGGCCCGTAGGAATGGACTGCTTGCGCTCGGGCTCAGGCGCCGGGCCTCTCGGTTCTTGCTTCGTAGATGCCATGCCGTCGAACTCCTCGAGGCCGACCGTCAGTGCGCCGTTAGCGTCGTGCAGATAGGTGACTTCGTAGCGATTAGTGGCGCCACGGCCGCCGGTTGATGCTTGTTCCATATCCACCCACTCCTCGAAGCGCTCTGGCGGAATGAAGTCAACCCACAAAGCCTTGCGGTTGGTTTCGTCTGGCCAGACACGGTTGTGCAAAGTGGTACGTACCCGTGATGCAGCAGAGATATTGCTGAACACTACAAACGCATGTGTTCGGATGGTGTCGAGATAGAAGTTGACAATGGTACTGTCATCGATCGGAGTGCCTACCGGGGTAGCGAGATCTAGTAGATGATCCTTCACCGCTTGGGGGCGAAGCGGTCTCATGAAATCTTTAATGTAGAGCGCCGAAGTGGCAGGATGGATTGATGGCTCCACGTCTCGCTCTAGGTCGGTGGGGTGTGCTGCGTAAGTTTGCTTTGGGGAAGGAGATCTGTTTGCGACGGGCTCTTGGACGTCAGGTTGGGCCTCTTCCATTACGTCGTCTAGGTTACCGTTTTGTTGGCTGGGAAGAGCGTTGCCTGGTTGACTTCCCTCGCGGTCGACGGGTCCTTCTTCGTTTGCACCTTCCATTTCCACCTCAGGGGGAGCTTGACTTGGATCTGCGACGTCTGCCTGCGGAGCCTCGGCCTCGTCGACATTCTCCGAGGTGGCATATTGAGCGTTATCATCTTGCTTGGCTCGCTTGCGTGCAGCCTCGTGGATGGACGGCGCGGGGCTCAGAGATCTTCTCTTCCGCTTTTGCGAATCCTGTATCACTTCAGCAGACTGGAGAGGTGTCGCGTTGGAGGACTGTGCTAGAGGGGCTTGGGTCTCATTGACAGGAGGTTCGGTGTCTGGGGCCACGCGCGTAGCTTCAGCTTCGGCAGGCTTGGTTAGGTCGTCGGCATGGGTCGGCTCTGTAGCTTCCCGAGCTTCTGGAGCTTCTGGCGCTTCTGGCGCTTGTGATTGGTCTTGGGGTTTGCCATTGACCTCTTCAGTCTCGTCAGGCATTTCATCCTGTGGCTCGGAGGCATCTTGCTCGGCGGCGGCAGCATCGTTAGCCTCGAGGCGCGCTACCAATTCGGCCTTGAGACCACTCTGAGGCAAACCAAGGCGCTTCAGTTCGGCCTTGAGGTCAACGACCTTGAGCTTGCTCCAGTCTGTAGCCATATTATGCGAAAGAGATCCTGGTTACGCAAACATGTACATTCCTCTGGGTGAAGCTTGTGAGAAAGAAGTAGTGAGAGAAGCAGGCGCAGGCCGAGATGCGCAACGTGTTAGAAATGAGCCGTTGTGATGGTCGTCTCGTGTCGCAGAGATAATGCGAGTTGGATCCGGTTTGGCGCAAAAACGAAGTAGAGATTTGGATCAAGAGGCGATGGTTCGATAGCTCCAATACTGGGGGGAATTTGAATGAATAGGCACGGTATCTATGCGGATAGCTCTATGTCGAGTCGTCTCCTTAACGAAACAAGACGAACAGGGGAGGAGAAAAGATGCGCTGACTTGGTCAAGCCAGATCAGGATGTCGTTGTTGGGTTCTGGAAGCGGTTTGCGGTTCACGTTGGGCGGCGCGCCTTGTCGCGCTGGAGGAAGGACGGACGCAGGGACGATGGGACGGGACGGGGCAAAAGAAAATCATTTTTCATTTTCTGAGTGGATACATCATCTCTGCTCGAGTAGGGCGCTATGCCGCTACGAGGCTAGCGCTCTTTCAGCTCTCTTTTATCGGGCTGATTCCTGACCTCATGCCTCCAACCCGTGCTTGTAGGTACCGGTGTACCTACAGGTACCTACGGCCGCCTGTAGCGTGGCCCACTATATCGCAATGGGCGAGTATGTACGTACAAGTACTTGCTGCACGGATCTCACGTCCAACTTCAGCCGAACCTTGTTCCGCAGGTACGACGCTATGCGGCGACGCACACCTCCCACACGTGGCAAGGCTCATGCCCCAAGAAGTAGATGTGAGAATGGACGCGTGCCTTGGCTTAAACAACTGCATGCGACAAAGACCTCAAATCTTCGAGATACCTGACGTCCAAGGGGGGCAGCCTGCTGCGTACGATTCCTGCCATTTCCCCGGAAACGGTCGTCTTGTAGCACCATCCATTGTCTTCCATTGTCCGCCATTGTCCTCGCAACCACGTTCGACTTCTCATAGAAAACGTTGCCTGCTCGGCTCCCAGGCAGCACAATGGATTGTTCATAAACCATTCTAATTGCACACAAGAAGCAAAACTTTGTCCTTGTCCTCAGCCTCACCTCCACCAAAGGAAACGCCCGTATCAATGCCATCACTACCGTAGGCACCAAGTGACCGAGGTCTTATATATCTGGGCATTTCTTCATCTCATGCCCGGATAAATCATACAGCTTCCATCTTTCACACTGATAAGAACCGCAAACCGGAATACGAACGAATATGTCGTCGAGAGCTTGGCTTAACGGTGCCTCGAGCGGGGCTACCACACAAAGCAACACAGACAAAGTCATTGATGGTCGTGTTACCAAACGCGCCTCTGTAGCCAAGGGAAATGCGACTAAGGAGAAAGAGAAGAAGCTTCAGGCTCTGGATATCGACGCAAGGAGCGAGTCTTCTGACGACGATGGCCCCATTGGCGATCCTTTGGTGCCCACTCCTCGAGACCTCTCCAGAGTCTGGAGGAGATATCAAGCTTCACTACAAGTCGAGGAGGATGAGGCCAATGACCATGACGAGGACGAAATCATGGGCGAGGACCCCACGAGCCCTTCCGACGACGACCGCGTCGGGTTTGGCTTTTCTGCACAAGCCACTTCGGGAGGCTTCTCTAAAGACGGACGGAATGATGCTGAAGCAGCTATCCAGGAAGCTATCCGCTCTGCTGAGGAAGCTGCCCAACAAGCTAGCAACTATATTGCCCCTCAAGTTGCTGACGATGTAGATGAACAGACTGAAGACGAAGAATTCGCTGACAGTGCAGACGAGGAACTCGCCCAAGCTGCTGACGAAGAAGTCTCACAAGGTGCTGGCGAAGAAATCCTTGAGCACTCAGACGACGAGGAGGGGTCAGTGCTAGATGAGTTCCGTGTACCTAATGCCCCTGAGCTCCTAGAACATTTCAAAAGAGTTGCGAGAGGTACGATAGAGGGAAGAGAGCCTTCCAGCGATGACGCGACTCCGCCGAGCACTCCAAGCGCGTCCCCCAGCCCCGCAGATTCTCCCACCAGCTACGATCCGGAAGAAGCCTGGCGTTATGAACAGATCTATCTGAACCAGATCCTGAGGGCACGAGACGAATACACGCTCATGCCGACAACTTGGAGAATGCATTTTCGAGGAGTCCCCCTGCCCGACGGTCTGTTCTACGTCCAGACCCAGGAGAGAAGTTTCCGACCGAGAATCTATGCGCATTCCGAGAGATTTGAATATCAAGGTAAGCTTAACACATACTAGATAATAACCTTCCACATGCTGACGTTTATGCTCTAGGTGCCAAGATCCTTCGCAGACTGATGCAGTTGCACGGACGTATCCGCGAATTCCGCAGACTCCAGGCGACGAACCCGGATCCGGTCAGCTATGGATATACCATTGGCGGACGTATCCGGAAAGAGCTGACCAGTGCTCTTCACTGGGCCGAGCGTGACGCAGACTTGGCCCAGCATGCTGCCCCTTGTCCACCTAATACCCAGATCCTTGAGATGCTGGACGCGGACAGAATGGAGATGGACCTGCACATCCAGCAGGGCATGTCAGACCGAGCTGAAGAGTGGCGGGAGTTGCTCAACTCGTTGCCGGAAGAGGGAAGACCCGAGGCACCCGTCCTTTTCTGTTTTGTCATCTACAAGCACATCATCTTCATCGTCACCTTGGACGCCGCAAACCCGGACGCCGTCTGCCATATCCCCATCCAGCTGAACATCTCGGAGGAGAACCAGAGCCAGTGGAACGCTTTGGCCATTATGGTTACCGTTTGCTGGGCTCGGGATCTGATGTCGGAAATGGTCAAGAAGCTGCAGGAGCTGCCCGCCGTATCTGCAGGCGAAGGGGTGTGGCAGTCGATGGCTCAGCAGGAGGAGAGTGATCCGGACGCTTAGTGAGATGGGGGATAAAGAAAGAATACACACACAGATGGAGAGGTGGAGGGGGTGAGTAAGAGACATAGAGAGAGAGCTTCCTTTGTGCTCAAGTTTCCGTACTTACCTGGAGAAGTGGTGAAAAGTGTTTTGAGTGTTTTGAGTGTTTCTTTCGAGAGATGCCGATTCAGTCTCAACTGGCCTTGGGCGGTTCAGGGTCTCAGATAATAATGAAGTAAAATAATACCACAATGAGACTCTAGTTTTCACTTTTCCTACTTATTACCTACGTGAATGGCTTCAATGTTGTTGCATGGCCGCACTACGAGATGCTGATGGCCCGTACTGTAGACGTGTTTAATGTATTCGACGTTGCGTCTCTTATCGATATATACGTTTACTTCATCTAAGGGTATTACTCAGATATCGCGGGGTTCAATCTGCCCCTCCAACCTTCATGCCCCGCCAAAAAAAAAAGTCCACGCTTACCGCAACTTTTCGTGACAACGAGTCCACCGCCGAGAAGATGACAAGTAGATTAAGGGGGCTTGGGTTGGGTTCGGATGTCGATGGGATATCTAAGGGTGAGATGAAGCACATTGATCTTGTTGGAAGACCCGCTAATATTATCCTAGACATCCTTCAGGTATGGCATGAGCATCGAGCCGCCATACTATTTGCGACGGCCTGTGTCCTTGCCGCGGTCTGCTTTTATTTGAAGCTTCGACCCCTAAATAAGACGACAACCAGCCCTCTGAAGCTCAATCAGCCGACTATAAACCAGACTCCGAAGGTCTATGACAATGTCTCGGAAGAGAAGACTATTTCGCCGAGAGAGGTGAAGGACCCTGCACCCGGACCTCGTCGAATTAAAGGCGAGCTTCGAAGAACAGATAGCACGCGCAAAAGTCAAGCTTCCAGTCAGGAAAGGCGCATACAGATACTCGTTTTCTACTCGTCTCTGGCTGGATATACCCACAGGCTCGCCCATGGAATTGCTCATTTTCTCGATCGTTCATCGACAGAAGATAGTTCATCGGCAGAGGAAAATAGTTCATCGACAGAGGAAGACAATGGCACTCGCCCGACATTTTTGAAGCCCCTCGCCCTAGACCTGGCTGAGGTTGACTACGACGAATATTTTATCAGCACGCCTAAAACCACCGAGTCTGATGTCCCAGTCGATTACTTCTACGTCATCATGCTACCAAGCTACGACATCGACTCCATCAACGACAATTTCCTGCAACATTTAAAAGAGACGCACCATGACTTTAGGATCGATACCGCACCGCTATCGGGTGTATTGGGTTACTCAGTCTTTGGTTTTGGGAATAGGGAAGGATGGCCGACTGAGGAAGAAGGATATTGCTTCCAAGCCAAGGAGGTCGATAAATGGATGGCCAAACTGACGGGCCGGAAAAGAGCCTACCCTCTGGGTATGTCGGACATAACGCGGGACCTCAGCGAGAGATTGGGTGAATGGAGGGCCGGTGTGAAAGATACCATCGATCTCATCGCTCGCACCGGTTCATTAGGCGAGGGTGCTCCCGGCAGTGGAGATGCTATAGAGAGCGACGACGAATATACCTCTGGTGAGGATGACGAGGAAGTTCTCGTAAACGAATCGCTAGAGCTGGAGAAACCCAAGAAGAAAGGAAAGACATCCAATATTGACGACGTTGAAGACCTCGGAAGAATCATGAAAGCCTCTCAGGCCGACTCGAAGGCAACTGGAAGCGCTCCGGTTGCCGTGGACTTCACCACTTATACTAAATCTACGTCCAAGAGACCACCCCAAACTATCAAGGAGATGGTACCTACGAACTCGCCTACCTATGCGTCTTTGACGAAACAAGGGTACTCCATAGTCGGATCGCATTCGGGGGTTAAGATTTGCAGATGGACCAAGTCGGCGCTGCGCGGTCGCGGGTCGTGCTACAAGTTCTCGTTCTACGGAATCGCGTCGCATCAATGCATGGAAACAACGCCGTCCCTCTCGTGCTCCAACAAATGCGTCTTCTGCTGGCGCCACGGCACCAACCCGGTGGGGACGACGTGGCGCTGGGTCGTCGACCCACCGGAGCTCATCTTCGAGGGCGTCAAGGCAGGGCACTACCAGAAGATCAAGATGATGCGGGGGGTGCCGGGGGTGCGGGCGGAGCGGTTCGCGGAGGCGATGCGGATCCGGCACTGCGCGCTGAGCCTGGTGGGCGAGCCCATCTTCTACCCGCACATCAACGAGTTCCTGGCGCTGCTGCACGGCGAGCGCATCTCGTCCTTCCTCGTCTGCAACGCGCAGCACCCGGAGCAGCTGGCGGCGCTCAAGGCCGTGACGCAGCTGTACGTGTCCATCGACGCGAGCGACCGCGAGTCGCTGCGCCGCATCGACCGCCCGCTGCACCGCGACTTCTGGGAGCGCTTCCTACGCTGCCTCGACATCCTGCGCGAGCGCCGCGCCAAGCACCGCACCGTCTTCCGCCTCACCCTCGTCAAGGGCTTCAACGTCGAGGCCGAGGCCGACGGCTACGCAGACCTCGTCGAACGCGGCCTGCCCTGCTTCGTCGAGGTCAAGGGCGTCACCTACTGCGGCACCTCGTCGAGCGCCGGCGCCGGCCTGAGTATGGCGAACGTGCCCTTTTACGCAGAGGTGACGGCTTTCGTCGAGGCCCTCGCCCGACGTCTCCGCGAGCGCGGCCTCGGCTACGGTATCGCCGCCGAGCACGCGCACAGCTGCTGCGTCCTCATCGCTAGCGACCGGTTCAAGGTCGACGGCAAGTGGCACACCGCCATCGACTACACCCGCTTCTTCGAGCTGCTCGAGGAGAGGGGGCCCGACGGCGAATGGTCCCCCGAGGACTACATGGGCCCGGAGACCCCCGAGTGGGCCACCTGGGGCAACGGCGGCTTCGACCCCCGAGACACCAGGGTCGACCGGAAGGGGAGGAAGATTGAGGCTTCATAATTCTTAGCTTCACTAGATGGGAGGTTCTGATTCATTCACAAGGGAACATTGCACATTGACTATTTTGTATTTTTGAATCGGTGAATAGGTGAAGAATAACAGAATTTCATGGTCCATCGTTTTGTCATTTGTCTATACCGGACGTCGTCTCGTGAAGTCGAAGTATACAGCGGGGCCTCCCTGATCTACCTATATTCCTCTAAGGTACCTACTGATCAGGGACGGCCGAAGAAGATGTTCGTTACGTGTTGGGAGAAGAAACCCAACCCGTATGTTATCTTACATTGGTATATCTTATGCGTCATGCGCATAAGTAAACCTAAGGATTTCCCCCCTTTTTTGTGTGTTGAAGAAAAAAAAAAAACAATGGGACCGCCTAGTTGCTTCTCTCGTAACTGATCATTGGTATACCGGCCCTAGTGTAGTTCGAAAATTTCTGCTTTTTTTTCTTTCTCGCGAGTAAGAGTGGAGGGAGTACAGTATAGTGTCAGCTTCTGGGGGGACGGGGATAAGGAGGAGAGGTGAGGGCGCCAGAGCACACTATCCGTTCACCCTCCTCTGCTGATCTAGTCTAGGCCGGCCGTGGGCAGGTCCGAGACGTTGATGCCGGGGCCGAGGTCGAGGTCCTTGTCGTAGGCGATCATCTCTGCCAGGACGTCTAATACTCGCTGTCGAAGGGGTTAGGAAGACGTCCTCTTAGGCTTATAAGAGAGGTCTTGCTTACCTTTTCTACGGTCTTATCGTAGATGTTGATTAGATCACGGGGTTGCGGGTATACCTTCAGGGCCTTGTAGAATGCGAGGGCGGCGTCTATCGTTTTGGAAGCTGTAGATTGGGAAGCCGTGTCAGCACCTTTATCTCTTTCTTTGTGTCCCTCCTGTCCATATTGCCATATCTTTCAGACTGTGAAAGTGTCCTCCTCTAGAAGACAAATCGGGTTACCCAGCACAAGAAAAGGGACGGAAACGACTCACGATCCATGCCTAGGGCCTCGCCTTGCTGCACGTGGGACATGAAGTACTGCTCCTTCTCGTTGGTGTCCGAGGGGAAGCCCTCCTTGAGGGCATCGTCGACGGAGCTGTGGATGTCGTCGCGCTGCTGCTTGGTCTGCTGCACGGCCTCCTCCTTTTCGACGCGCGCCCGCCGCCGCTCCTCGCGCCTGAGGTTTCGTCGGAAGTCCGGGTCCGCGCGCCGCTGGTGGTCGAAGTAGATGGCGTACGCTGTTTCGGGGGGAACCGAGGAGGTTGCGCTCGTGTCAGCCAGTCTTTTGCTTTCTCTTATTTTTCAAGGGTGTTCCGCCGACAAAAGAGAAGAAGAAAAAACCAAACATAACCAACCAGAACGAGAACGAGAGTACCGGTACAAATAAAAGTGTAACGGCCGCTCGAATCGCCAAGGACGGGCTTGCTTGCTCTGGCTTGCTATCGCCGGAGTGGGATTCGGGATGGGCACAGGAAGTGGGATGACGTACCTAGCAGACCGGCGGCGGCCGTTGCGGCTGTTATGGACAGGACAGTGCTGGACCGGTCCATGTCGACGGTAGTGTGGTTGTCTTGGAGGGAGGGGTGTCAATCGTCGAGAGACGGGAGGACGAAGAGGTCAGGCCAGTCGGAGTGCGGCGACGACAGTCGAATTGGAAATATCTATCAGGCCAAGCGTGCAAAGGTTGGTCCCCTTGTGTCTGTTGCATATGCAAGTTGCGAGAAAAGCCGTATTGCTTTCCTAAAAGAGGCCTTTGATGATAGGGCAGCCTTTTCCAGTTAATAATTTTTTTTTTTTCTTCTCCAATGCAGCTAGCTCTGACGTGCCTCGCTGCCAGAGCTTCGACTGCCTCGGGATCCTTGTCGACTAGGAGAGCGCGCTAAGCCGCTACGGGAGCTAGCCAGTCCGCTACCAAATAAATCCGGCCGACTTTGACAAACTGATCGGTACTTGGGTACTTGGCACATGGCCCTACCGACGGATTACATAAGGTATATGCCGGCATCTCAAATCGCATTAATGCATGCACCGAATATAGAAACACTTGAAGCAATTGTCCATTGTCTGTGCCCAGCGAATCCTATTCTCTTTTCTCCTCCATCTTTCATGAGGGGAGCCTAGGCGCCGAATCATTCCTGTATCGCGGTGATATGGTGATACGGTGGTCCCGTCCCTAGAAGCATTCGTTCGTTGACCTTGTGCTTGCCTGGTTGCTTACCTCCTATCTCAACCATCTCCAACGGATGGTCTTCTGGTCCTGTCCCTACCTAAAGAACCACGAAAATATCCATACTCGTTGTCTCCCGACCCGACCTACAGTCAAGTAGTCGACATGTCCGAAGAAAGGGGCAAGATTTCGCTTCGTAGTGGCCCTAAGAGGAAAGCTCGCCCTACCATCAGTGCGCCGCGTCAGATTTCGGATCCTATTCCGAATGATGGCGTCGCAGTCCCTCGCAGCACTGGCGGAAGGCCGGGACCCAGTGGCTTACCAGCGCCCCGGCCCCGGCCACCTCCTTCTACAGGCGGAAGGGTGAGTGCTGAAGTACTTCTTACGAGGGCTCGACTTATTCTAACTGACTGTGGAATTAGACCGGTGATCTTGTCAAGCGACGTTATTCCACCCGTTTCAATAATATACCCACCGATTTCGATGCCACTGCGCCGCCGGTTCCTTCCATGCCCGGCTCCGGTCCCAGATATAAGCAGCCACCATCGCGAAGTCGACCGCCCCCTTCTCGTGAGGGACCCTCTCCTTCGGGCGTATCTAGAAGTGGACCACCGACCGTCGACCCGAAGGCGCTCAGAGACCCGAGACTAGTCCCTGACCAATACGTTGCAAATGTCCTAAGCGAAGCTACCGAAGATGAGATTCGAGACTACGAAACATCTCTGCGCAAATTAAAGAACAGAGCGTCGGCAGACTTGCAGCAAAATGTCTACCAAAACCGGGCGCAGTTCATCAAGATCAGCAAAGAAGCCGAAAAGCTCAAATCCGAAATGCGCAGTCTGCGTAATCTATTTAAAGAGTTAGCTACAAATACGAACGCTCTGAGAGCCGCGTCTGGTAGCCAAAGCTCCGCTATGAACGGGGAATTCTCGACGGGCCTCAGCAAGAGAGACAAGCGCAGCTCTGTGGCCGATAGGACCGCTCTCTGGAATAGTCAAATGCAGGCGCTTTATAAGAACGTCGAGGGCTCCCAGAAGTTCCTACCCAATTCACTGGGCAGGCATGTCATCCAACAGGCCGGAGCTTGGATCGAACTCGACAACGCGACGTACAAGTCTAGGCGATCTATGGCGCTGTTCCTGCTCAACGACCACCTGCTAGTCGCCTCACGGAAGAAGCGAAAGACGGATAATCCCAACGACACACGTGGACCGCACACAAAGCTGGTCGCGGATCGGTGCTGGCCGCTATTGGATATTGAAGTGGTCGACATGGCTGCTACGACGGAATCTTACAGCGGCAGAAACAAGCTAGCAGACGCCATCATGATACGAGGAGTCGGGCAGGAGTCTTTTATCTACAGGACAGAGAAGGCAGAAGACTCGGAAAAGGCGACGCTGATTTTGAATATCAAAAAAGCAGTAGAGGAGCTTCGGAAGAACTTGCAATCCGAGAGAGAGGCCAACACCAAGGCCAAAGAAACTATTAATTACTTTGCCTCCCGAGATCCCGGCCTTTTGCAGAAGACGGAGCTGCTCGAGACGCTGTCGGACATCAAGGATATGCTGATCGAAGTGGATGGGAAGCAGCAGAATCTACGATGGGTCGAGGGCCAGATGGACGAGCTTGATATCGACATTGCGTTGCAGAAGTTTGACCTAGCGGTAGACCGGGTCGAGAAGATGCAGAAGTTAGCCAGGGGACTCAAGAGCAACGCCATTGCGCAGGATTTCATCGATTTCAAAGTGGAAGAGCGATGCGCGAAATTAGCAGGACTAGTGATACGGGAACTCGTCGACTCGCACAAGCAGCCGCTCAAGACGAAACGTAACGTCGAGTGGCTGAACAGGCTGGGCTTCGAGGACCGTGCAAGAGAGGCGTACCTCGAGGCTCGTAGTGATCTTATTCAGAAGCGATCAAGGTATGTTCCTTAAGGTCCCTTTGTTTGTGGCATATGGTATGTATATGACATGAATCTGGATACTGACTCGACGCAGACAATGCATCTTCCAGGGCGACCTCCACCTGTACATCTGGCAGATCTCGTTCGTCTACTTCAGCATCATCAGGAACACGATGAGCTGCTTCCAGAGCTGCTTCCCGCAGTCGATGATGAGCGCGTGCGTCAAGTGGGCCAAGGAGGAGGTGGACGCGTTCAACGTCATCCTGGCGAGGCAGCTGAGCAGCACGGAGAAGGACGGGGTGGTGTGGCAGCAGTGTATAGACCAATCCAAGACTCATGCGAAGATGCTGGAAGAGGTGCAGCTGGACTTCCGAGATCTGGTCGGCAGGGAGGTGCCTCAGGGGGCAGGTTCCAATGGTCCCGTCGGTCTAGGGCTGGCGTAGGGGGCTCAGGGGAGACAGCTTCTACTGGTGATAGTACATTGAATTGCGCTTTGCGTGTGACTGCAAATAAAACGTACATTATGATTTAGACTTGTTTCTATCTTAGATGTGCTTATACTTGCCCAAGCTTTCTTATACTTACTAGCATAGGGGCTTATTTGATCTATGAAGTGTTTCTCTTTTAGTATATCGTACGGCCACGAAGAAAAAAAAAATGAGCAAAAATAGGGGGGTAACGGTGGGATGAGATGAGATGGCCGATTGATAAGGGGAGCTAGTGACGTATTACCGGGAAGAAGGGGATCCATGCAAGTGCCACTCGTTAGGTACATATTTCATGTACATGTTCGTACCCAAACTCGCAGGGCAGCAGCCAGCACCCAGCAGGCCCAGACAGCCCCAGACAGGGCGCTATAATCATTCTCGACAAAAGGGAAAAATTGCTAACATCTGATATTGCCATCACCCGTGACAATTTCCACACGCCTCACTCAGAACAGCAGAGACAAACATCTGAGCAACGAAATCGAGAATAAGTTCGACACTATTTTTTAACAAAAATATTCTTCTTCTGCTTCCTCCTTGCAACCTGCGACGGTAACGATACCCAGATATACCCAGATACGCCCAGCAGAAAAGGGCAGCAAAAAAGCCCAGCTCTCCTGTCTAGCCCCACCCTTAGACTCTCACATCCTCAAAGACGAATTTACGGCTGGCCGCTGCGCTTCTCTTCCCACCTTTCCCAACGTCATTCCTCATCGCCTGTTGCTGTCAGTCCACCCTGTAGCTAAAACGATTCCTATAATTCTTCGCTCATCTCCTTCAAACAGCCGCGTGCGATACTTGCGATTCGACTACCCCGCGACGCGATACCAAACAAACCGAGTAAAATACTGGTAGCCCGCCATCGTCATAATCATGGATACCAACATGGAGGATGTCGGGAGGGTTCCCACCGACCTAGCACCCATGCCTCCCTCGGAGCCCACCACCATCCCTACTCTCGATGGCTGGATCGAGAACTTGATGAACTGCAAGCAGCTCGCCGAGGGCGACGTCCAGAGACTGTGCGAGAAGGTGGGTTTCAAAACGAGTCGACCGCACCGATATGAGCACCATGCTAATGATACGATGTCTTATCTTCTATAGGCCAGAGAGGTTCTGCAGGATGAGTCTAATGTTCAACCAGTGGTATGTCCCCTTTTGTTTCCGTTCTCAATCCTCGACGCTCTCGCTGACGACTGTCTGCCCAGAAATGTCCGGTGACGGTCTGTGGTGACATCCACGGTCAATTCCACGACTTGATGGAACTGTTCAAGATTGGCGGTCCCAACCCGGATACCAATTACCTATTCATGGGTGCGTTGCGATATATATTAGGACACTAATTCGTCCTGGAAGTTGGCGTCATTGACGAATAGAATAGGTGACTACGTCGACCGAGGCTACTACTCCGTCGAAACGGTGACGCTGCTTGTCGCCCTCAAGATTCGCTACCCCCAACGCATCACCATCCTCCGTGGCAACCACGAATCCCGCCAGATCACCCAGGTCTATGGCTTCTACGACGAGTGCCTCCGCAAGTACGGCAACGCCAACGTGTGGAAGTTCTTCACCGACCTCTTCGACTACCTTCCCCTAACCGCCCTCATCGACAACCAGATCTTCTGCCTTCACGGAGGCCTGTCGCCTAGTATCGACACCCTGGATAACATCCGGGCGCTGGACCGCATCCAAGAGGTTCCCCACGAAGGCCCCATGTGCGACCTTCTGTGGTCGGACCCCGACGACAGGTGCGGCTGGGGTATCTCGCCTCGTGGCGCGGGTTACACGTTCGGCCAGGACATTTCGGAAGCGTTCAACCATAACAATGGTCTGACGCTTATCGCGAGAGCTCATCAGCTGGTCATGGAAGGTTACAACTGGTCGCAAGACCGGAACGTGGTGACCATCTTCTCTGGTGAGTTTGCCCAAAATTGTCCTGCACCGACTACATGCATGCTAACCCGGGACTCGTCAGCACCCAACTACTGCTACCGATGCGGGAATCAAGCAGCCATCATGGAGATTGACGAGCACTTGAAATACACCTTGTGAGTAGCTTCGCCCTCGCGACTGGGCGGCTCACGTGCCGCGCCAAAGTCTGGAAGCGTGTGCTGATAATTTTCTGCAGCTTACAGTTTGACCCGTGCCCGCGGGCTGGCGAGCCGATGGTTTCCCGACGTAAGCCATGTTCCCCTCCTTGTCTGATTTCCTCTCCACTCTGTCGTGTTACGCTGCGCTGCGCGTTGTCGATCTGGGGATTTGGTAACATCATATATATAAACACATATACTAACCACTTGACAGGTACGCCGGACTACTTCCTGTAAGCTTCGGGCATTATCCCGACGCGGGCGCCGCCAGACGAAAGCCCGTCCAGCCCGTTCAAGGTTTTGGAAAGTCTCGAAGAATTCTGCGTCTGCGCCGAGACCGTCATGCCATCCTTGCCATTACCGACAGCTGCAGGAACTCGTCTAAAGGGAGGGGACGGGATGAAGGGGGCTTACGCGGCCGCACCGGCGGCGAGGCACTGCAGACACTATGTACGACGAACGGAAGGCTGTTGACTGCCCTCTTCTTCCCTTGCCCCCTTTTTTAAGTGTTAGATAATGGCATTTCCGCTGGCCCGATGCCTATGCCTATGCAGATGTAGTCTCAACCGCCAAAGCAAAGGGGTCTTTCTGACTGGCAAAGAAGTTGATGTGTTGTTTTTGAGAGTTCTCTTGTCATGACGCCCCTTGTTTGGTACCTACAACCTAGCCCTAGCTACCTCGCCGTTCTGCCGAGGCGGGAAGGACGGAATGAATACACACATCTTTTTGTTACGAGCAGCTGCCTGACCACGAACGCGGAGATAGATGGCTCATCAAGCATTAGACTTTTTTCTTCTTTTTCTTCTCATGGGCCTTATGAGAGATGGAGAAAAAGGATGAGGGAAGAGAATCAAGTAAAAGATGTTTGGCGCCTCGACCACACGTGTAGACGAGAAACCATTGACCAGAATCCTGTTTTTTTTTTTTTTTTCCTATTCCGCTTGCTTGGAGGTTTCTATGACTGATGTATACTTTTTTTCGTGGAAGACGACTCGAGTTTATAGGAAATGCGATGTGAATCATGTGTAGTAGAATGCAAGGTAGATAAACATGAAAGCATTCGAAAAGACTGCGGAAGAATTGAGGTTCGTGGCATGTCTCCCGAACAGTAATCTACAGCCACTGACCTATCTCCTAGGGGGTAGGGAGTTTGGGTATGCTCAGCACCGTATCGCTCTCAGGAGATGGGAAGACATCATCTACCTGGTCATGTAACCAGGTAGGCAGCATGTAGAGGTCTGGATAGCTTCTCTTCTTATTAATTAACAACTAGGTCCCTACCTACCTCCCTAGAGTATATGTCAAATGGTATGCAGATATGTGCAAGAGATATACAAGAAACTCGCCCTGATCCATGACCAAGTCATGCCATGTAAACATCGATACCATGCCATGCCACGCAAAAATGAAAAAAAAAAAAAAAAAAAAATTTGACACTCCCTATTTTCCCGTTATTTTCCTCCTTTTCTTTTTTTCCTTTGGTACTACATGGTCCTCGGCCGTCGACGAGACGTAGGGCTTCCCTCGCGTCTTGAACTCTTCTCCGTGTCGCTGTTGGCGCCGTAGGATGCGTCGTAGCTCCTCGTGCTGTTGCTCCGGTTGGCTGTTATATTCCATCCTCTGCCGTCGTCATCGTCGACGTTTTCATTATCCGGAGCGTTGTCGCTGCTGTCACCACCACTGTTGCCATCCCCATCACCACCGCTCTCTATTATCGGCTCGTCGCCATCGCCGCCATTGTCGTGATCCCCTCCTTGATAGTCGTCGCCGTTATAGCCGCTATTGCTATCCCCGTTATCGTCGTCATTGTTATTATTATCATAGTTTCCACCGTCACCGTCGTCCTGACGATGGCTACTCCCTACTCCTGCTCCTCCTTCTCCTAATTCTTCCAACTCAACTCTTTCCCCTTTTCTGCCTCCTCCTATTTCTTTTAACTCTCCTTCTTCCGCTCTTCCTTTCTCCTTTTCTTTTCCCTTTCCACCATTGCCTCCGCCACCACCACAACCGCTCTGCCGCCTGCTAGACCGCCGACTCGGCGAGAACCCCCAGCTGTTGAGAGCCCATGGCGCGAGTAGCGTAGCGCTGAGGAGTTCAGAGTCGAGATTGAGGTCGGGCAGGATGGGCGGGCCCAGGTGCGCCAGCGCCGGCCTGCTTACCACTGACTCGTCGTCCTGTCCGCTGTCTGGGCTTTCCACCCCGCGCGACCGGCCGAGGAATAGGAGGTGGTGGTGCTGTGGGTGATGGTGATGCCGAGGATACCGTCGGTACTGACGGCGCGCCGCGGCCGGAGACAGAGAGGGAGACGCAGGGGCGGGCGACGACGACGACGAGCCCACGAGGGGATCAGTGTCCGTCGAGTGCCCCCCCGAGCAGCTGCCATCGGGACCGTACGCGTCCGCCTCGCTGTTGATGCGTATCCGCACGCTGCGCATCACGTTCCTCCCGTTCATACAGCCTGTCAGCAGCAGTAGCCTGCCGCTAGTACTGTTCGTCTGGTCCCCTGCTGCTCTACTCGCCGACGTTGACGCGATGACCGAGGACGACGGGAGCTGAGGCTGTGTCTGCTGTTGTGACCGCGACTCTTGGTGCCGCGCCATATAAGTTCTCCGGTCGCGATGCTGTGGTGGCAGTGGCGGCGGCGGCGCCACCCTACCTCGGCTAATGCTGCTGCTCGTCGTTGGCGTATTCTGTACCGCTGTGCTGGACGAATCCGTATTAAAACCAAGGCCTCCGCTGTCGCCAAATTTTACGCCCATATCATTATTTCCCGCGTTTGTTCCCAGCCGCAGCAAGGGCGCTGGTGATGTGTCACGGGAGTGCGGGGGCGAGGCCAAGGGTGAGGCCAAGGGCGAGGATGAGGGCGAGAGGGAGAGCGAAGACATCGACGCCAACGCTTCGAAGGGCGGGCCGGTAATGGTAGCACGACCAGAGATGGGTCCGTTCCGCATCATGACCAGGGGCTTCTCCGAGCCCATCCGCGGCAGCTTGTCCGGGGCGTCCCCGGTGGGCCCCCTGTCGTGGAGGCCCAGCGTCGGCGACGACGGTGCGACAGGCGAATAGTCGCCGGGTCCCCGCGCGCCATCCGGCACGAGGAAGCGACGGTCGAAGCGCGCCAATAGGTATGCGGTGGACACGATGAGATCGGTGAGGAAGTTGAAGCAATAGTAGGAGGCGCGGCTGTGGAACCAGGCTGCGGCCATGCCGGGTCGGCTGCCGAAGTTGACGCCGACACGAAAGCCGGCGCCCAGGGTGGCGACAAGCGACGTGAAAAGGAGCAGGCCGACCTTGGAGCGCCAGCGGCCGGCACCGAATTTCTCGACTTGGCGGCGGCGAAAGCGGTGTTGGTCACCGAAGGGTTGGTGCGGGCGAGCGGCGGCCACAGCGACGACGACAATAGGCACGGGCAGGAAGGCCAGGATGGCCAGGTACAAGCCGGCGAAGAGCTGGACTGCACGATCGGACTGGCGCGCAGCCCGCGACACCGTGAAGAATGTGTGGATGGTGGTGATGATGGCCATGATGAGACAGCACAGCACACAGGCAATAAGGAACCAGACGGCGTAGCAGGCGCCGCGGTGCCAGCCGAGGCGCGGGTGATATGCACGCAGGATACGCTGGGCAAAAAAGAGGTTGATGATGAAGATCAGCACGCTCCCGCACTGCGTCATGACGCTGGAAGCTATGAGGGCGTTCACGTTGTTGGGATAGCTAGCCCAGATCATGCGTGCGACGAGCGATACGCTCCGTAGCATGCACAGCCCGAACAGCATGCCCGAGAAGACGAACTTGAGATTCCGCCGCTTGTTAATGCGGAGGATCGTCATGTGTGCCGCCGCGGACAGTAGGAAGAGGACCATCAGCACCGCCGCCACCGGGTCGTCCACTCCCGGCGACGGTACGCCACCTACAAGGGCCATATTCGAGGCGTATGGCGGGCCATGGGACTTGGCTAGCTATTTTATTGAGAATCAGCACCCGTATAACTGCATGGGGTTAAAAGGGGAGGGGGTTTCAAGCATCGCCATTACGGATAGGGGCCGGAGAAATCACATACTTCGCTCGACTGCGACTTGGTGTTGCTCCCTCTAGGAATTAGCGATGCCCAATTCCCCGACATGACTCTCTTCTTCTTCCCATAAATTCCTTGACGATGGCGTGACGACAGACGACGTCTCGGGGGAGTAAGAGAAGAGATAGGGCGTACACTAGGGCGAGAGGCTACTTATGAAGTTACGCTTGTTGTCGACCAACCGCTCATGTAGAGATACGACGTTGGTCGTGGGGTATTGGAGTCGTATCGTCGGTCATTGATGTGACACGATGGAGGGAAAAGGAAAGGAAGGACGTGAGGGCGTAAGCCATTGGGCTCGTGTGATGGGAGGGTGGCAAAGAGATAGAAAGTTAAACACACACATCCACTGGTACCAACCTGATTTATTCGTCTAAGCCTCCTCGCCGTCCTGGAACCCTAGACCGACTCCCGCATACGTCGTAATATGCGATGTTGAAGTCTGTGGATCTGGTGTTTATCGAGCCTGCGAACTATGTCTGCCAGCTAAGATTTGACCGAGGTGACGGGGTCGAGGAGTGGTCATAGAAGACGAAAAGGGGGTTGCGTGGCCACTGCTCATGGGAATGATTGCGTCTGCAAGTCAATCTTGCCAACCGCCAACCACGCCGGGATTCCCCAGAGACTAAGTGGCGCTCCTGATCCGACCCGAGGTCTTCTCCTAGGTGGCGCCCAAAGAGTACGAGGCATGTTGTGTTGGTCTCGGGACCGACGAGTTCGGCCTTGCCAAGTATTGGAACATATGAACTGCATACGATCAGCAACATTGAACTTAACGGGAGGAAGTCGGGTACCCGTCTATTCGCCGTCCCGGACATCTCTTGCAATATATTTTGAGCTCTCGCTTTGCCTCTTGAGTATGCCACCCTGCGGGATCCCACACTTTTGGAAATGCCTGGACAGAAAACAGTCGGGCATTCTAGTATCCAGATATTACCAGTTAAGGGCATCGTGCCTCTCTGGATTAACTAACCACCTGTTGTGCCTGTTCTTCAGATTATTTTACAATTCCATACTGCCTCGGACAATGTCGTCTAAAATAACTTCGGAGAATAGCGACTGACGTAAAGGTACAGAGCCGAAGGATGGGCACGGCTACGTTGAAGGTTCCTACGGGTTAGGTCTTGAATGGTCGACATGAAGACGACGTTTCGTCCGGTGAGCTTGAACTGCTCTGAATGAAATAGATATTGACTAGCTGGTGTACACTACATGTGGAAGAAGCACGAGATATACAGAGTAATCTAGCCCAGAAGGTATGCATCAGGACACTAGGGTAGGAGTTTCTCTGACTTACTGTTCGTAGTTGAGGCTCACCGAGAACTGTGGCTGGTGAAGCGAGCAATGAGAAGCAAAAGAGGTAAGGCTTAGCGTCGTGGCTGGTACAAGAGGTGACGACAGCTCTCTACGATAATTGGACGAGACCCTTGTCGACAGCTTCAGCCAAGCCAGGCCCAAGCCCGGGCCAGCTCTGGGATTATTTTTTCTTCTTTCGGCGTCAGGAGGCTGGAGCTATTTCCAAATCATCCGTCCATACATATCGTACGTAACATCGCCCGTCGCGACCGCAACAGAAAAATACGTCTGCCTGGAGGTCTCTTTTATCTTACCTGAGCAGTTCTTAGACTACCTGCCTACTCTTTTCCCTTTTTCGTCTTCAACAGTCGTAACACGGCCACGTCATATGAACGCTCCGTGATCCATCGAGCAGATAAAGAATTGAACTCGTCGCGTGCAGACAAAACCACCGAACCGATATACCTCCTACCTAGCTCACCTACCTCCAAGGATCGCAAAGATGGACTTTTCCGACTCCTTGTACGCGAAACACCCACCCCGTGATTCGTACCTCGTCTCGAAAAAAGAGAGGGCGGATAAGAAGAACACAGTGATGGAATGAAGATGCGCTAACACGAAGCCCCTGAACCGCAGCCGAATCGTCAACCTCGCCGTGGGCGTCATCATGGTGCTGGGCGGCATATCGCAGTTCTTCAACAACTTTGGCTTGTACGTCGACTCCTCCCTCCCTTCTCCAGCCGCGTGGTTCGGGCAGCACTACGCGCGACCTCGTCTTTTTCTTCCAAGCCAACCCTGCCAAGCCAAGCCAAGCACGCCTCATCCGCTAACCATTCTCTCTCTCTCCAAAAATACAGCCAGTCCTTCATCGTCGGAGCCTACGTGATCCTCTTCGGCCTGGGCACGGCGCTCCTCGAGTTCCAGATCCCGCCGCAGGTGGCGCGGTACGCGTCCTTCATGTTCTCGTTTGTCGGCCGCGGCCTCTTCTACGTCTTCGTCGGCTCCCTCCTCCTCAACGACGGCTGGATGCGCGTCGTCGCCGGCGCCGGCGTCGGCCTCGTCGGCCTCGCCTACGTCGTCCTCGAGTTCGTCCCCTCCGTCGAGCCCCCCGCCAACATGCGCGAGGCCGACCAGGGCTGGGGCGCCGAGCAGGTCTAGACTGCATCCTGCATGGTCCTACCTACTAAGACGCCTCTCCATCTGAGCACTCCTTTTCGGCGCTCTGATCTCGCGCGAATCTCCCGACGTGACCAGCCCACGCGCGCCGGAATCTATCTCGACTTAACTGCCGGGCAGGGCTGCGGAAATATATCCTCGTCTACCTTGCGTAGGCTACCTACACGAATACGCGCTGCGGAGGACGGGATAGTTGTACCTGACGGGGCGGTCTCCGGCAGACGGGCTGGTGCGGTCAGGAGTTTGACCTCAACTTTTCGTCTGTACCAGCTGGGGAACAGACCGGCGACTCAGTGTGTACTCAAGGACACTGTATTTCATTTTTCAACTTATTCCAAGTAAAACTAAACTGTATCAGGGTGGCGAGTATGTCTGGTGGTAACGGTCCTGGATTACTGTACATTGTACGAGTAGAAGAGCATGGAGGGAGACGGGATGGCTTTCTCTTTTCCTAACGTGAAAGCAAAGTTGTCGTTTGTATCTCGGGATTTGTCTCATTAGTAGATGGCGTGAGGTGATAGAATTTCGGTCTCGAGAAATAAGATATCCTCCCTGTGGAGCTCCCATAAAACTCCAGTACATATTCACATGTGAGGCTCATGAGCGGCTCAAGTCTATTCGTCAAACTCATCTGCCGGATATCATAGTAAGCAGAGGTGTATGGCATCATTTTGCTGTGAAATCAGAGCTGAATAGAGGTATTCTGCACACACGAGCACCCCCGCCATCTTCCTGAATACCTCCTTTTTCCATGTCCATATAGCTGTCGTATTCCCATCCATTGATGTCTGTTATATCATCATTTCCCCGTCCTCATAAACCTCATAAATATATGTAATTTTGTACGCGCCGCTGCCCGGATATCTCAATTTTTGCAGTGCTCCCTACGCCGTGCAAGGAGAAATCGACCCGATGTAACACACTTTGCAAAGCACCATTCGCTTGTTCTTTTTTTCTCCCCTCTCAAGACCTCGTAAACGCCGAGCGCACGCTACATGCGGCTGAAAAAAAAAAAAGGTAAGCACGCTAGTTAACGAAAGCACGTCGTATTTACCGCCATAGAACCTTTGGTATGCCGTCCTTCCGCATTTTCATTATTTGCTTGATCGTAAACCCCGTATCTCGATTAGTTTTCATGCGATTCTTTTAGTAAGGCCATCTCTTGTTCCTTTTCCGCCAGCAACTGTCGCATACGTTCAGTCTCCTGTCGAAGCCTGGTTAACCGATCGGCTTTCGCACTCTCGTCTTCGCCTGTACTCTCCCGGGATCGGACGGCCGGTAAAGCGTTCGACGCGATGGACTGCAGGCTGGGGCTTGGTGGCGAAGTAAGTGTGGTCGCCGGAGACCGAAGATGGTGCGACTTGGCCGTGCTGTCGAACTGGGAGAAGTTCAGGCTCGATTCCGATGCCGGGTTGAGAAGTGACTTGATCGACGACAACCTCTTCGAATTATCGTAGGCCGATTCACTGGCCGCGTACTCCGATTCTGTTCCTGAGAACGATCGCTTCCTAGAGGGTGAGAGGAAGGAGGCGGGAGACAGAGATGACTGACGATCGCTCAAAGCCGAGATGGATGTCAACGGCGCCAACCGATTGTCGTCGGTCAGTGAATTCCGAACACCAACATGTTGGGAAGTGTTAGTATTATGGTACGCCATGAGGTCCGAGGATGATATCGGGGTTGAGCCCGGATTCGACCGGACCGGATCGGGGAGCAGGGTAAGAGGGTGCTCCGTCTTTCGTCGCAATCCGAGATTGACAGATCCATCCTCGTTGACCGAGCCGCGCTCCAGTTCAGGCTCGGTATATTGACCCTGCTGCTCGATCGAATCTATCGCCATCGTATCTTCTGCTGCACCATCCGCTTGGCTTGCCGGTATAACACGTCTTCGCCTCTTGATCACTGACTTTTTCATAGTTACTGGTCGGTGCACGCCGTGAAGTTTGTAATACAGCCCTGTGGAAAATTAGCAGCCATCTCGCAACGGATTTTAACCCTGCACGTACCGCATGCGTTGCATATGGTGTGCCCAGACTCGTCGCGGCGCCACAGGGGGGTTATCGTAGTCCCGCAATTCTGGCAGGCGATCACTACAGTCGTGTTGTCTTGAGCCGAGCCCTGCTGCTGCGCATTTACGTCGATGGGAGCTGGCCCGCTATCCGCAGGACCCCCGCTCCCGCCCCTAGATGACCGGCCCTGGCCCTGTAGCTGAGCACCCTTGGCCACCCTGTTGTTGTACGCCGGACAGCCGCTACATCCTTCGGCGCCGCCGGTACCATTGCACCGCCCCCCGCCAGGACACGACCCGCTAGGCATTTGATCTGCGGCTACATACGTGGCTCCTGGAATGTTGGCTGGCGCGGGCTGAGAGCAGATAGTAGCTGACGGCTTCTCGGGTGTCCCTTTCGTGGCGGCAGAAACAGTCGAAGGCGGCCTTTTGAGGTTGATCGGACGCGACGAGTTTCGCGCCTTCAGATACAGCCCGCAGGCATTACAGATGGTTGCCCCTTGCGGCGAGCGTCTCCATAGCGGTGTTCTTGTGGTACCGCAATTGCTGAACGGGTGTTAAGACTCTTTCGGATTGCTTATTTGTTAGGTTCCTAGGCGGTGTACTTACGTGCATACCTGGCCGCTCGAGTTAGACCTCGTGGCGGCCCAGCTGTCTTGGTTCCCTCCATCGAACGAGTATGGAGAAGGACTCTTGGAATGGACGCGCTCCGAACCGTGTATTGACGGACTTGGCGCTTCTGAGTAATCACTCTGGCTCTGGATTGCCGGACTTCTCGAGCCAACCGAAGAAGCATTCTGAACCGACATTGTCTCGGACGGTTGCGTGCCCTCCCTGGAAACAACCGGACGCGCTGGAAGGGCAGTCCTCAAAGAGTGCGGGCTCAACCTCGTGGGTCTTGTAGACGGATAAGGGTCGACTTCCATCATGGCCTCGGCCGTTGATTTCCTTGGGAGGATCCGGCCTCGCGGTACGTGTTACAGCTGCCGTTGCGTGTCCTCTCTTGAGATGGACATCCAGGCTAAGCAGAAGGTAGAGAACTTCAAGAATAGCCGTAATTGACGGCTATCAGCGCTGAATACTGAAGAGCGTGCTCTTCGTCCCAGACACTAGCGGTCTAACGAGGTCGAACTCAGGGTCGATAGCAGTAGCAGTTGACCCGAGGTGCGTCGCAAGCTCGTTACAATATACCGTGACTGGCGGTAATCCCTAAGCGGAGGAACCGACGGCGAACGATGTCCTTTACGATATCTGAGCCGGTGAAAATGGGATAGAGGAGGACAGAGGCAATGACAAGATGCTAAGAAGGGTAAAGAATGACTTGTACTACGGATTGGCTACGAGGTCAGGTGGCCAGAGACGGCAGGACGGAGAGGCTATTGGGGGATTTATCGGACGCAAGGGGCGATATCTCTCGAGCCTCGTGTGATTCCTCTAGTACGCCGGGGTAGGTAGCAACACCACGACAGGTTGAGGGAGCTTGTTGGTGGGCGGAGCGTAATGTAGCGCAGTGACACACCAAGGTTGTGTCTATGGTGGAGTGACGAGTGACGGGGGGCTCGACTCTCTGAACTGCTCGAAGCACCTAAATAGAAATCACGAGATCGAGATCAAGGCTCACCCCGCCTGCATATGTCAGGACGTCGGGAGAGGCAAAGCCAAGGTAGCAGCTCGGCCGCGCTGGGATTGATCCGAGGGAGATAAGATCGGAGAGAAGCAAAGAAGGTAAGATCATAAGATGGGAGGTGGTAAGGTATGGGCCGTTTGTTAGAAGGAAGTAGTAAAAGGGGGGGGGGCGGCGGGGGGCCTTAGTCCGAGGCTCACCTCGGAGATTCGAGAGAGATAAAGATAAAGTGTGAAGGATCGGTAAGATCAGGACTAAGGATGGGAATAGTAGTAGTGAGATGAGATGAGACGAGCTGGCTGGCTGGGAGTTGGAGCGACTTGAAGGAATCGAGGAACTTGTTGAGGATGAGGGAACTGAAAGGGCGTGCTTGGTACTACCAGTACTACCAGTACTACCAGTACTACCCACAGCCCTTCTGGCAGCACCGCATACGGTAATGGTAGCCACCGCGCGCCCTTGTCTTAGCACTCACGATCAGCGTTGGACAGGGCCGGCCAGGGCTCGCCGGGCTACTATGTAGCAGGCTCGCCAGGCCGTGCCAGGCCATGCTTGAATGGTTTTAGGGCTATTAAAAGGAGACAATTCCGTCTCTCCCCATAGACTAACGGACCTAACGCTTGGCCCAGCGCGGTCTAGTGTCTTCTCAGAGAGCATAGCAGAATAAAAAAATATCAGCCGGCTCAATGAGACATTGGCGGATTATCATTCAGCTGGCTGCGATTGGCCGCGGGCTGGGATAGATTAGATTTGATAATACGACCCGGGCGCGATGCTACGTAGGTACATGCCTTAGGTACCGAGGGTACTGTACGCGATACCACCCTGGGCCAGCTTGGCAGAGAGAGGGCCCTCTCGGACTTTGCGGGTCTTGGTCGCACGCGCAAGAAAGAAGCTTCTTTTTGCTAATAGTTGCCCTGTCATTGGCTCGCCTGGCTGGTTGCTTCGCAACACTTTTCTTACGTGCCTCGCCGCGCCTACACGTACGTACAAGGCAGCCTACATATATACGTGACATCGTGCTGCGTCCCGTCGGGAGGCGGTCTGCGAATTTTATCTTATATCCAAGATTGGCCGCATTACTTGCCAGGAGTACGTGCATCACCTGATTCGCAAGTAATCAATTCCGATGGTTGGATCTGCTCTGCCGGCCCTGCCACTTGCATCGATGCCTCCAACCGTAGGATCGTGTCGATGTGGCGGTCAAGGCTTTCTACGAGATTCTTTATCGGCTGCGTATAGCCTAGATCGTGCACTTGTACTTACCGTACGTATAGTAGGAGTGATATTTTACGGCCGAGACAAACACCAGACGACTTTATATGACTCTGTGAAAGACGGACATCCTACGGTGTATTCAAGGCTGTATCTCAAGACGAAAACCGCGTCTCTCTATTTCTCCATGCCAAGCTTCTTTATCTCGACCCAGCACATCTCCCTGCATGCGCAGAACACGGCATGCTACCGTGGAACGTATCGCCGACTGAGGAAAGAAGGGGGGCCACGGAACAAAGATCATACAGTCTTACGTGTGCACGTAGGAACGGAAGAAGAATAAGAACATCTTCTTCCGCTTTGGCTTTGGATATAACGTAATATCTTTCAATAGCTCGCGGGCGAGGCAGGGCTGGCAGGCTCGGAGTTATATATTCGAGGGAGCCAGGGGAGAAAGCGAACACGTACCGCACTTGGACGTGTTAGGGAACAGGTTGCGAATAGAATCGCTTCGATTGGCCGGATATGTGCATGGTTGGAACCGCTAAGTCGCTCCATAGAAAGATGATGTAAGATGGAAGACTCCTGTCAGACTACAAGATCGACGAGCGTACAAGATACGGCTATATCACCATCAGCCATGATATAATGGGACACATCTGGACACTCTGGTATAATCGAGTATTAGTCATGTAAATCTTAAGTTCAAGTAAACAGTAATAATATTATCAATTTTCTCAGTCTAACTTCAATGCTCATGCATCGCACAAAAGAGAAAGAAAACAGTCTAGCATAGGGTATCAGGGTATGTATGAATGGGGTTGCAATGAGGACGAAGAGCCTGCAAAGAATAGAAAGAGACCAAACACCCCTCCCATGAGCCGGAATGAATGCATTCACCAGTCTCGCATTACCCGTAGCACCGTCACGACACACACTCTCACACCTCGCCCATGAGCTGCTCCCCCTCGTCCAGCATCTCCGTCACCTTCTTCAGGTTGTCGATCAGGCTCCTGCCGAGGCCCACCAGCACCAGCTTCTCCGCGTTGGCCGGCAGCCCCAGGTACGTCGGCGGCTCGCGCTCCGGCAGCTTCTGGATCCACCCCATGAACTCGGGCAGCGACGTGCCCGACGGCACCACCAGGCTCGTCTCCTTGCCCTCCTTCTCCGTCCCCTCCACCAGCTTGTGCCCGATGTCGTACGCCGACGGCGTCAGCGACTGGTTGACGAGCTCCGTCAGCCGGTTGAAGTCGCCTTCGTCGTCGATCTTGCCTCCGTAAGTCTCGCGCACCAGGTAGCGGATCATCTCCCACGGTATGTTCTGCGGGTTGATGTTCGTGCGGCTCTGGGCCACGGATTCCACCCATGTGTCAATAATGAAGGCAGAGCACTCGTACTGTAGCAATGTTAGCCTAGCTGTAACCCGCCATAAACTCAAAATATCAACTTACATCGCTGTCATTGAACTCCCAGAAGCCCTTCCATCCCAAGTTGGGAGCGTATCGTAGACGTTCCTGCACCACAGCGTGCAAGAAAGAAAGGAGTAGATACAACCTGCTGCGCTCTACGGGGCTCTTGGTAGCTCGGTTGGAGAGGGACGACATCGAATCCTTCATGTTGGCTCTCACACCCGCCGGCTGCTCGTACATAAGGACGCGAGAAGCACGCAGCAGGTTGACGGGAATCTTGGGGCTGGACTCCATTGACAGGAACAGCCTGAAATCAGACTGGGGGTTCAGAGATTCCATGCGCTTCTCCAGAGACTGAAGCCACGTAGGCGCGAGATGGACGTTCTTGATAAGAACCCAAGATCCGACTTGTGCCGCGTTACTAATTGCCTTATCCGCGCTCGCAAGACTTTCGTTGGATCCCATGGCGATGTTGGTGCACCGGACGCGCATTCTCTCCACCAGGTTGTCCACCTTGTAGCTGGCATCGAAACCAGGGCTCGAGACGAGCGAGATGGGACGGGTCGGAGGAACCTGGCTGATAGTCTCCTTGAGGTCATCTACTACATCGAACAGCTCGTCGCCAAAGACAGAAGACACGAATCGCTCTGCAGTCGGTACGAAACGATCGAGGCGGAAGAGCTTGACGAGAAGTAGCGAGAGAAGGCCTTGGTCGAACGGCTCCGTGTTGGAATCCCAGATCTGAGGAATGAAGTTCTCTGCAAACTCCTCTGACAGGAATCTATCCCAGGCATCGGACGGCACCTGGTCAAGCTTGTCCTTTAGCACGCCGAGTCTCTTGGCACGAGTAAAGGTCTCGTCTTTGGCGCTAATTTCTGTCGAGAGGTCCTTGCCTTCGATACGGCCATCGAGGATGATGTCGATCAAGCCCTTGTCCATCTTGTAAGGGGAGGCCTGGGCGAGGAGCATGGCCAAAGTAATGCGATCTTTCTGTAGAAGACCCAAGGCAGTTCTCTTGAATGCTGTCACAAACAAGTCCTTGATAATGACGTCTCGGCGCCTGTTGAAATCCTTCTCGCCTGCCAAGTTCTTATTGCCGTGCAGGACGGAGTGGAAAATATCGAGGAAGTACTGCAGCGAGAACTGGTAGAAGTGATTGAGGTAGTGCAGTTGCTCGAGCACGGCAAAGACGGCACTGCAGGATCGAGCGATGATGCTGTACTGTAAGGTAATCTCCTCGACCTCTGCCATCACGCCCTCGGTATTGCTCATCTTGGCCGTGATTTCCCCGGCTTCGGTCTTCAGAGTCTCAAGAGTCTCGATGACATGGTCGTCATCAAGAATATTGCCGCGAGACTCGTTCAGCGACTGCAGCAGGCGCTTCTCAAGCTGGCGGAGGTGGACCTTGAACTCGCCTTGGAGTTTGATGAGGTTCGATCTTCTCTCGTCGACGTCGGGTCTCTCCGACTTCAGCACATCATTAAGGGACTGGGTCTGAAGACTGCTCTGCGTGACCGTGAAGTTGACGAACGTGGTTCGACTGCAGATATCTGGCGGGAATGTAGCGGAAGGATCTCTGGTAGACAAATAGATCTTGAACGAGGGCGAGAAGTCAATCTGCTGCTTGCCGAGCTGGATAAGCACACGACCACCGGTCTTCTGGTATTCTTTGTTGAGAACGTGGTTGAGGATGGGATCCAGGTGTTCGGCATCTTGGATAAGAATGGGATTGCCGAATCGGAGAGAGCTTTCCAGCTGCTTCGTGAAGGAATCGTCCAAGAAACTGGTCACGGTAAGACGACGATCCTTGCATTCGCGCTGGAGGAATTCTGTAACCCTGCCCGAGGGATCGATGATGAGCGGATAACGGTTGAATCGCTTGAGAACGATGGCGTTTTCTGTGCATAGATCGTCAACAGGCAGGGAGTTCTCTTGCCAACCAAGTCGCTCATCGGCGGTGGACAGGTATTCCGTGACAGGGTTATGGGGTTTGTAGCTGATTCCGGAGAGATGCAACTGGTGCAGCCAATCTTCCATCATCGACTTTCGGAACGTCTGGTCGTAAAGACCACTGTAAGCCAAGAAGGCCGCGGCGACGAGGACATCTCCAACCAGAGTGCTGATCTGCGTCTCGAACGACTTGCTTCCGTCCTCCCAGCGAGTACGCTCCGAGGAGAGACTGTCGAGAAGCCTGACACTTCGGTCGACCTTGAACTGGACGCGCGACATCTCGGACTTGATGGCCTGCGTCTCGCTGATGAGAGCAGCGTATTCTGTCTTGTACGTCGCGATGCTGTCCTCAAGACTAGTGATCGTATTCTCGACAGACTTGGCCTCGGCCTTTGTCTGGAACGCCTGCTCTTCAAGCTGATCTACTTCTTCGCGCAGAGGGCCGACGCGGTCAAGGATTTCGGAGTAGTTAACTTGAGCCTCCACCCACTGAACCAAGGGACCACAAGCTTTACTGGCGCGGTTGACTCTGTCGTATGTGAACTCGCTGTTGTTCAGGAACTTGGTTCGCATGAGCGTCCGCATCGACTTGGTCATCTGTTTCTCGTTATCGAAGTTGACGATGCTCGCAATAAAGTCGTCGCGGCGTACCACGACCTGGACAGCTTTCCAGTCGGCGATCTTGTGGCCTAGCAAGGTGCACACAGATTCCATGGCAAGCCGAACACCTTGAGGCGGAGAGCCCATAGAACGGACTTCCGTCAAGTGCTGTCGTTTGATGTTACTGACACTAGCTTTAGCTTCTTCGACAGCGGGTTCGGCTCTTGCCAGGTCGTTCAAGACGACCTCCTTGCGAGAGGCAACTTCGGCTTCTTGCTTCTCGAGCGCTGCCTGAATCTCCAGGGACGTGCTCTTGCGCTGCTCGGCCTCCCGTTGATCGGCAACCATGCGTTGCAGCTTCTCATTAGCCTCGGCGTCCTTCGCTTCGAGTTGGGTCTTCTTCTCGGCCAGACTGACCCTGAGGTCACGCACTTTCTCGACCGTGTCCCTGAGCTTGTCAAGACCGACGTTCAAGTGACGCTGCTGCTCCTCCAGATCTTCCCGCTTCTCGTTGTATAGCTTGACGTACTGCGCAACAAAGTCGAGGAAGTGGCGCGGCGTGAGGAACGTGACCTTTCCTTGTTGTTTCTGCAACTTTGTGTTGAACCGCTGGAGAGAGTAGTGGATGTAGACCATGGAGTTGACGATTGTTTCTCTGTGAGAAGGCGGCAAGTTGAGATTGCGATAGGCGACAGGAATCGTGTCAGGGGCCATGAAGTTGGGCTTGTCGAGGTCGATGGAATGCGTGAGCTCGTTGCCCACTTGGAAGAGTGCTTGGTCGGACCAGTCACCGAACCAGTTGAGCACGCAACGGTTGAACAAGGCCGGACTCGTGGCGGCTTTAGAGGATAATCCGTCTTCAGGGGGGTTCATGGTGAACACGACGTGCAAGTTCTTGACGATCTGCTGCGTGAACCACTTGTAGAGCTCTTCTTGCGAGTCCAGCAACAGACCTTGCCGTTGTGCACCTTCCTTGCAAGCCGTCATCAACGAGGCGAAGTCGTCTCCTTCAAATAGACCGGGAACTTCGGCATTGGCAAGTAGCGTATTCATCCTCTCCAGGAAGCCGGAGTCAAGGACGTTAGATTCGTCCATGATGAAGCAAATCTTCTCGCCCTTGCAACCGCACCGGCGCAGAACCTCTCGAAGATCCTCATCGAAGTCTTCGGCCGAGTACTTCCCGTGGACCTTGATCTGGAAGACTTTGAGACCGTTCATCCAAGCAACGAATCTCGAAAGCGTCGTCTTTCCACTTCCACTCACACCAATGAGAATCAGATGGCCCTGCGGCTGTCTGAAGACACGGTCGATGCGTAGTACATGTTCTAGCACTTCGTTGAACAAAATGAGGGGCACGTCCACCTCCTCTTCGCAGAACGTCTTGAGACGAGCCTTGACAAAGTCACGCAACTGCTCCCGGTCGACGGGGACGTAGTTCTTGGAAAGCCAGTTGGAGAACAGGATTGGGCCACCCAGTGCCTTCTCCTCTTCGATTGTCGGGAAGAAGTCCAAGGCGATTCGTCGCACGGCATCGTCGGTCCACTTCCGTTCCTCTTCCGCGACTAGACGGTCCTGGAACAGACGCAGAGCTTCGTGAGCCCAGATGCGGATGAGTCCTTCGATAGAAAGGGTTTCCAGCGGACGAATGGCCTCGTATACACCACGCACCCATCTTGTCAACTCACGGGGACTGTATACGTAATGCGGCTGGATCTTGGGCGTGAAGCGCTGTTGAGACTCGAGGTAGAAGCGAACCATTGCCTGGGTAAGAGGTTCAGCATATCCACGCAGTGCCGGGATAATCTTGAGAACAGCGGAGTTGAAAGTGCCATAAATCTGCTGCAGAGACAGTTCGCCTGGGTAATCGACCATAATGAGCGGCGCATGCCTGAGGAATCTGGCTCCCATAGGGGTACGGCCAGCGTCCGTTGGAGGATTGCAAGCACCGACGAACTGGATTCGGTCAAGAGTCACCCAAGACTTGTCTGACGTCCGCCAGAAGCCGTTGTGTTCGACTAGCTGGCGAAGGAACGAGATGGCTCGCTGTGTGCCATACTTGTCAGGTGCTGGCAAGTTGATCTCGTCACAGAAGATGACAAGCCAGCGTCCAATCTGGGTCGGGGATAGCATGACACCATTCAGAGTCTTCTTGTACTCGCAGTATTGCTCAAAGGTCTTGATGAGAAGGTCAGGCGTAGTGGCGCTTGAGAAGTTGAGACCGACAACTTCCATGTTTGGCAGCTTTCGAAGCGCGCTGAACAGAGTCATCGTTTTACCAGAACCAGGCGGACCGCAAAGCAAGAGCGGCTTGTGCTCGGCAAGCCAAGAATAGAGTACGTCTTCGTGGCGAACAGTATCCAAAGTGGGAATGACAACATCTGTTTGAGTGATCGAGTGCGTGTTAACCTCGATCGTGGGGACCTGGTTCTGCCATGGCGTCCATTGGGCCTGGGGGAGATCGACGTCGAAGTCAATCAGGGAGCTAGTCCCGTCGAGCGGCGCTGATCCAAAGCTTGCGAGCGCCCCAACATTATCTCCGAATGCTTTTCGGTCATTAAGTGGACAATCACCCGTCAGCGCCCAGACTAAGGCGAGAAGCAGCTTTTTCGCGACGAATGCTTCGATTTGCTCGGGGTCCAGAGGGAAATCGACATGAGCCGCGTTGTATTCGATCATGTCTCGAACAGCCTTGTTCAGCAACGAGAACAGCGTTGTGAGAACACGCGCATCGGTAAATTCCATGATGTGGTTATACGATTGGGCTTCCTTGAGAGCTGCTAGGATGAAGTCGTCCGTGGTGAAGTAGGCGAGTAGCAGGTCGGCAACCTGGCTCTGAATCTGGAGAGTCTTGGCGGGACTCTGGCCAGCGGCAGCCGTATCTTCGTCCAGATCCTCGAAAGCGACGGATCTTAGGGTATCCAAGTAGTTGGTTACCATCATGCTTGGCGTAACCGTGTCCTCGCTGAACCAGACCATACCGCATCGACTGACAGTAGCCAGGGTAGCGTACTTCAGTGTCTCGACTTCGAACATGATCCGGACATTAGATGGCAGATTGAGACGCTCACCATTAGGAAGTGTGAGCAGCTTGTTGTCGTCAAGGACACTGTTCAAGTTTTCAACCCATTCGGGATCGACATCACCATCAAACACGATCCAGTGGCGTTTAGAGTCTTCACCACGGAGGTTGTCGACGATCTTTCGTAGAATGCTAGTGAACAGACCGTCGGTCCATTCTCTCGTAGTCGAGTCCAAGTTTCCGTACAGAGCCTCCTTGGACATGACCTTCGAGTCGATGACGTGGGAAACGCCCTCAACCCCTTCGACTTGCTGTAGGGCGTCCAACAGGAGCCTCCACGCGGCAGACTTTCCGGTCCCTGAATTTCCAACCAACATAACACCGTGGTGGATATTCTGGATCTGATAAGATTGGATAACCTTGGTCATCCAGGTCTCGTTCACAACAAGGTGTCTCTCTGCGGCCAGTCGGCGAATGGCGTCCTCGAGGTCGGTCAAGTTGGCGGGAACATATTGAACGCCTGGGAAACAGTCTCCTTCGATGTTCATCATGATGTCGACGTCGTTTCGGATCAGTTTCGGAGCTATAGTCTCTCGGACACTCTGTACAATGATTTCGGGTTCGACAACCTCCTCGGCGCCAATGTTACCATCACTACTTGTAAGTCGGGCACGCTTGAGGCCACCGGAACTGACCAGCACACTTTTCAGCGCACGCAGACCGAAATCGTAGTGAGCTTGCTTCGACAACTTCGCGGAACACTGGTCAAAGAACGGGACTGTCTGCTTTGAGAGCTGCTTGGCTTGGTTGAAACCTTGGGAGTAAAGCATGACTTCGGCAATGAGTTCCTTGTCCGGCTTTGACATGGCTACGCTACGGAATAGCTTCTTCAAGTTGTCGGGCAAGTTGGAACGACCCGCATAACCAGGGTTCATGGTGATGAAGATACCGGTATTGGCGTTGACGTGAAGCTGGCGACCGACCAACTCGATCTGGGCCTTGTCATCCTCAGCGCCCTGTTTAAGACCAAGCTGGATGTTCTGGATCTGCTGCGAGACGGCGGACAAGATCCTCTCTTCCAAACGGTTAAACTCGTCGAAACAACCCCAGGCACCAACCTGGCAAATACCGAGGAAGATACGACCCATGGCTTGGAAATCGAAAGTGTCGTCACAGCAGAACACGAGCGTAAAACGACCGAGCTGAACACCGAGAGCCTTAACCGACTCCGTCTTTCCAGTACCAGCGGGGCCGTACGGAGAACCACCAAGTCGCTGGCAGAGAGCCTGGGTAAGGGTTCCGAAACAGCGATCGGTAAGGGGAGTTCGGACAAGCCTGTCGGGAACACCCAGGTACTCGAAACCATAGTTGAGCTTCGCGTTTGCCATCTTGATGTGAAGGCGGTTCAAGAAGTCTCCTTCAGGAACGTAGACATATCGCATCTGCAGCAGCCACATGTAGTTCGTTGGGGTAGAGGCATTGAGCTTTACAAGCTTCTCAATGGTGTCTCGCTGGTGAACACATTCCGTGATAAGACCCTCGCACTTCTTTCTCTGAATTACTTCCAAGTCGCCGAGAACAGTCTCCGCCAGGACTCGGAGAACTTGGACCTCCCGCTCGTAGAGAGACTGTAGCGTACTGCCTCCGTTGTTCAGGGACTGCTCGACAGCTGTGGTCCAAACGGCCTGAGTAGCGAGTACTACAATCTGACTGGGAAAGTTGTTCATGAAATCGTTTAGGGCGTTCTGGTCGATCTCGTCGGACTCGAAGACGGGCGTGTACGCTTCGATAGCTTCGGCAAGAAGTTCAGCTAGAGTGGCTTTCATGCCGCTCTCAAGAAGCGCCAGCCAATCGTTAATCTTGGGCACTTTGGCAAGCGAGATCTCCTTCTTGAGGCGCACAACTTCGCCTTCCTTGGAAGTGAAGCCGGAGATAATCGACTCGTCGTCCATGACCAGGCCTGTCAAACCAGCAAACATCTTCTTGAAGTGCTTGGCAATACGCAGAGTGTCGTTACTGTTACCAATCATTTCAAGGAGATCCTCGTCACCAACGAAGTAGAAGCGAGGGAACGAAACTCTTTCCTTCTCAAGGTATTCACCAAGAGCCTTCTGGATCTTGTTGAGCAACTCAGCAAGACGTTCCAACGACTTCTGCACACCAGTGATGCTCAGAACATCCATAACCATTGGCTGCTTGTAGACCTTCTTCATCACGGCCATGAACTCGCTGTTGATGTTCTGGAACCTGGAGGACTCGATCGGCAAGAGATGTTTGATGTCGGCATTTCCTGTGAAGACACCTTCCAGGTAAACCCATTGGCGCTGGACGTCGATCCAAACGTCGAACAGGACGTGGACGCGGTTCAGCTTGTCCTCCCAGGACGAGGCCTCTTCTTCAAACTCCTTGTAGTACGGTGAATGTTTCATCGCCTGCAACGAGTTCAGATTTTCACTGCACTTGGCAAAAAGGTCGTCCCAGCCGCGAATTAGACGGCACTTGTTTTGGTATGGCACGAGATCTAGCTGGTAGCTATTCCACGTCTCTTTCACCTGCTTCAAGAACTCCTCCAGAGCCATTTCACCCTGGGCCTGAGTAATGATGTCTCTGACGATGACCTCGGTGGCAACCAGGTTGAGATCCCACACGTCTCCAAGCGTCATGGACACAGGTGAATAACGCCGACCGGGCTTGAGCTCTTTCCAAATTCTCGTCCAGTGACGATCCCGGATAGCTTCAGACTTCAGATCACCCAGCAGGCTGTTTACTTTCAAAAACTGGCGGAGAATGTTCTGGATGTGCTCAAACGCGGCGTACTGCCGCATCCTGCTCGGCATTTCCTTGGTCATCTTGATGAGACCGTCGATGCTGCTACGGATTTTTCTGGGCTGGACGCTTCCCCACAGAGTCTCTCGAAGTTCGTTCAAGCTCTTCCAGATAGTCGACAAAGCAGCCCATACCGATTTGAAGTCGTGGACCTCCTCTAGGATCATGGAAAGCGAAGATTCAGGGCTCGCAGGGAGATCGAGCGCCTCCTTGGCCTTCGACACCATATCAAACTCTTCCTGCAATTTGGTGATGCGGGCCTCGAAGGAAGCGAGGGTAGCAGACGCGACATCAGGGGCAATCGTTCCTGATACAGGCTTCTCTGCGTTCCATTCCGTCGCAATCTCAGCAATCTTGTCCGTAACAACCTTGTCCTCTGCCACGATTTTCGCCTTGAGCGCGTCTGTCTGGTCTTGAACGATCTTCGCCTTTCTATTCAAGAGCTCGTTGAGGGCCTCCCATGTCGAATCAACCTGTTGAACGTCTACCCAGTCGTTCGGGAAATTGTACCGGTTCCGGACGAGGGTAGATTGGCCTTGACGGAATGTCTCGACCTCGGGAGCCCATGCCTTCACCTTGCGCTTGCAGGTCTGGACGATGGTGATGAATTGGACAGCCTGCGCAGTAGAGGTAGCCTCGAGGCTCTGTCCTTCTAGGTCTCGCCGCCCCTTTTCGATCTCGGCATTGACTTCTCTCATTCGGTTGCCGAGCCGCCCAGCAAATTTCACCAGGATATCCTGCTGCCATTGATCATACTTGGAATTGACTTTCATTTGGACTTGCTCATAGTCGATAGTGATGTGACCAAAGGAGCGGCTAACGTCGGCGGTGTCGAAGGTGGCACGCGACTTTCGAATTTCCTGTAGTAGCTGCAGCCACTTGGAAAGCTCGTCACCTAGAAGATCGTAGACTTGCTCGGATTGCAAGTCCCAGAGGGACTGAAACTGCAACCATTTGTCGACATACTCGCTGATGCCCTGCAGTTTCTTTTCGACCGAGCTGTATACCCTGCCGAGTATGTCGGTACAATCGCCAGGGAGATCGTTGAAGCGGGCTTCTTCTTGCACGACGGTACTAATCGTCAGGCTCATCTGGTATCTAGAGGCTTTGATCTTGGGAAGGTTGCAGACAATGCCGATCCAGTTGTGCAGGTGCAAGAACCAGCTAGCTCTCGCAAACTCGAGGGGCGGATCGAGGTAGATGACCTGGTTCCTCATCGTAATCTCGTGGATCAGGTGCTTCATAATCGGTGCGTCCGACTTGAGGGGCTCCCCTGACGGCGCTAGCTGCTTCCTCCTACTGTTCTCAATTCGTTCGATGGGAGTATCGTCTTCGAACGCCTCGATCCATGCGGAGACCGCCCGTTGGAGACGAGCGAGCAGAGTCAATTTAATGCGCTCGTTCATCCTCTCCACCCAGAAGCCCAAGTTAACATACTGCTCCAAGTTCAACTGGTCAACAGCTGCCTGGATAGTCTGCAGGCGTGCTTCAAATTCGGATGCTTCATACGGACAAGTGGCGAGTTCCGCGAGAGCCTTCTGGACATTTGTGTGGATGTTTGCGAGGGTCACGGTTTTCGACTGGAGAAGCGAAGCAGCTGAAGCAAATTCTCGGACGAATAGGACGTGCTTGGTCTCGCCACCACGGCTAATCGTATGCTCAAGGCTGCCGTTAGCGAGCGGCGGCTTCTGGTACGATTCCCAGGTGTTGACAAATGTTTCCCACTTCAGCGGTATACCTTTGGCAATCAGGACGTGGACATCGTTCTGGTAACCACTTAGCAGAATGGCGACTTCATGCAGTTCCGATATCTGTCGAGTCGTCTGCGCAAAAGTCCTTACACTTTCCATCAGACTGACAGCGTACGGATACACTCGCTTAGCATCCTTGGCGACATTGTTTACGGCATGCGGCACATTGAAATTCTGCCAGCCAAGGTTACGGGTCTCCTTGAACAATGCGATAATCTGAGCATCAAAATTGACAGAGAGATCCAGCGCATTGTTCGCGGACCTGACCTTGTTGATATTAAAGAGCCGACCTGCGATCGAGATCTGTTTCCGCTGAACATCCTCGATCCAAGCCTTGTAGATTGCCTGGGTGTTGAGCTTTTTCCTGAACAATTCACTTTCGGTCTGCAACTTTTGGCCTTCTGTATGAAGAGCCCAGTCCGAACCCAGGATATCCTCGACTTTCTTCATGTAGTTGTCAAGTTGACGCTCGATCTGACGCGCCCAGATAATGGCTCCGGAGACAGGCGGCAAATCACGCAGCTGGGCCATAGCATGGGCCTCAGAGTGGCCATACTGCTGCTTGAAGCGCTCGTGAAGTCCCGAGATGGCTTGCTTCACATTGTCGATGAGCTGGTTCTGGTATTCAGCAATGGCGCCTCGAATCTTGGGTCGCACGAAGAGGGCATTGAACTGAGAGAAAACGCGAAACATCTCGTTGGCGTTCTTCGCAGTCGCAAGACGGTCTCGCAGTCTAGCAATGATCGAATTCTCTACACGCGAGGTGCGCTCATTGTATGTGTTCTCCGCCTTAACCCATCGTTGCGTACCCTCTTGGGAGACATCGAGCAGATCCACGTGCTTCAGGGCTTCCCAAGCCTGTTGGACTTCTTCCACGGCATCAACATCGCCCATTTCTTCGACAAGCGCGACGCCGTTCGTTGCCGTCTCCTCACTCACACCATTGACGGCGGACTTCGGGCCAAGGACGTTGACAATCGTTCTTTGCAGCTGCTCGTGGTTGTCGCGGAAGGTGTCGATGTATTTGAGGCGAGATTGCAGCTCACTGTGCTTGGGATTGACCTTGATAGGAATAAACCTCTCTTGCCTTCGGCGGGTCGTCTCTCGGGCGATGTTGGTAAACTCCTTGATCTGCGCATCCCAAGACCTGAAGATTTCCTCGGCTGTGGTCATGAGACCCTTGAAATCTCTATAATCCAGGTCGACCAGTTCAGAACCCGGGAGGAGGCGATGCATGACCTCTTCCAAATCAGCCGAGATAGCTTCCACCAAATGCAAAGTCCGTGCAATGGGGTAGTTGCTAAAGCGCATCTTCTTGTTCATATGGCCGAATATCAGACCGATAGCATCCTGGATCTTCGGCAAAGAAGTGGCGGACAAGAGTTCGTCGAGCGGGAAGTCTCGCATCAGCTGGTTGTACTTCTGTACCATCTCCATAGCCTCCTTCAGACCAGTATCGGCCGTAAAACTGACCGTCGCCTGGAAACGCTTTGCGTGCTTAAGGATCTCCAATGTTAACGTGACACCTTCGCTCCTTAGCTGGGCCTCGATCCCCTCCAGCGCAGACTCCATCGATAGCCAGAAATTAATCTCCTGCGTGGCGGTTCTAGTTACGGGGTCTCGGGTGAGCTTCGTGATGGTCTGTATTGACTTGATCCAGCTATTTACCGTCGACTGCAGGTTATTCATGAAAGTACTGTCTGAGAGCAGGTTTGAGGGTATCAAGTCAGTAGTCGGCCGCGTATTACGCGCGGCAGCCTCTTCCAACGCGTTCTGAACAACCGGGTGAAAAGACAGAGACAGCTCGGGGATCTCTACATTCTGCTGCAGGTGAAGCAAGCTCAACTCCAGTTCCGTCATGCGCTTCTTGGTTACAGGAATGCCCGTCTTCGCATCCACGTCCGCTCGGTTCCTAGCCCCATTCGCAGCCTGCGAGGTCTTGGTGCTGGCATCGAAGTAGGGGGCCAGCGCATTATGAAGAATAGAATGAAGTATTTCGAAGGGAGAAGCGGTAGGACCCTGTTCGCTGACTAGACTTGCGAGGGAGGCGGTACCGGGCAGCGTTTGTATCTGGATCTGCGAAGTTAGAGGAAGCGAGGGGTCGATCGCTTGAGGGCGTTTGAGCAGTGCAAGATAGGCTATCGTGGTCGGTGTAGAGGATATCTCGGACGTGATCGTGTACGTGTACGAGACCGGAACTGCGGCGTAGATATTAGCAACACTCAACTCGACAGACGGGAGATAGACCCATACCATCATCGACCGGGTCGTCAGGAATATCCTCGACTTGCTTGACATCTTTCTGGACGTAGAGGGCGACGTGGGCATCAGTCGCAAAACGACTACACCTCTGAAGAGTGTCGGCATAGTTCGCTTTGGAGAGAAGGTTGTCGGGCCTCTCGAGCTCTTCGCGGGTAGCTCCGAGGGCAATGGTGACGACGGAGGCGAGGTGGTCTACCAGCAATGTGGGATCGACGGTGATGAAGGACGAAGGCGACATGCCATTCGTGCCGGGGCTCTGGAGGCCCAAGGGAGAAGCCACGGCCTCCGTCATGGCGGTGATAGTGGGAGGCTTAGTAGATGGGGTTCTCACGGGTTCGGGAGCATATCTCGATATGTAAGAAACTCAGGAGACGGGTCTTGCGGAATCAAGAAAATCAAGAAAAGGGATTCTGATTAGGTAGGTGGGATGTTACGAATAGAAAGGGAGACAAAGGCAAAAAGGAGTGTGAGACTGTAGATGATTAATCTACCAAGTGACCAACCTGCGCCGTATGCCGTCGCCGATCTAGGTGGTTAATGCAGTTGAGAAAAAATGAATGGATTGAAGTTGTTTAGCAGAGTCAGTCACCAGTCAATATTCCCTACGCGAAGGCACGCCAACAAAGTCGCGACACTAAGGAGATAAATTGATGCAAATTACGGGGGTGGCCCCTACTTCCTGAGCTCTGATTGGCCTGTCCGTCAGTATGTCGTGGCGGCCCCACCATGAGTCCCTTACCCCTATAATTTAGTTGCCTTCCAGTTGTATTTTAGCAGCCAGCGGGCATGGATATATTCCAGTTTGTCTTCTATGCTATGCATACTTGAGGATACCTTTCTTTGACCAGTTGCAAAGTACCTAGGTAGGTACGTTATATGATGCGTCAAGGTTTTGATAATTTAAAGAGACGGCTCTACTTTGATTGTCGGGTTGGGAGACTGTCTTGAATGTGACATATTCCTCAAAATTGGGGCTCTTTGCAGCTCATGCATCTTAGCATCTAAGAACCCCGCGTTTGTCAAGTGCTTCAGAAGGACCGAGAAAAGGGCTTGCTTCAAGAGTTACATGTAGGCAAATGCAAGACACGACGCAATCACATGGAGAACAGAATAAACAGTTTTTCTCTTGCAGATATGCTTACCCGCCGGGTAGGGATCAGGCAGGCGCATGTCTTGGGTGCCTGAATAAGCTAAGACATGGCAGCCACAATGTCTGAAAGTATATATGACAGCTTCAAGCAGCAGAAAAAAAGATTAATCTCATTATGCTACTGCAAATCCAGGCCGGAGACGTAACAAAATATCTCTTTTCTGATACTTCTTCTGATATGTAATTGGCCATACAGCGATAAACTCGAAGCGTCAAGTCCCATGTATAAACGGCGGACTCGCGAGTATACCTAGGTACCAAAATAGGCACCAAATTTTGTAAAGGTTGGTAATCCGTACTTTGGTAGACCTAAGTCTTCTAATATACTCCTGCAGTCTTCTTATACCTGCATGCCTCGCTTCAACGAGTGATCACATCTCAGAAATCAACATCATATCATAAGAGGTGGTTCATGCACAACATCGGCATACGACTCGGAGATGATACCCGGGGTTTCCGTATCTCCTTGCGGAGTACCTGGGGTAAGTCTAACAACAACATAGTATCTCAACCCATGCTCTTAACAAACGTTTTGGTACAGAAGTATTTCGTGATATTCCATAACGCAGAGATACATCATCAGGGCGTACAGTCGCTCCTAGCTAGACGTCCGGGTTAATGTCCGCCTCTTCGCCCTGGGGTTGACGTATCAAATTAGTACTTCGACGCCGACCAGACAGATCTGTCAAGACTATGAAACAAAGCTGAACGAAGGTGATTCGGCCCTAGGATAGCAAGCAAATAGAACACGTTTGGGTAAGGACTTGAGCCCGACGTTGACATGCTGCTGGCCAGCTCTTCAGCCCATGTGGAGCATTTCCAGCTTCGGCTCTGGGTCCTCGCGGGAAAGCCCACCTTTTCGAACACCAAGGATCGTTTCAACACCTGTTCCTCGGTGCTAAACAACTGTCCTCCCACTTTGTTGTACAACCAGGTGTTCCCGTTCGATAGGTTAGAACACCAGGTGAGTTGGCACGTTAGCTACACCACCAAAGTTCCTAGCTGGGTCGAATCCCAATGCCATCGTCAGCCTCAAGGAAACAGACCAGTAAAGCCTACGTAACACCTTGCATGTTCTTGTCGATTCTGGCCATCTAGCGAGTCCGGATACTGTTGAGCCCTGACATTGACACAGTGTCCGTCATTGCCTAGGTACCTACCTGGTAGGTATGCTTGAGTCTTATTTCCAAGAGGGAGAAGCTAGATAAAATGATTCTGGTCGATGGTGTAACTTTTCGTTGACTATCGCTATGCCTTAGGCACTTGAAGAACAGAAGGTACAGTGTTATGGTACAGCTGTATAGGGGTAAGCTAGAATATATAGACAAAATGCAATTCTTATTCTCTATGCTCAAGTTAACTTACCCCTAAGGTACCTAGGTAGATAAACTCTCACAGCTATGAACATGTATTTGTTGAAAGGTTTGGATAATGTAGATTATAGTTGCACTATGTCTAGCGTTGCCATCTTAACAACAATATCGTTGAGAAACGACGCCGATATCTCTTAACCGCAAAGTCCTGCTGATCATAACGGAGGGAATCCATCCACACCTTTCTCTATCACTTCTTAACATCTGTGAAAACCTGCCCTGGCCACTTTGAACATATCACGTACACAAGGCAAAAAGACACATTAGGCAGAGATTGATGGCCTCGTCGAGGTCTTGTTTGATTCAGAGCCGTGCTCGTAAACGCCAGAGTCTATTTTCCTTTTCCCGTTGCCGACACCGAGAAGACCCTTGCCGTGTTTGTGCTCATCAAGTCAGATGCAGAAGTTGGCTTCCCGTCGAATCCCCTACCAACAGTAAGCCAGTGGAAACTCCGTAACCCCTTGATATGCTGCCGATTCCAGTTGTAAGTCCTCGAGACGCCTATGCTTCCATTCAAAGTAAACCATGAACCTGCCCTCGCGTTTCTCGTTTCCGTAATGCCCTGCGAAATTATACCTCCTGAAGGCCCCTTCAATTACTCGGGCCGCTTGGCCCACCGTTCCCTTCGCCAGTGTCGTTGAGCCTCTCCCTCTGAACCATGACTCGTTGATTGCATATGTCGATGAACATCTCGAACTTTTCAATGATCTTGTCCTTTTCTCGCAACTTCTCCTTCAACTCGTCAATCTCCTTATTGCTGTCCTCCCGGAGTTTAGTCAAGTCCTCCTTGGCTCGGGCCAGCTCCCGCCGGAGATCGGACCGTATGCGTTCCTCGGCACTTGGCGCAGGCTTGCTGTAGATCGCCGGTCGCGATTCGGCGATGCCCGCCTCGACCTTGTGTGGGTTTCTGTTGATCGCAGCACGAGCATTATAAATGTCCCTGGGAAGGAGAGGAACATGAGGGTTCTGCTGCTGTAGAATCTCCAGCGTTTGCGTAACGCCAATGCCTGGAGCAGTTAATATAAGTGTTATTCGAGGCCTGCAAGAAATGAGCTTACCTGACTCCTTAAGATTCTTGACTGCAGCGACCATCTCGCTATCCAGCTTCCTCGCGGCCGGGTGCAGAAGCGGGCTCTCGCTGGGGCCGTGGTTGTGATGGAGGTGAGCTTGGTCAGGACGGTAGCGAATAGTCCACTGCGTCCTCTGTTCGATTGCGAAGAAGCCAAACTGGCAGTTGCACTTGCGAGATGACGTCTTCCGTTTTCTGTGCTCCGGACTGACCCGGCTCGGAGGCTTACCAGCGCGATCACACACGAAGAGAACCTTTTTCAGACCCGGAACCGTCTTCTTAGACCGCCCGATCACCACGGCATATCCCACCGATGTGCAATAAGCTAGCACGTGCTTATGAACAGCATCCAGACTCGGAAAGCTACCTCCCTCGGGCGGGGCGGACATCATCGTACCCATCGGTGTTCTCGGCACAAACGGGGTGCCTTCGAGTAGCTTGGGTGAAATATGACCCTCGCCCTCTCCTGAATCTCCCGGACTATCCATATCCACGTCATCATGAGGCTGCGTTTCCGGAGGTGAGACGTGCGCCTCTGCCCGAGGGGCCGGGGGAGGTTGAGCCTGAGGCTGAGGAGTCGGCTGAGGTTGCAACTGAGGCGGTTGCTGCTGGTGAATCTGAGGGAGAGTCTGAGCATGAGTAGAATGTTGCTGCTGATGAGCTTGAGGGTGCGGTTGAGAATGCGGTGGCTGATGGGAATGCGGCGGCTGATGAGAATGCGGCGGCTGATGGGAGTGCGGCGGCTGATGGGCTTGCGGGTGAGCCTGAGTATGAGGTTGGTGATGAGGCGGGTTCGGAGATATCAGGTTGCTGTCGTTCGGCTGGACGGGCTGCGGCGGCTGAACTTGCTGGACGGGTTGGGACTGGATAGGTTGGATCTGTTGCGGTATGGATTGGGTGTGCGGTATCTGTTGAACAGGCTGCGATACGGGTTGCGGGACCTGTTGGACAGGCTGTACGGGCTGGTTCATGGCTTGCTGGAGATAGGCCATGGAAGGGGACGGACCCGGCTGAGGCTGCATCTGTCGCTGCTGGCCACCGCGCTGGTGCTGCTGATGTTGATGTTGGTGCTGATGCTGGCGAGCTGCCTGAGCCGCGGCCTGGACATGCTGGGCAGTCTGAGGCGGAGGGTGTCTCGAACTCCCATTCGGGAGGTTGGATATGCTCGCGATGTTGGGTACGGGCGAGGGAGTCGAGCTCGAGAAGAGATGCTGGGGGTAGGCGGCCTGGGACTGTTGCTGGGGAGGATACTGGGCGGACTGGTAAGGCGACTGATGCTGTGGCGTCGGAGAGGGTTTCGGCGGCGTGGATGCGTGCGGTGGAGGATATCCACGTCGGAGTCCGTTGACCTGAGGAAAGCTCAGGCCCGGATGGGTGTGGGCGCTGGAGCCGGCCTGGCCCAAGGCGGACATGACGAGAGGAAAAGGAAAATAAAGAAAGAAAGAAAGAAAGAAAGAAAAATAGAGGCAGGTAACGCGGGGGGGGGGGGGGGGGGGGCTATCAGACGAAAGGATAAAAAACAATAGCAGAAAGACGCGACGGGAAGCCTAAGCTCCGGATAACCTAGAATACAGCGACGTCAAGGTTGGCACCATCTAGAGATGGAGGAGGATGGATGTGATGTCAATCCTCGACCCTGGCCGTAGGCATGTATGTAGGTAAGGGTAAGGTTAACGGTTGGCCTAAGGGAAGGTGGTTTGGTTTGATGGGTGACGGGTGACGGGTGACGGGTGACGGGTGACGGGTGACGGGTGACGGGTGACGGGTGACGGGAGATGGGTACGGGTGTGAAAATATCACCAAGAGATCAGCATGGTAAGGCTCGCCAGGGGTTGAACACGGGCCTGGGCTGGCAGGCTTGAGAAGGGCTGGAAGGGCTGGAAGGGCTGGGAGGGTCAGGACTGGGGGACGGGGGACGCGGGGACACGGGTGTGGTTGAAGAGAAAATGGAAACTGGTGCGTGCAGGTGGTGGGAAATCCGATCTCATCGACTTTTTTTTTTTTTTAGTGTGGGAAAGGTTTTTTTTGGGGCTCTTTTTTTTTTTTTTAGTGAACGGCTGGCGAGACTGCAGGTGGGCTGGCCTGCATAGCAGCATGCACTGTGCTGTAGGTGACGGTACTGTAGGTGACGGTACTGTAGGTGACGGTACTGTAGGTGACGGTACTGTAGGTGACGGTACTGTAGGTGACGGTACTGTAGGTGACGGTACTGTAGGTGACGGTACTGTAGGTGACTTGTAGGCGACGACGGTAGCTAGCAGTCTGCGGATTAGGGCCTGAGCTGCTAGGGGGGAGTGAGTAAAGGGAGCGAGTACCTAGAAGATCGATCTACCATCTGTCTGTTCTTGTCTGATAGCTGCGGCGCACTAGACTGAACATAGTTAAGCTGCGAAAAAGATGAAGGGGAAAAAAGAAGGATGCAGCTGGCAGGTTTAGCGGATGGGCAGATGCAGAGGCGCGAAAAAATGGAGGGGGGGAGGGTGAGAAATGTAACAGCCGACAGCCCTTCCCGCCAAGGCCAAGAAAGACAGCGCACAAGCCTGACAGGTAACCCAGCCGCTAATCTAGCGCACAGACGAGATCAAAATAAGACAAGCTAAGCTGATGGCTGACGAGGCTGTCGCTAGCGTTGATTTTAGTGATCTATCTGTATTGTACCTTGAAATAATCTCGTCTCTTTTCTTTTTTTTTTTTTTTCTTTTCTCTTCTTTTTCTTTTTCTACAATAGAAAAGACACATCCCACTGCCGACGTCCGCAGTCCCGCAAACCGCAGAGCAGGAACAGTTACACAGAGTATGGGTATGAGTTATTTTAAGCGGCGGGGGCAGAGTACTAGCTAAGTGGGCAGGTATTTTTGGGCATACGGCTCGTACGGGAATCTATTTAACCTCTACATCTACTATGTACATGTATATATGGAGGTACCTGGGTACCTGCCGTGTGGACGATTCCGCCGTCTCCTCGATTATCGTGCTGGAAAGCCTGCTGTGCCAATAAGCTCGCATAATATTGCTTTGGTCTGCTTGGGCTGCAAGGTACTTGGCTGCGCACATGTTCCCCGAGACGCCACGGGCTGGCAGACCGTCAGTGCTATATTCGGTACAGTATCCGTACATGGCGTATACATGGCGTATAGGGCAGACGTCCACGTCGCATACCCGGTTACAGTCCATTGACCATCACGGGATGGATACAGCTTGTGTTACAAGCTTCGTCTGCTCACTTGTCAAGCCCAGCTATCCGTTCTCGACGTCTTTCTGCTCGTCTGCGGGCGCACACATACGTGCCTCGTACGTACATATGTGCATACACGCATACCGACCTGCATATCCAATGCATGTAAGTAGAACTTGGCCGACAGCATTGTGTTCCTGTAACTGCACAGCTTGCTGTCTGGTTCTGGCTTGTTATACTTGTCTTATATCTTGTATCCTACATCCTCTCCGGTAGGTATCCGGCATCCATGATGCCGTATCCTGTAGGTGTCTGGTGCGGTGTTGACCGTACGCCCCGTGCCTGTACGTGCAGAAGAGTAGAATGTATAATGTAAAGCGAGTGATGTTGGAAATGACAATAAAAATGAATAAAGAATAAATGAAAAAGATAATAGATGCATGTGCCTTGCTGCAGGAAAAAAGCAATCACCTATTGCATCCAACCCTCCTATCTAATCTCGACCCGGCCTCACACAGCGTATAGCCTTGCAGCTTCACACGCCGCCCGCCTTCTCACCTTCTCACCTCGCTGCATGAACGATTCCCGACTTACTCGATGGAATAGTATCATCGCGAGGCTCGAAAACTCGAGGGCTCTGTTAGGTATCTGAGCGTGTAGGTGTCTAGTTACTCACCATCACCTGTAGCGTCTCAAACCTCTAGATACCCAAGGCACTGATCCGCATCTCGATAAAAGGTTACTTAGCAACTGTTCGACCTTTTCATCTTTCATCTCAACCCGATCTGTACTTGGCAACTCGCTGTGAGAATAGCTTGTCGCTTCAAAGCTGCACCGATCCAAAGCACAGTTACAGCTATCGTTCCTATCGCCAAAGGTTCACATCGGCACGCCCCTCTCCTCTCTACGCAGTTGGGCACGGACATTGTGATGGGTCAGTATCACAGTAGCAGCCGTGCTCTAAGCTCCGGTTATTTTTAGCCTCACCCTCCCTCGTCTCGCAGACCGTGCGTACATCATGGCCGGGCCCGAGAGCAAGCAGAAGCTGGCCGAGTGGGGGGTCGTCCAGGACCGGGGCCGCAAAAGGATCGAAAAGGCGTTTACGGATCCCGCCACCCTGTACCAGCTCCGCATCGACATCCCGCCTCCGGCCGCCGTCCTGTTCCCCGGCTCGACTGACGACCGGCGCGCCGCCGGCTCCAACCTGCCGGAGTTTCTGTCGCCTAGCCCTTCCCAGCCCACCCTCGTGCGCCGCCACTCCTTCCTGTCGTTCCCGCCCGAGATCCGCAACGAGATCTACCGCTGTGCCGTCCACTATCCCAGCTCCCGCCACCTGCACGACGCCTACTACAACCAGAACGAGGAGCTGGCGGCCAAGTACCGCCGGCGCCCCAAGACCAGCAACCGCAGCAAGCAGCCACCCGAGACGCCGTTCCGGCTGCGGACGCCGACGATCCTGCTGCTCTGCAAGCGCGTGACCCGGGAGGCGCTGGGCTTCCTGTACTCGTCGCGCATCTTCATCGTGGACCAGCTGCCGCCGTGGCTGGCGGGCGGCGCGGCGCCGCTGCCGCTGACGAGCCTCGTCGGCCGCGCCACGCTGCAGAACCTGCGCCTCGTCCAGCTCAAGATCCCGCTCGGTGAGAGCGAGAACATCAGCAGCGGCGCCGTCTGGCTCCGCCTCGTCGCCGGCCTGCTCGACGTCTGGGCCCAGCGCAACGCCCTCGTCCGCCTCCACGTCGTCTTCAAGCTCTCCAACGTCGAGCGCCCCAACATGTGGTCCGACGAGCTCGAGGACTTTGAGAAGCTGGTGCAGAAGGTAAAGTCGCTCCCGCCCTCTCTCACTACCCTCGCGTAATATCTCGTGTCTGACATTCTCGTCTCCCCTACCAGCTTAGCGACTTCGAGTTCAGGCACGGCGCCAGACTGGGCATGATTAGATGGGAGTATTGGGTCATCGACTTCCAATGCGCTTACAGGGTCGGCTGGAGGAGTGAGTGTCCGATATGCACACCTACATAGTCCATGATCTCAACTCTTCGGACACTTACCTCTCGCAGACCCCCTCATTCGAATGCATCCAGATCCCTATATCTGGCAGCCCAGCCTCCTGGAATGGGTCTGACCCGGACCAGATATCGATGTTCGGTGTCTCTACGTGGCGGCTGTTATGCCACAGTAACTCGAAAGCATCGCGCACGAAGACAATCCTGCAAAGTCAGGTACTAGAAGACGGGGACAGTCGTGATCCCTTGAAGGATAAAATGAGCAAGGCGTTTGGTGGACACACAGGTATACCCAAGGGTTGGCATCTGATCTTTGTAGTGAGCAATCTTATTTTCTTTTCGGTTATGCTCAAGACGTCATGTTGGATCGATGATGTTCTCTTCTGGCAGAATTCCCATAGTAAAATTCAAAATTTGCCGATGATACAGGAAATGCAATTGAAGAGTCCCCTGTCGTATCCCCCAGGATGTGTTTCTTACCGAAGGGACCGCAACAAGAGGCCGAAAACATATATTTTGTCTCTCTCTTTCTTGCAACTTCGGTGCTCATATAGGAAATGTATGCACGAAACCCCTTGTCCGTGATCCAAACCCTTCTTGTCGCCTTCCGGACCATCACAAGTAAACTTCGTCCTCTCCACGGCTTATCCCCCTTAATTATCCCTTACAGATTGCGACGAGACCCTTGTTTTTCTTTTTTTCTCTCTTATTTTTTTTTTAACCCAGCCCATAGTACCAACCCCCCACAGCGTCTGGCTAGCTGAGGGGGGAAACGGGGGGGGGGGGGGGGGTAAGAAGGACGGTAAAGTGGGCGACGTAGGGCTGGGCCGCCCGCGCCCCGATCAGATCAGATTGGCTGGGCGGTCCCCTCGCCTTCCCCCCCCCCTTGCCTTGCCTTCTCGCCGTAGCATTCGCGGGTGTGAGAGTTGGCGCTCCTTCAGGAATCTACCGTACATCTTTGTAAGGCTGACCGGGGATGACATTTTTGTTTTATTGCCTTCTTCCTCTTGTATATATGTATATTCGGTTAGATGCTACCGCCTCGCCGATGCTCCGTGGGCGGCAGCACCCAAGACAAGAGCATGTCTGGGTGTCTGTCTTATCTGGTGGGATTCTCTCCGCTGCGCATCCCCGTTCCCTTAGGATTAAATAGTTTATTTCTGTCTTTCCCTGGTCTTTGCCACCCCCTGTTTTGTTTTGTTTATTCTTATTCTTATTCTCCGTTGTTTCAAAGTGTAAAAACTTTCTTTTAATTTGGGTTAAAAAATAGTTGAGAAGGAATTAATTGCTATTGCGATAGAGTAGATGTGCGTTACATTCTCCCCCCCCCCCCCCCCCCCCCCTTTCCCGTCTCTCCCCTTCCAACCCCGGCATATCCACCCGGATCCCTCTCGAACAGCGCGGAGTAGGGCTCCTGATCGTGGCTTTGAACATGTTTTGTTTTGCTTGTTCCAGCGTTCCGAACCATATGATAGGAACTGCCGGCATCTCCCTCTCGTATCTAGCAGGGCGGAGGGCCGTGGCTGAATTGCGTAGCTGAGAGGAATTCATGTGATTATTACTGCATGTTGGATTTGTCTCGGCTCACGATCTCGCAAGGGGTAGACCGGTCATCAAACTACCAGACTCCATACAATACCTAACCTATTCAGCTGCCTGGCTGCTTGATTATTTGAACATTCGATCTCTTACCATTACGGAAGCTGACTCTCAGACCGACCCAGGCAGCGCGTCTGCGAGGTCAGTTGGGTTGCCCAACAAGCTCGCAGACATGACAACACACGAAGAGTATCCTTGCTCGAGAGTGCTCAAAATATCTTAGAATCGGCAAGGCTAATGCAGCCCGGAGCCAGCTCGCCGGGGTTCCCAGAAACCCGACTTCCAACTCGTGCCTAGGTACATTAGCTATATATCCAGTCCTGCTGTAACCATAATCCGCTCGCGTAAGACCGCCGTCGCGCATACATCTATATGTCTCCTCCTCTATACGTAGTGGTATCTCTCGTCATCCCCGACCGACCTGAACTCCTATTCGATGAGAGGAAAAGCGTAGCAGTGAAGGATGTGACGAGAGTGGGAATCGACAGAACCTCATACCGAAAAGAAAAGAAAAAGACCGCCGGTCAATAACAGAATACCTGAACGCCTAAGTAATGCAACAAAAGGATACGTAGCCTAGCCATATGTGTGATAGAGATTATAGTGATCATCTTGCCTCCCTCGAAGTCTTCATACCGCCTTTCCCCCGTCGGTAACAGGGCTAGTACTGATCCTGTGATGTCTTCTTCCTCTTGGGCGGCCTCCGCCTCTCCTCATCCCCGACGAAGTGGTTCTTCTCGATCTGGTGCTGACGTAGATTGTCCTGACGGTTCTTGTACTGACTGCTGCACCCGGGGTATGGACATTTGTAGATCGTCGGTGGGCCCGCTGAATGCTGCATCTTCTTGTGCTTCGCCATGCTACCCTTGAACCACTGCGGGTCACCTTTTGGCCTGTATCCGCAGATCTCGCACGCATCGTTCGCTTCTACCTTTTGGCCCATGGATGAAGAGGTGGGCTTGGGGCTCGCTTCGGGGCGACCCGGCGTTGAGGGCTTTGGTGTCGAAAGGACGAGCGGTCGTGTAAGATCAGGGGACTCCGTATACGGCTCGCTAGGTGTGCCAGTACGAGACGTTGCTGATGTGTAAGACTTGGGTCCGGTAACAGCCACTTGTATGCTGGGGCTGGCTTGAAAAGTCACCGGAATAACCGTCGTGTTGTATTCTTGGGCGGGCGCGAGGTCTGTCTGGTTTAGTTGAGGTGCGTTCGTACCTAGGTTTGCGAGGAACTCGTTGTCGATGCCGCTAGGGTCGTCAAAGGTCTCATGTAGCTTTTCGAGGAAGTCGTCGTTGTACGTCTCTGATAAACCTAACGTATACGTACCCGATTCTTCTTGCGCGTGTTGCGGATCGGACGCGATATTCTGAACTAGACCCTCTACCAGCGAGGCGCCTAGACTCTGGTATCTTTGCCTTGAGCCGAAACCCTGTTCCGCGTAGATGGGTTCGCATAGTCGCCTAACTTCGGGGATGAACTCGTCGAAGAGATTGGATGACTCCAAAGTATTCTACCGTGTCTCGAGTTAGCCATCATCCTGACTTGCAACCCGAAGGAATTCTCGGTCCCGAAGGAGCATAATACATCTCCTATGCCAAGATAGCCCGTAAAGAATACTAATGTGGGAAAGAGAACGATTTACGACATACCTTGCCGGCTTGCAATACCGCTAATTCAAGCTTACGGGTGGTGGTGATGTAGCCAGTACGAACCCTTTGCCCAATCGCCCTAAGCTTCGCCAGTAAGACATCGAAGCGGTAGAATTTCTGGCTGAGGTCGTTGATGATATAATCGACGCTGACTGTAAAAGCACCATTGTTCAGCGGATCTGGGGGGTATTCCATGGCATGCGTAGACCAAAGTTCGAAGGCAAGATCTTCTACAGGCTTCTGTGGACCGCTGTTGATGACCGAATTCTCGATATCTACCCGTATTAGTGGAATGGACAATGCTAACATGGGAAGACTTGGCTTACCGTCGAGGAAGTTCTGTCCCACCGCGACGAGAGGATCGGCTCCTATATTCATCCTCGTCTCGGTCTGGAACTCAGGCTCTTTACCCTTGTAGCTAGAAGACGGCCCTGTTAGAGAAGCGGCTCCTGATTGGGCTTGGGACCGATCGTCGGGCGCCGGCTGCCATATAGCAGTCACGATCTGCGTATAATCTTGGAGGCACACCGGATCGAGGAACCGTCGGTAGGCAAGGGCTTGTCGATACAGCATGTTGCAGCGAGTTGTCATCTCGTCTTCGTGAATAATGAGGGAAAATGCGTAGATAAGATGGATGAAGCATATGTAGTCCAACGAATCTGCAAGGCTTCCCCCTTGTAACATTCTCTTGAGGCTCGATAGACCGCTCGATGCCACAGCTTTCGGTGACTGGAGTCGGAGCCGGTTGACTAGCGAATTTCCCTGGATGCGTGACAGCTTCGATAGAGAACTCGCGACGTGCATTTGTAAGGTATCCCACGCGGATCCCACCAACGCCCTGACTTCGGGGCCGCGATCTGGAGGCTTGAGAGATGGCATGTTCGAGGATTTGGCGTCGGGGTCGGTAAACATCATATTGACCGAAGTGCCAAGTGACAGCTCCGTGCTCACGGATTGTATCCATGAGTAGTCGTCCTTGGGATCAAAGGAAAAGCCTAGGGGGTCGGCTAGTCCTCGCGGTATGGACAGCGGGTGGTCTCCTGGCAGCTCGGGCATGTTGTCCACCATGTAGTTGCAGTCATCGTCAGGACACTGTGCCGTCACCTTCTCGGTGGGTAGAATACTTCCCGACTGCGATATCCACAGCGATTCGTTAGGCCCGAAGGGGGTTAATGGTGTCGTATCGATGCTCGAACACATAGTCCAGGCTCCGGAACCGCCTGAAGTCGCACTCCACACGGTAACTGGTGATACGTCCTGAGAGCTCTTCGTTGATCGAAGAGAAGAACTTGGAGATGGATGTTTCGTGTGAGGAACATTTCTGTAACGGTCCACGTGAGTATCCAGGGCTAACGATGGTCGCCTAGAGCCCGAGTTAGACGACGTTGAGCTAGGTGGAAGCATAGACCTGTCATTTTCGCAAGGCAACGCTTGAGAATTCGTATACTCGGAAAACATAGTCGCCTCCGACCCTGTCACAAAGTCAGGGGTCGCGTTGCGCTGGCGCGAAGTCTCTTCACCTGGCACATCATAGTTGACAGGGCCGAGCTCGGCGGTTGGGAGCATCTGCCTCGAGTCTATCTCGTGTATCTCGGTGCCGTTAAGTTCTATTTGGGGCTGGCGTCGCTCGTGATCTACCTGCTGCTCTTGTTCCCGCTCACGTTGTTGTCGTTCACTCTGCTCCGCAAGGTCGACTACAAGAGAATCGTAGCTAGGAGGGGGCATAGACATATCATCTCGAAATCCCGATGGTGAGCCTGCTCTTCTTGATATGTTCCCGATGCCCGAGAAGAAATGCTTGGCCATGTTGATGATCCGTCTTCGTTTGGTCGGGTGGCCGACACAGCCTCGACATTTTCCGTCGTTGAATCGTTCGATCTTCATACAGTCGTAGCATACGTATTCGCCTGTCTTGAGATGCTGACACTTGGTCAGATGCCTCAGCATGGATTCATGGTCGTCGAACCGTTCTCCGCACAGGAGAAGAGGACACTTGAGGCGATCGCTCGCCGCCATCCGAACTGATCTGTTCCGCTTGACGGCAGCCCATACTATGAACCTCTGGAGCGCGCAGTCCTCCCCCGAGATTTCTCTCGTTCTTCACAAGTCAGCTCTTAAAAAAACGGCATCGAGATTTCCATGTTACTCACGCGCAAGGTGAGGGCGTTGGTGGGCTGGGCTCGGATCGTAGGCTGGACTGTGACCGGCGCCTCGAGGTGGGGGAAGGGCTACGAGGGACCCCTACGCGGCGCCCGACCGGCGGGTCACGGTCGAACGAGGCGCCATCGGTCTCGTCCGTGTCGGCAGCAGTAAGGGGGAAGGTCTTCTTCGGGTCCATTGTCGCGACAGAGCTATGGGCAATAGGCTATAGACTTGAACGGAGCAAGAGAGGTCGGGCCCAAGCGGATCGCCACCGATCCATGACTTTATTTTCAAAGATCTAGAAGACTGTCTACGACGCTAGATATGACGATGTAGGACTTTTGTGCATTGACGCAGACGCACGAGTACTTGTACCCTAGGACCGGCGGTAACGACGGCCAGCTAATAAGAGCGTCCCCAGCCATCGGTGACCAGTGAGCAGGCTCCCTCCAGCAGGCTCCCCTTGCAAAGCTACTATCGGCAGTGCGTTTAACTTACCGTTCGCGGCTCACAGGGCTGCAGGAGAGCGCAAGCGATGGAGTTGGGGTCCAAAAGCCGACTCGGTGAAATACGCAGGCAACAAGGCAGATTGGACCCCAAATTACGCCTTGTACGCTGATGGGCCTCGATGGGACCTGACGGGCCCTGATGGGCAGAGCCAGCTGAAGAAGGAATTTGCTGTGCTGACCGCAGGACTCGCGCGTCGCCCAATCAGAGGCGCAGTGGCTGAAAGGACGTCTGCGAAGGGATAAAACCAGACATCGTCGCCCTGGATTTTTCTAATTTCGACTGCAGAGTCTGTTGCAAGACCCTTCGCTCATGGACGTATGACGGTCTTAGGCGAGCCCGGGGGGTGGACGGGAGGCTTCCTCCACGGTTCGATGGCCATCATGAAGGGCAGCGGTGCCTGAAACGGAGAGGGCGAATATCACGGCAGCACGTAGCGCGACGAACGCGGTCGCTTGATGGTCCCTTGACGGTCCCTCATGGAGTCATGGAGGTCTTGGAGAGACTGGGGGCTTCGGAGATGCCCATGGACGAGGTCAGTCTGAAACTGGAAATTTTGCCTACCTTGGGAAAAATCCCCAATCCTACGACTAAGCCTGCGTGCCTGCCAACCATGCCAGCCATGCCAGCCATGCCTGGGGCTTTATCTCTATGTCGGGGTTTCGCTTTACGAGAGCATATGCCGGTCAGCAGGAACACTTCCTGATGAGGCAAAGCGAGTCGCTCATGATCCAATCGTGTCCGTTTTCCCATGCGAAATTACGGCGACGAAATGATTTCATACAGCAATAAGCGCGAAGAAACAATTTGCCCACGAAATCTCACCTCCGTACCAGACTGCCAGACTAGGACAGACAGACAAACAATACAGTTGACAGGCGAAGACTGGTTCACTTAATTATGCAAATGTCTTATCCATGAATATTTGGAACGTAGGCGAGATTAGGAGCGATCATGGAGGAAATTCGTTATGCGATGTTTTTTGCTATAATAGCAATAATAGGAACAATTCAGATGCTTTCTTAAATGAATATTGTGGGGTGGATCGCGCCTTGTAGGGCTGGAAGGACACCCCACTTCGCCCACCTAGGACTTTCTCTGACGTCCTAGCAAGGTACGTGCCCGATACCCCCCATGCAAGCCATCTGTCACTGGTCGGCTTGTACATGTTATGCTGTCATGTTGTACGATGTCAGCAGCTGGCAGGCTCGCAGGCTCGCAGGTTCGCACTCGGCAAGATTCGAGCGCGGCTGGTGAGGCTCATGCCGCCTTTGTGGCTAACTTGGTGGCTGTGATAATCGGTGGCCAGGGGAGGTGCCCGGTCAGCCGGTATCTCCACTGATCCTCAGCCACGGAGCCACACAGGCTCGGACACCGGTATCATATGTACGCATACGCCGTAAAGTCGAGCATCGGCCGTTCATACGACCGTGTATACGGCCTTATGTCGATGCCTGCCGACCTCGCTGTCGTAAAGAGCGCGTGCTTGATAAGCTGGAGACTTGGCACTGCCGACGCGGTTACACAAGAATCTAGGACTTTACGATGCCTACATGCTACATGCCTTCTCGCGTGCCTAGCGAGCCTGGGTACATGACTGCTTACCTGACGAGGCCTGGTAGGAAACAGTCTTCTAAGGCTTCGCTTCGGTCGTGAGCTTGGGACACACCTTGTTGTCAAAAGGCCCTCCAGACTTTGCATTAAGTCAGCGTTAGGTAAAGGGGGAAAAAGAACTTGTTAGCGAGATGCCGGCACAAGTTGCAACCCCAAATATCTTGGAGAAATCCAATTGAAGGGATTACTCTCTCACTCGCAGACATCCAGGCATCTCGGCCAGCTCCACCTACTCTGCTACGTCCTCGCAAGAGCTAAACGAGTCGAGAGCGAGAAAAAGAGACGACTGGACACTTCGTTTTATGGACTTCGGCTCCGCTGAGCAGCGGACTTGATGCATCCTAAAATACTTGCCGAGTCCGCTCTTTCGCCTGTCAAATGTAAGTGCCATTGCGTCACGTCCCGGGCCGGCGAGGCCCCTAAGTCGGCTTTTACGTCGCATCGACGCACCTATGCCAGTGCGAGGTGAGCGTAGCAAAGCAGAGTCGAGTCGAGCGTGCATATGCGGCGGATCCGGCTCACCTCTTATCTCCTGTCATTGGGCCCCGTCTGCCGGCTCTGGCTGTTCGAGGTTGTATTCCCAGTCGACAATTCAAGGAGCGCCAATTGCGCAAATTTTTCTACTATGTACATACACATACATTCTACCTGTGTAGAAGAAGAAGAGGAAACGTTGATCATGACGCAGCTGGGGCTCCTACGGGGAAATGGGGATTCTTCGTTGGTCTCGAGTCAGTCCGCTACCCAAACATTACGCGTTCGACGTTTCAAGAGACGCAAGTCTGACTCTGTCTTTACCCTACAAGCCAGCTAGCCCGCACCTCTGCTCACTCTGCCCACGCCTCCCCCGCGGGCTCGTGACCTCGGGTCGAATCGTTTCTTATCGTCTCTGACCTCCGACCTCTGCTCTGCAGCCTCTGGCAGCTCTGTGCACGTTGGTCGTTGGTGGTTGGGTGTGAGTCTTGGCGGTAAGGGATGGGATCCCCGCGAACGAGAGGGGTTTTTGTTTCCTCTTGTCGACCTCGATCGAGCATCGGAAGTCCATCGGACCATCCATTCGCTCGGAACTGAGCTGTTTAAGCCAGCTACCCAGTCGCCCCGTCACCCCATTCCACGATTCTGGAGCGGGATCGACAGATGTGTCGATACTCGAGACAGATGAACCCTTACCTGCCCGCTGGGGAAGCGGGCGGGCATATTACACGACAGCCTTTTCCCAGCATCGGGGCCGCCACATGAGTCGATTTAAAACGCAGCTAAGGGAGGGTCTAGCCCCCCCCCCCCCCCCCCCTACTAGTGTCGACAGCTTCGTCTCAAGATGTTGGTATAACCTGCCAAAATCTCCTCTCGACCTGTAGCATCCGCGCTCTCTATCTCACGAGGACGCATGGTCAACCACCCAAGTCGACCGTTATAGCATAGACGGCATTTTGGCACCGCATCAGGCGTATCGTGGCGCACTCTGTAGTCCCTTCTCGGCCTTCTCATTCGCCCGCCGGCAAGCTCTTATCAGATAACCACCTGGTGATCGACTGGTAACGAGCAGACCAAGACCAAGACCCCCCCGCGATGTCATCAGTGCGGTGCTTATAGCAAAACGGAAACGGCTCTTGGTTTATATGCGAAACGATCCTAGGTCGACCATATAAACATTCCAGCCAAGGCTGGCTTCTTTGTCTAGCATATCTCGTTTCACTTCTTCATTACTCGTTCTTATCAACCCCCCCTCCCGCCCATTTTTATTTATTAATTTGCCTGCCCTGCTGTTACTTGAAGCTCTCCATCGACCGAAAGTGCTCCCCTCCCATTTGCCGATTCGTCTTGGTACCAAGGGCTTGGAGGCAGAAATAAAACATAAAACACGACTAGTCGATTTTCTTCGGGGTCCAGAAGCGGCCGAAGAAGACCCTGGGAGTCCCAAGGAGCTGGTAAGAATTGAAAAATAATTAATTACCTACTGGTACCTAATAGGTGTAGAGCATTTATTGACGATGCGAAACAGGCCTTGAAAAAATTTATCGCCCAGCCTCCAAGCTGGCTCGTCCACACACAACGTCGAGATGGCGCACGTGGCTCGAGAGTTAGACCTGAACGCCTATTACGGGCCCGGCACCGTACTGGACAAAATGAACGTGGTGCCGGGCCTAAAGACTAGTACTGGTAAGTGGAGGACGGCCTCTATTTTTCGCAATATTGAGTTTGGTTCGGTGTGCATCTTGTCCTCTTCCCATTTAGGATTGAAAGCTCAATCTCTCCTCTACTACTTTATGAGTGACTTGGTGTAAGCTCTCTCACCTTGCACATGAGTATATCGCCAATACTCGTACAAGAGTCGAAGTAGGCGAGAGAAGAGCAAGAAAAAAAGGAAGACAAGACTGAATATTCTATTGGGACATAAAAGGATTGGGCTAGTTCGCGTTGGCTTCGACAGAGCTGATCAACACTTCGCGAACAGCATTCTTCTTCTTCCTGCGAGCGAATCTCGTCGTCAACCCCTCCGCCGTATCGACGCCAGATATGGAGCCGGCGCCGTCAACCAAGCTTCCGTCGCCCTCTCCCTCGCCGCTCGTGACGGCTGATCGGCCGAGGAATCCGGTTCCGAACGACCTGCCCCCGCTATCCGTCGGAGTCCTGGACAGCGAGATCGACAAGGTGGACGCCCTGAACCTGGTGACGGACTCGATAGCCCAGCAGCGGCAGTCGTCCTCTTACTACTTGATCTTCCACCCATACCTGCTGGCCATCCTCTCCATCGGCCTCGCCATCGCCTACCAGTACTCGTGGCGGATAAAACGCGACGTTGGCACGGCGCTCATGCTGCACTCGGGCGTGATCATGACATACCTGCTTGGGATCCGCTACGTCACGGGCTCGTACATCCAGGTGGCGGAGAACACGAAGCGGAGCTGGATGGCGTCGGAGGACGGCGAGGAGGACACGGTGGTCGGGGTGCGGTTCGGCAAGGACCTGATCGGCGCGCTGGTGCTGCGCCTCGAGCCGAACCCGAGCCTATCGGGCAAGAAGCGGAGCCGCGGCTCGGCGCTCCGCGGAGGCAAGGGCGTCATCCGCGCCTGGACCGTCAAGCTCCGGTACCGCCGCAAGGGCGTCGGCGCGGACCTGCTGCACGAGGCCGTACGCCTCACGCGGGAGCGCTGCGGCAGGGACGCCCAGGTCGGGTTCGCCCGGGAACACGCCAACAGCACCACGGTGCTACCCGAGGCCTTTAACGGGCCGCTCCGCAAGGACGAGCAGAGGGCCGCCAAGACGCTCGAGAGGGTGCTAGGCGAGTGGGAGGGCGGCAGGCGGAGGCGGAAACTATAGGGTAGAGGTTTCTAAACGGGCTATTAGAGATCTTACGGCATATTATCGGCTGGGTTTTGGGTTGGCGTTATTCGGCGGCGGCGGCGGCGGCGGCGCATTTGCATATATATCCAATACCCCCATTCGTTTTAGAGAGTTCGGCCGGAGAGGCTATGAATGATATGATGTCAGACGATACTCGGAGCTTTTTGTCAAGAGCTGTTATGTGCTAAGATTCAATGATAGGGGGTATCGTCAACCTTGCAAAAAACCTCGCGATACAAAAGCATTATAACCCCTGCAAACGGCATCACTCGTCTCTCGTAATAGCCAACTTCCATGTGTGCAAAGCAAGTAATAGCCAACCATATGTGTAAAACTTCAATACAATTATTTCCAAACAGATCCCATATCGCCATTCAAAAACATAGATTCGGCCCAGCGTTATCTCCCGTACACTGGCAAATACTCACGGCCTATGCCCGAGGCCCCGGGTAACGTCGTCGAAGCCGTAGACCGGGCGGCCCTGTCGCCTCAGTGCGTGTAGGACCTGACCGCACGGGGCAGATGTTGTCAGTAGGTAGAAAGAGACTACGGACAGTTAGGGCAATCTGCAACTTACGTCGTTGGTGGTGACGGTCTTTCGCTGGCGGTACTCGGTGTAGACGACGCAGTCCCTGATGATCTGTGCGAGGGGCGGGCGTCAGCAGGTACATATGTAATCTAAGGACATGCATAAAAACTTGATGGAGATGACTGGCATTACCTCTTCTAAGCGGGCCTTGACGGCGGCGCGGGCCTCGTCGTAGATGTGGGCCGAAATGCGCTTGACGCCGCCTCGTCGGGCCAGACGTCTGTCAAAAGTATAAGCCGCATGATTAGATTTGCATCGTGGGATACTTGTTTCGGGTTGCGTTTGACTTCAAGGCGACATGTCCGTTTATAGGAGACGTACCTGACGGCGGGTTTTGCTGAAGGTTACCCAACGTCAGCCGTCAACTTGAACGAAGACACTATTGTAGACAACTTGACTCCGTATTATGGGACTAGACTCAGAGTTGGAAAACATGTACTTACTGATGCCCAGAATGTTATCACGTAGAATTTTACTAAATGATCCCTGCTGTTAGCAATAAAGCCATTATGTCTCATCTCTCATTCTTTCCTTCTTTTATCTTTGTAACCATGAGAAGAGCGGGCGTACCGGTGACGCTTGATTCCCTAGAGGCGCGGTAACAAGTTAGCAACTTAACTCTCTAACATATGAGATGTTATGGAGATACAAATAGAACCTACTTTACCACCAAGACCCCTGCTGCCCGGGCCGCGTGTCATGTTCTTACCTCCCGGCATCTCGGGCAGAAGAAAAAAAAAATAAAGTTTATGATGTATCAATCCGAAGAAGAAGACGGGTGACGAAATGAAACAAATTCACGAGCGTGAATGCTGCATGGCGTTTGCAAGTAACAAGGTAACATTGGGCAGACAGGTGGAAACAGGTGGGAGCTGAAACCAGATAGGCTGAAGTGGGGGTTTGAGCAGGCGTTCTGATAAGATGATAAGATATAAGATACCTCATAGTATACAGTTCAGTCTCTCATATTATACTCTTATAGGTGTTATATAGACCAACAGGTAGACCAGAGGCATATACCTCACACATCAGAGTTTTTACTACTTGAGAATTATCTTGAGAGGTCTGAATAACCATACTAAGTCGCCAGGTAATGATAGATACAAGTTAGACAACGATTGAATTATATAGGTACCTAGGTATAGTCCAAGTTACGCAACCTATAACGACAGTACTTGTATAGTGAAAATTCGATTACGAATTTGCCATCAACGAGCAATCATGGACCTCTATAGAATTCTCTAGGATGTCATATACCTAATTAGTCCAGCCATCATATCCAGATCGCATCCTGACCGAAAAGGAGACGCCGTAGCGCAGCTGAATCAGGTTTGTATCAAGACCATGTTGCGTCTTGACTGGCCGAATTTGCTCAGTGCCAGCCAAAGCGGTAACGCCTGTTTCCTTCATACCAGCCGTTATTAGTGCCTGGCGCCTCTATGCTATGCCATATGTGCCATGTCGTATACCAAGCCTCGAATTCTTCATTCGATCGCAGATATGAAAGTCGCCTCGGAGAACAGCGTTCCCTTTTCGACAATGTTCTCGTCCCCGATCTTCATCTTGAGATCGATACCATCTTTGGGACAGAACTACAAGGGCAATCAATTAGTCACGCGACCTTCTCCCTAAGAGATAAGCTCGTGTCAACATACCTGGTAGATATACGGCTTGGTTCCGGCAGCGCCGGCGACGATCTTCTTGACGAAACCGGGAACCTCGGCCATGACGTCGATCCTATCCAGTCTATCCCCCATGGAACCTTCAAAGCTTGCCTTGGCAGGTTTCCCGTCTTTCGTGGTGCCGTCCCAAGTGAAGCTCACCTCGGTCGGCTCAGGCCAGTCGTTCTCCGTGTCCTGCTTCGTCTTGAGGTGCTTCGCGGTCGTGATGGCGCCGGCGGTGATGATCTCGCCCTCCTTCGCAAGCCCGCCAACGCCTACGACGGTAGATCCGTACGACGGCGGCGTGGTGTACTCCATCATTACGGCGGAGTAGGTCGGTCCCTGGAAGTTGACAAAGTTCCACCGAGCCGCGGCGTGGTGGGGCTTCATTCCCTGCAGGGCGTGCACGAAGAAGCCTCTTCCCTTGAAGTCGAGAGGGCCGTCCTTCGTCATGATGGTCCCTTCGGTCGTGCACCTCGGCCAGAAGGCGTGGCGCATGCTGCCCCACGGGTTCTGGGGATCTGTACCGAACAACGATTTTCCGTCCTTTCCGGCCATGAAGCCGGGCGCTACCTTGGATATCTTCAGGTTGACGATGCACTGGGGGTCGTTCATCGACTTGATCGTGTAGAACTGGCCGTCCTCGGACAGCTCGACGGCGCAGTCGGTGGCGTAGAAGTTGGTCTTGTCTTTGCTGAACTCATGGTGCTGCAGCGGGGTGGTACTCCAGAGATGGGGCTTGGAGCTGTCGGGATACATGGTCTTGCAGTTGAACTGGCAAGTCGTGCGAATACCGCTGAGCAGAGTTAGCTGGTTCGACATGCAAGGGGGTGGCTCGAGCATCGTACGCCACGTTACTATAGATGACCTGGGTAAAGTTGACGTAGCCCTTTTCCGACATGAAGTAGAAGACCTGGCTCTCGACGCAGGTCGAGGTCATGGCATCCCACTTCAGATCGTCCCTCGTCAGCTCGGTATAGGGCGTGGTTTTGGCATCTTCGGCGACGGATCTTATGGCGGACGGGCCGTAGATGGGCTCTTCGGTGCCGGCAACATCAGCCAAGCTAAGTACAGGGAAATGTTAGCCGATCGCCTTAAGACAAAAGGATCGTAGGGGACAATAAATACTAACGCTTTCTTCGCCCAGTTGAACATGGCTTTAGGAGGCGAGGGAGGTGAGATATAAACTAAGTAGATACGGGAAGGATAATAGATAAGACAAGAAGCAGGATGCGATGCGATATAAGGGGGACAGAAGACAAGAACAGAGCGGTGATAGTTTTAATAGGTGACGGTCTTGGACGTCTTGGGCCGTTTTAGCGGCACGAAAGAAGCTCACCTGGACAAGCTTTGGTGGGGTCGAATCAGGTACTGTCATGTACCTACAGGGAGATACAATGCCTGCCGAGTCGCCTGCGATAGGTCGGTGTCGCATTGATTGTACAACACAGCAGCCAGCAGCCTAACACCCCCCGGCAGCTCAGCGGTCCCCAGTCAGCGGAGAGCCCGGACAGCGGACCGGATTTTCAATTTAGGGTGTCAGTGAGTAAGGTACAGATCTGTAAGCCTACATGTACCCATATCAATTGCTTATCGATAGCCAACTGCGGCTAATCAATTTTCTAAATGGCTTCCGCGAGATATTGATATTGCGATTTTGGCCAAATTTGATCAACGAGAAGCCCGCCAGCCTCGACTACTCAGCTCGCAAGACTCCACCACTCTTCTCATCCCACATCAGATCATTACAAGATGTCCCGGGCGCGCGGGGCTGCCGCTGGCGCCGACCAGATCGTGAAACTAATCGTGGGAGCCGGCAAGGCATCCCCTAGCCCACCTGTCGGTCCTGCGCTCGGAAGTAAAGGTGTCAAGTCTATGGACTTCTGCAAGGTAAAAGGACCAGCAAACCCGACGGGACGCTGTAGAGCGTGTGGCAATTAACTCGTGTATGCTATATAGGAATTCAACGCGCGGACGGCCCATATCCTGCCGGGGATTCCCATGCCGACGCGAGTGACGGTACGAGCGGACAGGTCGTTCCACTTCGACGTTCGAACGCCGCAGACCTCGTGGCTCCTCCTGAACGCCGCGGAAATAGCGCCTAACAAGAAGGGCAAGGTCAAGGGTGCCAGCCAGCCCGGGCACGAGATAGCAGGCACCGTCTCGTTGAAGCACATATACGAAATCGCAAAGATCAAGCAGTCCGAGGAGCGGCTCTCCGGCCTCGCCTTGGAGGGCCTCTGCAAGTCTGTCATCTACCAGGCCAAGTCCATGGGCATTGCCGTGGTTGCGTAGACGACGCGGACGAAGCGGATGTTGCGGCCTCGACCTGCATACGGCTGGTCGGCTGGATCGAAAACGGCACTGGGCGGATGGTCTTATAGGCTACGTCAGAACCAGAACTTCGGCTGAGCATGTACAAACCATGTACCACCAGAAGCGAAACTATACGATATTTGGGCCGAGAGCAAGCTTCTCAGCACACCATCCATCCATTGAGGTTCATGCACCGGAAAGGCTCGGAACGGTTTGGCTGGATTGAGACGATCAAAAGCCTGGAGTGCTTTCACGTGCCCAGCCAAAGGGATTGATACCTCATACCTCTGACGCTCCTCATATCTTCCCTAAGAAAGAGTACGATACCCAATCTAAAATTGAAATCAACACAGTGCCAATGGCTCATACAATATATGAATCAGCTGATACTTCACGCTGTGTATATTCCTCGCTGTGTACAGAGCTATAGAGCTTTTGGATATATGTGCTTGAGACAAACCCATGAAACAGCTTCGGCTTGTCGTATGAGGCGCGTAAGCAAGCCAAATGACATCAAGAGTGCATGTTCAAATCGCGTTGCGGGTTGTAACCAATCGTACACCTGGTTTGACGATGTGTCCGGCCGGCTAGACATATGTCCATTTTGGACGCCAGCTACAGATATGAGGTACTAGGTAGTTGTATACCGACTCGGTGAGTGTCTGTCATTGCGAAGTTATCTAGATCTACTATGGTGGCACAATCGTACGTGCTGCTTAATCATCCGATGCTCCACATAATCCGGGGTCGCCAACGACTTCCGAGCCTCCCTTCTCCTATCAACGTTTCTCGTGCCGAAACAACCGTCGGTAACTGTTTCATTGCTATTCTTTACTCTGCCAAGAAGAGCAGAACGAATCAAGGCCGGATCATCAGTCATCCCGTCAGGGGTAACGAAAAACCAAGACGGAAGAAACATGGCCCTCAACGAGGCCCACAAGGCGCGCATCATCGCGCACATGAACAAGGACCACGCCGACGAGCTGTCCCACTACCTGCGCGCCTTCAACGGCGTCCCGGAGCCCGCCGCCCGCGGCGCCGCGCTGACGGACATGACGGCCGACGCCATGACGGTGCGCGGCGCCGACGGCGTCCGCCACGCCGTCGCCATCGCGCCGCCCCTGGCCTCCGCCGCCGACGCGCGCCCGCGCCTCGTCGACATGTCGCAGCGGGCGCGGAAGCTGCTCGGTCTCGACGAAGAAGACGCCGTGCGTATCAGCACGTACACGCCGCCCGAGGGCGCGGGCGTCGTGTCCTCCGTCGGCGTGTCGCTGTACTTCGTCTGCGCGGCCACGCTGTCGCTGGTGCGCCCCGGCACCGCCGCGTGGGCCGCGCTCGACGCCTTCTTTCCGTACGGCGCGCCCGGCTACCGCTGGCTCGTGCGCGCCATCTTCGTGCCGGTGCTCGTCATCCACGTCACCGAGGCCTACTGGATGGCCCGCACGCGGCTCGCGGCCCACGGCGTCGCGGTTGGTTCGGCGCTCTGGCTGCTGTGGATGGCGAACGCGTTTATCGAGGGCTACCCGGCTATGCGGCGGTTCGACGGGCTGGTCGAGGCGGAGAGGAGGAGGAAGATGGAGAGTGCTAAGCATTGAGAGATTGCTCTTGTAGTCTTACTAAGATTCTTATATTTGTCTGCGGAGTGCAAGGTGCGCGTAGGTAGCCCCCCGCGCTCGGTCCTCAGCAGTCTCGGCTACGGCTTGGGGTCTTGCTCGTTTCCGCAAACCGTGTCTCGAGACATCTCGTCTTTTCTACATGGTTACATTCCCTCGGAATAGAAAAAAAGAACGCATCCCTTTTAGAATTATACCAGGAATCAGTTTCAGTTACATTTTTGTAATCCCACAAGCTTCCTTTCTCCTGAATCATCTTTCTGCCTCAATTAAACCTCATAAAGCACACTCCTGGCTTTACAGGTTCATGTCACTTTTTGTCTCCCATATCACCATTCTGTTTTAGCCTACGTCAACTCCCGGTTTTCAAGCGGCATTTGCTTTGCTTGAGGGCAGATATCATCTCCAGCCATTTTCCTCACCGCCTTCGCCAAGGTTGGACGGTTGGACTCTCGGACCATCCTGGGTGGTGCCGTAGTTGTTTTGGCCGCCGTTAGATCCGTTGTTCGCCTCGGGATCCGTGTGATTGTCGTCGTCATCATCATCATCGACAACCCCGTCTCTAAGTAGACGCTCGCTAGGGTCGACGTCGATGCCCCGGACAGGTCGTCGATAGACCATTCCGGCGCGGCCACCTTCGGAAGTCCGAAGTATGAAGAGCCCAAGTTGGACGAGCTGAAGTCAATATCAGTCTATTGAACTACCATAGCTAGACGATAAAAGCTAATACGTCTTACCTGGAGAAGGCCGACTGCTACCGCGATGCCAAAGCTTAGCCCAGCGGTGCGCTGCATGGAAGCACGCCACGGGTTGATGCAAGAAAAGTGCCTATCCTTATACAGCTTCTGACACTGACCGCCGGGAGCGTTGCGATCAACAAGAGAGCGTAATCCGCAGCAGTTGAAGGTATCCTGAATGCGTCCGATGGCACGGTCATCATGCGTGTGCCACAGATTCTGCCAGTTTCCTTCGAGAGAGCACTCGAGCGTCTGTCCCGGCGCGAAACCTTCGGCCGTGAGGGTTGCCAGGACCACAGCCAGCACGCCCTGTATGAGCTGGAGCGCAATGAGGGCGGGTTGCCGCACGGCGGGATGACGGACAGCGCTGTGCTGGGTGAAGTGAGACAGCGGTGGGAGGCGGGTGCTGAAGATGTTCACGGCTGCAAGTATCGGCAACAGGATGGTGAGGGCTGTGGTGCCGGTGGAGAGAGGAAGGGATAGGTTGCTTGAGGTGACCTGCACATAGCTAAGGCTTGTCAGTTTCAGGCAAGGAAGATGTAGGAGGCTGTGGACCAGTTGATTTACATGGCGACAGCTGTCAAACCGATCAATAGCTGTATGACGATATGTTAGTCTGGTCTCCTGGAGATGAACAAGGGTACATACAAGAGCGGGAATGATGCCCAAATGCATGGTGAAGAGCCTTGTACTGCTGACTCGGATGGAAATATTTAATAGGGGGCAGACGTAGTCGACGCGATGATAGATAGCTTCCTAGACAGTCAATGGGATAAGTCTCAGATGGATTTCCGATGGTTGAAGCCTGAATGATGGAAATATTATAAAACAAATATAAAAAAAAAAACAGAAGAACGAGGCTGTAGAAGCTCGTTTGAGTTTACTAACGAGGGGACGTGACGTCGTGATTTGATATGTTGAAGCCAATAAGCGTGACCCCTCATGTACAAATATTATATATCAATGCTGTGCGACGTGACGAGACGGCTGCCTGCTTCTGCCAAATCTTACTTCCTACCATCACATTACACATCACACTCGAGTCGAGGCGTTGAAACGACGCTGAACCAAGTAAGGTCCGCACCAACGTCTATCTCGCGCCCCGACACGGGTAGATTATTTCATTGTGGCATGCTCTCATGGAAGAAGTGCTCGAGGCTCCAAACATGCTGAAGACGCTTATCTTATAGGCAAAGCAAGTTGTCTCCGTGATGGCCTCGCAATATCCTGAATAGGTACTTTGGCGGCGTCCCTCTCCTACATGTCGTCGCTTATCTACTCCATCAGCACATGCCGTACAAGATGCGGATATGATACTTATGAGGATGAAGGCCAAAGCTGCATGGATCGTGACTAATAAGTCCATATAGCTTGAGGTAAAGAGATACGACCCTTCATAATGCCGCGGCTTGGTGGCTTGAAATAGTGCATCTTTACCTTTAAGATGCACTCCCTCGTTCCAGCATGAAAAGGGAGTCATAACTTGGAATCAGCATGCGCAACGCTCCTATATACCTCGAAAAGGGATCCCCGTCAGTCCTATGAATGGGATATTCTGAAGGGGCAAAGATATCAGTCTAGCTTGCATCAACTTCAGCAAACACGGAGGAAGCCGACGTTGCACCTCGTGCCATTCAGCAAAAAAAGAGAGTAAAGCTCCAAGCTTAGAACTGCGAATTACCTAATGGTCTTATCCTCTTGTCCTTTTCGCGAACCACCCCTTGTCAATTCAGCATCACGACATGCTTCTACAGAATACACAGCTTCCCACCTGTCTCTTAGCTACCGGCTCCTGGCCCTATCAGGAGCCGCTCACGGCCTCTGCCAAGCGTCTAAACCCGGGGCAGATCGCGGTAATTCCATGGCGCCACCCCGACCATGGCAGATGTCAATCAATCTCGGCTTGGCAATTGCTTAACCTTCCTATCTGAGGTCTGTCTCGCCCGCGCCGAGAGCCCATGCCGCCGTTTAGGCCCGAACAGTCACGTCCTCTCGTATTGTACGGGTTCCACGAGATAAGACGAGACGAGAGATGCCATGCTCGCCCTGGCCCCGAGCGCATAGCTTGGCTTTGTGCCGCTACGACGTGGGGGATATATTATAATTATAGCCAGACGTGCTGTTCCACCCAATGACCTGCTCCGGGCTCGCCAGTACGACCTCTCGGCCATGACGATCCGCGCCTATCGGGATCGTCAAAAGAGGAACAGCGTGCCTGTATGCGGACTGGAATGCGGGGCTCCATGGAGATATCCATCTATATTTCTTGCTTCGACCTCCCTGTCTGAAGCAACGTCGCGCCTCTACGAGTCGACTCGTGTTTGTCTCCTGCATGGCCTGACCGAGCCGAGATCGAGAAAGTCGAGTAACCTCCTTCCAATATAAGAAGCTCCCATTACTGCTCTAGACGCGCCGTCATATCCTCATATCTGCCGTAGCTGTATAAAGAAGGGAGCATAGTAGGACTACGACGTTCGTGTCTGAACATTCCTCTGGAACGCCTCTCCCGAATATACCAAAGACCCCTCTTCGTCGCTGTCCCCACAGCCAAGCACGCCGTCTCTCAACATGGTTCGCTCATTGCTTGTCGCCGCCCTGGCGGCCAGCTCGACGGCTCTGTCCATCAAGCGCCGAGAAGCCACCAAGGAGGAGCTGTTCACCATCGAGCTGGGACCTGGCGTGACGCAGGTCGTAACCGAGGAAGAGAAATGGGCTCTGAAGAGCGTCAGTATTAAGAAGTAGGAAGCGTCCGTGATATGAACCTGGGTTGCTGACTCGGGCGCAGGAGGGCAAGACGTTCATCGACATCACGAAGCACCCGAACCTCGCGTCCTCGGCGACGGCCAAGAGCGCGGCCAAGGCGGCCGCCGTGGCGTACCCGGCGGCGATGGCGCAAGCCGACGCGGTCAACGGCCTCATCGGCCAGCTCAGCAAGGACAACCTCGAGACCAAGCTGACGACCTTCTCCGAGTTCTACACGCGCTACTACACGTCCGAGACGGGCAAGGAGTCGTCCGACTGGCTCTTCGGGCAGGTCCAGGACCTCATCGCGGCCAGCGACGCCGCCGGCGCGTCCGCTAAGCAGTTCGAGCACGAGTGGACCCAGAGCTCCATCATCGCCACCATCCCCGGCAAGTCCACCGACAAGGTCATCGTCGGGGCCCACCAGGACTCCGTCAACGGGCAGGACCGGACTGGCCGATCTCCGGGCGCTGGTAGGTTTTCCTTCTTTTCTCCCCCTTCGCAACCCCTTTACCTCGTATGCTAGAACCGCCCTGGCTGACAACCATAGACGACGACGGATCCGGCTCCATGACCATCCTGGAGGCCATGCGGGTGCTCCTGAGCGACCCCCAGATCGCGGCGGGCGAGGGCGCCAACACGCTCGAGTTCCACTGGTACTCGGGCGAGGAGGCGGGGCTCCTCGGCAGCGCCGACATCTTTGACTCCTACGCGTCGAGCGGCGAGGTTGTGAAGGCCATGCTGCAGCAGGACATGACGGGATACGGAGGCAACCCCAGTAAGTAGAAAACGGGCCCGCTCACTCTTTGATACGACCGAATTATTAACCTTGCCTTACTTGCAGTGGGCGTCATCACCGACCGCGTCGACTCGGATCTCACCGACTTTATCCGCAAGGTCATAGACGCCGTAAGTGCTACTTCCCCTTTCTTCCATTCTCCCTAGGCTAGTGAACAACTGACACGTAAACCAGTACACGACGGTCGGCTACGTCGACACCGAGTGCGGTTACGGGTGCTCGGACCACTCGTCGGCGACGGCGGCGGGCTACCCGTCGTCCTTCGTCATCGAGGCCGACTTCGACCTCACCAGCCCCTACATCCACACCGACGGCGACACCCTCGACACCGTCAGCTACGACCACGTCCTCGAGCACGCCAAGATGGTCGTCGGCTACGCCTACGAGCTGACCTTTGCCGACCTCTAGACGGTTTTTGGCGCGGTGGATAGATGGATACTTAAGATGTAGATGTTTATAAATATACTGACCTACCTGGCATTTTCTGTAAAATTTGCTTCGACGTGTACGTGCGATACTTCTACTCGGCAACTCTCCTGCTGAACCATCTGCGGATGCCGTACGTATATGACCACCTTACTATATTGTACATGCCTACCTCGCAGGTATGTGTATATGTACGGTTTCACACATCGGCAATGGAGATAACACAGCAAGTCTACGTGTGCTGTATAGCCCCCCGGCCTGGTCAAGTTCTCGCATGGCACACCAAGGTATTTAATTAGACAGAATCGTTTAGATACCTAACCTATGTAGGCAAGGCAGTTGAGTCATTCCTAGTAAAAAAAAAACTCCTATCGCATGTACCTTGGTGCAAAGTGATCCATCGGGGGTATCATTCCGCATGCAAAAACACACTGAAAAGAAAAACCATTGGGTCTGAAGGATGGACGTGACAACACAGCCACCATAACCACCGAGACTATTACTAGTGACTCGCAAGCCTTTTTATGTGCAATGCCGATTGTGATTAGGCACCATCGCAAGACCACGAACCATCACTTCGGCCACCTTCCATCGCGTAACAAGTCGACCCCAACCAGGCCCCTTGCCGGGAGAGCAACTCTCCTTCCAGAGCTCAACGAGATGCGTAGCAACACTAGGGTACTCGAATCACGAACAAGAACCGTACAGTGTGCGACGCCGCGTACGTCGCCAGTGGGCACGAAGCGCCGGAGAAGGGGGAAAACTATCTAGAAATCCTTAGTCAGCAAACTACTCCACAGGCTCGTCAGCATATTGGTACAAGCTGGACGTACCACTCAAAGAGGGAGTGAAAGACCCTCAAACTTTGGATCAACGGGGTAACCCGTCACACGTTAAGCCGTCATCCCCTTGAACAGCCACGTTAGAAGTTGGACTGCTTAGTAGCTTGGAATGCTAAGCGCGTCTTTCAGTTGGATGGCCATGTTGGTCATCTCCGCGAGGCGCAACAAGAGGGGATCGTTCGGAGACTGGCTGTTGATGCGCATGTACAGCTTCTGGAACCGGTCGAGGAATCTGCTCATAACATTCGGCACGACGTCGCGAAGCTGGGGATCCTGTTCACAACCACGGTTAGCAGAGTTATTTATCGACGGGAACGGGTGACTAACGGTGTGAGGGAGCGACGAGTGAAGGATATGCAGAACCGCTTCAACCCAGTTCACCCTCTCTCTAAGAAGGGGACCGTCAAGTTGCTCGGCGATGGCAGATGCTACCGATAGCGAGACCAAGGTTCGCAGCTGCTGAAGGAACTGCGGACTCAGCTTGACAATGTACTCGTCAAAGACCTCTTGCGTACGGTCCTGCTGAATCCATCGAACTACACCAGCTTCGTAGTCGCCTCGTTCCATAAACGTAGCAACGTTCGCAATCATATGCTGTAGCTCGGGGTCTCTAGCGCCCGAGTTGTTTGATGGGAACGGAACTAGCTGGTTGTTGGAATTCGCCGAAGGGCTCGAGTACGTGTACGACTGCGTCTGCAAGGACTGGGCGTGGCCGTGGTGGGTTGGAGTCTGCTGGGATGGTGCGGCCGACGGGCGCTCTCGAGAAGCTTGCTGCTGCAGCTGCTGCAGCTTCGCTAGCCCGTCCTGGAACTGCGACTGCGTCGAGGCCATAGCATTAACTGTGTCCGAGAGACGCGAGACTAGAGCGAAGAGCTGGTCGATCTTGTTGCTGTCAATAAGGTGCTGCTGCTCAAGCTCTGCGATCTGCTCGGCAGTTCGTTCTTCAACTCGCTGCGCAATTGAGCGAGACGCTGAGTGGATCGTATCCTTGATCATCGGATTAACCGTAGTCAGAAGGCTCTGCTGAATGCTCTTCTGCACCTCCAACAACATGGTACTCGCGACCTTGTCCGAGATAGCCTTGGTTAGCTCGGGCTTCTGAAGAGCTTGGTTCACGGCGTTCGGCAGGAGCTTCTGCATCTGATTCTGGATCGAATGGGACACTCGACCACTAATCTTGTTGTCGATCTGATCCGAGATAGTCTTAGTGATCAGGTTACTAAGAGCTGGAATCACATCAACCTCGAACTGGTCGTTGATGGTCTTAGTGAGCACGGCCTGAACGTTGGTTGTCAACACGTTGGACACTTTGTCTAGGAGGATATGTTGACTCTTGAAGAATCTGTCGTCGCGATGGTTGAATTCCATGTCGACCTTCTCTCGATGATCCTTGAATTCACTGGTGATGACTCCGGTCAACTTCTCACCGAGAGAAGTGACGACTTGCTTGACAGTTGACTGCATCGATTCCTGCGACATAGCCGGTTGCGTAGAAGCCGAGGATGACTTGGATTCCAAATGCTTCACAGAGGCAGAATCGCCTCGCAAGGACTGAGAACTGCCGTTCGACTGGGCGTTCTCTGCAGCCAGCCTCTCAGCCGCGGCAGCCTTCTCTCGCTTCTTCCTGGCCTTCTTCTCAGCCTTGTCTGATTGGTGAGCAGGAGTGACGGGGACAGCTGTTTCCTTGCGCTCAGATTGCCCTGCCGGAGCTAGGCTCTCGCTACTCTTCTGAGACTGGTCCTGCGAAGATGGGAGCTGCGGCGGGGGCGTCTCTTTCGCGGAGCGAATGCGCAGAGGAACAGAGACGTGCTCTTCCACGGGAGGAGGCTCCGAGACGATGGCGCTGGGCAGCTCCTTCAGCTTTGCGATCTTGACCAGGCCTACCTCGGTAGCATCAACGCCATCTATGATCTTATTATCCTTGGACCATCCGAGCTCGCCCTGCTTAATGACGATGCCAGTGACACCCTTGGAGTGCATTGCGTATAGCTCGAAGAGGGCCTGCTCGTCAGTGCCGGCAGACGTAGCAGGATTTGCTAGCATATCTACACTCCTGAGCACGCCCTTGTTGTCGAACGAGTACTCGCGAACGCCACTAATGACCGCGGTGGAATCAGGCTCGGGGATAGAAGGGTCCTTCGCCACCAATCTCTGGATATAGTCGACTTGTGACAGACCTTTAATCGTGTACTTTGGAGCCGACAGGTGAAGGAAGTAAACGGAGTTGCGCATGGGATGGCCGACGACAATCATACCAGAGGGAGGGTGGTACATGATGCTGCAGACCGGGTCCGACTCCTTCGTATGCGGCAAGTTGAACTCTTGCACAGGCTTGCCCAGTGCGAGATCCCACAGCTGGAGAGTGTGGTTCTGCTTCATCCCCACAATCATGTAGCGTAGAGCCCAGCCCTTTTGGTACGGCCGTTGCTTATCGAGCAATAACACTGAGGTTGGCCACGCCTTCTCTCCCTCCGGCGTCGTGTTCAGGGTCATGAGTGGCTCCTTGACCTCCATCGAGGTTTGAGCAGGCAAGGGGAACCGAGGATCGGAGTTCTCGTCAGCTTCTACCAAGTTGCGCACATCCCAGAACTTGACTCGACCCGACTTGTCCAGAGACACGATGGTCGTGTCATCCTGGCTGAAGGTGAAATCCTTACCGGCCTTACCGGTGCTGATTCTCAGGAAGCATTCCCTATAGAGCCTCTCGGTATCGACAACACGATCGTGACCAGGCTTAAAAATGTTGTTCTGCATGATCCAGGACGGCCAAACGATGCTGATCACCTTTCCGCGACCGACAGCAAAGAATTCGGGATGCGTCGACGAAGTCCTAGCTCGAGTCTTCAGAACGCCTCCGGAATCGCCACCTTCTTGCGAGATCATGATAGGAGGGAGCGCGAAGCCGTACTGCTCCGGGTGGGCGTCTTCCAAATGATCCTTCTCGCCGTTCCTCATCTGGACATAGTATACCGTGCCGCTGATACCGGTGCCAATGATGGACTCCTTCGGCGTCGTGTTAGGGTCCGAGTGCGTCGACGACATGGCGACGTTGAAGATGCGATCCTTCGTGTCAGTAAACAGCTTCGCGTCTTTACCGTCATCCTGTCTTATGACACGAAGGCCACCAGCCTTGGACATGCCGTAGACCATGTACGATTCGGTAGCAGCGACCAGGTTTCGATCGATCTGATCAAAGTCCTTCTTGAGTCGGGCGATGTCGAGAATAACCTCATCGCGGAACTGGGGACGGGGCTCTTCGGTCTCCTGCACTGTAATGGAGATCCACGGCTTCATGGGGAAGTTGTACACCCTCACCGGGTTGGGGGTCTCTTCAATCACGACGATCTCGTCCGCTTCAGCGCTCTCCCAACTGTCCGCAACAGCACCTTGAGCAGTGTCGTCGATGACGCCACGGATGGATTGCGCAATTTCTGGCGCGAATGTATCTTCAAGAACATGGGCATTTTCTTCTTTGGCCAGCTCATTCTGAATGTCCTTCGCAGCTGCTTCGGCCAAGTCCTGAAATTCAGCGTCAGTCTTGGCCCTCATCATTTCCTCAAGGTCGGCGCTGATCTTAGCTTGTACCTCTTCATTTTCAGCTCTCTCAAGTGCTTCGCGAGCCTCCTTATCCGCCTGTTCCGCAAGGCCGGTGATGGCCTCCGATACGGTCTCCGTCTCCTTTTCCTCCTCGGGCGCATGGCTGGGGGGCTCGACGGGGACAGAGAACCGCTCCGATCTAGAATAGGGGGAGCCATCAATCTTTCGTCGAAGATGCCCGGGGCTCGTGATGGGACTCGGTTGGCCCATGAATCGATTCTGTTCCTGAGCAAGCCCGGGAGAAGACGTCGCACTAGGAGTCTTCTTGATAATCCCAAACATAGTCGCTGCCGGGTTCTCAGGGGGCATCTGGCTAGCGATAGCTGCAGCATTAGGACTCGAAGTCTTGGACACAACGTCGCGAGGAGATGCCGCGTTTATGCCAGACGGGCTGGCGTAATCAAACTTTGCCGAGTGGTGGCTACCACCATGCTGAGACATCTGCGAAATAGGAGAGTTGTACTCGAACTTGGTGGTGGGAGAAGCAACGTGCTCTTGGTTTCCGAACTTGAAGGGCATACCCGTCTGGTCATGTGAAGGAGCGTTAGGAACGGCCTGCTTAAAACGGTCTACCGAAGAGCCATTGGCGGACTGGGGCGACAATGTCGGAGCTTGAGAAGCGAAAGGCTGGTCGTTCTGGGCAGGCTTTGGTTGATGAAGCAAGTTCAGAAGGTAGGCCTGGGTATCCATCGGAGGCGGTCCCGCATTCCACTTGGGCTGGGCTGCAGGCTGAGGCTGAGGCTCGGCTCGCGAAGACTCGTTGTGTTGGTTTCCCTTCATAAGAGTCGCTAGAAGGCCCTGAGGGTCGGCCGGGATGGGGACGGGGGCGTGGATGGGGGGCGGGTTGCTCGTGTGAGGTAAGCCGGTAGACATGTCGAACGAGGGCGCTTGAGCATGAGCAGGCGGCGAGGAGTGCGAGGGAGATTGACCGTTCTGCGCATTCTGGCCACTGAACTTGAGAAGATTGAGCAGATTCGCGCTCTGGTCAGCATTTCTCGCGGAGTTAGTAGGCATAGTGCCGATGGGACCTAGTCCCCCGGGTGCAGCGGTATGGTGAGAATGGCCGAAGTTGCTGGGAGGTGTCGGAGCTGGAGGCGGGAAGTCGTCCAGGCCAGGAGACTCGGTGCCGGATTGACCAAAGGGATCCTGAGAGTTGTTGGGCTGGTTGAAGGAGGAAAAGCGAGAGAGCAGATCGTAGGCCGGGTCGGATTCGTCCATCTCGGATGCATGACGCTGAGCTTGCAAACGAGTAAGCATGGCCTGCAAGCTGTTTGAGTCGCCGCCACCCGGCGGGTTATAACCCGCCATGACGCGATGGAGATGGAGGTGCCGTCAGCCGGATACAAACGATTGCAAGGACGAATATGAACCTGTCTTGTTGAGACAAAGTCTTGGAAGGTGTTCCAGAGAGAACCTCTGCGACGAGAATGTCAGTCGAAAGGCGATGAAGGAAGGCAAACAGAACCAATGCGACGTTCCTCCAGATGTATGTTGGATGTAAGGAAAAGTAGGCGAGGAAGAAAAAAAAAATGTGTGTTTTGACACTTTCAAATGCGATGAGTGAACTTTTTACCAGCCTCGCCAAATCGAAGGACAACAAATAAGCTAAGCTTCCCTGAGGTACGAAACTTGAGGTACCTTAGATAGGTCAAAGCTCCTGGTCCGCAATTGCCTGAGCTGGAGCGAGGATAACCTTGGGTTTGGGCAAGAAGCCAAGAGCGAGGTGAATTGACTGTACGTACCCGGTATTTGGCAAAGACGACGAGGAGTTGTCCTAGCAGAGTGAATAGAAGCTGAAGAAGATTTGATTTTGAGTGATAAGGAAAAAGAAGTTAGACCGGCAGGAAGGGTGCTAAGGTGTGGTAGTTTGAACGGCAGGGCTGTTTGGCGATTCCACGTTGGGCGGCGATGCAGATTGTGCTTGTGCGCTAAGTTTTTCTAGTCGGCGATGGCTAGCCATGGGTGATGACACCTCCTGTTGTGGTTCTTTAGTGGTCTAAAGCCGATTCAGGTACCGCAGCTTGAAGGTGAAGTACCGATGCGCCGACTTGGGTGCTCACCTGTACATGCAAGAAATCAGCAGTACTTGCAGGATTAGCGGCGCGAGAGGCGTTGGACCCGCTGTAGGCAAACGGCCAGCCTGACAACTGGCTGAGGGCTAGCCCAGATGTGGATAATAGTGGGGGATCTTCGGATGCAATCGTACATGTACGCACATAATGTACCTCAGTAACCCCGGTCGCCCCAGATCCTACATGTACACGTAGGTTATGCATTTGTAAGCTACATTTAATCTCTTCCTTCTTTGTATATGCATATTTATATAAATATGCATATGCTTATGGAAGTCCACCACATCTTCATTGACCAGTCAGCTACCCAGTTGAATTAGCAGGACATTTATGTAACCAACCAGCCTTGTCTGGAGTTGAAAATCGATCATCCCCGGACGCTTTCACGCCTTCACTTTTTGATTGTCTTTGAATGAAATAGGTAGATTATAGATACCCAAGGCGGATGCCTCCCTTCCTCTAGGAATTAATACTTACCTCCTACCTAAGCGTATCTCGCTCTTTGATCCGATATCGCAGAGGCCGAATACGCAACGCCCACGACCGTCTTTTCCCTCTCTTACATACTTCATTGGTCCGTCCTCCCGTCCCGCCCACGCTTTGCTCCGAACCGACGGCAGACTGCTTCCCCCGAACGGCCTACCACAGAAAGCTGCCTAGACTATCATCATGTTCTGTCTCCGGAGGTATGTGTTGTCAGACCTGACCACCTCCTTGTCGGACTAGTACTAATATCAACGTAGTTGGCTTCCGCTGCTCTTCATCCCCACGAACGCCTCGCCGGCCTTCATATTCCTCTTCTTCGTCTGCACCTACTTCCTCAACCGGCCGTGCGTCTACTGCTCCGTGTTGCTTCTCATCCTCTTCGTCACCTCGTGCTACTGGTCCGACCGGTGCTTCTTCGACTTCAGCAGCAACTGGTTCGCGCCGCGGCCCTCGTCCGCCGCCGCCTGCTGCCCGTCCAACGCCACCACCACCATGATGAGCACCGTGACCGACCCCGTTGTCGACAGCTTCAACGCCACCGCCGTCGAGATGCTCAACTCCACCGCCAGCGCCCTAGCCGCCGCCGCCGCCGAGGAGCTCGCCAAGCGCAAGGAGGAGTGGACCGGCCTCGGCGTCGAGTGGCTGCGCAGCCTGCTCGGCCGCAGGGAGTGGAGGATCGAGTGCATGGATCTCTATATACGTCTGTGATTCACTTATACCGCCCGTCCGTTGGGCAAGATGGATGATGACATTTGATGATTCTGCGCGGCTGCGTGCAGGATACCTAGCGTCGGCATGATGGTGGCATAGAGACGATGCATGGGACTGGCGTTGGCTGGATTTCACTACCGGAGCCTTGTTGAATGAGCACACGAAGAGGCACTTGATGAATCTCCTCGCAGTAGGCTTTTGGTCCCCAGGAAAAGGGGGTGACTGGTTACCTCAGATTCTTGTATGAACTTGAAGCGCAAAGTGTATAAAGTATTTGTCCCGGATGGCTAATTGATGCACATCTTGCTTTCATTTGAGAAGACCAAGCAAATCTATATTATTCCCAGTACTTATGCTACCCCTCAAGCCGACCCTGCAAGGCTTTCAAGCATCTCCAGCATGTACATCAGGCTCTCGTCAGATTCATAGAAGCAATCCACGGCTTCCAGTAGTTCTCGACCGTATCCGGGTCGTTCCACCCGGACCAGTCGGCATTAGTCAAGCCCCAGGTATCGGCGAGCCCCTGGACGCCGGAGCGCACGCGGTAGCTGCCGGCGAGGCTCCACATCATCCAGCTGATCCCGTGGCGCATCGTGAACGCGCGGAGGCAGCTCTGCAGCGAGCCGTCGTCGTACAGCGACGCGTCCTGCGCGCCGCCGAACTCGGACAGGATGACGGGCGTCGGCCGCGCGGCCGGCGCGCAGTCGTCGTCGCAGTCCTCCGGCGCCTCCATCCCCAGCGCGTTGAACCCGCCGCGGTACAGCGCCGCCTCGACCGCGTCGCACGTCCCCGTGTCCACGTCCTCGCTCCCGTCGTACAGGTGCAGCTCCCAGACGACCTTGTCGGCCCAAGGGTGCTGATCCAGATCGAAGTAGACGGGCGCGCGGCGGCGCGCGTCGCGCACCGCGGTGCACCGGTAGCACGGCGCCGTCAGCAGGTTGCGGCGCGCCGTCAGCGCCGACAGGTCCTCGTCGTACTGCAGGCCGGACCACGAGATCAGCACGTCCGGGTTCGCGCCGTGGATCGCGTCCGCGCCCGCGCTCATGTTGCCGGCTAGCGTGTGCCAGTTGTACGAGAGATCCGTGCGGTTCCAGGACTCGCGCAGCTCGTTGCGCAGCGACATGGACACCACGTTGCGGTGGTGCCGGGCCCAGGAGGCGACGAAGGCGAGACACCGGCGCCAACTGACGCTGGAGAAGTGCACGTCGTCGAACCAGGCGTTGCCGTCGGTGTGGCTGCAGCACCATTGCGCCTTGCCCACGTGCACGTCCGGGTGGATGTATATTCCCTTGCTCGCGGCGATGTCTGCGATATCAGACCAGATCTCGAACCGGGTCGTCTCGCGAGTCCAGCTGGGGTTCTTGGCGATTATCTCGTTGGTCACTTTGGTGCCGTTCTCGTAGCCCAGTGCCATGATCATGGAGATCTCGAGCGGCACGTCATCGCCTCCCCGGTCGTAGATTTCGTCTACCATTTGGATCGCGTAGCCCCTAATCACGGATATAAGCAATAGCGCCATCTGCCTGATAATGGCCGTGTCCAGGTGGTCATACTTACATGCGGATGAAGTTGAAGCCGATACCAGCAACGTCGTTCAAGATATCTTCGGCGGACTTCCACTCCAGACCTTCGGGAATCATCGTCTCTCCGCTCATGGGCCAGTTCACGCCAGCCCAGGTGACTGTCTCATTGCGGCTGTTGACGATATCTCTGCCTTGGGTTCTCAACGGACCGTACGGCCACTCGCTGGTAGAATTCGTCTGGCGGAGATCGATGCGCCTCTGCCAGCGCGGCTCGAAATTCTTAGGAAGCCCAGGTGCTTCGGGGAGCCATGAGGCGCAAGCAAAAGTTGCGAAGAGCAGCCCAAGAGTGGTAGACGGCTTCATCTTTGCTTGACTAGTGTATACTGGATGCCGTTACATTATGATATAAAGTACCGCGGCTAAACAGCAAGTAGTCGAGCAGAGACAAACGATTCTTTTATAAGACCAACGTACGGCTTTCTTTCCCCCATACGAAAACCCATTCTTCGGTTAGCTTCCTGGTCCTCGTGCTTGGATCCGCCAAGATGCGCCAATGTTCTCATCGCTAAGCACTCGTGATGGTAGTGTGGCAGCGTGAGAGTACCAATGGGCTTCTCGGGCCTCTACCTGATCCGTCCATGACCCCAGGTTAGTCTTAGAGACGTACCTTGCAGATGACGTTGTTAGTGAGGGGGAAATACGAATAGTCTACTGCTATAGCAGAAGGGGGGAATAATTCGGCGACGAGAATCGCATGTTATCTCCTAAAGTCCAACCCACCAGGCTCCCCTCATTCTAACCTCCCTTACTTTCCACCTACGTGTATGTCCACGATCTAAGCGTACGTCGCCCATAATTAGCCCGAAATGTTTATGGGCGCATACCAGGACGAGGTCCGAATGATGCTCGGCGACGTACACAGTCAGGAGAACCCACTGAGCTGGGACTTCGATCTTCGATCTTAGCACAATGCCAAGTGATTTACCTCGACTGCATTCCTGCACAACATGTCTACGATTCGGGTATTGAATTTTGTCTCTGTATCAAAGCGAAGCGATACTCGTCTATCGGTGAAGTGCTAGGCCAAAGCTCTTCTCTCGCTTCTCGCTTCTCGCTTCCGTCTTGAAGATAATATCTCAACCTAGACGAGTCATCCAAGCTCCGCAATCCCTAAAACGCCATACTATACAAAATACTGCCTTTTCAGTCCTCATACCTGTGGAAGCGATCGTGCGCACGGTCTAAGATATGAGCCCCTATCCTTCGTGGGCTTACTTTGGTAAGGTCTCTCGGCCTTACGGGTTATAGCTTTGCCTTGATAGCCGATTGCGGAGTGTTGGATGCTTCCTCGTTGACGAGCACCGTGCCCGCCTTCGGGCCGTTGCCAAAGAAGATGACCTGTACTGTCAAGTCATCCCTGCGCCGTGTTAGCCTTTATCCGCTATAGCCCGCTATGTTTAGATGACTGACCTGTAGCGTCTCGAAAACGGCGAGACGAGTGTAAGTAAGGCGCAAACCTGCTCCTCGTTCTTGCCACCGAGCGCATTTCGGATGAGATGCGTGGCGACATTCTTGTCTTTGACGAGGAATCGTTCCTGGTCATCGGGTGATATGCCCCATTGGCGCAGGCGAATTGGAGTCTTCTGTCCATCAGGCCCTTCCTCTTTGCCGGCCTCGACGGGAAGGCCCTGGCCTGTGCCGAACATCTTAGTCCACACAGATCCTAGCTGCGAGTTGGATTGTTCCGTAGCTTGCGTCTCGATCCACTTGCCGACGAGTCCAACTACTTCCTCATTGGTGAGCATCTCCCACAGACCATCAGTAGCCATGACTAGGAAATCGCCCCTTTCGGGCTGGACCTTGGTGGTAGTGACGACGGGCTCGGCCGTCACATAAGGTGGTGTCTTGAGATGCGGCGAGGAACTTCGGCCGAAGAACGACGCCCTGAGCCGATCCGCAATTTCACGACTCCACTTGTAACTGGCATCGCCGAATGCTCGCGTCGGCTCGAGACCGCCCAGCACGCGGCCGTTGTGGATGACACGGTCTTCCTGCGGATGGGCTTTGCGCATCCGCGCCACTTCGTTAGGATTGCTTCCAGTCTGATCTTCCGACAGAGATGTCGCGGTCCACTTTCCGGATGAGCTGCGGCGGCCAAGCACAGCCCTCGAGTCGCCCGTGCACGCCACACGTAGAGTCTTGGTGCTGCTATCATAGAATGACAATAGGGCACACGAGCCGGACAGGGCGGGGCCAAGAAGCTCGGCTGCAACGCGCTTAGAGTTAGACTTCAGCACCTTGTCGACGCTCTCATGAACGATCTCGTTGTCCAGGCGAGTGAACCCAAGCTTGATCGCGGTATCGATCGCTTCGGGTGACGGCACGGCTCCTAGAGTCCCAGCAGCTTTGTATGTGGTGTTCAGTTCTCGAGCAACGTAGTTGATCAGTGTTTGTCGAAGCTTGGCCGAGGTTGTCCAGCCACTATTTCACTATCAGCTATCTCTCCATGCTTCCAAGCAGGAACTTGCACACGCATATCACCGAAGGATCTGGGAATACGTACGCGTGGCCATCAAAAACACCCCAGAACATCCAGTCATCGGTAGGTCCGCTCGCTGTGTTCTCGGTAGCCTCAGAAGCAACCTCTACAATCTTCTCTGCGTGGTCGTCTTCAATAGGGTTGTTGCTCGCAAGCTGCACGACGTCGTAGCGTATGACGCCCTGGCCTCTGTTGACGAAGAAAGAGGCCTCATTCTGGCGTAGCTTCTCGGTGGCTTGCTCGGGGGTGAGCATCTCCAAGACGTTTCTTCCGCTACCATCGACGTTCTTGGCTATGGGCCCTTCGCCGACAAAGGTGCCGGTGTGCAGCTCGTCGGCGCCGACAACCAGCACGTTACGCGTGGGTGCAGCACCACTCGTCAACTGGGTCGGCGTGGTCGCATATGATTTAGCCCCGACCTCTTGTAAGGTGTTTCCCCCCTTGTATGTGTACCAGGCACCGTAGCCAACTAGGCCGGAAACCAATGCGACAGAGAATCGACGGATGTACATTGATGATCGCAAGGGCTCGCTTACCACATAGTTGGGTCTTGTAGAAGGGGCGGAGGAAGATGTGGACGCCGTCGATGATGCCGATGCCGATGCCGAGGTGGAAGTAGAAGCAGAGGTAGAAGAGGCGGATCGGACACCGAGACTGGCGTTGCAGTTGAGCTTGTAGCCGTAGCTGCAGTTCGCACGAGGGAAGACGCTGCGTCGCGGACGACCAGTACGAGCTAGGCCCTGGACGGTGGATTGAAAGGTCGTCCGAAGGGCCCCGACAGGTGCGCGACGCATTTGTACGAGGTTTACCGTCGACGCAGAACGGAGTTCGTCTTATGAGTCGTCGTCCCTAGAAAAGAGAGAGCATCTCGGGAATTTATCTGGAAGGGTTCGAGTGGAGCTTCGTTGGAGGCGAGGAATGGCAAAGGTGGAGGGTTATGTAATCACAAAGGGCGAATCATGACCCGTTTCTGTTTCTGTTTTCGTTTCTCTCTTAGGTGCAGTAGCTGCTTTATACCTAGGTACATAGTACATAGTAGGGCAGAGCAGTGACGAATAGAGGGGAATTAGGCGGGGATCCCGCTGACCCGTTTCATTATCTTGGGCTCGGCTAGCTTAGCTTGGGGTGCTTCGCCCCCCCTGTAACCACTGACGCCTCCAACCTCGGCTTCTTACATACACGTGTATTTGCAACTCCCTGTTTAGCATCACTTGTTCGGACTCCAAGGATAATAGGGATAATAATTATTTGCCAAAGAAAATAGCACTGGTTTGCTTCTGTACACCTGGGAATAAACTTAGGTACATCACAGCAACATGGCAACATCCGAAGCAACCCTGGCCGATGTTCAACGACGTGTGGCAGAGAACCCCGATGCGAAATACCGGGCCTTTGATACGTATCCATGGGCTAAAGACCGCGTATTCACCGTGAGTCTCCCTAGCTAAGAAGTCACGAATCCTTCCTCTTCCTCATTGAGCTACGAGAATAACAAAGTGCTTCGCGGGAACTAAGGAACAACTTTCAAATGCTCTGAGCAAAGGGGTTGCCGGTGATGCTAGTCTATCCAGCATCGCCCTGCAGACTCGCATCCAGAGATTCGAGCATCAGACTAAGATCAAAGTTGATGGCGATGCCTATCAGCAATGGCTTGTCCAGACCAACCACGCCGTCCCAAGATTCGTGTCTGAGCAGGCGGTTGCGATAGAGGCCATGACTATTGTACGTCTTTGACTATCTTGAGGTAATGTAAAGGGGGAAAAGGCTGCTAACCCTCACCAACCACCAGCCGAACCCAGAGGATAGAAAGATTGCACATCTTTTGGTAGAACTTGGCGATCCTCTGGGCCAGCTTGCTCTTCAACAGACCGCCCCTCAACCAGCAGATGCTTCCGTGCCTAGTTGGCAAAGTGCCGCGCCGACGGCAGAGCTCTACATCAAGAAGGACCCTGCGTCGACGGATCCCGACAAGGAGCCGTATCCCAAGAAGTTTGAGGAGATAGTCGAGTTCTTGCAGACCGGTAAAGAAATCCCAGGCATCCGGAAGATCCCCGACACGGTCGTCGAGGACCCGTCCATCTCGACCCACGGCCGCCTCACAGCGCCACCAAAGCCTTGGGAAGTTGGACGGGCTCACCATGACCAGTCGTCCGCTCAAGAAACGGGCGCATGATTGCTTTGTACCTTGGATAGATGTAGAATACGGCACATTGGCTGCTTTTGGTTTGCCATCTTGAATATCAACGGCTCAACCTGTACACGCGTATTCTTAGCCATCGTTAACTGGTATCCATCATGTCTGCGTCTGCGGGTGCGGCGCCACCGAACTCGATTGCCGCCGATCGCATACCTTCCATGAATCCTCTTTCCTTGGCTTCTTTCACTTTGCGGACGGACTCGACGAATCCCTCGAGGTTCTGGACACCATGTTTTGCTAGGTTTAGCATCATCCTCTCCGCAGCCACGCGCGGCGTCTCCCCGAATCTCCCGTCGGCCTCCACGTGTAAGCAATGGCTGTGAGTAAAGTCGGCCGGTACCTCGCCGGCACCCTGTTTCGGAATATCGACGATGGACCTGATAAAGAAGATCTCCCCCAATTCATGGGTACTGTTCAAGAGCGGCTGCTCGTCCGCCTCGGTCAAGCCTCCTTTCATCTCGAGACGGCGAGGAAGGTGGGCTTCTCTCTGCCGCCACTCCTGGAGTATCCGCATCTTCTCGCGACCGATCATGTAGTACATATTGTCCTGGACGCGGTCGGCGTGCTCGTCGACCTGGGCGAGCATCTCATCGCGCAGCTTGCTGGGCTCCGAGGGCAGTTCCGGCGCGGGATTGGTGAGGTCCGTCTCTGCAGGTACGAAGATAGCGGGCGACATGGCCTGAAAAGGTGGAATAATCTCTTCCTCTTCCCATTCTCCGGGTTCCCTGTCCGTGCCACTGGTGGTTGCCATGATTGCTGTGAAGAACGTCTATATTGGGTGGTGTAGTCTGGAGCTTGTGAACGCCGGGGCAATACTGGCTCTGGACGCGCTCGGGCCCGTCACACGCCTCTTGTTGGAAAACCGACGAATATTCTCGGGAATATTGCGGTATTAAACTCCGTACTTGACGTGCAGGACCTTGAAAACACTGGTAGGCTGAACTATGTTCTTGAGAAGCGAGCAACAGCGGTCGTTGGCTAGGAGAGGAAACAGAGTTATTCCAGCTCAACCCCACCATATACATCACCCCGCCATATCCTTGCTATGTAGGTACATATATGGTTGAATTGCATACCTACCATAAACATCAGCGCATTTACATAATCAAAGGGCATCAGCAATCTATTAACGTAAACGAGTGAGATACATCAGAAATACAGCATTTTCCCATATCCAAAGTCCTTCCTTTGCTCATATGTTGAGCATTGCCCTCAGTATCTCGAATCATAGCAACTGGCTACCCAAGTTCTCCATAACAGTCGTCGGAGACGCGAGAAATAGGCAAGAATACATGATGTCGACACCTCACACGTTGACGGGTTTCTCGCCGGTAGGGAACACACACTGATACTGCAAAACCAACTCAGCTGTGTGCCCGGCGTTGATCGTCACGTCCCACTCAATCTGACCCCCTTCCTCCATCGTGGCCTCTGCCTTGCCCCAGGCTTGCGACTCTGCAATGTACACAGCAGAGCCACCGGGAGCCAGCCCCTGGGGCTGAAGGATCGCGACGTGTAGTCGCTTGTCCCCGCTTTCCGGGACTTGGTCTAGAGCAGTGACGCGCACCGCCTTGCTGTCGGCTTCGCTGCGCGTGTTCTGTAGGGTCAGGTGCTGCGTATAGACCGTGGTGTTGTCTTTGGAGAACATGCCTAGGCCATGCTGAACCTCGGGCTTGGGGTAGTCGACCTGAATGGCGTGATCGACCCCGAGACTGAGTTTGAGCGAGCTGCCTGGGGCGCAGCGGTCCAGAGTCGAGCGCCCGAGAAACTCGCCGTCTAGGGTGAGGCTCACGGCGCCCTTGAGCAGCGTCAGCTTGCTGGCGTTCTGCAACTGAGCTTGCAGGTAGACTGCAGCGTTGCGCTTCGGGACAACTTTGTGGTTGAAGACGACATCCGCAAACGTGAGTCGGGCAACCCGCTGCTTCGATGCATTGTTTGAGGGAGTCAGACGTTTCGGGCCAGGTAGGTCATACTTGAGCTTTAGTCCTGAATCTTCGAAAGACGGTTCCTGGAAGGGCATCGGGTTTGGTCTCGGCCCAGGGGTCGAGGGATACGCTGAACTGCGGAAGGAAGGGGCTGGGGCTTGGGCAACGCGCTTTCTGAGCTGTGTCGATCGGAAATGTTCTGCAACCAGAGGAATATGTGGATTATCGTAGGTGGCTTGGAGCTGCTGGACGTCCCGAGAAGGCAAGTTTCCTCCGCCATCCTGGCCCTTGCTGGAAAAGAGAATGTCACCTTCCTCAGAGGCAAACCCTTTACTTAAGCCGACTCTCCAAGGCCTCAATGACGGGACGGCATCGTGGAGACTGGTGAAGGTGGTCTGCGAAGTGGAGAGGATGACATTGCAGTTGCTCCAAGTCTCGGTCGTCTGGTTGGTCAGGAGGGCGTTGAAATACAACGTGCCGGTATTCGTGGTGGTCGACAGAGACAAGTCGTAGCTCGGCTGCCAGTGGGCTTGAGACGTCACGTAGCTCAGCGTGAGGTCGCAGATAAGCGCCTCCAAGTAGCTTGAAGCAGTTTGGGCGTCGAGATGGCCGGAAAGAGAGTCGCGAGGCGACGAGGCCGGGGTAGTCTCTCCAACTTCAATGTTGACCGTGACTACGTAGACGTTCTTGGGCCAGAAAGCCTCCTGCTCCCGCCGAACACGGGCTCTATCCTCGAACTGCTCCTGCTTCTTCTTCTTGTACCGCCGTTCACTGTTCCTCTTTTGCTTGTCTATGTTTTCCTTGGCAATCTTTCGCTGAGCGAGTGTCGACAGGCGCAACTCCTCGTTTGTCAACTCATTGATCCGCTTCTGGAGCTTGCGCAGTGTATTCTTTCCGTCCACTACAAGATATAGAGTCAGCACCCACCGCTCCAGGGGCCGCTTGGTAGACAACATGATACTTTACGGCCTTCGTGTCTGAGGAACCCGCAACGGCGAGTGAGAAACAAGAATGGGGAATGGAGGGAAGCGATTAGAGGTGCTTACTAGTATCCTCGAACACCTTCACCCGCTCTTCCTTGTAAGCATCAACGGCCTTCTGGATATCGATGGTTTCACCATACTTTGTAGGCGCTTGGGTCAGGCTCGACAAGTACGAATCGAGAAAACCAAGGCGTCTGACGGCGCTGTTGGTGAGCTCCGTGGCGTACTCTTGCTCGATGCGTAGCTTGCTCAGCTGATTCCGCACCGCCTGAAGCTCCGGGGACGGTGGATCCGACTTGCTCTCCTCCTGATCGTTGATAAACGTCGTATCAGAGCCTTCCGGGCTAGGTTCTGGGTAGACATCGTCGAATGACTCCCGGTTGGGCTCGGACACAACGGTCATGTCACTGATGGTGCCAGCGCCTACGCCCTCGATCTTCACCGACTCCTTGTCTAAGTGGTGCGTCAAGCCGATGAATACGATCTTGTTGGTTCCTATCTGGATTGCTTCAAGTGAGACTATGTAAAAGTACGTTGAAGTCGACGACGCTCACCTTGAGAGGAACACTCTTGACTTCCCGCACGACTTGTGCGCGGGAGGGGAACAGAGTGACGGATCGGGTGTCCAGCTGGCGGATGTGGTATTCGCACCTGTTATCAGCAGCGAACGCCATGGTGACGGTGGCAGGATAAGTTGATGTCTAAAGAGTAAACGTGTAATAAGTGTGAATAGGAAGTAGGAGTGAAGTGTTTGGTGAGTTGATTTGGTCAAGACGAATGTCAGGGGAAGTCAGGTATTAAATAGGCGATATGAATCTCTCCGTCTTTCTACCTCGTCAAGCTGCCAACGGCAAGAACCCACATATTCGCATACAGTAGACCGTCATAGAGTCTTTATGGACTCTTTATGTGGAATCCGCAGTTCCCGCGCGCTTTGCAGATAGGCATGTTTGAGCTTGAGTCTTGATTGTTTACCTTTTAGGTCTTCATATAGGAGACTATGGGCATATTGGCTACCCACTTAGGCACCTAGCAAATATCCAGGCAGCAGAAGTAAGCTTTGATGTTGATAGCATCAGAGTTAGGCAAGCTCTTTATACAAATATCTTATGTCGTTGCAGGTGTCTTCATGCTCGGCCGTGGAACTTGCCTACCCCTGAGCCATACGCTTGATGCCTCCCCAAAACGCAAAGACCCCCAATGTCCTAGCCAAGGGATTGCCGGCCCATTATAAGTCCTTTGGGAGATACTTTCGTTTCACATAGTGTTCTACCTAATCTGAAACGCCTCGCTGATTGATAGCAACACTCGACAGCTACCTGATCTGGATGACCGGATCAATCTGTAAAGCTGAGAGAGCAAAACGGTTTGTGAGATGGGGTGATACATCTCAGCAACGCTTTAACGGTTCCCAATCGTATTTGATTGTATTAGTCCAAGTCGTATGACAAGTATAATTGTATATTCTTAGTATGTGGTCTTAATAGAACCATACTTCATATAGTGGACTCGTTTCAACATTCTATATCAGTCGAGTCCCTGTGAGCCTATTAATCCTCACCCATCCGAGTATATGCTCCTACGATCGGGGGATCAATGGACATGCGGGCGTATGGGATTTGACGTAAGAGTTCAACATCATGCCTATCTACCTGCCTAAGATAGGTTTTGGTACTCACGCCCACTGCTATAGTATGAATGACCGATTGCACGCAGTACACCAATGATAGCATTATCGAATTGATATGCTATATTCTTGCGTGCTTCGGAGGACTATTGCGTGATTATGCCATTGCCCAGTTATGGGAAGCATCACATCTTGCGGGGTATCGTCGCGACTAGTTGAAGCAGAAGTGGGTGAATATGTAGGGCGCATATATAAACCCCAATGTCATCTGTCGATACAGTCTTCCGTCCAAGACATCTTTCATCTAAGCTGAAGAATAGATTGAGAAATTCGGAAGATGGCTCCCTCAGTTGACGTTGAACAGCCAAGCCAAATATTGCCCTCTCATCAAAAGAATGGAGGTTCATATCCATCACCATTGAAGCTGACAGGAGCTCTTGAGAAGTTCTCTTATGAAGACACCACGCCAGCCATTGGCCGGGAGTTCCCCAATATCAACATCGTTGATAACTTGCTCAACTCGGACGAGGCTGATGTGTTGATTCGCGATCTTGCTATCACCAGTGAGCCGCACTAGAGTCGGACGAGTTTAGGGCACGAACCTAGAAGCTAATATGGTGTATAGTTTCTCAGCGAGGCGTCGTGTTTTTCCGTGCACAGGACAATCTCACCGACGACCTTCAGAAGCGTCTGGTAAGTCGGCTAGGTCAGCTCACCGGCAAGCCTGCCGATTCGACACTCCATATCCATCCGATTCTCAACGGCACGTCCGAGTTCGGGGTGGGTGACAATCAGATCAGCACCATCAGCTCGCTGCAACGTAAAAAGTTCTCCAAACATCGCCAGGGAGAACATAAGCGCTATGATGCAGCCCAGTGGCATTCAGACATCCAGTTCGAGCCCGTTCCAGCCGATTACACTTCTCTTCGCCTGACGGAGCTGCCCAAAAGCGGAGGAGACACACTCTGGGCATCAGGGTATGATCTTTACGACAGGTTCTCGAAGCCGTACCAGAAGTTCTTCGAAGGTCTGACGGCGACGTTCGTGGGAGACGGCTTCCTCAACCTCGTCAAGAGTGACCCCGAGAATGTTAAGCTGTATGAGGAGGCGAGGGGCAGCTTGGCCAATGTCGGGGGAGAGCTCACAGCTGTTCATCCCATAGTCAGAACCAACCCGGTGACGGGCTGGAAAAGCATCTACGCCATCGGGCCGTTCCCGAAATACATCAACGAGCTGTCGGCGCAAGAGTCCACGGAGCTGCTTGAGAAGCTGAAGCAGATGATCATGGAAAACCACGACTTGCAAGTCCGATTCAAGTGGAGGAACAAGAATGATCTCGGTAAGGCTCTGTAAAGCGCTGGTTTATGAGTGCTGAGTTCTAACTCGGAAGCAGCAATTTGGGATAACCGAAGCGTATTCCACACGGCGACCTTTGACTACGACGGCCTTGGGGAGAGATTTGGAAACCGTGCGGTTGGAATTGGAGAGGCGCCTTTTCTCGATCCCAATAGCATGTCCAAGGCCGAGGCTCTGGGAGTGGAATAGAAAGAGTGAGGAATGAGGAAGAGAATGACTTCCTGGTAAGTCCCAAGGCGGCTTGTGGTCGATACACATCTCAGGAGGAAATCTTGATCGTTGTAAGATTTGGAGTGATTTTCGAGTGCAATTTTCGAGTACAATAGCAATATCATTGCCGGGTATCTACCTAAGTGACTAAGATGCTTAAGAGTATTGGAGATATCGTGTAATCCGTACAATTGTGATATGAAGCATACGCATATCTATAATCCATGCATCTATACGCTAAGGGCGACTTCGGCGGGGTTGGCGGGCTGGCGGGGTAGCGGGGCAGAATTTATCTTATCTGCTGGTAAAAATAAAGTGACACATCTAGAACTCGGCCCTGCATGACTCTTACGCGAACCTCTCTTACTTCTTCATCTTCAATTGCAACCAACAAGTCTGATAGAGATCGTAGCTTCTTAGAGTGAGACAAGATGGTCGACTCCGCATCCGGGGAAGTCAAGAAGGTCGCCGTTGGTGGGCCGAAGCCTTCCAAAAAGGACAAGAAGGCCAAAGGCGCCGATGCTGCGAGCTCTGGCCCCCTCGAGATGCAACCCCCGCCCGACTTTCTCAAGACACGTCTCGACCTGTTCGATCGCCTGAAGAAGAAGTACGACGACGACATCGCCAGCCGACCGCGCGAGGACATCAACATCACGCTGCCTGATGGCTCCATCAAGATCGGCACCAGCTGGGTTACCACCCCCGGCGACATTGCCAAGGGTCTGTCCAACAGCTTGTATAAGCGGTCCGTCGTTGCTAGGCTGGATGGAGACAAGGAGAATCTGTGGGACCTGGACAGACCGCTGGAGAAGAGCTGCAAGCTCGAACTGCTGAATTTTGACGACGAAGATGGAAAGAAGGTGTTTTGGCACAGTTCGGCCCACGTCCTCGGCGAGGCCTGCGAGAGGCGATTCGGCTGCTCCCTCTGTATTGGTCCGCCAATCGACGATGGATTCTACTACGAAATGGCTCTACCTGAGAACGCTGCCGTTCAGCAGACCGACCTACCGCCTCTGGAGCGCATTGTCGGCGATATCGTTAAGGAGCGCCAGCGATTCGAGCGTCTCGAAATGACCAAGGAAGAACTGCTCGACATGTTCAGCTACAACAAGTACAAGCAATACATCATCTCCACCAAGATTCCCGACGGCACTTCCACCACCGTGTACCGTAACGGCCCGCTGATTGACCTTTGCCGTGGTCCTCATGTTCCCGACACGGGTCGAATCGAAGCTTTCGCCATCATGAAGAACTCGTCGTCGTACTGGTTAGGCTCTCAAGAGAATGACTCATTGCAGCGCATATACGGAGTATCCTTCCCCGACAAGAAGAAGATGGCAGAGCACAAGAAGTTCCTGGAGGAAGCCGCTAAGAGAGATCACCGAAAGCTTGGTAGGGAACAGGAGCTTTTCATGTTCCACGAGCTCTCTCCCGGTTCCGCGTTCTTCTTGCCTCACGGCACACGAATCTACAATACTCTTCTCGACTATATCCGAGAACAATATCACAAGCGCGACTACCATGAAGGTTCGTTGATCAGCGTATTCGTTTGTATGTGATATTTGCGTCGACTAATTTTGCTCACCAGTCATTACCCCGAACATCTTCAACGCCGAACTATGGAAGATGAGTGGCCACTGGGATTACTACAAGGACGACATGTTCGTCATGGACCTAGACAAGGAAAAGTTCGGTCTGAAGCCCATGAACTGCCCTGCCCACTTCCTCATGTTCGCCCACTCCCCTAAGGTGTACAGCCAGCTGCCGTTACGCTACGGAGACTTTGGTGCTCTCCACCGAAACGAGGCGAGTGGTGCTCTTTCGGGATTGACCCGCGTCCGTCGTTTCCAACAAGACGATTCGCACATCTTCTGCCGACTCGATCAGGTTACGAGCGAAATTACCGATCTTTTCGACTTTCTTTCCGAAATGTACGGCATGTTGGGTTTCACGTTCAAGCTTCACCTGTCGACCCGGCCAGAGAAGTTCATGGGTCAGATCGAGACGTGGGATAAGGCCGAAGATATGCTAAAGGAGGCTCTGAACGTTTTCGCATCGGGTCCCGGTGGTGTATCGTGGGCTTTGAATGAAGGCGACGGTGCTTTCTACGGACCCAAGGTATTTTCATCTATACGCGGCCATGATTGTGTGTAACCTTGCTAATTCCTCGTTAGATCGATATCAAGATCATGGACTGCCTGAACCGAGTTAGTATACCATCTCCCTGTCCTTGCTTCGTCTTCAATGAGACCAGCCCCAGATTGAAGTGGAAAACTGACACTGCCACTAGGAATGGCAATGTGCGACAATCCAACTTGATTTCATGGGCCCTGAGAGTAATATATCCCCTCCTCATACATCGCTGCTTGTGTAATTCTAACGTCTGCTAGACTTCGGTCTTGAATACGTCACGGCTGAGATGCCCACTACGAAGAAAGACGAACCAGCCGGAGAAGCTGCACCGGCCAAAGCCAAGGATGCGGAGCCAACTCCTGCACAAGAAGCCGGCACGGGCGATGGCGCGGCTAAGCGTGGAAGGGTTATCAAGCCCCTGAGCCCTGGCTGTGCGCGGCCTGTTGTCATCCACCGTGCGATGGCCGGTTCTATCGAGAGATTCATGGGTAAGAGTGCCATTAAGAACAAGGAGCCATGCTGGAGATACTGACGACCTCAAGGCATCCTCATCGAGCATTTCGCAGGCAAGTGGCCGTTTTGGCTGAGCCCACGACAAGTCATGGTCATTCCCGTTGGAATGGGATTTATGTCGTACGCGCAAGAGGTCAAGGAGATTCTCAGAAAAGAGAAGATCTTCGTCGACATCGACACTAGCGGAAACACACTTCCCAAGAAGATCCGAAGCGCGCAGTTAGCGCAGTACAACTTCACCTTTGGTTAGTATTTACCTTAGCAATTTCCTTCATTGTATCATTCTTAGCACGTGCTAATGCCAACCGACTCGAAATAGTTGTTGGAGACGAGGAGATGAAGAGCCGGCAGGTGAACGTGCGATTCCGAGACGACACATCGACTCAGGACCGAGGCAAGCCCGTGCCTCTGGATGAGGTCATTGAGAAGCTACGGAAGCTAGCGACAGACAGAGGCATGTATAACCCATTCCCGTCGGTCAAGCAAGCGAGCGGAGAGGCGGCGAAATGATTTTTCAAGCTTGTGCTTGCTAGTAAGGGTAAAGAGAGAGACCAACGAGAACGGTGCGTTGATGGTTAGGCAAACCTATACACGTCTGAGGGAAAAGAAACGGAGGATACTGGGCTTGAAAGCGCTGGCCTCTGTACCCTTTACTATCCGGACGTCCTGGACAGCCTAATAAATACCAAGAATGAGAGATGCCATAACGAGACACTGCAAAACTCGAACATCATCACAGCGGCTATGTGAGACACGAGCTCGGCCAAGACTTGAAGTTCTCTGTATAAAAATGCAGCGCCAGCCAGAGTACGCTGCAATTAAGGTGTACTTGGCAAATGTATATTCAGTTTCTGCATGGGTCCATCCTCATCAATCTTGTAGACCAGCTTCTCAGCTCTGACTTTGCCCCGACTATGCAGCTCGAATCTATCCATGGTACTATCAATACCGCCCAGCTCCTTGACCGGGCTCGGCTTAATCTTGCCGCTCGACAGCATCTCTGGAAGGAGGGAGAGATACTTCTCCCACGTAACCTTGTCCTGCGGATCGGACATGCCGAAGTCGTAGTCAGAGATCTTGACGCGCGCCCCGAAGACGCTATACACATAGGTAGTGTCGACCTTGATCTTGTCCGCGACCTCGGCGACGGGGGCGAACCTAACCATATGCCCCCCCTTAGCCGGCGAGAGCGCCTCGGCAATGGACTCGTACGTGCCGGCCACCGAGATGCAGTCGAAGGCGTGCTCGAGCCCGTCGCGGCTCAGCCGGCGCACCTGCGCGGGCCACTCCGGGTCCCGGTAGTCGACGACGGCGTCGGCGCCGAGCGCCCGCAGCATCGCATGGTTGGCGGGGGACCCCGTGGCGATCACGAACAGCCCGGCCAGCTTCGCCAGCTGCACGGCGTACATGCCGACGCTGGACGCGCCGCCGTTGACCAGCACGGGGAAGAAGGCGGGGCCGGCCGGCCGGCCGGGCTCCGGCAGCTTGAGCCGGTCGAAGAGCGCCTGGGCCGCGGTCGCGAAGGCGAGCGGGACGGCCGCGGCATCCGCGTCCGAGACGCCGTCGGGCGCGGGATCTCGACGTCTTGGATCGCGGCCGTGTGGTTCTCGCCGCTTACTAGGGCTTTCATCGTGGATGCCATGGTTTGAGCGTGGGTACTGCTGTATGAGACTGGGGAGGAGTGGTGTTTATATATATCGGGTACAGTTCCTTGGGGGACCTCGTAGACTGTGTCGTGTGAGAGGCGAGGAGGTTGTTGGTAATAGCCCCTTTTCGCGGCTAAGACAGTGGTATGGGTAGGTGTTCGTTCACGTCCGAGAAAGACTCTTGATGCCTCCTGTAGGTAACTTGGGAGCAGGAGATACGCTTTATATCAACGTGTTTCCAGGAGCCATCCCGTTACCAAGCTTATGGAGACCAATGCCAATATTCATCCCCTATCTTCCCTCTTGTCGTCCTTCCTAGCGGCTATAGCCTATGTAGCTGACAAATTCCAACATTTGTAATGTGCTGTGCCGTACGTTATCGCCGCTTGGTTGCCTACCCATCTACAACATGCCTATCTCATGGTACGTCTATGTCGATGGCGTCTTCGTCTCATTTTCCCTTTGAGGTATCGGTAAATGGCTTCAGGAATATCATGGTCGGCTTATAAAGCATTCCGACGATGTAACAGGGACAGGGCGAATGAAATAGGAAATGGCGAAGACGACCAGACAAGCGAGCATGTAGACAGCAGAGAAAGTTGAGTATAAGGGAGAGGAGGCATCATCAACAGACACCTAGGTATATCATTAGTTTCGTCTTTTACCTTTTAATGCCACTAATCTGTTGGTAGCTATGGTGAATGGTCGAATGTTGAGGAGAGTATCGACAAGACGTGTCTTCAGCATTTTGGGATTACTGATCCCGAGGTAGAATGCCAACTCTCGTGATGGGCTTGCATGTCGAAGTCCGGTGAAGCGAGTTGATTACGACTGACCATTAGGCTGCAAGATATACGAACACCTCGGCTTTGATGGACAGCCTTTAACACTAAATTCATCAATGGCAACGAAACTTGCAAGGCTTGAGTCGTACATGATTAGGAAAGCTTTTGATCAGGGCGCTAGTAAGCGAAGACATATGAACTCTGAAGTCGGTGGTTTCGCTTTAGTGAATATACGGGTTAAGTAGGTGGTCGCTGCATCCGTTTATATCGCATACAGTCATTCCCACATTCATTTTCTGAGCTGCGATATTCTTCGACTCTCGCTCCTTCTCGGCATACCAGCTATTTGCACATCAAATCGCTCTCTGGAGACGTGAGATATATCGCACGACTGTGAGCTTGTATTCTCTATATGTTGCCAGAGAATTATTATAAACCTACATCCAAGAGGCCGGGGAGTTAGATGGTACCTAAATCCCTTGGATATCGTACATCAAGAATTCCAGGATACTGACCTGAGCTAGGTATATCAGGTGTTTACCTGGCTTACCTCCCTAATATACCGAGACGTGTCACCACTCAAAGGGCAATGGCTATGGTGACAGAGCGGTTCGATGCGCTACTTCGGTGGATAGAAGAAGATGGCGGGGGTCTCCATCCCTCTATTGAAATCTATCATGACGATACTACCAAGGCGTCCTTCCGCGTCAAAGACTCGTGCTCTGTTGGCATTGAGGACGTTATAGTCACCCTCCCGCTATCTAGAGCCCTCTCATATCTCGATGCTATTAATCGCCATCCCGACTTTGCTCTTCCGTCATCATCTAGCAGCCAAGTCCAGGAGGAGCAAGGTTGCTTTCCGGCAGAGTTCCTAGAGAAAACGCCACCTCATGTCGTTGGTCGGTTTTTCTTGATGCAGGAATACCTTCTTGGATCTAGGTCCAAATGGTGGCCCTACATTCGGACTCTACCTCAGCCAGAGCATATGAGCAGCCTTCTGCCCGTCATGTGGCCATCCGACGATGTAGAATTTCTCAGGGGAACGAATGCCTTTACAGCCGTCCAAGACATCAAGTCTACCCTGAAAAAGGAATATAAGAATGCAATTAGGCTCCTGCCCGAACGATATCATGCCGAGTACACTCGAGTGTTATACCTCTGGGCCTACAGCATCTTCACCAGCCGCAGCTTCCGGCCATCGCTTATTCTACCGGCAGATACACTAAGCGGCCTCTCTTGCGATGTGGACGACTTTTCAATATTGCTCCCTCTATACGATATTGGAAACCACTCGCCCCTGGCACAGATCTCGTGGACCACCGATGAGCAGGCCCGCGTATGCACACTCAAGACAAGGCAAAGGTATTCGGCTGGAGAGCAGGTATTCAACAATTACGGCATGAAGACCAACGCAGAGCTACTTCTAGGTTATGGCTTCGTGCTCCCGGAAGACGACAGACTCCACAACGACTATATCCACATCAAAACGAAAGCAAACCCGGACGCTGGCGACTTGGCGGCCACCCACATTGTGTCATTGAAGCCGATGGCACATCCGAGCTCTTTTGTTGGGCGTTCGAAACTCTTGAGCGCGGAGTCCTTGAGTGGTCTTGCGTGCTTCTCGCATATCCAGGACACCCTTATCGCAGCTCTCTACGAATCGATCACCAAAGGGGAAGAGGAGACGAACGAGGTAAGCTTGACCCAGATCATGCGGGGTGAGATCTCGGAAGAAGTACTCGAGAAGATTATCAACACGTTGGGAGCCAAGTTGAGTATTGACCTTCAAGAGATCGTGGAGAATGAACCGGAATACGAGGCTGCGAACCGCAATCAGCATCTGGCCCTATGCTACCGCGAGCAATGTAGCAGGGTTCTAGAAAATGCGCTCCGTAGTCTCATGACAGGGCCAGGTTGAGCTTTCGTGCAGATGTGGACGTACAAGCCTGGCACATCCGTATGCAATTTTCAAATCGATAAATTCATTCTGCCAAACTCCGAACTAGGGGTATCAAAATGCAGTTCATCGTCGACGCCCATCATCATATAGCGTTGTCCTCGTTGCCACTTTATCTCCTGCCCTCGAGGTTCTGTCCACTTCCATTAGTTGCCTGTCCTCTTTCCCTACCATAGCTCTCATCATTGATGCTCATCCCCCCAGGCACGATCAACCATCTATATCCGCTCATCAAGGATTACGCCTGCTATGCCTGTTCGAGTACGATTTTGCGGGTGCGGCCTCTGCTTCGTTAGGCATAAATGTCATGTTCTCATTTAAGAGGTTTAGGCAAGCCTTGGAAGCTAAGGTCCATAAGTTAGCGGCCGCGTCAACAAGCCACCTCACGAAATACCCGGGCGAGTCGGAGAAGGAGAGACGACTTACGCAACAGCAGGCTGAAGTCCCCCGAGCTAAGCGCCGCGCTCATCCTCGCCGAATTGTAGCAGCCAAAGGCCCGCTGCAGGGCGAGCATGCGCTTCCACAACCTCTCAGGGTCGCCGTTGGTACCCTCTTCCAAGGCCTTGAGCGACTCTCGCTTCCTACTTCTGGAGTCGTCCCCGGACACCGATGAGCATTCAGAGCAGGGCGACGCTGATCTCGACTCCTGGAAAGTTTCAATCGGCTCGACGAGCTCAGAGATCTCTAACTCTTCTGATGCGCTGCAAACAGGCGGGCATGGCGTGATGGCGTCAATATCGTCAGCAGCAGTCGACAGACTCGACTTTCTTGAAGAGGTAGACATGCTGCTGTGTTGGCCGCTAGAATCCCCACGCTTTTGATAGTAATAGTATTTACTTTCTTTTTTTCCCTTGAAGAATCGCTTGGTGATAGAATGATTTCGATAATCTGGAGAACCAGGAGAAAAATTAGGTTGGAAGCGTGGCAGATGTGACTCTATTTCAAACGTCCTTTTCAATCGTTGGCAACGCGGTGAGATAAGGATTTGGAATCAAGATATTATTATAAGCACTCTATTTATATATGGCCAGAGGGTTGAGAGCCGTAAGACCAAGCATCAGCAGGGTGCGGAGCTATCGTATGGAGGTGATGTGATGATGAAACCCTCACCACACCCAATCACGGGCATCCGGGGTCACATCCAACGACCCCTGTCCAATTTTGCGTTGGCCTGCAGCTCCCGCGCATACTATTGCCGAGTCGAGATAGTTGGAAAGGCGCCACGCCGCCAGAGCGATACCAATCAGGGAAGAGACGGATCGCTTCTCAGAGATCGAGGGTGGCGACAGAGTTGTCCGCCTCTAGGCTCGTCCGGCCAAAGTCTTGGGACGAGGACGAGGGACGACGCGGCGTCAGGCTACCGGATCTGGAGGAGGTGCAAAGAGACACGACAGGAACCAACTGACTTCGTCACCTCGCTCTGCATAATGGTCGTGCGCTGTCGACGGCGCGTAGCGGACCAGCGTCGTTGACCGATAGGCATCGACTTGACTCCCCCCAATCATACGACAAGAAACATCCTTTTTTCTTTCATTTTTTTTTTCTCTTTGGAGCCAGGGTATATCGCACGCCGAACTATGTTCAGATATCCAGACAAGCAGACCAGCCAGATACTGCCTAGCAGTATTTTTCCCCTCTAGATTATCTGGCCATATCTTGACTAGGTAGCTCGACTAGGGACTGGGGGAGAGGAGGGGGGGCAGGGGAGGCAAGGGAGAGGAGAAACCCTGCAGCAATCGCAGATCATCAACTACCGGCCGATGTCCGGCAGGCTTCCAATCACCAAGCCCGTACTCCGTCAAGCAGGCCAGGGCCGGTTATCGGCAAGGTCACCGTCGCCTTCGTCACAAGAGATGTTGGAGTGCCTCCTGACATCCAAGTACTACGCATATCTTCGCCGGGTAGGCTCATGTCGACAAGCAGCCGATACGCTCTGCAGATCTCCAGATCTACTTATCGTCTTTTTCTATACTAAGTTGTCATCGCGCATGCTTTGTATGCCGTCGCACACTGATCGGGAAAGAGCAAGTCATGAGGCTTGGAGTGCTACGTATACGAAAGAAGAGACCACAGCCGTTGGAAGAAGATGCGCGTACAGCCACGATGCGTACGTTGGCACAACGTGGAAATAGGGTTTCTGACCACGACCACACAGTCGGAGGGGCTGAGGGGTTGATTACCTACAGTAGCTGTCTACTGTATGTAGGTCTCAGCCGATCATCTCTCGTAGGATCTTGAGCGGAGAAAGGGGCATAGATATGCCAAGGGGCATCGCCAACCTTGGCTCTGCTATACATCCAGACATTACTATTCTGCACTTCGCCGCGGCTATATTTACCTCATTTCCCTATCCAGGACATAGCCAGGTAAACTTCTCAGTGACATCGAAGTTGTGAAAGCGATAGACGTCTTTCCCATCTGTCGATTCTAGCTCAGGCCGGTCAACTCCACCGTACCGCCGCCAAGTCAAACAGTGGACTGCATCCCGCTCATCACATCTCATCGTCTGGTGCGGGGGGTTACACCCGCGAAGACAGGGGCTCCAGAATATCACGCTGGCATGAATTATTCCTGCAGTAACTCGATATCATCTCAACATCATCTTATCCACGGTATGCACGTACGACATCGAACGAGAAGCCTTAGATTCTCCGGGGCCTAGATCATTATAACATCGTAAAAAAGACAGCAATTTTTTTTTTCTTAAATGAGACTGCGACGGTGAACGGCGCCGATGTGAAATTTTTACGAAGTAGGGATTACAAGTATTCCGGCTTACCGCCTTTTGCGCCGCTTTCAGATTTCCCAGGCTCGTTCTCTTATCAGTTCGTAGCAGACACAACCGCATCACGAGTTGCCCTTTCGCACACCTTCGCCTAGGTCACGTTCAGATATTCAACACACACATTCTGTCTCTCTCTATCTCTCTCTATCTACGGTTATAATTTAGGTACCCAAGATAAGAAGTCCAACCCCCCTTCCATCCTTCGTGACCACATTTGTGAGAATGGAGGATTCATGCAAATAGGGGTTCTCCCCGCGACGAGGAGGATAGCAGGATGAACAAGCAAGAGTCGAAATCTACCCCACCACTAACCGCCATTACCCATTATTCCCGGATCTCAAAGGCTTTCCATCCCGGGCGCTCGCCTAGATACGTCCGCCGCTATCGACCACAGCGGGATGCCGGATAACCTATCGTGGAATAGTCGCCTCAACCGCCTGTTTTTCTCTCTTGTTCTTTTCTGCGAGTCGCATAGGGGACCTCGGGATTCGGTAAAGCTGGATTTCTTGCAGACGCTGATGATGGGCAGTTTTCAAGGGGCCTCTCGCCACCCCGGGCTTCCCACGATCTTAAGTTTAGGAAAAAGGGGGTCCCGGGCGGCTCATACGGCGTGGCCAATCGACCGAGGTACTCTGACCTCGGCCTACATCCGTATTACCCAAGGGCCTACGATGAGGCTCTGGGACGTCAGGTTAGAGGTAGGTGTTTTATAATTAGCAACGATCGCCTATGCATGCTGCGCATCTTGTGAGTTTCACAGGCATCGTAGTGTCGATTTTCGCATCATTTGCTTACATCTACACCCTCAACCTCTGATGAAGTGACGGCTGGTTAGGTACAGTCGTGGAATCTTTCACATCTCGTATTTTCTCTGACCGACGGGGCCCAAGACTACTGTTTAGGTGAGTAGATGGCTGATGACCAATTTCAGATCAAGCTGAAAAATACAAGATGATCGAGGCTTTCCATGTCGTAGTTTACGATTTGCTACTTGAGATTCGTTCGGGACATCTCATTTCAAGTGCAGGAATACTTGGCATCACATAAAACGTGGTGCCTCCTGTTTGGAGCAAACATATTGACCATAACTTTGAAGGTACACGACCAAAGGAATAATAGATTTGGCCGTAGTTACGAGCTTATGAGCCCCGAGTCTTTTTGAATAAGCGCTCTCAACCTCTATAGATTGATTCAAAATATTTGGTAAGTTGACATTGATCGAGTCTATATCTAGGGGTCTAAAAGCTTCCATGGTAGGAGCCGTGACTGAATAAATCCTGCCGTCTTGGCCTTGACCAGATCTCGGAACCAGTATGATCTGATCTACGGAAGCGCCGGCACGGAAATCCAGGCACTCCGACGCGACACTAAGAGTCTGACAGCCCTGACAGCCTTAGCTCGCCTCCCGTGCCTTTTCTTGGCGCGATACTTTCTCTCAGATGGCACTCGTACAACTTTCCCATCTAGCAATCTAACATTGCCCATGGGGCCTTTGACGGCCCCCTCTCTTACGAGCAAACCTCATAGGATACTAATCTTGTTGTTGCGGAGACTTGATCCGCCGGCCTGCTAGCTGAGCAGTCTAGGCTCTGGACTGCTAGCTTCTTCGACTGCCTGGTTTTTATTGTCCGGTCTCGTTGGCGCCAGAGGCTAGTTCGCTGCTTAGCGTCGCCCAGGGCGGGGAAGTGACATAATGCCAGCTACAGCAGGTACCGAAGCTGAAGAATGAAAAAAAGAAGAGAAAAGAAAATTTGCATAGCGAAGTCCATGATTTGTTTGCTTCGGCCGGTCACCCATTTGGTCAGCCAGTCGGCCACCAGCCAACCAGCCAGCGCGGAGCATTTGACCCACGCCGAATAGAATCCCTCGCAGCGTGGGAGCGACCCGACGTGGCTTATATGCGCCTACTTTAGAGCTACCTTAGAGCACGGTTCTTGCTTTCACATCGAGATGGCGGTGCTAGGTTCCATCGGGGGTTGTGCCTGCTTTCATATGAGGCACGGCGCCGTGTCTCAGGAACGATTGGCCCAGGCACGGTTTCCCGCCCACAGTGATGGATTTATGACGCGTTCATCCGCTGGCCATAACAGGCCCGTTATATTCGTTGCCCTATATACGTTCAGCATGTTGCTGCGTGCTACCTCTCGTCCCAGATTGCTAGAAGAAGCCTGTGGTCCGTGGAGGGTTGTCAATTTACTACTGAGCCACTTTCATCTACGGCATTGTTCAGGCTTTCTCATTAATCTCTGGCAAGCCCCCAACCTCCGTAGAAGGCTGTACCTATGGTGGTGTCACGATCAGGATTTCCTCCATAGACACTTCTTATCTCTTGGCGGTTTCTCTTAATTGCGGTCTCCTTATTAAATTCCAACTTGTCAAAATGTGGCTGAGATAAGGTGTATATGACTTTCGACTTCTCTTCTCTTCGCAGTTTCGAGGCTGCTTCATGATAAGAGCGGAAACGAATTCAACCAGCACACCACTTACCAAGGGGCCACTATGATACGCCCAAGACAGGCCCTGTCCCTAATCGGACTCATATTCTGCGGTGGTTTCCTGACCTTGCTCGTCTTCCGTAGCAAAGTCAGCTATGATCTCCTGAGACCTCTCCATGTCTATCCCGGGAAGCCGGGAGAAGAAGCAAAGCCGACTCCGAGATACAAGCCGGCCCCTACCTACACCCCGCCACCCATCCAGGACCCCTTCCCGGCGCTGGCGACGTCGACTCCGCCGCCGATCCCGTCGTACAATGTCGCTGAGAAGGACGTGTGGAGGAAGTACGGACTCGAGATCGCTCCGCCGCTGATCATCGGATTCACCCGGACCTGGCCGATGCTGCTCCAGACCGTCGTTTCGTACATCACCGCGGGCTGGCCGGCCGAGCAGATCTACGTCGTAGAGAACACGGGTATGCAGCAAGCCAACGTCCGGGGCCAGCTGTCCCTCCAGCACCCGTGGTATCTGAACCACTCGTCTCTTCGTCGCCTCGGCGTGAACATAGTCCAGACCCCCGTCCTGCTGAGTTTCGCGCAGCTGCAGAACTTTTACCTCTCAATGTCTTATACACATAACTGGTAAGTCACTCGGGCTTTTCATATACGTTCATGCCCTTCATGTGGACACACACTAAGTTTGTTCGTGTAGGCCGTACTACTTCTGGAGCCACATGGACGTGCTGGCGCTGGGCCACGAGGACGGGTTCGAGGGCCTCACAGAGCGCGCGGGCTCGCCGGGCTACAAGAGCCTGTACACGCTGTGCCTCGAGGAGCTGAACCGGACGGTGGCAGCAGACGAGCGATGGGGGCTGCGCTTCTTCGCGTACGATCACCTGACGCTTCAGAACCGCCAGGCGATGGAAGATATCGGCGGCTGGGACACGCTGATCCCGTACTACATGACCGACTGCGACACGTACTCGCGGCTGCACATGCGCGGCTGGTCGCAGCACGACGCCAACTGCGGCATCATCACCGACACCTCGGCCTCCCTCAACAACCTGCTCGCCCTGTACCGCGACCCGAGCGTGACGCCCGACTTCCTCGACCCGAACCCGCCGCCGCCGCCGGAGGAGAACAAGCAGAAGCAGAAGAGAGACGAGGAGAGAAGAGACACCACGACTACGGCCACAGCGCCGACCGCCGCCGAATCGATCGAGTACTGGAAGGCGCTGCGGGGCGTCTCGGACCGCATGTTCCACTACAAGCACGGGGGCCGCGGGCGCAACACGTGGCAGTCGGGGCAGCGCGGGGGCGTGGGCGAGCCGTTCCACTACGACGCCGCAGGCTTCTCCGAGGCCCTCGAGGTCCTGACCGAGGCCGGCAAGGAGGTGTTCCGCCGCAAGTGGGGCCACGGCAACTGCGACCTGATCGCCGGCGGCGGCCTCGGGTTCGATGATCAGTGGCAGGTTTTGAAGGATTGGGAGAAGTGAAAGGGAAGAAGGGGCTTGGCCGGCGACTCGGCTTTAGAGTTGAGGCTGAGGATGTTTGAGACTCGTTACGCAAGACTAGGGTGGTATAGGCAGGTTACAGGATGGAATGGTGTCTCGGGGGGAAGATATGTGTTCCCTTCGAATGCCTGAGCTGCTCACGGAGCATGTCGAGCTTGGAATGATTACACCGAATAAGATGATCCGGGATGGAGGGTAATGCTTATGAGGACATGTCTTAATGGGAACGAGTATGCCCTGACGAAAGGGTTCGGGGGTATTAACTGGAATACTGATAGTCAAAGAGGACTCGGCCTGAATCACGTTAGAGATCGGTTTGAACTAATGATAAAATAGTTAATCCCAACTTGACCGTCTTGGCAGCAGAGTGAGGTATTTATGTTAGTCTCAACTGTGCTCACTTGCTCGAGCGTTTGAGTAAGAACTCGAACCCCTTCGTTATAGACCTCCTGTTTCTTAGATATTAGTACTTTCATTAACTCCCGTCTCATGATGAGTCTTACGACTGTCCCGTCGGCTCTCGGACGTTAATGGCATCAAGCTTGTCAAGTGGCAGTCTTATAAACGAGAGGCTAATATATATCCAGAATTCTGGTGAATAGTCAGTAGAGAAACGAATGTGATGAGTTGGCCGCGAATAAAATCCATCCCATCACAAGACCCCTTTTCACTCTACTCCCCATCCAAGCCCATCCCGCCAACCTCCCAAGCGGCAGCAGCCAGAAACAGCGTCTGCTCGTCCCATCTCTTACCAACGATTTGCATAGCGACCGGCAGCCTCGCTCCATCATCACCCACAGAAATCCAGCCAACCGGAATAACAAACCCCGGCAAGCCCGTGACGTTGAACGGCAGCGTATTAAGCGTGTTCGAGACCAAGAACTCCGCCTTATCCGCCACATCCCCACTCTCCTCATCCCAGTGGGCCGGCGCCGCCGTCGGCGTCGCCGGCAGCACCAGGACGTCGTACCGCGCCAGCGCGTCCTCGTACGCGGCCCGCAGCCCGCGCACGGCCCGCGCCGCGCCGTCGCGCGCGCGCTCCGGGTACGCGGAGCGCACGTACGCGCCGCTCAGCAGCGCGCCCGGCACCAGCGGGTTCGCCGCCGTCATGGTGTCGTACCAGGTCTGGTCGAGCGGGCGGCGAGGCGATGCACACGGGAACGGGAACGGGAGGGACGGCGACGTGGCCGCGCCCAGCCCCAGGAGGAGGTGGTCCGGGATGTAGGCCCGCGTCGCGGCGGTGAAGACGTGCGGCGCGTGCTGGTGCGCCGGCACCGAGACCGGGTCGACGGCGGCGGCGCCCAGGCGCGCGAATCGTGCCGCGGCACTGCGCACGGCGTCCGCGACCGCGGTGTCGAGCCCCGCGGTCTCGAAGCCTTCCTTCAGGATCCCGACGCGCAGGCCGCGGGCCGCGGAGGTCGGCGTCCAGGTGCCGGCGGCTTGGCGCGCGGCGATGGCGGCGTCGAGCAAGGCGTGGTACTGCGGGACGGCGGCGCGCAGCGGCGTCTCGGGCGTCATGCGCGGGTCCATGCCGTCGGAGCCCGCGAGCACGGAGAGCAGCAGCGCCGTGTCGCGGACCGAGGACGCGATGGGGCCGCAGTGGTCTAGCAGCGGGGTGAGGGAGGCTAGTCCCGTGTACGGCACCAGGCCGTGCGTCGGCTTCAGGCCGTAGACGCCGCAGTAGGCGGCGGGCTATGGGGTGGGGCATTAGCAGGGTTCGAGATGGGTGCTTGAGGAAGCGTAGTAAGAAATTAACGGAAGAAAAAGAAAAGGGAGGGGAGTCGTAGAAGCAAAGAAAAGAAATCAACGTACAACCCTGATACTCCCCCCCTGATCAGCACCCGTCGCCATATCCACGCCCTCACCCAGGCCCTCGACATCAACATCCGGGAAGCCCTTACGCTGCCCCTTCACCTTCTTCATAAAATTCACCGCGACAAGCGCCGCGGACCCGCCACTACTGCCGCCGGCGGAGCGGCCGGCGCGCCAGGGGTTCTGGACGGGGCCCGTGGCGCTCGTGCACGACATGGCGGACAGGCAGTAGTTCTCGCACGTCGAGGTGCCGGTGACGGCGGCGCCGGCGGCCAGCACGCGCGACACGACGGGGGCGTCGAGGGCGGGCGCCGCGAAGGTTGTGTTCGGGGGGAGCGGCTGCGTGCCGTTGGTCTGCGGGACGCCGGCTACCGGCGTGTTGTCCTTGATGGCGACCGTGCGGCCGGCTAGCAGGCCTGAGGGTGAACCGTCGGTGGCGGTTGGGAGCTTGATGAAGGTCTGAGTGGGGTAGGGTGGTTAGCACATATGTACATGTATATATCATAAAGGAGAAAAGAAGAGGCTTGAGATAAGGGGGATGTCATGGCTCTTACGCGGTGGCTCCACGCGTTGAGAGGGTTCCCAGACGGCGAAGGGACGGTATACGTCCGCCTGTCGACGTCGAGGTCGCGCAGGAGCGACGGTTCGATGTAGTCGTCCATCTGCTCGACGAACTCGACCGATGCTTGTGCGGCCTGGGCGATGCGGAGATAGCCCGGCTCGTCCTGCGGCCGCATGGTGAAGCCGTGGGCCTTGGCGATCTCGCGCAGGGCCTCGATGGTGACTTGGGGCCTGTGACAATGTTAGGGCTTCTGTTGCAACATCCAAGGGGTGCGAGTGGCTCACTTTTCGTTCTGGGAGGCCATGGTGTCGTTTTGAAGGTTCGATGTGACGGTTGAAGGTATTTGAGTTTAGAAAAAGAGCTTGGTCTTCGAATATGATCGATGAGCTGGCTGTAGCGATGAGGATCAAACGATCGACTACAGAGAGGCAGACGACTGGCTATTTATCGACAGAAATCGAGCAGGCCAACGTCGACCCCCATCGAGAGGCTCATGGCACGACATTCACGTCTCCGGGCCGGCTCGACCTCTGATTGGCTGAGACGATACGAGCACCTCTAACCCCTGTCCGGCTCGGCACTCCGCTGACACGGCGGCTGCGGGCTGCGGTGGGTATCTTACGGTCCTTGGGCCGAATCGAGCTGGCGCAGCGCCGACGTCGAGGGCTTTCTGTTGGGATATACAAGCGAGTTTCGAAATAAGAAAGACTAAGCCACAAGGGTCATCGAAATCTCAGCTCAACATTTTCTGTGTAGGAAGTCGGAGTTACTACGTCCAGCTCGTCATCTTACTCGTCATCATGTACCTCTAAGATTACCTGGCATCGTCGGAGGGGTTCCGGAAGTGGTTGAAAAGCGTCACTTCCACCGAGTAGAGGAATGTCATAATCTACCGAACCACGTCCCCTAGGTACATTCGGCTCAACATTCTTCTGGTGAAAGGAGGTGGCCTAGCGATCCCTTCAACATCTAGGTAGGGTCCTCATTCACATCTTACAGCAGACTCATTAAAACACGGGGTCATTTGTAAAGAGTTGATATTTCTGTCAAGCTTGACGGGCTTCTGCCGTCGTCGAGCTAACGCGTAGTTCTCGGTAGCTCATTCTATATCTAGTTAGCCAATGCTCACCGGCAAGGCTCATCTGCTATGATAAACAATTCGCAGTCTGGTATGCGACTGGTCACTTCTGGCCAGGTGATATCCTCCCCGTGTTCTAGTAGCGCGCATTCCCGTGGGCCCAGAGGCTCCAAAGACTTCAGGTATGCCACACCATAACAATCTTGCCTAGTTCTGGAAATACAACCGGGGAGTGAAGACGATTAGAAAACGTCCAATCCAATGCACAGATTGCCCCCCCTTCAGTCTGTGATCAAAGGCCCGTCTGAAACCGACGGGCCTGCCTGTCTATTGATGGTCTATGGGGAAATCCTGGTCGTATCTTCGTATGCGTGTATGCTGATGCGAAAAGCCGGGGTATGGTATATCTAATGCTGGTCGTGAAATGCGTTGCCCGGAGCTTGTAAAACAGAAGGCTCAGATGAATCGCCGTGATTGTCGTCAAAAAGGACACGCCGAGGTATAAAAATGGGACAGTTCTAAGGCCGCCAGTGCAGTGATGCAAATGCTATGTTGGGTATCTCGAAAAGGGGAAGGAAGGCTGCTCGGCAGCCCTGAACGCGTCTAAACCTTGCTCGTCCTCACTGACTGTTCTGCTCGTGGCCCCCTGTCGTGGGTGCCGTATTCGTGTGGTGCCGGTGGTGGTGATGGTGGTGGTGGTGGTGCGAGTGAGAGTGGTGTTGTCGTACCTAGGTAGACTCTAGTCAGCACTATTTCGTCTCTTCAGACTATAGGCTGCAGCCTTATGCCGTATGGGTTGCACGTACTCGTTGACGACCTCGGCGCTCCTCTTCGACTGGGAAGCTGACCGTCTTTCTCTCCTCTTCGTACCAGGCACTCAGGCTCTTGCCACCAAACATAAGGTCATCATCGTCTATCACAATAGGCTCGGACCAGCCCTGCTTCTGTAGCTCCGTTTCCCGCGCGTTCGAGTCGGGCAGGTAGTAGTGCAACGCATCCTCACCGTGGTGGTGCGTCGTTGTGGTGGTGGTAGTAACCATCTTGAGAGGAGACGGGTTGTGCGTCTGAGAGGCGGAAGACTTTTGCGAAGATTTGGTGTAGGTCGGGTGCGGCGAGCGTGGCTTCGAGTGCGGCGATCTCTGGTTGTGGTTTTGACTTGGGTCCGACGCCGGTCTGATTCGTGGATCTCTGTTATCGTCAGATACACACGAACTGCGTCGCGACATGGGTGTTTATATGCGAGACGGGTGCGCAAATAATGTTGCTCGGGACGCGGGAGAGGTCGAGGCAACGACGTAAGAGGCGAAGTTGGAGGGGGCGAAGTTCTGTGTAAGCGTGTGCGATGTGATGTCGTTGGTGAAGGTGAACGGTTTATTCGGATGTCAAGATTGGCTGCACCGGGCTGCCCTTTATGTCTGATCCGGCACCGTTCCTAGACGCGGCGATGTTTGGCGAATGAGTCTAGGAGGAAACGAGTGGGTGGGAGAGAAACGGGCAAGGACAGGGAGGGACAAGTAATAAATAAGAAGCACGAAAGCCGCGCCAAAGGTGACCAGGATGAGGTTGCAGAAGCCGTAATATTTGTTGGGGGCTGGCTGGCTGGGAAAAAAAAAGAAACGAGGAAAAATAAAACGGGGAAACGATACCGTTACGCGGAGAATTCCGAAATAGGAAATCCCATACGGTTAAAACGGTGCGATATGTGGATCGGCAACACGGTGGGGAGACGGAGATTATTTTTGCTTGTCTGCGGGCCGCTTGCTGGCTGTTTCTTGTCTGCTTCTTGCCTGCGTGTGCGGATGCGAATATGTTGGCTTTTATCTTTTTGATCAATCCTCCTGCTGGACATCGGATTGACTCAGATTGAAATGTGCGGAATCGGAAGCGGAGTCTTAGATACAAGCAAACCGACTTCCTGATAGAACACAAGCTTGAGATGATATAAACAGGATTCAGCTGGTGATTCGGTCCCGTCGGTATAAGAGAGGAACCCGCTCCTTTATTTCGATATGCCCGTGGGGAATTACAGTAAGAGGAACCTATTCAGAGTTGAGCATGGTCCAGGTGTGGCTTCAATGTCACGTAGGTATCTGATAATCGTTTGCCTCTCAGCTTTCCAACCTGGCATTATCTGGTGGAGTACAGGGAGCGATGTGCCGGGGTGCCAGGCGCCTGGTCGATAACGATACATACACAAGTCACACATAGCAGGTTCGTGATCTGTTCTTTCAGTATGCCGTCGCGACTCCGGTCGGTCCGGAAGACGCTCCGAGGATAGGGTAGTGATACGGACTTTGCAAAATTCTACAAGAAGATGAAGTGTACGGGCGCAATCATGACTCAGGTTGACGAGTGCTTCCTCGTAGCTAACTCGATACGTCAGTCCGGCCGATCACGTCAATTCTTTAGATGCCCTCAGTCCCGGTGGCGGCTCGCTTGTTGCACGAATCAGCCGTCAAAGCGTCGAGGACAAGGTAACAAAATATCAGCTGAAAACCCCGAGTACCCGAGCAATTCAACAAGCATAGCGTACCCAAGATGCCTGTGATCTACCTCGTACCCAAGTAAGCACTTGCAGATGATGTGCTACAGATTGTCCAAGATGGGCCTAAGTCAGGATGATATCTTTGCAGCTTCACGACTTGAATCCCTATCTCGCAGCCTCCAAAGCCTGATTTCTGCTGCGGTGCGTTCGCTTAATACGGGATGGCATAACCTAGTTACCTCCCTAAGATACCTTAGTAGCAGGTAGGTATATCGAACCTCTGCGGCTTACGGAGATAGACCAATGACGAAAATATCCGGCGTGTGAGCGATTCCTGAGATCCCTGATGCAAATTTCGGGCCTTCTCGGTTTACTCGGCTTCCCTTTGACCTCTCGCCTCTCTTGGCATAACTAGCCGCTGGCAAGGAGGTAACAAGTGAGCCTTAGAACCCCGCGGGGAAAAGATAGAGGAGGAAGACAGAAAGGAGACGAGTATTCGTCATCCTTGTAGTATTCGAGCGTCTGGCGGCTATACGGATGTACCTAGGTAGCTACAGATCTTTACTATTGCAATAGCAGGAAGCGAAAAGTTGGAGAGTATACGAGAGAAGAGGTCTCCGTTACGATACCGTCGCGTGAGATGCTTGGCGGTATTCGCATCAAGATCTATAAACCGTAAAATTCCATCTCTTACCATGCGCCCGTGTCAACAGACCTGAACCTGTTTGCTCAAACGGCCTCTTGCTCGGTCTATCCATGGACGCTCATCAGCCTGTTACACACGGGCTGACTTGGACCAACCGGTTAAGCAGGCTGGGGACAGGCTGGACGGACAGCCCGTCCGCTTCTCGTCTCTCTCTCTCTCTCTCTCTCGCATAGGCCGCGATCCCGTCCCGTCGTGTTCGCATTGGGAAGGCCAGTCGAGGAGACCGTCGATGGGTGCTCCGGTCGCGTTCTGGACCGGCCGAGACGGTTCTCTTTTTGGCGGACTGCTGAGCTGTAATATCAGTCCATTGGCGAGCTGATCGTCAGCGATCGGCCCTGTCGATATGCCTCTTTCGGGTCAGTTCACAGCTGGGATGCCCTCCCTCCTGTATCTGACGCCCGGCAGAAGGGCCTTGGCTGGTCTCGGGCCACAAGACAAGCCCCTTGCCTGTGTTACGCTCGTAATGGCCATCAGATGCGCATTACATACCGAGGACGGGCACGACATTGCGAGGCTAGTGCGCAGTCTAAGCACCTGAGGTGAGAGGTGGGATATATATTACCTTGACCGACATTCTTACGCATCTTAGCAGCTGAGCCATATTGATGCCGTGATCGCTGAGCTGAGGGATGCTGAGGTATATAGTGTCAGTTTCCTGATAGATCTGTTCCTCCTAAGGCAGGCTTTAGGTAAAAACGGCTCGCGTTTAGATACCGTTTAATTCAGCCCATTTCTTACCCCGGCCAATTCGTCGATCCTCTCTGGGGTACGGGGCACAAAGTAAGCAGATACGATACCATACGAATACCTCCCTCGCCTCCTGCGCTGCTAGGTATCGGGCCTCTATATCATTGGCCTCAGTAACCTCCTTCTGTCCTCTCACATCTTCGCTTATCGCCTCCTCCTGCCAAATAGATCGAGCTTATGAGGCCAGAATGCTTGATATGCCTATGCCTCCCCAGACCTGGGATATCGGCATTAACGGTAGCGCACGCATTTTGCCATTCGCTCCTTTTACCTCCGAACTTTCCCTGTTATTACTGTACTCAGGCTGTCAGGCTTATATACACGTACCTTATACTATACCTTGGGCATTGTATATATCCATCTACCTGCTCTCCATGGACGAGTATACGTGTAACCGTAACCTGGCCACATGGAGGTACCTCAGTTATGTCTACGTACACGTTACCATCTTGGCGATCAGAGGAAGCTCGAGAAGCGGGGTGAAGAAGTTGGACCCTGAAAAATGTGAGCCTACCACACCGGCAGGATGACCGACTTAACAGGCAGAACAGCGAGACGGGAGGGTTGCACTTCGACTTCACCAGGTTCGCCAAGGCCACATTAGCGGGCGATCTTTGCACATGCTCGCCCGAGGGATGGGAGACTCTGCGATGCCTGTTGATCTCCCATGTCCCCTCCCCTTCCGACGACCTTGCGGCGGCTTCCCACGAGCCAAGCCAAGCCAACCGTCATCTTCCCTCACCGCGGCCGTATAAGAAGCAGGCTAGGTGACAGCTGGCCCCCGAAGCCATCTTGACGGCAGCCAATCGTGCCATGTGCCTAGATTAGGTACCGTAGCCCTAAGGCACCCGCGTAGAGTAACAGGCTTGCTTATAGGTGACCACGTACACGGAATACACACGTACGTTGGGTATGTACAGCACATAGAGCGTCCATGGCAGACGGGTGAGATGAGTTCCGTAGGGCTTCCCCCGCCTGGCCTCGCATCCATCGGGTTACCGATCTAGTCTAGGTCAGGTTAGACAAGGTCGAGATATTGCTCCAGATAGCCAGGCTCCGTCCGTAACGATACAATAATACACGGTAGAAAAATGTCGCGACAAGTACGGCCGAAGAGAGACTCGAGTACGAATATTGACGATAGATAATCTGGCGCTAGGCCCTAGGATTGTCATTTGATCGGCGGCTAACCCGTTAGCTCGCCGATTGAGGCTGTCTTGAGACCTCTCGACTACCTGTTGAGACCTGCTTTCTAATGCGAGCCTAAGACCTGACGGGCCTGATCCTGTGCCACCACCGCCATGGAATCGCAATCATGTGCCGGGCAGGGCGTCCGATTCCGTAACGTTGCCATCACGGGGATGTATTCTGTGCAACTGAACCGTTTCTCCCTCCGACTCCAAGCCGTACGCGACGGGGGTGAAGGAATCAGATGGGTATTCAGTATTTTGATAACTCTTGTTTCTGCTCACCATGGATGTGTCCTTGTGCGCAAGACGGAGAGCCACTTTTGTGGCTATTTCGTCATAGCGGGCTGGGCTTGCATTTCTGGCGACGGCAAGGTAACCGACCTATCATTTCTACCGACAGGCGCCTCTCTACTTGTATGCTGGGCCATGCCTATAGGATCTCTACAGCTATAGTCGAAATACAGGCTCCGTCAGCTCCGACTCCATCATTGTACATGCTACCCATGTTTCCACACGGCACTCGGGCGGTTCAATGGTTTCCCCTTGGCAACACGGAGGCGTTTCATATCGTCATGCTCTTTTTCTTACCCTTCATTGACGTCATCAGGCCCGGTCTCAGCTTCGCGGCCCACGACGCATCTGCGGGACTCCGATGAAGCGATCAAGCCTCTGCAATGTAGTAGTTTTCAATCGATGATCTTGTCGACTTTGGATGACCTTTACCGTCATCACAAAAACGGATCGAATCCTCAGGCTTTTCTCCGAGCTCCCGCAATCCAGGGCAAATTAAGCCTTAGTAAGTATTCTTCCAGCACTCATGTAAGCCAATATACGGATTACAGGACGTGCCAGCATTAGCGAGGAGAACTCATTAGCGAGAGATGTATATTTCCCCGACTTGATAGTTAGTAGAGCGTGGCAGGATACTAACCACCCACCACATTCAACCGCGATGAGAGTAAAAGTAGTAAGCAGGCTGGCGACTCGTAGCTATGCGCAGCCAAACCACTCTTGTACAAGGCTGACCATCACGGCAGCCGTGGGAATCCCCTTGGTTTTTATCACTTCCTGCTTCTCCAACCAAGCACACGTCTCTAGCATGTGATGCCGCGACCTGCGACATCATTGGCCGCAGCCCGGCGTACCTGGTCGTCTCACTGCCCTACACGGCACCTTCGCCACATGACACCGGGGTAGGAACAGACCGCGACGAGAAAGTGAGGGGAAACTCTGACTCTCGATTACGTCGTATATCTCTTGGTCTGCCAACTCTCGGGCGTCTGAAATTACTTACTGTGCTTGACGCATCTACCTACCTAGCCACAGATCAAGGCATGAAACGCGCCGACTAAAGCAGCCCGAGCAATGGCCTCCGAGAACAGGAACCCCAAGACGGCGGAGGCGCTGCGGGCCCGGGCCGAGCGGCGCTACTTCCTCGCGATCGCGGTTGGAATTATCGCCGCCGCCGCCCTTGCAGTCGACATCCTGCACCTGCGGCCGGGAGCGGGAGCGGGAGCGGACGGCAGCAGCAGCAGCAGCAGCAGCAGCAGCAGCAGCAGCAGCGGGCCGTCGGCGCAGCAGAAGTGGCTCGCGGCAGCCCTAGCCGCGTGGGCCCTGTACACGCAGACGGCGCTGCGCGGGTCGCGGCAATACTGCATGGCAATGGCGCGCCACGGGTGCGCTCCCGCCGCGACCGCGTTCCCAGGAGACGTGCTCGGCCTGCGCTTCGTAGCCGACGCGTCGCACCACCTGCGCTCGCACACGCTGCTCTCCCGCTGGGCCTCCCAACTACAATCCCTCGGCCACACGTTCCGGCACCGGACGTTCCCGGGCCCGGGGCACACGCTGGAGACGGACGCGCCGGCCAACGTGCGGGCGGTGCTCAGCGCGCGCTTCGACGACTGGGCGATGCCGCGGCTGCGCGTGCGCTCCTTCCGGCCCGTGCTCGGGCGCGCCGCCATCTTCACCACCGACGGCGCCGCCTGGCGCCGCGCCCGCGCCGCGCTGCGGCCCGCCTTCGTCCGCGACCAGGTCGCGGACCTGCGGTGCCTCGACCGCCACGTCGCGCGCCTGCTGGCCGCGCTGCCGCGCGACGGGAGGAGGTGCGATCTGCAGGCCATGTTCGCGATGCTGACGGTCGATACGATTTCCGACTTCATGTTCGGCCGGTCGACGGACGTGCTGGGGGCCGCGCCCGAGGATGGCCTGCGCTTCGGCCGCTGCTTCGACCTGGCTATGCTTAAGATTGGCGGGCGCGCGCGCCTCGGCTGGCTCGCTGTGCTGCTACACGATCGCGAGCTCGACGAGTGCACTGCGTACATGAACGCGTATGTGGACCGGTATATCGCCGAGGTGAAGAGCGAGAAGACAGGAGAGGGACAAGGGGAGAAGGAGGAAGAAGACGGAAAAAGGTACGCGTTCCTCAACGAGCTCCTGCGCACCGGCGAGCCCGACGAGGTGATCCGGTACCACCTGATGAGCATCTTCCTGGCGGGCCGCGACACCATGACGAGCGTGCTGTCGTACCTGTTCTACGAGCTGTCGCGGCGGCCCGACGTCGTCGACGCGATCCGCAGGGAGATCGGCGAGCTCCAACTTCCAGAAGAAGACGCGGAGCAGCTGCCGACGTGGGAGCAGCTGCGCAACATGCGCTACCTCAACTGGGCCATCAAGGAGGCCCTGCGCCTCAACCCGCCCGTCGCCACCAACGCCCGCGAGGCCGTCCGCGACACCATCCTGCCCGTCGGCGGAGGCCCCGACGGCGACCTGCCCGTCTACGTCACCAAGGGCACCATCCTGCGCTATATCCCCTGGTCCATGCACCGCCGCCGCGACATCTACGGCGACGACGCCGACGAGTTCCGGCCCGAGCGGTGGGAGACGATGAGACCGAGGTAAGCATTTCTTCTTTTTTTTGTACATGTATACGCCTCGCGCCATAGTTCGTATATCCTGTGTCTTGTGTCTTATATGCATGCAGTTACGAGTACGTCCCTTTCAACGCCGGACCGCGCATCTGCGTTGGCCAGCAGTTTGCCTTGACGCAGCTCGCTTTCGTCACGTTTCGACTCTTGCAGGCATTCAAAGCGATCGAGCGTAGAGACGAGAGACCGGCCATCCAAAAATTGGGCGTTAGTACGTCCATGTTGTATGGATGTTGGGTTAGTCTGACACCCGCGTGAAATAGTATCATTTCCACATTATTATATCCTTAGTAGCTCGGTAGGGGTACTTGATCCTTAGCTATAGCGAAATAGTCATGAGAAATATGAAGAAGCTTGAAGATGAGCCTAATCCAGTTTTCGAATACCATAGGGATATCCAAGTCATAATTAAAAGCCAATTTTCATTAAACTCATCATAAGTCGTATTTCTCAACACACACACACACACACATAAAGGAACCATGTACGCCCAAGCCCGAAACCTCATGTTCCTCCTGCCCAACCCCAGAAGACATTGATGTACGTCTACCCATTGTCTTTAGTCTCTGTATAACCCGTCTTTGTATACCCTAACGAGCGGCAGTTTTATCCGCCCTATCTCATTCTAGTACGCGTCGTCTTCTATTCCAACCCCCTGAACCTGCGATTAAACTCCTCGACAGCGACAGCAACATTGCGGTACAAGAAAGCGCGCCCGCTTTCCTCGCCCACGGGTATGAACGGCCCGTTACTGCCGCCGCGCAGGATGATGGAGAGGCCAGTGCGCTCCTTGGCTATCGTCTGCACGTCCTTGAGCGGGATGTCCCACTCGATGGTCAGTCTTCGAGTCCGGATGAGTAGGATCCGGCTGAAGGTAACCATGACCACCATGTCTTCTCTGGGGAGCTCTAAGTGGGCGATATAGTTCTCGTTGAAGTATTTTCCATTCTCCACCTGCTTGAGCCATGACTGCCCGAGAGCTTCTCGTTGGCCGTAAGGACGGACGATGCCGTCGGCCGGTACGAACCGTGTCAGGCGGACCCGATCTAGCTCAGACCCGTCGAAGACAGTCGTGGTGTTGCGAATGCCCTCCGACACGTTGGACGCGAGATCAAAGACTCCTACGGCCGGTTTAGTCGCGAGACCGATGAAGCCTTTCCCGACGCCCTTGAAGAACCCGACGGCGCCGTCCTGCTCTGCACCCTCGAGCGGCTTGCGGGCGACGCCGCCAATACCCGACGCGACCGAGGTAAAGAACGAGTTGGCACCTGTCGTGACACCAAATAGAGCATGCTTTGGCCGGTTGCGGGCTCGCGCGATACGTCGGCGGTCCTGAAACTGCTTGTCTAGAGTGGCAGCTGCTAAGCCCTTGCCAAAACTGCCCGTGACCTTGGAAAAGGAATCCGAGAAACCGTAGACCGTATTCTTGACAAAGCTAGCCGCCCCCTTAGCAATTCCCGCGCCGAGGTCCTCAGGCTTGTCTGACATGATGAGACCTTGGTAGGGTTCGTAGAAGACGTCGGTTATACCGCTGCTGATGCTGTTGAATAGACCGACGGGATTACCAAGGAAGTCGGCGCTGCCGATAATTTTGTGGACCTGATACAGCACCTCTTGGCTGTAGTGATTCGAGATGTTTTGCGTCAGAATTGGAATCGACACTCGTGCATTTTCCAGCAGCAGGGCGTTCAACCGAATCGGAGCATCGTTGACGTTTCCGATGGCCATCGTCATCACGTTGACAAAGAACATGATCGGGTTGCGCGACGACGTCTTGTCTTCGGCGTTGACACGTTCGGTGCGCATGAAGGACAGGTCTAGCTGCATAGGCTGTATATTCAGCACTTCGAAGTAGATATCCTGGCCCGACTGTTCCTGCTTCGGCTCGGGAATATCGAGGCCCTCGTCGCAGAGCTTGCCCTCGTTTACTTCGGACCACGCGGCATCCGGCACCTTGGTGTAATCCAGCACGGCGTAGATGAAGTCTTCGTCAAGGTCGACAGTCATCTGCTGAAGTAGGAGCGTCGCATACTTGACGTAGAGCACACCGAATGAGTCGTCCTTGACCCTCGTAACCATAGCGTGTAGTGAAGGATGCAACTCGGTCTCCTGTGCTTGCTTGGGGACGACGCTAGGATATAGAATCATCGGGAATAGACCGCCGTATAGCTGATTATCGATCTGTATCCATTTGATCGACATGCTGATGGTCTGGTAGAGAGCTGATTCGTTGTAGCGGAGATTGATATCTCTGAATGTGATGTAGGCCAGTTCCTTGAGCTGCTGGTTTATGAGCGATATACCAATTCCGGAAAGCCTTAACTGGGCTTGGAATTTTGTGTCGGTGTCCTGATGCTTGACTTCGAACCCTTGACTGCTGTTACTAGAGCCTGTCTGTGTCCGCTGCCGATACAAGCTCTTGCTTGCCTTGAAATTGGACAGAATGAGTGTCTGGGTCGGGCCGTCGGCAGCAACATTGATGTCGATGATCTTCTGATTCCCCGAGCTGCTGACGAATTTCATAGGCACTTGGTTGCCGATCTCTGCGAGTTTTACGTGGCGTTCCTTGCCAAAGGCGCTGATGACCACTTCCTTGAACTTGGCAGCTGGGAAGTCCCAAGCATATGGCATGATGCTCCGTGGCGGCAACCGGTACCTAATTGGTCTCCATCCGGAACGGTCCTCGACACCGTCCTCGTCCACATTCGGGTTTTCTTGATAGAAGGTAAACTCGGTATCACTCTCGTTTCGCATGGAGAATGGCCAAGCCTTCGTTTCCATGCTGAGGTGCAGGAATATCGTCGCGTCTTCCATCAGCACCTCGACTCGGATGAGACGTTGCCGTTGTCGCTGCCCGGCCTTCGCAATCTTGATATGCATCGTGCCCAGATCAGATATGTTGATGGGTGAAGTCCACTGATCATCAATGCCCGGGAACCTCAGCACTATCTGCTTCGTGGCCGAACGCTGGAACCAGTGCAGTGGCTGGAGCGCACCCGGCTTCAGGGACATGGTCTTAGACGAGGTGGGCTCTCTGATGACGAGCTCCTCTCCGATCTTGTTATTCACCACGAAACGGGGTGCCAGGGTGACAACCTTCGTCAACTTGTACTTGCCCTCACCAGGCTCGACAGTGATGCCCACGTGGATTTCAGAGTCCTTTGTTGCCGACGGCAAGACGACTTCTGTCGTACTTCCGATGGCATCGAAACTCTGTGATTTACTCCATTCCGAGCCACCTACCCGCAGAAGAGCTCGGTTGCGTTGATCGTCACTGCTATACGAGAACATGAAAGGCAACGCTTTAGGCCGCTCTTGATCTGAGGTATCAGCCATGGCGGACTGGCCGGCGGCCCTCCTAGGCTGCTGCAGGAACTGCTTGCCGCGGATATTAACCTCCAAGCCTGTCTTGTTCAGGACAACGTATGGGCTGAAGACAGTGACCTTGAAAGCGCCGCCGCCGTCAGGGATCCTGAAGTAATGAAGCTTGAGATGGAGGGGAAGGTCCTCGCCATCCTTGCATGTTAGCCTGTGCTCCTTTCGGAAGTCTTCTTGCATGCCGGGATTGATGATAGCAAACTCGCTGGGCTTAAAACCGGTATCTTGCATATCAACACTGAGCAACAGGAGATGTGATAGCTCCACGACGTGGACTGGGCTCACACCACCCTTTCGTAGGAAGTTGATCCAGTCTCTCTTGGTGTTCTTGTCGTAGATACGGTATTTAAAGTCGTACGGAAGAAGGTTCTCCAGCACGATGGGAGGTGAGACCTTCAGTCGCATATACGGATATTTCCTGCGGCATGTTAGATAATGCAGGTTTTCTTGTGGTAGAAAACAACTTACCCGGCTAGGAAATGACCCCGATCGAAACTCGCGTTGAGTTGGAAGTAAAACAGGTCGCTATTTTCACCTTTGCACGTCAGCGTGCGCGTAGGCCTCTTCAGCAGATCTCTCCACCAAAGGTGATCTGACGACCAGGAATACCCAAACCCGGAGTCCGGTCGGATCAAGAGAGATTTGACATAGGCAGCGGCTACGGGCGCCGGCTTGCTTTCCCCAGGTGCGATCTTTTCGATCTTGAGCAAGTGGCCTTCCTGAACATCATAGACGCCGAGCTCAAGAGGGATTTGCGTCTCATTTTCGACCACGAGAGGCGACCGAAGCGTCACATACTTGACGTTATCAGATCCAAGCTTCACCTCGACGAGCAAGCGATGAAGGGTGTTGTCAGTCTTCGGCCGTAAGCTGTACAAGAACTCGCCCTCGCGGTTCAGGCGAATATTCTTTACAGTGTCGAAGCCACTGCCTTCGATTGAAACAGCAACACTGCTCGCGGCGCTGCTTTCCGACATGATATTCTCTCGCATCTTCTCCCAATGTTCAAAACTCCAAGGGGCCTCCTCGCCGTCTTCCAGCTTGATTGAGATATTTTCGTTGCTCTGGCTTCTAGCCTGCACTTGGACATCGAATCCGGTGTAGTTTCGGATCTTGTAAGGGGCTTCCACCCCGCGCGGCTTGCCCAAGACGTCTTCATCCTTGGTCAAGAAGTCGAGCGACTTGGATGCCAAGGCAATTGTGGCAGTCGTTACCGTTACATCAAACGTCTTCTTGGACGACACGTCAACTGAGAAGAGGCGGCTCTCTTGTTCCCGCGCAACACCGAGACCAACCTGCCAAGGTTCCAGGAGTGGCTCCCAAGCAGACTTGGCGAAATTGTAGACATTGATGTACATGTCGATCGCAGTCTCGACCTTCAGAGTGCTCGACCAATCTGCGGCGGACGCCGTGAAATTCTTCACGCTGAGATCTAATATCGGCAGCTCGTGGACGTCACCGATTAGTACGACCCGAAGCCCCTCGATTGTGGCAGTGAGCTCCTCGTGACGCCTGGGCCCTTTGCTAACATCATGGGGTTCGTGTGATTGATCCTTTCCAGACCTCCGCGTAGCTAGTGTACCAGGGGTTTTGGCTGTCTTGCTTCTATTGGCAGCAAGTGTAGACTGACCCTTCCCACTCGCCGTGCGTTCCTTTAGTCCAGCTTGTCGAAGCTGTTTTGCCTTCTTCTCTGACGCGCTAGGCTCGGGTCGGCCGTTCTCATTTTCGGAGAGTTCGGAGGCTTTGCTAATGATTTGAAGGACGAGGAGAATATCTCGTAGAGAGAGACGAAGGATTAGTGGATCAATATCAACGTGGACACTCGTCAAGTTGGATCGCGAGCTATCCATCGAGACTTGAATTGAGAAGTCATCGAGGATACGAAGTCGAGTCTCGTCAAACTTGTCCATTCGACACAGGAACATGCCGACCTGAGAGACTTGGAAGGTCAAAGAATGCTGTTGCGAGAGCAGTACTTGCTTCGTCCCTAGCACGATAGCTTCTGAGCTGGAGCTGAGGGGATTGGCGATCAGAATGACCTGCGAGTCGACAATATTAACGCGGAAAGCAATGTTCATCTTGGAGTTCTCGTCTTTCTTGCCGCCTTCTTCCGGCTGATCTCCTTGGACCTCCTTCTGAGATGACCTCCCGGTCCACTGTACTTGCATCGACTCGGCATCGGAGATATCGGGGCTCGATAGAGGACTATCTAAGACCGGCGGCGAAGGCTCTTCAGTTTGCAATCCAATCGTGACGAACTTTTGGATGGCGAAGAGGTAGTCTAGGGCGAATATTATCCGGGGGCTGTCGATGGCGACCACCGCAATCACATTGCGCTCGCTGCCCCCGGACATGGACACGCTCGCCATAAACTGCTGGACGCTCTTGTTGGAAGACGTCATGATCCTCCTGTACTTGCTTCCCTCGCGAGTACGAGTATCGTGAATTGTAAATGATTGTATTACGAACTCTGCCTCCAGCGAGTTATCGGCCAAAATTCGGGTCTTCAGCTTGCTGTCGTCTAATGAGAATCGCGACAAGCTAGCAGTATCCAAATTGCCAATCGGCGTGTTCTCCTGGGCGTTGATGAGCTCAAGACCGATTTTATGAAGGTTGAACACAAGGTCAAGCTTAGTCCAGGTATTTTCTCTCGACCCCAGTTCTGGGGAAAGGTCGATTAACTGACTATCACTCCCGCCGGCGTTGGACGACATGGTCTTAGCTCGTCGCAAGGTACCTTCGTCGACGTCCCGTTCAGCTTCTTCACCTCTAGCGTCGGTGTCCGTCGCGAAAGCAGCCGGAACGGATTTGGATATAGCCAGGAGGAAGTTAAGCTGGTATGGGGTGAGGCGAAGGTTTATGTCCGTCATACTGCCTTCGATCTCCATGTCCGGTCGCTTCCAACCTTCTCTGTGTTCAGCATAGGTGACGTTGAAGCCAAGATCTACGTGGTCTATCATTTCTAGCTCTTCTGATTCTTCGCTAGGATAATGGAACAAAGACGTTAAGCTGATGTTTCTGATGCCGGCGGAGAGCTTCATGGCAATCTCCGAGTCTTCAGAATCGTCAAGCGGCGCAAACTTATTCTGGGCGTATATTTCTCCCAGGTAGGCCGTGATTAAGTCTCGTTTTGGCCGGTCGGGAGAAAGAGCCCGCGGAAAGACGATGATAGGCGTGTTGACGATAACGTCAAACTTGAATCTACTAGTGCTCTGCTGTAGCTGTTGGGCTTGGTTTGCGGCTGCTTGACGAGCAGCGTTATAGATGGCTTGCATCTTACCGAACTTGACTAGGAATTCGATGATCTTTCTAAAAGGCTCTTCGAGGAAGTTGACCTTGATAGATCCAGCACGGAGATAAACCGATGAGTCGTAGCCAGGGTAGGCTTTTTTATTGCTTGGGTCGTATGTTTCATAGCGGAAGTCGGCTAGCTCATCGCCTTGAATTGTAACAAGTTGACGGAAGCTCGAGTCCTCCGACGCACCTATATTCACGTCGTCGACCAGTGTTAGGTCTCCCAGCTTGGCTGCCACCCGCATTGTCCTTCCAAGTAAGAAGACGCCAACGTCGGCATGGTTGAACGAAAGCGTGGCGAGTCGAATTCCGTCGTTGTTTAGAATCATGCGAATACTCTTGAGGTCGACTTTGACACGGATGGAACCCGATTCATTCTGCTGGGGACTAATCTCCGGCTCGACAACTTCTACTCCGTCGTCTTCGTCACCAGAATCCTTAGCTCGCGGAGGGGGTGGGGAACTCGAATTGTTGTTATTCGTGAATGTGGTGAGGATAAAGTCCAGCAGCGTGAGCAAAGTCTTCCTCGTTACGACGAGATTGATCGTGGAGACGGCCACGTTTACGTTCGTCTCTATACCCTCGTATACAGGCATAAACTCTGGAGACTCCCTCTTGACCTTGGTGAACTTGACACGAACAAGTTCTGTCTGGTGCTGGCGGTCCTCGACGTCGCCCGACGACACGATGGACTTGAACTCTGCCGAGGGGTTGTCCACGAAGTCGTCCACCGTTACAGACCCGAGAGATACCTCAGCCGCCATGTCAAAAGGTCTCATGTAAAAGTTCAGATCAAAATTTTCTGCGATCAATTCCACCAAGAGGGACTCTGGCCGCTCTCCATCAGGGTCGCTTCTATAGAGAGATCCCTGAAGCTTGTCGACAGCAAACTTGAACTCGAAATTTCGTTGCTGCGTCTTGAGCTGCTGGTTTGAGTTTCCATCCGCGGCGTCCTCGAACTCATCCGAATCATCATCCGACTCGTCCTCCAGGATGACAGCCGTCTGCTGCGTGAGGAATAAATTCGTCGAGCCATCGCGACCGCGTGTCTTAGGGCGGTTCGACGCTGAGCTTAGCAAGCGTGGTCTTTGGGTCTGTCCTTCGGGTTTGTTATGTTGCTGCTCCCCGCCAAACTTCGGTATTGCGACATCAATGAGCTTCATCAGGCTCTTGTATTTGGTGTCGGATACCATAGCCTGCAGGACTGGTAGACGACCCGATATCTTCACCTTGGTTAGATTGGGCGCCTTTGGCAAGATCGAGAGAGCTACAACGAAGTCGACGTTGATCTTGTCCACAATATGCAGCATACGAGCGGAGTCCTTCTCGATCAGCTGGGATTTGGTCTCTTCGATGGAAGGGCCGATGAGGACTTGCGTAGACGTCAGCTTAACTAGGAAGCGATCGTACATGAGAGACTCGAGCTGTCTGAAATCTTCTTCGGAAAACTGCTGGTTGTGTTTGTCCTGCACCTGTTTTAGAGTGCCTTTATCGACTAACTCGCTATTGACACTGATGTGACCAGCGTCCAGAATGAGACAAGTTGACCTCTGAGTCTTGATAGATTGGGGAATTATGATTAGGGGGGCTTGAAGATCTAGCTTGGCGTTGATGGTCTTGTGTTCTTCAAGTGCGAATTCGAGACCGGCTCGGGTCTGCTGTCTCAAGCCCTCGACGGTGGCCCCAGCAGTCTCCATCAAGGCCGATATAGATTCCATGTGCCTCTCTGGTGGCTTAAAGAAATCGACTATACCAACCACGAAGTTGGGATTCCACACTATTTCCAGCGGCTTTAGCTTCGCCGTGACCGCGAAGTCGCCTTGACCATCTAAGGGGTTCTGTTCGACTTGCAAGTCGAAGAAGGTTTCCTGGTCCGATTGTTCAAGGTCGGCAATAGAAACGCGCCTGTTGCGGCTGGCCTCTGGCGCATCCTTGACCCGAACGATCTCCGTGAACAAGCTTTCTGGTGTGGTGCCGTCGTTGACGCGGAAGCCACCCAGACTAATATCAGCAAGGACCGAGTCAGGTCTTTTAAGAGCCTTCGCTTTGAATACGTCGAAGTGCAGACTCAGCAGGTCAGTCTTCTTTCCGTGAGGGCTTTGCCGAAGAGTGAAGCTTCCAGTACTGAGGGACGTATCGATTTGCATCTTTACGGTGTCTCGTGGCGTGTCTACGTCTTCGGCTAAGGCAGCCTTCTCATCCCAATCGATTGCCTCGTAAAGCTCTTGACGCTGCTCTTCAGTCATCTGCGTGTTCTCCTCGGCCGAGTCGGTCTGTTCAGCGGGCTTCGAGCCCCACACCCAAGACAGCCAACCTTGCTGCTGTTGCTGCTGCTCTTTCGGGGGCGCCTTTTTGAGAGCCTCGGCATTTTCTTTTCTCAATTGATTGCGAGCTAAAGACCGCCAGAATCGTAGGTCCTCATACCCAAGTTTCCACTCGAGCTTGTTGAGGTCGTCGACTTCCTCCGACGACAATTGCTGGTTGGCTTTCTTCTTCTTGAAAAGCTCGGTATATCGGTGACGATCGTCACGACGCTCGCGGAAGTAATCCCAGCTCCAGCGACGGTTCTTCTCGTGAATCTTGGAGAGCACCGAATTTCCAGCAAACTTCAGCCAGGCACGTGGATCTTCTTGAGGCGTGACCCCCTTAGGCTGGAGCTTCTTGTATTCCTGATGGCGGATGAAGTAGTGGAACAGATCAACCATCATGAGACCATCGCGATACTGGTCATCGTCGAGAACTACACCAATTTCGTCGAAGAGCAGACTTGCCATGAACTTGGGAACATGTGTGTCTCCAGTCTTGTCTAGCTCGATCTTTGCTTGTCCACTGACGGGCTTCAGGATGTACTGGTGATCTGTCGCAGAGTTACCATCGCCCTTACCGATCATCTCCTTGAATTTCTCGACCATGTCATCGTGAGACAGGGACTGGTCATCGTCGCTAACTTCACGGCCAGGGCCGAGCAATGTGCTATCCGTATTCCAGTATATCGCCAACGCGCCCAGTGTGGCCAGTTTGTTAGTAGTCTTGGTCGAATTCTGGATGAAGGTGGGTTTCCACTCTCCGTCCGTGCTGACTGCGCTGAACTCGGTGAGGGTGACGCCCAGGGCGAAGGGGTGACCCGGGGCAGAGATGGAATCCTCATATCGCACGTGGATATTCTTGACCGTAACTTGCAGATTGTCGACAATCTTAGTGACCAAGCTCTCTGTAAAACTTTGACTCTTCTTCTGCTCCTCCTGGCTAAGACCTTCCTGGGAACGTTCCTTCAAGATCTCGGCGGAGTCAAGCTTCTCCATCTTTAATCGCTGCCTCCTCCGCTCCTCCTCGTCCTCGTCGTATGCGGCCTCTTCTTTGGGGGACGCAAGTAGGAAGACATCCTCGATAAGGACCTTGACTGGAGCGCCGCGCAGATTGGACCACGGAATAACGAGGGTCAGCTCGCCGAGATGTCCTTCCATGACATTGATAGGAAGTTTCAACTGGTCCAGGGCCTCCTTGCGGAGCTCAAGATTCCGCAGCTTTACATCGCCAGACCATATACCGACTTTCAACTGGGCAGGGTCAAAGTTCTTGACATACATGCCCAGGAAGCGGTTGAGCAGTCCAGCAACCAGGCCCTCCAGCATCTTGACGGTATTGCGCCGTGACCCTGGCCGGGACGAGCTCGTGGACTAATGGTAGATTCGCAATTGCTTCATCTGCAGGGACGAAATCGGGTGGGAAGTAGTATGTAAGAGGAATCGTTCTCGATCTACGATCTGGCTCGGTCTATTGTCGTCTTTCGGTCTTCTTCGCGGGAGGAAATCAACGGCGACAAAGGCGTGCACGTAATAACGAGACTACAAGGTAAATCGATGAATCGTTCAGCTCGTTGTGGGGTACGGAAAGTCGCAATCGGGGTGGGTATGTGCGCGGTGAAAAATGGTTCCAAGTACAGTACGTTCGACTCGTGTACGTTCTCGTGTGTACGTGGCAGAATACCTACTCGCGTACGGCCAGGCAGCTCAGGTACGTAGTTTAGCTTAGGTACATGTAGGTATCGTGTTGTTGATTAGATGAGGCACGTAGGTTGTAGGGAGGTGAGATGTTGAGGTTGGGAAACGAGACCAAGGAATAGATATGTAGAGGATATCCATTTAAAGAAGGCACTTCAGCCCAATGGAAAGGGAGAGTGTAGACTGATGATTGGATTCAGGATTTCTTAGCAAGGACAAGTGTTGCCAGAAAGCTGAGTTAGGCCCGTTCAAGGTTTGGAAGGTTTGGGCAGAGAGGCAGACTGGCCTGAGCGGCACGATAACCCAGCAGATCTGTAAGATGGCGCCTCTGCTATTGGTCTTTCTCTCGTTGCCTAGTCGCAGGTTGGAGGGATCAATCAATGATGACGCTGTTGGGCGGGCTATGTTAGTAGTACCAAGTACGTACTATGGAGATGCTCGACTTGAGCCACAGATGGAGGGGCAGCCGAGGCGCTGGAGACGGAGCGACAACCGACAGAAAGGAGTGGCGGGGGTGGACGGCCGTCGGACGGGCCATTCAAGCCACGAGCAAGGGGCATTTCACATAATTGTCAGGTACAGAACCAGCTCCGACATCATTACGTCATTACTTTTTGCTCGCTGGGAACTGCCAGGTCGAAGCTCACAGCTCAGATTCCGGAAAACGGCAGGCTTCTGACGACGCCATTGCATCAGATCCGGGTTGGGGTAGATTTGTAGATTTACTACTCTTCTTTGCTATTTTCTCTCTTGCCGAGACTCGTCCGAGACTCTCATATACAAGCAGTTAAAATACCAGAACGTCACATCTTGGCCAAGCTGTGCTACTCTACTTTCGTTATTATTCGAGATTCACTTCTATGGTTGAATATCACGTCCCAGTGAGCCGCTAGAACTAGAATAAGACCATCGGCAACGTAGCCTACGATATTGAACTGTTCTATACTAATTGCCTTGGCACCTACCACCTATACGATGTTACGAAGCTCACGGTTCCTCCTCTCGAGCTCGTCTCGAGCCATTGCCTCGCAGAGGGCTACTGTTTCCACACCACAAACACGACAATTGCGAGAGTTCACCACCATAACCAAATCTACACTACCCACTTCAAGACAGCTCGCCGCGCGCACTCTCCCTCCGATACAAAGGTCTAGATATGCCTCCAAGGCACCTAGCGGAATCCAATACGAGAGAGATCCTGAAGCGGAAAAGAAAATCGGCCAACAGAAGCTTGAGTCCCACCCAGAGGAGGTCTCTACCGAGTCCAGCGTTCGTCACATTTACGAACCCGACAGCAAGGGAGGAGAGAAGCCCATCAAGCACGGCGTGAGGGATGATCTGGTATGGCAATCGTTGACTGCGCCGCCTTTCTACCCGTCAACTTCTACTTGCTAACACGTTGTCCTAGAAAACCGTAAGGGCAACATTTGACCTTTCAGATGTGCCCAAGGAGCCTTACTTCTTGGGCCTTGCTGGCACTCTGCCCTACCTCGCAACCTCCTTATCTACCGTCTACCTCTCGTGGGACTTAAACACCGAGTGGCCGGCGTCGTCCGCCTTCGCAAACAACATGTTGATCAGCCATGACACCGCACACCAACTGCTGAGCGTCATCGAGCCCATACAGCTAGGCTATGGAGCTGTGATAATCAGCTTCCTCGGTGCCATCCACTGGGGTCTTGAGTATGCCGAGAAGGTGCCCAACGAGGCGCGCACCCGGTTCCGGTACGGGCTCGGCGTGTTAGCCTCTGTGGTGGCTTGGCCGACGCTGTTCTTGCCGGTTGACTTTGCGCTGACGGCCCAGTTCGGGGCCTTCGTCATGCTGTACTTCGCCGACGCTCGGGCCACCGTGAGGGCGTGGGCGCCGTCATGGTACGGGACCTACCGCTTCGCCCTGACCGCGATCGTAGGCGCCGCCATCTTCATCAGCCTCCTCGGACGGATGAAGGTCGGCGACGCGCAGCCGAGGCTGAGCGGCCTGAACGAGAAGCTGCACGGCCGCCAGGGCGAGGAGGACTACACTCAGAAGTGGCAGGACCTAGAGGTCGAGGAGAAGGAGAAGGTACGACAAGAGAAGGAGGCGGAAGAGAAGAAAAAGAAGGAAGAAGAAGAAAAAGCCAAGAAGGAAGAGGAGGAGAAAGCCAAGAAGGAAAAGAGCAAGGACAAGGGCAATGAGAAGGGTGGTGAGGGTAAGAGCAAAGACGCTGAGAAACAGAAGAGCGAAGAAAAGGATGGCCAAGAGAAGAGCGATGAGGGAAACGGTGAAGAGAAGGGTGACGAGAAGGGTAGTGAAGACAAGGACGATGAAGGCAAGGATGATGAAAAGAAGAATAAAGGGAAGGCCGATGAGGGCAGCGAAGAGAGGAGTGACAAGGAGAAGGGCGGTGAGGACAGTAAGGAGAAGAATGACTCGGAGTAAGATAGGGGCTGATAACCTCGCTTAGAAGTTGTCTGTATATCTATTATTTCTGTTAGAGCCTACCTGTATTTAATAGCGAGGCTTACTTGGGTACTCGGAATTCTTGATGCCTCATGAGACACGACTTAGGAATTGAAAAATTCGAAATATTTCTATTGGTAGTCTGCCCGATTCCCATGTTCATCATGTTGGCTACAAGAGACGAATAGTTAACGAACATTAATTAATATGTATAATTTAGGTGGTATATACTGCCGAATCGCATTGTCCAGCTGTCCTCTATATCATTTTAATTCCCTAGCCACTCCACACATCCGATGCACCTAGCTCAACGGTATATTCCCCAGCTCCTTCCAGCCCGTTCCGTCGTACAATACCTCCCGGACCTGTCCCCCAGACAAGAAGTAACATCTGCTCATGTCGTAATCGCTTGACATGGTGATCGTCCCGTTCCAGATGGACTCGGTCACGCACGCGATGTCGGTGCCGGCGTCTGCGCCCTTCAGCGTCTTCGAACTCTTCCACGTGTTATCGCTATAGGCCAGGAACTCGACATCGTCATCTTCGTTTTGAAACAGAACGTACGCGTTGGTGCCGTTGTTGGTATCGTCCAGCTTTGCTACTGCGAATCCCGCCATAGCGGACTTCTCTGGTATTGTAACGTCCGTGTCTGAAGAAGTAGCAGTTGGTTAGCTCTCGTATAGCGCGTGGCGACTCAACCTCGGGATTGGGCAAGCATACTAAACGTCCAATCTAATCCAGGGGATTCCTGCTGGACAAAGTAACCAGCCAAATGGCCATCCTCTGCTCGGTATACGAAGCCCGCAGTGCAGGGATATGAACAGGTCGAGGTCCAGGGAACAATGGCCATTCCAGCACTTGGAGATCCGTAAATACCGAGCTCTTTATTCGTCCAAGGAAAAGTGATAAGGCGGAAACCGCCGTCTTCGTCTTGCACGACGGAATAAGGCCAGAAGGTAGCCAACTGGGATCCCTCGTGCACACTATACGACTTTTCATCGATACTATGAGACCCACCACCGGGGGGCGTATATCCGTCTCTGAAATTCGAGCCCGACAGCTTTGACGACGTATTGAACCAAAATAGTTCATTTTGTGCCTATATGAAACAGTCAGCGGCTTGAGCCAAACCATGCAGATCTGCCCGGGTACTCGGGACGACAAGGACTTACGGGGTCAAATGCCATATGCGTGCCAGCGCCTATTGGTGTACCCGGCATTACATCAGGAGTAGAAACCCTACTGGAGCTTGACCAACTCCCCCCTTCGCTGGAATACTGCGAGAACCGAAGATTTTCATCCCTATCTTGGTAAAAGAGCCGAACATTAAATCCGCCGTCGTCTCGCCATCCTGTAGCGGCTAGTCTCGAGTTCGACCGAAGGGATTGCAGAGTTGCTATGGGCGTCGCACTGGATCCTGTTTGTGATGCTTTGGTTGGCGAGTCGGATGCGCCAGAATCGTGGTTCTTGCTCGAAATACCTCCCACAACTCCCCCTACGATAGCCCCGATCAAGACAACCGCTACTCCAATCAAAATGAATAAGCGACGTCGCCGCTTTCCCCGAGCGGGTGGTTCCGTGGTTCCCAATGCCGAGGTCTCCTCATCGTCGTGTATCGTTGGCGTATTGACGGCGATTTTGTCCTAGCCTCCCTGCGGTACTACTACTTGAGGCGGAGACCATTTGTCCTTACCATAGCGCTCATAAGGGACGGCCTATCTCAGGGTCGACTGTTAGTAACCGTCCAAGTGTCTACCTAGGCACATATCTTAAGTATGTAGGTCGACATTGTAGTCGGAAACGGGAATATGAGGTACCAAGGAACACGCAAAGCGAGACAAGATATTAGATGCCTACCTAATCTTGAGGTGTACAAGACCTGGGTCGCTCTGGAGGGCTGAGAGGGGATAGCGAAGAGATATGAAAAGTATTATACTGACCTCAGGAGCGTCATGCCCTTCAGGCGCGGTGCCACTGGCAGCAACCTCCGGGCTATAATCAGGCGCAAGTTCCAAACCAGGTTGATTCTCCCTTGGGGCCTCTGGCCGGGCCTAGCGATAACACCAAGTCGCGTTAGAATGAACAATCGAGAAGGCGACCAAGGTGAGCAAGTAGTTGCAGCTTACCTCAGGACCACTAGACATCTCGCGTCGGCCAAGACGGGATTCGATCGCCTCGACTCGATTCAAGTGCCACAACGAGAATAACCAAAGAATAGGACGCAGGCACGATCTGACTTGCACGATACGCGAAGACGAGAAAGTAGAGTGGAGTGCATAGCTCTCGGAGGAGGGATATGAAATCCTGATAATTAGGTAAGCTATAACGCAGAAAGATCCGGGGTTCGAGAAGTACGGTTCGGATAGTAGAAGGATGCTAAGAGGTCCAGGGGGAGGCACAGAATGATTGGAAAGTCTCACCTATCACAGAAGCAGAGATGCTCTTGGCCTGTCCAAATATGGGTTATGTAGCATTCAAGCTCCTACGCATACCTTGCACGCTGCGCTGTCTTGCGGCGCAGACCCTTGTTCGAAATATCGCGGGTCATCTGAACCGCCTAGGACTTATTATTATGCACCAGCTGCTCTGGGTTCTTGCCCTGTATGTAGCTATTCTCGGATGCGGCGTAGCACGGGAGGAAGTTTGGAAGCTCAGCCTAGTAGCTTCGTGGCCGACGGAAAGACTGGCTGGAACCACGATCTCGGTTGCGTTAAGGATAGTCACTGCTGGGACCACCGTGAATAGATCCAATGGCCAGGGCACCAGAAACTGCCGCCGCGTAAAGAGGCACGTACTACCAGGGCGTGCCAGCAAGGTAGATTACTCATAATACTCAGACTTCGAGTCCCTCGTGGAGTCGAAGGCCTGACACTATAAGTAACTAGCGATACCCAGACTTGCCTGCATGTAGGCGAGGTAGGTAGGTTCCTACAGTATAGGAAGAAGCGGTATTAAAGCCGGCTTCGATCCGACGGACACGAGACTCGAGCACTGCTTAGAGTGTAGCTTTGTGTTGATCTTTGACGGGCTGTCGCGTCGGTTCCATATCCATGACAGGTAACATTACCCGAGCAGAATGACTAAGCACACGGGGGAGAGATCCGAAAGCCACCACGTTGAGACAATCAGCAGTTCATACGATTTCCTTTGTAGCGAGGTGCGCTATACATATTTGTGAATCGGACTCGGCAGGATGCTTGGTTGAATCAAGGCAATGAACGACGTGAAAACAGATTGGACTCGAAGACTCGTTCCTTCATTTCCGGCAAACGCGTTAGGTAGCAAACGCGTAGGTATGAGAGAGCTCACCGTCGGAAGCAAACAACTGACGTGATAGGCTCATTTGGCAACGTGAAAACCGAGCTTGGCCGTACTAGTTTCACGTTCGACAAGTCGCGTATACCTCGCGAGCTTCGTCTTCTGAAGAATAAAGGAAGAAGAAAGGGGGGGGAAGAAAAAGGGGAAAGAAAAAAACAAGCTGATGGTCACGAATGCCAAGGGAGAAAGTATGGTATGGCGACCAAGTTGAGGCTGGAGAATTTGTGTGGCGTTATGTCGGGCAGGCTGGCAGGTTGGGCCAGGTCGCTCAGGGGCCGCTTTAGCGGTCAAGGTCGCTAATTCTCCTTCACTCCTCAGTGAGATAAGGAGAACCTGTTGTCCCTTGAACTCAGCATGGACAACATTTCACTATCCGTCATCCCCTAATTTCGCCTCAGGAAAGCTGTCACGAAGAATCAGGACACGTGCAGCGGCAATTGCACCACGAGCCAGGGCAGATGGAGTGATATAAGCGGCGACCGGAGGAGAGCGCTCGTGTTGTACGGCAGAGCCCCCTTGGGAATTAAAGATGCTTAGCGAGATAGCATTAAGAGAGCCTTCAGCCTCAATCGTGTTTAGATCTGACGACTGTCTGCCGGTCAGACCATTCTTCCCGGGAACCGCTGCGCTGGCACGGTACAGTTCCAAGATATTGTCATCACAGCGGCATCGAATGTGTGTCATGGTGACGCTCCGTCATGTGCAAATCCCACCCTCTGACCCCCATTTTCAGGGCACCCAATCGCGGAGTCTCCCAGGGACTGCCCAAGATAGATGTAGTTACGAGTCCCTTGTATTTACGGATTTCACTTCGAGTCGGGGACTTCTTCACCGCATTTCACCAATTTCCTCGACGGTGCGTTCCGACAGCTGATTAACCTACGACCAGCTCGGTGAGTTACCAAGCAAGGAGACTCACCTAGACGATTCCTCGCTCAGGCTCCCTCAGGTTCTCTCGGGGCTCTCTTGGGCTCTCTTGAGCTCTTGAGGAATATAAGAGCGAGTGATTCCATCTACTCAGTTAAGCATACTCTCTGTATTCCAGCTACTCAGACATCATTGCCAAAGCTGCCAATATTGTTTTCGCAATCACTGCCCAAGAAAATATGACATCGACTTTGCAACGAAGACGGAGGTTCTCCTCGGCTTCCGTCCATCATCAGCGCAGATTGAGTGAAATCGCTGCCAAACGGTCAGTATCAAACCCATCACGAGATAGTTAAGAGTCTTCCATGGACGCTGACATGATTGCAGTACGTGTGACGGTGCCCTTCATGCTCATCCCCTATTGCCCTCTCAAGCTATCTTCCTATTCTGGGATGAGGTCATCTTGGAAACCAACTATTGCAGAGAATATTAACAAGTAGCAGATGGACCTTTCTCTCAATCCTACACGGTAAGCTCATGCACGAGCCTAGAATTTTACTGGGTTCATAATAGCTAATATGTTCACTCAAGCCTCTCTTCCTCGGCATCTCAGCCGTGAAGAACGATGACGGAACCGTGTCGGTATCCATTGCAGCTCATGATCACACGTACCTTGTGGACTACTTGGTTGAGCACCTGAAGTTCGACGACTGCCCCCAGAAGGGCAAGGACCCTATTGCAGACTATGTGATCTCGCAGACGCAGAAGTATGAAAAGGAAAACTTCGCCAAGATCATCGGCGCCGGGCTCCCTACCGAACTGCAGACCCTGAGCCCTAGCCTCAACTCTCGCCTGTGGCTGGATATTGACGTGATTCCCATCGACTTCGATGTCGACAAGTCCGAGAGGTCTTTTTGGGATGCCAAGAACGTAGACGAGCAAGCTGACTCGATGGCTCGAAAATGTGTCATGTAAGCGACCGATCTCGAATATCATGATCATGACCCCCTTTAATGAAAACGCATAATAACATAAATCGATAGGGTTTTCGGTCCTTCACTGGTTCCTATCTTGCAGGTCGGGTTCCGAGGTGTCGTGATGGTCGATGCCGGGTTCAGAGCACACCTGACAGAACTGGAAGATTATAAGCCATCATGTGGCAAAGCGACTTGGGATGCGACGATGCATTACGCCAACCAGCTGAAGAACAAGAAAGTCAAAGTCGCCTTCTTCAGCGCGACTCCCCAAGGAGGCGGAGTAGCCCTTATGCGACACGCGTTGGTGCGATTTGCCCGTCTCGCTGGCGTCGACTTGACATGGTATGGTAAGTTAGACCGCATCATGGGATCTCCTGCTATTCCCCGGTTCAATTTTACCGGTATCCGTAATAACATTTGTTCGCAGTTCCGAAGCCACGCCCAGGCGTGTTCCGGATAACCAAGAACATGCACAACATTCTCCAAGGCGTCGCTAAGCCAGACGAACGTATCTCCGACGAGGACCAGAAGACAATCACAGATTGGATAACGGACAATGCCCACCGTTACTGGCTCTCTAAGGGAGGTCCCTTGCGTCCCGCTGAAGAGGGTGGTGCGGACGTCGTTGTGGTATGTGACATTCTGGTCGTTCTGCAGTTATCCCCCTTTTCCCCTATCCTTCTTATAATGGTAGATCATCGCGGTAATGGGCGCTTACCTACTGGCTTGTACATTTATAGATCGACGACCCTCAGATGCCTGGTATTATTCCGCTGATCAAGGAGATCACCCCGGACCGGCCGGTGATATACCGCTCGCATATCCAGATCCGCAGCGATCTCGTCACGCAGAGCGGCTCACCTCAAGAGCAGGCTTGGAATTTCCTATGGAACAACATCCGTCACGCGGATATGTTCGTGAGCCATCCCATCCCGGAGTTTGTGCCCAAGAACGTCCCTCGCAATCTGGTTACCTACCTGCCAGCAACCACGGACTGGTAAGCTGAACAAGACCTCGCGCAACCAGTGAGCTGGTTTCTCTAACTATTAGCTAACACCGAAAAGGCTTGACGGCTTGAACAAGCCGATGAATGACTGGGACAGTGGATACTACGGGAGCAATTACAACTCACTGTGTCACACCCAAAAGATGTGAGTCTACCCCCTGTCTGTCTGAGCAAGTTGCAACCATGGCTAACCAATACCGTCTTAGGACAACCTTGAAGTATCCAGAATGTAAGAACATGGCACAGTGTTCTCCTTTCGGAAGTAGACTAACCTTCGTTCTTAGCCAAATACATCATCCAAGTGGCTCGCTTCGATCCAGCCAAAGGCATTCCTACCGTCATAGACGCTTACGGTGAATTCCGCAGGCGTGCTAAGGAGTTGGGACTAAAGGATATCCCCCAGCTAGTGGTGTAAGTTGGCCCTCGCGCTCTTATTTCACCCACTCGGATCTCACAGCATAATGCAGCACGGGCAACAGCTCCATCGACGACCCCGACGGAAATCTGATCTATGATATCGTCATGGACCAGATCGACCAGCAGTACTCGGAGTTCGCCGGCGATATCAGCGTGATGCGCCTACAGGCCAACGATCAGCTTCTCAACACTCTCATCGCGAAGGCCCACGTCGTACTCCAGCTGTCCACGCGGGAAGGTTTCGAAGTCAAGGTATCAGAAGCGCTCCATGCCGGACGTCCAGTTATCGCCACTCTAGCTGGCGGAATTCCGCTTCAGGTCAAGGACAAGGAGAACGGGTTCCTCGTCAAGCCCGACGACTACAAGGCCGTCGCGCAGCACCTCGTCGAGCTGTTCACCGACGACGAGCTCTGGAGCCGGATGAGTCAGGCGGCGTGCAACGGGGTCAGCGACGAAGTCGGCACGGTTGGCAACGCCCTCTCGTGGTTCTACCTCGCGCACAAATTCGCCGAGGTTGGAGTGCCTAAGGACGGCGTCGGCGCGTTCAGCGGGGACGGCAAGTGGGTGAACGACTTGGCCAGAGAAGAAGCTGGTTATCCGTACCAGGAGGGAGAGAACCGTCTCCCGCGCAAGTACACCCAGTAACTCAACTTGCCCAGGTCCAACAAGGAAGATTCCAGGGGATATTCTTTTGACCCCTTAGATTATTCGGATGGCATAGGAGGTAAGAATTGGGAATGAGGCGGCTTATATTCGTTTACGAGGAATCTTCTGGTCGACATGATTTTGGTGTTCCGGTTGGTCCGGGTTTGGTGTCGTGCCTTGGATATATTTGGTTGATCTGATCTCTCCATCACTCTTTTATCAATCTCTGCTAGTCTCCATGCTATATATTCCGTATAGAAATAGATTCTAGATCACGTTGAAATCACGGCATCTTGTCTATCGTATGTTTTCGTGGTCGAAGTAGCCCAGTTTGGCGATGTGGAAACGTCCAGGCCGGCTCCCATTACATAAAACCGAAGGGAACTATTCGTGAGTTGGCGAGACGGCACAGCTTAGCGGATCGCGCTGGTCCACTCGGTGACAAATTAGACATCCTTGACAGGCGGGATCCCGGGTTTATTTCTATTCTTCTTATGCCCGTTTTAGCTAACGTGAATGCCGGTAGGCGTACGTAGGAAAAAAGAACTTGCGAATACCTGCTGACCGCATGATGACCGGAGATCTGAGTTGCTGTTCTCCTCGGCCGGAAAAGGGAGCCATGAAAATACTTCGCGAGCATATTTCGAAGCGAATGTGCGTTTTCCGCGGGACCTTCGGTCGCAATTAACTGCCAGTCTCATACTCCATACCTACCTAGGCAGGTACCTAGGTAAGATGTCTCACCCAAAAGTGGTGTTGATGTGAAAAAGACGTACGAATCTATATAAGAAGATGAAGATCAAGCTTTCCGCCCGCCTCGCCAGGAAGCTTGTAGCCAGCACAGCTCATTTTCGACTAAAAAATAGATCGATATGCCATAACATCGGCTAAAGGGAGCGAGTAGATGTGATTAACGAAGCCTCGGTAGTGTGGAGTTGTACACCGCGGAGATGGCAGTTTTGCGAAAATAGTCGGGCAGCATGTGGGCTTGCCTTCGAAGGGAGACGAAAAGAAAAGAATAGCCGACCTTGTCGCCACGGCTTTCCGCCGAAACTGTGGTCCGGTGAGCTGATGCAATCTCGAGGACGAGAGCGAGTACATCGTTGATTCGAAGGGCGGCGCCGCAACCAATGGCGTCTGATTCGTATATCCTGTGTCCGGGCACAGATAAGAATATTTAAAGGGGGGGTGTCACTGCAAGGGGAACTGCTAACTCGACGCTTACTACGACATCCAAGCTCGATTCTGTCGTAGACGGCTTGCTCGTACCATAAATACTCGAGAAAAGATTGCAGCCCACCTACCGACACCTTTCGACTGCCTCGCCACCTATCCCGGGTAGTTAGCAATACCCAACATGACAGCCGTCGCAGCGCCCATCTCGGCGGAGCACATCGCGACCGTCAAGGCGACGGCGCCGGTGCTCAAGGAGCATGGCGTCGAGATCACGACGCTGTTCTACCGGAACCTGATGGCGGCGCACCCGGAGCTCGAGAACGTCTTCAGCGCGACGAACCAGGCGAGCGGGGCGCAGCCGCGCGCGCTGGCCGCCGCCGTCTTCGCGTACGCCAGCTACGTCGACGACCTGGGCCGGCTGCGGGCGGCCGTCGAGCGCATCGCGCACAAGCACGAGAGCCTCAAGGTGCGGCCGGAGCAGTACGCCGTCGTCGGCGAGCACCTGCTCGGGGCCGTCGCCGCGGTGCTCGGCGACGCCTGCACGCCCGCCGTCGCCGCGGCCTGGACCGCCGCGTATGGCGCGCTGGCCGACATCTTCATCGGCCGCGAGCGGCAGCTCTACGCCGCCCACGCCGACTGGCCCGGCTGGCGGCGCTTCCGGATCCGGAGCAAGGTGCCCGAGACGGACGAGATCACGAGCTTCTACCTCGCGCCCGAGGACGGCGCGCCGCTCCCCTCGTTCCTGCCGGGCCAGTACGTCAGCCTGCAGGTCTTCGTTCCGCAGATGGGCCATTACCAGCCCAGACAGTACTCCCTGAGCGACGCCCCGCGGAGCGATTACTACCGCATCAGCGTGAAGAAGGACAAGGGCAAGCAGGTCGAAGTCCCGGGGCTAATCTCCAACCTGCTACACGATAGCTACAGCGAGGGCGACGTGCTCGAGATCACAGCTCCTGCTGGGGAGTTCTTCGTAGATCCCAATGGCGGCAGCGACAAGCCGCTCGTGCTCATCTCGGCCGGTGTCGGTCTCACGCCCATGATATCTATCCTAAACAGCGCCGTGAACGCGGGAGCGCAGAGACGCATCTCCTGGATCCACGGCGTTCACAGCTCAGAGATGAGAGCCTTTCGAGACCACATCAAGGATACTTGTGCCCAAGACACCAACCACAACATCAACGCTACGTTCTTCGTAACCTCACCACAGGAGCAGGAAGTCCAGGGCGTCGACTACCACTTCGCAGGTAGGATAGACCTGAGCAAAGTCGACTCCGAGTTCAGCCTCTTCCTCGGCGACACCGGTGCAGAATATTACATCTGCGGGCCGTACGCGTTCATGAAGGACACGAAGGAGTATCTGGCTGGGGTTGGAGTGGACGTAGATCGGATCCATCTCGAGGTCTTTGGGACAGGTGACGCATGATGGAAGCAAACAAACGAGGAGACTTTTACAGCATGTAAAATTGCGGGAACAGGAGTCGGTATTTGGATTTGTATATAGTGTTTGCGTCAAACCTTTTCGTATCTAGCAAGGATTGGGCTGGCTGGCGATCAATATCATCACGACTTGTTTTGGGTACCTACCTCCTACCTAGGTCCCTAAACTATCTGCTACGCAGCAGCTAATAGACGGGATGCCTTCAAATCTGTGGTGACCATCTTGAGCCAGATCCATACGTGCTTGGCTTGCAATGACATGCGTCAGGAGACCGTCAGCGGTCATCCAATCGGCTTTCTTAGCGAATGATAGAAAAAGGGGGGAGATCTTATGTGGGACGTGCTATGCATACAAGTCGTAGTAAGGTCGTCCAGAGCCCAGTGATACGGCGCGTTAGAAGCAAATACCGAGAATGGGTGTACGATTTCAGAGAATTTCACAGCCGAAAAAGCCGCCGGATAGCCAGCCGAACAACTGACGAGATTCTGCATAATTTTGGAAAGTCGGAAGTATTAACATGAAACTGCGTATCTAAGGTTAGGTATAGGTAGGTACGTAGTTGAATAACGATCTACTTACCTAGATACTTAGATAGGTCATGGCATTTGATCGTGTATGCTAAACACAAAAAGGTTATAGTGTAATGATGTTTGTGGATCGTGTCCTCGGCGTGGATCGCAGCACTTGGTGGGTTGACTACCACATTTTTCCAACTAGGTACTGGGCAGCCACCTCGAGGAGTCGATTGTACCATCTCTACCGGCCTGTCAGCCTTATAATAGAAGTTGTTGGTGTTACATTTCGAGTTGAACGATGGTAGCGTTGTTGCGCAAGAGCTCCAAAGTTTGTGATATTTGTAATAGGGAGACGGCGTGGTAGATTCGTAATCAGGGCACTTGGTAACACCATCTTCCTGGATCCTACCCTTGATTTCATCTCCTAACTGCTTCTAGGAAGTTTCGTATACGAGTCGCATCTGTAACTTAGTTCCTGTCATTCGTGACCTCGGATAGGGGTAGATGGAAGTCCAAAGGGGCAATTCATTCGCAAGGAACGTACATAGGTCAGGCGTCGAGGAGTCATTCCACGCGGCCAATCGTTCTAGAGCATAGCTGAGAGCGTTTTAGCCATACAATGGAAATGTATATGCTGCCTTTAAACAATATTGGGAACGTTGGTTGATCCTTAGTTGTTATGAGAACAATTGATGAAAAGTCGGTCGTCTGCAACGCAAGGCAAGCCACCAGGCGCCGTTGTGGTTAGCTATATCAAGACCACTACATGGTTATAGCTTCAGGACTTGTGTATGTATAGATTTGGTTGAAGGCAAGTATTCAAAGACCTTAGGACTCAATGATAGTTATTATTCTAAATCGAATTTCTCGACCGAAGCAATTTGCGTATGTTCCTGTCACAAGCTGCTGGTGTTGAGCAGATTGGCCTGCTCTGAAATTCTACGTCTCGTGTTAGTTCCGGTGCCTCCGACATAAGATAAGAGGTAGAAATAGAAGGAAAAACCATGATCAGTATCGTCTTCCTGCGACAAAGTGGATCCGAGGACGGGCAGACAACAAACATGATCTTCCTACATGGGATGCCCTGCCCTCATCTGTACTGGGCCATGGCTCTGGATGTATTGCCTGCAAATGAGGTCCTCAACAGCATCTTCACCCCAGTTCATTGGCTCGAGGGTACACAACACGTACAGTGTGTACAAGGTAGGTAGGTGGAGGACGAGCAGGTAAAGTTGGGATGACTCTGTGGGGTAAGATGGAGAATGTTCTTGTGTCGAAACGTCTGAATGGTTGTTCGGCCTGCAATATGATATGTGAGCAAGTTGTGGCCATTTTGTAGAGCTTCGTGAGGGAAAATTACCACAGCGATCCACCAACAGGGCTTCCTCGGAGCGTCTCAGCCGGATCAGAAGTAGGCAAGGTGAGGTGATTCTCCCATTTACAGGTACATCGCTGGAGGTTAGATGGACCGCACGTGTGGGTTGAGAGAGGGTAGACCTCCTCCACATAGAGACGGTCCGGCAGTGCTGTCGAGCTTGTACGTCAGCGGTTGTACAAAGTTGGGACTGTCCTGATATAGAAGTCGAGGAATGAACTTCACAGGAACCGAGCCAGACAGTGAGGACACTGAGCTAGCGCGTCGACTGCACTTGTTAGTACCTTAGGTCGCCTATGTGGCTCAGGGGGTGAATTGAGCGCGCGTCGTCTTTGCAGGCAACGCAGAGACGTGATCATGCCATCCACGGCAACCGCCTTTTTCGAGCACAGTAACAGCACGTCCTGTCCTTATTAACTTCAACTGGTAACTATTTCCCCTTAACACGCCTAGCGTGCTCATCTGGGTACAGTGCTTACCTGTACTCATCTAGGCATCGTGCTCATCGTATTTGGCGTTTTGGGGGTTTGCGAATTAATCGTTGTGGTTTAATCACCAACCACGCGGCCCCCCTTTTTCTCAGCACAGACGCGCTTTTCTCGACGACACGGCAACGACGACGTGGTTAACAAGCACGACGAAATTGCTGGCCACAGCAACCACACACTTTATTCCATACGCCGTAATTCTTGCTACTTGAATAAAAGCCAGGCCACTCACCCAGGCAACTTAGCGTCCCTTGCTCTCGCCTACCCACCCAGACCTCGACGCCTTTCTTCACTTACCATCACTTCGCTTCACTTCTTTTCTCGACTACCAAACCTTTCGTCAGCCTTTCTTCAATTCTACCAAACCTGTCGTCAACCCTTCTACTAATTCTTTTGGCAACCTTTCACTTCAATCGCATACCCTTTCAACCCATCGCGCTTATTACTTTTACTTTAATCCATCACGATACCTTCAACCATTGAGGTACGCGCCCTTTAGGGACCCGATCTTGTGTCCAAACTTTGGCTATCCAGCCTTCAAAGTACCTAATCCAACCTTGTCGACTCTCGGCTCTTCCATCAGCAAGAGCTTGACACGACCTCCAATACTAGAACACGAATAATCAAACCACCAACCACACTTGTAAGCAACAATATCGTTCTCCTCTCTCACTCCATTGCACAATTCACTACCTATTTGATCACCGTACACCGCAGTCACCTAATCCCTCGATTCAGGCCTCATCACCTTCTCCATCTTCACATTCACTTCCCTCGCCAGGTATCTCCATCGTTGTCTATCCTCTTTATCTTCTCCTTGGTCTTCCATCTCCTTCTTCACCTTGCTCTCCCCCCTCTACCTCACCCACACCATCACTATCGCCGTCACCCCTACCATCACCCTTTTATTCAAAGACGCGTGGTGTGAACAGGACCACTCGCGTCTCCAGTCTTCATCCCGGCCAGGCACACGTACGCAGTGGTACCATACACGCTCTTGCAACACGCTTTCACCTCAAGCTTATATGCCTTTCGAATTGTTCAACCTTCTGACATCACTGGCTGACGTCTTCGCATCAGGTTACTCTCCCCTCCAAACCCCCTCTTCTTGCCTACTAGGGCATCTTGTACTTCGCGAGCACAGACGTGTAACGCCTTGTCCCGGTTATATACGTTATATACCGAGGAATATTTCACCATGGCGCACGAGCTCCCTGCGCACGAGCTCATCGCTGTCGTGGGAAGCGGCTGTCGCTTTGCCGGCGGTGCTACCTCGCCATCCAAGCTCTGGGATGTCCTTTGCAAGGCTCCCGACCTCTCACAGGAGATCCCGTCTGCAAGATTCGCTGCCAAGGCCTTTTACCACCCTGATGGCGAGTACCACGGCACGACGAACTCTATCAAGGCGTACTGGCTCGAACAGGATCACCGAGTCTTCGATGCCGCCATGTTCAACATGAACCCTGTGGAGGCCGAGGCCACCGATCCTCAGCAGCGCCTCCTTCTCGAAGTGGTGTACGAAGCGATGGAGTCAGCTGGTTACACTCTCAATACCTATAACGGAGGAAAGGTTGGTGTGTTTGCCGGTGTCATGACTGCCGACTACGACACGCTCTCGCAGCGGGACGATCTTTCGACAAGCCAGTACTTTGCGACCGGGAACGCGCGTTCCATCATCGCGAACCGAATCTCGTACTACTTCAACTTTCAGGGTCCGTCCATGACCATCGACACCGCCTGTAGCTCTAGCCTCGTGGCCCTGCACCAGGCCGTCTTGAGCTTGCGCTCCAAAGAGAGCACCATGGCTTGTGTCACTGGCGCCAACTTGATGATCACACCCGAGCAGTTCATCGTCGAGTCGAGTTTGCACATGCTCAGCCCGTCGGGCAAGAGCCGAATGTGGGACGCTTCGGCTGACGGATACGCACGTGGTGAAGGTGTCGCCGCACTGCTTCTCAAGCCCCTATCCCGCGCCTTGGCAGATGGCGACCAGATCAAGGCAGTCATCCGTGAGACCGGAACAAACTCCGACGGCCGAACAACAGGTATAACCTTGCCCAACCCCAAGGCTCAGGCCGAGCTCGTGAGAGACACGTATCGGAGAGCGGGTCTAGACGCGCTGGTACCTGAGCACCAATGCCAGTACTTCGAAGCCCACGGTACCGGTACACCTGCTGGCGACCCCAGAGAGGCAGAAGCCATCTTTTCGGCCTTTTTCGGCGACGTCAACGATACTCCGTCTGTAACCGATGCGGCTGTCTCGGTCGACAAGTCTCTACTCGTTGGGTCGATCAAGACGGTGCTTGGACATACCGAAGGCGCCGCCGGGCTCGCTGGAGTCCTCAAGGTCATCGAGGCCATGAAGCATGACACGGTTCCCCCTAATCTGCATTTGGACTCTATCAATCCCTCGGTGAAGCCATTCTCCAAGCACCTCAAGGTTCCTACTTCTCTCGTGCCTTGGCCCACCCCTGCCTTCGGCCAACCCAAGAGAGCGAGCGTCAACTCATTCGGGTTCGGAGGCTCTAACGCGCATGCCATCATCGAAGCTTACGATCCCCAGATCCATCTCAGCACCGATCGGCTCCGGAGGATAGCTGAAAAGTCGAGGAAGATCGTCTGGGCAAATTTGGCTACGCAGCATGCCCGATTGCCCTTGCCGGTTTTTCTATCAGCCGGCTCTCAGAAGTCGCTGCGAGCCGTCGCCGCATCCTACGTCGACTACTTGCTCCAGCACCCGAAGGTGGACCATAACCACCTATCCTGGGCTGTCTTCTCTCGTCGAACCGCCTTGCCGTATCGGCTAGCCATATCTGCAACTTCTAGAACTCAGCTTCTGGAAGCCATGGGCAAAGTTGCAAGCGACGAATCGTCTTCAGCCAATCTGGGCATTCGATCCCAGAAGACAGCTACGGGACCAAAGATATTAGGGGTATTTACGGGCCAGGGAGCACAGTGGGCTACGATGTCCAAGTCCCTGTTCCGCGTCAACTACGTATACAGAGCTACTCTCCAAGAACTCGACGACGTCTTGAGATCGTGCCCGGACCCTCCTCACTGGACTTTGAGGGAGCAGATCCACGCCGAAGCAGATGATTCACTGGTCAACAATGCCGCTGTCTCGCAGCCTCTCTGCACCGCAATCCAAATTGGCCTGGTTAACCTGATGACAAGCCTGGGCCTACGCTTCCATGCGGTAGTAGGCCACTCTTCCGGAGAGATCGCTGCAGCCTACGCAGCCGGAAGACTTTCTGCGAAAGATGCGATGCTAGTTTCGTACTACCGTGGCTTCGTCGCTCACCTTGCCGGCGGCCCCGACCGCCAAAAGGGTGGCATGCTCGCGGTAGGCATATCAGAGCAAGAAGCTGTCGAGTTCTGCTCGCGTCTAAAGTTCAGCGGTAGAATCCACGTTGCTGCGAGCAATGCTCCCGAAAGCGTTACGCTATCGGGTGACCTAGATGCGATCCACATGGCTCACGACGAGTTCACCAAGAGCAAGAAGTTCTCCAGAGTTCTCCGTGTCGACTCAGCCTATCACTCGCCTCATATGGCTAAGCCTGCTGTCGCGTATTCCGACGCCCTACGAAGAGTCGAGTTCAAGCCGAAGGCACAAGGCAATGGATTCTTCTGGGTGTCGAGCGTCCACGGACGTTCAATGAGCGAAGAGGAAGACCTTGGCTCCGGGTACTGGAAAGACAACATGGTTAACATGGTGCGCTTCCACGAAGCTGTCGAAAACACGATTTCGACTTATGGCCCGTTCGACTGTGCTCTGGAAGTTGGTCCTCATGCGGCTCTCAAAGGCCCCTTCCAGCAGACTGTCAAGCCCCTAGGTCATACAATTCCCTATTCAAGCGCTTTGGATCGGTCCAAGGACGACAGCCTGGCGTTTTCGGATCTCATCGGATTCTTGTGGTCGCATTTCGGTCTCCAAGGGGCTGACTTTCGCCAGTACATCGAGCAGTCGAAGAACGTTTTTATTCTTGACGATAGGCTTCCCGATCTACCATCGTATCCCTGGGACCACTCTGAAGTCCATTACCGAGAATCTCGGATCTCGCGCAACTACCACTCGAAATCCAACGCGCCCCATGAGCTGCTCGGCTCTCGAACTAGAGACGACAACGACCACGAGCTTCGGTGGCGCAACATCCTCCGACTGTCGAAGCTTCCTTGGATTAAGCATCACAGATTCCAAGGACAACCTCTCCTCCCAATTTCAGCCTACTGCATCATGGCACTTGACGCGGCCCACAGCCTCCTGGACGGCAGGTCTGCCTCGTTGATAGAGTTGCACAACCTTCAGATTCAGGGCGGGATCAACGTCGACGGAGAATTCGCGGGCGTCGAGGTGTTGTTCACGCTTGCCATCCAGAAAAGGAGCGAGGCCACCATCGAGGCGGGAATAACCTTGACATCGTGCCCTGCCGATGGCACGACTACCATGAAGCTGAACATGACAGGAACTATCAAGATCCATCTGAGCGAACCCTCCTTGGACGCACTGCCGGATCGATGTGCCTCTCAATCGGAATGTTTCAGTGCCTCGCCGGAATCCTTCTACGGAATGATGGAACGGACGGGATTGGCATATACCGGACCGTTCCGTGCTCTGACGTCTATTCAACGCCGGTACAATTATAGCTCTGGGACTGTGAAGCGGCGACATGCCGAAGACACCACGACGTTACGAATCAGTCCCGCTACCCTGGACACTTGTTTCCAGTCTGCATTCCCGACGTATTCGTACCCAGGAGACAAGTAAGTACGATGTCACAATGGTAGCGACCAGATATGCTAACATTCGGACAGCGCACTCTGGCACGGATTTCTGCCCATTCGCATTAATCAAATTTCCTTCAACCTCGCGACGTATGGCCGGCTCATCGCAGCCAATGATGACGACGTCCTCACGGTGGATACACAGATGGTCGATGTTATACCCTCCATGCCCGATTCCAAGGCCACCTTCGTCGTTGACATGGGTATATTCAATGCCGATGGACACCGCGAGATACAAGTCGAAGGCTTGACCATCGAGGCCATCGCCCAAACCCAGCCGAAGGACGATTATGAGCTTTACCTCAGAACGATCATGGATGTCGACCCGTCGCACGAAATCGTGCAGGGCGTTACCGATTACGCCAATCATACATTCGATCCTGTCCTCGTTGAGCCTTTCGCCAGAGTCGCTCAATTCATCCAGAGACACTATCACTATCCCCTACAGCGCTGGCTCCACAAAACAGCCGATTCCCGGCTGTCAAGAGAATTCACTTCGATCCTCGAGGCGACAAAAAATGATTCCTGGCTGTCCGATACCGAGGAGGTGATCAGCGAACTGATTAACAGCTGGGACCCTCGCGACAGGCTGTTCGGTACCCTCGCGGACCCGTTCACTTCGATCTGGATCAGAGAACACGCGATTCATGTGCATCACAGGTCATGCTTTACAAAACATGTTGGTCGGGTCGCGAAACAGATCGTTCATCGATACCCTCGGATGAATATTCTCGGTCTGGCTGGACACTCAATCGACTTCCTTACGGATGTTCTGGCCGCGATAGGGTCATCGTTTTCGTCCTTCACTATCGGTGCTGGGAAGGTGGATAAGCATGACCGGATGCTAGAACCTACCAGCAAGAAGATTATCTCATCGCCACTTGATCTCAGCGGAGATATCGGGGCTCAGCTCGGGACGGACACCACCTATGATCTCGTCTTATTGGGTGCTGCGTACGATTCTAATAGCACGCGTAGAGTCTTGGAGAGTGTTCGTGGCGTCATGACACAGGGTGGCTTCCTGGTCCTCGTCCAGCAGACTCAAAGATTGAGGAAGGAAAAGGACATCCGGGCCAGTTTGTCAACGCCGCCAGAGTGGCCAGACTACCTGGACGGCTGCGGCTTCATTCCGGTCGCGAACAACTGCAACCAGAAGTATTACGGAGACTTCGTCATCAGCGTCTGCCAGCTGAGAACCCGGGAGCTGGAGCTCATCAAACAGCCGTCGCAGATGAAGGAGTCCATTGCCAACCATCTACTCATCATTGGACGTACCATAGATGACGAGTTTGTTCCCAACTTGGAGAAGCGGCTCTCATCGCTCTGTGAGAGAATCTCCTCGCGAGACTCGCTAGATAATGCGGACTCGCATATGCTTTCTAGCTGCGATGCAGCCATATTCTTATCCGACCTCGACCAACCCGTTACGGCGACTATGACACAGGACGACCTCGACCGGCTTCGTGACCTCTTACGACCCAAGATGAAGGTGATGTGGCTCACCTGCGACGCGATTTCCGGCAACCCGTACCACGCCGCCACCTTTGGGTTTACGCGCACGGTCTCCTCCGAGGTGCCCGAGCTCGTTCTGCAGATGCTCGACTTGGAGCAGATCGAGGGGTCAGCTGACCTCGTGGCGGATGCCTTCATTCGTCTCATGGTGACTAGCGCGGGCCATTCGGATTTCCTGTGGTCGGATGAACGTGAGATACACATCCGCAAGAGGAAGCGACTTGTTCCTCGCGTGCTACCCCTGAAGGCGTCGAATGACCGGGTCAACTCTATGCGACGAGTCATCACGGAGCCGGCTAACACGGCTCGCGAATCGGTCGAAGTTGTCCGGCGCCGCATCCCAGGTGGATCGGTGCGCTACGAGACCAGAGCCGAGAGACCTAGCACCTCGGGAACGGAAACCGATGAAGTCCGAATCCGAGTGAACTACAGCTCTGTGGAACCCGTACAAATCGGCCGCCAAACTTCAGCCTACGTATGCCTCGGCTACGACACGTCCACTAACAAGCCGGCAATCGCACTCTCTCAGACCAACGCCTCGTACGTCTCAGTGCCCAAGGCGCTGGCGCTAAGCCCAGAATCGATCGAGAAGTCGGGCCTCTTTCTGGCATCCGTCGCCACGAGATGTTTGGCTGCTAGCGCGATCTCATTTCTGGCCGGAGACCGACGTATTGTCCTGATCGACTCCGACCCCGAACTCGCTCGATGCGTGGCAGAAATCGTTGGCGGCCGCCTTACCTGCTATTCAACCACTATTACGACGAGTGCTAGCCAAGACACCCCGTATCTACAGTACTTCCTCCACCCGAAAGCATCGGTGCAGAACATCAAGGGTATCTTCCCACGGTCCGCTGGGATCATCGTAGACCTTCAACCAGAGTCTCACAAGAGCCTTTCAGAGCGTATTGCAAGTCTACTGCCCGCCAAATGCGAGTACCACGCACGTACCTCGCTGTTTGGCAATGGCCAGCAAACCGAGACTTCTGTCCAGCTGGATAGTGTGGTGAACATCGTATTCTGGAAATCCGCGGCGATGAGAGCTGGTGCGAGAGTGAGCTCGCGTATTCCAATCCCTGCCGGCCTCCACGACGCCATCTCTCTCCCAGAAGTACTGTCTATCACCGACGCAGCGAGCACATCTCTCTTCCAGATGATCGATTGGCGTGCCGAACGCGCCGTGGAGCTCATCAAGCCGGCGGCCACAGCCGAGCAGCTCTTCCGCGCGGACCGGACGTATCTGTTGGTTGGCCTGACCCGGGACTTAGGCCAGAGCCTGTGCTACATGCTCGTCGAGCACGGAGCGCGCAACATCGTCTTGGCCAGCCGCAGTCCGAACATGGAACCCAAGTGGATCACGGAGCTAGAAGAAGAGAGCGGCGCCAGGATTGAGGTGCGAAAGTGCGACGTGACGGACTTCGACAGCGTCATGGACCTCAGAGACGAGCTTTGTGCGTCGATGCCGCCCGTCGCCGGCGTGGCCAATGGTGCCATGGTCCTTGATGACCGAGTCTTTGCGCAGATGGATATCGACACCTGGAACAGGGTCCTGCGTCCCAAGACTATCGGCTCGTCCTATCTCGACGCAGTCTTTGCTGAAGACGACTTGGAGTTCTTCATTATGACATCGTCGTTTGCAGCTATCGGTGGCCACCCGGGCCAGTCCAACTATGCCGCCGCCAACATGTACATGAACGGACTAGCAGCGGACCGTCGTCGCCGCGGCCTGGCCGGATCGGTCTTGAACATCGGCGTCATTCATGGTCTCGGCCTGTTGCGGCGCGAGAGGAAGCAACTTTATGCAGGCCTTGGGCGCGAGGGATACCCACCCATCTCGGAGCGCGATATTCACCATATGTGCCTCGAAGCCGTCGTCGTTGGTCGTCCGAGCGAGAATGACGACCCGGACGCGACGATCGACCTCACGACCGGCCTGCGCCGATTCGATGCGGCCGACCTCAACCACCTGCACTGGCACCTGGATCCGCGCTTCGGCCACTACAGTCGTCCGGACAGCTCTGGAGATGTCGCGGCCGCCGTGAGTGCGCGCCAATCCCTCGCTGACAGCATTGCCAAGCTTACGGACAAGACTGGTATTGCCGATGCTATCAGGATTGCACTTACGGAGCGACTCGAGACTATTCTCCAACTTCATAAGGGTACCGTCGACCCGGCCCAGAGCATGTCGGAGCTGGGTGTTGATTCTCTCGCCGCCGTCGAGGCCCGTAAATGGATCTTCCAGTCCGTCGGTAAAGATGTTTCGATTATCAAGCTGCTCGGCGGTGTGAGCTTGCAGAAGTGTAAGTCGGACCTATTCTCCCCTATCCAACATGCGATATACTAACAACTAGATATAGTGTGCGGAGAGCTAGCTAGGCAGGTCCTGGCCGACCGTGTCAAGGGTGACAGCGGCGCCACCGACACGGCGCAGTGAGGATCTGGTCGGCCCCGGTTCGTAGATACCCTCGTCACACGTATGGAGCATAAACCTGTGGAGTAAAGGAAGGCACTCACGTAGTCTCTGGTTTCGTGGGCATGGCACGCTCAGGCAATATCACGGAATATCAGGGTGTTGTGGAGGATAGTGTCGCCGGGATAGACAAAAGGCTCTAGATTCGGGTTTCGTTCGTATCACGCGAATTGAGATTTTTGTTTTCTTTAACTTATAACTTGCGCGTATGAGTGAGGCTTCCATCTGCTATGTCGTCACGTAATGTACACAAACAATAGGACAATGCTCGTCTACGCCTTCTCCAGCCTCTGGGCCACGGTTTTCCAGTTGACGACGTTCCAGATAGCCTTGAAGTACTCGGCCTTGCGGTTCTGGTACTGCAGGTAGTAGGCGTGCTCCCAGGCGTCGATGCCCAGCAAGGGGACGTGGTTCCCGCTCACGGGGTCCTGGTTGGGCTTGGTGATGACCTGGAGGGTGCCGGCGGCCTTGTCCTTGACAAGCCAGGCCCAGCCGCTGCCCTGGATGCCGGCGAGGGCGGTGTTGAGCTGGGTCTGAAGGGTGGCGAAGGAGCCGAAGTCCTCGTCGATGGCGGAGCGGAGGGCGCCCTCGGGCTCGCCGCCGCCGCCCTTGGAGGCCGGGGCGAGGTTCTCCCAGAAGAGGGTGTGGTTCTTGTGGCCGCCGCCGTGGAAGTTGAGGAGCGGGGCGGCGGCGGCGGCGCCCGCGTAGTCGCCCTTGGCGTTGGCGTCGGCGATGGTCTCGAGAGCGCCGTTGAGCCCGGTGACGTACGTCTGGTGGTGCCCCTTGTGGTGCAGCTCCATGATCTTGCCCGAGATGTGCGGCTCGAGCTCGCCGTAGTCGTCTGCAGGGGGGGGGGGGACGGGGGGTGCCGTCTTGTTAGCTTTCTCAGGTTTTATGCTTCATCTGTGCTGCTTCTTCGTTCCCGCTCTTGCGTGCGCGGAGGGGAAGGGTTGGGGCTGTGGACGCACAGGTGAGGTCGGGCAGCGTGGCTTTGCCCCGGGTAAAGGTGGTGCTGGCTAGAGCTGCGGTGGCCGGCTTGACGGAGCTGGCGCGCAGAGCCGCTCGTGCGGTGGGTGCGGTTCGGAATAGAGTTGTCGCCATTTTTTTCAGTTTCTTCAGGTCTATTAGCTCGGCTTACGATATATTAGGTGTTTCTGATTCAAGATGAGACGATTAATGCGTAGTCAGAGAATGAAAATTGCAACTGACACTGGAATTGTTTCTATATGTTACGGGCCAATACTTCGATGTGGGAAGCAGCTCAGCATTTATTATCTTGCTCTCCTGCGATGGAGTCGCGAATGATGTCAACTATTAACAATCACGGAGGAGCTACCAGGGAGGTATGGGTGTTGGTATGTCCGAGCTGCCGAGCTGTCAAGCTTGATGCATCTATGTAGTGGAGCATATCTCGGCGTCCGAGACGAAAAGTGGCATAAATATTACATACATGGCTCGCATAACACCTGAATTATTACATAAATCTTCCATCACCGTCTCTTCATAGCATTTCCATATACGGTTTAGTACGAAGTACGGTGCAGATCCGTACGTGAGATATAGCAAACTCGGGGCACCGGGGTCGGGTAACGGGATGACAGTATACCTAGGTACTGTACTTACAGTACATCTAACACCGTCACTTTCCACGCGATCTATTCGCGTTTCCCATCTAAAACCCCGCCAAATACATTCAATACTCGGACTGTCTGAAGCTCGAAAACGAGCAAAGGTTCTTTGCTCATGCCCAAGGACTGCCCGACATGTCCTACTACGATATAGACGCGATACTTACGGACGCCGAGGTAAATCACCTTCCCATCACCTACCCTTAGCTTGATCCTGCAATCTCCAACTGACCCCTCCATAAGAAAGTCCCTTGCAAATTCGAGCTCGACGTCCCCGACCTCGGCTACCTCGACAACAACCCGTCGCAGCCGCTCAGGGCCGGCACCTCGATCGGGCTCCCGCTATGGCTCGCGGAGCCGCTGGCGCTGACTAGCCGGTCGCAGAGCAGCGCGGAGGACGGCAGCTCGTTCGTGTCGCTGGACCTGCCGGCGTCGCTGTCGGGCCAGGTCATGTCGGCGCTCAAGGCGGACGCGCGGGCGGTGCCGCTGCGGGACCAGTCGCACAACTTCTACGGGCTGGGGACGCGCATGCTGGACCTGTTCGAGGAGCGCGAGATGTGCGCGGTCCTGCGCCGCACCTTCGTCGCGCGCGCCGCCGACATCGCGCTCCACGCGCGCAAGGCCGGCGCCACCGAGGACATGGGCGTCGGCACCGGCGAGGAGTTCCTCAGGGGCCTCGAGGAGTGGGAGCGCAAGCTGTTCCGCAAGGCGCACGAGGGCACCAAGGGCACCAAGGAGTGGATGGAGGGCGTCAAGAAGCACTGAGAGAGAGGGATAGCAAGGGCCGTCTTTTAGAGGAATATGCTTGTACCGAGATACCCCGTTTATCGAGTTGTTTTTGTGTCGCTGACCTATGCACGTAAATTGGATGGGAAATGCAGCAAACATTCTGGCCTCGTGATGTGAGTAGAGAATCTTAAAGGAGAAGATTTAATGGCAGCAAACGCCTGGTCTGAACAGCTAATATAGAACGTTCATACAGTTTAGAGAGCAGAGAAATTCCCCGCCAGTTCGCCTATGTGAATATTACGGGCAGCGTACAGTATGATATTCGCATAATGATTGGTCCGCATACAGTGCTTGTGCCTATCGATAAATAAAAATTAACCAGCGAAGCTTTCTATACGTACAGTTTCGCAGAACTTGAACCTATCAACACCAACTAAGAAAACGCCGCCCAAGGCCAAAGAAAAAGGCAACCGACCTGCTTTAAAAAGAAGATTTCGAATGGCGCGATTATAACCCCGGAAAAGTCAAGACTTCACCTTCGCATGCGAAAGCGACGCCAGCATGTCCATCGACCCCGGCAGGATATCCAAGGCCGACGCGGCTGCCTACTCATCTTCATCGTCTTCCGACGAAGACGAAGATCTCGATCCCCAGTTTGGCGAATTTAGCGATCTTAATCCCCGTAAGCGGAGACGAACCGGTCGCAACGCGAAAGAAAGTGCTGCCCTTGGTATATTCGGCTCTGAAAGCGAAGACGACGGCCCGGGGAGGAGATGGAAGTCCGAGAAGAATCTACGCAATAAAAATGTCGCCTTCGTTTCCGCTGGCCAAGAACGCATGGACCAAGACCCTGCCGATGATAGCGAGGATGCCAATGACTATGACGACGAAGACGAAGATGAAAGCAGCAATCGGCCTGGCCTTGGTGCCAAAGCTGCAGCTCCGCCGACGGTAGAAGACGAAGACGACGAAGATGAGGACGAAGAGATGACCGGAGTCGGTCTAGGATTTGGCGCGTCTACTCAGGGACTTGGTTGGGCGCCGCCAACGCAACAGCAGACCATGTCGACCGCAGGAGACACACCGAGCAAACCACCCAAGATCAAGGCGAGATACGACGGGACTATGCCTCTTGGCAAAGGTTTTGTTCCTTCGTCCGCGAACGAGCCCGTCCTCAAAGCCAACCTCAAAGATGAGCCTTCTCCGGCACCTCAGACGCCCAAGCCAAGTGCTTTTGGTGGAGGAGCCAAGAAGTCATTCGCCGCCCGTATGATGGAGAAGATGGGCTACAAAGAGGGTCAAGGTCTTGGTGCCGAGGGCCAGGGGCGAAACGTGATTATTGAAGCGACTTTACGCCCGCAAGGCGTTGGTCTTGGCGCGGTAAAAGAGAAATCAGAACACGAGCGCAAGGAAGAGAAGCGGCAAGCCCGTCTGCGAGGTGAGGAAGTCATCGACTCGGATGAGGAGCGGAAGAAGGCCAAGCGCGAAAGGAAGAAGGGTGGTCTAGGTAGCGCACCTGGAAGCGGCGCGAGCACCCCCAAGAGATCCAAGACCAAGTATCTCACCGTCACGGATATCCAAAAGGCCGCACCCGGCCTTCACATACCAGATGCTTTCACCCCCATCTTAGATCTCACAGGACGCGATTCAAAGTTGTTGACGTCCGGCTCAGCCTTGCTCACGCCAAAGGCCGGCACTGAAGTAGCCGGGCAGACAGAAGCACGCAAGCTCGCAGCCCGCGCTCAGGGAGACCTTGCTGCATTTGTCGAAGAATGGAAGAATATTTCGGAGCGAAAAGCTTGGATTTCCGTGGAAGAATCACAGTGCCAACAGGAGCTCGACGAACTTGAGAGCGAGTTTTCCGGACTCGCCATGTTCTCTTCCGTTCTCGATGGAGTCTACCAGGCTGCTAGCGACAGGGAGTGGGATCTTGTAATCGCTGGACTCAAGAAGGCCGAGTCAGCATCAGCCACTCACGGCGACAAGGAGCTAGCTTCCATCGCCGTATCTGTCATCCACCCGTTCTTGAAGGACGCGGTTCAGGGCTGGCAGCCTCTGGATGATCCCAAATTGGGCAACTTTGTATCTGACCTTTCAGATATCAGAGGATTACTAGATCTGCAGTCGGACAAGAAAGCCGTCGCGAGATGGCAGGACTCCGAGATGGATGGTACGCATCGACATCACACGAGATCTACGACAGCCTGGGAAAGCATGATTTACCAAGTTCTTTTTCCTAAACTTGTCACGGCTATCTCTCAAACGTGGAACGTTCGTGACGCTGCACCAACCTTGGGATTTTTCGACCGGTGGGAATTGCTTCTGCCCGACTTTGTTCGCTCGACTCTACTGGAACAAGTAGTCAGGAGACTTGAAGAAGCAGTTAGTAACTGGAAGCCCAAGAAGAAGCACGAAAATCCACACATCTGGTTATTTCCTTGGCTTCAACACCTTCCAGTCCATCATCTCGACCCGAAGGGTACCGGCCTCGTGGCTGAAGTGAGGAGGAAATTCAGACAGCTGATTGACGCGTGGGACTACTCGAAGGGCGTAATACCTGGTCTCAAGCAATGGAAAGATGTGTTTCGACCGACCAAAGACCAGGACCAATGGCGACCTTTGGTCATGCATCACATTCTACCCGGGATGGGCCGTTATCTTCGCACCAACTTCCGCGTCGACCCGAGCGACCAAGAACCTTATCTCGAAATGCTCAATGGTGTCCTCAAGTGGATAGATGTGATCTCCGCGTCCATGGTAGGCGAGGTTATAGTGTCAGAAGTGTTTCCTATGTGGCACGATATTCTCTACCAGTGGCTCACGAGCGCGGACGCCAACTACGAAGAGGTTGGCCAATGGTTTGAATGGTGGAAGGATGAGGTATTCCCCAAGGAGATCGCATCCCTACCAAGTGTCGCAGCCGAGTTCGAGAAAGGCACGGTCACGATCGAGACTGCTCTCGATCTCGGCGCCGATGCGAAAACCAAGCTCCCTCGACCGAACGGAAGTCCGGCTCATCAACCGAAATCTCGTTCTCAAAAACCGAAAGCAGACAAGAAGCACGAGCCGGCGCTCCCGCCGCAGCAAGCGCTGGAGAAACCAGAGCCGACGTTCCGCGACGAGGTGGAGGAATGGTGCCAGGAGAACGACCTCCAATTCATACCGATCCGCAAGGCCAACGAAGAGGGCAAGCACTATTTCCGCATCACGGCACGCATGGACGGAAAGGGAGGCGTGTTGGCATATTTTAGGAGCGGCGACAATCTGGTGGTGGAGTCTCGAAAGACAAATTTGGAGCTGAGACGGGATATGAAGGACGACTGGGGGCTCCTGATAGAACCCCTTTATCAGGAGGTCGAGCAAGGAGCAAGGAGGTAGAGACGTTGATAGTGCTCAGAAAGGGGCTGCTAGGCTTTTACTTGTACGCCAGCTGGGTGCCTACCTAGGCTAAGTACGTGAATAGTGCCTAGTATCCATCAGCTTATCCATCATCGTAAACTGTCACCTCTGATCTCCAAGTGCTGTGACTATTTCGAGTGCCTTCTGCTACCACCAGCCGACTCCTTGACGTTGCTTGAGTCGCCGTCAAGTCCAGTGTTTACATGTGGCTTAGATAAGGAGGCACAGCTAGGCAACAGCCTATATGCTCCTCCTACCTACCCGTCTTGGCACACGTTCGTAGATCTTGCCTTGTCATACGCGACATGTCATACCGTGCCTTATGGAAACTTCTTTCCCGACATAGCACACTTTCCTTAGGCCCAAGAGAGCCTTCGGTGACCAATCAAGGCCCCGACCATTTCCAGCCAGTCGACTTTTCTTCTCTTCAATACTCTTCCCATCAATCCTCCGCGGCCCATCAATCCAGCATCATTCACTATTCGCCTTCTGAACATACATATTGTTCATCGTTCAACTCCCCAGGCTCTCGCCTGCTCACCCAGCGCCCGTAACCCACTGTTACCATGCTTAGTCCTAGAAGGCTGGCCCTTCTGGGTATTCTTCTGTCGAGTATAAAGCCTACGCGGTCTTCTCTCGTACATGGGAAGGATAGCTCACCTTCAGATCCTGGTCGGTACATCGTCACTCTCAGGGAGGGGCTGGGAAATTCAGAAATAGAGCAGCACCTGCAGCAGACTACTAGTCTACATTCTCGCAGCCCATCGTCCTTGGTTGAGTTGGGGGAGCGATGGAATATTGGTTCCTGGAACGCCTACTCGTGCACGATGGATAAGGATACGCTCGCTAAGCTCAGTCACGACGACGTCGTGCAATTCGTCGAGCCCGACGGCGTCTTCTCTCCGATGAGACACGTCACCCAGAGTAACACCACTTAGGGCTTGAGTGCTATTTCCCACCGGGTGCCGACCAACCAGACCGACTACGTCTACGATACGACAGCAGGCGAAGGCACGTACGCTTATATCCTCGACACTGGTCTGCTGACTACACATGATGAATTCGAAGATCGCGCATCCCTGGGCCATAACGTTGTGGGCGGCCCATTTATCGACGACACGGGCCATGGCACGCACGTAGCTGGAATCATCGGCGGCAAGACCTAGTATGTAAATTCCTCTTTCCTTTCCAACTACCCTCTTCCTTACATGTAGAGCATAGACACACAACTGCTTGAGAACTCGCCCAGCAGATCTAGTCACTAACGTTATATTGTGCAGTGGCGTTGCGAAAAAGACAAGGCTCATTTCTGTCAAGATATTTAAATATGGTCAGGGCACCGCAGCCGCATTTCTCGAGGGATATCATTGGGCCGTCCACAATATCACAAAACAGCATCGCCAGGACATATCCGTAATCAATATCAGCGCAGGCATTCAAGCCCACGCGAAATCCATAAATCAGGCAGTTGAGGAAGCGTACAAGCTCGGCGTACTGACCGTTACGGCCGCTAGCAATGGTAACCGAGACGCCCAGAGTCACTCGCCCGCCTCTGCGCCCAACGCTATGACCGTCGGCGCTATAAACAGAAATCTCAGACGTTCTAGCTATAGCAACTGGGGCAGCTTGGTCGATATCTTCGCCCCTGGCAATCGTATTTACTCTGCCGGGATCGGAAGCAACCACGACGTGCGATTGCGGAGCGGAACGAGCGTGGCCACGGCTCATATCACGGGTCTCATACTGTATCTGAAGGGCTTGATCCCGTACCGAACGAAGAGTCCTGCCAGCAGTGTCCGGGAATTGCAGAAGCTGTCGACGGACAATGTCATCCCTAATACCAGAGGATCCGCGAACAAGCTGGGATTCAACGGCAACGGCGTCGTTATTTGACCGAACTCGGGATCTACATCGGATTTTTTCCGTTCAAGTCTAACGAGCTAGAAACTTACGCTCCCGCACGCGGGTCCAGCCACTGGAAGACCTAGGACAGTAGATGGCGGGCGGCGAGAGATTCACTTCGTTTTGATAGACACGTGGGCCATACCTAATACTCTGAGTAGTAAGACCACAGTATCGTATAACCCCGGCCATCATGCTCGTGTGATGCTGTGAAATGCATATGATCACAAGCATTTGCGCGTCCTATATCCCCCAACAGGGGTGTGGATGTTTTCACGTCCGAGATTGCACTGCTGCGGTAAGATATTGCGATTTAACGGTTTTATGCTAACATCGTAAGTCTATAATTACACCCGATATATGATCACAAGTCGCAAAGGACTCTGAACATGATATACCCACTCAGTGGAACTCGCCGATGCGCGGCCCGAAGTACTCGCCCTCCGGCACGGTATAAAGAGTGCAGGCAGTGCCTTCGCAGCCCCGGGAAGTAACATCGTTGCCCCACCAGTTGAGGGTGACCTCGGTCCACTGGAGGGTGAAGAAGATGATGATGGCGGCGATGGCGATGGCGCTGCTGAAGGAGGCGGACAGGACGAAGTTGTACTTTGACCAGAAGCCGAGGTAGCGCTGCTTGAGGTAGATCCAGGAGGCGTAGGCGATGGGCACGGCGGGCCAGATGTACGACAGGTTGTAGGGCGACCACGGGATGCCACCGTACAGCATGGCGACGGGGTGGATCTGCCGCATCCACGGCCGCGCCAGCTTCTTGTTCATGTAGTAGACGGCGATCGGTATCAGCAGCCCGATCGGGAACCCGATCAGCAGCCACGTGTACATGCCGTTCTGCCCGAACACCTTGATGGGGCCCACAGTGCCCCAGAGCACCGAGGCCGTGAAGAAGGTGTTGATGCCACTGTGGATGCTTCATCAGTACGTTGATTTTCTTTTTCTTTTCTTTTTTCAGGGGAGGGGAGTTGAGAGGAGGAAGGGAAGTTGGCTACGTACGGGCAAGTGAAGCGGTTAGGGGCCTCCAGCGTGCACACGTTGGGGATCTTGTTGATCTGGAAGTTGAGCACGCCGACGCTGACAAAGGTGGATATGAAGGTGCCGATGATCTGGGCCGCGAAGGTCTGCCGCGGCGGAATCTTGATGTAGTGGGCGAGCTTAAGGTCCTGCGAGAAGAGCAGCGCATGCGCGCACGTCACGTATCCGAAGGACTTGAAGAAGTTCATGGCCACTGCGATGGATCGTATGAGTCAGTCTATCAGCTGTCTCGTGAAGCGGGGGTAGTTTGTTTTTATTACTATTCAAGAAAAGGGGGTCGGTCTCGACGTATACTTACGGGCATTCCCCGCGACAAATGAACCTCCGATAAACTCGGCCAGCACGTTCAGCGTAACCTCGACTCCCGTCATGGCCTTGACGATTCCGATGGGGACGACGAAGAGGACACACAGCGCGAGGCCGTAGAAGATGACGCCGGGGCTCGTATTGGTCTCCCAGTTGGCGATGCCGGCGCAGCCGAAGGCGATGGCGATAGCGAGCACGATCGTGTACCACCACTCGGGCACCTCAGGGTACTTGGCCATGAGCTTGTTGTGCACGTCCTGGTACAACTCGCCGCCGCCTCCGCCGCCGCGACGGAAGCTCCGGTACAGGGCGCGGAAGCCCATGGCGATCTCGTGGCGGTGGTAGAGGAAGGCGTAGGACAAGATGGCGGTGTATATGGCGAAGAAGAACATGTACTCAACGAGGTAGCCGGCGGACAGAAAGGGGAACGAGTAGGCCTCGTACCGGGCGGCGTCGAACAGGCCGCGCTCGTCCACGGCGGCCGAGACGTTGTAGAGCCCGCCGGTGTTGTCGAAGACGCGGTTCGAGTTGATGGGCAGGTAGGCCGTGTTGTACGTGTTGGTGTACCAGAAGGAGGCGATGACGCAGCCGGCGACGGCGCCCCCGACGAACTTGTTGAAGGTAGAGAAGAAGGGGATCATGAGGGGGTCCGTGTAGTCGAAGAGCAGCGTGTTCCAGTCCCACGTGGGCCAGGGGTTGATGCCGAGGCCGTTGTTGAAGCCGGTGATGGTGGACAGGTTGACGTTGTCGGGCGCGATCCAGCTCATCCAGCTGAAGATGCTCAGGGCGGTGAAGATGTAGTTGGGGAACCAGAAGTAGACGAACATGGCGGCGAAGGACAAGCCGAAGAATTTGATGCGCGACAGGGTGACGACGCGGCCGAAGGGGCTCTCGACGGGCGCGTTCTTGTCGTTGTGGAAGGCGGCGTTCAGCGCGATGGTGACGAGCGACGAGGGCCAGACGCAGTACGAGGGGTAGACGAGGAAGCGGCGGACGATGCCGGCCATGCCGTAGCCGATGTAGTTGGTGGACAGGGCGATGAGGACCTGGTACGAGAACTGGCCGGCGTAGCTCTGGTTGAAGTAAGTGGGCAGGTACTGGACCCAGATGATGTTGTTGGTGTAGGGGAAGTTCCAGGAGACGTTGGCCATGATGGTGATGAGCATGTGCTCCTTGCGGGAGAAGGGGCCTGGGTTCAGGCTGTGCCGGACGCCGAAGAGGGTGAAGCCGACGTCGGGCAGCAGCTTCTCGGCTGCCTTGCCGAGGGGGAAGGCCAGCAGCTGGGCGACGTTGGCCTGGACGGTGATCATCCTGGAAAGAATTAATATCAGACTTTGATGGGTGCGATAATGTTAACGGCGACGAGGAAGAAAACGCACGGTTGTCTGATGGAAAAAAGTTGGTTAATAAATGACAGCAGAACCGCGAAGCCGGATCCGATCACCCAGGAGCGAATAGTGCCGCAGGGCATGCTCATGTCGTCGTGGTTGTCGACAACGGCGCGCACCTCGGAGTAGGGGCTGTTGACGGTGATGAGGGCGGCCTCGAGCTTCATCTCCTCAATGAGGACGGCGTGCTTCTCTGGGTTTTCGAAGATGGCCTCATTGCCCAGGAAGGCCTTGATGCGCAGGATGATGCCGTACGGGAAGTTGGGATCGTTCTCGTGGATGATGAGCACCTTCTCTATCATGGGCCGGATCTCCTCGAGCGACAGCCTGCCGGCCAACTCCTTGGCCTCGGCCAGGTCGTCCTCGGTCACGTTGAAGTCTCTGCGCGGCAGAAGCGTCAGCAAGCAGGCAGGCTAGGTTGCGGGAACCCACGTTCCGGACGTGGGCATCCATTGGATCCCGGCGACGTACGACTCAACTTGGGTATCGACGGGCACCTCGATGTCGCTGCTCTTCCGGTACACATCGGGGTCGGTCTTCTCCTCCACGTCCTGGGAGGCGACCACCCCCTTTACCTCGATGTTGTCCATGTCGACAGACGGTGTCTTCCAGCAGGGTATAATCCAGCAATTGCTCGAGCAGGAGGCAGAGGTAAGAGGGAGGGGCGCCTTGAGCCGCACGCTCGCTGGTAAGACCTATATATCAAGACTCGCGTCCCCTAAGCTGCTAACCGAGACTGTCGAATATTGGCTGGCCTTATCTTGGGCTTCCCCCCACCCCTCTATAGAAGAGATACTCTATTAGGTAAGTATACAGGTACCCCAGGTAAGTAGGAGGGTGGACAATCTGGAAACATTACACAAATCGAGATGTGTGTATGCGTGTGAATGTGGTGGCGGCCGATAGAGACCAAGAAGTAGGAATATGATAGATACGAAGATTTCAACTTTTACCTGCTCTAAGGGTCGTCGGCATATAGGATCAAGCCGCGATGTGCTTTGACCTTCCGCAACCGGGAAGGGTTGGCATGTCCCAATATAAAAATGTTGGAGTGTTTTGCCGAGCAGCATGGCCGGGTAGGGACCCGCGATATCAAGCCACCTATCCCTACGACGGGACACGATATCTGTCTCTCTCGTATGTGTGTGTAACTACCCGGCCAATGCGCTTATCAGGGCCGTAGTAAGTATGTCGTTCGACAAGAATTCCAGTTTCGTGCTCCAGATAAGGACAAGGGGCCGGAGTCCCCGGCTGCGAGCAAGCATCTACAGGCGCGCACGGCATAACGGCTTGCCACCTCCCGGACGTCCTCGCGTCTACTGGACATTGCATGATATGCGCCATGATGCCACGGGGCTGTACGTAGGAATGTAGGTATGTACAGGTGTGTCGCCGGTGACCGTCGCACACACATACACGCAGCTGGCTCTGCTCATCAGAGGTCGTATCGAGCGAGTTCTGCGAACAAAGTCCCACCAAGCAGAAGCGCAGCTGCCGTCTTCTCTAGCGACTGTGTCTGTCTGCTCGCTCAACCACCGGCTCGGGTCATACTCTACCTAAACCGTACAGGTAAACCTACTTGGCACTTGGCACCCTGCCACGAAAGGAGACAAAAGAATGTGAGGTAGCATCGAGCTGAAACTACTGTGCCGCCCACGATCCAACCGCGAATCAGGGATCGACCCCGTCTGTCCCCCAGGCCGAGCTGGGGGGCCGCCGGTGGAGATAAGGCAAGCCTCCTCCTCCTGGTCTCCATCGAGACACCCCCGGCGCCAAGTCGAGGCAGGTCGTGCTCCTCGTCGTCGAAATTTATAACGGCGACGGCGGACGGCTCGCAGCTCGCTTGCTACGGTACTATATAAATTTCAAGGCTATTATGCTTAGCCGTCGTCATCGATTCCAGCTCAGCCAGCCAGCCAGCCAGCCAGCCCTGCCTCGCGGATCGCAGACGCGCATCCGCATCCGGCCGTAAAGTTGGAAACCCACTCGCCACTGTCCGCGGGGAGACATATAGAGGCGCTCGGGCCTATTTCAAAGCGCCGACACGGATTGCTTTGGAACACAAATCGCGCGCAATACGTAGATGGGCTCGTGAGACTTCCCAATCTCTCACCGGCGCCTCTCGTCACGGCCCCGTCGAATCCGGCGGTCCCTCGCGTCGAGCGAGTTACCCACTGGTCAGCTCAGCGTCCACGCCCGTCTGTTCGTGGCACACGATACCTAGCAACGGCGGCCCGTGACACGGTAAGCGGCTGGGACGGCGGGGGGCGTACGCTGTGAGGGTGCCGCTTCGTGTTCGCCTCTCAGCTCTGCGGGGCTGGCGTACGCGTACTCCTGGTTACTGGTGAAAGACCGAATCAGCTTCGATCCAATCTGCGCTGGTGGTGGTTTCGATGGACCTCGTGCCCTCATGCCTTGCTTGCTTTCCCTTCTCGGTGACATGCTGCGGACTAAGCGTGAGAGACACCACCACGGACCGGTACCCGTGCCTGATAGGCTACTGGGATGCGCTCGCCGGCCGAGAGCGCAGCTCGCGCCGGGTCTCGAAGCGAGGTCTTGGAGCGGCCTAGAACCGTGAAAGGATCTTGCTCTTGGTGTTGCCAAGTGACCTCTCTACCTGGCTCTGATATAAAAAAGTGCCGGATACGACCGTGGGAAACCAACGGTGTAATGCTATTGGGTGGTTTTTCAGCTTCGACCACTAGGACGTTATCACACCGCCGTCTTGGGCTCAATTGTTATCCGTAGATGGCTCAATTTGATGACGATAGTTACGAGATATCCGGGTAAGCTTAACTTGAGTTAACGTAAAATACAGCTAGCTCTATGTGGTATAAGAGATAGAAGGATGTATCTATCTATACCTGACACTCGTGTATTTGAACTCGTTACCACCGCGTCATACCGAGCCGATGTTATTCTCGGTTCGAAGCTCCGAATTGAATGGATATAAGGCTATATTTATCTGTGTCCGTACGCCACCTGCGACTAAAATTATAGTATGTCTGTAGCTTAGAGATCTAGTTTCGTCTATCCTAGGTGTACAAAGGAATACCTACCTAAGGTATGTAGAAGTTCAATATCGTCTCCTAGACCAACCAGAACCCTTGGCGAGTCAGTAGGTAGATAACGGCGTTGCGTTGGCCTCCGGGACTAGACCCCTTTATCTTCGGGACCGTGCTGTATATAAAGACCGCTGTCCTTTGACAGATTAAAACCAACCATCGAGGCCTATCACGTTCACACGATTACATGTCATCCATCTGCCTTTTCTGCCCGTCAGATCACCAATTCAAACTCGCTGGGCTCCCAACGCTCATTCATGCAAACTGGGTATCTTTCTTTTTGTACATTGGGGTTTTCTATGAACAAATATGCCCAGCTATGCTTGATTCGATCAAACTCGACCCCTAACAGAAAAAACTGGCGTGCCACTACGCCTATTAGAACATGACGTTTAATATACGTTTCCAAGCACTAAGCGAAGCCTGGTGCGTGCGGTACTCGTTGATCTCCTCCCAGTCAATCTCCCGGCGACCAGTGTCAACGTCGATCTGGTGCGTGCGCAGCCAGCCGGTGCGCTTCCATAGGTAGCCGATGACCCAGAAGAGGATCACGACGGGCAAGGCAAGGTACGACTTGAAGAAGCCCTGGGCATCGTTCAACTCAGTCTGTCCGGGCGGCGCGATAGCGACATAGAACTAGATGGCAATCCAGTTAGTGACGGTCACTTGGTGTCAGTTCAATTTGGGGTGTGGCTTACCTGAGCAATCAAAACCAACACGACAAGAATCAGGCCTAGCCACGAGCCGTAAACACCGCCGACGGCCTTGAACGGGATCTCGTCGAGAGTGTGGCCGTGGTACGCCCAGGCCCTCCGGAAACGAATGTGGGACAAACAGATGGAACCCCAGGTAAAGAGAGCGGCGAGACCCGACAGAGCCAGGAGCCAGTCGAAGACGGTCGAACCAGCAGCAGCCAAACTAATGTACGCCAGCGGACCGAAGGCAAGGAGAGCGCCGACGGAGAAGAGCGGACGACCACCGCGATCGACATAGCTGAAGATCTTGGGGGCGTAACCCTGCTGGGCGAGCGCAGTAAGTGTACGGCTGCCGCCGTAAACACCCGACACGCCGATGGATATGACAGAGACGAGAATGATGAAGTTCATGAAGTGGTTGAATCCGTAAAGACCGGCGTATTGCCCAACCAGGACAAAAGGCGAGGCGGTAACATCGTTGGAGCTACTCGCGTTAAGCAGATGAGTGTCGTTGCTCGGAATCAGAAGGCCGACAAAAGTGAGACCAAGGATGTAGAACCTGTCGCTTATTGTTAGCACATGGCTCATTCAGGATTCCGAGGACACGGGAGACGGCTTACAAGGTAATTCGCCAGAAGACCTGCTTGATGGCGCCCGGAAGTGCCTTGGCAGGGTTGTGGGCCTCGGCGGCGGCGAGACCAACCAGCTCGGTACCGCTGAAAGAGAAAGCAGCAGTGACGAAGACGGCGCAGAAACCCTTGAAGCCGTTGCGGAACGCACCGGGGTCGTACCAGAGACGTGCGCCGTAGTACTCGCTGTACCAGCCTTCCTCAGGACCACCGCCCAGGACACAGACCAACGCGATGATCATGAAGATGACGGTGGCAGTGAGCTTCAGCATGGACGCCCAGAACTCCTCCTCGGCGTACCCAAGAGTACCGAAGACGTTGACGATAATGATGAAGACGTAGAAGACGGTAATCCAGACACCGGCGCTGATCTCATTATTCCAGTAACTGATCGAGATGGCGCACACGGTGAGCTCGAGCGGGACGACGACGGCCCACTGCAAGACGTAGTTGTAACCCATGGCGAAACCCCAGGACGGATCGATGAAGCGAGTCGCGTACGTATAGAAACCACCCGAGACCGGATACATGACAGCGAGTTCACCAAGAGCGTAGACTACGAGACGAGATGTGTCAACCCAAAGCAGTTCGTCTACGACACAACCGCGCCACTGCGGCCAGCGAGGGGATACATACCGACGTTGAACATCATTATACCGATAATGAGAAAATCTATAAGGAGGGAGGCGGGGCCCTAATTGCAAATCCGAGTCAGCGCGCCAGAACTAAGACACCGAGATACGCTTGCGATGAAGGTCGCAAGGAAAGAAGAAACATACACCGGTGGACAGAGCGCTACCGGATCCGACGAAGAAACCGGCACCGATAGAACCTCCGATGGCGATCATGTGCAGGTGGCGAGGCTTCATGCTCCGGTCGAGCTCGACGATGCCGGTGCCGTAGTCGCGCATCTTGAAGGAGTCGAGGTTGAGACCATTGCGGGTGGCCCAGTTGGCGGATCGGATCGCGCCCTCCGGAGGGCCGGCCGGGGTGGTGAAGCTCGGGAGGCCGACATCCTTCTCGTCCTTGCTGCCATGGCTGGCAGGGTGGTCGGACGACGACATGGCCGACGATGGGGGCAGTTGAAGAGGAGAGAAGATAAGTAGTCGGATGGGCTACTATTCTACGATCCCGGTTGACAGGCGGGACAGTGGACTATATAAGTCGCACAGCTCTTGGGATGAGCGGAAAGAAAAGAAAAGGAGCAAAACGATGTCACGGTGAGAGGGAGAAGGAGGGTGCGGGCATGGCATTCCTTATTTATTAGCTATCGATCAGCACCTCCCACTTTGCTCTGCGACTTGGGGTCGAGGTGGCAGCCAAGATATTACAGTTGCGTATTCCTTGTATCTGCTCGAGATGTACAGCATGTACAGTGCTTAATTCAGGCCATACAAGGGTCGAGTGGTATGGATGGGAGCGGGAGGATTTGGGTTTGGGGGGTGGACGGACTTTTTCGGTTCGGCCAAAGTACATTCTGCGTCTATGCAGCAGGCATGCCAAGCAAACTGTAGCTGTATTGTACCCTACCTGCCTACAAGTTGTACAACACGATAGCGAGATCGGTACAGTACAGTAGGGGTACGCGTAGCATGCTGGTAACGCCGCGGGAAGCTGGGGTTGCTCCAAAGTACAAGCTGCCCGTATGCGGGAGAGCGAGCTGAGGCTTTCTTTGTGTCTACTGGCCGCTACCTACCTGTAAGTAACCCGTCGATATACCTACATGTTAGGTGGATATAGCAGGTATAAAGTGGAAGATCATCTATACCATGTAATGATAAAGAAGAAGAAAAAGATCGATCTGACGGCTCGCGTGATGCGTTGACGCTTCGTCTCCGTCCAGATCTAGCTGCCTGGGCATCCTAGCCACCTCCAAGCTTACGCTAGGCTATAACAAGGAGATGCGACCGAGACGACCACGACTATCAGGTATGTACCTCCATCAAGCTGCAAGTCCAAAACAAAATAAAAATAAAATAAAAAATGCAACACACAGACCCTACAGGCTACCTATCATGCAAAAAGGATGGCAATTGACCGAGTTTGGCCATATGCTCGAATAGGCTTTAACGTCTACCATGTTGCGACCGGATATGCGAAACGACCTGCAAGATAAAGGAGCCGTTTTTCTCTCTCTCTTCAAGAAGTTCATTTCCCTTATCTATCATCTATCTTCCTCTCTCTCTCCATGCCCACTCGGCCCGAACAAGTTTGAGGACAAGAGTTGGGAATGGATGTACGTATGTGGCGTTTGCCGTCTATGCCTCTACTACATAATAGTATGTACCTAACTCTGACCTCCGGGCTAGCCCATCCGCACTGCCGCACGGTATTATAGACGCTACCGTAGTAAGGTAACGTACACGCTACGGCGTCCGGGTCCTAAGCGATCTACGGGCAAACTCTGAAAGGATCCAGAGGGTCGAAACCGTTATCTTTTTAGGGCAGTATTCTAATTTTATTCTGGGGCACTCATGGATGTTCCACGTAGTCGAGATAAGGGACCGAGCTAACTAACAGGTACTAACCTAGCGGCCGAGAGAGCTCATCATCAACCTTCCCCGGCCTGCTAACTTGGTTGGTCAACCACGAACTACCTCAATGTACTGTGCGTGTATGATGTATGAAGCGCAAGACTGACAAATTCAGCTCGGTCAACTCTCGTGGCCACTTGTGCGAATTGCGCTTACGGGCCCGTCATACGACGAAAACGCCTAGGCATGTACTATGTGTGCCGTATGCTGCTATGCAAGCAACCGGCGAACTATCAGCTATAAACCTCATCTTCTCTTCCCCTCGTGTCACGCATCGTACTATAGCGGCGCATCCAACCATCACGTAAGGCCGTCTCCATTCGCCACGAGCCAACGCGCAGGCTTACGATACCTGGTAACTGTTCCGGCGCCCAGGCCTTGGTACAGTCTAGGCTCCAACCAGGCGCCAGAGGGGACCCCGCCGTCCTGCCTCTAGGGGTTAACCCATACCTGATGTATATCGTCCTAGCTCATCCTAACCGTGTCGCTCGTCCTATAGGCTTCTTCGTGCCCTGCATGACACGCACGCCAAGCACCGCGAAGGATTCGTTGGGACAGGACAGTAAAGGAATCGCGAGGTGTCTCCCGAGAATCCGCCTCGTTACTGGGCCCCCCTCGGTACACTGTGGTGCAACCCCCGTACCGCCACCAATTACGCCCTCAGAGTTACGAGACATGTATGGCCCGCTGGACGGCGGGCATTAGATGACTGCAGCCTCTCTCGATATGACTCGACGGATAAAAACCACGAATGGCAGCGCGCTACGGGTCAGACCCAAGACCTCGGGAACCGTTAGAGAAAGCGTGGGCGCAGAGCGATCAATTTTACCCTGCGCCTGCGGATGCTCCCCCCGACGACGACACCCTCCAGCGTCTGTCCTTGTCCAACCACACCTTCCCGAGTGGGCCTAGCGTCGTCCAGTCGTGAACACCCCCGAGGTGTTGTACTTCTTCCTCTGCTTCCTATCACGACGGGCGAGCGGGCGAGGGGGACGCACGATGCACGACGTATGCAAACATGGCGCGTGGCGCATACTACTACATATTTCTAGAAGCCTTCTCGTTTGGTTTGCGATGAACGACTCCAGTACAGTGCATCCCTTACCTTGTTAGTCCGAGACGTATTGTTTGGTTCGGTTTGCCTCTCTACACTGCCTATCAAGTACGCAGCAACGCGACCAAATGCGGCTATGCAAGTTGTTAGATGTCTCAGGCTTCAACGCCAGGGCACTCCGAGACATTACCTAGGTATATAACCTTTAGTAGACGGAGAGCTTCGAATCGCTCGCTTCCCCCCGAACGCTGTGTATCCGCGACCCGTAACGTAACATCGTTTTAGAACAATTCGCCGGCCGCGGAACTCGGTGCTGCTCTGCGTACAGTACTACCGTACCTAACGTAGTCAGCGCTAGCTCGCCAATCTTAGTTGGAGTTGGCAGACTGACAGCGGGCCATGTATCACCGGCCGGCCCACTTTACAGCCTCCCAGAGATGGCCGTTAAGATATCTAAGAGTCGAGCCCGCGCGGCCCGTACGGCTGGCCCTCATCTATGTAGTAAGGCGCGTCAGCCCGCGGCTCGGTCAGGCAAACCGTCCAGTTCGGGGTAAGCTCTGCCTCTCTTTTTTCTACTCATCAGCACGATCAGGAGGTTCTCAGCCGTAAGCGAGTAATCACAAGACTGCGGCTTAGTTTGCTGGAATTTGACCGACACCAAGATATCTTCTGGGCTCGGTCTACCCCGGCCAGACCGTCCCTGATAGGCCGGGAAGCATCTTCTATATCTGCTGCTTGCCCGTTACATCTTGGCTACATGCCGTTAATTATAGGCCCATAGGCCCATAGCGCTGGAAACGCCCCAAACACCCCCTTCCAGCCCTCGGTGTGGCCTCCCCGGGACGTTTCAATCTCGCGACCCCTATTCCTTGGAGGAGGGGCGAGAGAGCTTCGTGGAGGGCTAGTCTCGGCCACTCTGCCACTTCCAAGGTTCTCTCCATCAGACCAGGGTACGAGATCCGAAGATGTATAGATTGCTCTTTTGTTTCTCATTGGCTGGCTAAATATCCGGGGAAATTTCTCGTACGTAACGCCAATCAAGACGACTGGCCCCGCCCCGTTGCTGATAAGCAGAGCACGCGACTTGCAAGGGACCAAGCTGCCAAGCTACCGCGTACTGTACACATCCACGGTAGAGCTGAAAACAGCTGGAAAATATGCCCAGACTGCCAGAATGCGCCCAGAATCATCAACAGCTTGTCATGTGAAAGAGGGAGCTACACGAGGCGTGGGATGTTCATCAGGCTACCTTCGATGTATGAGGCTCGTATGTGCCTTGGCTGCTTGTCGAGCCGGCCGGCTTGAAGCAGGTTTCTCTCCCTGCGAAGCCTCGCAGCAGCCGCACCCCGATGTATCATCGATGAGGCTGAACGCACATGGGGTCAGGTCAACGAATGCATGCACGACGCTTTAGTCTAGGTGCTTCCAGGGCCGTGGACGGAGCAGTCATCGTGTGGAGGCCTTTATAGATCTGCATAGGCGTAAGCACCTACTGTCTGGCCCTCCCTGGGAATCGAATGGTCGGGTCTCTCCAGTCAACCTGGCCGCTTTCATCACTCATCTACAAGACTAGAGTTATCTCCGGCCTATTCTCTGCACGACTTTCTATGCTAAGATCCTACTTAACTACACCCAAGTAAGCATCCTAATGCGTCGTCCACTCGCACGCCCGTGGCAAGAGTTCGCCGTCCACGACCGATATTCGCCGCCCGAAGCAAAAAAGGGAGTCGAATAACCCCTATACGTTGCTTTCCTCAGTGTAAGCCGTGAGCAAAGGGATGAGTGGCCCCCAGTGTCTGACCACGCCGTCAACCTCGGCGTCGGATTCGTCCATCTGCGACGTCGCTTGCTCGTTCAGCCATTCTCGCCATTCTACGTCGACCGACGGCCATCTATGCACAACATTAGCTATGGAGCCCAAGCTTTTCTTCGGACAACCGAAATGATTCGGCTTGCGACGTACTCGTCCGGCACCCCGTCGGGGATGTCCTGTCCCGTGTGTCTGTCCCGCGCCCACAGCCTGATCTGTCGCAGCCGCTCCTCGAGCATGTAGCACCGCGAGCCGGAGTACTCGCGGCACGCGGCGATGAGCGGCTTCTGGTCTTCGAGGTCCGGGCTCTGCTGTCTGTCCGCGTCCGGGCCCGCCTCCAGCCTTTCCAGCACGTCCCTGACCAGGTCGAATTCTTTTACCGCCGTGTCGAGGTCCTGCTGGATGAACTCTGCGGCTGCAGCGAGCCAGTCGGCGTCTTGCAGCGCCGTCTCATCGGTTTCGTATTTGGTTGGCAATGACAGGCTACGCTGCATCCCGTTTATTGCAGATCGTTCCATGGTGGTCGTAAATTGCCAGTAAAGATATAGCTCTAACGTGATATCAGGCAAGAGAAAAGCACAAGGTGCTAAACGTCCTCGTCATATTTGCCAACCTCGTAACCCGCCACCCCCAAGGAACGGTACGTGGCATTCCGGCTTTGAATGCTTTCGTCAAAAGATGAAACGTTAATTACGAGCAAGCATCCAAAATAGGATGATATACAGAAGCCCTTTGTCTGTATTGCGAGCTTCGCAGGTCGAGTTACACAACCCATTGTCTGGAGGGCGGCCCTCTCAGACAAAGGAGAGACATTCCTATGCGAACACGTTTTGTACATGCAAGCTACCTACTTCCGTGGCTTGTGATAGTCACATCTCGGAAACTAGGCGCCTTACTCAGCTACCAGCATGACCTCCAAACCACTGGTTGTCATACAACGATGAGGTTCGATATATATCTACCTCACAACTGCATCGTTTTGCAACGGAAGGGGGTTTAGCAGACAGTTAATTGTTCAGCTTGAATACTTGGACTATATATTGCCCGTGTGCTAATTCGATCCTCAAGAAGAGCTGATGGAAGCGACACAGACAAAGAAGATCTGGAATGCATTGTGCGCGCCGGGAATAGAGCCTTTCGCGCAGAATAGAGTCCTTGTCAGATCCGACAACCGTATTGTCATTCATCGAGCTTCAAGCCGTCGTCAATAAAACCCGGACAACTCTGATATATATCGCAGAGTCGTACTCTCGTCTCATAATCGAGGAAGACCTACCCCTGAGTATATAGACATACCTCGACAGTCCTTCCTCAAGCAAAATCGTAAGAAAAAGACACACCACAGCCTAATAGTACAGAAAAGTAAAAAGAAGAACCAAAAATGTGCCGCGTCTGGGACCGCTTGCACCATTGCTACTCGTGCCAGCGCGAGTTCGCGCACGCGCCGCAGCTGGCGCCGTGCCTGGCCGTCGAGCGCGGGCTCGCGTGCCGCGGCGCCGCGCACATGGGCCCGCTCGTCGTCGACCACGAGACGTGCGCGGCGTGCGCCGACGCCCAGCGCGCCGAGGAGACGTGCCAGCGCGTCATCCGCCGCCTCGCGCCCCTCTACTACAACCCCGACAAGAAGCGCGCCGTGCGCGAGGCTTACTGGTGAGTGCATGCTGGCCCCCCTTTTCCTTTCTCTTTCTCTGTCTCTCTTTCTCCACGCAGGTATTCGCTCCTACACTCGGAAATTGTGCGTAGGACGGCGAGTGGTGTGCTGACTCGAAGCACAGGAGCTCCGTGAACACGCGGAAGCAAGAGCACCGGGAGGCCGCCAGGAAGGCGGAGGAGGACGGTAAGGCGGGGAGAAAGGTAGAGGCGCCGAAGAAGAAGGGGCCGGAACTGGTGCCGTGTCCGCCGTTTACTGCCATGCGCCATGTGCCTCCCCGGTTTCTCGACGATGATGGGAAGTAGATGTGATATTCCTGTTATAGTTATCTCGGTAGCTTGCCCTCGATAGCGTCTTGCTGCTGCCATCTAGAATGCCTTAGGCTGGGTCTCGTAGTTGGTATAGATTAGTATATACCAATTAACACGAGGTAGGTTCTAGGTGTAAGTTGGCTTCCAGGCATGCAGAATTAGTGCTAGACTTCGTAATTTGAACCATTGCTTATGTTGGAACTTTTTCATATATTCAGGAGCTATATACATTCCATCATTCGTTTGACATTAGATTCCTTCCCCCTAAACCGCTCATAGTAACCTCTCGTAATGGTTCGTCCGACTCCACGACGCCAAACAATGCAAATGATAAGTAAACAAATAAAATCCGCCTAAAATAGATGACGTGCCGCCCAGGCACGACGTGGTAAAACGCAATAAACCCCATCCCTTATATAGCAGGCTTCATCTTCCCCAGAAACGAGACCCCCCTCCTAGCCGCCTTCGCATCGCCCCCCTTCGCGATCGGCCTCCTCGCCAGCGCCGGAGCCTTGGCGCCCAGCGGCACGTTCTCCTCGATAGTCTCGTCTTCGTTGTCGCTCTGGCTGCTGCCCATGGTCATGGACTCCATCGACGTGCTGTGGCTGCTGCCGAGCGACTTGGAGTGCTGGTGCCCGGCCTTGGGCGGCGGCTCCTCGACGACGAGCCCCATTCGCCGCCGGTTCTTGCCCCAGGTCGACGGGCCCCGCATCAGCATGAGGCTCTTGCTCCGCTTGACCTGCGGGCCCTGCTGCTTCGCGATGATGAGCTCGTACTGCTGCATCATCGTCGGGTTGTTGATGATTTCTGCCATGGTGAATGTGACGTGCTCGACGTCCGGAGACGACGACATGTGCTCCGTGTAGTACCTAGCCAGCTCGGCCGCCGGCATGAGCGCGCCCCAGATCTCGTAGAACGGAACCGAGCGGATGTCGGGTACCTTTAGTTGATTGGCCTCGAGGATCGTATCCCAAGCTGCCGAGATTGTAGTGTGGACAGCCCGAGCGCGATCCGGGTCGACCGGCTCTACGGTCAATGGCAGGTCGTAATCCCGCTTCGGCGCTGGCAGTGGGATCCGCGATGTCGAGAAATCGTCGCCGAGGCCTTTCAGCACCTTTGGTTCCATGACAAAGGCCGATGTGAGTAGCGAGGTAATTGAGCTGAGCATTTTCAGGACCTCTTCGGCAAACGAGGCCTGCATCTTCTTCTCGCAGAATGCAAGAGATAGATCGATGTTAGACGACCCGGACACGGCCGACTTCACAAAGATATCGCAACCCTGGTAGTTCGCTTCGACACAATCCAGCTTGCACTTGGCATTGCCGATGGCGAAGTCGGCCAGCTTTCCACCTTCGCCGCGGGTCTGGTGATGAACCACGGTGCTGAAGTGAGTCCACGTCGGCCACGGGGTGCATTTTTGCACGATGTCGGAAGTTTGCATGTTCTCATACGGCTTGCTAGCGACGTGCTGACTCTGGATGCTTCTACAGTATTCGTATGGTGTGATGGGCGCACCTGGCAGTCGTGTTCGCACCGGGATGATGTTTCCCAGAGGACCGACCACGTCGGAGATGGATCGGCCACTGGCAAGATTCAGGTTCTTGCCTTCGACGAGCTGTCCAAAGACGATATCGTCCGTCCCCGACAGATTGGAAAGCACGATAGACCACGCGCCTTTAAGAATTGCCTCAAATGGAATGCCCAAACTCTGAAGTGATCCGGTTGGAATTTGCCGGTGGATGGTTCTTGAGAACGTATCGACACTTGTGGGTGACGGCTGCGACACGACTCGAGTCATCGAGGCACCGTCGAGCAGAGACTTCCAGTACTCGGGTGCTCCGTTCAGCGTAGACTGTGCGGCACGCACCGCCTCGCAGAAACCAGGGCGTTGAACGGACCGATCACTGTAAGAGCGATCGAGATCCCTGAGGAGCACGGGCAGCGATGCGTCGTCATATTGCGCTCTGGAAAGGCGTATCACGAGAATAGAGCTCTTCCCGGCGTCAAAGTAGGAAAACTTGGTGATTGGTCGGCGGAGGTCGACCGGCTGCGGCTGTTCTCTCTTGATGGTCTTCGCGGCCAAGTTGGCAAGTCTCCAGCTCTGACACTGATACCGTAGAAATTCCGGCCGATACGTCCGCAGAACGGTCTGGTATAGCTGCCGGCCGTGACTTACAAATGCGGTCCGGAGAATGGAGTGAGCCTTGGTCAGCGTGACGCATGCAGTCTCGAGTCTATGCCAGTCTAAGGACCCGTTAATGTTGATCGTGAGGTAGTTGACGTTTCCGCGGCTCTCGAGCATCCCCGATTCGACGAAAAGGTTCTGTAAGAATGTTGCTTCGGCTACATCTTCGATCAGACATTCTTCTGAGCTGAGCCGCGGTGCGATCACCTCGTTAACAAAACTTTCCGAGGGCTTCGGCTGGATTGCTCTCGTTTCATTGATAGGCGTGGGGACGAAATCTGTAACGACCCCCTTACACAGCTCGGTGAGAGGGGTATCCCGGAGGACGTCGATGATGGAAATGTGAATGCCTCGCTGCCGACATTCGATGATGAGGTCATGAGCTAGCACGACATCGCCGCCTAGACCCAAAAATCCGTCGCTGGCCACGATCGAGTCTTCCTTAATGCCGAGGACCTTAGCCCACATAGCCCGCATCTGATGTTCGACTCGAGTGAGCGGGAGGGGCTTGAAACTGCTGTCCTGAACCTCTTGTGCGTTTGCGACCGAGGCCAAGGAAAGGAGCTGTTTTCGAGATAGACCCGAGATCATACGCTGGAGTTCCGCTCTGTTGACTTCCAAGGTCGGAGTTAACGGCATGTGCCTCACGGGTATGTACGCCGACGGGATCATGTAGCTCGGTAGGGTCTCCCGAAGAACCATGTTTGCCATCTTTTTGGAGAGGTATAGCTTCTCTCTGGTAACACGGCTGAGCTTTGGTAAGCTCAGACTTCCGGGAGGTAGGCTATCCCCGAACTCTATGAACGCAGCCAGGATCGGAGCCGAGCTCGGGTCGTTGAACGCAATCGTCTCCATGACGACGTCAACACCTCGGCCAAGACACTGCCGAAGCTTCGGTTCAACGTCCGAAATACGGAAACTTGTGCCATCAATCTCCATCTCCTCGCCAACAACCGAGACGAACTCGATCTCACCCTCCTCGCGGTATCGAACGCGGTGTCCCGTCTTGAGCAGACGGCTCCCTGATTTCTCGAGTAGCGATTTCGCACGAGCCGTGCTCTTCCCTACCCAAGTCCGCACGTCAGGGTCGTTTATGTCGAACCCGCTTGCAAGCGTCGGCCCGCCTATCACTAGCTCGCCGAGGGCGCCGACCGGCATAAGTCGGTTGTTGTCGTCGGGGCTAACGACCCAAAAGTTGCCGCAGAATGGGTTGCCAAAGCATTGGGACGCCTTAGAACCGGTTACTTCGGTGGCGGAAAGTCCGAGTGGACAAGCCTCGGCCGAACCGTATACTAGCAATACCCGGGCCTTACCGATCCATGGCGCGTAAGCATCACCATCGAGGTGCCGCGTGCGGAAGCAGACGACGGCGACGTCTGGCAAACTCTCCGGGTCCAACTTCCTAGACAAGGTCGGAGTTAGATATGTCCAGTTCACCTGCATGCGCCTCGCGGCTTCGGAAAAGCCCGCAATCTTCTCCGAAGCAGACGGGACACAGACGCATCCTCCGTTGACCAGAGTAGTGAACACCTCCGACAGGGCGATATCGACGCTATACGACGAGATCTGCATTACCCTGCTGGACGGGTTAAGTAGTAGCGTAGGTCCCTGGCCAGCACAGGCGGTTGCTAGGGCCCCGTGGCTGTACGAGATACCTTTGGCGGCCTTGGATGTTCCGGAGCTGAAGAGAATGCTTGCTATCTCGTGGGCGGCGGACTGCGGCGTGGTCAAGTCAACGCTTTGCGCCGACATTGCCGAAACAGTCTTGTCGTTCACCACTACGGCCTTGACGCCGAGGTTGTCAACATACTTTCGAACGTCGTCCGAAACCACCACGACCTTGGCACCAACCGCCTTGACCACCCAGGAGAACATGGATGTAACCTCAGCGTCAACAGGTACTAGAATTCCGCCAGCACTAGAAGCAGTTAATCAGCATATAATCAATGAAAAAGAGACGCGATGTACTTACTGAAGGACTGCTAGCATGGCCACGACAGCCCACCGGCTCTTGCTTACGATCACCGGCACGGGAACCTGCGGCTTCACTCCAGAGGCCAGGAGATGCCTGGCGAGGACCATAGCAAATCTGTTCAAATCGCTGTACAAAAAGTTTCCGTCCCAGGCACAGACGGCTTGGATGTCTGGATTTACTGACGCTTTGTTTGCGATTAACTGGTGGACATGCGTCTTAGAAATGTCGACTTGGGGCATGCTGTTCCACGCAAGGATTTGCTTGTGGTCGCGCACGCTGAACAGATCTGTGTCCTTGACCTTGCATGCCGGAGAATCCAGAATAGCTTCGATGGCTCTCCCAAAAGCGTGGGCTACGGTGGTTGCTTGGTCGGACGTGAGAATGCGGTAGCCGACGTCGACGGTGACGCTGCTGTTGTGGAAATACACGTCCATGTTGATGTCGTAGTCTGAGGCCTGTTCGGTCCTGACATGTCGGCATTTTGAGCTCCTGGAGGGATCCTCAGAGGCGAATTCATATCCGAACGAGAGGCAAGTATTGAAGAGACGATCTCCCTTGATCTTGAGCTCATGCTCGATCCTTGCTACCGGGACATGCTGATGATTGAGCACCTTGCGGCCTTCCTCTTCCGCATTTAACAATAGCCGTGCCATTGGCTCGTTGGGAGACATTATGAGATGAGATGCCAAGACCGTCGAGAAGGATCCAACGGCGTTGGCCAGGCCCTTGACCGGAAGATCTCTACCGGAGATGCGGAAGCCAAAGCAGACGTTGTCGTTGCTTACGTAGGTCTGTAGCACCAAGCCCCAAGCAACGCGAAGCACCGTAGATATGTCGATTTTGTATTCGCTAGCAAAGGCTTCAAGTCGTTCGGACGAGACATCCAGATCAACAGATGTGGTCTCCCACTCGGTCGAGGCAGGCTGCTTCGACACGAGGGTGGGAAATCGGCACGGCTGAACATCGCGTAAGTTCTCCCTCCAGAAATCAATGCTACAAGGGGTTGCCTTCAGGCACTGCGCGTATTCGGTATATGACACTTCTTGCACAGAGGGGACTTGGTCGTGGAAGTAAGCTTGCTCCAGCTCCTTAAACAGAACCGTCATGCTCGCAATCTGGATCTACAGTCAGTAACGCAAACTTGGCCTGGGAGGTGCAAAGGGACATACGTCGCAAATGGCCTGAGTGGCTTCCAGTTTTAGAAAGGTCTTCCCAGCAACCTGGCAGACGACAAGCCTGTGCCAAGGTGTGCCCTCGTTAAGCTGAAGAGGGGGGAGGTTGTCAATAGATGCCATCACGTCCTCGACGCTGTCATTTTCGATGAAGAGCATGCTAGGCGAATGAGACCGCAGAATAATCTGGTCGTATAGGCCGTCCTTGGTGGCGCTAGGAGAGAAAACCGTCCTCAGAGCCGAGTGTCGTTCTGACACTTTCAGCCAGGCCGCACATATGCGCGAAATATCAATAGGCCCATCTAATGTATCAAGGTCGTAAATCATCTGCACCTTGGAGCTCCCGGGTATCAGGGACTGGTTGGTGAGGATGTTCTGCTGAATTGGCGTTACGGGGTAGATAGCCATGATATTAGAGACGTTGATATTGAGACCAGGTAGAATTTCTCTGTTTAATCGACCAAGTCCCTCATTCGTGATATCCATATGGGGAACGTCGGATAATGACAGCTCGGGAGATTCATCTCGCAATCGTGTCACGGCCTGGCGCAGAAGACTCTCGTACTCGCGTATCCAGCTGTGCACTTGCTCCTGGCGTCTGGTGTTCCCGTGGTAAAGGATCTTGATCTTGGTCTTGCCTTGATCGACCAGTATCGACACTTCGAACGCAGCGATGCGTCCGACGTTCCTCCCAATATCCGACGTATGAGAAGCCAACGTCTTCCCGGGAACAGGGAGCTGCTCTAGGAGGGCATCTTGGTTCTGGAAATTCTGTATGGTCCCGGCATAAGTGAACATGAGTTCGAGAGGGCAGTGCGAAGAGGCGATAGATAAGGCCGAGGCAGCGTTAACCATATTGGCTATGAAATGAGGAGCATCCTCCCTGGCGACGGCGCGACGCGCATCCTTGACCCGACCTAGGGCAGTCATAATGTCATCTGTAGGGGTAATGTCCAAGACGAAGGGAATCAGAGAGGTAAACCATCCCACCGTCTCAGATACGTCGTGTTCCGTGCCCATACCGCTTCGATCGTGTTCTTGGTTCCACAGCGTGGGAACCGAGCGGTCGTCAAAGGTTCGTGCAAAGGAGAGAGCGAGAGAAGCCATAAAGATATCGGCCTGCTCCATCTCCAACGTCCGGCAGCTGGTGGCGAGTACTGAGGTGGCTTCAGCATTGAGGGTGAAGCCAGCAGCTATCGCATTCCCGTATGTGTTGGCAGCAGCGTCGGTGCCCCAATACCCGGAATTTTCCGCCGGAATATTGAACGGGGTAACACGTTTGGATTCCGCACTCTGTAGTTGATCCTTGTGGTGAAGCGCCCACCCTTTGAACGAGAGAGCCTGGCTGGACACGAGAAAACCATTTGTCAGTAGTCCCTCCAGGTCGTCGGCGATGATGCGCCAAGACTTGAGGTCAACAACGAGGTGATGCGCGACCATGAAGATCATCTGATAACCGTCGTGAGTATGGAAGTGGTGAGCAGCAAATACCGGACCATTCTCGATATTAATCATTGTCTGAGCAGCTGCGATCACCTTTTCGACTTCGGCGTCTGTCTTGACTGGATAGTGGCTGAAATGGTACGAGGATGGGACGTCCGGCTCTATTAACTGACACCAAGAGCCCCCCTTGGGTCGGAACCGACATCTAAGCATGGGATGGTGACTCACGACAGCCTCTATCGCCGCCCGCACATCCTCGACGTTCATGCCTCGCTTGAACCGAAAGAGTATGCTTTGGTTAAATCTATATTCGCCCGTCTCAACCTGTCGTCGTTGGCTATCACTGCCCATCGGCGCATGAAAGTAGAGACGCTGCATAGGTGAGAGATCGAACGTTTCAGCGGTAGCCTCGCTTGCTTTTCGGGAATGTGATTTGTGCGGCGTCGCAAGCGTAGCAAGCTGAGTTAGTGATGTCGCCTGCATGACATCCTTCGTGTTAAGAGAGATACCCTGTGATTTGCATTTGGCGACGAATCGGGCCGCCGCGCCCTCGTCACCGCCCAGGCTTGCGAACGACCGATTCATCCCGACCTCCTGCTGTTCGACGCGCAGTACTCTACTCGCCGTTTTCTGCAGCCGCCTTTCGATCGCGCTAGAGGGTTGTTTTGCGTCGTCTGCCACGTCCACCGATATGATTTGTTGATATAATTTATCGTTAGCATTTTGAATCCACGTTTGCATTTTTCTTCGGTTATTTTTGCCCGCGCTGTCCACGGGCATCCTTTCTATCACTAGCCATATGCTTGGGTTGAGAGCTGGTGGGACTCGAGACTCAACCGCCTTCCTGATTGTTGGCAGCTGGCTGGTGTAATAGGGGCTCAGGAGTTTGATTTCGCAGTCATCGGGCCCTTCCACCACGCAGCTTGCTAGGGTGATGAAGGCTACAAGCTGACCTTCAAATGGCCCAGCCCTGGGCTTGAGTACGGACGCCTTCGAGATATCGTTATGGAGCGACAATGCCTGTTCAACTTGGAGATAGCGCCTTCGAGAGGGCCTAGGCTTCAGCGGCGGTCGAGCGATGCCGGAAGATCGAGCTGCCGCCTTTGGCGGTATTGCTGGAGGCTCGTTTTCCCCGGATTCCTGGGCGGGAATACTTGCTGTGGCTGGAGGTGGTGGACGCAATTCAAGGGGGGTGATGTCTGTGTATATCCTCTTCTCGGGGGTGCTGGGCGGGGTGAAGGGTGCTACACACGTTTCGAGCTCGGCAATCGTCTTGCAGTTCATGATATCCTTTGTCTTTATGGCGAGGCCTGAGTCCATGCATTTGGCTCGTAGTTCCCTGGCCTTGCTGTGACTGCCTCCAAGGTCCACAAACGATTCATCCAGGGGTACTGTGCTTGCTTCTAGACCAAGCACACCGGCGACAGTCGTAGAGAGGCGCTTTTCGAGCGAGTTGCCCATCGACTTCCTCCACGCAGCAACATCGGCGGGTGATGAGTAAACCGAGGCCGAGCTCGCCGATTTTTGTTCTGGCGTCGTCGAGTCAGAAGGCTTCTGTGAACTACTCGAATCGCCACGTGAGGGACTTGACGAGTTGCTGTGATCGTGATCTCGTATCGAGCCGGAGTAAGGCTGAGGGAGTGAGCTCGCGTCGACGCCCAAGGCATTGGCGACGGCTGATCTTAATAGGTCTCCGTTGTCTTCGGACTTCTTGGTGGTAAAAGAAGTGTCAAGAGTTAGTGACTGCTTCCTCTTCGACACGCTCTTTACTGTACTAGATCGACGGGGTAGGCCGTCTGTTCCATCGTGCTGGTCTTCGGACATTTCTGCCGAGCTATCAGTTGAAGAGAGTATTAAGAAGCTATCTTCTACCGAAGGCGCCATAGCTAGATACCTCTTGGGTAGGCAGAGGAAGAGAGAGAGAAAGAGACGGCCAGATCACAGGCCAGGTTGGAAGGCAATGATGCGACTTGGATATGCCAGGAAATGATAGGCCAGACTGGGCCGGGCTGAGCTGAGCTGAGCTGAGCTGAGCTGAGCTTATGCCCACGCTACGAGCTGAGGAACCTTCACTGCCGGACCTCAGCGTTTGCGTAATTGGGGGTATTGACGTTGGATCTGCGCGTGAAGAAAATCCGCGTCAGCTCAAGACGAGCTGGGGTAAGAGGGCATTCGAGCTGACAGCCCTGACGCGTGAGGATGCAGCGTAGCAGCAGCGTATTGAAAGGGCAAAAAAGGATAGGTAAAGAGGTGAGCAGATGAGGAAAAGGACACCAGGACAATTATTTAGGTGGCAGTCCTGAAGTGACATATCCGGATCACACATAGCCCGTTCGGTGCCGCAGGACGACAGGAATCGTAGCCAGTCGTATCCACCGCTCCAAGGTAGGAGAGCTAGATCGCAGGATAAGAATGGGAGAGGAGTGTAAAAGGTACTTGCTTTAGATCTACCTAGATCTCTCCCTGTCTACTCTCAGCCAGCCAGGCTACCTATCGAGGTACCTTGGACACATGTACATAGGAGTCTGGTACTCTGGGCGAGTGAGGGCGTCGAGGAAAAGCCTGAGCGAGCTCTCACTGGCATATTGGTTCGGTATCCAATAAAAAGATGGGATGAGAAGACGAATGCTACCTTAGTCGTCAGCTTCGTTAGGCTCATCAGATCCCTCGAGACCGCACATTCGCACGCGACAGACAGCCATGGTGCAAGTGGGCTGATCCTGCTAGGCTATCTGCGTGCCCGGCTTGTCTGCTTGTGTGCATGGTAGGCGAGTACATAGTATGTGGGTAGGACCGTGGTTGAGGCTGGGGCTGACGAGCGAAGGAAAGACGAAAGAAAGGCTTCTGGGTCGATCATCACTAAAGCGCTGTACTTGTTCGTGGAAATGGCCATCGGCAGCGTGAACTGGCGGGGGTTGTAGCTAGCTGGGGTGCCAGGTGGTCTTCCCCTGTCTTCAGTGCGTAACCTGCTGTCATCCCTTGCAACTACCTGCTAGCCACATGCTCTAACCAGGTACAGCCCCCAAGATATGTCTAAAATAAGCATCGACATGATCCCGTTTAGGCATCGTCTACGGCGGCTTATATGGATCGTAGCCAACTATGTGACATCAATCTTCACCTTGCTCGAACCCTGAGCTCTCAAAGTCCCAAGCTTCTCGATTTTACATCTTTTCTTTCAATCAGGAAAGGATTCGACTTGCTCCTATTTACATCAACAAGTACGTAAAGCGTCGGTAATTTTGGTTCGTAAAAAGAGGGTAAGAGAAATTCCTTGCGCTCTCACAACTCAAGCTGTCTAGTAACAGCATTGGATACAGTATACTACTAAGCTACTAACGTGTAGACGTTTATATGGCGATACACTGCACATTTTACATGCAACTGAAACTTACCATAACGTGTATGCGATAGAAGGTGACAACTCAATCCCGTCCCGGCGTAAACAAACGATCTCTCTCGTCAGAAGGGTTACATCACATATGTCGCCGTCGATCTGCCGGGGTTTGCCAAGGCACCCAGGGGGGGGGGGGGGGGCCTTACCGTACCTGACGTCAATTTTCAGTAGAGAATTATCGGGATCAAATCCTTCGCTCTCGGGTTATGTCTCCTGATGTCACTCGCATCTACTATGTACGCCGCATTGCCTAGCTGGGTACTCGATCCACGAAGCTATGCATGCTTTAGGTAGGAATGTGTCTATGTTTCGCAAGTTCGTACGGTCGGAAGTGAACTACCGCCGCGTCAGAAACTCGCGTTCTCAATCTATCTCGTCGCGGTGAGCCTATTCAGGCCCAGGCCCAGGCTCAGGCTTTTCCACTCGCCTACCTTGCCTAGCCCAGGTACAATAATTCAGTTAGGTAACAACATCTTACAATGGCAGCATCTTTCGAGGGACAAGCTGTTGCCGTGCCGTTTTATATTTAGGATTGAGACTGGAGACATTTCTATCCTTAATGTGTAAAGTAGCCTACCTAGTAGATTGGATACACGTCCTGCTAGGTAGGCGCACGAAACCCGCACCTCCGCCGACGATGAAAAAAAAACACAAGAGTTGGAAATACATAGTTTCTGAAAACCTCCGGGTCTCATGCCTAGCAAGCGTGCGCAAGCCTCGGTGAAGGATCTACTAGAAAATCCTACAGGATTGCCCGTCTTCGCTCGGTGTTCCTTTGTAGCCCCGACGCGACGAAATAAGTACTAATGCGTCCCGCATCGCTCCATACTACCCATCACCGATAACTTGACCCGTCTGCTCGTTCGACGTGAGGAGACTGCTCGTAGCTGATGGTCGTTATAGATGTTGCGCTGTATACACGGCGAGTGCTATACACAATTACACCACGATATTGAGAAGCCCCTCATTCCCTCCTCCCGCCTCCCAAATCAAAACCCATTGAATCCAACGAGGCCTACGGACGACAAATACGATTGCAAAAATATAAAGTCTTTAAAATCCAATAATTATTTGAATAAAACTGCTCATTTTATATATAATATTTCGATTCATAGGTTGTCCTAGCTGTGATGGTTTATTATTGAAATATAAGTGGTAATCTTTTTTAATTCAAAGTCACAATTTTCACTCGTGAAGCCTTAAAAACATATAATAAAACTCTTACTAAAATTTTGAAAATTGCATCGTAGACTTCAATCACATCTTTGAAAGTACTCCTTAATAGAAGAGTTTGATAACATGTTTTTCTGTTAACATAGCGCTGCGAATATCGTGAGTTTCGGTGAGGTTAAGCAGGGCTTCGCGATATAATAATAGTCTTGTCGCTGTACCTAGCTTGAGTGGCTAAGACGCCCCGAACATCACGGACTCCACCTTCTGGCCCTCTCAAGACTATGACTGGGCAAGAAGTACATGTCTACCGTAGGTATAGGCATCGGACATGTTGAACGAGGCATGCCGAGTTTGCGCTCCATGTGGGAACAGGGACCACATTGATGCTAGTGCTGTGGGTGTAGCGAATGAGGCACTCGGTGTGTATACACCCTGTATGAAAAGGAATATCTTAGGCAGAGATATAGAATGGGGGCCACGGTGCTGGATGCCTTGCCTGTCCAGGTGCTTGAAACTGCTTTGACGATTCTCGCATCTACGTTGCCTCAGTCCGCTTGCCAGATCTCATTATTCAAGTCATACTCCAGCGGATGCCATCGTACAAGGGATGTGCGGCATCTCGATGCATTCATCCTTCGTCGTACCGAAAGCCTGCCGTATTCAATCAGGGGTAGATCTTCATACTGAGCACCGGGCTCTTCTCATCTCCGTGCAAACGCAGTTGGGTGCCTAATGGATATGCCGTCTCTCATCGGGTCTCGTCACGTCGTGTTGTTAGAACTGTCCTGCCATCCCAGAAGCACGAGTACTGTACAGACGGGGGAAATCGTAAAACGTGCATGCAAAGCGTACATAACTTTAGACCACATGTATAATACAAAACCATGACCACCAATGCTCGTCGTCGTGTTCGTCATCGAGCCTCGTCTACGAGAGGGCCTGAGAAAGGTCCCTCCACCAATATAACTTATTCCGTTGGCTGATCGTGGGTATCACTGGTTCGCCCTGCGAAAAATCTCGACGAAGCCTCCATCTAGACCCTTGGCCAGTTCAGATGCTGACCATTCCTAAACGACCACCTCCTCATCGTCGGGATCTTCAATGCTCGTCCTTCGAGTCGCTTCATGCGTACTCTTAATCTTCTCACCGTCGTCGCCCGTGATCTCGCCCGGAGTCTCCGACTTGTCAGCCCCCTCGTCTTCCTTGGCCTTCTGCTTCTCCTTGTCCTTGGACCCAAACGGCCACAGACCGCTGAAGGCAGAAGTCTTGGGGCTCTGCGAAGGCGGATGAACAGGCAGCGGTTTCACGATAATACCGCTCTTGTCGCTGGCCCCGTCCTTGTCGACCTCGGGCATCGCAAAATCGCCAAACTCTTCGTCATCTTCGTCACCCCCAGCCGGCTCGTCTTTATCCGAATCGGAATCATCTCTACCATCCCCGAACCTCTCCTTGCTACGTCGGAGAGCGCCTCGCCACCAGCCTCCTCGAGATCTCCAAGACTCGTTGTGGTTGTCGACATTGCCTAGTCCGTCGTCACTATCATCATCATCCACATCATCCTCTCCGTTGTCTTCAAAAGGATTGCGAAGAATGCTATCCGGCTCTTCGCCCAGCTTGGAGTCGTCGGGTTCCTGCCCGCTTTCGCCTTCGCCAGACTGCGCCGAGCCACCAGTAGAGTTCTTCTGGTGCATCGCAAGTCGCGCCGCCAGCTGCAACCGCGCGCGCGACGGGGGGATGTTTAACGGCGGCGGAGGCGGTGGCGGAGGCGGGACGGACGGAGGATCCATTGACGACGACGATGTGTTCAGCGGATCGGTGTATGCGCGGAACTGCGAAGATGTAAGCAATGGGTATTGCGCCATGAAGTGCTAGCGAGCGTGGCAACGATGGTGTTCGTGACCGCCAGAAGGACTTACCTCGTTATTCACATCCTCTTCGTTGTCTTCCGCGTCGTCGTCCTCTTCATCACTGGAACTGCCGAATCCAGACCCGGACAGTAGACCGGAACTGATGCTAAAGGGTCCGAGGCTACTCCCGCTGCCGTTATCCTGCATCTCCATGTTGTTTCCGCCGCCATTCAACCCAGCCTCGGCAAGCACGTTAGAGCCTCCGCCTTGAGAACCGCCGAGACCGAGACTCGACAGACCCATACCGCCGAGTCCGTTGCCTGTCATCTGCGCCCGATTATTCATAGCAACTTCGGGTCTGACGCCACCAAGAATTGCGTTGTCCCTCTCCCGCGTCTCAGCTAGAGCACCCTCGACGTAGTTAATCCAGTTCTGGCTCATGACGCGATCCAGGACGAGTTCTGATAGAAGCTCAGGTGGGTTACGCTCCGTGAACTTCACCACCTCTTCCGCAATAAGGGTAAGGTGTCCCATGAAGCCCATGCGGGTCTTATTCCTGGCTTGCGACTGTTCGCTAGATGCTTGGCCGTTGATTATGGCATTGGTGATATCAGCAGCCTCGAATAGCGAAATAGCTAGGGTTGGGTTGTAGCCGCGATCCATAGGTCCGTTAAAGACTTGTTGGACGATGTCGTAGACAACGTTGTGCAGGAAGTTGTTCCAGGGGTATGTGAAGAAGAATGACTGCAGATAGTTTAGCTTCCCATCATGTCCGTAACCATCCAAGAGCGTGACAGCGTCATCCAGGGCTACTCACAAGTATTGTCGGTACTACCTGGTATTCTACGAACTGCATCTTAAGGTAATCTCCAACAACAGGACTGAGAGGTTCAGTTCCGGAAGCTTGCGCCTCGGGCCGCTGACCACCCGATACGGGCGCTTCACCCGATTGAACATCGGAAATAACAGGAGTGACGCCACCCTGGGGCTGCGGCGACGTGGAGACTGCACTCAAGTCTTGGCTCGTGGTCTTGTCATCTAGGGTGGGCTTTTCGGCGGTGGCCTCTCCAGCTTTGGCTTTCGGGTTAGGAGAGCTCTCCGCCGTGTCCGGAGGGGTGGTAGATAATTGTTCCGATGGAGTAGCCGACTGTGCTGCTTCGATGCCTTCTGGACTATGTTGGTCTGCTGAGGTAGCCGGCTTATCCGAGGTCGTCGGCACACTATCTTCTTCCTGAGCTGCCTGCTCCATGGTTCCAGGCTTTTTTGGCGACAGGGGCGCAACGACAAGCTCGGGATTTTCAAACTGTTGCTCGTTTACTTTACTGTCATAGGCATTCAGTCTTGGAGAGCTAAGAGGCTCCTCGACGAAGTCGTCATCCTCCCTATCGAGAAAGCCAGACACCGGACCCGTAGGAATTTCATCCTCGGCTTTGACAAACTCGTGGGAGGTATCTTCGGTCATCTCACGTAAAGGGGTAACTTCTTCAAACCCGTCATCGTCAGAGGCGTTCGTAACCTCGAGACGACGGCCATCCTCAGGCGAGGAATGACGCATTCGCATGGTAAGGTCTTCTGATGACTGTACTTCTTCGCCACGATTAGCCACGAGTCGGCCTTCGACACGCAGTCGCTGCCGCTCCTCGTCCCGCAGGGCGATAACCTGCTCGGAGCCGACCTCGTTCAGCAGCGCCATGTTGCTACAGTGTAGTAATTCGGCCATGAGCTCGCAGGTCTTGAACCGGTCAAAACCAAGGGGCTCGATCTTTTCTCCGAAGGTGGAGTCCAATCGTTGCTTCTGGGACGGTGCTTGACCGATGAGATTCATAAAGTCAGGCACGTGGTCGGCAAAGAGCCGGAGCAGGGTGCCCAGGTAGATAGGATCACGGCTAGAGGGCAATGCGTTCGAATCAGGGCCGACGTCCGGGTCATAATCGGAATTGTTCTTCCGGATGACCTCGATGATGATACCCACGCCGACGGTCAGGGCGTTTCCACCGCCTAGCATATATCCTATAAGTTGAGCGACGCAAGTCTTGGACACCATCTGGCGTGTGAGCTCATTGGGACCGATACAGGCCTGTTCATTTTGCGAGGCGTTGGCCGAGACAGTGATGATGGCTTTGATGAAGTCGCCGGCAGACGTCTGCGTAGCATAGTTATGCTCCGGTCCGAGAAATGAGAGCAGGGTCGGCATAACATCCTTGGTATAGAGCCACTTATAAACCAAAGTCAGCAATCAGGAGTGCTCTGCTTCCCTACCTCAATCTTGAGAATTCACTCACCTCTACTACACCCTGGCCGCTCTCGGTCCGCTCGAGGCTGATAATCTTCAGTAAGAGATCCATAATCATAGGACAGTCGACGTGGCGCAGCATGTTGGGAATGGAATCGTCGAGAGATTTTAGCAGCTTTAGCATGTCCTCTGTCTTCTTGTCGAAAAGAGCCTCGTTCACCTTGGTAAAGTAGCTGGCCTGTAAGGGGTCCAGGGGAGAAGGGAGCTTCAAGAAATTCCAGAAATCACGCAGAAGATGCTGGCTTTCCATAAGAGCTTCGTAGATAGACCAGTTGTCGGAGGAGAGGACTTCTGCGGCCACGTAGGCGTATCTGTTGCGTCTTTTTTCGACCTCATCTTCCTCGGCCCCGTCACTGGTTGTCCTCGAGGAGGCACGAGGGCGGCCGAAGGACAGGCCCTTAGACTTTCCCTTTTTCTCATCTTCGTTGCCGTCGTCTTCAGGATTCTCTACAGGCTCGAGCTTCGGGGTGACGACATACTCAAGAAGCCTCTCGAGAACGCGGGGCTCGCGCAGGTATTCGATGAGTTTGGTATTGTGCTGCTTCAACTCCTGGATCAGGTCGCTCTCGTCGAGGAGATCTTCAAGCTGAAAGTCAGGCTTGTCGAGGATAGTATCGATAGTCGAGATATTGGCGTAACCGCCAAATCTCCAGAACATGTCGACTCGTAATGGGGCGGCGCCCTACGTCACTGTGCCGGGTAAGCTACGCCGGCGCCAGGACGAGAGACGGGAAGGGTGGGATTGCAGAAATGCGAGCGCGGGACGGGAGCGGGCTCTAGATGTACGGTTCGGCATACGACAGCATCAGCTTGTCCTGAGTGGTCGAGGCGAATGCGGTTGTGGTCGCTCGGAGAAAAAAAGGAGGAGGGGAATTATGGATGGCTTATCGACACCGGCGCGAGTTATGTGGGTTTGGCTTGTGTTGATCGAGGTGCAATCTGCTCCGGTTTGATTGCTTTCCGAATCGTCTGGTCGTCGGTCGTCGGTCGTCGGTCGCAACAAGACGGTCTTCGACTCTCACGATTGTCTAATTCTCATTGGTTGTCCTGAGTCGTAACCACAGCCGTGTGATGCTTGCGCTAAGCCAACGAGAGAAGAATACCTGTAAAGATGTTGTGAAAGGATACAGAAGACGTGAAAGGCTTGAAGTAATCGTTAGGCAGCGATTGTGGGTTCCCAGTGGGTGGTTATTGCGTAGGTACCCAAATCAGGGTATGGATAGGTCTGGGTATGCGTTACGGGTCGTAGGTATGGGTGTGGGTACGGGCTAGGTATATTCAGCCACAGCCTGTCGCCTGTCGTCTGTCTCCTCTCTCTCTCTCTCTCCTGGATCCAGCTTTCAAGTACCGGTCGTCAGCTAGGGTGCGGAGGAGCGTGGAGCTGGGAGGGCAGGGAGGACGGGGAACAGAGAGCCACAGCTGCTGGCTAGGTGAGATGAAGGTCGATCTGCAGATACAGGTAAGAGAAAAGTGATATCAGCCGAACAAGTTGCATCCAACTTGGAGTCGGAGAGACGACGTGGACATGCAAGACGCAGCAATGCAGGTTGGTAACTCGCTCAGAGTCTGGACTGTCTGGGCTGTCTGGGCCGTCTGGGCTGATTACAGGCGGCAGATTGCGGAGCCACGGTAACACAGGTTAGGTACATACCTCGCTGTAATGGGTACACCCGCCGCGCTATAATTTAGGCACAACAGGTACGTCGACCAGTGAAGCAGGTGCTACAGCTCGCTGCAAGTGATGAGATGTGGCGAGTGTCAGTCATCATGTTATCGGAGTTAGGAAAGGTGCAGGTGCACACGTGCATGTTTGTGGCGTACAAGGCTTACTGGGCGTACTAAGACGGGAGGTACATATGTATCTACCCGTGCTGTGCATGTCTTTATGCACTGTAGACGCGCTGCAAAACGGCAGTCAAAATACAGTGCGGCTAGCCTCTACTGCACTATGAATACACCCCTATATATCGCCGACATACGTACATGTATTCACCGCTACGGGTTCACGCGGATAGGAGACGGACAGGAGACGGATAGTCCCGAATTGCAGCTTACCCTGACAAATCCTACAAGAAACATCTCAATGTATACATGTGAGCACATGAAGCGTATCAAAAGGAATCTGATAGATATGATCTCTATAGTTCATACAGGTTGCGAATAACTCAAGCTTCGACACAAGGGGCTCGCTATGGCAAAGATGCAACCCAAGCCTACAGCGCCAGAGCCAGAGCCATCCGTATATTCAAGTCTTGTATGCATTGATAGGGTATCTCTTTTCTTCCATATCTACCTGGTACCGAGGTACTCATCGACTGCCAGTCCGATGATGCCGCCGACGCACCCGTCAAGTATGGCATCAACCTCGTCACTGACAACGCCGCCAAATCTCGTCTCTCTTCATTCGTCAAGTCTCATTTTCCATATCCTGCCGCTGGCCCTTGTCCGCAACTGCCCAAATGCCTTAGGTACTTAGATTGGTACCTACATATGTAGGCAGGGAGGTATCTGGTGTCGTCGTGTCTTAACCGACTCTTAAACAAGAGCTCGATCATAGCTCTGCTATGTAGACGACATTCGCAGTCGAGGACTTTGGCCTTGGACAAGATTGGTTATTTCGCCGTACTGGTCGTGCCATGATTTGACAAAACCTGGGAGTTCAGCCCTATAGCGGTGCGGCCAACCTTGGTAAGTCCCATTCCAAGATATGTCTGTGGTACTTCTGTAGGCACGTCACCTCAGTTAGCGAAGATCCTCACGTTGAGATCCACGCTTCCAGTCGCGATCACACATCGAATCTGCACGTCAGCGGCAGGTTTTGCGGTGCCATTCACTGGGGGACCGTTCTGTCCTTCGGACGCCCCGTTTGCGGACGCGTCTCGTACGATTCCCGGTGCCCATCTTAGACAAGACACGAAATGTCCGTGTACATCCGAGAGGGTTTTCACGCATTTTCCTTCCTGGGACAGGTCCCAGCACCGTAGCGTCTTGTCGTCTGATACGCTAAGCAAGTATTTGCCGCCAGGGTGGAAGACTAATGCCCTCACCCAGTTATCGTGTCCTGTGAGCGTCTTGATGCAGTTGCCCCTAGCGTCCCATAGACGTATCGACTTGTCCCGAGACCCTGTCGCCATGAATTCTGCAGTGCTGGAAGCCGGTGGTGGTTTCTTCAGCCCGGCAAAGGGCGCAAGGTGCTGGTAGGCGGCTGGCGGTGCCAGAGTGCAGCATTCGATAGTGTGCTCATGACCCACTAGCGTCAGCTTGCTCTCGGGGCTGGCAAGGGATATGTCCCAGAGGCGAGCTGTCTGGTCATTGCCGGCAGATAATAGGTACCGGCCGTCGGGCGACGGGCAGACATCCCGCACCCAGTCGGCGTGTCCTCGTATCGTCTTGACACAGTAGCCCGTCGACACGTCCCATATACGTAAGGTCTTGTCTCTAGAAGCAGAGACAAGAAGATTGCTGGAGCTCGGCGCACCTGCTGTGCCCGACGGGATGAAACGAACAGCGCTGACGCTGTGGTCGTGGCCAGGTAGAGTTCTAATGTTCTTGTACTCGTCCGACGGATCCCATAACTTGATGGTGAGGTCGCTCGAGCAGGATGCTAGTAGGGTGCCTCCACGTGGGCCACCAAAATCCACATCCAGTACGGCCTTCGTGTGTCCTTTGATCGTCCGTTCCAACTCTCCCAGCTCCCAATCCCATATCTTTATGGTGTAATCTTCGGAGCCCGAAGCCAAGGAAGAGAAGACGGGATGGAAGGCTACGCAGGTGATGGGATCTCGGTGGGACTGCAGAGTATGGCGCGCAGGAGATCGGGGAAGCCAGCTAGTAGGATCTTGGTTTCGTCTAGACAGAGAAGTGGGCGTTGCGTTGTCTATTTCTGATTGTAATGAGGCGGCTTTCGATTCCAAGTCCATGATCTAGTGTCAGGAAAATACGTTAGGGCTGCCAATGCCAACACGAAATAGTATTATGCCGTACCTTCTTCTGTAGTCGGACGACACTGGTCCATTTCTTTTCGAGAAGGCCCTCATACTTCTTTGAAGTGGCGGCGTCGAAGCTGTCGCCCAGGCCTAACTCTTCTCGCATGGCAGAAGCTGTGTTGGGCAGGTTGTTGGAAGACAGGTATGCAATTATGGCCTTGTGTCTTTTGTTATCAATGTTAGTCTCGTCTTCTAGCTCGCCCTCCGCAAGATGGGAAACGGGAACAGTAGACAACGTACAGCTCTTCGGCCTGCCGTGAAGTGAGGATTTGGCTCATCTTGTCCCAGTCACACCTCGAAGGTGCTCATGAGTCTAGCGGTACGTAGAGTGGCGTCAAGGGTGTCCTAATGTACGCGACCCAACACGACTGTAGAGGCGCGGGACAAGTTCGCAACAAAGGAAGAATCCACTTTGACGCAGGACGCTAAGTGGTGTGGGCTCAGAAACCAACGACAACAGAGACCACCGTATATCTGGCAGACGTGTCTGAGACGCTAGGTGAGCTGTGCGCGAAGCTGGAGGGTCGGTCTAGGTAGAGCGGTAGGAGACGTGCGGAGGGCAACCGTGGTGTGCGGATCGCCTACAAGTTCCGAGGCCGGATTCGAAAACTGCCAATTGGGAGCTCGAAGATGCAGCGATACCTAGATACGCACGATAAGACTATTAATACTTCAGCGGAATCGATAAAGGGTGTATGCGTGGGCAAGGAAAAGGGCAGCGTTGACGGTGTAGTTGAGGTCTGCGCAGGTCTGTCTGTATGGGAGTGTCTGTACCTAAGGCAGGTATCGATACGATATGTGATGTGTTTATATTCGGCAGATAGTGCGGTGCGCTGAGGAGAAAGCGGCCAACGTGCTGGCGTTGGACAGGGAGAAGGAAATTCCAAGTTCAATTGAGTACAGTGGACGTGCCTCTATAAACGGAAGGGAATCATACCGCTTTGCGAACGTGTTAGGAGACGACAATGTCAACGAACGCCTCCCAAAAAGAAAAAAATATCGAAGAGTTGGCCCCTTTGTTTTCTTTCGGTACAGCGATGCCACCTGCATTTGATATCGATATATTTTCGAGCCCAACAAGTGCTGCAGCCACATGCCACATGACTCAAGCCACACCCCTCCATCTGTGTTAGTGCCCACCTTACCGTCTATCTGCATGGACCACCCCCTGGCTCTAGTTGGTCTCTCTGCCCTGACTGCCTGATCAGCCTGCTAGCAACCCTGATAGCAACCCTGATCAGCCCCGGCAACGGGTTGCCCAGCACTACTGCATTTCAGACCCACGTTTAATTCGAGCCCAACCAATGGTCAAAATACAGCCGGCCGGCCAATAGAGGGCGGGAGAAGGCAGAGGCCCGGTAATCGAGTGGGATGGGCGACACAAACCAAACAAGTCGCCTTCACCTCCAACGTCAACATTGAGTGTATTTAATACATACGCGCGTTGTCGACTTCGAGATTACCTTTCCTGATCTCTCATACTACTTAGTATACCACTCTAGACTGCCTTGATTGCACTGATCCCACGACAGAAGTAAGCGCATACACACCGCATTCCGCATATCGCACGCCACATACCGCATACCGCATACCATACCGCATACCAACCCACCTCTCGCCTTTCGACACATATTAGTACTTGGATCCCGCTGACTCGTCTAGATCTCAAGTTTCTATATTGAGGCGACCGAGAGACTATAATTCTACATACATGTACAGCGCGGCCATCGACCGTACCACACACCAAGATTCTTCCACGATAGTAATGTACGTTCAATTCGTCTCCGTGTCCAACCCCGAACTACAGAACCCTCTCAGCCTGCGACATGCGGCGCGTGCAGTCTTGCGAGAGAATAGATTTTAGACCAAGCAGAGTCGTTTATACCTTCCTATGACTATTCGCCTCGCAGCTGCTCGCCCGTCTCTGCGGCTACGTAGTACAACCGCAACCACAGCAACAAAGACCACGCCAATAGTGTTGGCAGTTGCCCCTAGGGGGACGAGAATGCAAAATACGATGACATCGAGGAAGGGCATCTTGACCATTCCATCCTGACCCTTTGTTCCTCCGTCTTTCTCGCCGTCTCTTCACCAGGACAAAATGCGCTTCCGTTTGCCCAACTCTATAATACCGAAGCTAATGAGAAAAGTAGCCTCAATTCTATCACCTAATCGCGCCAAAAGAAAACCAGACCATCCCGTACGTGGACATAGAGCACCAGTACCGGTACCTGCAACATCAGCACAGCTCGCAGGCGAATATTCGACAAGCAACGACAATAATCCAACCACCAACATGGCGGACGGAGAGCCCGACTACAGCTCTCTGCCCCTAACAGACCGATGGGTGCACAAGGTATGTACTGCTACAGCGTTTCCGTCGTTCCTGAGCAACCACCGTTGCCCGGATGCTTCTTGTAGACTTGATGCTTAATTATATTGGATCTGCAGGTCTGGAAAGTTCGCAAGGGGGCGTACGAAGAGGCGGCAAAGCAATTCGAGATCACACCCGACGAGCACGATCCCGCATTTCGACCGTTTAATCAAGATCCGAGTCTATGGAAGGGAGCCGTCGCCGATTCGAACGTTGCCGCGCAATCAGACGGCATTGCCGCGTTTTGTGCGTTTCTCAAATTTGGCGGAAAGGAAAACTGCGTACGTTCGCGAGGCCAAGTCGTTACCCCTATTGTCGAGAAGGGTCTCGTGTCTACAAGACCGGGTACCAAAGCATCATCGATTGAAGCTCTACTTCTCCTTATCGAGATCGATGTCTCCGGCCCCATCATCGAAGATATCCTCCCAGCAGTTTCCGCCAAGCAACCGAAAGTCATTGCGGCCGCTCTCGCAGCGCTCACCACTATCTTCCATAATTACGGATGCAAGATAGCGGACCCCAAGCCGGTCCTAAAGATCCTCCCGAAAGCATTTGGTCATGCCGACAAGAACGTACGTGCCGAGGCCACCAACCTGGCCGTCGAGTTTTACCGATGGCTCAGGGATGCCATGAAACCTATGTTCTGGGGCGATTTGAAATCCACGCAGCAGTCGGATCTCGAGGCGCAGTTCGAAAAGATCAAGGCGGAACCGCCGCCAAAACAGGAACGACTCTTACGATCTCAGCAAGCAGCCTTGGCTCGTGCGCCACCTCCTGGGGCAGAGGGAGAAGAGGAGGTCGAGGATGAAGGGGGCGATGAACCAGCCGAAATGGATGCTTTTGATCTTGCAGAGCCTCAGGATGTTTTGTCCAAAGTCCCCGCCAATTTCCACGATAATCTCGCGTCTTCGAAATGGAAGGACCGCAAGGAAGCTGTTGAGGCGCTCTATGCCGTGCTCAACGTACCGAGGATCAAGGACGGTGATTTTGGCGAGATAAACCGCGGCTTAGCCAAGTGTATGAAAGATGCCAACGTTGCGGTCGTCACCCAAGCAGCACAATGTATCGAGGTGCTTGCCAAAGGTCTCCGAAGAAGCTACGGCAAATACCGATCAGTCGTTATGGCTCCAATCATGGAGCGTTTGAAGGAGAAGAAGCAATCCGTAGCAGACGCATTAGGCGCCGCGCTAGATCAGGCCTTCCTGGCTACGAGTCTATCCGAGTGTCTAGAGGACATTCTTTCGTTCCTCGGCCACAAGAACCCGCAAGTCAAAGAAGGGACTATGAAATTTCTCATCCGGTGTCTTCGGACGACGCGAGATGCTCCCACGAAGCAGGAGGTCGGTTCTATCGTCGAAGCCGCCAAGAAACTCCTCGCAGAGTCTAGCGAAGGCTTGAGGTCCGGCGGCGCTGAAGTGCTAGGTACCATCATGAAGATTATCGGCGAGCGTGCCATGAACCCTCATCTTGAAGGGTTGGACGATATCCGAAAGAACAAGATCAAGGAATACTTTGACAAGGCCGAGGTAAAGGCCAAGGACAAGCCGAAGCCTGCTCCCGCTCCGGCAGCAAGGGCACCACCCGGTGGTCCGAAAAAGATAGTCGGTGGTGCCAAGAAGGCGCCCGGGGCGGCCAAGAGAGCTGCCCCTGCCGCTGCTGCGCCTCAGCCCGCTCCAGAGCCCGCTCCTCCAGCACCTCAGCCCGCGTCTCGAGGCGCGCCAGGTAGCAAACTTGGTATGCCCAAGCCCTCGGGTCTATCTGGATTGAAGGCGCCTCAAAGGCGCATCGCCTCTCCGGGCATCGCGTCCCCCAGAAGAGCGCCCCCTGCCGCAGCACCGCCGCCAGCTCATATAGAGGATGATGAACCCCCAGCAGTATCACCTCCCAAGCCCCGAATCGGACTCGGGCGAGGTAGTCTAGCAGCTCGATCTCTAGCGAAGCCCGCAGCGGCACCCGCCGCCGCACCCTCAGCACCCTCTCCACCTCCAGCCAGTGGTCTCACAGCCATGGAGCGAGCCGAATTAGAGGAGCTACGTGTGGCAAACGAAAGGTTCCTAAAGCAGATGGAGGATATGAAGCACGAACGAAACAAGTTGTTGTCGGAAGTGCAGGAACTCAAGAACCAAAACGCAGGACTTATCGAGGATCACACCAGAGACGTGCTCAGCATCAAAGCCAAGGAGACCCAGCTGGTCAGGGCCAGAAGCGACGGGGAAGCAACTGAGCAAGTCAACGAAAGGCTCCGACGTGAACTGGACCGCCTCAAGCGTGCTCTCAGTAGGGCTGAGGGGCTAGGCGTCTCAGGGGGTATGGGAAGCCCAGGTGTAACGAGTCCTACGCCTGATGATATGGGTATTTACCGTGACGGTGGGAACTACTCGAGCGCCAGAGCGAACAGGATGAGTTTTAACAGCACCTTGTCCGAAGAGAAGGAGAATGGCGACGTGCCTCACAATTACCCGAGAAGCAAGCTGAGCCCGGAACTACGATACGGTAGCGGATCGAGCGGAAGAGGAAGTCCTGCACGCGGGATCAGGAGCGCAAACATCGATGAGAGCACCGGCCACCACACTGGATCCGGCGCAAACTCGGCAGCTGGTGGGCCTGGTCCCAACGGAGCGGAGAGTTGGAAGAGGGCAGCAGAAGTTACAAGTCAACTCAAGGCAAGGATAGAGCAGATGAAGGTAGGCGGACATTCTTTTACTCTTTCTTTCTAATCACATCGACTAATGATTTACAGGCCAAGCAAGGATTCACGCGGTCTTGAAGTTGGACTAGTCGGGTAATCTTGCCATCAGGGAACGGCGTTGTTAGGAATCGCATGCCCTAAAGAGAAGGATTTTTTCAGGGGTGCATCTGCTTGTGATTGCATTTTCCTGGCGTCGGATTACATACCCCTATTCTGTTTCGTTCGACCTCTGGAAAAAAGAGAAAGGGTTCAGAGACGTCATGATCATTACGTTTAAGCTTACGATATTGTAAAACGGTGTTGCTGAAGATAGGATATATTCATACCGAGGGGCTTAGAGAGGTAAAAAAGACTTTGACCTTTTCGGTAGGTAGTTGATGATAATGCAAGACAAAAATTCCGCTTCAGATTCCTTCGAGCATTTCTGACCGGTATGTTCCAATATCGTGTCGTTTTCACATACCCTTTCGTCTTCTTGGTCCCTTTTGCCCCCTTTCCCAGCTGCTCTCATATATCATGTTTTTTTCTTCGTCAAAAATACTCGAGGGAGGTCAACGCATCCCTAGGAACACACCTGTTCATGCGTGAAATTGTCCCGCGGGCCTTCATCGGATCTTCAGGACAGCCTTGCCAAAATTCTCGCCCCTGTACATGCCCAGGAGACCCTCGGCGGCGTTGTCGATGCCCTCGGTGACGTGGAGCTTGGCGTTGAAGGAACCGTCGGCGATCCACTTCTGGACGGTCTTCTGGTGCTCCTCGAAGTAGGCGGCGCCGAACTCGGGCTGGCCGACGAGGAAACCCTGCACGGTGAGGAGCTTGGAGACGATCAGGAACAGGTTCTTGACCCCGTATCGCTCCTCCGGGGGCGAGTTGTAGCCCGAGATCTGCGCGTCGGGTTAGCACGGGGATCCCGTTTTTTACTTGACCACTAGGATCTAAAGGGAAGGGGGGGGAATCTAAGAGGAGGGTTAACACGTACCATGCCGCACACCGGGATGCGTCCGTGGGTGTTCATGTTGGCGAGGGCAGCGTCGAGCTGCTCGCCGCCGACGTTCTCGAAGTAGATGTCGATTCCGTTCGGAGCAAGGCGCTTGAGGGCGTCGTCGGCCTTCTCCTTCTTGTAGTTGAAGCCGCCGTCGAAGCCGAGCTGCTTGGTGATGTAGTCGAGCTTCTCGTCGGAGCCGACGGAGCCGACGACGCGCAGGCCCTCGTTCTTGGCGACCAGGCCGACGACCTGGCCGACGGCGCCGGCGGCCGAGCTGACGAACAGCGTCTCGCCCTTCTGGGGCTTGCCCACCCGGTGCAGCCCCGAGTAGGCCGTCAGTCCCGGCATCCCCAGCGGCCCCAGGAACATGCCCAGGTCCAGCCCGTGCGGGTTCGCGATCTTGCGCACGCCCGCCGCCTTGGCGTCCGCCACCACCGCGTACTCGGCGATGGCCACGAAGGCCACGACTAGGTCGCCCGCCGCGAAGTCGCCGCTGCCAGACTTGAGAACGCGCCCCACCGTGCTGTTGGTGATGGGCCCGTTCAACGGGAAGGCCGGCGAGTACGACTTGATGCTCTCGTCGCGCATGCGGCCCCGCAGGTACGGGTCGTACGAGGCGTACAGGATCTCGAGCACCACGCCGCCCTTGGGGGCTTCCGCGTCTAGGTCGACCGGGCGGTCCTCGACGGCGATGTGCTCGCCCGCGACGGGGAAGCCCGTGGGCACCTTCTTGAAGATGAAGGTCTTGTTGGGGGCCATTTTCGACGGGGGGTTCGTTCGGTGTTGGTTTCTGGTGTTTCTGGTTCGTGTGATCGTGACGTCGAGTGGAAGTCGTCAGTCTTGGTATGTGTCGAGACCAAGTGACGAAAATGCTTTCCGGGTCCTCTCGAGTATTTCTACTTCTGCTATTTCGTACCCAGTCGTAGCTCTAAGCACCCGGCCCCAGCTCTAGCTCCATACAGCTAGGTTTTCTGGGTAACTTTATAGTCCGATTACCAAGTGCCGCCGCTTATGGATATGAGAATTTCATAGAAATGACGTTTAGATGGGCCGGCAACACGTACCTTGGATCACGCAAGCAACGACCTGTTGCCCAGTTTGCCAGTCTACGTCTATGAGTCGAGATGAATGACCAAACACTTTTTCGCAAGGACGTAGTTCATCGAGAATCCTCGTCTCGCCAGTCTGCTGACCAGCCGAGGCATCTTATCTGAGATGTGTACATATCTCGGGGTACAATGTCCGCACCCTTAAGGGTCGATGAGGTTGCATATTCTGATGCCCCCTCATGCCATGCCACATCACTTACCCTGCTAGCTGAGCCCAGCCGAGCCAGCGAGCCCCGAGCCCCTTACTATGCTCCTACTCTGTGTGTGTACCATCTCTAGCCAGCTCTAGCCAGCTCGCATACTCGCGAGACTTGCTGGCTCGGCCGTTTGAAACAGCCATTGCCCCCCACATACCTAGGCAAGTCGGTGTCTTCCTCGGCAGCCAAGACTAAAATGGAAACCCCCCGGGACGGGGACGCTTTGATTTATAATCCGTCCCCGGACTTGTATATCGCTCGTTATGCCGTGCTCCCTGCATGAATTTCACTACCTACTAGCTTAGCAGACCGCCATCAGTCATGCAGAGGTATATATGATCCTAATCCCGAAATTTTCGGTGTTATGGGCTGCTGTTTTAAGGCCGATTTGATTTTACTGTTTCGTTTTTTCCCTTATGGGTCGAGGCGATCATGGCTTTAGTTTCATCTTGACGGTACTCCTGTAATACTACCTTCTCCACCTCCACCTCCTACTCGGACGCCCAGGTACGATATGAGGCTATTCATATTTAGCGTTGTTTTGTTAGAATGTCGATATTTGCAAGCGTCTGATATAAAGGCTGGAATCAGAGCTGCCTCGTAAAGGAAGGCTGGCAGGCTAGCGTGTGGTATCTCATGATGGTCTCAGCAGCCTCATCAGCCATACGAGATCAAAATATCCAGCAATCAGAGAGTTGACAACTTATTAGAGAGCGAGCGCATATGTACGCCATTCAGATCCATTTGGAGATGGGTCTAATTGGCTCCTCACACGTCTCGTAACATCGTTCAATCATATCGCGGGATGGGGTATCAGGCAAAGTCGGCGATGATGGTTGAGAGGATCGAGCACGCGATTCTCCCCGCTCCTGATCTCTCACCAGCATGGCCAATCAGAACCTGCTCCAGCTGTAACTCTACGTCGATTGTCTTCGACTGACGAGCTCAGCAAACGCGTTTTCGGATGCCACTCGTACAATTGCTTCGTAATCGTGACTAGGGCAAGAAAACAATCAATATGGCCCCAAGCGCTGTTGAACCAGCAGTTTCTCGCGAGATTAACAATGCCACTGTTCCAGTGAAGCCGTGGGTTCGGCCCCAGAAGACCTCAGAACCGCTCGAGTATGTGGAGCTGCCCAAAATCGACCTCTCGCGCTTCGACGAGCCCGGGGGCAAGCAGGAGCTCGCCGCCCAGCTCTACGATGCTGTTACCAGAGTCGGATTCTGGTCCGTGGTCTACACCGGCATCGACGACGAGCGGGTGCTGCGTCAGTTCAGCATCGGCAACGCCTTCTTCAAGGAGCCGCTGGAGGAGAAGCGAAGGTTCCCCTGCAACTTTGCCGACGGTAAGTTCTTCGGGTACCGGGAGAACTCGCGCTGGGTCGGCGACACCGGGATCAAGGACAACATGGAAATGGTAGGCGCGTCGCCGTCGCTCTTCGTAAGTATCGGACTTAAAAGTTCGCGCAGTTGAACATGGCGAAGCCGATCCCGGCCTACGCCGACGTAGGCAAGCACCGGCTCGTCGAGCAGAACTGGGACGAGATCGCGTCCTTCCACCGGGATCTGTTCCAAAAGGTGGTGCGCAAACTGTTCGTGCTCATCTCCATCATTCTCGAGCTCCCCGAGAGCTATCTCGCCGACGCGCACGAGTACGACGAGGAGTCGGACGACTTCCTCCGCTACATGATTTACAACACCAGGACGCAGCAGGACTGGGACAAGGCCCAGGCCTACTCCAAAGGAGGCCACACCGATTTCGGCAGCTTGACGCTGCTGTTCTCGCAGCACATCGCCGGCTTACAGATTCGTACCCCTGAAGGCGAATGGAAGCATGTCAGCCCGGTTGATGGTGGTAGTATGTCTACTTCTGCTATTTCTGTGCGTTCCTAGGCAGTGTAAAGACATATATAAGGGCCGGAGTCTTCAGCATACAGAAGAGACACCATACGCTGGTAAAACGCTAACTCGGACGATCTCTAGTCACATGTAATACGGGAGATACCTTGACATTCCTCACAAATGGTAATGCCCATCATTTTATCTCGTATCTCATCAGGAAGGACTGTACTCATTATTCGCCCAAGGATTCATCAAATCCACCATTCACCGCGTCGTCACGCCGCCGAAAGACCAAATCAGCGTGCCCCGTCTTGGCCTTCTCTACTTCAGCCGCCCAGGTGCTAACACCATGATGAAAACGGTCCCGTCACCTCTGCTGGATCGGCTCGGTCTCATCCCGCAGGAGGACAAGGACTCGGACAGGCCGGTGGCTTCTGGGACCGAGTACGTGCGAGCGCGGGTCAGGGACGTGCATCACAGGACTGTTCTGGATAGACGTGAAGGAACGTCGTTCGAGTTCAAGGGGCTGAAGGTGCCCAACTATTACGAATAACTTTTGTAGCGGGTGTATTAACAACGGCGTGATCATATAACTGTTTTCATTTCTCATGATAGTCAGTTTCCTAGCTAAACATATATCAAGTACATAGTCAGAATTCCTCTCAAGCTTTTGAGTCAGTGAAAACACACGTTTTTGGCGCCGGGTTTACTGCATCAAGGACTAGATACTCGCTCGTCGTATATACTCGGTTTTTTTGCTTCCTCGTCACCATCAGAACACCCAAGGAATGAATCTTGCCGTCCTAGCATGCCAGCTCTCCCACTCCTTCCCGAAGTGGTCACGCAGCATCCGCTCCTCCTCGCTGACGCGGGTCCAGAGGCCGAACGCCATGAGGGCGAGCGCGGCGGGGACGAGCAGGGGCCATCCGATCTTCTTGAGAAGGGCGTGGCAGCGGGGCGGGAGCCAGCAGGCGAGGGGCCCGTCGGCGCGCAGCAGGAGGGCGGCATTGCCGGCGACGACGGCGACAACGCCCGTGTACGAGGGGTGCTGGACGTAGGCGTAGATGCCGCGCGTCTCGAGCCCGTCGGGCTCCGCCAGCGCGAACGTGAAGTTGCGCCCCAGCGACACGTACGGCACCACGCGCAGCGGCACCCCCGCGCACAGGATCAGCGCCAGCGGCACCCCCGTCGCCGCCGTCCACGTCACCAGGTCCGGGTTCAGCCCGTTGGCCGCGCCGTGCCGCAGGAGAGATTGCGGGATGGAGGGGTACAGGTAGGAAAGGCTCGAGGCGTGCAGCGCGAGGAAGCAGAGCGGGGTGAAGGTCAGGTTGGAGAACCCCTGGTTGGTGATGTTGAGCCGGCGCATCAGGTCGCCTGTTGCGGGGCTGGGCTTCGTGTTGGGGTTGGGAGGCGAGATGGCGATGTAGGTTCCCGCCGTCGAGGCCAGTATGGCTGCGGTCAGGGAAAGTTGGGATAGCGATGTCGGGAACGGCATATTTCTCTTTGTGCTGATGTTCTAGTCTTGGTCCTCGGCGTCGGATTCGATGTCAGTCTTGATGTTGGTCTCGTTTCTAGTCCCGTTTCCTCCCTATATCAATCTCTATATTCTCAAAGATGGCGACGATGAGCTGAGAGATGTCGAGATGAAGACATCAGGCGGCATTTAAAGTCCATAGCACGACACAATTCACACAAGCTACCAACGCTAGGCAGCTAAGCTGCTAGCCAACCTACCTAGGTAGGTAGGCGTCTAGCACATCTAGGCCTAGGTAGAAAAAAGCATCTCCTTGACCGGCCAGGCGCGAGTCGAACCTGGCAGATTTAGGGAAGCCCATCGTGATAAAGTGGGTGAGGATGACGTCACGGTAACGGTCACAAATCGTATCATCCCACTATAATACCGTGCCGGTAACGAGTTCTCGGACCTGCCCAACATTTCCCATGACATTCGACTCTTGAAAGTTTTCGGCGCCACCATGCCTGCAATCGATCCGAAATTCGACCAGGAGATGGCCGGCCTGAGCGACCTGCAAGCAAAGGTCAACAGCAAGCACGGGGCGGCCATGCCAGAAGCCAGGACGAGACTCGCCCCGCTGAGCCAGCAGCATGGCGGCGCCATCGCGGACGCTAGACGCCGGCTAGACACGCTAGATCACCGAGGGGGCATGGCCGACAGTCACGCCACGCTGGACGAGCACGTGAATGCGTACGAGAAGGCTATAGACGAGAGCAGAGCTAAGCTCCGCGAACTGGAGCGACAGGGAAACACGAGCGAGGCATACACTAGAAAACACCAGAGAGAGATGGAGGAAGCGAAGGTCAAGATAGATAGGATGAGTCACGCAAAGGCCATGGCCGAGGTCGAGGGCAGAGTCGACGACGCCGACTACAAGACGGCCATGAGAGAAGCCGACGGCAAGATTGCAATGCTTGGTCACGAGGCGGCAATGGCAGAAGCCAGGGAGAAGATGAGGACGCTAAGTAAGTCATAGAACGACTCGTCGCCAGAGATGCGGCCGGGGCACGAATTGGATTAATTTTAGGAGGATAGAGGAATGAACCCAGGTCGTTGCCGGAAAAGACCGACCAACTTGAGGTTATCGTGGTAAATAGACAGACGCCGTTGAACTCCGACAGAAGCCGATATTCATGTTGAAAAGGTACTCGGCAAGCGAATTCCAATATCATTATCAGAGATTCGAGCAGAAACCCCCAACGGCCTTTCCAAGTCTTTTGCTAGTCTCGACTTCATCGCCATCCACCATGGATCGGTATATTATAGGTAGAAGCAACGGGAGCTTATCCACTCTCGCGTTCTCCTCGAGCAAGAAAGGTGCACCACTCTCAACCTCTGACGAGAACTCGCCCACGAGCTTCTGCAGAAGCTGTACGGACTCCGTGTGCAACTGGAACAGGTCGACGGAGAGCTGGTTCTCAAGCAGAGACGTCGTGGTCTCGTCGAGGATCTCCAGGAGCTGCACCGGCGAGACGCTGGACAGTTCTCTCCGGGCGATTTGTTCATCAGCACTATTTGCGCCGCGCTTTACGACTTCGGTTCCCCCGTCCAACAAGCTTCAGCATTCGTCAGCAGGCGACGGGAGTATCGCTTTTTGTCTCGCAAACACGTTGTCCGCCCGAGCGTCGAGCGTGTCTCGAATGATCTCCCCGAGGTAGGTCATCGACTGACGGGGGCGCGAGGTTTCCCACGCGTATCGTCCGTAGAGAGCTTCCAGCGACTTGGAAGATCCGATACAGGGGCGGTCGGAAGTGGCTAGGTTGTGGTCCACGAACCTCTTGAGGAGGTCGACCGACTGGGACGGTAACGGCCCCTTGAGTATTTTGTCCCTGTTGTAAACCTGGAAAAACTCGTCCATCTGAGGCCAGCTCAAACTCGATGTCTCGTCAGTTGACGGGGCCGCGTAAGCGAATGCCGCCGCAAGCACGACGGGTGATTCGTTGACGAGACGGCAGCCCAGATTGGCGAGAACAAGGCGGCAGCGCAGGTCGAGGAGCCCAGACCAGATAGGGTCTTTCTTCAAGATTACGTGCTTCTCGAACTCTTCCGTAACCCCCTTTTCTTCGAACCGCCTTGCCTTGTCCTCCTCGGTGAAATCTTCCAGGATGAAGGACTCGACCTCGGCCATTCTCATGCGGCACTCTTTCTTGAGCATCCCAGAACCCTTGAGGTGGGGTATGTGCTTCTCCAGGACAGCCTTGGTGTTCTCTGCCGTGGCTTGCACGAGGTCGAAGGCATCGGTAACCTGGTCCTCAAGAATGTAGCGGATGTCGATGTACATGGACAGGGCAAAGACGGTGGCCGACGTGTACCCCCGCGTCCGGAACACGTTCTCGAAATCCAGCGTCAGCTCGTCCTGAGCGCAGACGACCATGGGCAGCTGCCCGTTGGTCTTCATGGCCTTGGTGATGCAGATCTCGGGGAAGAAGTCAAACACGGCGTCCTTGGTGAAGTGCCGGAAGTCTTCGAAGTCGTGATTCCCGTACTTGGGGTGTACGACCGCCGAGGCCGGAATCATGGGCACCTTTCCCGGCGGCACAAATAACAAGATCTGCACGATGTTGGTCCACCCGAGGAACCCAAGCCAGTCGGCCTCGCTTAGGATCTTGTACTTCCTCTCCATGTCTGTCAGCTTGTCCTCGTCCGAGTAGTCGACGTGGTCGAGCCCGTAGTGGAAGAACAGCGTCTGCATCATGAAATCATAGTCGGCGAGCTGAGGCGTGTCGCACAATACCGTGACCAGCTCGATCTCCATCTCGTGGAACATCTCGCAGGCGGCATTGGTCACTACGGCGAGCGTATCAGGCGACACGGACTTGTGATAGAAGTACTCGGTCCACCGGTCGCTCACGTAGGTCCGGATGAAGTTGAAGTCTTGGAAGAAGCAGTATATCAGCATGTAGTAGTCGTCCTCCTTCCACTCTTCTTCCTCCTCTTCCTCCTCCTCCACCCACTTGAACGTGTCGACCCAAGATGCGTCATGGGATTTCGGCTTCCGCTTCTGCACCCGTTGCTCCTTGGGCTGCTTCTTCTGCTTTTGCTTCTTGCCGCCCTTCTTCTGGGACTTCTTGACGCGCTTGGGGACGCCCGCTTCCGCCTCGGAGGCGTCGCCCCGTTCTTCATTCTCCGCTCCCTGCACCTGTTCGACGTGGAGGAGCTCAAACATGTTATTTATGTCGTTCATACCGAGCCGTCCATCGTCACCAGTATTGGCCGGAGGCGTTGAGGGAGTGACTTTGGACAAGAAAGCATCGAATCGATGTAAGATCCTCTCCAGGACCTGAATGATGTGCTCGTGCGCCGAGTTGCTCTTTTTAGCATGTCATTGTCTGACCGACTAGCTGTCTCGGTGAAGAAATTGGCGCTCTTCTTTCTCAGGTGCACAACGTCGCGCAGGATGCTGATGGCGGACCGTGGGATCTGTTCCGGCTCCGAGTGGTCTATCACGGTCTGCGCCATCACCTCCAGCTGCGACCAGTGCACTGCCTTGGGGTCTATATTGGATCGAGACCCCTTTCCTGCTTGATTCGAATCATTATTGAGCGACAGTGACGCGTTCTGTGCGGACACGCTTCGGATCTTGTCCGAGGTTTGCTTCAGCCATTTCTGGAATTGAGCCTGTCCGAGTTCGTATCTCTGATAGGTACCGAGAGTACCGGACTGCCTCTGAGACGACATGATCCATGATAGCACGGCGCGGATTATCGACGAGGAGATTCAGACCCAACGTCCACCTGGGTAGTGCCCGACGAGTCGTGAAAACGACCAAACGCCAGTCCGCCGTACTACATGCGTACCCAACCTCACGTGACCTCGAAGCCAATCATTTACAAATAATTCTGGGGTCGTGTACGTCGCCATCGCGACACTTCCTCGACCAGAAACCGAATAAGTCACTTACCAACCCCAACAGTCCCATGATGCGATTGGAAAACCGTCTTGGAGGGAACCTGTTCCCCTTGCGCAACAGAGGATACTGGAGTTGGTATTCTTACATGGCTGCATAGCAGTATAGTGTGCCTGAGCGTCTAGCCGTTTCACGGGCATGTTTGCGTAACCCGACAGTCAACTCATAGCATACCAAACTTATTATGCTCGTCGCACATGGTAGAGCCTCTGATATACATACATACCTAACCTGTATTTCGTAACATGTAGAATGGCGTCACCAAGGTCTGAGCAGCCCGACTTCCATGGCGTGCCGAAAGCCGCCCGGTATCAAAGTCGAAGCCAAGTCGGATTTGGCCGGCGGCTTTAGCCTACGTACCTTGAGAGGCATTCCGAGGCTCGTTCTGAAAGATCTGCGTCTGCTTTGGGACTTCCGACTTTCTGGATTCACATGCTCACCTCTTTGTCGGTTAGACATGTCAGGATGCCCTTCAGGGGTGCCTGTCCGGCCGCTAAACCCTGATAGACATACTATTTGGGGCTGATCTGGAGTCATGTGGTGTGATTGATTCCCTCAGTGCCGTGTCATCTGGTAGCGAATCATCCATCGTGAGATGGGCTCCGGGCCAAAGTGCTTTGCAGTCAATGCCTCTTCTGCCCGAGCATCTGGGTGGTGTAACGCTATCTATCCCACGCAAGCCCTTCTGGGCAAGACAAGGACTTTGTTAACCCCCGAGGATGGACGCAGGGAAAAGCAGGGAAAGGCGGAAACGGATTATGGCTTGACGTTACAAGTTAGCGATAATCGCACCGGTTTCATTAAGTAGCATGTATGAGAAACAACTGCAGCTCATAATAGCACTTGATCCTCGAGCCCATGTCCGCCTACGCCTACTGGATTAGCCGTTCAATGCCAATGTTCATCTGGGCCTAGGCGTCTAGGCCCTCCCCCCCTCTTCTCTGGTTGCAACATCGACATCATGGCATCTCGCAAACTATGCCAGAGCCGGATTGGATGGGACGGTTCGAGCCGCGCCGTTCCTAGTCTCGAGGATCATTACGGCTTGCGAGTATGCATACGCCAAGTATTCCGTATAGGCAAGCTGGCAAGGAGGGTTGCGAAACCACAGCTCGACAGCCTAACGCTACATAGCAGCTGCATACTGAAGCCGTCGCCGATCCAGATACAAACTGACCTGGAACCCACCTGTAGGTATGAGGTATGTAGAACTGGGTGGTCTCAATAATAGAACCCAGGTAAAGAGACCGCCATCCTGAAAACACATAAATAGCAAACCGGCCAATCTGCCAATCTGAGAATAGGGGACTTGGCAACGCTCATCAATTTCCTAAGCCGTCCGTCATAGCCCAATAGCCATTGTGCTATGGGATATTTCTCATCCCAGCGACACAGATTTGCCAGAACTTTAAGCGACCCGAGACGGTGTACCGGGTCGATCTCTATTGGTCGGACGTTCCACCGCAGGCTGCTGGTCGGCTCTTCAACACCAAGGCCCAGATGGCAAAAGTACCTGAAGAAGGCTAACTGCTGATCGCCCATGGTGCCATAGCGATATCAAGTCCGAGGCTAAGCGAGCCACGGTATTATCCCGTCAAGTGCGGCTCAGTGCTTACGTACCTCTGGTAGCCATGCTGCTATGGATAACGTGTCTCGTCGGTGCTTCAAAGAACCTATGGGGAGTCCCTCAGGGTCCCCTTTCCAAGTTGACGGGCTCGCGACACCCTGGACCCTGATGGGACCCTTACCGTAGGGATCCCAAATACTGACGCTGAGCAGCACGATGCTGCTTCAGACTGACGCCAAGACTCGGTCGAAGGGCGCCAAAAATGGCCTGCGGTCTGACATGTGCTTGAGAGTGAACGAGCAAGACACGCCGACACGTGGTCGAGCCCGTACGCGATATTGTTGTCTCTCGTATATACTACATAGTATATGGCCGACGGTGGGCCGTGACGATTCTCGCTCATGTTTGCATATTTTGCCCCCTCCAAAGTGTGCCTGTCGAAACCGGTGAGTTTCACCGAGGCGCCGGAGCAGCGAAAGAATAGGGAAACGAGTACCGAGGGTACAAGAGGAACCCTTGCCAGTCCTGCATCTCAGAATTAATCAACCGCTCCCTAGATATTTTGGGTAGCAATAAGCAATTAGCGATCTACCTAACCGTGGTTACGGGTGAGATGGACTGGCTGGCTGGCTGGCTGGCTGGCTGACTGGCCCGCTGGCATGGTGGATTGGGCGCGCGACGATGACTCCAGCAGCTGAGGTGTGCGTAATGTATCGAGGCATTTAGGTAGAGAAACTTCGGTGATATCGTGGCTTTCGCATTCTCTCCTCCCTGGCGGGTAACATGTGCTATGCGTATAGGTTGGGTACCTGGGTGGGTGGTGTTAGGTATTGTGAGTAATATATACCTTGGTACCTTAGGTCGTAGATAGATGCCGCCCGTAGATTCGATGGCGTGGTCAAGGAGAGCAGAAAGGTGAGTATTGCTACACGCAGCTCTGGTTCCTCGCGGAATTCGTTCTGGCTTCTGGAAAGCTTCGCTGGCCCTGGTGTTGGGCACCATACCGTCAGCCAGGGGTTTAATGCTTGGCTGCATCCTGTCAGGGCTGCGAGGATCGATGGTCGTCGGCGGTCCACGTGCTGAAGCTTTTGGGGCGGGTTACAGAATAGAATCCTACCAGACCTGTCGGCGTTATAAATTGCCATGCTGACCGTGCCGACACCTTCATACCTCCCTAGATAGGCACCCTCGGTACCCGAGACATAGGCATGGAGATAGAGGCATGGTTGACCTATAATCCGACCAAGTATACTCGAATACCTAATACATACATAGGTATGTATGTTGGGTAGGTGGGCGTCGTCGGGTTTATGCGCCGTCGCTGGCACTGGCCCTGAGCCCTGACCCCCTCATCGCCTCATCCAACGGCCAGCGACTGAACTGAATGATAGATCACCTACCTACTTGGTACGACAAGGTATGACTCCTCTTCCTTTCGAGGGCCAATTTTCGCAAGCCAGGTATGCAAAAGAAAGAGGATGCTTTGCCGCTGGAGCAATTAAGAATAGCCTGGCGAGCCTGGATATACCAAAGGGGCTTGAGATTACGGTTTGCTCTGGTGAAGTTGGTTGGTGTTCGCCAGTGTCGAATCAGTGCGCCGTCAATGCTTCTAGTGAGCGCCGGCGCTGTGGTAGCGAGTAATAGTTCAGCCTATGAGGTGCCTAGCTTCAGGTCATGTCTCCTATCTCCAGGCTACTGTAGGTACATCGCAGCGGGCATGGTAGCGGTATTACACCACTGCTGTGCCCCTATTGAGTGTTTGGCGGAAGATGAACTGTGCCCTCACTGCGAGTACTTTTCTCCCTGGTGGGTCCGGGCCCGAATTCCCGGATTCCTGGCGACTTCCCAGGTACCAACTTAAAAAAAGAAAAAGAAAAGAAAAAGAAGCAAAGAAAAAAGAAAAACGACGGCTAGGCTGTACCGGTACTTACTGTGCTGATATCAGGTTTTCGTACATACATGGCATTCTATCGTACCCTCTCACGTACACCAAATACCTCCCACATCTCCCCTTGCATGCCTAGTCGAGCATATCTCGTCGTAAACACGTAAGATGATAGATGTAACGCCGTCATGAGCGCTCTGTGTGGCTCGCCATTCGATGCCTCTTTCTCTCCCTTTCGTCGCGACGATGAGACGTCCCTGTCATGCGATCTGCGGTCTGCGGTCTGCGGTCTACAGGGCTACTATATCTCGTGCTGACGTACGTGATCGGGAAATAGTCCGTTGGTCTCACAGACGTACCGTCCAATCTCTTGCGCGATACTGTGACGGACCACGGGAAGCACGCAAGGCACGACGGCTCCAATCTAACAGATTTGACAACTGGATGCTGATCGCTGGTTCCAGGAGGATGGGTCCTCGGGCGAATCGTCCCCTTTGCTGCCTCGGTACCTGACCGCAGCTCTACGTATGGATGTATATACACACATGTGTATATATCTACATACCTACATGTAGGTACACATACATACATACATGCGTGTATAATACATGTACGGATGTAGAGTAGCAGGGCTGCTGGCTCGGCTGGGTACGGTACCTGGGACGGAGGTACCCCAGCTAGGCTGGCTGGGCTTCCCGGCTAGGAGAACTGCCAGAAGTGCTGGCCCACCGCGCTACGCTACCGCACGACCGGCTAACTCCTGTGTCTGGCAAGGGTGTCATGGCTCGCATGGTACAGGGACGATAATGAGCGAAGAGCCCGTCCAATGTCATAAGTCATGGGCAGCGATGGGTCGCGCGCAGACGGGCCTTGGCGCTTCTCAAAAGAGGAGCGGTGGTCTGTATGAATCCAGGCACACACCTAGCCAAGGGTTCCTGGCGTTGTACTTCTTTCGGGTTGTCACGATCGACGACACGCCCAGCTTAAATACATTGCGCTCTCCGCCCTTCTTGGGGGCCCGCGCCCGCTCACTACTAGCACATACCTCACAACCTGAGCCATGCTCCAGAGTCACCTGTTACACGGCAGAGACGACGCCTTTTAACCGACTCCTATTCTCCTTCGGCTTCTTAGACTTTTAGGTCTGACGCGGGCAGCAGCTGTTCCAACCAAGTCGACGCTCAGCAGTTGTCGCCAAGTTCCAACTACGAGTCGGCTGGTATACGATTCCGCCCCCGTCGAGGAAGCTGTGAGAGAAGGGACCAAGGGAAGAGGGAAGAAGAGAAAGACAAGACAAGTCAAAGTCAACACAAGTCAAGACAGGATACTCCGTGACAGACAACAGCCGACGATGTGCGATTATACACAGGTATGTTTTACATGTCAACCGCCCAAAAGCCCACATTGGATACCGGTAATCTGACATGTACGCTCGGTTCTTCTCCCAGGTTGAATATTGCTGTCAGCACTTTCGCTTCGTGGTACAGAGATGGTGCTCCATGTACGAGAGGACCAACAAGGTGTGCGCACCCAATGTAACGCACCTGGAAATAAGGTATGTGGTTTTATAGCCTTGCAGCCTACATGGCTTATACGCCGTCTTATGCTCCCCCTCCTACGACCTGCTGGCAGGCTGACAAGGGTTATTTTATACATATAGGCATGACGAGTTATGCTGTAAGCTCAAACCCCCCCTTTCACCCCTCTCGTTCTCGCTCCTTCGTGCATATATCGCATATCTTTCGCATCCCGCCAAGCCTTCTCGCTTCGTTCTGGTAGTCATCGACATTGGTTACCTACCCCGCCCCCATACGGCCTGTCTCTTTCGGCCACAAGCATCTCTTACTTATTTCATTATTTTTTTTTTATCAAGAGAAAAAGCAAAACTGACAGTCTGTTCTTCATGTAGCTGATTGTCGGCCACGGTCTCCGCCCCCGTGGGAACATATGATTCGACGAAGCAAGAGAACTGCACCCTACGTGTAAATCGAAGCCTTGGGTTCGACAGCACCAGGTGGGTCACGGGAATAGAGGGTTTCTATTAAGAAATGGAAAGTTATACAATGCATATATTCTTGTTTTCATAACGGTGTACTATGGATAGGCCTTTCAGAATCATCTTCGTTTTGAAAGGTCCCTTCTCTTCATGAGATTGGGAAGGCAAGGCAAGGGTACGGAGTTTGGTGTTCTACAGTATATCATCAGGCGTTGCGCCAGTGAGCAGCCTTGGGAATTAGATGCTTCAAGGGAAATGGGACAGTCAGGGACATATCATGATGAGATGGTCTCCTTTGCTACACAGCTATCGATATTTGAAAGAAATAGATCTATGAGAATCATCCAAGGTACTCTTCCACCCTTTAGAGACGCGACTCAAATCGGCCTTGATACGTGTCTACCTGCCAGGCAGAGGTAAAGCACATTGCTATACTCTCCCACAATATCACATCATATGAGCGGTTGATCCTCAGTCACCTGCTCACTCGAGTCTTTCAAGGCGCGGCCAAGACGCTTACGTTGCGTCTAGTAACACATCCATATGATCGTCAGGGATCGTGTCGAGCGGCAGCCGTACCATCCTCTGCGGTGATACCTTCTGGCACCCGAGACAAGCTGTCCCGATGCCGGGCCAAGAGCGCCATAAGCACGGCATATACAGTATAGACGACCGCCACTCGATGCCGACAACCGTTTAATTATTATTCTGGAGAAGCATCTGCCCAGTCTCTTTCGGGATGATTTGCTTTTGACGTCAGACGGACGAATTGCAACTCTACATGTGTCGCCAATAACGTCGCGTTACCTCGCGTGTTTTAACCAGCTTTTTTTTTTTTTTTTCTTGCTTCTATCCGACCGTCTTATGCAGAACAGACTGGTATTATAACCCTCAGCTCGGAGTACATTCCGTCTACTATTCGATACAACGTGATTCGAGAAGAGACTTATACTATCCGAGCTCTCCCCAGTCGTGAAAGCCTGGAAGCATGGGTGTACTACGTATGTACTATGACTACCTATGTAGTATGCGCCAATGTCGGGACAATCAAACTGTTTTAACCACACCCTTTCGGCGTTGATCTTGCCCAGTTGGACAGCTGGAATACCATGAGAAGCCGAAGGGGGCCAATGTGACCTACCGCATTAGGCTCGTTGACTGACCGTCACAGCCGGGGATTTTATCGAGATAGTTGTTGCTCCGATGCGATGTCATCCACGCAGACATCCTGCTCGGAGGGTCCTTTCTTGTTCGAGAAGAGAGGAGGCCTGGCCGCCCGGGGACGAGGCTTCTGCTGAGACGAGGACGTATCACGTAGTCTACGGGTACATCTGTCTACGAGACTTACTGCCTTGGCCTTCAGGCTGCTTCACAGGCGAGTACATACAAAGTAGATGTTGCGTGTGTGTAGAAGTAACATCGCGCGCCGCCTGGCCGCCCTGCCATCCTTGCTCGACAGGGGCACAACCAGCTCCACTCGACTCAATATTTCTGCCTCCGACATGATACCTGCGGACTGTACTATGTATGTATTTACATAGTACACTCGCGTGGCTTCTCTCAAGCAGAGCCCAAGTGTCACCACAGCACGTGGGAGAGGGGGCCTGTGACTCGTACATTGTAAAGAGAAGCTGCGTGCATATTTGCATGCCGGTACCGTGTTCGGTAGTAGGTATCGTATGCGTATAAGTTGATAGGTTGATTATGTATGTCTCTCTCGGACATGGAGTATCGTCTGCTTTATCTTCATCCTGCCCGTCCAGCTCGCCAGCTTAGCCAGCCTGTCGTATTCTGGCTGGTAGGCACAGTCTGTTTCAACGACGGGGTCTTATCGTGACTTGCTAACCTATCGCATTCTGTCTGTCTGTGTGGACTAGGTGGGTTGTGTGGCCGCCATCAGCTCATCTCCCCCCCCCCCCCCCCCCCCCCCCATCTTCCACTCCATTACCTACAGAGTACCCCTATTTCACTAGTACACATACATTCTAGTAGGTAGCCCTGACCCAGGCGCGGATGCGCATATTGGGTATCCAAACTTCCGTCTTCTCTGGACAGCCTATCCCGCACGAAGGGAGAGGGGCTTCCTCGGCTTCTCGAAACATTCGAGAACATGGAAACAGGCCAGGTTAAAGCAAGAAAAAAAGACGGAGAAAACTCCGACGCAATGCAAGGTGTGACTAGCAGACCACCCAAGTCGCCAAGTGACTTTGACAGGTTGCTTGATCCACCAAAGGGCCCGTTACCTGCTTGCGTGGGACTACCTTGTTGTCCATAATACGCCGCGAGATAACGTCGACAGGTCCAGCAGGTTAAGACAAATCCTCTTGTACGAACACTGCCACGACAACTTGGCCCCCCCCACACAGAACAGATCCAGGGTCCTATTGATATGTACCTCATATGTACCTCATATGGGGTATGTAAAAGCCAAGGCTTGAACCAAGGCTTGAATTAACTTATCGAGATACACACATACAAATATCCAAGCAAGAGTTCCGAGTATTCTGAGCGTCCCTTCAAGATTCCCCCTTTAAGAACGCTTATCTACGCTTACACTCGCGAGCTCGGACTTGGTTGATGTGCCGAGATGTATCTGGCAGTTGGCCATTATGTTATGCATTATATGTCATATGCCGTCTGTCTTCGTGGTGAGAAATTCACCGCTATAGTTTTCCCTGTTCTGCGCCGCCCGGGTGTAATTACATATATGCCTGCTTACCCAGGTACCTAGGTAGGTACATGTTATACACTTGAGGCGGTATGCATCTTCTTCCTTGGGCAGTCTCGACAGTTCTGTATATATATACTCGGATACTTGGATAGTAAAGTATCATGTGCGTGAACATCTGGCTTGCACGGTGCTCTCGAAATTTATCGCCGCAGACCAGGAGGTGTAGAGGTGTTTGTCACACCTGGAATATCGATTGGGTATAGGCATCACAGGACGGCAATACTTGTGACATGTTTACTATGTACCAACCAACATTTGTACCAGGTCAACGCCGCCTCCTACCAAGTACTATAGAATGTAGATATACCTATGCTGACACATGCTGATTAACTCGCATACCAATGCCAAATCGTCGATGATGTCTTCTCAGTGCGCACCTTGAAACGTCACTAGCGGAGATGAATGCGGGATTGCAGGTGACGGCATTGGCTCCGGAATGGCTACCTGACAGCGTCGCTATCCTGACTTGCGACGGGCCAGCGGGCTCGAGAGTTCTAGACCGGGAACCGGGGACTTGAGATCTCCAGTATTCCAGTCAATGTCACCTTAGGCGCATGACGCTTGGCTCATGTGACAAGGTGGATTAAAAAAGTGGTCAGCTAAGACAGCAATATAAGTGATACGCATGTACATACGTAGCGGTATACCCGGCAAGAGGTACAAGAGGTACAAGAGGTACAAGAGGTACAAGAGGTATGTGCAGGTCGACGGCGTTATTAGGGCAGTGAGGCTGGCCGGATGATTTCCCGCGCGGCAGGAATAGAGGATACGGGGTCAAAGTGAGGCTTCTGTTTCCTCGAGTCCTTTTGCTGCATACCCATATACCCATATATTTAGAGCGACTCGCATTCCCACAATGGTTAGGCCGTCGGAGGTATTATCCGTGCCCTACATACATAGTACATATGCGTGTATACATGATAGTATATTCATACCTAGAAGCAGGCACTAGGACAGTAGGGCCGTACATTAACGTCTTACGGCTTGACGGCTAACATGAATCCCGCCTGAGCTGCATACTAGGCAAGTAGCAATCCGGTCGCCAGGCTTGGCCGTGGAGTGGTTCGGCAGATGCTCACGGTCGGCTTATTTCCAAGTAAGATGAGGGAAACCTGTTCTTTGGGTCATGAAGAGAAGATGGCTTAGATTGTGGGGTGACACGAGATATACATAGTATCTCAAAGGTACACTACATAGCCTACCTAACTACTGCATAGTATATAACAGCCGGACGTCTATGAATTCCGCATAGGTAGGCGCATACCCGGCAAGCGCTTATTCTCTGATTCCCATCTATGTACTACGTACGCGCGGACCGACCCGAGGATACGGATCGACCCCAACGCCGTCCTGCCGATCCGCAGGATCCTATCGTACTGCGAATTGAGTAAAGCAAGCCAAGCGATGCGCGCTTTATCAAGGTCGAAGTGTCCAGGCAGCCCCGCCAACGACTTCTCATCTTCTCTTCCTCACATCCGTCTCCCTGGACTGATAAAAAAGAAAAAAAAAAAGAAAAGAAAAAGCAACATGAGGTGGGTCTATAAGCATCCTATCTCGAGCGAGGCCAATCATCAATGCTAAGGATGGTATCATGACTCTTTCCAGCCTTGGGGCCCGACCCTCCTTGACGGATCCCCGCGCCGCTAGCCTGGAACGACCGGTGAGTTTCTGCTTTTCGACCGGTCGGCGCATTAGGCATCTCACGCGACGGGCACGGCATGCGTCTGGCGACCCTTGCAAGCGACAGGGTAGCAATGCCACCCTCACCAAAAACCCCTTTCAGAATGCCAGAATCGTGCTGGAGCGCGGGCGTCTTCCATGTCGACTGTGCGCTCCTCCAGGAATGGCCGTCGGATACATCATATCTGCAGAGCACATCTCTCGCCTTTGCCGCCGAAATCGCGGCGTGGCAGGCACATCCTTGGGGGGAGACTAGCCTGGTTGCGACGGTGCCAACCCAGCCCCCATGCGATAACGCGCCGTCGCCTTACGGGTAACCCACGCGGAGTCTACGGCCTCCCGGGTACGAGTATACCCCGCGGGGCGTGTCTGATGTGCGGATCGTATGCGAATTTCGAGCAGAGATGTGATATATCACTTGCCTGATACACCAACCTGGCAAATGCGAACTTTGAAGACACGGGCCATCCCACTGTCGTGGGCACGCGTGGGGTACTGCTTCTTGATAACCTTGTCGTCTATCTCTAGATGGCTTACCTATCATGATATTACGCAACGGGTATACCTAAGCCACGTTGCCTTCAACTGTTCATCGTTCGCTCTCAACACTAGTCCTTGTCAAGGGTCGATCATGTGTTGATAGGCTTTGAGGGCATGGCAAAGTACGAAGGTTTGTAAGCCTCGAAATAGCTCGGGGGGGGGGGAGAGTGGGAGCCTATCTCCAGGTTTGCCTCCGGGCCATGACGATGGAACCGAGAGCCGAGCCTTTATTCACATACTTGGCGTAGAAAAGGATGGATTCCTCTCTCTAATCTCCCTGGTACAAGTAGCTGATATATACGCCGATAGTTTGATGTACAATATACCATCCGCTTTTATGGCTCGTGTTATCGCCCACGGCCGACGGCGGGAGGATACTAGCGAGAACCGCTCAACAGCGACACGTCCTCGGACACGAGTTGCTGAATAGGGCTTCCTATAATCGTGTATTATAGAATAGTCTTGGCTTAGCACGTCCCCAATGCCTCTGGGGAAGCTCCGGCGGTTAATATCAACTAACGCTACTATTACTAGACTCATAAGGAGCACTACAATTTGAGGATTCTTAATTCAACAATGACCCATGTCTCATACCTAAGGTATTGTAGTGCTAGAGTGGTCAGAAATCTATTTCTTGGGGCGCAGCTACTAGGTTCGAAGACCAGACTGTTCACGATGCGACCCAGAGCTCCTACCGTACGACGTTGGTATGAAGCTAGCGATGTATGGACTTGAGGGGAGGACGAATGCTTCTTTTCTCTCTATCAGTTGCTCAGTGAATGACTCGGTCTCAATGAATCAACTGTCTCGGTATAATGAAGCACCAATGGGGTATCCCGTTCACTAACACCGCTCTAGGATGATCAAAAGGGGACGATACCTCCTGTCCATCGATAGAGCCCCTTTCTTGCATACTCACCTCGTAGGTGCCATGGCAGGTATTGAAGCACCGTGTGCACCAGGTGACACCTATAGCTTAATGGCTCCCAGAAGATCCCCTCTGATCACAAATAAGACCTGTCACTCGAGCTGAAGCACATGACCAGCTCACATATAGCAAGGTTTGCAAAAAAATTTGTTTCTTTTCCTCCTCCTGACACTGGTATCGCTACTTAATCATGTCCCTCGGGGCCAAAGTCCAACTCCTCGTAGTAGCGGTAGATGCCCTTCGAGTACTCCTGCCTCCTCTTGCTGGCCAGATACTCCTGGATCCTGGGCCGCTCCTTGACGGCGTCGTACAGCTTGAAGACGTGCGCGTACTTGCCCGACTTCTCAGCCGCGGCCATACCCTTTCTGAAGGTGAACTTGGTGCCGTCAATGCACTGGAACTTGTTAGCACATCTGCCTAAGTATCCACGTAGGCGCCAATCGTCCGTCCTGACGTAAGGTTTACAGGACATGACATGGGGAGACTTGCCTGGAAGAGCACCAGATCCGCGTACGTGAGCTTGCCTCCATACAGCCACGGACCCTCACCGCTCGCCTTGCCCTGCAGCACGCGCTCAAAGTATCCCAAGAACTTGGGCATCCGGTTGTCGACGAAGTCCTTGGCCTTCTTCTTCGACTCCTCCTTCTGGTCCTCGTAGTACAGGCTCGTCGCGATCGGGTGGTGGCAGTCGTGGACCTCGCTGCTCAGGCCATCGAGGGCTGTCAGGGCCAGCGCGTTGACCTTGTACAGCGCGTCCGGGTGGTCCTCGTCGTCCTCGGCGTGGACCAGTCCGAGCCGCGGCCCCAGGTACAGCAGGATGTTGGGCGTCTGCGAGATGAGCAGGTCGCCGTGGCGCAGGATCGGGGGCGCGAGGGGCGGCGGGTTCAGCTCGTCGCCGACGTTGCTCTCGGCGATCTGCGCGACTACTTGGTTGATGCCCTTCTCGATATGCGCCGTGTCCGTGTACGTGGCCCCGGCCTCCTCGAGGGCTAGGCGGACGTGCTCGCCGCGGCCGGGTATGCCGGGCCAGTACATGAGCTCGTAAGGGACATCCTTGGAGGATTTCTGGCGCTTCGCAGCAGACATGGTGGAATGGAAGGGCCGGGCCGTGGGACAGACGAAAGGTCGCCGTGCGGAAGGTAGCTTGAATAGCGGATAGCAGTACTTCTGAGGTGCAGAACGAGCGTCCCGGAGAAGTGAGGCTCGAAGATGACAGACGAGGAAACAATTCATGCCAGAATTCCAAGGTGAATGAGGTCAATGAGCTCCATAAATAGAGGAGTTCTGTGCGACACACTTTGGCATTGGTATGCTGAATTTCCCCGAATTTCCACGAGTTTATATATAAGCGAGGGATTGGACAGGCTATTGCCGTACCTGAATCCAAAGCAACATACGATAGGCGGGCAGCAGGCAGGCGGGGTAGCTTTGCATGTGTTTATGCAGATACGGGATGGCGGGGTCGATCGTAGCCAATAAATGGCGCTGTATAAGATAATCTGAGCGTCATGTCTGCATTGGAGGTACCTTAGGTACATGTCTCGCGTGTACTATGGTCTGGAGGGTATGTCTTAAGATCCTGCCCTGTTTATTCGCTAAACTTTAGCTTGCAAGGGTGAATTCCAGGGGCGTTTTTGCTATGAAAAAGATACTTAAGAAAGCGTTGTGGCTAATGCTTCCCTTGTCAGGTCCCTGGTAAAATACATGACAGTGTCTTAATACTTTCGCCTGCAACCACAGTATAATGAGCACCGCGGCGTCCTGAGGCACAGCAACTCGCGACTTTGAAGGTCACAGTCCAAATCTGATTGGGTCGCGTCTCTATAGACGGACGTATTCCCAGCGACCGCCTGCGCCTCCCAGCCTCTGTAGCCGCAACTAGTGTCGGCGTGTGAATCATACGGCATATTTCTTACCTGCGTGTATAAGCTACCTACCCTATGAAGGTAGGTAGGTAGGTAGGTAGGTAGGTACAAGTCCACCCACTGCTCGATTGGTCATAATCGCGAGATAGAAGAGCGAGAGCGAGACGCGAAGGTCCTTGTATTTACCTCACATTGCGTAGGGGTATCAAGAAGAGGTACAGAGTAAAGGTATACAGCCGTGAGGGATAGGAAGAACTGAGAGACAACGTCTGGACAAAGGCGACTCGTAGGTTAGAGAAACAATTTGTACATAGGTCCGCATCACCCCCTTACTTGGAGGACTTTGAGACCACCTCCTGGACCAGCTTGTTGCACTCTGCCGGGTCTGTGAATACGTGCCATGCCTCGCTCGGGATGTCCTTGAAAGCCTTTTCGAATCGCTCGGGTTCGTTCTTGTCCTCGATTCCGATGGCCGCGATGTCTTCTACCTTGCGGATGAGGATCAACTTGACCCAACCGGGATACGCTCGATAACTGCAGACATTTCACGTGCCGTCAGCATGGCACATGCGAGATGAGCCTCGCCAGATGGACGGAAGAGTGAATAACTTACATTTCACCGTAAGCTTCGGGGTCAGACTGGGTCGAGTCGCCAATACAAATCATCTTTCTCTTGGGCACCCATGAATGAATCTTCTCCATTCGGTCCACCTTGTAGTCTTCCGTACCGAGAGTGAGTGTCGTCAGCAGTCCCGGCAAACTCATCCAGCTGGCGTCACGCAGGACGGGGGTGCCATGGGGATAATATTGCCGAAGGAATTCCCGTAGAAAAGCATACAGATTATACGGAGAGGCTGACAAGTAGAACCACGGTGACGAATCTTGAATGGCAGACTGGATAAACTGATAGAACTCGGGCATCCCGGGACACGGCTCTGGCGTGTCGAGGAACGTCGTTCGCAGAATACCGATAGGATCGCTAGTCTGGGTTATCTTGATCGTGTCGTCGATATCTTCGCAGCATTAGCATAGGCACTGCTTCGTTCGTCACGTATAGGAGGGCCAGGGCTTACCGGATATCACGCCCCAACCTTCGGGCTCGGCGTAGAACGTCTCCATCTTCAGAATACCCTTGGTACCTTGAGGTACCTTGGCGGACGTGGAAACGACATGCGCACCGTCTCTGCTGTTATCTTTGCCTGGAAGGGCCTTGACGTCGGTACTGATACCATTTCTACCGCCCGGGCCAAGCTTCAGTGGCGTATTCGGTTCATGCACCACATTCACCAGAGTGCCAGGCTTGATGTCCTGCAAGAACGGTAGAATTCGTTCCTCAACGGTGGGGTATCTGGGGTCGTTCTTGTCTAGGCCAAGCTGCCGGGCCACGGCGCTCACGGCATCAAGAAGGACGGAGGACGTGTCTTGGGAAAAGACAGCCGTGACGAACTCTGCCTCCCATTTCCCCGTCTTTTCGTTGCGGTGCGCCGTGTTGTCCAGCAGCCAAACCGTATCCGTGCTTTCGATAGAACGCGGGAACGGATTCTTCTTGCCGAGATATGAGAGGATGTCGAAGACTTTGTCGGTATACGTCGAGGCTAGCGGGGACGGAGAGATATTGGGGAGGTCGCGTTCCGTCTCGTCGAACCGACGCTCCGTTCGCGTACGATGCTGCATTTCGATGGCAGCCGGGTATTTGTAGTGCGGCGCCATCTTGACTGCGCGACCGCTCGGCCAGGATACTTTATAGCAGGATATGTCCGTAGAGGATGTCTGATGTCGAGTAGCCAAGATCGAGTTGGTGGGTTACCTAGGTAGTGATGCCGTCCGCGTGATCTTGCGCGATTGTCCACGAGTCTCGGAAGCGAAGGCGCTAGAGAAGGGAGATCTGCATCACCGATTCTATATAAAGGCAGATGGATGGAAACAATGTGGCTTCCTCGAGTTCACACACAGGCTGACAAGGCGGCCGCCGTCTGAGGACCTATATCTGTACCGTCCCCATCTCGATCTCAGGACTTTCCCATGATGACGCCACTTCCATCTACTTCAGCTTGCGTCGCCAATGCAGGGGAAGGGTGGAATGGCCGGTACACGGTACGCGGCCGGTGCAAGGCACTTAGTGCCACACCATCTCCAAATTGTAGCATCCCCTGATCCCCCAGATCCTCCAAACGAGCTTGGTGCCCATGTTTAGGCGGCTTAGCTGTGGAGGCCGTGGGCCTACCGAACTGGGTATGCTGGTATCGTACGCCGTACCTCATACGTCGGCCGTCGCAGCCATGTGCATCATTATATAGCATTTGGCTGGGCAATGCCGGGGCTGGCAAAGCTATCAGGTAGGCTGCGTGTTTGAATGCGCCTGTGGGTAGTATCGTGTGGTATTGCGTGAGCGAAGAAGAAGGTAAGAGAAGGCAGGTTGAGCCAACGAGAGGACGCATTGAGGTAGTGATCGCCGTCATATCTCCGTATCCCCTTGCCGTCTTGTACCGCAGTAGTGCAATAGAGGGGCAAAGGGCTGAGGGGCGACATACGTACCTGTCATCTGTATAGATCATACATACATAGATCTTAGCCCTCGATTTCCCACCGAGCCTAGGCTAGGTAGCTTCCGGGCATAGTAAGGAGCCTAAGGCTGTGGCCGGTTCAGGGCATTTTTCCGGCGTCTTGCTCTCGCGACCTCAACTAAACGCGCCAATGGTGGTTTGTAGGGTTGGTATCATAACTGACTGATTTTACGTGGCATTTGTTGTTCGACTTCTATCAAGTTGACGTAGTTTGATAAATTATTGAAGATGTCGACCGCCTTTCAGTGACCTAATACCTCCTAAGGTACGGTATGAAAGCTAGGCTGTGAATAAGAGGCAGATTGACACATTGCTACATAGATCCGTCTTCTATCGGAAACGCGTACGGCGAGAATAGGCGGCAGCAGCCGGTAGACCGCGGACGTTGAGGTATATTACGAAGATTGTACAATTTCTGACGGACGCTATCGGAGACGATAGAGCTCGTCAAGAGAGCAGAGTAAGAACAGAGTATCTGAGTAAGTAGAATATCTCGAGAGAATTCGTCACCGCGCACCGAGTACCGAATGCCAAAGTATAGAAATATAGGCAGTTTGTCGTTCGTGCGGAGAAATTGTCGTCATGTACGGATCGCTTCCTCTCTGCAACTCCTCGTCTTCACTGTCAAGTTGGATCTTGAACGCCTGAGTAGATAGCTGCATGCTTCGGTAAATAGCCTCACGAGGACTTGGCCGTTCCTTTCTCACTTTCCAGATTGCCTAGACGCACCGAATCTAGTTAAAATGCTCGAAGTACGATGCAGTGGGACTCCTTACGAGGTTGGATCTTCCTAACATCCATCGACTCTCCGGTAGAATATACTAAGGCCTTGACAGATCGGGGTCACCCACGGTAAATTGGGCAAGGAGAAAGTAGACGGGTCTCTTGATTTCTACAAGCAGCTGTTATGGGAATCGGCCTCCATGAGTTGGGAGCAGGTTCTGCAAGAAGCGACAAAATACGTCGAGCCTTTGGAAAAAATCGAGCCGCGCTACGTTGAAGAAATTAGGGGCATTGCTGACGGCGCCGGCGTGTCGTTCCTCGACATTCTGGCGCTGAACGTTCGGTCAGAGATCAATTTTGGGCTCTTCTCCGACAAGTCCAAGGATTCGACCGAGTACCCTAGCGACGGCTGCACGAGCTTCAGCGTGCTCACGGGGTCGAAATCGTTCCTCTGCCAGAACTGGGACTGGAGGGCCGAGCAGACACCGAACCTGATGGTTTACCACATATCGCACACGGGCACCGACATACCCGATATCTCGATGATAACCGAAGCTGGAATCATAGGGAAAATCGGCTTCAACTCGAACGGCGTGGGCGTCTGCTTAAACGCCATCCGGTGCCGCGGCCTTGACCGGTCCAAGTTGCCCGTGCACATCGCGCTCCGAGCCGCGATGGAAGCAAAGTCCCGCGAAGAGGCCGTGGAACGGATCAAGTCGGTCGGTGTCGCCGGGGGTGGGCACCTCCTAGTCAGCGACGCAACTGGCCCGGTAAGCCTCGAGTGTACCAGCAGCTGGGTGAAAGAGCTTGCCATGGACGAGAAGAGTCGCATCTGCCACTCGAACCATCTCATCCTCGATCACCCGGACATCGACGAGCCCGGTTGGCTGAAGGACTCGCCCGCTCGCCTAGCACGGATGAGAGCGCTCACTGCCGACCTCAAGGATCCGACGGTAGACCGAATCTTCGAGGTATTCAAGGATACCGAGGGATACCCTTCGTCCATCAACAGGAAGCAGGAGGGAGAGTGCAGGTCCCAGACTCTGTTCAACATCATAATGGACCTGACGAGCAAGACGGCTCAGGTCAGCTTTGGCAGACCTACCGAGTACAGCGAGCGGGTTCAGTTGGCATTTTGAGATATTTGTTGAAAATGCGGGTGTAAATAGTCGTTAGGTTGTTAGGTTAGACGCCTAATATGCAGTACGAATATCGGCGTAAGCTACAGCTCTTCAGCACCCTTGGCCGCCTATCCGGTACCCTGTAGCCAGGCGGGCTAGGGGTACGGTAGTAGCGTAGCATCGCAGTAGCTTCCAGGTATGTACAGGCTACGTCAACGCTAGCAAGGGGTCCTATCCTCGTGTCTTTTATCAGCAGATGCCAAACCCGGAAACCTTCGACTGTTCGTAGTTGACCATCTGCACATATCAAGACGCGATCAAGTTGCGCGACAGCGGCTCCTGGTCATCTCTTTTCCGCAAAAATGAGTCGGTCACCGGCATCTTCAGGCCTCTTACCAATGCCCGGCTCTCCGTCGTCGTCTTGGGCTCTGTACAGGGCTCGATTCGCCTCAATATTTCACAACATCGACACGTCAGTCCTGGTCGCCTTTTGGCTTTTTGGTATGCCTATCTCGCGCGGTCTTGTCCTCCATATCGTGCTGCCTTATCTTTTCGAGTTGCTGACGCTGTGTCGAATAGGGCTCATCAACAACGTCCTCTATGTCATCATCCTCTCCGCCGCGCAGGACCTTGTCGGGTCCGACGTTCCCAAGGGACTCGTCCTGCTCGCCGATGTTCTCCCGTCCTTCCTTACCAAGTTGACCGCGCCGTACTTCATGCACAAGATTCCATACTGGCTCCGCATAATAGTATTCGTCGTGGGATCGTCGCTTGGTATGTTCATGATTGCCCTTACACCGCCTGACAAGTCGGTCGGTGTCAAGATGGCTGGTGTGGTATTCGCCAGCTTGTCAAGCGGCGCCGGAGAGCTCAGCTTCCTCGGCCTCACCCACTACTACGGTCATATGAGCCTAGCCGCGTGGGGAAGCGGTACCGGCGCAGCTGGCCTCGTGGGTGCCGGTCTGTATGTTATGTTTACCGACTGGTTTGGCTTCAGCGTGAGGAATAGTCTGCTAGCATCGGCTTTCCTGCCCGTCATCATGCTCATCAGCTTCTTCCTCGTCCTCCCTAGAGGGCCGCTCCGTCGAGGCAGGGCGACAAAAGAATACCAAACTGTGCCAGACCGAGACATGGAACAAGATGGTATCCGGGATGACGCCGAGCACGAGCACGAGCACGACCTGCCGGCGGCCAACGCAACATCTAGCCTGCTCGCACCCAGGTCGGCGGCTGCTGCTCCGACTACGTCTACGTCTAATAGTACCGTGATGGATCAGACAGACCCCCTTGCCACGTTCAAAGCAAACGTACGACGAGCCAAGTCCTTGTTCTTCCCATACATGCTTCCATTACTGCTGGTTTATGTCGCTGAATATACTATTAACCAAGGCGTGTCGCCGACTCTTCTATTCCCGCTGGAATCCACCCCCTTTGCAGAGTACCGCGACTTTTACCCCATGTACGGATTTCTTTACCAGCTTGGTGTCTTCATCTCCCGCTCCTCTATCGCGTTCGTTCGTATTCGTCACTTGTACCTCCCTTCCTTTCTACAAGTCGGCAATCTTGTCCTCTTGACGTTACATGCTCTCCTTGCCTTCATCCCGAACGTCCACATCGTCTTCGTCATTATCTTCTGGGAAGGGTTGCTAGGGGGCACCGTCTACGTGAACACATTTGCCGATATCATGGAGGATGTGCCGGCTGCGGAGCGAGAGTTCAGCCTAGGTGCAACTAGCGTCAGCGACAGTGCTGGCATCTGCATTGCCGGATTCGTCAGCATGGTTATAGAAGTACGACTTTGCGACTGGCAGGTTCGGCACGGGAGGGACTGGTGCAAGAGAATCGAGGTCAGCTAGGGACGGGACCGGGGGCAGCACTAAGCTTGTGCGCAGGAGAGCCTAGACGCCGCAAATTCGGTTCTCGTTATGATCGCCAGAACGGTACGTGACCTGCAGACCTCGCTTCTAGATAACCCAGCCTGGGTCTGCATAAAGAAACCCATACCCAGCCTGCCCGCCTCTTGCGACTGGCCTACATGGCCCCGTTGGAGCCACCTCGCCAATTCTGATTCGGGCACTGCCAAACCCAGTCCAAGTCCATGTTGATCGAAGCACCGTTCCACTGCGAAGGTGGTAGTATCCTATCAGGTTCGATATCAGCGCCTGCGTCTAAGCTAGGTCGGAGAAAAGGGGAAGGCGGATGACCAAACGAAACGCCTGGCTATTTGGACTCACATATCCCATTGCAAACCGCCCATGGCGTCGGTTGGAAAGGCGTCGAGGCCTTCCTGGTAATCTAAATTCATACCGCCCTCTGTGGGATAGTAGCCAGACATTCCGGACATGCTTTGATCAAGTCCGCCGGCCTGGACCTCTTGCCCGCGGTATCCGGGAAACCCCTGGCCCTCGTTCGCCACCTCGACGGTTTGTTTTCCTTCGTTTGTATCCTTCACGGCGGCCACTGCCCTTCCGTCAGGGATCTGCATCCTCAGAGACGAGACGCTCTCGGGCGGTATGATACCAAGCGCACTTGCAAACTCGAACGCTGCCTTAGCGAAGCGAGCGTTTGTCCCGCAGAGCTCGATCGTCGACATGACGTGACACAGCTGGTAAACCATGTCTCTCATCTGGTCCGGCGTATGTTCTGCCACAAGTTTTGGTCTGTGAATCTCAGGATGCTCTTCGCCTTGCCGTAGCGACTCGGGAGAAAGCAACGCGAGCGCGATATCCAAGCACGATATGTGCGCGTAGTAGATATCAACCCAGGTAACTCCGTTGATCTGGCCGGCGCGCCATAAACTAATGATCAGTTCACCGCAGCGCATGGCAGCAGTTACGCAGACTCTACTCAGCGCTTTGATCTTGTACCCGTCCGAACCGAGGGCGTCCTCGCCGTCGGCAGACTGGATCGTCTCGAAGAGGAACGGACGCGTCAAGACAGTCAGTGCGTGATGGTATCGAACATGAAGCAACGTAGCGCTACGCCACTGGTTGTCGTTGACGCAGCTCACCTCGAAGGCTACGGGTTTGAGTCCTCTTGGAAGATCATCCTCCCAGCGCGCGATTGTCTCGAGGAACTCTATGGCCCTTGCGTACATACTTCCGGGAACGAAGTCTGGATCAAAGATGCCGCGCCGGATAGCAGCGAGTAGCATGTTAAGCCGCGCCGAGTGCTCGATGTAGCGAGGAGGAGTCAGGTTGGCGTCCAAGTAGTTGTCATCTGGGATTCCGACATCCATCTCTCTATCCTCGATGGCACTAGGCCGCCCGAACGAGCAGCATAGGAACTGTTCGTAGTCGTACGACGTCCACCAGACTAGCTTGCGAAGTTGCCTTTCCAACGGGTTGAACAGGCCTGAAGCGCTCTCGCGGTGCATGCCGAGCGCTATGGCGAGACGACACGCCGCACCGTGGAACGTCCAGGCGCTCGTTCGGTCATTGGTGTTGTGGTAATACAAAGAAAGCAGCATATAGGCGCACACGTTGGGCAGACTTGACGTGCCGAGAAGCGGCGGCAGCTTGTCGACTTGGGCGAACCATCTGCGCTGGAATTCGAGCGAGTCGCCGTTCTGCGGGAGGGAGCGAGACCCCAGAATGAATATCATGTGCAGGCAGCACAGCCAGCCGACCGACACGGATATCTCCTTGACGCGGTCGTCCTTGTTTCTGGAGCGATGCGCGTCCCAGCAGCGCCACATCTTCTCGTAAGCGCTCTGGAAGGTGAGTCGGTGGAAGAGGATGAAATTGGGGTGAACGTGGCTGAAGAATGATTCGACACAGGCGTCTGCGCGGTCTCGTTGTGGCAGCTCGAGCATGGATACCCGTTTGCGGTATCTCCAGAACTCGGGATCATCAGGATGTTCTTTGAGCATGTCTTCGCATATCCGAGGGGGGGAATCGCCGTCTAGGTGGTCCAAGATTTGGTGACCGGGCGGCTGGGAAGCCTCAGCTTCCGTCGTAGATCCGCCGGCTCGGCCGCGATCCCCTGTTCCTCCCAACGATGCGGCGAGGGGGTTGTTAGTTAACTGTCCCGTCCTGTCTCTCACGACGGGGCCACCTGCGGGCCCTACCTCATCCGGACTTCTCATCACGCCGAATCGGTGCGAGAAAAGCTCGCGCATCTTGGCGAAGAAAGCAAGGCTCCCACATGGTCCAACGTAGTGCGGGCGGCCGGTAGCATCCAATACCAAGCCCATACGCTCGGTACTCGGGTCCCCCGCGTTCTCAGCGGCCGACTCGGGTGAAGGTTGCGGGCTCAAGCCTGTAGCCCGCATGAGGAAAGCCGGAGGTAGTATGGTCTTGTCGTCGTCGGTACCGGCGATGACCAAGTTGGACTTTCCCACACCGGCCGATTGAGCGGTCGATGATTCGGGCTGCTCTGATTTGAAGCCCTGATCGGTCGACAGAGCCCGAGGATGGTCGGACGAGTCGTTGAAGTCGGGCATTGTTATCGCTCTCCCTCGGCCAAAGGCTACTAGCTCGTCGGCAGAGGCTCTGGGATCTAGGTCCGGGAACAGACCCGAGACGAGGGCTTCGAGAGCGCGATACCGTTTGTCTAGATTCTCGACGCTCCCGTAGACCCTCTGCTTCCGTGGCATCGTCGTAACGCACGAGATGCCCGTCTCGATGCACAGCTTGCACGGAGGCAGATCCCCCGGCCGAGCTGCCTCGCTCGCAGTCTCGGGAGAGGCCGGGAGGCGCACACACTTACACCGTCGCGTCTTGCAGGCATCGCAGCTGACCTGGGTCCGCTTGCGCTGAGCATTAGGAACGCGACGCTTGGCTCTCGTCTGCTCTCTCTGCTGGGCTGCGGTGCCCGAGACGCTGCCGCTGATATCTTCGCCCCCGACGAAGGCGGACGGGCCCTCCTGGTTGGGCAGCCTGGAGGGACCCGCCGATGACGTCGGAGAGACGCTATAGGGATCGGATATGGCCGCGGCAGATGCCAGATGGCTCAAGGCATCATGTGACCCGGCGGGCCGCAAGGCCTGCCTGAACTCGGGCTCTACCTGCTGAGACATGTCACCGGCCGGGTAGAAGTGATGCGGCAGATCTGGCCTCCATTGCTGTTGTCCGGGGACGGGCACGTTTTCGTCAAGGTGAAGCTGAGGCCGAGATGGAGGTTGAGGCTGCTGGGAGGGATCCATTCAAAAATCGCGGAATACGCAATGCTGAGCGGTATTACTACTGTATGCCGTCCCGCGCACGAGTCGTCGCTGTGTATAATTTTGACGTGTAGGCTGGGGGGGAATGAGGACTCGAAATATTGGGTACGATACCACGAGAGCTCCTTTTTCCGATTTGTTCTTTTTCTTCTTTATTTTTTTTTTACTAATTATAATTAGGTAGGTAGCCCAAGCCCAAGGCCGTACATGCTCCTAATATCCTTGACTATTTTCTCTTTTTTCCCTTCTCTTTTTCTTTCCCAGCCGGTCGGCCACTAAATTCGCTGCTTTTGGTCCGGGGCACGAATTTGGTAGAGCCGACAAGCACGACGGTCATGATTACATCACCGCCCCCAGTCAAGTCTGTCACGGTGACGCCCACCGCATCAGGGTCCCGCCGGTACGGCTACCCATGAGGAACAGAGCGCACTAGCAAACCGGGAAGCGCTCGAGCCATTTTCCTGTCCTTCTGGCGGCTAGGATAATCATGAGCGTTTCGCTACGGAGCTAGACTATCAAGTCGAATATTGGTTTTTCTACCCCCCCTCTTCCCTTCATTCTTCCCCCTGATCGGTCAGTTTCCTCGTCATCTCAAGCCCTTCATACCGTATCAATGAGAGAAAAGGAAGAAATCTCTGGGCAGCAGAGGCCTCCTCATATATACTTGAATAACTATCTTGCCTCCTACCTCGGTACCCAGGTAGGTGTCTACAGCTCACCATAGGTAGTCTATGTACATACATGTCGTTCACTTCAGACATGCGCAGTGGATGAGTAAAGTAAGGCTCTATGCTTCCGGAAACACAGTTGTGGACCGGCAAGTATGCTCTGTAGTCTTCAGCAGACGACTCATGTAACGGGCTCATTCTACTCGAGTGTCTACCTTAGGTACCTAAGATATCTAGATGCCCAGCCTAATCAGTCGTTGGTACGTCGAAGCCTCCTGTCAGCTTCCTCTCCTTCCATCCGGTCCATCTAGCAAAACGCCCCTTACAACTAAGCCGAAAGAAGAGGGGGCAGAAACTTTGCCATCCCCGACTTGCAGCGACTCACCCTCCCTCGGACGATGCTCCGTATGCGCCAACTCTCGCGCTGCGACCTCAACAGACTACGTCCTCAAACTGCTGCTGTCGAGAGGAGAGAAAAGGGGGGAAAGGGAAGAAAAAGAGGGAGAAGAAACAAGATTTTGTTTTCTGCTGGGCCGCTTGACGTTAGAACGAGTCATGGTCACAGGCCATAAGCTCCGACCTAACGCAAGGGCAAGCTCTGAGCCATCAGCCGCAACGCTTAGGACCTGCGAACATCCCCGTCGAGCGCGTCTGCATTGACGTAAGTAGAGCTGCCCTGCTAGAGCACCGGCATGGACATGTGCCCGGACATCTGCTTTGCATATGCTAGCTGGCAAATGCCCAGACTCTGGGCGTATAAAGAGTTTGGGTTACCTCGAGATGGGGTCGCCATGATGAGATGGAGGAGTAGTCGACGTGCCGAATAGACGGTTCTAGGCGCCCCGAGCACGTTAATGCGTGCGTAGAGAAGCCGTACGGCTGCGCGCGGGATGATATAAGGTGCGTCTTGCTAGATGCCGCCCCCGTCCTCATGGGAACGTCAGGAAATCCTGCTGGAAGCTCCCGGAACTATATATCGCACGCTCGATAACGCGCCCTCCCTCAAGACTCTTGCGGCCGTCATCGAAGTTGTCGGATATCGCAGGCATACATCTCGGGGCCACGAGTCCGCCACGGGGTGGCTGAGCAGGTACGGCAGCTTGTGGTAGTCGCTCATGACTGTCTTGCCTTGTCTTCATTGTGTGTGTATCGAATATCATGATATCTGGCAGATTCATTATAGTAGTATAAGTTTCTACAAGGTCACAATGGTGCCCGGGTCCAATTACTCCTAGCTGTACAACCTTGAGGAAATACCGTTACCCTACAGAACTCCAGCAAGAAAGTAAAAACAATAGAGTACAAGGCAAGGCTACTTTACAATGAAGCCGTCTCCATAACCGCGACCACGAGCGATGCCTTCCAGGACTCGGGGTTGCTGAGGGTCAACTCTGCGAAGAACGATTGTGGTCGCGATAGGATTCATACCGGGAACTCGTAGGAACCTCCTAGGTGGCAGGAACCAACTGGATATTCACACCTCCGCCTTCACAGCTCTCTTGACGGCCGTCTCCTCATTCTCTTCCTCTTCCTCTTCCTTGACCCCATCCTCGCTCCCCTCTCCACCATCATCCTCACCACGACCCCCTACCCCCCGAAACGCCCTCCTCAGCTCGCACCGGCCCCTACTCCTACCCCCCGCCCTGCACTCCTCGCACCCGCGCCCGTGCTCGACGAGCAGCACGTGCAGCCCGTACTTGAGGCGATCCGGCACGCGCGCGTCGAGGTGCGCGAAGGCCCCGTCGCGCGAGGCGCCCGCGGGCCGCCACCCCAGCGTCCCCGTCAGCCGGTGCACGTGCGTGTCGACGGCGAAGCTGTCGCGCCCCACGCAGAACAGCAGCACGCAGCTCGCCGTCTTGGGGCCCACGCCCTTGAACGATATGAGCTCGCGCATCGCCGCCTCCTCGTCTTCTTCGTCGCTGCCTTGTCGTCGTAGCAGCAGGTGGTCCAGCGAGTACCGCCCGTACCGCTCCTTGACCTGCTCCAGGATCCCGACGATGACCCGGCTCTTGACGCCGCCGAGCCCGCCGCGCGCGATCGCCTTCTCGAGCCTGGCCGCGCCGCCCCGCGCCACCGCCTCCCACCGCGCCTCGGACGCGGGCGCGCCGGAATCGCCGTACGCCGCGTCCATGTCGAGCTTAGCGCGCGTGCTGTTGCGCGCGCTCGTGTTCTGCGACAGGATCGTGCGCACCAGCGCGTCCAACACCGACGGCGCGTCGCCGCACCCGGCCCGGTCCGCCGGCGCGGCTAGGACCTTCTCCGGCCGCTGTCGCTCCCCGTGGATCGATGCGAGCACCCGGTACGCCCGCTCGCACTCCTCGGGCGTTGGCCGCGCGAAGTCCGGGTACGGCGACTTGTTGGCGAACTGTGCGTATGACTTGAGCTTCTTGGCCCGCAGGTCTGCTTCCTTGTCCCGGGCGCCGCCGTCCTTGCTCGTCCTCGTTTTTTTGTCGTCGTCTCCTTTTGACGGGCTGGCGGACTCGGCCTTTACGGATCTTGACCGCGCGACAGAAGCAGGAGGAGACGCTGATTTCTTGGTAACCTTGGTCAGAGGCTCGGGATCTTCCGGCTCTTCCTCTTTGACCCTAGTTCTCTTCTTCCCTCGCGATGGTATAGCGGAGGTTTTGATGGATGGTTTGTCCTGTTTGATAGGCGGGTCTATTTCCTTTTTTCCAGCGGTTCTGGCGCTGCGTCGGACACCCACCGGGCGTCCGTCCGCATTGCTATCCGCTTGATTCTTTGCTAAGGCTTTGGCCATGGCTGGAGTGAAGTTTGACGTATGAGAAAAGCGACGATAATGAGAGCGTGAGGGCCTGATTTTAAGAGCAGACTGTCTCGTCCCGTGCCTTGGAAATTGCCGAGCAACGGCATTCAACAAGTGACTAGGTCCGTGAGCTGTCAGATTGGACAGGGGCCAACAGATGTACATAGAAGTCGATCTTACGGGGATCACAAAGTAAAGCACACCTACAAGAAGTCTTAGGGATCACTGGTGGGCTGGACTGTGTCGCAGATTTATCATGGCGAGCAAGTGTCTTCGCATTGTAATCGAAGCTGCTGAAAAGTAGCGGATGAGTGGTGATGTCAGGACAGCTCTACAGGTAGAAGGTACCTAGAGCATAGCGTCTTACATTCCCGTCTCTGCGCTAAGCGAGAGGCGTTAGGGGGCTGGGGGGTGTTGTCGATCAGTAAAAGCAATTGGCCACTGGGTTCCCCCTAAGTTAGGGGTCCTCGTGGTACCTAGCACAGGCAACCAGGCAGCCAGGCTGCTAGGCCGCCTGTCGTCTTGTTGCCTTTGTCACTAACCTCGGGAGAAAACACTAAGCGGAAAGATCATTCCTCACAGCAATTGGGCAAATGTACAGTTCAATACAATACAATCTGACAAGGCCGGCTATCTTAGAACTCCTGGTATACCTTCATCTTTCCCTTTTCCAAGGCTTTCATCCGTCTCGAAACCAAGCCAGTTGCCAAACTCCTAGGTCGTAAGGCAGAGTATACCTTGAACCTAAACCTATACCAGATATTCCTTTGCCCCTTTTTCTTTTTATAACCCCAACGCCGTAACCCCCGTCCGGCTTCTGCCAGTCTCACAGTACTCTTACACTTATACACGTACAATTAAAGCCTTAGTAATACAGAGGGCACATTCCTGATGCCTCGTGCTTGCGCAATCCCTTTTATCTTCTGTCTCGTGCTTTTGACTCTCTTGTCAACCTCGAGGGTGCTCGGTCTGCACTGATGCTATGACATGACTCTTTGTCGTATCGATATCTTGTGTTTGTACTAAGTATGTTCCTCAGTTTGGTCGGGTTTTCATGCTTCCCATTCTTCCAAGGTTCAGCCACTTTCTCTTGCCGCCGCTGGGGGGGCCTACGGGAGTCGCATTTCCACCCTGAGGAATCACCGTGGTGGGTGTGGTTGGGGCTCCTGTCTCAGACAGGTGCTGCGGCGGAGTACCCGGATCCGCCGGCTCAACGGCTTTGGAGAGTAGGGATTGGCCGCGACTTCGCATGATCGGAGGCGGCGTTGCGCTTGCGAAGTCGTCCTCCATAGGGGGCGGGCGTAACATCCACGGCGTAGACGCGGGAGGCGGAACGCTGCTTCTTCCCGGAGCTAGTCCAGCAGACAAGGGCATCGTCGGCATTAGCGGCGGCAGCTGATTCGGAGTCGGGACGGGAAACGTCGTCTCGGTCGCGCTGGACGGGACACTGAAGCTCTCCGGACCGGATCGCTTGAAGAATGTATTAAGAGCTAAGCCTCGTCCCTTGGCCATCTGCCCAGAGAGGGGCGGGTAGTGGCTTCGCTTTCCTGGTACTGCAACCGCTTCTGACTGCTGTCGCTGCGGCCTACTGGACGTGGCATGGGCCGCAGAGTCTATACTGTTACGCCTGCCTTTCGTATCGATCCAGTCCGTGCTATCAACTCTGGGGGGATTCTTCCTAAGCTTCCTACCCGACGGTGCTGCACTTGTGCTGCTAGTGCGCGCATGGAGACTTGATCGGCGATCGGGCGTAGGGGGAGCGGCCCCCTGCATAGCAGGCTCCGGCATCTCGGCTTGTGCCGCCTGCAGCGCGCTCGCCATCTCGTCCAGGGGGTCACGCTTCAGCGCAGGTACCGGCGCGCCGAGATATCCATTGCCTCGCAGAGCACCGAACATGGCGTCCGTTTCCCAGCCGCGCCCGTCGGCGGGGAAAGAAAAGAGATCGGGAGATGGAGCGCGTCTGCCTCCACGCTGTTCCGATATACCCGTCTCGTATCTGTTCGGTTTCATGCTCTCCTTCATCCAATAATCAAAGCTGTCCGCTTCGGAATGGGCATCTGCTCCACCGTCAGAATCCGAGTCTGATCCGACACTATCGGCTTGATATCGAGAGCTTGTTGTTTCGGCTGCCGAGTGGGGGCGTCGCGGAAGAGACTGCGCGAGCTGGCCGATATTGGAAAACGGATATGCATTCATGTTTGACATGGGAATCTGTGCGTAACTGGGGATATTTGCTGCGAATGCTCGCTGCTCTGGAAATGTCTGATAAGCCAGTTCCCTGGCAGACTCTCTGATAGCGGTTCCGGGTCGATCAGGGACCACGAAGCCGCCCTCGCCCTGACCAGCTGCTACTTGTCTCATGAGACTATCCTGAGAACTAGTCAAGTTGTCATGTTTTCGAAGCGTCGACGAAGACACGGTATCGGGAGTTGGGGGGAAGGTGTGAGAGCTCGCGAAGTCTCTTTGAGAGGTATAGTTGGTTAGCACTTTCTGCAGCGCTTCTCTCTTCTCTTGTTTTGACTTTCCCTGAGGGGGCGGATTCGCAGATAGCGTTGGAGTCGCGGTACCTCTGCTACGGTTAGGGATAAACTGGCCATGCGAATCATCGTGAGCCGTTATTTGTCCCTCGAGCCGCTCTAGCTTCTGCAATGGCGAAGTCGTGTCAAGAACGTTATTGATAGACTGCATACGCGTCGCGGGAAGCTTTGCGCCGCCGGCGGGAGCGACCGTCGGCATCTGGCTGGACGCAAGGTGCCTTTGACCGTCCCAGCTTTCCTTACTAGTCTTCTTTGCCGGAGTCGCGGAGCGGGAGACATAGTTGCCGTCCATGCCCCCCACGTCTTGCAAATCTGCTTTGCCTCGTCCGTCTTTCGGGCCGTAGATGCTAACGAAGGAGCTCTCGCTGAGCACACTGAGAGGACTTGCGACACGGTTAATCTCGCTGGGGTCCATGCTCGACTCAGAAACCATGCGCATTCGCATGGCGCTGCCCTGTCCCTTCAGTACCACGTTCCGTAGGTTCTCGGTCTCTTCGTCGCGCTCTGAAAGGAAGCTGGGCATACGACCAAGCTTCTTAGCATGTTCAGTCAAATGCGGGAGATCCAAGTTTCCCGTCTTGGTACCGTCGGCGATGCCGGGTTCCGTATTTTGCTCGTCGATCGGCGAATGGCGGTACGGCCCACCGGCCTCGACTTGTCTTACCATCGCTCGCTCTCGTAGCAACTCTTCGACTCGCGCTTCTAAGCCAACGATCAGTGAGACTGCCTCTCCTAGTGCTTTACTCTTCTCTTCAATCTCGGAACAGAGGTCCTTGTGAGTCTCGTCCTTGGCTTGCAGCGAGGAGAGCATGTTATCATTGAGATCCATCATGTCTTTGTTTTCGGTCTCAAGCTTCTCCACTCTGGCTTCTAGGTCGACCTGCTGCTGTCGTCTGTGGAATAGCTGGACTTTCAGATCCCAATTCTGCTTGTGCAGAGTCGACAGGGTCTTCAGATCGAAGTTAGCTGGTTGTACTAATTGATTAGACGAGGGCGCATTGTTCAGTGCTTGTCGTACCTCTTCCATTTGTCTCATTCCCATGGCACTATCTCTGATGAACTCATCGCTTCCCTCCGGATTCTCTCGTCGACCCGTGGCGGTAGCACTCCTCCTAACAGGCGAGCTTTTCACATCCCTGTCTCGAATGTCGCCGGTGGACGCACTGAGATCGGTGCCCGTTCTGCCGGCCTGTCTTTCGCTCTCCATTCTTCTCTCTTGCTGTAGCTTTTCCTGTAGAAGGCTCGACGTCGCCGTTACCGGTTGTCGCAGCTCTTCGCTAGGTTCCCCCGACAGTCGCGACATGGGGCGGTTGCTACCCACGCTCCCGCAGTGGCTGTGGTGGTATTTGTGTCCCAAATGTGAGCTCGGATACAATGCTTCTCGAAGGTGGGATGAGGAACTGTTTGCGCTTTTCGCTATGATCGAAGCGTTTGCACTGCTGGACGTACTAGCTCGTGACGATGCGCGAGGATACAGTCGCTCGCGCGAGTCCTTGTGTCCTCGACCGCCGTCCATGGTATAAGATAGTTGTGCTGTCTTTCCTTTAGTGTATAGCGGTGTATAGCGGTGTGTAAGGCGGTCTGTGGTTTTAGCGGCTGGAGAGATGAAAGGATTCTTTGATGCCACTAGTTCAGCCCGGCCGGTGAAAAGAATGAATATTACGATTAAAAGAACGGCTAATAATAGCTGTCCGCAGACTTGGGTATCGACTAGTGAGCCGTCACGGAAATGAGTCGCGCAAGGGCTCGTGATGTTCGTCCCCGAGCGATCAAAGGTGTTCGATATCGAGAAAAAAGAGAGGAAGGTAGAAATTCGCGGCGCTCAGAGATTGGGAGGCTTCATTGGCGTTTGGGCGTGGCCCCGACGTCTTTGAGGGTCTTAATGGGGTGGCTTAAGACCAGGTTTGCTGGAGCTCTTCTAGATTGGCTGGTTAGCGGTTGGTCCGTATCATACTTAACAGAGGCATCTTAATGCGTTACCAATAGGTTGTACGAAGAGCGCTCTGGATGAGAGGTAGCATCGGAAGAGGCCCGTGGCCCATATGCCGATGAATGCTATCGTCGTTGCTTTGCTAGAACATCACCTCCAGTCGCGAGTTTCTGATAGCCTGTGGATCTGATGCCTTGGAGCCGAGCAATCACAGCAGCCAGAGACTGCAAGAGAGGCGGTCAGAGAGGAGAAAATGTTGGCAGAGTTGTGGGGTGGGAAGGTATGTGTCTCGGAATGGCCTCTGTTTGTTGGAAGGGACAAGTCAGATAGGCCGAGGAATGCAGGTGAGTAGAAAGTGTTTAGGAGGTGGTAGCACCGGACAGAAACAATGGGCAGCTACACATGAAGATAATCATAATAAATAAATGGTGAGCCGGACGATGAGTATCTACTTGGGCCCGTCAGGTATGTGCACCTATCGCCAGGACGATTCCAAGACGGTTACGATTCCCAGCAGCAAAGAGCCGTGCGGTGTGGTGACGGTGACAGGATCGTGAAGAAGCGGCGGAGAAAGCAGAGAGGACCCGCGTAAAGCCGCGTTCAAAGGACTTTCAGCCCCTAGCTCGTGCCCAGCTTGCCAGGCCTCGTCAGGCTTGTCAGAGCCATAGTATAGAGCTATCGATAGGGGAATTCCATACACATACCTACTATGTACGCACATACAGACATACTACTACGACATTGCAATGTACAAGGGATACTCCTGCTTCATCTCCCCGAATTCCTCAATCAGCGACGAGTGCCGTGACGAAGCGGGCCTAGAAACTGTTCTGGCGCTTCTCTTTGGTTCGTCCGAGCTGGCATCTCAGGGGCTAATATATCCTTAGGGGAAGAGACCTGGACCTGCAGGACAGGGGGACGTGTGCTAAGTGGCTCGGGCCAGCAAGGGGCAGCAGGGGTCTACCAGGAACAAGGAATTCCGCCGCCGCTCAGTCTGTCAGTGTCAGCGTCAATGTGTCAGTATACGAAGGTCGAATATAAGGCAGATAGGAACCAACTACTCTAGCTCGTATCGGTCATCATGGAAATTGGCGAGCTGAGCAGCTGATAGCCGTCATCATCTCAGCCGCCATACAGCCGTACGGCGCAAATCACAGTAATAAGCCGCCAGATTGGCGTATCTTGCATCAGGGGGCTGGATCTGTTAGACCTGGTTCGTTCACCAACTCGAGATTCTTTTTTCTCTGATCCGGCACAGCAGCCGATACATATGTCCGCCGTAGGACGGCAGCCGGAGAGACAAGCAAGACAGGCGAGACAGGCATGAACCCAACATGGCACATACAGCACGCTTCAGCGCGCTATATAACATTAGAGCAGCTGTCAGGCCACGGCTAGCCATCCCTGGCCAATCCCCGACCCGCCTGCGTTGCAGTCCGCGTGTGCCGGAACAGGCTGGACCTGGCAAGCCTAGCATCCACCGCGCTGGGAGACGCTGCGATTGGCTGCTGCGCGTGTTCCGCCAGGGTCGCCTACAGGGTTGCTTGTTTCCGACGGTTGCAGTGTCGAGGGTCTCACAGACGTACCCCAAATTGATCACCGTTGCCAGAAATATAGGCTACCTTGGCTGCTTGGGTACGTAGGGGCCGCGTCTGTCTGCAACCCTCCTCACCTATCCGAGATGTGATATTCGACGTCATTGGACCATCACCAATCTCGTGGCTTGTGCCGGAAGCACATGTGCAACGGCCTGCGGGCAAGCGAGCAAACGCGAATCGATGTCGCGGAAGATAGGATGTACCCGATATAAGCTGAGTACACATGTACACACGTACGTGTGTTTGTAGGTTGGATGTAGGTTGGAGCAGAGGAGGTAGGTCGGTGGTAAATAGGTAGGTCAAGTCGAAGCCGTGTTTCGTCGGATCTTCCAAAAGAGTTCAGAGGGGTTGTCCAGATGAAGTTATACTCGCCTCTTCCGCACGCAGATTCGATCGAGATGCTAAAAATAAGGCAGGTCCATCACGAGCATCCACTTTGTCTCGTTCTCTCAGATTAACTTCCTATTAGCGTCATTACGCTAGAGTGTCGACGATTGCAACATGTCGCTCTTAGTGCCGTCAAGGCCGGCCCCGCCGCAAAATGGGCAGGACGGGATAGCCTTGCCAAGTTCACGGATCTGCCTGGCCTGCCTACGAGGTGTTTCTATTCGGATCGGCCTACGTGGCATCGCAATGCAGTCTAACGGCCTCGATCATATGAGCCCGTCACGTTATAATACAGACAGCTGCATGCAGAGTAGGAGTGAAGGGTCCGTCCCGCCCGTTATACTACGTAGCGCATGCAGCCCGCGTCTCTCGAAATGCTACTCCCCCACGGCCTGAGTGGCGCCTCATGCTGCTGACGTCGCCTGCGAATCAAGGGTTCAGGGGGCCGTTACCGCAAGGCATGACATGCAGGCAAGTCTCTTGCCGTCACGGAAGAGTGCATTGCTAGGCGCGATTCCGGCCGTGCATGGCAGACGGGTGGACGTGCATTAGCCGCCTCCCGTCCTGTCAACATCCCCATTCCCGGTTGTATTAACGACCCCAGGAGGGCCGTATGCTCCATGTGTTATGGGACTTGCCCATCTGACGTGGCCATTTGCCTACCTAGTGTATGACCAGCTGCTACTGGTGTCTCCATGTGCTATCGTGAAGGTGGCTGTGCTATGGAGCTATGCTATGGAGCTGTGCTATAGGTACTATGTAGTATACGCGACTTGTACGCCGGTATGCCAGCTTGGGAGGTATGGGGAAGCTCAGATTTCCATAGGGGACTGGAGCTAAGGTGCCATGACACGTTGACTTTACGATGCGTGCCTCCATTGGCTACATACACGCCGACGATGTATCGATCATCGAGTCTTGGAAACCACTCAAGTTCAAGTCCAGGAGACTATCTCCATTCTCACTGCCGTAAAGTCGTTATGAACTCATGCTGCTGGCCGCAACTTTCCGACTCACGAAACTAACTGAGGCCGATATTATCTAGGTAGATTTCATCTCGACACGTATTGTGCTTGTTTTGGATCCTCGTGAGGGGAGAGTATATCAAGCAGTCCCAATTATAGAAATTTGCTGGCTTAAGTCAGGTTATATGTCAGGGCTGCCATTCAAGCGATCCTCCGTTTCCCCCTTGCCTTAGCTCGTGAAGATCTAGCCCGGTGCCGGCGTTCAGAGGCAAATAGATATTGTCTTCCCGCTGATCATATAGAGCGATGGGGTCGTTGGGGATGGGCGACAACGTATGCGGAGATGTTGTCCCTCTTCAACTTTGCCGGGACATCCTAGGAATATCGGTCCTGCCCCGACATTGGTAGGTGCTGACCGGGTTCCCGCGGTCAAAGATTCGCCGTCCGATGATGAGCATGACCAAAGCTATGACACGTCCCAACATGATGTATGTAGTACGCGCGTCAATGCAAATCGCCTACTTGCCGCGCCGGGCTTGGATCTATGCGCTAAGCTCTATACTAGTGTACTGAGGCTTTAGGTACCTGGTATAGAGGAGAAGTACATGCTGCGGTTAGTTGTTAATAGTATCGTGTGTAACTCCCGAGCGGAATCGTGCGGAAAGGAGAAGTCATAGGTTGTAGGATAAGGGGCTGTACACTGAAGACATGAAGATAATGCGATTGATTCAACCTACGCGATTCCCTCTGCTATGCCAGGATCAGAGATCCTCCTTGAAAAACTTCTCTTCGCTACCCGTTTCCTCGCCGCCTTGCCCTTCGTCTGCCTCCTCTTCGTCTGTGTCGACGACCCCCCGGATCTCTCGGGGATCGCCTGGCATCTCCACTACCTCGAGCTTCCAGCCCCTATCCCCTGCTAGTTTTTGCAACTCCTTCTTGAGGTCCTCGACCATTTCCGGACTGAGGTCGAGCTTAGCCAGCTCCTCATCCGTGAGTATGTCGACCTTGCTGCCTTCCTCCTTGCTGCTCCCCTTGGCGACCACCTCGATCAAGGGGGCTACGTTGGAGCTGCGGAAGTTCCGTGGCGGTGCCAGCTTGTGCGCTTCTTTGCCGTCCTCCCCCTTGCCTAGCATTTGCCTCCCCCCGACGACAACTCCACCGACGGTGATGGACGCTTTTGCCTCCCCCTTTGCTTGACCCACCATAGCACTTTGCGCCTCTAATGTCTTCTGCGCGTGCCAGCTGGCCTGCTCCGCCTCCGAAACAACGGCGCGGCAGCTAATTACGTTGGCCCTCTCCTCCTTTGGCGGCTGAAAGGCGACGTCCACACATAGCCGGGGCGTGTTGACCACCATGAGGTACGCGCACGTGGTCACCTCTTTAATCCAGCCGATGCGGTCCTGGGTGCTACCGGGACTGCAGTGGTACTGTATCTCGATCGTGCGCTCCCTACCCGTCAGATCGCAGATAGTACCGTCACCCATCTTCTGAACTAGGTATCGTTGGTCGCCCTTAACTTGCAGCTCCGTATTCGGGGGCGCCGCACCGGCAGCCTGTCCTCGGTCGTTCGTAGGATTGTTCTGGTTGCGCCGCGAGGAGCGCGCGGCAGCTTTCGGATCTGGAAGTCTTCCAAGGACGTACTCAGCAGTATTAGGGTCTCTCATAGGTGGGCCACTCTTCACACTAGCGGGAAGAGCGTGGAATTGTACAACATCGTGATTGTAACAAAAGCTATAACTCCACCATCCAGACATGTAGTAGAGGCAGCTGCCGTCTAGGCCGTTGATAAGGTCCCAGCCGTGCGCAGAAGCCCTTGCGAGCTCGCGGGCTTCTTCAGCCTTTGCAAGTTCGGTGGCCGTCTTGTTCGGGGCGGGGGGAGATTCGATGACTGGTATGGCGCATAAGTAACGATAGGGAGGCATGTTCATCATCTCGTAGGACTCGGTGATTTCTTGATCGCCACTGCCACGAGATCCTGGCTCATTCTCATCCTTTGCAGCTCGTACATTCGATGCCAAATCGGTCTGACTCGTAAAATCGGCATCGTAGCTGGGAGGATTGGTTTTTTCCACCAAGGCTTGCGCTTCAGCTTCGGATATGTAGGATTCGGAGAAGACGACCTCGAACTACGGAACCCGCTGGTGAGCATACGTGGAAGAAGCACAAGTTGTAATCTCATCACACACCTGAGGATAGGCTAGAAGGTCATGGTGAACGCTAAACCCCGGCTGGCGAGCTCGGCTTAGCTGTAGCAGGCCGCTCAGAAGGAGGAGCACATTATAACGGCACATGATGCCGCTCTGGCGAGGGTTCATTCACATAGACGCGGAGGAGGAATCATGCGAGGGCGATAGGCGATGAAATCGTAGTTGGCGCATACATCGGAACTGATATTCGAGGCACGCGATTTGCTAAGGAAGCTCTGAGACCGATTGCGCAAAGCTAATTGACCAAGGTGGCATTATCACTGATACCGATATCCGACGTCCGATGTTTTGCCGGGGCGATGTTAGGTAATACAGCTAGCTACGGCCAAGATGATATTATTTATTATTTTATCCTCATATTGAAACAGCTCGTTCAAGGTCCAAACAGGCTATTATAAGATAGTTTCAGTATTTGAAATCGACGAAAATCCTCGTTCGAATAGAAGTATCAAGTTTCATTCGCTCCATGGGTTTCTGCGATTAGAAGCGAGGAACACAAGCCGAAGCTATGAGTCGAAAGCGAACATTGCCTACATGAAATATTCACCTAGGTGCCCTGCCTCTAAATAGTCTGTCTACCTATTCACGAGCAGCTGGTTGCTCGTTGGCTTGCAAAGGCTCGAGGTTACTGTATCAGAACCTCGCAGGCCTCGTCGGTCCAGATCGGTATCTTGCTCCGGTCTCAAAAGACCCACACGTCCGACTGCTACGGGGGGTTCCCGTTACGAGCTTGGATCGGCAATCTGCACGTCGTGATGGAGGTGTTCGGTCTTGCTATCACGCAGTAAGCACCATCAGCCTGTCAGCACCAACCGCTATCCGCCTGTCCGCAACCTGTTCATACCCACTGGGTGTCATCGACCAGAATGGACATGTCACACAGCATGCTACATGTTGGAGAGATCCAGAATAAGCACCGGAAGCACCATCTTTCTCCCGCATCATGACCAAGCACGTTTTCGTCCTACTGATTTACGTCAATCCCGTATTATTCGGTATTCGACCAAGTGACGACGGTCTGATGTCTGGAACACGGTGCGGTCGATACGGCAGCCCCTACACAAGGTTAGGTGTCGGCGTACGCATACTAGTTGTATTGATTAATGATCCCCGAAGCATCAGGTCAAGTGAAACCGTATGAACGAGTGTTGAGCTACACACCTACGAAGCGGCCGAGATGACGTTTTGTTCAAGACATTATAACTGTAGCATCGTAGTATTGATATGATATATCATTTAAATCGACGGACGAAAATAACAACAAGACATTGCAGTTCGCGTTCGGTCTAATCTAGATTGTTGAAATCCTGATACGAACGTCAAGGCTAAGCATTTCAGCCCGACGACTCACCACCGTCCATACGATCTTTTCAGTCTGTCAGCAAGAATCGATACATATTGAGAGGTGTGATATCCACGTCACTACCCTCCAGGGTCTCCCCCCCCCCCTTCACAGCTGTGGCTTGGGTTGGGGTTGAACGTGGCAGCCGCACAGGCGGATAGGACAGCGCTGCGAGAAACTCACCGACATCCCGTTTCTGCTGCCGACATGCTCTTCCTTGTAGAGAACTGCATCAGGATTGGGACCATGTCCGTGCATGCATGGACGGGCGGTCAGCCGGGAGGGGGGGGGGAGGTCAAGAGGTGGTTTATCCTCATTACCTATAGGCTACGACTCCGAGGGTCTAGGAGGTCTAGGAGGTCTGGGATTAAACAGATCGGTGGTTGTATCTTAGCGGACCAAGATTGCGCCGACATTGCGAGTCGACGACTGAGCACTTGTGTGCTGTGCTGTTGATAGGATGGTGGATGGTGGGCTAGGTACCCAAGGCAGGACGGCTGGCCCGGGCAGGATGGGTGGTCACAGGTGACAGTTCCTCATCGTGGTGCCCGTCGCCTATCTTGCTACCACTCCCGTCAAGACCGTCAAGACATGCAGTAGGGACCAAGACTTGTTCGTCTCACGCTTGAGGCAGCCGCAGCCGCAGCGCGGGCGGGCGACGGGAGTAGTGGAGTGGAGATTCTCTCTCTCTCGGGGGAGGAAAGGGATATATGCTGATATGCAACCATGATGGCGCCTGTTGCCATTTACGTCCAATCTCTGATGTCCTGACACGTCTGCACGTCCCCGGGGGACGGCCCACCGTCCATCGGCCAGGGATCTGGCAGACCCAGAGAATCGTTAGCCACTCAAATGGGTCGCGGGGGGTGGCCGCCTCACTCTTTGGACAACACACTGACTCACGGAGACCCAATGAGGTCCGGGACGAGGCCAGCATTCTAGCAGCTGGGCACCTGGCACGGGTGGGACGTGGTAAGCTATTGCATGCATCCTCCCCTTGGTTGACGGGCACGAGGTTCTCCCTTGCAGACCGATGCGTGGCTAGCTCTGGCACCCTTCTTGAAATGTCTACTGAACAGAGGTGAGTATGTAGAGTGTTTCCCACCTTGCTGCCGTCTTCTTTCTCCCCCTCCTGTCGCATGCAAGTACAATATCCGAAACGGCTAGGTCCTAGCTATGATAGGACCTCTATCGAATATAATAATCCAATCAAGGTGAAAAGAAAAAGTAAAAAAAGGAAGAAAAAAGATACGGTTTTTTGAGATGCCCATCTCCATATTGTAAGACCCCCCTGGACCGTTTATAGGGTGGTACACATCCCACTGTGGTACCTATGTACCTAGGTATTCTACCTCCCCATCTGCCCATGCATTTTCTGTATGCAACCCCACGTTTGGAATGACGACGAAGAGAGAACGGGCGGTGGAAAGCCATGGCACGGGCTAGTGCGTGCGTGGCTTGAGAGTCGAACGAGAAAGACTCGGAAGTATGCCGATAACTTGGCATCGACTTTCGACTCTCGACTCTCGACTCTCGACTTTCTTCAACGACGCTTGAACAGTAACCTGCTCGTCTAGTTACCTTAGATAGGTAGATACTTTGCGACGGAGGCACCGAGATGGAATCAGTACTTGTCCCTCATCGCCTCTTCAGCTTGGTGAATTTGTAACATGGTAAAGCTATTTGCTTCGTCCCAAGTGGATCGAGATTTGGAACTGGCAATGCCGCTACGATATCTTAGCTGTCTCGGCTGTTCATTAAGGTAGGCTGGAGCTGTAACAAGGCTATCCTTCACCATTCTCGATCTACGATCTTATAATAGCACGCAAAGTAACCGTCATGTCCCTGTCTCGTCAGTTTACCATACTTGGCTGCTTAATAGCTTAGCTGCTATAGGTACCTGTCCAGGTACTCAGGTTGCTAGGGATGCATCTCTTGAAGCACTCTGAATTCCTGTCACATGCGTGAAGAGACATAGGATGGCTCGGTAGCACTATTTCGCTGTACACTGCTTACAGCGGCATCCTGCTGCTGACCGGCCTGGAATGTCCTGACGGGCGCGGGTTTGCAGAGGAAAGAAGATACTTTGGGTACGATACAGTAAAATGGTTAATCGCTGAATTGGCTTGACTGCGTCACTCGGGCGAGGGACACCCCTGTAAGAGCGCTGGCCGCAACTGACCTGTAAGATGCCGTAGCAGGAGCGCATCTGTACGTTGCATCGGTTCCCCGTCCGCACTTTGCAGATATGTGTGTGTGTGTGTGTGTGTGTGTGTGTGTGCTATATTACATATGTGTGCGTCTCTGCAGTATCGTAGTAATGTAAGGTAAGTCTTGTACAATACGTACTTGTTGTAGGTACAATGCTAACCTCTATAGCTCTACAGTACTGTCAGTACCTTGGATACCAGCCCTAGCCCGTACTCCGGACGGCTACGTGCAAATATAGCAGCAAATCTACCTAGCTCAGAGGCGCAGGAGATAGCTGTGTCGATGCTCCTGTCCACTAGGCGTCGCCGTATGCCGAGATGTCCTGGGCTAGCGTTCCCCTTGGTCCTGTCCGGCCGTCTCGTCTGGCTATGTGTGCTAGAGAGAGAAAGAGAGACAGCATCTCATGTCCTGTCCCCAGTCTGCCAGTCTCGCCAGCCCAGGTTCGAGAGGTCAAAAAGTGGGCAGAGATAGACAGCTCTGACAGGCCATGGTACCCTCCAACCCTTCCGGAAATCATCCGCAGAGGAGCTAGCCAGCTACTGACGTTTCCTCCAGGCCTCTAGAACGTCGGAAATTCCCTGTCGAATCACACTAGTTCCTGGCACTTTGGCCTGTTTGGCAACCAGTTCGAGCTCGCTGCAAGGGTTTGGGCCCCAAACCCGGCCGGCTCGCCAGCAGCCAAGAGCGTCGATCTAAGCCCGCGGGATTCTCGTAAATTAAAAACAATGCAGACGCAAGCTACAGTACCGGCCCATGCACATTGGGCGAGCGTTGTAACCTGTCGACCATTATTAGACCCGCTGCCGCCCAGCCTGCCAGGGCCCAAAGCCTTGACTGGTACATAATTCACCACAGCATCCTGTGCTTTTTGTCTTCTCCTCTCAAAAGTCTTGGGGCTATCGAAGTCTTGTTTCGTTCCTTTTCTTTGCTTCCCTTATTCCTTCCCCATACTTTCGCTGATCGGATATCAGTCCGTCCATAAGCAAGCCTTGTTTCTCGCCCTGAGAGTCCTGACACGTCTCTCGTCGACGAGACAAACCACTTCTTCCTACCATCCTTGCTCGGGTTGCTTCCCCCGTCCGTGACGGTTCTGCCCAGCCGAGTCTTTAATCCTTTAGCGTCGAGAGGAGGGGTCTCCCCAGGGAAACAGAAAAAGAAAAAGAGTGAAGCGTCGAGTCGAGATTCGCTCCAGGCTTGCCTTACCCTTCGTTTGCTTCACTTTTTCCTTATTCTTACCACGAAAACTCACCAGGCCCCCGCCATAACTGGTCCCCGTCTCCCTCTAAGGACCGGGTCGTACTTGGCATCATGAGCCAAACTCACAACCCCGACCTCGAGATCATAAAACTTCGGGCCCTGCTGGAGCAGAGGGATGCCGCGCATCGGGAGGAGATGAGATGTAAGGAAGAGGATCTTCGCAGAACGCAACATGAATTATCGCAGCTACAAACCTCTGTCTACTCCCAAATAGCTCAGTCTCCGAGTCCGGCCGGACTCGGCGCCTCTGCTGTTCATAATGAATCCCACCTGCCGAGTAGTGCTACTGCGCCTGTCACGCCCTTCCAACAAGCTGGCATGTCTAGAAGTAACACAGTCCCTCGCAGCCATGGTATCCTGGGACATGGTCGCCATGAAGGTGTGACACGGTCACCTGTAAGATCACTCCTATGAAAGCGCTCTCGTATTGTTTCTTTCCCCCTTCTCCTTTCTCGTACTGATGGGCGTCCGTTAGCACCGACATGGCAGCAATGCCCACGCTATCAAGCGTGCCAGGACCTTCTCCCAACAGACCCCGGCGTCCCAGAAGATGGACCGCCTCGGCTCCAACCTGTCCGCGCCGTCCGTCGGCCCCTTCACGGGCAATGCTCCCATATCCCCTCCGCCGCGAGCTCGTAACTCGGGTACCCCGTTGAGGAGCGCGAGTATGACGGACTACTCAGACAGGGACGAGTCCGCGTCGCCCTACGCCATGGTCCACTCGCAGTCCATGCGGCCCTCTCAGCCATCCAAGCATCACCATGATATGCCGACTCTTTCCGAGACCGGGCCCATGACGGGTGTTATGCTCGACCCGGAAGCGTACTTTGCGCAGAACCCCTTTCCCGAGGAGCCCTCGTTGCCGATGGATTGCTACGGTTCGTCGGTGCCGTCTCACGGTCAAGATGTTGACGTCCCCCAGTTCAACATTACCAACGTTTCGGTGTGTGGTTCGATGACCTCGGGTCCCACGTACGACACGGCACCCATGACACGACAGAACAGCTTGTTCGATAACCAGTCCGTGTCCGGGGGCGTGCGCATGATGAGCCTCGGATCACAGATGTCGCAGGGCGGCGAGGCGCATTACCAGGAAGGATCCCCGCATAACAGCAGCGGAGACAACTCACCCCTTGGGAAGCGACCGTACTGTAGCGAAGACGAGCTGATCGCGGTTGGATCGAGTCTTGCACCGCCATACGCTCACCAGTATGCCTCGTCGGCCCCTACCGACGCGCTCCTCTCCTCGTCCGACATGGAACGCTCGATTTCCAGCGCGAGCATGGCCAGCACCCGATCCAACTCGTCTCTCAAGGCCCGGGCCAAGGACACCCTCCAGCAGCAGTGTCGGCGAGCTCTGATCGCGCCGTTGCAGCCCAAACCGAGTGCCGAACAGAGCACGACTGAGTTGCCGGTGAATGTCAAGAAGGACGGTAAGGCGGTGATAACCAAGGCCAAATATGTCCGGCCCAAGCAGCCCAAAGTCTACTGCGACCAGTGCGACGAGCATAAGGACGGCTTCCGCGGCGAACACGAACTTCGTCGTCACCGAGACGCCAAGCACCAGACCACGGTCAAGAAGTGGATCTGTGTCGACCCGGCCGCCCACGGACTTCCGATCGGCGTGCCGGCCGTGAACCCTCTGAGCAAGTGCAAGGCCTGCAAGGCTCAGAAGAAGTACGGGGCGTACTACAACGCGGCGGCCCACCTCCGACGCACGCACTTCAAGGAGAAGCCTTCGCGACAGAAGAACAAGGGCAACGGCAGCAGCCGCAGCGACGAAGACAAGCGCGGAGGCAAGGGTGGCGGCGACTGGCCTCCGATGAGCGAACTCAAGAACTGGATGAAGGAGATCTGGGTGAGCAAGTACGATACGGACGACGACGACGAGGTCGAAGAGGACGCGGGCCACATGATGACAGATCCCGAATGCAGCGGCATGGAGTCGTATCCGGCCGAATACACTGCATCGTACAAGATGGTCGGTAACGTCATGCCAGAAGCCGACTACAGCCTTATGGTCAATGCCGACGGCGCCTATCTCAACGGATCGATGCCCCTCTCCTCGGCCGACTTCAACTTCAACCACACCATGTCGCCCTCGACCATGTCGCCTCACTTCGCGCCGGACCTCTCGGGAATGGCCCCGGAAGGCCACATGAATCACTTCAGCTCGGCTCTCTCTTCGTCCGCCACCGTCACGCCCATGACGGCGTACCACGAGGTGTCTCACTCGCACATGGATGATTTCGACTTTAATATGGTCTACTCCCAGTAATCTTCTACGTCGGCCGACGCTCCACTCTCCATTTGTTCTAACGGGTTATTTCAAGAATATACGAGGTTACGACATGACAAGAAAAACTGAAAACGAATTAAGAAAAAAATTGGGAGGCCGTCTCCCGGCTTCGGCCTTCGATTCGCACACGGCGGTAATTCTGCTTTTCCACCTTACCGTGTCATTCACTTCGACCTGCGACACCCGCTTTCGCGACACCGTGGTAGCTTCGAGACGACGCCGTATCGTCACCGTCGTACATCATTTTGCCGAAGCTACCTAAATCACATACATCGCGATACGTCGCAGCATACACTCGCTACCGTTCTGTTCTACTGCTTTTTAATTTTACTTCGACACGGCGTTTTTTTTCGCAATCGTTACATTCGCATCGTATTTTGTCTTGTACACATCATTTCGCGGGTAGGATCTGTGAGGATACGTTTTCCGCCTCTGCTTATCCTCTCTATCCGACTTCACCAACCGAAGTCTTGGATGGGAGAGCAGTAGTTGGCTAATACCAGACCCGCATACAAACACACAACACGACGTTTATACCAAAGACGGCAACAGAAGACAGACAAGCATTCCGACATCATTGGCCACTGGCCGATGTGTCGCCCGGATGATATGGATCATGCTGCTCTGAAATACGACGCAGCTCTCACATCATCTGCTTGCGTTTCTACTGTCTCCCTTCGGCTGGACCTCCCTCTTCGAGGTGTCTCGGCGACAGGGGAGGCGGGCGCCTCTTGGGGGTTTATTCTGAATCTTTTCTGCTTCCCACCGAATCATGGCCTCGGCGTTATCCTGGGACAGACTGGTTGCTTTACTGTTCGGGACGAGACCTCAGCGGTCTCTCGGCGTTTCGCGTGTACATACACACTCATACATCTCAGTCACCCGGGCGAGCGGGTTAGACGGGAAGGGGAGGGGTCTGGCGGCTCTACGGCTTGTTGTGTCATTTTTCGTTTCTTTCTTCTTTTTTCTTTCCGGGGCGGTTTTCACCTTAGCGCGGAGTTGTGCGGTCTACGGCGGACGTCGGGCTTACGAAGCGAAAGGGGGGGGGGGGGGGGGCTAAGAAAAAAAAAGGAGATTGGGTGTTCTTCGTTTCGCGGTAATGTTTGTTGTCTTTGGGTGGGAAGGCCGTGGCCTACCCGCACCGCCGGCTGAGAAATCAGCACCCGTATCGGACGGCATCGTCGGAAAGGGGGGCGTGCTGGCCGGTGTTGGGCTTTTGGCCTCTTCCCACCCCTTGCCTTTTTTTTTTTTCTTCATCTTTTATTTCTGGCGTACTTGCATGTACTGTAATGCTTATCCATCCGATCTTAAGTAGTTGGGTACTCCCCCTTTGTATTTTCATGAGGGGGAGTTGTCGTCCGGCCATTGGTTTGGCGGATCGACAATTAAGGTGCGAAGAGCACACTTGCCAACTCATTTTTATCCGTTCGTGTCTTACGTGTCTATGTGGCTTGAATATGGTAAACTGGCTTGCATGTATATTCAGCTGACCCAGCATTGTGCTTCCCGTGTCGTGTCTTGTCCGTTGGGCTCTTCGGTGAGTCTTCGAGGTGACCTAGACTTGTCGGGCTGTCTACGCCATCATCCTGTTGGGCCGCCTTCGCCATCATCTGGCGCCCGGCAACTAATGGCAGCCAATGCTAAGCTGGTTCGATGCCTCTGTAGCTGTGGTGAGAGGCTGGCTGCCATGCTTCCACCGTATGCTGTATTACAGTGTCAGCAGCCACGAAGTCGTGAAATCAGTCACAAACCCTGCGAAGCTGGAATCGGGCATGAGTCGGCTAGGACTGCATGGTCGGTCGGCCTCCTGCATCTGAATTGCTAAATCGATCGCCCCCGCCTCTTACCTCGTCGCACACTGAGATCACCACTTACGACGAGCATCGCAGCCGTCGAATACCTTGGGCTAGGCACCTGCAGGTAGATAAATTTCCCTATCATCGATAGCAAGCTCGTCTGAAAATAGCCAAGACAGGTAGATAGCTAACGTAGACACGGGAAAGGTGACTGGTCGTTTGCGGGGAGGTTGAGGAGCGGCCCTTTTTCCATATTTAGATACAGAAACAGCTGCACAGCAGGACCTATAATAGGTACCAACTAGATATGACTGATACCGGTAAGGGGAGAGAGAAGATGAGACGAAAACGAAAAAGACACAAGGAGGAATCCGGCAGAATGTTGGAGATCCCGGATGCTGTTGGTACCTCTGATACACACTTCCGACATTCAAGTGCCCCGAGATTTGGAGGTTTGCAGGATCTGGTGCGTACCAACCAGGTATCTCACATGCTCGTTCAATACTAACTGAATTTTACACATACCTAGGTATACACAATAGGAGGTAGGTATAAGTACAACGTACAGACTATACGATGAGAAGTGAGTAAGTCAGAATTATCCACGCATCACGACAAAGAAATCAAATCCATAACTGTCGCGGGAAACGGGTAGTTGCCTAAGGGCGCGGGGGCTTTGCGTACATACGGTGTTACAAGGACCGACTCGGCGAGTAAGGCTCTCTCGTCCAAGCCCCTGCATCGTCTCGCACACAAGTCCGGCCACTGATGATCTGATGCAACCCCCCGGATCTCTCGTGTAGTGATAGCACTCTCAGCCTCAGCGGTCCCGATTCTGGGTGAGAACTGCACTTTCCAACTCGAAGCATCGCAAGCGAATGTTTTCGCTGTTTGAAGTCGCTGTCCCCCCTCCCGCGGCCGAAGCACTTTGCCATGGAACCTTGCACGGCATGTATGTAGTCCAACGTTCCTAGATAAAGCCCTGCCACGCCGTCGGGCCCGGGTGCTCAGCCTGTAACCGAAGTTTTCGAATCGTTGAACATGGCTGTACTCTGACGACTAGTATAACATATATCGATGTCACCTCTGGTCACTCGAGCCTGAATTAGGTGCTTCCTAGTTTCGTCTCTGTTGAATTGTGATCTGCTTCTCTCTTCGACAGAGCAAATTCCTGTTATACGATGGGTTCATACGTGTCCGTCGACCGGTGCCAGGCACATTACAGCATTACCCTAAATTGCTCCGTCCACGTTTACAATGACACCAACAATGGAACGACTGTCCCGGGGACGTCTGTTACCGAGATTGGTGGCTATACCAAAGGACACTTTCCGGGAGATCCAGATATAGCTGGAATAGGAGTACGCCATACGAAGCCCCCTTCCGGCCGATACAGCAGAAGCTTACGCGGTATAGATTCTTGGAGTTTTCGTGGCTGTCACGTCGTTCGCCATTTCTGTTGGCTTCGTGTCCGTCTTCTGGCAGGCAACCAAAACCTGGCGTCGGTCAGGCTACACTGAGGAGTAAGACAGAAACGAACCTCTGCAGCACAAATCGGTCGGGGCTTGAGCCTGCGCTAACGTGACACCCCAAGAAAAAGGGTAGACAGACGATACCGAATGAGCTTGTCCGACACCTTGGATTCCCTCGTCCTTGCCTGTAGCGATCAGCAGGTCTTCACGGGAGCAGCATACGCCTTCACGCTTCGGTATTGGAGAGGCTGCACCATCTCGGCCTACCATTACAACATTGTCGCTAACATGATGCTGCTCACATGCGCTACTCACCTCATTTCGGTCACCATCGTTCGAAACTACTGGAAATTTCCCTGGCTAGCTCTCCTCCGCGTCATCAGCATAACGTTTGTTTTCATAGCCACTGGTCTGCTCATGACCAACCAGAATGCCAACTCGGTGGATCCCTTTCCGACTGGCGTTCCGCACGCAAACGAAACCCAGAGCTCCTTGTTTCTGCCGGCCGCCTGCTTCCAAACCGATAATCATACTGCGATGGAGACGTTTGAGGAGACGACATCAGATGCCTATACCTTTTTCATGAAAAATATCGCCCACTCGACGCCCCGCAACAAGATCCAAGGATGGAATTGGTATATCATCACCCTGCTCTTCTACGGGGCGGCCACCATTGCGGAGCTGATCCGGATTTTCCGTCGCGGTAGAAGCAGACCTGGCTGGAGAGCCAACGTCGGCAACCGGCTCCGACGGTGCTGCGGCCTCGGGAAGCCCCTGAGAAAGGTAGTGCAGAGCGTGTTCATAGCCTACCTCGTACTAGGCGTAGGTATCGGCTGCGCTGTTACCATAATCTCTGCCAAGTACATCTTCGACCTTCGGAAGTGGGTGGACAAGTCGGGATGGATTCAGCAGAACCAAAACCCAGAAAATGATGCGAAGAGTTTCGGCCAGCTGGTTCCCATATTCTCCAGCGCCTTGATCCTGTTCAGCTTCGCTCAGATTATAAGTGGTACGTTTCGGCGTCCTCCTCCTATCCGGCTCACATATGCTAATGGGTTTTCAGAGAATTGCACTCGTCGTAGCGGCCGCAAGGACGAGGACGAGGAGATGCCTCCGCAGGGCGGTAAAATCCAGTATTTCGACCCTTCTACAGACGATGCAGTCTCTCCGCCGGAAAAAGACAAGGCGCGGGACTCCAAGAGCGTCAATGTAAGCGCTGCGAGTCTACCTGGGCGAGTCGACTTCAAGAGCCAATCCCCATGGGGTAGCGACCTGAGCTTTGCCAGCACGCAAGCAGCCACGCCACTGCTTGGTGGCGATGGTTATTTTTCCATCCCCGTAGCGCCGCGTTTACATTCCGCGAGTAGCCTCGGTATCTCGTCGGCCCAGCCTATCCAGCCTGAACAGGTACCATCACCGTCACCGGTTCCAGCGCCATTGCTGGCCCGTGACGAGGCCCGAGACATCAGTCCGCGCTCGCCCCGCAGCTAGCACGCCTCAGTCGCGAAGCTTGATGGGAAGCCCAAACGTATCTCAGCAGCCGGCGTCGAAGCCAGCAGCACCCAATATGTATTCGAACCGACCGTCCTAGGACACGTCATGAATCAAGATGAAATAAGGCAGTGTGAGAAGGAAGGAAAAAGGGAGCGGGGAAAGTGACATGGCCTTGCGGACTGGAACTGGCGCTGATGGTTACGGTATCTGTTTTCTTCCCGTTTTCTATTTCTTGTGTCTTGCTTGCGATATCCTTGGAACAATGTGTGACTAGGCGTCAGGTTTTCAGGGTGTCTGTGTGTACGTTGGAGCTATGTGTCACTCCTTTTCGATGGGAAAAGATGTGCTGGCCTGGCAGACGAAATTGGGAGCTGGAAAAGGTCGCGAGAGAAGGCAGTTTAACGAGCAGTTTACGACTACAGCCAGATGTAGAGATGAGGTACATGTATGCAGCTATACCATGTATGATACTCGAGGAATAAATCTCATTCGTCTATCCCGTCTTTGCCCCGCTTGGACCCCATAGCACCCGCGGCGCCGACTCCACTAAATGGGAGGTCCGTGTCCGTACCCGATCTCTCTCGCCTTTCGTTGCTTTGTGCCGCTTGTCCTTCGCAGTCTTCGAGGTTACTCTCGACATCTTCCCCCTCTTAACTTCTTGTGAAATCGTTACAGCTCGAATATCCGTCTTCCCAAACTCCTCAAGTACACGACTCGTGTCTTGTCTCAATGCATCTCCATGGGAATAAGATGTCGCCCTTCGTTTTCTTCGTTTCAGTCGTCCATCGGTCTTAGTTCTATCAGTCATACAACAGCACCTTGAAGGTGACCATTCACTAAGATTCTTAATTCTCCAGCCAACTCGCCTGGCTGTACATTCGTAACACTACATTCCTAGATGCCCGCAAGACCATGGCCGACCATAGCAACGATGGTTCTCCTGGTGTCTCCCCGCCTGTTTACCAGCTTCCGGAGTGGGAGACCATTACCCATCCGCCAAAGCCTCGACAGTCGCTACTAGGCCGCATCTTCCCCCCGAGAACGGCCGAAGACGAGTCTCTTGCCATGTCGCCTCAGGCCTCCACCGCGGCCGATCTTGATCATGATCGAGCAAAGGATACATCTGTTCCAGCATCTACGCTCCCGCTGCATACTACCACGACCCCGGATAACGGCCCAACGAAGCCCACGCCACTAGTTCGGCTACGTGAGCATCTAGACTCTGCCTTACCTCCGCATCGAACCTACTTTGGCCGGTCGCGACGCTTTCTCTTTCTGTATATCCTTCTGCCCTTGGTCATTTTCGTATTCGTGGTTATCCCGCTGGCTGTAGGCCTCGGGGTGGGCTTGTCACGCCGTCATTCCGCACAGGACCAGGACAGCCTACCGCTGCCGAGCAACAACGGCATTTTCACGGGAGAACTCACCTACTACGATCCCGCCCTAGGCGCATGCGGTATACAGTCGAGCAGCAGCGAGGATGTCGTGTCCGTGTCGCACATCATCTTTGATGCCGCAAGCCAAGGATCTGACCCGAACGCGAATCCCCTGTGCCGCAGGACGATACGGGTCACGAGGGACTATGTCGAGGCCGAATCGGGAAATCAGAGCGTCGATGTTACGGTCGTGGATCGCTGCGTCGGCTGCGATGCCACGGACTTGGACCTGAGTCTCGCTGTGTTTACGCGGCTGGCATCCCAGGACAGCGGGAGGGTGTCGGGTAGCTGGACGTGGTTAACCTGATGTTATTCAGCGGGAATCGTTCTTCGCTCGGAGTTTGGATGTTTCGTGGCTTGCTATACCCTTGCTGTGATTTTGCGATGATTTTCTAGATTTACGAGAGAATGGAAGCTGAACTAGCAGGCCAGGACGAAGATGGGAGCAGCAGTCTTGTCGCGCGCAACTAGATTCCGTCGAGAGTCATCTACCGACGTCGTGCAACACCTCACGAGAATCGATGTTTTCCCGCTTACGAATCTTCGCGGTTCTTCTGTTAAGGCACAGACACGATTGTGACCCAAGGTCAGATGGGGTGTATGAGCTGGCGCTGCATAAGGATTTATGAAGGCGTGATGCATGCCAATACGAGACGGTCTCGGTGGTCGATTGGGCTGTCGGACTGATACGCTGCTCATCAATGGACGGCAATGCTTCGGCCGCTCTTCGCCTTTGCGTCTGCCGAATTCTAGAAGTCCCTTATTCCCGTACCCTGGATCGGCGCACATGTCAGCCATCTTCCATCTTCGGCGCCTGCCGAGCCAGCAGTAAAATCCAGCCAGTAAAATTCAATTCATGCCTCGGCATCGTAGTAACGCCCCAGATGGAATGCAACATCCATGTCACGTCAAGCACCAAACAGTACTATTCCTCGTTCGATACTGAAAAAGTCAGCCAACCTACAGCCGGCGGGATACTGTACGTGGTCTCATCGGACCGTCCCGTCTCGAACACTGCCGGATGGCTTGAAGTAATTGGATTTTCACACCGAATTCCGCCATCGATTATACCTTCGGTGAATAGCCAATTACTGGTTCTCAATCATCCTTGGTAGAGGACGCCAGGTGCTCTCGCGAATGCGCACGCGTGTGCAGCTCGGGACGTGGTGTAGACACGGAAAAAAGGCGGACAAGGAATGAACTGGCGGACTTGGCGGACTTCTACGGCATGCTGTGGCCCGGCCGCCGCCTCGCGCAGTTCGAGTACGGCCAATAACGCCGGGCCTGCCGGCAACGGTGTCAGCAAATGCGGCGGTGCGCCCCGTGAGGTTGTCAACGCTACGGCCTAGATCAACTGATATGCGGCAATACCAACCAGCGCCACGCTGCATTCGCATGTACTCCCCTTATTCGTGCTCAGGAGAATTCGCTCCGAGGGCCGTGGCAGCTGACCGTCAGCGGTCTTGCTCGAATAGCCTGGTCTTATATGCCTGTCATCGGAGCTATCGGTGGCTGTCAGCACTATATCCACCGGCTGTTTAACAACTTGTCGGGAACAACACCACGGTCTCGTGGAGGTCCCACGGGGATCAATCGGACGCCGTGGATTCGTCGTTCTCATCAACGCCAAGGTCTTGATCAGGATTGTGGTACTGGAAACATTCCGGGGAAAATCAAGCTTCATGTTGACCACGGCGTACCTTGTCAAGATTTCCTCCGGCGGTAAACCCTAGGGGTTTTGTTCTAGACTTCTATCCGAGTCGAGACCGTATGACTGGTGTGAAAGACAGCACTATAGCCAATCGTATGACTGCTCTCTGCTCTCCGTCGCTAAGAAGTTCAGATGACCGGCGCTGCCATTCCTGGGAGGGCATACGGTGCTGCGTTCGCCGCGAGGATTACTCGAACGACGCGAGGCCGAAAGCCTAGACATGGCAAGTGGAGATTCTAGAATTGCCTGGAACGAAACCTGCTGACCAGGCTCCAGGTCCGTGGAAAGATTCGAGCACTGCTTGCGGGATGTGGCTCAAATGGGGTATGGTGCACGACTCCATGGGGATGCGCATACAAGAAAGGGGTTGTTGTTTGGGGACGGCGGAGACAGTCGGCACCACCGCGGAGAACACAGCAGCTGGGTCTCTTCAGGGGGTTGAAGAGTCAGGGGATATGAACAGTACGAACGCGTTCCTCGCGACTGCTCACACGATGCAGGAGGTACAAGAAGTCAGCTATACAGCATAGACTATCAGCAGCAAGACTTGCGACCTCGAGAAGCAGAAAGCGGTCCATGAAGAGGGTAAGTTTGCCGCCTTTGCCATTCTACATAGTCGAAAGCGGTTTTGTAATACGGAGGAGATTTGATAGCCACATACGTAAGAGAAAGGAGGAGGAAGAGCGTAGTGAAACCTAGAACGCAAATATCTCAGCTGAGAAAGCAGGCATCGGGGCTGAGATAGCGTTGACGATCTCAGATTCTCATGAAGACTGTGATCTCGGATGGAAAAGAATCGCATACGTGGACGATGCACGCGCAGAGATCAAGATCAATAACGTGATGGTGCGCCCCCCACGATCCACCCCGCGGTGAAATTCGGCATCGTGGTCGGATGTGTGAAGAATTTGTTCAGCTACCTCCGCCCATCACTTATTAATACTTCCCTCTACGGTATGCCGGATGGGATGGGTACACCGAACAAGTAGGGAATTATATGGTCCGACCCAGGTACACAGAAAGGCCGAGAGTTGCCCCACGAACGAGACCGAAAATAAACAAAAGGGCTTAGGTTTCAGTCTAGAGAATGGCATAAAATACGGAAGACGGGCGACGCGAGCTAGAAGAATATGCCGCGACTTGTCTGCCGAAGTATGCGATGGGTAACCTACCTGACGTATGTGCATGGCAGAGGTGAGGCAAGAAGGGCATATCGATTCACTGGTGTTTCATTGCGAATTTCAGAAAAAGGAGGAAAATAATGCTCAGTCGCCATCTCTCTCGCTCTTCATCTCGGCGATAGAAGAGAATTTCAGAGCTCGGGACCCAGAGCAGAGCCGCTCTGGGTCCACAACAGGACCGACTCGGTACTTGCTCGGCCAGCCTAAATGGACCACCTAGGTGTGCTCGCCCAATAACGCAGCCCCGTCTCGCTCGTATCTATGGGCAGAGCAATGGACCGATACGGGCTGTTCTAGGTAGCTGTAGAACGCTGCGACTGGTGATGATGAGACTATGGGAGAACTGTTCTGTCGCTGATGATCAGGGCGAGGTAGTGCGGCTGTTGCATGTTGACGAGACCCTTTCTTGGCTGCATATTATCTATCGTCTGTACTATGTATCGAATTACTGGATTTGCGCAGTACTGGCAGTGCTGCTATGTACTGCCGGACGTACCTGGCATGCAATTTCGTCGCGTTGCGATGCTAAGGAAATTGGCAGAAACGGGACCCGGCGCTTGGCTTTCGTCCCTTCCAAACATCGAACCAAACCGCGTTGGTGGTTCCGGATTGACCGGGTGCAGCGGGTGGCGGTCTGCGGCTCTCTCTAAGATTACTTAGCATCGGGACCAACCGCGGCGGAGTCCCACAGCGCGCGACTGCGTGCGACTGCGGCGCGACTTGGGTTGCGACTGCGTGAGATTCTCATGATGGGGCTCCATATAAGTGGGCGACGTGTGGTTTCATCGGAGCCCCCGATCGTCCTCGACCACCGACCCAGTCTGCCCAGTCCACGCAGTCTGCCCAGCCTACCGGAGTGGTCCTGCGATATTATTTTTTTTTTTTTTCCTTATTTGCTCTCCCACCAGACAACCAGGTCCCTACATACCCGCTATCTCTCAAAGTACCCAGGTCGTTTCCCGAGTCCATGCTGGTTCCTTGCCAGTTCCTCGCGCGACACGCCGTCACGAGGACCGATGGGGTGATGACGCACCCGGGATGGGCCTGAGATGGAGGAAGCAAGAGTTTTCCATTAGGGCCCCCTACGCTTAAATAAAGGCCACGGACCATGGCCTCCCTGAGCCAATTTATTACATGAACCAGGCTCGTCGCCAGCTTGATAAATAATATCCTTTCTTATCCTCATCCTTCCATTGTCCTTCTTGTTAGGAAAGGGGTGAAAAGCAAGTCAGAACACACCATGCCGTTCCTCAAACACCACGCCGACCAGGTCGAAGCACCAAATGCCGCCAATGGCTCGGGCTCCGGCTCTGCTACCAAGCAGGAGCAGGCCGCTCCCCAGCCTGCCTCTCCTGTTCAGCAGCAAAGGGTCACCTTCATTGCGTGCTTCCTGGGTATGGTCGCCAGTATAGGTGGTTTCATGTTCGGTTATGTCAGGTATGTCCCCATCACCGCCCTCGTCGTCGATGTCTGCGAGTCGTATTCGTCTAACCCCCGAAAAGTGGTCAGATCTCCGGTTTCTTCAGCATGGACAACTACGGCCAGCGCTTTGGCCAGCCCACCGCCGACGGCGGGTACGAGTTCAGCGCTGCGAGACAAGGTACCATCACCGGTCTTCTTCCCGTCGGATGTCTTCTCGGTGCTCTCGTGGCCGGACAGATTGCCGACAGACTTGGTCGCCGTCTCGCCATCTCGCTCTCGGCTCTTTGGGCCTGCGTAGGAACCGTCATCGAGATCTCGTCCAAGACCTCGTGGGTGCAGTTCGCCATCGGTCGTCTGGTTACCGGCTGCTCCATCGGTGCGCTGTCCGTCGTCGTTCCCATGTACCAGTCCGAGAGTAGCCCGGCCATTATCCGAAGTCTCCTCGTCTCCATGTACCAGCTCTTCATCACCCTCGGTATCTGGACCAGTTACATGGTTGAATGGGGCACTTACGAGATGATTTCGAGTGCCTCGTGGCGTATTCCCAACGGTCTTGGCTTCCTCTGGTCCCTGATTCTCGGACTCGGTATCCTCATCCTCCCCGAAAGCCCCCGACACGCCTACCGCATGGGCCGAGAAGAGGAGGCGCGCAACACGATCGCAAGACTGGCCGGCGTCGATCCCCAGCATCGCAGCGTCCACGACCAGATAACTGAGATCCGCGTCAAGCTGGACGAGGAGAAGGCAAGCGGCAAGGCCAAGCCAATGGAGATCTTTACCGGCCCGAGGATGATGTACCGAACCGTGCTGGGTATAGTTCTGCAGGCCGGTCAGCAGCTTACCGGTGCCAACTTCTTCTTCTACTACGGAACCACCATCTTCAAGGCCACCGGTCTCACCAACAGCTACGTGACCCAGATCATTCTCGGTACCGTCAACGTTTTCTGCACCATCGTCGCCTTGTACATCGTGCAGAAGATTGGCCGCAGAAAGCTTCTCATCATCGGTGCTGCCTGGATGATGGCGTGTTTCTTGTAAGTCGCTCCAATTGGCGTCCTTGCGTGTTAAGCCATAGCTAATCCGTTTCGCAATAGCATCTACGCCTTCGTCGGTCACTACGCCTTGGACTCGGTCAACCCCATGAACACTCCCAAGGCCGGCTCGGCGCTGATTGTCTTCTCCTGTCTCGCCATCGCCGCCTTTGCCACCACTTGGGGACCGCTTGTGTGGGCTGTCGTCGCTGAGCTCTACCCCTCTCGATACAGGGCTCCGTGTATGGCTTTGGCCACCGCCTCTAACTGGTTCTGGAACTTGTAAGTGCCCTTTGCTTCGCCGTTCATCACATGATCCAAGATGCTAACAGACGTAACAGCATGATCTCGTTCTTCACTCGGTTCATCACCGACTCCATCGACTACTTCTACGGATTCGTCTTTGCTGGATGTTGCGCGGCCCTCGTCGTCATCGTCTACTTCTTCGTCATCGAGACCAAGGACCGTAGTCTGGAGGAGATCGACACCATGTATCTGCTCCACGTCAACCCCATCAAGTCGGCCCACTGGGACGGCAGCAAGATGCCCGAGGGTGTGGCTGGAGATTCCCTGCACGAGGAGGAAAATACTACTGCCTCTGCTTAAGATACAATGGGGAATGCATATAGGCTGTATAGATACTAGGTAGACTAGCGTAATAATATTTTGTATCTGTTCACATTATGCTTTTATGTAGCAGCTATATACCTAGTGTTTCTTAGAGTCGCTATTGTATAATAGAGCATACACAGCACGACCAGTTAATCATCTTGGCCGGTACTCCCGCCCCATGTTGCCCCTGTACCGCTCCCGTAGTCATCTTCATCCCCCTCTGCCCTATGATAGCAACCGTCGATGATGAATGATTCGGGTATGATTGGGCTAGGTTCGTCCTCTATAGGCTGGGAAAACCACCTTTGCAGTGCATAGTTTGCAATGGTACCCTGCTGGGCCAGGTACTGCTCGAGGCAATTGAAAGTCTCGATGTGGTTTGAAGACGCATGGCCAAGCTCCCTTTCGATGGGGGGTCGGTGTGTTCCTGGTTCTGTACGACTATGGTGAGTTGTCGTTTGTTGGTTTTCACGCGGGTTGTCTGCTGTAGAAGCATCGAGGCCACGGTGGATATCGTCTGTCTGTTCGTTGTTGCCGTGACTGCTGAATTGTTAGTATATCTTTCCTGTATTGCAGTTATACTCTTACATATTGGACTGGTCCGTGTTGACGGCGTGTGAACCGTGATTTGTGGTAGCCATGTTGATACGTCTTGACGATCTTGACGAAGTTGTTTGAGTCTTTGGTAGTTTTGCTATTTCGTATGTTGATCTGAACCTTCAGGGGTTGGTTCTCGGACACTCAACTCAGAGCTTTAACTTATTCAAAACTCTCCTCGTCATCAGTGTATGAGATTTCTAGCTATACTTATATTCATCTGGGTAAGTGCTAGAGCAGCCACCGACTTTTACCCAACCTCTGGATCATTGCTGTTGCGGACCGGTACTCGGTCAGTCCTAGATCGACATTCAACTATTACTCGGCTCATACGCCTCTGTTCCTCGACATGTCCTCGCCCGATGCTCGGCTTGGGAAATATCTGTCATGTCTGCAGGTGATATGACAAGTCACATCTCACTTGTTGGATCGATCTTGCGTCTCTGAGAGGATTGGCCCTTGTCACCTTACTGCATCGCGGGGAGCAACTCGGTGTATGCTTCACAGCCAACCAACATCAGCGGTAAACAGAGTTCCCGAGATCACAATGGGACTGAGATCGGGCACTCCCGATCTAGTATAAATAGCCGCTCGAATCATGTTCACCATTAAGAACTACGTGTGACAGCTCAGGACTGTGTGGAGCTGGGGAGCCGGGACAAGGGAGTAAACATCTACCTGCCCAGGGTAAGGTAAGGTAGTTACCTATTGAATACAGCCTTATCCTTCCCTGTCATCTAGAACGGTCTTTTCTTTGCTGACAGCTAGTATGTGGTCTTAGGCTGCGAGGCTTGGGATTGCCCGGTTATCGGAGAGCGTAGCCTCTATATTAGAGAACTCCGATGCTTCGACGTCACTTCGATGAACTTATAGCCACGATTCATACGAGACTCATATTTTTACGCTACTAGGTACCTAGGCCTTGTGTGCCTAAGAGCGGTGCTTAGACCCCTAGGTAGGTATACATGAAAGAAGCTACCAAGGGCTGCAACTTGTGAAATAGACAAGAGAACCGGCACTACAGGTTATCGGAGATTGCAGGTAAATCAAGAACGACGGAGCGAAGCAAGTAATGGCAAGAGCCCTTTGCCTTCGGGGGTAAATCGGTCGGATTAATGCCACAACTAGGGCGTGTTAAAGGGGCTGGGCAGAATCACGTCAGGGTACCTTTCAGCTACGCTTACAGATCGAGTAACTTAAAGGTAACTTCATGCACGGTCTGTGACCTAAGAGCCGGATGAGGGCCTCTCTGTAAGACAATGGGAAGATCTACCTCTTCGCTTATATTCTTCCGGGACTGTTGCAGAGTTGGGAGATAGTTTGGCGTCAGCCTCGTAGCTGAGGAATGGCAACACATTCATTTCCAGCCAGTGGTTCACTGAGTTCGAGGATTGTCCTAATCTATCAAGGTAACACGGCATTGCCCAAAGTAGTTATGAGCGACTTGCAGACGAATTTTTGGCATGCTTTTCTAAGTCATGAGACGTCAAACGCCTCCCAACAGGAGGGGCCTAGCCACGAGGCAAAGAGAATTTGGCCGACACCGAACACACCTTGAGCATCGCAGATATGGATAGCAGGTGTCATATAGATGCTTGGCGGTGTGGAGATTACTCCGAAGTCGTGCTCATGTTAGTGCTCTCTGCTCACAGCCGGTGGATACGAGCGAGCATGGCTAGGGGCACGGGGGACTCAAGAAACATGGGGTACATGAGGAAAACAATCAATACAAGAAACGCAACTAGGAATGTTACTAACCAGAAGATAAACATAGAGTTGCTACCACTCAATTCAAGAACAAGGCAGATAACAGCGGTGAATAAGAGTGTGTACATTGTAAAGTGGCTTAAGTGCGTTGGACCCCAACGGCTGGGCGGGTGTCTTAGGTCTTTGTAAAAGTTTTTTCTCTTGTCTAGGTATGCAGATTAATTTGATGTCTCATAGGATATAGTGGCAAATTTGCTTCTCCGGTGTGTTGACTTGCTCCCAAAAACCTACTCACAACCGGCTTCTTTTCCTCCTTTTCCTCCTACCTTTACTCGCTTTTTATACCACGTATACTCGGCACCGTACGGCATCAACGCAACTCGCGATAAAACTAGGTACCTTCATTTACTAAGATTTATTCAAGGGGGAGGTCGTCAATGATGGACACTAGCTAATGAATAACAACTGCTTTATAGTATCCTCCTCGTCGATGAATTAATTCCATCTGCCAACGCCCGGCTCTACTCAAGAACATCTAGAGCTTAGAATAACGCTGAAAGTATCGTCCTTAACTAGTCTGACCGAGATACTGGGGTTTGAGACTGTATATCAATGTAGGACAAGTGAGTTTGACTATGATAACATGACGAGATATCACCTTACTAACATGGCTGGCATATGAAGAAATACCCCTTTATGTGCGACAGAACTAGTCGGTTGCTTTGCGAAGGCTGATACTAGAAGGCTCTCTTCGCCAGAGTTCCCTGGTACAAATAATGGTAGACGGTATACGCAGCTGAATAGTCTGGGTCGAAACACGGCGCTCGTGCTGCTTAGAATGGCTCTGCTCGTGGTAATACTCGATTGATGTAGTTATAGTCCACGTCTTCGCCATCGATTTGCTTTGATCATATAGGCCAAGAGACATTGTCACGCCCATAGTATCTCCGATATACCCGACCGTATCTCCAAGTCCTACTTCGATACCCCCTTCGGGTCGAGCCGAGTGACAACGTCAGCATGTCCAAGGCTAGAGGGGTCTTGAAGGTATTAGTCGAGAAGGGCTCTTAACAACTGGGGGTTAATCACGGCTTGTCGAGCCCCCGTATTAGGTAATATATATCAAGTATCTGCTGAGTTCCAAAGTCTTAGGGTGCTACTTAAAATAACAGCATAGAACTATAGCAATGGCATTATGCCGATTCAGCTGGAAGCCATGCGACATCTCAACCAACCAAGGACGGGTCCGTGTCGGGGCTGACTATATGACTTGCAGGAAACCCGACGGCCCCCACGCGGATAGAAATCAATGGACCACATGGGTACATGGGGGCCAAGAGTTGGAGTAAATATCTAAGCTTGAATCCTTCCAGACGTAAGAGGAACCCTGACATGTCGAAATGATGGCGGTGGCTGTTCAGCTCTGGCTCTCGATTACTGTTGGTCGGATGGAAATAGGATGCATCTGGGTAACAGCAGAGGCATATCTATCGCTCAATGGTACCCTTTTACTTCCTTCCGGGGTCTTATTCCATAGATCCTGATAGCTTGGGTTGTATCAACCCTACCAAGCCTCCAGCCACATGGCGGACCCGTACAGCAGGCGATATTCTTGTTGCTTCAACGGGTCTTATTCCGCGAGTCAGGAATGGCAGGTACCGAAGTAGGTCCCTTGGGTGCTGTAATCAAGCCGAGAGGGCTCTGCCGCCGCGAGATGTCAAGATTGTATATCAGACGGCCTCAACTACACCCAGGTAGGTAAGATTGCGGACTATTAATCCCAACCCGAAGTCAAGGTAAGAATTGCTCACCGCAGATAGGCGCATGCCGTCATGCGGCCTGGTGATGAGCGTCGACCCAAGCGAAGTTGACAGGACGCAGACAGCCGGCCGTATTACTGTTACACCCCGTTGAATATCTTTCCTACCTGCAGAGACCGGTCGATCTTGAATTATTCGGTACTTCATCCTCCCGCAAATCCTTCGTTGCTACGCACCATCTTGCCGTGCTGAACGCATGTTATTCTACGTTGTGGTGTGTTCTGACTTAAACCATATCTCGCCTCGCTGTCCCCTGCTTTCTCATAGTTCACATACACACCTACCTGAGCACCACAGCGTTATTCTCGTCACCAATTTCATAAAATATTCGGACATGTAGTGATCAGTTTAACTACTTTAGCATGTCCAATATGCGTCTGTGAGGTACCTAAGATATTTACAGTTGAGAGTCAGCTTCTGTCAGCTCCTGGATTCAGTCGAACGTCTACAGAGAGAGCACCAACCTCGACTAGCTGTTGGATAGTATGCTCGACAAACAGCACACAGCGTATACTCTTTGCTCTTCGTCAATAGTTCGAATACTCCCGAATTCTCTTGGCTCAATTCATTCATCGCCCACTGGGACACTCCCACGACAGCCAAGTTCGATGCCGTATCAGGGAGAGGTCCCATCAGCAAATTCGTCGACTTTCGTAACGTACACTCCCAGTTCTGAACTTGTCACAACGAGGCAACCAAATTCGAACCTGGATGCAGCGATTTCAGAAGTCGACTCTGACAAACCATATAAATAATAGAATCAGGCACTGACCTCAGCCGACTGCGTTTGATCATGACGTCAGCCGATGGCGGTCTACCCCCCTGGCAGATCGCAGTTATCGTATCTGTGATCGTGGCGACATCCTTGTTGATTGTCCTGGCGGTAGGCCTGCGATACTTTGTGGTACGGAGACGACGGCACCAAGTGGTCGAACCGATACGGGAGCCAAAATACAGCGTCACACCTGATAGTACCGTATCCCAAGCGGAAAGAGGCGAAGCCAACGGAGCCAACGAGAGCCGAGCCTCGGAAGCTGAATCGCATAACAGCTCGATCTGGGGAGATATGGGGCGTTCTGCAGAGGTCCCTGCTTCTACGTTCAGCGCAGACGCGTTGGACAGCCGACACTGGCCTCTTCCTCCGGGGCATCCCGAGAGATATACATTCTTCAGCGAAAGCAGTTCGACAACGGTGGACGACAGGTTGGAGATTCAGAGGTGGAGCACGGAAGAGTCTGACGAGGTTGGGAGAGATGATGATGTAGCGAATGCGACAGGAAGATCAGAGACGAGGAATATGGGTAGAACTAGTAGTGACAGCATCTGGGGAATGCCAGGAGGAAGGGGACTAACATAGAATAAGGATAAAATAATGATAAATAGTCGATGAAATCCGGATTGAGCAGTGAGCTTGGTGACGCTACATGCTAAGAACTCGGCTGAGGAGACCGAGATGCCAAAGATAGAGCGCCATAGTAAGCCCGTCGTCTTTTATCGCGACAATAATACTTGACGTATAGGTAGCAGCCGATTCGCTTAGGCGGCCCAAAGCTTGGTCAGGTATTAATTCCCAAGTTAACAAGTCGGGATTGACGGATCTGATAACGGGAGTAGACGAACGGCCGGGTACGCGATTGCCAGATGCCGCAGGTAGGCCTGGGAAGACCCCTGATTTGATAGGGGGGAGACGATTGGTGCGCTAATAAAGACAGCTAGTAAAATCTGGGGAAGACGCCGGTATCTTAGCAGCTTAGGGCAGTCTTAGGGTCCTCCTACCCAGGTATATTAGCGGTTAGGTAGATCTGTTCGTTATCACGCCAACCAATTGCGACTTTTACAGGGCGTGCAGGCCTTTATAGGACGTCTAGGGGAGCTTGAAGCTAGAGTCGTAGCGACTCAAGAGCTAATTGTCTCAATCGTGTCAGGATTCCGACATCGTTCGACTGGAAATTTACTCACTCTTTTTTTTTTTTTTTTTTTTTTTTTGTTCTTGCACTTTTTTTTTTTTTTAATTCCCCTCCTCCTGTATTCCAGAAGTTTAACGTCTTCATCCTCCCACTTGTTTCCGCGTTTTCCTTTCACATCAGGTAACGGCAGGTAACAATTCTTCATCATGCTTTCCGCAGTTCGCGCCGCCACCCGCCAAGCTGCGGCTCGTCGAGCATCGACCCTCACCTTCCAAGCCGCAAGAGCTGGGTCCACCTGGGCCAATGTGCCTCAAGGTCCTCCTGTAAGTTTATTATATTGCCCATACTGAACGCTATAATATCCGTATAGGTTGGAGTTGGATTGCTAACTGTTTCGGCGTTGATATAGGATGTGAGTTTTATCCGTCTGCCGACATATAAATTAACTGTCGCGAGCTGGATCGACGGATACTAACGTGGTGCTTCTTTCTTCCCCACAGGCTATTCTAGGTATGTCTCATATTAAAAAGCAATGGCTGACGCTAGGGCGCCTTGCTAATTATATTTCCAGGCGTCACTGAAGCTTTCAAGGCCGACACGTTCGACCAGAAGATCAACCTAGGTATGTTTACATGCTTCTACTTTTATATCTCCTCTTACACCCCCCACATCCACGCTACCCACACCTACGGCCCCGCCTCCACCTAGACGTGGACTCGTAGGTTGTGGTAGAGATGAAGAGGCACATCGCGGGATATTAACGTCTTCTCTCTTCTCTAGGTGTCGGTGCCTACAGAGATGACCAGGGAAAGCCCTACGTCCTCCCCTCCGTTCGAGCCGCCGAAGACAGCGTCATCTCCAAGCGCCTGAACAAAGAGTACCTCGGAATCACTGGCCTTCCTGAATTTACCAAGGCCGCGGCCCAGCTAGCCTACGGCAAAGGCTCCTCCGCCCTCGACCGCGTAGTCATCACCCAGTCCATCTCGGGCACCGGTGCCCTGCGCATCGCCGCCGCCTTCCTGTCGCGCTTCTACCCCGGCGACAAGACCATCTACATCCCCACCCCGTCATGGGCCAACCACAAGGCCGTCTTCAGCGACTCGGGCCTCAAGGTCGAGCAGTACCGCTACTACGACAAGAAGACCATCGGCCTGGACTTTGAGGGCATGCTGGCAGACATCAAGGCCGCTCCCAAGGGAAGCATGTTCCTCTTCCACGCCTGCGCCCACAACCCCACCGGCGTCGACCCTACCGTCGAGCAGTGGAAGGAGATCAGCGAGGCTGTCAAGGCTCAGGGCCACTTTGCCTTCTTCGACATGGCCTACCAGGGCTTTGCTAGCGGTGATACCGACAAGGATGCCTTTGCCGTGCGATACTTTGTCGAGCAGGGTCATAACATCTGTCTGGCGCAGAGCTTTGCCAAGAACATGGTACGTCGGTTCTCTTTGTCTCGCTATGCGCAAAAGGGTCTAAATAGAGGAGGGGGCGCAATACTAACTACGGTCTTAGGGTCTCTACGGAGAGCGTGTGGGCGCCTTCTCCATCCTGGCCTCGTCCCCCGAAGAGAAGAAGCGCATCGACTCGCAGGTCAAGATTCTCATCCGACCTCTCTACTCCAACCCGCCGCTGCACGGCGCTCGCATCGCGGCCGAGATCCTCAACGACCCGGCGCTGAACCAGCAGTGGCTGGGCGAGGTCAAGGGCATGGCGGACCGCATCATCACCATGCGCGCCCTGCTCAAGGAGAACCTGGAGAAGCTGGGCAGCTCCAACGACTGGAGCCACATCACGTCTCAGATCGGCATGTTCGCCTACACCGGCCTCGACGCGCCCTCGATGGAGAAGCTGGCCAAGGAGTCCAGCGTCTACGCCACCAAGGACGGCCGCATCAGCGTCGCCGGCATCACGAGCAGCAACGTCGGCCGCCTCGCCGAAGCCATCTACAAGGTTAAGGGTTAGGCTGTATCGGATACGTTTCCTGGTCTGATGGCATAGACAAATAGAGGCTTCGGATAAGAACCTGGTACAATCTTGCGGTTGGAAGGGAAGAAAGTTACCATACCCCCGCTACGAAGGCACGATGAATAGATGAACAAACTAATGGCTGGCTGATGGCTGTCGCGATGCTTTGAGTACCTGTATGACCGTAGCGTAACGTGAGATGCAGGGTTGACAGTAAGTGATGCGTCGTAGATTGGCCAGGCGGTATGGCTAGATCCAGATGCCCGTCTGAGTCACTTTTCCATGAAGCCGATAGATTGGATGATTTGGTGCCGACCATGCAGTTGGTATTGCTCTTCATTACGATGAAAATGGGTACGTTCCTTGAGCCATGGCGAATCTCTGCTGTCATGCAGCCCCTTTAGCTGCCCCCTGCTCCGTGTGACTTGATATTTTCTGATGTAGAAGACAAACGGTTAAGGGACACACGAGCAATGCCATGGGACATGGTTCAGCTCAAAATGTTGATGTTCATTGATCATTCCATCATAACCGAGTCGTGCTTCCGACTGCGTCTAATTCATAATCATGCCGAGATGATGCCAATGCAGTTGGCATACAAGGGGTCTGCTAACCGTCGAACAGACACCCATCCCACCTATCCCAACCGATCCAAATCCCCCCTAACCTCGCCGAGCCGCACCTCCAAATCGCGCCACATGCGCGCAATCTCGCGCATCGTCCGGCCCTTGCCCGACTCCTCCGGGGCCTCAGCGCCGCTCGCAGCCACGACGCCGTAGTCGCCGAGCTCGGCCTCGCGCACGCGCATCGCGTCGGCGAGCCGCATGCGCGCGTCGCCCAGGTGCCGGCGGTAGGCCGCGAGCGCGCGCCGGGCCTCGGGCGGGTACGCCGCGCGCCGCGCGTCCCAGAGCACGGCCGAGGCCGCCGCGGCCCACGTCTGCGCGTCGAGGCCGGCGTCCTCGGCCCGCAGCGCCGCAGACCGCGCCGCGGGGCCGTGCTTGGCCTCGAGAACGCGCACGAGGCGCGCGAGCGCCGCGCCCTGCTGCGAGAGGTGCGCGGATAGCTCGTGCGCGGCGAGCTGCCGCGAGCGCGATAGCGAGGATGTGGTGCTGGCGAGCGAGTCCTGGAGCGCGGTGGTCGTGTTGGCGAGCGATGGGATCGATCGGTGGATGTACGACGGGTTGGTGTTGGGGTTGATGACGCGCGCGAGGGTGCTGGCTTGCCGGGATAGCGTGGCGGAGAGCGTGGATGCGAGGGCTGGGAAGAGGGTCTCCAGGTCGGAGAACGGTGGGCGGGAAAGCAGGAGGGCGAGGGAGGAGGGGGGCATGGTCCCGGCGTTGGAGAGGAATGGGGGTAAGAGGAGGAGCAGGTCGATGATCTCTGGAGGGGGTGCTGAGGAAGAAGAAACTCTTTGCGACTGGGTGCGAACATGATGTGACCTGGTTCCCCTGTGTGCCTGCTGTGCCTGCTGCTGCTCCGCCTGCTTAGATGCCGTACTGGTTGGTTCTGGTGAAGCCGCCGACGTTATGGCGCCCAGGAGGAGGCTCTGTTTTGCGGCTCTAAGGCGATATGACTTGAGTTCCTAGATGCGTAGAATGGTTAGCTGGCTATAAGGCCCATGGTTGTCACCACATATAGATACGGCTTACATCGCGTACGGCATCGCGCTTCTTAGCCGCCGGATCGTTGCTCTTGGTAGACCCGTCGGCGTTAAGAAGAGAGCCGGTGACGTGCTTGCAAAGCCGCTCGAAGTCGGGATTGTTCTTGAGTACAGCTTCATCTATGGGCGGCAACATGGTAGCAAGCCTTATATGAGTGCGATTCCTTTTATGTAACCGGTAGAGGCTTGTACCAAGGCGAGCGTCAAATAGTCAAGGTTGAAATCCCGTGACTCTTGATCGCGAACGTGGAGCGACGTCACATGATGGTATTGAAGTCAAGATACACAATAATTGCATTTGCTTTCCTTCCGCTGTTAAAGTAGCTTCTATGCATATAATGAGTGTATGCATCATCCGACAGAATTCCGCTGCACATCGATAAGAAATCTTCAATTGCATTCTCGAAGCTCAGATATATCGAGCAGCGCAGTTCGAAATTGCGTCTTCTTACCCAATCGATCGCCCATGTCGCCGTTATAAACAGCCACTACGAGATACCCGAAATAAATAGCCATCTTTCAAGATGCCGCCGACTCGACTCGCGGCCGCCTCGTCGCGGCGCTGCGTATTCTCTACCGCCTTCGCTCCCACATACGCCTCGTCCCAAGCCCCGATACGCAGCGCCTCCCGCAGCCTGAGCACGACGGCCGCCCCGCAGCGGCAGAAGCCCTCGTACCTGACGGTGCCGCAGGACCAGGTGCCCGAGTACCCGTACGGGCCCTTCCGCACGTACAAGCAGGCCAACCAGAGCCTGTACGGGCGCGCCAAGGTGCGCTTCGGCAACGTCGTGGCCGAGGACCACGGCAACAAGTCGCGCACCAAGTGGTACCCGAACCGCCACACCAAGCGCCTGTGGTCGCCCGCCCTCAACGGCTTCATACGCACCCGCCTGACCGCCCGCGTCCTGCGCACCATCGACCTGCTCGGCGGCATCGACGAGTACCTGCTCGGCACCAAGGCCCGCCGCATCAAGGACCTCGGCCCCGCCGGCTGGGCCCTGCGCTGGAAGATCATCCAGACCCCCGCCATCCAGGAGCGCTTTGCCAGGGAGCGCGCCGCCCTCGGTCTGCCCCCGAAGGAGGAAGGGAGTGCGCTTCCCCAGGAGCTGGCCGCCGACGCCGTGACCTCTGACGCCATGCTGAGCGAGGTCGACGGCATGCTGGAGCGTGGCGACGAGTTTGTCATTGGCGAAGTCGGGGAGAGTGAAGGCGCGGTGCTTAAGGGAGATGCGGAGGAGGCGGGGGAGGCTAAGGACGATTCCAGGACTATCGAGGTTCCCCTGGACGAAGCAGTAAAGTCTACAGAGGATGCCAAGACGCCGAGGCCGTGACATGGTCTGGCTTCAAACCTGACCGTCACGAGGCTGCGTTGAGGACACGGGTATCACGAGACGGAAAAGAGCCGTAGAAAAGCGTGGTAAAGCAGCGTGTAACTCGACTGTACAAAACGGAACGCATGTAGATGCCATTTCAATGCCATTGTGTATCATACATCAGTTTTACTTCTTTTTGTCCCCTTACGCCAAGCCAACTCCGAATCCGAGGCCGTCCCGCCAGTCTAGAAACGCAAATCCCAGCCGATCTGAGGGCCTAGCTTAGGCAGCTCGTCGGCAACGCTCTGCACGTCCTTGTCTCCTCTGCCGCTGAGGCAGATGACAACGTCCTCGTCCTTCTTCATCGTCTTAGCCAGCTCGACGGCCCCGTAGATAGCGTGGGCAGTTTCGAGCGCGGGAATGATACCCTCTAGCTGACTGATGAGTCGGAAACCCACGAAGGCCTCGGCATCGGTGGCCGCGATGAACTTGGCCCGCTCCGAGTCCTTCCAAGAGGACAGCTCAGGACCGACGCCCGGGTAGTCGAGTCCGGCCGAGACCGAGTGCGTGTCCGAGATCTGCCCGTGCTCATTCTGTAGCACGTACGTCCTCACGCCGTGCAACACACCCTTGGTACCGCCTGTCAGAGTAGCCGAGTGCCGGTTCGTATTGACACCGTCGCCGGCAGCTTCAACGCCAAGCAACTTGACGCTGGGGTCGTTAGAAAAGGGGTAGAACATGCCAGTGGCGTTGCTGCCCCCGCCGACGCAAGCGACGACGGCATCGGGTAGCTTGCCCCGTTTCTCTTGCATCTGAGCCTTCGTCTCGTTGCCGATGACAGACTGGAAGGTTCTGACGATGGTCGGGAAGGGATGAGGGCCGATGGCAGAACCGATGATGTAGTGCGTATCATCGAGGTGGACAACCCAGTAGCGAAGGGCTTCGTTGACGGCGTCACGCAGAGTCTTGCTACCAGCTTCGACCGCGATAACCTTGGCGCCAAGCAGACGCATCCGGAAGACGTTTAATGCTTGACGACGGACATCTTCCTACATAGCGAACATCGTTAATTCTATCATTTCTGGTGTAACACGGAAACATGAAAACTTACAGCACCCATGAAGACCGTACACTCCATACCGAACTTGGCGCAGACCGTAGCGGTTGCTACACCGTGCTGGCCGGCACCGGTCTCGGCAATGATTTTAGTCTTTCCTATCCGCTTCGCCAGCAGAAGCTGCCCAAGAGCATTGTTGATCTTGTGGGACCCGGTGTGATTCAAGTCTTCTCGCTTCAACCAGATGTTGGCGCCGCCGGCATGCTCCGTCAGACGTTCGGCGAGGTGCAGCTGACCGGGCCGGCCCATCCAGGGGTAGTATGATCTGTACTCTTCCCAGAACGAGGGGTCGTCCCTGATGGCGTTGAATCCCTCCTCGAGCTGGGATAAGCAGTCCATAAGGGATTCGGGCACGTACTGGCCACCAAACTCGCCGAACCGCTCTGGGATCTTGCCGTGCAGTGCGGCGAGCTGCGCAACCAGAGCAGCATCGTCATGCTCGGTGATGACACCGTTTACCGAGACGTCTTCGCCGCTCGGTTCCTTGGCAGCGCTGAGCGCTTCGACCACGCCAACTTCTCGCGTCGTCGCGTCTGAGTTTCGACCGCCGACGTAGGCGCAATACTCCTCGACCGCCTTGGCCCCCTTACCAGGTTCGGCCTCCTTGAGCGTGGTGACGATCTGCGAGCCTATGACGACGCCGTCTGCAATAGAGGCCACGGACTGGAAGTGTTCGTGTGTCGACACACCGAAACCAACAGCAGCCGGCTTGTTGCCGCTGTATTTCTTGACTCGCTCGAGCAGGTTCGGTAGATCAGCGTTGAGAGTACCTTGAGCGCCCGTCACGCCCATGCGGGAGACGACGTAGATAAAAGAGTCGGCGAGGGCGCACAGGATACGCATACGGGTGTCTGACGTGGCCGGCGCAATCAGAGGGACGTAGGACAGTTCACCCTTGCTGCAGAGCTTTCGGAAGGAGACGGCCTCTTCGGGTGGCAAATCGCATACAATGAAACCGTTGATGCCGGCCGTCTTGCAATCCCGTAGGAGTTCGTCCTCGCCGTAGCTAAGCAGGGGGTTGTAGTAGCCCATCAGCAGGACAGGGGTAGTGAGACCCTTGGATCGAGCGACGCGTACTATCTCTAACGTGGACTTGATGGTGACGCCGTTGGCGAGGGCGACAGTATTGGCAGTCTGGATAGTCGGGCCGTCGGCTATCGGGTCAGTGAAGGGTACACCGAGCTCGATGACATCTAAACATGGTTAGTTGACATTGTCGGCGCATATATCGACGAGGTCTAGCGCAAGAAGGACCATTTGCCACAACGTACCAGCGCCACCCTTTTGCATTCCCAACATGATATCGGGGGCATCCTCGGGTCTAGGATAACCAGCCGTGACATAGGTTACCAAGGCAGCCTGAAAGAGACGGTCAGTCAAGAGTCAACGGTCTTAACACAACTTAGATCACGCATTGGACCATCGCATTAAGCTGGAGCTGGAGCTGGAGCTGTAGCCGTAGTGGTATGGAAGGATATAGGAGGAGACATACCCGTTTCTCTGCCTTGCAGCGCTTGAATGTCTGCTTGAGAGCCTCCATGGTGCCTGGGTATCTCGGTGTCTCTTTCGTGGGACGTCAGGTGCAATTGACAGGTGGGATAGTCAATTGATGGTTACGACAGAGAAGCAAGTTGATTCTTTATGGGAACATTGAACTGGCCTCTGAGTCAACAAGCAGCGACAGATACACCGGTACCTCTGGCTATTTTTTTTTTTTTTTTCGATGCGATAATCGGAGGGGTGGAGGGGCATAGAGGGGCATAAAGGGGACCAAGAGGGGCTCCGTTAACACATTATGCACACGATTCAATATAGTGAATTCACCCCTTCTGCCATTATCAGCTATGCCAAGTCGGCTATAATGTTCGAGGGAAGAAGTCTTGGATCGTTTAACGGCTATAACTAATATAGAAGAATAAATAAAAGAAAAGAGAAAATAGACATGGCCCATGTATAAAGGCTTCGGATTCCCACGGACTTGGTCTAGCAGTAGATCGGTGTCCACCTTTGACTCGCGTTTACTTACGTACGTATACTAATCTAACAGCTAATGAGATTTATCAGATAACAATCTGATGGTGAAGGGGCTCATGGCCTAATGGTAAGGCGTTAGATTTCGGTTCCCATTCCGGGTTCATCAGTTCTCTAAAGATTGCAGGTTCGATCCCTGCTGAGCTCGGGACAACATCTTTTTGCTTTTATCTCTACTTCATACACCTAGCTAAACCTCTCACTAAATATTCATTCACCCCCTATCAGTTTACGTATCCACTGGCGGGTATCGACGTAAAAAATCAGAAGGCGTGCAAAAAAAATCTCGGCCAATCAAGAATAACCTCTTAAGTGAATGAGGAAAGTTGGCAGAGATACATGTATCCAGCCGAGGTACGAGATACAAAGTACACCCAATCGTACTTTACATTAAGTAAGCCTGGCTGAATGACTTCTTTCCGTCGCAGCTCCATTGCCACCTCTCGAGTCCACCATTTTTCGCAATAAAATCAACCAGATGGTTGTCGACGAGGCTCAACTACCCATTCACCTATTATCGTTTTGAATACAAGAAGAATTAAGCAACTTACACCTCCCCAATGGCATCCCGCCTATCCCGCCTCACCTCCCTCGCCCGCCATGCCCGTCCCCTCGTCCCCTCGCAGCACCACGCAGCAGCAGTGAGCGTGCGCCACGCCTCGAACTCGCCCAGCCCCTTCCAGTCGATGCCGTCGCCTCCGCGCCTCCCCGCCGACGAGCAGGCCGAGTTCGAGCGGCTGCAGCGCACGGCGAACACCCAGCAGGGCTTCAACCCGACGTCCACCCCCGACTTCGCGTCGCCCGCGGCCGGCAGCTCCTCGGCGGCCGTCGAGGAGGGCGGCGAGCTCGCCCCGACGCCGCTGCGCAAGGGCGCCCCGCCCGAGTTCGAGGGCGAGGTCAACCCCAAGACGGGCGAGGTCGGTGGGCCCAAGAACGAGCCCCTCCGCTGGGGCGCGGCCGGCGATTACAGCTTTAACGGACGGGTTACCGATTTTTGAGACGGCGCCGTCCCGGAATTATAAGATATTCTTTCGATCATGGATAAATCTAGGGACGATGAACGCCTGGGTCTGACTTATCTCCGTCACCTTGGAAGGTGCACCTATAACTCCCATTCGAATCCATCCCTCGCTTCCCTGATGAGAGCTCTGGTTTAGTCACGCACGAAGAACTCGAGACATCTTAGGCAAGCAGCTTAAAGAATGGCACGAATAACGAATCCTATTATTAGGAGGAACATCCTCCACCGGTAACCCATGACAGTCCACGCCAGGTCGGCTGATATTAGCCACCTGTTGTTGCTATAACGCATCTTACACGGACAAGGTATAACTAGAATTGGCAGACTTGTTATTCCTCCGTGCCACATGGCCATACATATCTCTGGCGATATTATAAATCTCTAGCCGACCTGTATTATACACTCACAAGGAAGAAAGAAGCCTACATGAGATATATTTGTAGCACACACCTCATATACCGCATCGAATCATGAGGCGAAGTAATTCAGTAAATTCATTCGACAAAAAATGCCACGCGTTGTCTAGCTAGAAACTCCTCGCTATGCTATACTTGGTAACCCGACAAAGACTTGATAGAGGTATCTTGGGTAGCCCGTGACAGAGGAGAGTAGAGAAATTCAGACAATAGAGACTCGAATCCTCCAGCCAGCACAAGTATCTTGTTCCATCTCCAGCTTCAAACATCGCGGCATACCAGGTAGCCTAATGACAACCACGGCATTAACGTGTCTTCTCTTGCCCCCTTTCCTCCTCTCATACCAATGGGTTTTGGTATTGTTTCTTTACTCAGAAACGCCTGTGGACGCGGATTTCTCTAGTTCGTTGGTATCATTTACGGTAACCTCAGCTACCGTCTTTGCGTTCTGAGCGTCTACCGAACCGCTCTTTTCCTTCGCCTTCTCGTCCAGATTCCCATTCTTGTCGACGTGGCCCGTTTCTTGGTCAGACGAGTGGGCGACGTCGTTCGAGACAGCGGTAAAGGCAGGGCGATTCTCCTTGTTATCGTATCCATTCTTGTCCTTGCCATCCGGCACCGTCTTTCCGTTCGCCGTCTTCTCTCTGATGATACCGGCGTCTCTAGCTACCGTGGCGTTGTTCGAGATTTCCTTACCGCCCATATCGATCACCTCGCTTCGGTTGACTTGGCTCATTGCTCTCCGAATGCGCTCCCTTCGTGCCTTGCCTCGGAGTCTGCACTGGGGCGCGGCACCGTCTACCCACCGCACGCTCGTGATCATGAAGCTGATGCCGTCGTGTATCGATTTGTGTCCTTTGCACACCCCCCCGAATTCGCGACTTTGTATGCCGAAGCGGGTCGAGCTGCTGTACTTTTCGAGCAACGGTAGAATTAAGAGCGTCACGTGTAGGTCGCGGTCCGCTGGTACGTGAACGGGGCCCGAGGCCGGCGGCGAGGTCAGCACCTCGAGATGCTGTTCGGCGGGTACGTTGCGCTGTTTCTTCGACGTAGAAGGCTTGTATAGCCCGAGCAGATCTACGTCGACGTCGTCGCTCCATTCCCCTCGAATCCAGCCCGCGTGGATACATGCGGCGACGACGTCTGAGTCGTCCGTGTAGACGTCGGTACCCCACACTGCCCGACGAGAAGTGATCTCCTCGCGAGCAGCCGGGGTCAAGTTTATGCGTGGAATCTTCATGGTCAAGGTCGAGTTCTCGTTTCCTTTGATCATGTCCATCGGGAGCGGTATCGGGTTTGACGTGAAGCCGAACTTCGAAGGCGACCTAACCTTGCAAGGTTTCAGCTGCACTTGGTATACGACATCGCCCAGATGCTTACGCGGTCGGTCCGCTACGCTGTCGAGGACCGCCTGTGACGAGACTGTCCGCGTCGGTTTCGCAACGACGGTAGACGCAGACGCTGCGACGGACCTGGGAGGTTGGTGGTGGTGAGTAAACGTGGCAAAGTCCTTGTCCGTGGGAGACTGCATAGGCGTTCCGGCCTTGACGGCTTTCGGCTGACCGTTGGCCGTCTGGAGGGGCTCGCCCGCTCCGTCCGGGCCGTGGTGATGATGGTGGTGGTGGTGACTACAGCAGACTACGATGAATACTGGCCGAAGTGTTCAGAAAACAGAGAAGCGTTACTTACTGGTGATGGTGGTGATGAGCGTGCGTCTTGGGACGCTTAGCCCGACCGACAGGCGTGATTCTGCCGGTGCTATCGTCGTCCCCTTTGCCGTCGTCGTCCTTGGCCTTCCTTCGCTTTCCCCTCGCGCCAGCCTTGACGGGGGCGTCTACGGGTAGCTCATGACCGGGATGCTCCTCGTCACCTCGTGCAGGGCCTGTGCTCGCGAATTGAGGCTGCATGCTGGGCGGCGCCGGACTAGAGACGCCAATGCCGCGGACTCCGCTTCCAATACCGGAGAACATGCGGCCGAATTCACTCTTGATCCCGGGCTCGCCCGCAGGGCCCTGTACTTGAGGCTGGGCGCCCTGGACCGCCTGCGGCAACGGAGATATCCTACCTTTGCGGTTGATCTCCTGGATGCCGAGAAAGCCTCGCGGGTGTCCGGCAGCATTCGGTCCCTCGTCTATAGCACGCGGTCGCCCGGCCTCAAATGCTGCCGAGCCAGGTCCGCCGTTATACGCAACGGACGGCGGAGGCGGACCCTCTTCGTGCGGTCGACCGCGGGGAACTGCCGGTTGCGGCGGCGGCGGCGGCTGCTGCTGGGGGTGCGTCTGGACGAACCGGTGCCTGCTAGGAGACTCGAAGGGATGCGAAGGTGCCGCAGGTTGCGAAGGTTGCGGGCCCGGTTGGCTCGCCGGCATCACGTGAGGCGGCGGCCCAGCACCGGGGAAACGCTCGTGGGGAGGCGGTTGCGCGTAGGCAGGGTGTGGCCCGTACGGTGCTGCAGTCGTCGACGGAAACTCGCCCGCACGTGAACCAAGATAGGGTGGGCCGAAGGCGTCTCTCGGCGGCGGCGGTTGGTCGTACCCGGGACGCTGCCAGGCCGCCGGGTCGCGCGGATCGCGAGGGTCAGGTCTTCCGTAAGGCTGTTGGCGTCCAAGAACTTGAGGTCCGAGGTCTGCGGGATGCTGGGCTTGCGGACGGCTCGGATCGGACGCAGTCCTCTCCCTTCTCGCCCTCTCCCTTTCCCTCTCGCGCATTTCCATCTCCCTGTCCATCTCTCTTTCTCGTTCTCTCTGCATCTCCATGTGCTGATGATCCCTTTCCCTCTCCCGCTCAATCCGTTCTCTCTCGGCCATAAAGCTGCGCTGCTCTTCGTAGTGGATCCTCTCCCTCTCTCTTCGTTCTCTTTCCCGCAGTTCCCTTTCCTGAAACTCCCTCTCTCTTTCTCGAAGCTCTACCTCGCGGAGCTCTTGCTCCGAGGCGAAACGACGTTGTTCGTCGTATGGCATGACCAGGGACGGTCGGTCCGGGTAGTCGGCCGGGCCTGGCGGTCGCACTTCTTCTCTCCTACCGTAGATTGGATCTCCGGGCGGCGGGCCTCTACCCATGTCGACAGATCTCGGGGGCATGCCGTGGTAAGATCTCGGCTGGCTGCTCGGTCTAGGCGGTACGCTGGCCGTAGACATGCGCCCCGGGGGTTCTCTCCTATCGTCCATCGGCGGACCTCGCGGGGGATACGCCTGCGGAGTGTTGAACCGCGACAGCTCGGGGGTTCCATACATGCCTTGGGGTGGGGAGCCAGCCGCGCTACCTCTGTGGTCTCTCGCGTCAAACGGTCTGCCTTGGTCGGGTGTTTGGGGCCTCCTGCTGTAGGGAGGATAGTCGTTTGCGCTCTGCATCCTGGGCGATGCATGGATGGGCGCAGCGTATGCAGGCCCTGAGACAGCAGAAGTAGTGGCGGGAGGCGGAAAAGAGGTGGCATGACCGGGCGTCGGCTCGCGAGGAGCAGGCGGGGGGCCACCCAGCATGGATGATATCGACATGCTTCCGCCCGTGCTACCGGTTCGAGGTATAGAATTCAGCGCGGGAAGTTCCCTGGACGAAGGGAAAGCGCTCGGAGGCCCGAGGTTTACGGGCGGAGGCGCTCTTGGGGCTGGCGGGCCAGCATAGTGACCGATCTGATGCGCAGGATGGGGGACCGGCGGTGGCTGCTGAGCTGGATGCTGAGGCGGCGAGGGAGGAGGCATATTTCGAGTCAGAGAAGCATTGATAGAAGACGAGCTCTGGTGTCGCGAATGCGTGGGTGGAGGATGGTTCGCGGGATCGGGCACGGGCGCATAGGACGGCCTCGATTGCGGATAGAAATGGCTTGTGTCGGACGGCCTTCGCTGGTGTTGGAGGTGTTGTTGGTGCTGTTCGTGTTGCTGCAGATGTTGGTGTTGATGGGGATGCTGCTGATGCGGATGTGGATGCGGATGTTCGCTGTACGCTGCAGGACTTGCAGATGCAGGATGCGACGGGTGAAAGGGGGCCGTCGTCGTCGCTATCGGGTTCGAGTGCGGGTTCGAGTGCGGATGCGAGGCAGGAAAGGATGGGCGGTCGTAGATTGGCGATGCTGCATTACGCGTAAAAGGGTGTTGCGACAGTGGCGGTCTCGAATCCATAGTCCAACGGGGTATTTTTTCCCTTTTTTTCTCTTTACCCACCTTTGCTTAGGCAGGTTAGGTATAGATTATGGTATGGATAGGGATAGGGATAGGGATGCAGTAGGATGGCCGATGGATACGTGAGCCTGAGCTAAGAAAAAAAGCTCCAAAACAGACACAAAGAAACCAACAAGTACCTCTGGGTAAGCATCCAGTATACCGAGTTGTCGTCGACTCTGTCGTCGCGAGAGGAGTAAAGTAAAGAAAAGAAAAGAAAAGAAAAGAGAATAGCCTCTTAAAGGGTGTCCTGGTCCTGACCTCGTCCTCTCTTATTCTTCCCTCTCCTCTCTTTCTTGACTGATTCTTCTTCCACCGCTGGCCACTGACGCCTATATATTCCCAGGTATTCGGCACGCGCGCTATGCTGTCGATTCGCTTTTTCCGGGCTTCGAACAAGTGAATTGCGGTAAAGAAAAAGCTAAAAAAGAGGAACGGCGAAGAGTCGGCCGAAGATATTACTGTTCCCTTGTCGGCAGGATCGTATAACAAGGTTAAGATGGACGGGTAAATCGAGGTGGTGTAGAAGTCAAAGCATCAGGTTTCTCATTCGAGCTTTGAGCCCAAAGAGAAAGTCTCATGGAAAAGCCCATACATGCAATCAAAATCAGGTACGCGCGAGTCTTTCTTTCTTTTCTTTTCTTTTCTTTTTCTTTTTTCTTTTTTCTTTTTGCCCTTCCTTAGCGCTGGGCCTTCCCTGAACTGTTTGGTTCGCTTGAATCCCCTTGATGCCTGGCTGGGTACTGTACTGTACTACCCTAGGTACCTAAGGTATGTACGTATCGGTCCAGCTTCTCTTGGTCCAGCGAGGTCCAGGGTCTAAGGATTGTTTTGGTGCTTCAGTCGGGAGACGGTAAGCAAAAAAAAAAAAAAAAAAAAAAAAAAGGGTGTGGCAGCTGTGTGGATGCTATGGAGCCGGGCCACTCCTAGCAGTCCTAGCTCTCTTAGGTACCTACCTAGGTACTCGCAAGGTATGGCGCACTCGAGGCCCTCTATGACAGGCAGTACATAGTACGTGGTATGGCAGCAGGTCAAGCATCAAGGGTGTCAGGGCAGTGGATGGGGGTCGAAGCTGGGATGAGGAAACAACTTTGGAAGAAGCTTGTGAGCTACCGCCAAGTCGACATCCCTGTCGAATCCACGCCGTCCACTTGCCAAGCACGCAGCTATCCGCACCCAAATATGTAGCGTATGCGGCCTGCCCACCCTCTTGTGTCAAAGATATAAAAATGTACACACGTACCTAACCGTACGTAAAAGTACCTGTAGGTACTGTCACGGGCTGTTGAGATTGGGGTTGACCGAGAGGCTGACGTGCCGCCCAAGCCCGCAGCCGGGCAGATGAGACGATTTAATAATAGACTTGACATGTACAGTACCCGTAGGTAGGTACGGTTTATGTATGTACTATGTAGGCCTTTACCTTATTTAAATAGCAGGCCTCGAGGCAGAGACGAGTACTTGACCAGGGGACCTGAATCGACAACCAGTTAGCGCATGCCTAAAATTCGGATCGGAGCCAAAGGATATGAAGTGGAGGGAGAACGTTGATGGTCCGAGAAATGAGATGGCAGGATAACACATATGTCTCTATCACGGAAGCCAAGTCGTTTGCTTGATCTCCTGGCAATCAGGTCACTCCATCTATCGTCCGAAACAGAGACTCTCTCCAAGACATCTTCTAACGACTAGTTATCCCATCATCAAACGAACCAAACCGGGAGACGTCGTCGACAGCGAGCCAACATCCCGAGACAAGATGGCGGACAACCGGACAGCTTGAGGGCAAAGCAACAGTGCTTGCGTTTGCATAGTGGCAGTGTATTGGCAGAGGCTTGTATATGTTTGGGTAGTATTTTTACGTGTACATCGGGTTTGCATATGTGTGACGCTGCAAACGAGTAGCTGTTGGATGAAGAGGGTTTCCGACCTTGCATCATGCATTGCTGCTCGTTGTGCAGTCGCAAGAAGGTCGTTCAACCCCTCACTCATTATTCCGGGCAATTTCTCAATCGATTCGCAAGTATAGGAGCGAACGTATACCGCGGCTCATCACGATACAGTATCACGATACGGTATCTCGGCTGGACGGGCATCCTGCAACGGGCATCTAGCAACAGTAGTTACATACGTAGGGACTACCTAAGCCCAGCTGCGCTGCCCTTGTCGGCGATCTGCACGACTCGCCAGCTCGCCCGCCCTGTCAGCCCGTCGCATTGCAGCCGGTCGTGTACATATAAGAATCCTTCTTCGGCCGTCACCCGCCCCTCTGCCCCCGATTCATCATCATACGCGCTGACTCCAGCACCTCTATTGTCGCCGTGATACTCTGACCGACAGACGCAGACGGACATGTGCTTGCACGCACCTCGGTTGCCTATAACCATGAGTCTATATTTGCTTATAACGATGAGGTTATATAGACCCATAATAGAAAACAACGATAACGACATAGTACATCCGAGATACATGGCCTTCTCCGCATCTCTGTCGGCCACTCGCGGGACTTGGTGGTTGCAGGGATGAGCTAAATAGCTTGCAGCTAACCCCTGTCTAGTCGCTGCCAGCGCATCCAAACTGGCAGACTGCCAGCCCAGCCGCCCCAGAATGCCAGACAGGACGGAATTAATAGGCGGACAGCCGGATATAGGTCGCCGTAAACTCTAAGGATTCATGTAACTGTACCTAAGGTACATATAGGTACAGTACATCACCACCTGTCTTCAGTCTTATATGACAATATGACACTCCATTCAGGTACGTGAGCTGGCCAAGCACAGGCGAGAGGCATATCAGACGGTCGACAAAGGTATGAAGTAGGCTTGGTCGTTCTATCTCGAAAAGAAAAAGAAAGAAAAAAAAAAAAAAAAAAAAAAAAGTCTCGAGTCAGTACGCATGTCTCGTCTCCATATCGAAAACAAACCCTCTTGACCGACTTTCCCTGATATCGCCTCGGTCCCTGTCAATCATCTCTGCAGAATGCGGTCATAGGACCTTGACATGCACAAGCCATGTCGTACAACACTCCTGATGGTCGCCGGTATATACCGCGAATGTGACATGGGGCGACGGAATTAGCATTAAAGACGGAATTCGTCGTCACCGGCACATTTCGGTTTTTGTAAACTACGCCGACGTGCTCAGCCTGCAATTTCTTGAGCCGTATCCCACGGCCCCAGAGCAACTCATATCACGACACAACCATCCCAGTACATCGGGGTTTGGACCCCTGAAACCTGCTGCACGGCACATGTAGGCTAGGTTGCTGGCTAGGTAGACACACAGGCAGGCAGGGCAGGCTGTCAGTTATGAAGCCAGTCAGCGTAGCTGCGTACCACACGGCAATGCAACTGTAGACCCGTGCGATATTACTACATCCGGCATATCTCGTTCCTGTGCCGAGTTCATATATAGTCTGTACTTTATCTCGATCTTTGACCAGAACTGATATCTCGGCGACAAGCTCTTCTTGGACGAGTTAGAGTTGTAGTTTGGGTTGAATGGGAGACTACGGAGTATACTATGTATAGGGAAGAGCATATCACGGTCACGGACACAAGCATCATCAGGATTGTACCGCCTTTATGAACATTGGTAAGAGGCAAGGACCTACGGAGTGAGCCCCAAGATGGTAAAAGCAAGAGATCTCATTATGAAACGAAACGTAACGAGCGACGACTATGACTGCCTATCGGCCGTGGTGAGAGCCTCTCAATAACCCCCGATCCTTAAACGACCCCAAGATACCTAGGCTTACGCCTAAACACGTATGAAGGTGAGGTTAATCATTTACATGACAGTGCATGCGCCTGCGCTGGTGCTGTGGCCTCCCGAGTTGAGGCCGCTGTCAGTATCGCTGAAGTCGAAGAGACCCTTGTTGGTGTGTGCGGGCTTCTTCGCGCCGGTAGACGTGGTGTTCTTCATGTTGGCCATTTTGAATGGTGAGTAAGTAAAGTATGTAGTGCTGGTTTCGATTTGGTTTGTTGTACTGTGTTATTTGATAGTTGTGTCGATGAGTCGACAAGGCATCCCATGCACAATCTCTGAGGCTTTTATACCATCACTTCTAGACAATACGATCTGAGGAGCCAGAATCCCTTCATTATTTACTACGTAATGTACTTTGTTTCAATCTACTCCAGAACCCCCATGAGCTTTGAGCCATGTGGCAAAATTTGGTGGCCTCTGAGTCGACTTGTCAATAAACCTATTATCCAGCGGAACAATGCCGCTAACATCGGATTCTTTATGACTAGACAATCTTAATGTTAAATGGGAGGCGGTGCCGAAGAAAAGTCCAGTGGCTTTCAGCTCTCAACAAGGCGCATAAAGGAACGTCTTGTCCTGATTAGCCCTGGTCAAAGAGGGCCTCAGAAGCCGGCTCGGACACGGGCCCAGCAAGCAACCCCGTGAGAAGAGCTTGTTCGTCGTAAATATAGTCTTATGAACTTCCCACTTAGTGAAGAAGCACACAATAACGGTACGTGATTTGTGGGGAGTTTAGTATTTTAACCCAAGTGCTGAAAGGGGAGAGCAACTGTGATGTGACACTACTAGAGAATATTCGCAACGACAACTTTCACACAATTAGACCTAGTGACGTAGCTAGTTCTCTTGTGTCCCTATTGGATTTCCAAGTCCCTGGCTTCACCGTACCCATTATAACAGACGCCTCTCAGGTTCCAGTTTGGTATCGAGGGCTGCGTTTGCCCAGAGGCGTCTGTTGCCCTGCTGAAGATTGCTCTCGACTTGCCTGGTTCCATAACCACTCTGGCTCTCCAGAACTTCCACGTCCACTTCCCTTCTCCGTCGTGGTGTTCTAATTCGGCCTCGGTCCATGTGTGTCCTCCGTCGATACTAATCTCAACCTTGACCACCGGACCACAGTCGCCGCTCGGTAACGCGTAGCCATGACATTCGACTTTTCCATTGTCGTCCCGCCTCACAGTCTGGCCTGTTCGGGGGCTAGCAATGACCGAGTTCACCGGCATTGCTTGCACAGGGGGTGTGACGCCCCAGAATCTTTCTGCCGACTCGTTATCGACGGCCTCTGGCGGGAGCGCCTTGTAGTCGCGCTGCATATAATGGTTCTGGCTCTCCTCCTTCTGCACCGTGATCTTATCCAACCACTTCACAGCTCTCGCACCTGCAAGGCCCGGAGTGATGATCCGGACGGGATAGCCGTGAGGGATGCTGAGAGGCTTCCCGTTCCGTTCAAGAGCTAGGATGACTTCCTTGTCGGGGTCCAAGGCTCGACTCAGGGGTATCGAAGCGCCGTACCACGAGTCCTCCTGACACTCCACCTGGAAAGATGCAAAGGCTACGTGGGCATCCTCTTCTTTCCCGATATCCGTAATGCCAGCCTTCTCCAATACATGCTTGAGAAGAGGCCCGCGCCATCGACAGTTCATGACGGCGCCGTCAGACCAGTCGATCCCCTGCACGTCCTTCACCGTCGTCCGCATGTCATGGCGCCGGTTTCCTGCACATTGTAGCGCGCATATGACCTCGTGCTGTGGAAAGTTGGATCTTAATTCCGTGATTGAGGGGTTTAGCTTGTCTTGGACGCATCCACTGATAAGTACGCGATGTTTCCTGAGAGTGAGCTGCTTTTCGGGCGGCTGTACGCAGTGGTTCCTCTCATACCCGTCTTCGGTGATGAATGTCGATGTGAGTTTCGATATCTCAGGCTCCCGATTTATGGGCGTCTCCCCGTGGACTTCGTCACCCATGATTAGCCTCGCAAGTAAGTTTCCAGTTGCGGCTCTCTGAGTCGGCTAACTTGGAGACAGGCAGTATATTCGATTCGAGAGTGGCAGCGTTCCTGAGTCCGAATAGCCCCTATTGGCACGACGGCTGATCGGTTGAGTGTTTGAGTAACACGGTTTCGAAAAAGAATCCAAACGGATATAAAGATTTGATCTGCGATGAATGAGCGAGCTTGGGCTCTGGTTGGGCTCTGGTGATGGTGAGCTGTTGGGCTTGATGATGTCACTGCGTATATCCCTTTTCTATTGCCTGCTACACACCTACCTATACTATTTATTTTCTACCTACCGTTATGGCCGCCAAGCTGCTAGGCTAAGATAGTCGCCGCACTCTCAAAGTAGAGAGGATATTTCTCATTCTTGAACGCGCTTCCAAGAATGATTTTGCTGTTCTTAGAGTCCAAGTAGAAGTTTCATATGCTGCTGACAGTTCGTAAGTACAGTCCGTGCATCGCCATGCCGATGTGGCGGTCGCGGCCCTCGCGGCCGTCGGCGTGAATCAGGCTGTGCTTTGTCCGATCAACACCCGCAGAGAATACTGCTAATGGCAGAGATCAGTTTCCGAGCATCTATATCAACCTGCATATCGGCGCCGTCATGATGAGGCAGTCTGGCGGTGCGGAGGAACAGCTTGCATGGCCTCGCTTGGGCTTACTGTAACGAGGTGAATCAGATAAGTGATAACTGTGGCTGATCGTAGCGGGGACGGTAGCATTAGCCACAACACGGGCTTGCATGCACGATCCTATTCGTTATCGAGGTACCCTGCCGGCATGCATATGTTCCTCTAACCTGATACTCACGCTGCAGCGCTGATACTAATGCTGATACTAGAGACCGACGATCGTCGGCAGCTATACGGACCTATAGGCTAGGTAGCCTTTAGCTCACATACGCACACTACAGCCGATATACCTGCCATGTTTTATGTGCCGCTGTGGACCGTCGCGCGTTGAAAAAACTACATAGCCTCGCCTGCTCCTATTCCGTCTTCTGAACCACAGAGCGAAAGGCTTTCCATCATTACACCCTCCCAGCTCTCGGTACACCCCTCCTCTTTCCGCGACACTGCTCACGCGCACCGAGCTCCCCACCACCTTGGCCAGAATCGAACGAAGGAGCCAGAGGATAGAGGAGGGAGTACTGAAACCCCAAACGAAGCTTACGAGCTCCACGAACTCGGCCGACCCGTCGAACCCGGCCAACACAAATCACACCATCTTCCTCGACCGCGCAGACCCTCGCAGCCGCTTAGCTACCGAGATACCGAGCCGAGCGGTCGACAGGCTGACAGACACCAGCGTCAAAGAGCCAAGAGGGACCAGAAGAGACAGTGGCTCGACGAGCAGGACGAGATGAAGTTCTCCCACAGCATCCAGTTCAACGCTGTCCCCGATTGGAGCAGTCATTACATCGCCTACAGTAATCTGAAGAAACTGTTGGTCTCCCACCCGGCTGCGTCCGAGCCTGCCCCGACGTGCCACTGACATAGTACCCGCTGTAGGATTTACGGACTCGAGAAGACTCTTCATCAACCCGGCGCTGCCGATATCGAGACACGACCGCTCCTCCGGAATGAAGATCCCGAAGCTGTCTTTCGCCGAGCCTTGGATGTCGAGATAGAGAAGGTCTCCTCTTTCTACGGCGTCAAAGAAAAGGAACTCTTCGACGAGGCCGACGGCTTATTGCGTGATGCAGGCTCTACCGATACGACTGGCTATGACGATTCCGAACTGCCGCAGCGGCCTGCCTTTACGCAGCAATCTGCCAGCGAGCAGGCCAACTACACTTCCGTTTCTAGAGGTACCAAGAGCTCTCGAAGTACACGGTCTACCGACGACGACGTCGAAGATAGTGACGACGATGATGACGACGATCAAGATGAGACTTCGGCTCTGAATAGGAAGAGGCCGTCGAGCTCCGGCGGAGCGCTCGGTCGACGGCGCACGATGCCGGGCGCGATGCATGCTTCTGTCGACATGACAGCCTCGACGGACCTCAGCAGGTCGCGTAGGCTCAGCACCGGCTACGATGACTATGCCGAGACAGCGCAGATGTTTTCTTCCGGTATCATGCTTAAGAAGCGCATCATCAGCCTCTACGTGCAGCTCTGCGAGCTCAAGTCATATGTGCAACTGAACAAGACGGGCTTCAGCAAGGTTCTCAAGAAGTTCGACAAGATCATTGACAAGGAGTTCCGGCCCCAGTATATGAGCGATACCGTCGCCATCACGTACCCGTTCCTGTCCGACACGATCAGGGGCGTTGAGGAGAACATCGCGAAGATGGAGAAGGCTTATGCCGACATTGTCACGCATGGCGACGAAGCCTTCGCTAAGAAGGATCTCCGGTCCCACCTGAGAGAGCACGTCGTCTGGGAGAGGAATACGGTATGGCGAGACCTGATCGGCCTCGAGCGCCGTGCCGAGGCTGCAAGTTTCGGAAAGGGCCTTCTCGGCGCGCATAACGACGGCTCGAAGGTGAGACTGCAGGGCGACGACGTGCCCGCAATGCCGACGAGGGAGATCGAGACGCCCATCGGGCGATTTGCTTGCCCGACCTGGTTATTCGGCTCGACCTTGTTCACGTTCCTCGGCATCCTTGCCGTCTTTCTCGTGCTGCTTCTTGTCCCCATCATGCAGGAACCCGAGCAGCAGAACTGCTTAGCCATGCTGGTGTTTGTTAGTTTGTTGTGGGCTACCGAGGTGAGTTGAGTCGAGCATCCCTAGGATTATATTGCCTTGCTCGTGCGTAACTGACCAAGCCAAGACGATCCCGCTCTTTGTGACGTCGCTGCTGATCCCGTTCCTCTGCGTCCTGCTTAATGTAGTTCGTAAGGACGACAAGTCCCACGAACGATTAAACTCGGCCGACGCTACCGCCTACGTATTCGCAGCCATGTGGACGCCCGTAATCATGCTCCTCCTGGGCGGCTTCACCATAGCCGCCGCCTTGTCCAAGTGCACGATCGATAAGAGAATCGCAACCTTCGTTCTCAGCAAGGCGGGGACGCAGCCGAGGACGGTGCTCGTCGCCAACATGTTCGTAGCGGCCTTCGCCAGCATGCTGGTTAGCAACGTGGCTGCTCCCGTGCTCTGCTTTTCGATCATCGAGGTACGTGACTAGACCCTAGCAATCCGAGATATTTCTTTTCTAATCGACTCCTAGCCCATGCTGCGTAATCTGCCCTCGGATTCCAACATGTCCAAGGCGGTCATCATGGGCATCGCACTCGCCTCCAACATCGGCGGTATGCTTTCCCCCATCGCCTCGCCGCAGAACCTAGTGGCGTTGGACATCATGGAACCGGCGCCGACCTGGGGCCAGTGGTTTTTCATCGTCATCCCCGTCGGCATCGTCGCCATCCTTCTCATCTGGATCCTTCTCCTAACTACGTTCCAGCCGGGCAAAGGTACTACCATCGTGCCAATTAGACAGGTGAAGGAGCGCTTTACGGGCCTGCAGTGGTTCGTGTCATTCATATGTCTTGCCACGATCGGACTCTGGTGCGCCAGCCATCAGCTCAAGCCAGTATTTGGCGATATGGGCGTTATTGCCATAATCCCTATCGTAATCTTCTTTGGCACCGGCATACTAACCAAGGAAGATTTCAACAACTTCCCGTGGACCATCATTATACTCGCGGCTGGAGGTCTGTCCCTGGGCAAGGCGGTAAAATCGTCGGGTCTCCTTCACACGCTGGCCGAAGCTATCTCGCAGGAGGTGAACGGCCTGGACCTCTACGGGGTCTTGATCATATTCTCAGCGTTGACTCTGGTGATCGCAACTTTTATCAGCCACACAGTAGCGGCGTTGATCATCTTACCGCTCGTGTCGGATATCGGGAAAGGCATGGACGAACCACATCCGAATCTTCTCGTCATGGCCGCTACGCTCATGTGCAGCGCGGCGATGGCGTTACCGACAAGTGGTTTCCCGAATATGAGTGAGTTGACCCTCCACCGTATAAGACTAGATCATGGTAACTGACACCTTGCTAGCGGCGATTATGAAAGAGGACGCGACTGGGCAGCGGTATCTACAGGTGAAGCATTTCATCAGCCGCGGTGTGCCGAGCAGTCTGATAACTCTAGCAGTTGTCGTCACGCTTGGCTACGGCGCGATGCGGATTATTGGGATGTAGCGTATTTTCTAAGCTCGCGAGCAAGAGGCGACGGGGTATACGAAGTGGTATTCCCAACTCTGTACTTATGACGGAGCAGAGGTCTCGAACTATTCCGTAGTCTCTAGTTTGGACATTTGAGTAGTGTGTGTGTGTGTGTGTGTGTGAAGCTATAGTATAGAAGACGAGTAAATAATACAACGCCATATAGTTACGTCTAGCTCTGTGATATACTTGATGATCAATCCCTAGCGCACACGACAGACTGGTGAGTCGACCTTCATATACAAGTTCATGTTGGCCTGCGAGTTCGTACATATTTTGTATATATCTACATGCATTTCTCTACAGACATGTATGCAGCTGTTGAGGTGGAATTCTCGTGTACTGTACTGCAGGTACCCTGTATGTACGTATCGAAGGTATGCGGTCATAGGCTGCATGCATGGACGTGCCCATGTACTCTGTACATCCAAGCTCCAAGGCCGAACTCCCCAATACGTTCAGGTGATAATGCTAGCTAGCCATCTCTCGCCAACCCGACTCGACTCTCCATTAGTTACGCTAAGCCCGGTGGACCGTACGGTAAACGCTCAGCTGGGACGTCTTCCTGCCCGACTACAAGAATCGCGAGGTCAGAGAATCAATGCTATCTCAGGTAGCATCGGGGCGCCATGCTGTCCGCATTCACAGCTCGTCCCATCATCGAGCTTAGGCAAGGCGACAAGTCCAAGATAGAGACCATATTAGCCTACGGTATATACGTCTTGTCCTTCGCGTCTCAGCCCGCGACGCCGCAACTAGTAGAGACTGGAAACTAATGCTGTCCTTTCACGCTCGATAGGTGACCGTGTGCTCGTCGGTCTCAACACGGGCTCGCTCAAGATCTACCGCCTGAACGAGCTATCCAAGCCACCCCAACCTAACGGCGCCGCCCCTTCCTCGTCCAAACAGTCCTCCAACACTGCCTCAAAGCCCACCGACCTCCTGCGCGAAGTCGAAAAGTTCTCTACGCGAGCTATCGAACAGCTTGCCATTATCAAGGAGGCCAACACCCTCGTCTCTCTGTCCAACTACCATGTCTCCCTCCATGACCTCCAAACCTACGAGCTTATTGACACGATATCGCGGACCAAGAATGCCACCTGCTTTGCTGTTACCAGCAACATAGTTAAGGATGCTGCTACTGGGATCCCCGAGATTATTAGCCGCCTTGCCGTCGCAGTCAAGAGGCGCCTGCTCCTATGGAGCTGGCACGAAAGCGAATTTCACGACCAGGTGACCGAGGTCACGCTACCCGAGGCTATCCGGACCTTGACGTGGGCGAACGCGAACAAGCTCGTCTGTGGCACAAATGCCGGGTACGTACTGGTCGATGTCACCACTTCCGAAACATGCGAGATCGTTGGGCTCGGCACGGCAGCGACGGGCAGCCTGGGGAGCAGATTCGGTGCGTCGAGTACGGGCTATATGGGACTGGGCGGGTACGTGCCGAAACCTCTAGCTACGAGGCTGGCGGAGGGCCGGATGCTGCTCGCGAAGGACATCAACTCGCTCTTCATCGATACCGATGGAAACCCGATAGAGAAGAGACAGGTGCCGTGGCAGAGTGCCCCGGACGGCGTCGGATACAGCTATCCTTATATCTTGGCTCTCCAACCGCCTGCCAAAGGTACCTTGGACGTCCGTAACCCGGACACGCTGAGTCTCCTGCAGACGATAGAGCTCCCCGGCGCGGCCCAGCTGCATTTCCCGCCGCCCACCGTCAGTCTTGCCCACGCAGGCAAGGGGTTCCACATCAGTAGCGACCGAGCGGTGTGGAAGATGGAGGCTACGGACTACGATACCCAGGTGCGCGAGCTTGTCGACAAAGCCAAGTACGACGAGGCTATCAGCGTGCTCGGTATGCTCGAAGATGCGCTGCTGAAGGACAAAAGCGGCACCATGCGCGAGGCTAAGATGCAGAAAGCTGAAGTACTCTTCAAGAAGAGAAAATTCTCAGATAGTTTGGCGCTGTTCAACGAGGACGAGGTACACGCGCCTCCGCGAAGGGTGCTGCGACTGTATCCCAGGGTTATCGCCGGAGAGCTTTCCGCTGAGCCCTTGCGAGAGGAGACCTCAGACGATGAAGATCAGGAGGAAGAGGACGAAAAGACCAACGGCGAGAAGGCGGCCAAAACGGATACCAGCGCCGACGTCGTGACGTCCCCGTCCAAACCCGGTGCCTTTGCCAAGTACTGGATGGGACATCGGAAAACAGACTCTGATGCGGCGTCCATCGCATCATCCAAGAAGGGTGGAACCGATACCGAAGACGTAGCAAGCGTGAAAACAAAGACGAAGAAAAAGAAGAACGGCATAGATGAGGATGGCCCCTTGGAAGGGAAAGACCTCGTCAAGGCCGTTCGCGAACTTAACAGTTATCTAGCCGGTACACGGACCCGTCTGCAACGATGGATCGATCCGGTAACTGGAAAACTGAAGCCTCAGAAGCCTCTCGCGGACGCGTCTGCGAGTCTAGATGACAACGTGGATGCCCTGTTGACACGTCCCCATTCCGAATCTGACGAACAACTCGAACAGGAACTGAAAGAGACGTACACCTTGGTTGACACGGCTCTGTTCCGGGGCCTCATGTTTGTGACGCCTAAGCTCGCCGGCTCTCTTTTCCGAATCCCCAACTTCTGCGATCCTAGCGTAGTAAACGAGCATCTGCTTAAGCACAACCAGTTCAACGAACTGGTCGACTTCTTTTACGGCAAGAGGCTTCACGTAGAGGCGCTCAATCTCCTCCGCAAGTTCGGAGACGCGGACCCGCAGGGGGAGTCGGCTATCCTTGACCTGAATGGTCACGGCGATACCGAGGTGGAAATACCGGAACAGCTTCGCGGCCCGCAGAGGACGGTTGGGTATTTGCAGAGCCTGCCTCCGGAGATGATCGACATCATTCTCGAGTTTGCCGACTGGGTCCTAAGGCGTCATCCTAGCCAGGGCATGGAGATATTCCTGGCTGACAGCGAAAATGCCGAGACGCTGCCACGAGAAAGGGTGATCAGGTACCTCGGCGACATCGACGTCAAACTGGAGATTAGGTACCTGCGGCACATAATCACGGAACTCGAAGACGGCACACCCGACTTCCACAATCGACTGGTAGAGCTGCTGGTCCAGTCACTGAAGGAGGGCAAGCGAGACGAAGCATGGCATACGAGTTTGGACGACCTCGTGGCTTTCTTGAGAGGGAGTCAGCAGTATAGTCTCAGTAAAGCCTTGAGCATAGTTCCTCGCGATGGTAAGCTGCCCGGTCGAACGTACGGTACCAGACGAAGCAGATGTTTCTAACAGGATATAGATCCCGCATTCTACGAAGCTCGTGCTATCATATTCAGCAACATGGGCTCGCACAAGCAAGCACTCGAGATCTACGTGTTCAACATGCAGGATTATGCCAAGGCAGAAGAGTATGTATTCCGTAAACCTGGTGATAGTCAGGTCAGTCTTGCTTACGAAGGGTACCAGATATTGCAATCGCATTCACGCGTTGCCCGTCTCTCGGCGGGAATCCTTTGCCTCGCCGTCGGCCGTCGACGAGGAGGATCACGACCCCGACTCGAAACCATCCATCTATCACATGCTGCTCTCCCTGTACTTGACACCGCCAGCACCTAACAAACCAAACTTGGAACCTGCCCTGTTACTCCTCTCGAGGCACGGCTCCCGTCTACCCGCAGAATCGACGCTCTCTCTCATACCTAACGACCTTCCGGTGACGGAGTTGGAGTCGTACTTCCGCGGGCGCATTCGGGCTGCTAATAGCGTCGTATCGGAATCGCGCATCGTCGAGGGTCTGCGCAAGACGCAGCTTGTCAATACGCAAGCGCTGCTGCTCCTCGGCGATGGAATCCCGGGCGGCCAGTGTGGGCGTAATAGGCGAGTGGTCATAGCGGAGGAGAGGGTTTGCGGCGTGTGCCACAAGAGGCTCGGAAACAGCGTCGTGGCCGTGCTACCTGATAACGGTGTTGTTCATTACGGATGCCTAGGACGAGGGCGCAGCGCTAGTGGAAGTCGAAAGAGCGAGCGCATTGCCGGGTCTTGGGCAAGACACGGCTAACTAACCAAGTGTCTCTCGAGGTGGCCGACTTCTATGGAGTGCTCATATCAGGGTGGGTGCGACATAGGCGGATGAGAGTGGTGAGAATGGTGGAAAGTAGTCGGAAGCGAGGAGACGGTGGACTTTGCATATATCGAAGACGAGCCGGGGCGTTCTGGGTATGGTTTGGCATCATGAGCATAACATCGAGTTTCTCCGTTGCGTTGCATGCTGCCCGAGTTGCCGTCGCGGCGACGGCATAGATAATACCCCCCCTTGCTGTATCTAGACTGGTCAAGTTTGAAACTGTTATTTTCGGTCGTTTGCTTGAATCGGCAATGCCCATCGTGTCTGCTGCCTGGTAGAACGTCCTTCTCTTCGTCATATTTGGTTCGGGGCTTCCAATCTGACTGGGCCAACAGCTCGTCATTCGTCGTCGTCCTGAACAACCTCTTCCCCGTAGTTCTCTTCCTCGGCTGCTTCGTCAACACCTCCAGCCTCTTTAGCACTCTTGATACCCTTTTCACCAGCAGTTTGGCTGGCCTCGTCCTCCATACGCCTCGTCAGCTCGTCGTTCACGCGCGACTGTAGACCAGACACGGCATCGCGTAGGCTGCGCAGGTATGCCGTCTTCTGATCTGTGGCGCTGGGGTCCTTGGGGAGCGGAAGGGGTGTCGAGAGATCGAATGGGCGTGTCGCGAAGGACGAGCTCGAGGCAGAGTGGAAATTGACGTAGGATGCCTTGAGGTGTGATGTGGGCGCGGTGTCTTGGGCGGGAGCTGGATCAGTTTCAGACGACATGGCCGAGACGAGTAGAACGAGTGTATGATCGCATGTATGTTTCGATGAAGCTGTTTGACGAGGGCGATACAGCGAGCTGTTAGTGTAGTGTACCGTCCGTCACCTTGGATGAGTTGCGATTATGAAAGAAAAGCCCGTTATAGCTGCTAGCAGAGTTAGTGAGTGCGGGGCAATCTGAGCAATATCACAACCCCTCAGCCCCTGTAGCGCTGCTCTGTGTGAGCCTGAGGTACCTACAGCTTACGTGAAGCCAGCCGTTATGTACAATACCTGCATATTTCGATCGATCCCCCGATTTGGGAATACATCGGCCATCTCGCTACAACCTCGCCATCTACAAACCATTCCATCTCCGCCTATCCTCCGGCAGCGCGCTGTCACGAGTCGCTTGCACATCCATCTCCCTGGGGATCGTCATTACATACATCCATCCGTCATGCGCGTGTGCGCTATGTAGAGCCGTGGTCGCATAGTAACCCAAAGAAGGAAAACCACCGGGAATAGACACAGTGCCCACTCGCCCACCCTGTTTTTTATTATTTCTGTAGGGTTGCTGGAAGACAAGATGTAACAAGAGGACTTGGGGATGTTTCGAAACCAGAATATGCAGCCAGTCCGACCCCAGCAAAGAGCCCCAGGCAGCTTCTCTCCCCTGCCTGGGAGCGCTTCTTCCGTTTCCACTCCCGCCTCCACCGCCGCTGCAGCAGCCGCATCTTCATCTGCCTCGACCCTCCCATTCCGACCGCAGATACGGAGGATTGAGTCCTCATCGAGCGAAGATACCGTCCAGCACTCGAGGACCAGAGGATCCCAGAGTCCCGTGAGCCCCGTCAATGCCCCGTCCTTTGCCGGACCACACAACTTCTCCCGTCCCACCAGACCGAATAACGACCCTCCCGCACGGGGCGCATCGCCCTTGACCTTGCCTCCTACTCGCATCATCCACGCCAGGAAGCATTCCCAGACCCAAGGTCTCTTCGAACCGAGCCTGCCTTCCACGAGCTCCTCCGGCCTCTCCCAGATCGGCATGGCTCAACCCGGCGGCTCGCTCTCGGCCAGCCAGATAGCCGCTCAAGCTGCCGTCATGCAGCACCAGCAACATAGCCGTCATCGGTCGCAAACCGTTCCCTTCCCTGGGAGCGACGGCAACGAACCCCCAAAAAGACCCGGGCCCAAGCCTGTCCCCGGTCCGCCCATGCTTAGCCTGACCGAGGCGAGCGCCCCGCGAGATAATGGCTTTGGCAACCAGGGCTACCATAACGGGCTGTTGGGAAGCCATGCGGCCGCCGCCACAGCTGCTGCCAACGTGGTCTTCCCGAGATCGCCTCAGACGTCGCCGGGTCTCCCTCCACCACCGTCCGAGCAGCCTACTCCTACGCCGCCAGCCGTACCACCTGAAAAGCCCGCCAAGGCAGAGAAGTCCAAGGTCAAGCTGTTCTCTCGACCCAAGAAGATCGATACCAAGGGCGAAACGAAGGAACGGCCTCTGCCGAGTCCCGGCAAGATTGGCTCCGCCCTGGCCTCGTTGCAGCGCGGCAACTTCAGCACGACCAGCCTGGCAGATTCGCAGTCTTTCTACACTTTGGGCAACTCATCCGCTGCCACTATCCGAGCCGCCGACCCGTCTGTCGAGAGGGAAAGCAAGGAAAAGGAGAAGGAAAGGAAGCATCACTTCTTATCACGGCAGAAGCACAAGCTAAGCAATAAAGATGACTACCACCTACCACTCTCCTCTGCTTCCAGCAATTCTCGGCCGGTCGATCCCAACGCGCCGTCGAGCTTATACAATTTCAACATCCCGCCGAGTCCTGGTCCGAACAACAACCTTGGCAAGAGCGTCAGCGGTCTCGACTTGCGCCACGGAGGACGGGCCCTGCGGGAGAAGAGGAAGGAGGATAACGAATCGTCATACGGGGTCGGCACCGATTGGTCCGGCCCGAGCAGCCTCGGTTCGAATACGCTACCCTACCTCTTAGACCCTGCCGAGTCCGCCAAGTACGGTCTTCATAATATGTCTCTAGACGACGTCTGGCCGTATCTGAGAGCCCATATGCTTATCATATTCGAAGGCGAAGACTTGCGACTTCCGGTGGAGGATTTTAACCGCGTTGTGACAATGCATATACAATACTGCATTCAGCGCCGCTCGGCGCATATTATCATCGACGATCTACGAGATCTGCTCTCAACAGGCTTCGCCGCCCTCGACCATACGCTGCGCAGGACGCCCGAGGATAGGCTGATACCTGCGTTGGTAGAACTGTGGATCTTCACGTTTACGAGTATCTTGCCTTATATGCAAGCCGTCTTCCTCCCGCTCGACCTGGAGCTCTCCGGCTCCGGAACGCTACTAACTCCCGAGCAAGCGCGCGAGGTCTGGGGTGGAGTGATAGCCAGCTCGTCGGCGCCGGGCACGCAGTTGAGCGGGAATCATCTCGAACCTCACCTGTCACCAGCGTCGGCTGTCCTCAATGTTCGACGCCTCGTGCTCATCTCGTACCGTGACTCTCTAGTCCTGCCGCGATATGAGAAGCTCAAGACCATCTTCTCCCGGCTATCCCTCGAGCACCTGCCGTCTTCCCTCGCCTCTCTCGCACTGGCGTCGCCCCCGCTACAGAACGACAGCGTCGCGTCTCTATCTACGTCGCCTAATACCTTCTCGGAACGCCCCGGGACCGCCATGTCGCTGGACCCGAGCGTCGCAAGCTATAACTCGAACTCAACGACGGTCTTCGGCAACGACTCGAACCCGTCCCGCAGCCGCGCCATCAGCAACGTGTCGTTCGGCAGCGGCGTGTCGGACCCGGCGTCCAGCGGCGCGGGGAGTCTGCTCAGGCCCTTCACGCCGCAGCAGATGCGGGACGGCGGGAGCGGCAGGGAGGTCCTGGGCAGCGTGCGAGAGCAGAACGTCGAGGACAGCAAGCAGGTGACGGATATGGTCGGTCGAATGCTGCAGTGCATGAGCGTGCTGGCGAGCGTCGACACGGGCACGGGCGCGGGCGTCAACGCGGCGGTGACGGACGAGGCTAGCAAGATGGTGGCCGAGCTAGGCCGACTGCTCAAGCTGAACTGGCTGGGCCGAGGTCGTACAGGTAGAAATCGAAGGGGCATGGTTGGCGGTAGGGTAAAGAGAGAGCACAGCAGCTCCGTCGGGCTTGGGGTCATGAGGGAAGGTGTACACGAAGGTATCGAGGTGGCGTGATGACGAACTGGCGACCGCGAGCTATCTACCTCGGCTAGGCAGTAGGCGTATATGAAGATTCACGGGCATGATTTAGGGAATCTGGTTTAGGATAGGGATTACGGGCACAGGTCGCAAGGCACGGCGATTGGAGTCATTGTGGTATTGTTATTCTAAAAACCTAAGGTATTTTCTAGGGAGATAGCTAAATCCTAAGCGGATTGATATGCACGGCTGCAACGGAACAGAAAAATTGTGATCATGTAGGTACCATCCCGCTATCATGCCTACAGCGACACTGGGACGTGATATTCGCATTACCTGTTGAAAAATGGTCAGCGTAAAGTCCAGAATCCAGCTTAAATTCAGCATGATGTAAAAAGACTGTGTGCTTAATCAGACATCCAAGGAAGTATTATGCCCTCATCTGCTTCTCAAAAGGCTCTTAGTGAAGCTCGAGTGGAAACTGCGAATGTGGTTGGAAGTTTCATCATAGGAAGCACCGAGATCTCGATCTCGATCTCGCGTTGACGGAAAACAGTAGGAGATGTGACTGACCTTTTTCTAATACCAGTAGGCGTGATACAGGCTGTCATATCAGTAGCACTATCTGCAGGTTAGCAGAGATTCTTGCCAGACGTGAAGCGAAAGATAACGCGTTTCCCCGAAGCTCATCCCATAGATACAAGTGCCTGCCGCGTCCAACAGTCCAGCAAGAGTTGAACGCGGGCTAGGAGAGCATTGAATCCATGCGATAGGGTAGTCAGACAAAGTATACTGGCAAGTAGCAGGCTGCCACCGTGGTGACAAGGCCCGAACAGACTAGTCTTCGTTCATGGTCGATTCAGTTGGGAAAAGAAGACATGTTTAAAGAATTGTCATCCTGATACAATCGGGGCGCGTGCGCGTGCTTTTGCTTGATGGGAGAGGAAATCGGACGAACCTTTTAGGTCGCTGGCCATCATATCCGAGGCTGTGAACCAGTTGCGTTAGATCATAATGCGGTCGCGAGAGCACGAATACATAGCAGATGAGCGATATCGCATTGATGAGAAATGTCGCGTCGATGAGCAAATAAGGACTCCGGTAAGAGAAAAAGCAGTGAAGAAGAGAGGAAGGCCGCGGGTAGGAGGAAAACAAACCATGAACCTTTTTGAAGTCGCGAAGAAAAAAATTAATGTGGACCAACGGAGCCTCAGTCGGGTCAAATGTGGGAACGGATCAACTGACGGAGAGTGAGGGGTACGTACCTAAGGCACCTAGGATTCCGCATCATCATGTGACTTGGATGAGACAACCACCTGCACAACAGCTGCAAGAGCCGGCACTAAAAATAGCCCGTCAGCTGTCAGCTTTTTTTTTTTTCCGCAGCGCAGAAGAGAGAAGAAGATGCAAGAGAAGGAATGCCCAGCCAGTCAGCGTACAGTGGATTAGGTAGCGGACAGCGGACACCAGACAAGACCAGCCCCCGACTTTTTAACAGCAGTCTGCTACTGCCAGTGACACTGCCAACTCCCGCCTGAGCACTGTAGCTGGGCGATACCGCCGCAACACAGTACGCTCTCACTCCCGTACGTTCCCGCTCCCGTATGTATCACTAAATTATTTGCATCGCATCTATGCCATCGCCGTCGTACCTGATCTCATACTCAGATATTGCTAACGGTCTCTCTGTCTTTACCTGCCAGCTCGCTCGATTGCTTGATGAGAAACCTCGGAATTTAACATAGGTAGCAGCATAGCGTCCATAGCGAGGGTCCGGACGGGGATCGGGTTTCGATTGCAGTTTGTCTGAGTCGGCGTCCGAAGCTCTATATCCAGTGTTTACAGTTTACTTAATTCTTTTTTATTCCTATCATTAGGTATTCATATTTTCTTCATATTCCTTCACTCGAGCAGCTTAAGCAAAGCAGGTTTCATTTCCCTCTCTATTTCTCTCTATCACTCTCCCCTCTCCATCTTTCTACCCATCTCTCTCTCTCCCTCTCTCTCTCTCTGTCTCTCTCCACATATTTCTCTCTTCATCTCTCTCTCTCTCTTTCTCTTCCAGTTTACCTTTTGCTTTCAGACTTCCTTTGCTTTTTTTAATTTTATTTTTTTTATACTGGCCTTTCGCCCGACATTCCCATCGTTCCGTATAGCATTGCACTCTGACCTTCAAGTCCTAGACGACAACGCATTAGACGTCACACACAGACTCAATAATATCGACAGCAGAGAAGGACCCTTGTCGGGGGAGATCGACCTAGCGGCCCAGCTAAGAATACTAGGTGATTCTTACCCGGCTCGTAAATCATACTATACCCATCCCACCACCTACCACCTGCCATCTGCCCTGCCACCCACCCTGCCACCCGTCGCGCTCTTCGTACCTACCTTAGCAGCTTAGGTACTCGTACCATCCGAGCCATCTCACTTGCCCCCCATATACTGTACTATTCATACTATTAGCGCACGCATCCCGGTACTGGTCGATTAACCCCATACCGTGTCAGCCCTGTACCAGCACTGTACCCATACGGTGCCCTACGCATTTCGATTTCCCAACTAGCTTGCCATCGCATCGTGCACGTCCGCTTTTCTTCCTACCTTGTCCAACACCGACGCGCGATCGCGACAGCGGCCACCACGACGATAACGACACACAAAGTCGATTGAATTTCTCTCTACTCGGCATCCTGACCAGCCAAGGAGACTCGAGGCTTATTGATCATCCACTTCTCACCCCGTCAGTACGAGGAGCGCAAACTTGACAACCTGCCTCCCCAGTACGCTACCGCGCTCCGAACCATTGATACGCTTGTCTCTTTCTACCTCGAATCTCGTCTCTCCCCGCATGCTAGATACATGTAAGTATACTAGACCGTCTTTTCCTACCGATCGAGAAGATGATGGACTGACAAGAGATTGACCTCAAGCACACAACGCATACTAGCCTTGCATGCATATTCCAACCATACGCAACCTCGACTGTGTAGGTATCGTCGTTCTACCTACCAACGCTTCGAGCCGACGAGTTGACCGAGTTGAACCGTTACGATTTCCTGTTCGCGACCTTTTTGCACATAATCGCGTTGATCGAAACGGTTGTGACGAAGGTGGGAGTTCGCAGAAGCGTTCCTCTCTGAGCAGGAAAGGGATCAGGGAGGCGGCGCAGTGGTCCAACTGCGGCCTTTAAGCTCGAACGAGTGATCGCGACGACACCGTGGCTACGGAGGGACGGCAACGAAGCGCATGAAAGAGATCGCGACCGCGGTCAGGCGTCGATATCCACGCCGTGGATAGTCGATAAGACGGAAATGATGGCGAGCATGGCGAGTGGCTTTCATCCTAACATGCAACAACATCCCGGCGTCCATCCGGGCCACCCCATGAGCGCGCCGGGCATGGCTCACAACCCAAGCCAACCCGGCGCTCAGCCGGGAATGCCTCCGCAGATGGGTACCCATATGGCAATGTCCGGCCCCGGCGGGCAGGTCAATCCCGCTGCCATGATGGGAGGCATGCCTCCAGGCGCCGGCCCTACGCCTCACGCCCTTCAGCATCTTAACCCGCAGATGTTCCAGAACCCTCAGCAATTTGCGTGTAAGTCCCGCCCTCGCTCCGTCTTCGGCGTACAGATAGTCATTGGCCTTTATATTATCCGCTCTGGGTCTTGGTGCTGGCCTGGATCTTGGCTAACAACTCGTCTCAGTAGCCCAAAACCCTCAGCTTATGACCCAGATCCAACAGCAGCAGCTGATACAACAGCAACGCCAAAGACAAATGATGCAGCAGCAGATGTACGGCGGTGGTATGCCCATGAACGTCCCAGGGATGAACATGGCGCAATTCCAAGCGATGAGGAACGGGAATATGCAACGGGTCGGCATGCCGCCTCAGCAAGCTCTGCAACAGGCACATCTCGCTCAGCAGGGTCAGCATCAAAACCCGCAGCACGCCCAGGTGAGTGGACGGACACCGTATAACATTCCGCATAACTTGATCTAACCACTTCACAGCAGCTCCTAGCGCAGCAGATCGCTATGCAGCAGCAGCAGCAGCACCAAGCACAGCAGCAGGCGAACCATATGCACCAAGGAAACCAACCCGGACACCCGCCTCAGATGACTCCCCAGCAGATACAAAATATCCAGCAAGCGCAGCTAGCGCAATCCATGGGACAGCAAGTTCCCCAGGGCTCTCAAGGTCAGGGGCCTCAACCCCAACCCCAGCCTCAGGGCCAACCGCAACAGCCAGGGCAACAGCCTCAACCGCAACCGCAGCAGCCCGGTCCGCAGCCAGGCCAGCAACCGCAGCCAAACTCCCAAGGACCCCAGAGAGCCCCCACGCCTGCCGTCGCACAGCAGAACCAGGCGCAGAATCCAACGCCAAATTCCGCGCAGGGAAACCAACCTCAGCAGCCTCAGGGTCAAGGGCAGCCGCCTAACGGACAGCAGGCTCAGCCTCAGCAGCCAAATCCCCAGATGATGCAGGCGGCTCAGCATGCCCAGCACCCGCAGATGCCTATGTCCAATAGTATTCAGCAGCAGCTGATGCACCAACATAAGAACGACGGCATGAAGGGTCAGTGTCTATTAAAGCTGCTCCAATTTGGCGAGCACCTAAGCGGATACCAGGTAAGTGTCTAGCACGAGTAACCCTGCGGAGGGAAAAGGATGAAAAAAAAAAAAAAAAAAAAAAAAAAAAAACAGAAAAAAAGAACCGTTACTGACGTCTAGCAGGGCGCCAAAAGCAAGGACGACCTATCGTACTGGAACAGCTTTGTGTCACAATTCTTCTCGCCGAGGGGCGTGTTTAGGGTTGGCCTCTACTATATCTGTACGGATCCCACGAATGAGGACCATACAGACAAGCAGTACGAGATCACGCAGCCCGCCCTGGCCCGATACTTCCACACGCACTTCGCGAGCGGCATCCGGCGGATCAACCTGACCTTTGAGAGGGGCATCAGCGACAGACCGCTACCGAACGGTTGTCATTTTATCGAGTATCAGAAAGCCAGCATGACCTGGTGGTTCGATAATTCTCATGTAAGTCGGGAGGGTCATATGGGGACCGGTAGCAAGAGTACCTAGCTAACTTGCCTCGTCAGGTGGTTGCAACAGGGACGCTGCGAGCGCAGTTCGACAACGAGCAGAAGCTAGATTTTCTCGAGTTTGTCACGCAGGGCCATGAGGAGTACCATTCGAGGAAGATGATCATCGAGGCTGCCAAGCCTGCACATGTCTGGGGCAAGGAGTGGCTCAGGGTTAACGGGCAGGACTCGCGACCGTCTCCGGAGATGAGCAAGAAGGGAAAGACGAAGCAGATGAAGTCGCCTCCGAACCCGCCCCCGGACATCGATCTGCCTCAGTCCGCCGTCAAGCAGAATATAGGCATAACAGAAGCCGTATTCCAGTTTCTCGAGGTGTGTATCCCCGTCCTTGAATTCCCTACTCACTCTGGTTCTGAAATTGTGTTTTAGATTATTGAGGTTGTAGGGCAGATGAACGTAAGTCAATGCTTAGTAGACGAGCCGCAAATTCGCCCTCATTCGCTAACGTGAAGACTTGCTCAGCCTCTCTTCAACTTCTACCATACGCACAACGGGCTGTCCCCGTACGGCGCGCTGGAGCAATACGTCAACCAGTACATAATTAACCCGCAGCCGCCGGTTATGAACGGACAGGTCAACGGCCCGCCCAACCCGCGGACGCCGAGCTTCGGCCAATTCCCCATGGGCGCGTCGCCGGCAGCCACGCACCTACAGCTCCCGAACTCGCCTCACATCGGAAGTCCCGCTCAGGGGCACATGCAGGCGCCAGGTATGCAGCTGCAGCAGAGCCAGCAGGGGACGAGCTCTGGCGGCCCCAGCGCCAACACGAGTCCCGCGAGCAACAAGCGACGGAGGGCGTCGACCGTCAAGGCCGAGGAAGACAGCGGAGCGCCGACACCGGCGAGCATCGGAGCCCCTCAGGTCAACGGGGTCGTGGCAGCCAACAAGAAGCCTCCGACACCTCGGATGCAGAAGCGCGCCAAGGTGAACCCTCCAGGATAAAAATACACGTACAAGAATCAGAGATATTTCAACGAGCACACGGACTTGCGTCAACCAGGCATAGCGGCGTCATTTCTGGATACGAAAATCCTTTTCTGTACTGTGTTCCTCGGGCTCCGTCTTGTCCCGGTTCGGCCTGGCTTTTTCCTCACGCGTACTGCTATTCCATGGGTTGAGTGTTCAGGATTTGCATCATACTTGGGGTGGTTTGGATGGTTGGGAGGCTCAGTGATTTCCCATACCCACGATTGACGTTTTGACTAAGCACTCGGTTGATCTCATACTTGATTGCTTGACTCTCCGTCGAAGACGGTGGGAAGCTAAAAAAGAAAAGGCGTTGGTTTTACGGGTGTTTTCTTTTTATTCAAAGCCACTTCGAGCCTCTGCTTGAAGCGTCTGCTGGGCGAGGTCTTCCTTGCTGGATCCGGGGAGTCGTTGTTAATACTGGTGACTACTCACATGATTTCTCAAGTATTCACCCCGTGTACTATATTATTGCTGTGTTGCACTGGTTTATCGGAGCTGTGGCTCTACTCGCATACTGCCTTTTGCTTTTCCTCTTTTCGTGGTCTCAGCCAAAAAGAACTCGTGGGGAGGTGTAAAGGGTTAGAATCGGGGCGAAGGGTAGTGTCGGGAGAGAACCACGACTCGTTGCTTTTCTGTCATTATTGCCCTGAAGATAGGCTAATCAGGAATACGATCTTGACCTGATGTTCTCTTGATGCTAAATTTGATACGTGCTGTGGTGTACAAGCTGACGGCTCATCTCCATTGTCTCGAGCTATTCGACGAAGCTTGATGTCGTTATTGACGAGTCTGACGAGCTGGTAAGAAGCTCATTGAAATGCTGAGAGCAGCTCTAAAGCATCTTTAAGAAGCCACGATGGGACGACAAGAACATGTTCTGTGCAATATCATTTTCACAGTATACATGCAAGGTGACGATATCTTAGGTTGGCAGCACTTTCGATATGCATGTTGCTATCCCTTTGTCATCCAGGGGCTCGGTGAGAAACGCATTGGGACATCGTACATTTGCTTCATACTCCGTTACATATAACGCTCACTTAACCTTAGGTGTTTAGATAAAGTCCTCGGATAAAGATAGACAAACGCAAACCATATATTCTGGAAGGATTGACAGGTGCAAACTGGTCTTTGGGGCACGAGACCTAAAGCCATAGGATAAATCCATCATGATAGATGTGGCTCGTGTATACCTCCCAGATCTTGATTCTCGATGAACTGGCACAAGGATGCCGGCAACGTCTTGCATGTCACTGCGTGTTGGACAAGTTATCACCTGCGCCTAAACATAGTAAAGCAGCGATTAATGGACGTCAAGAGGCACAATAACACGTAGCTACGTGAGCTTAGACGAACACCTTGACGCGGTACAGCAGACACCATACTGGTATCGATATGGTGGTATCGTGTTAGATTGACCAAGGGCGTCTAGAGCCAGCGATACGTTTAAGACTTGAAAGACGAGGCGGTCAAGTGCATTCCCGGCCAGCATCTATCAACTCATTTCCTGCCCTCTTCGTCATCCATCAATACCAGTAATCAAGTCGTCGTTGTCGTCCAGCCCATATCAAACCCTAACGCCGCGGTGTAAGGAGAAAGTCAGAAAAGAAAAAGAGTCTTAGGCAGCCTCTCCGAATGTGTTCTCGCCCGAGTAGGTGATGTAGAGGAACCTAGACAGTCAGGTTTGTTAGTTTACGACGGCGGTAAGAAGAAGGGAGACATCAAACGTACCCATCCTCGTCCTTGTGCTCCTCGTAGATGCTGCTCATGAGGGCGGCGGTGGGAGGTAAGACCTCGTCGACGAAGATGAAGATGGCCTTCTCGGGGGACAGCTTGATTCGCTTTCGGATGACGTAGACGAACTGGCCTACGGTGAGATCTGCGGGAACCAGATACTTCTTCTTGTCGATAGTAGCGATGTCGGATTTCTCAACCTTCTCGCAGATGACCTGTTCGCAGCCCAAGTTAGAATTTGCGACTAGCGAAATCCGTCAAGGCAAACAAAGGGTGCGGCGAATAGCAGGCCAAAGGTAGATGACGAAGGGTGGATGGAGGAGTGCGGAGGATGAACCGCCGGACGACTCTTGAGGGTAGATGACAATAGCAGCAATACGATTATGACGATGGCGGTGACGGTGACGGTGACGGTGACGGTGACGGTGACGGCGATAGTGGGAAAACATGCAATCAATAGACGATAGGAACAGGACGAGATAGATCAGGGGGTTACGTACCGGAATGCGATCGGCATACTTCTGGCGGATGCGTTCGGCCTCGGCCTTGCGCTTCTCGAAGGGGTGCTCGTCCTTAAACTTGGATCGCATCTTGACTGATGGCTTGGTTGCTGACGACGATGTGAGGGTGCGCGGGTATGCGAGAGTGAGACCGATGTGGACGGTTGATGGCGGATCTAGAATGGAGGACGAAAGGAGAGAGTGGACGCGGATGGAGATGAGATTTTTTTTAGGTGTTGAGGTGATAAAAGCTTACGGTGCACGGTCGAAGGCAGAAGAAATAGAAGGTAAGAGGGTAGAAGGTCAGAAGGCAGAAGTCGAGGTTGCGTGGTGGGGGGGGGATACCTAAAAGGCGTAGTGTTGAGAGAGCCTAAGGCAACATCCGCCTACAGTTCCGTAGGCGCAGGTGATTTGGGTTTTTGATGACCAAATATCCACCCCTCCAACTCTCCAGCCCTTCAGTGGCTCATTATAGCGCATCAGAAGGCTAACGGAACCGGACGGGACAGCAGACAGCGGACTGGCGGGCTGCTGGCTGGCAGCTCAGAGCGGGGCTCTGGCTATGCAACTTATCAGCGGTCCAGTGGGGTCATCAAGTGCCCGTGCCAAGTTGGACGTGACCGAGCTGGAAATGGATTAGCGTTCATGCACCTGACCGCGGTCGTATTCACTTAGCCCTACAGACCTGACCGTTTTATGTATCTATCAGTCACTTGGCCTTGTGAATATATGTCTACATAGAATCTACATAGTACACGCAAGATCCGACAAAGCCACATCCCGGAAGTGTTCTAGGATGGGAGAGGAACAAACAGCTCCTCTGTTTGTCACAAGTTACGATACCGATACCTATTAGATAAATGTCAGTGGTACTGAAGCATGCTTACGACAGCTATACTTTGCTGATCGAGCAGATCGATGTGCCTATCTGTACGAACTGTATTCTGATATGAGGTAGGTATATCAAGCCTGTGTAGCCTATCAGGTCTGTGAATCATCCGGCGTCACACCACAAGACGACTGCTTTGCCTATACCTCTTCTCAATAAGCATCCCCGGTCTATTCATCGTCAACGGATACTCCCAGCTCGCTTGAGAACACAAGGTGTCAGCCTCAGATCAAGTATCTATTCTTGTACGGCATGAATATATCCCTGGATAATATCTCTCTGCTTTTGCGCAGCTGACTTGATCACGAGTCGTGTCTGCTTAGGAGTCCATACTGATGCCCCCAGGTAATGACTCACTTCGTCATCCTTCCCGTCTTTGCGTCATCTACGTAGCCACGGTGTAGGTGTACTTGTGTTCTAACTTGTGTTCTATGAGGACGGGAGGACCCAGGAAAAGACTCGCACCAAAACGGGCTTATTTGCCATACGGCCTACCTTTCTAATCCACTACCTGTACAGAACAATGCTATTCTTTCAGAGCACCTTTCGTAATCCCCCCTTTCACCGGATCACGTCACCCTCTTTGTCGATGCCCTCTCCCATCTCCAAGATGTCGCTCCCGGCGAGGACACCGCTGCCGAAGCTTGTCGCCTTTCGGCCTGCCGTCCATACCTCGTGAAACTTGATGCTCTCGTCGCTGCTCGCCACCACGATACAGCCTTCCTCGGCTGTGCGGCTCTTTAGTCTGTCCTTGGTGCCGTACATGTCGCTCGGCCCGCCGGGGTACGCGATGGCGTACAGAGCTCGGTGCTCGCCTTCCCACGGCACCGCCGCTACCTGCCGACAGTCTGGCCAGCTGAACACGGCGATGCGGTACGGGTGATCCGGCTGCGCGTACCCGAACGTAGCCACGATTTCCCGCCGAGTCGTGCTCCAGATGAGCGACGTCACCTGCGCCGCCACCGAGATGGTCGCGAGCGCTGCTCCCGACGTCGCGTGGTAAAAGTGAATGCATTTGTCGTTTGATCCTCCGCCCGTGGCGACGAGTCCCTGACGCCACGGACAGAACGCGATGGCCTTGACGGCCGCCCCGTGACGCCATCGATGCTTCTCCGAGCCGACAGTCAAATGCGTGACTGTGTAGAGCGGATCGGGAAAGTCGAGCGTAATCCCCGGCTTGTCGACAAATGATGACGCGGCTCCTTGGCTGCCAGAGGGTTTCCTCTCCGACGAGTTCCCAAGGCTAAAGCCTAGGTCTGGCTCTTCTTTGGCGATGTTATCGACGTCGAAGAGGCAGCACAGATTGTCATTTCCGCCCGTGGCAAACTGCTTGCCGTCCGGAGACCAGGCGAGGCCGCATATCTGCTGCGAATGAACCTTGATGCGAGCGAGCAGGGTCATCGAGCCGTGCCAGTTTTGGCGAGCTACCTCCTAAGGTTCGGGCCACTCGACGGAATAGTAGTAGACGTCACCCATATCGTCGCCCACCAGAAGGTCTTCCGTCTCGACCAGAACGCCGGCGTTGCGCTTGTTGCGGGTCGGCCGCCTGGCCACGGCCGGACGCCACGAGAGACAAGCTATGGGCGCGGGATGGTACGCTTCGAAGCGAGGCAGGAGACTATCGAATAACGACACTAAGGAGAGAAGCCCACTTGATCGACCAAACGCCAGAATCGATCTCCCGCCTCTCTCGGACGAGAACGCCACCGAAGTCAACCACGACCCGTCCTTCAGTCCGGCGTTCAGGAGCGCGACACCCGAAGACTCTGACCATCCGTATAGCAGGTTGCCCAGCCCGACTGCCAACGTGCTGCACGTACGCGAATAGGCCATGGCCGAGCAGTAGAAGTCATCTCGGAGCCCAGGGGCATCCAATACCCTAGGGAAATGTCAATACCAAGTTCAGCTTGCTGCGATGAGTACTTCAGAGTTTACAGACTTGAACGGGGCACTGGGGAGAACTCGCTCTTCTCTCTGCATCTCTGTCCTGGGTCAGCCGTGTCAGACTCGTTGCGCTTGTACTGCAACGCTTGCAATATAGGACGACAGGACAGGACAGCACAGGATCAGGACCGAGACACTAACTTGGCACGTGGCAATCAACTCGCCATTCTGTTCCCGTCCAGCTCGTGTTCACGTCCCGTAGCAGAGGTCTAGACGTATGCTTGCGGCGAGGAAATGTCAGATACCCGTCAAAGTCTAGGGTTCTTTGAACGCGGTCTATTTTGAGCGCCAAGGCGAGGCGACCTTCGTGCTTTTCCTGCTCCTCCTCCGACTTGGGGCGCGCGTTCGAAAACGAAGTGGTGTAGAGGCGAGCGTTTGTTCCGGAGCTCACCCGACGGCCGCGCCCGTCGTCCACTCCGCCGTCAGAGGGGGCCAGGCCGCCCACGGACCAGACGGCGCCGTTGCTGACCTGTCGGGCTATGCCGTTTACTCCCAAGACGGAGCCACCGCGCCGCTCGCCATCCGACCGGGATTCTCGCCGGACAGGCGCAGGAGTCGAGCGTTTTGGGGTGAAGCAGAAGATTTCCGAAGTGTCGTCGGTCCGACGTAGACGCTCCGACGGGGATAGCTGGTGCGGCTGCTTCGTGGCTCGAAAACGGTTCTCCTGATGCGGGAAGGGTACAAATCGGTCTGGCGACGTGATAGGCATACCGAATAAGAAGAAAGAATGAAAGGCTACTCAAATGCCACCTCTAGGGGAAAAGGAGAGGAAGAGACCGTAGGGTAAAAGACGAAGTAGATATGGCATGGTGGACTTGTACCTGGGTCCTGAGCCTGATCTTGCCAGTGTTCTTTCGGCGCAGATAGGATGAAAAGAGGGGGGAGGAAGGGCTATGGGAGTAACCCATGAGCGATAGCATGCTGAAGGCAAGTTGTATGAAGGCTGCCTCCCTATCTTGAGGAAGCAGACTCGTGTTGAATCGTGCTTTCCGACAGCTTTGTCGTTTCCTGGTAAGTGACGTAGGGATCCGGAACCCGTGGTTTGACTATTTACATGTAGGTGCCTTAAAACTCGATATTTCCCTCTTGTCTCAAAGGCATATCTGAAGGACAAGTCCGAGGAATTCTTACGAGGTGAACGTATAAGCTAGGTGGTACGGTAATGCTCGCTATAAAGGTGCACTAAAGCCCGAACAGAGCAAATACAGCTCTCAGGTCCATCGTTTACCGATATACGAGAACCTAGATACTAGAATACGAATCAATCATATCTGCAGTTCGTAGAATATTCAGTTCTTTTGTTGTCCGTGCAGACGGGTGCAGCGTCTAGTCTATTGTGAAAGAAGCCATATAAAGGTATTGCAGATGTACTCATTTAATGAATTTCTTTATTTAAATACCCGATACCTGCAACATCCCGCCTATATCTTATCAATGACAACGAGACCCAAGCTATTCCATGTAGACGCCTGCCTACCACACAACGTCACCGGTACTCGCGCGTCGCCGTGTATAGAAGAATTCGAGTATCTGGCTGGACCAGGCCCAAGCTAGGCTTCGAGATGGCTAGTGTATGTCCGCTTCATGGCATCGATCACTCCTAGCGCGCCTTCAATGGCAAAATGGTCAGGGTCGTACGTGTGGCTGACGGATAACGAGACAGCATGGCATACCGCGCACCGCTCGAACAGCGCCGACCGAAGAGCGCCGCTTGCAAGACCTCGAGAGAATCGCCAAGTATCGTGAACTCGAAGATTCCATACGTGCCAAGGCCTCTGCGGACAACTACGACGCAGCCCTCTTTCAGCTCACCTCCAAACTCCTCCGCCTCAATCCCGAATACTACACGATATGGAACATCCGTCGCCGCTGTCTAATATCTGGATTATTATCCGCACCCTCGGCCTCCGATGCGACCCAGCAAAGCGGGGACTCCCAGAGAGCCGAGAGTAGTGGTACCGCAGCTGAGAGCAAAGCTGAAGGAGGCGACAACACACATGGCCAGCGAGGGGAGGAGGCGAGTGGGTTAACGACTGCTACTGGAACTCTACGTTCTAGCGACGAGGTGGAGGCTGATGTTAACGTCCTACAATCCGAGCTCGCGTTCATCATCCCCCTCCTGCTCGAATTTCCCAAATGCTACTGGATCTGGAAGTATCGCAGGTGGCTCCTCGAACAAGCTATCGTGCGACTTCCCCAAGCGGCTGCGCGCAGGATCTGGGAGGCGGAGCTTGCGCTGGCGTCCAAGATGCTGACCAAGGACCGACGTAATTTCCACGCGTGGGGCTATAGGAGATACGTGGTGGCCACGCTCGAGAGCCCTTCTCTGGGCGGAACGAGTATGGTCGAGGAGGAATTTGCCTACACGACCAAGATGATCAACGTCGACCTGTCCAACTTTTCGGCCTGGCATAATCGAACCCAGCTGATACTGCGGCTGCTGGAAGAGCGTCGCGCCGACGACGCAGCGAGGAAGGCTTTTCTCGAAGCAGAGCTCGGCATCATCGGAGATGCTCTCAACGTCGGCCCCGAAGACCAGAGTCTTTGGTACTACCACCAGTACATAATTTCGCAGATCGTCGGCCATCCCAGCATACCAACGATAGTCCCCGCTCTAGCCATCGCGGAGAGAGCGGCATATGTGAGGAGGGAGATTGATAATATCAAGGACCTCCTCGAAGACTACGAGGATATCAAATCAATATATGAAGCTCTGCTCGAGTACTCGCTCGTGCTAAAGGGTCTTGGGGAGCATGGGCGCAGCGAATCGGACGAAGATCCTCGGCAGTGGCTTGTCAAGGTTCGAATGCTGGATCCGATGCGAGCAGGTAGATGGGATGATGTAGAGAAGCAGCTGACCTTGGGCCAATAACACGATACTACCTACCCAGAGGCGGGACGGTCCAGGTATCTAATATAACGAAACTTATACCGAAGCATGTCTGCGGGTGGTCTTCGGGTGACTCTCGTAACATGGCACTACCTTTCATTCCACTGGCTTTCCATCTCATACTAATGGATATAGCACCAAATTTCAGGCTATGAAGTCTCAGTCGAATATCATCAAGCATCTTGCGCAGTTTGTCCTGCTTTATTGCCTCGAAATCCTTAGGCAGGTATCGTGCCGTTACATTTGCCGACCACCAAGCTGGCGTTCGCCCCAGCTAGCCCGTCGAAATAGGCAAGGAGGGTCTCGACTGGTATCATATCGAGCAGACCTAGGCTAGGATTCGAAGACTTGATCGGTCTACCACCAAACAGTACCCTTATAAAGAACTCGTCCTGATCCCTCGCCTCGATCTGTGCCCCCAGAGACGCAGTTGCATTTCCGTTCCGCCTGTACAGCTCGAAAACGACCTCGCTACCCATTCCAGGCCACTGCGATTGCTGTCAGTATACTCACGACTGAGTGGTAGAGGCATGGGAATGAGATGCGGAAGGGATGCTTGGGTGAGCAAAAGTCGCAAAGCCGTCGCCCGCACCGCTTGTTGCCTGTCATGCTAAGACTTGAAAGAGCTCAAATCTACCATGTTCAGGGGGGGGGGGGGGGGGGCTTTAGTGGACTTCAGGGCCTTTTCCTGTAACAAGGAAGACGACAGACTCGATAAGAAAGATGTTCATCTTACCACCATCTCGTCGATCTGTAGGATACTCAGTAGCCGGCTCACGGATCCGTCGTGCGCTATGTTATGGAAGTAGACGATATCTCGCTTGTTGTCTATGAATTCTCGCAGGTGTTGGCTCAACTCAGAGATCCATACTCCAAATGTAGTAGCCGACGCAACGAGCGAGTCCGGGTCGTCGCGGTATATCTGCGAATACTCCCACTCTCCCATGCGATAGACGGCGTCAGCTAGAGCCTGGTCGACACACGTGGTCGAGTTCGCGCCGTTTTCGAGCTTGCACGGTAGCGGTTTCGCGTGACACTGCCGCGCGGAGAGGTTATCGAAGTAGTGGTCGAAGCTGACGTGAAAGCCGGAATCGTCTCGAGGCACTCCGGATATGTCATCCAGCGTGGCGAAGAAATCGGCGGTGGCGTCTAGTTGATCCTGCCAGGCGGCATTGGACGAGGACTGGATGGCGTTGAAGAGACTGCTTCCGACGCTGCAGTTATACTGCGGTTCAAGACTGTCGACTTTGAGCGCCTGGATCATCAACGGTACCGAGTCGGTAGTCTGCCACATGCCGCCGATAACCATGCCGGCAACCTGGCTGGTTATCACATTCTGGGTCACACGATACGTTACTTTGGACCGCCAGTCCTCGTCTCTGCCGGGAAGAAACCCGAGCAGGTCGTGGTACACCTCGTAAATGTCCCGACCGTGCGCCCAGGAGTCGTCGAGGCCTGCGGAGGTTAACTGGGGAAACTGGCAGGTGCCAATCCAGCCCGAGGACGTGTAGGGATTTACCGACGAGATGTAGCCTTTCCAGAATCCTCGGGCAGGCTGCGCGACGTCGCTGTCGACTGTGCTTCCGTAATAGTAGAGCCCTTGGTCGTCGCAGTCCCAGTGGTAGGACTCGACCGGGAAGGAATTGCTCGCGTACGGAGTTCTCTTGTGGTGTCTTTGAATCTAGCGAGGATGAGCGACGTAGATTGTATGGGAGCGAGGAGGGGATTGAAGTGGAAAGGAAAGAAATGTGAGGGAAAAGAGGAGAGAAAGGTGAGAGGGAAACCGACCACCTCAACGTAGCTGAGTTCGTAGCTACTGTCCGGCTTGACATACTCCGACTTTCGAACATGAGGCATGTTACACCAATTATACATCCCGTACTCCCCGTCTGGTGTCTCTGAAGTGTTAAAGATGAACCCGTAAACCCCTTGGCTTGTGAGAGCGGCAGTCAGGTTATTGACCGACGTGCTACTCGGAGGATACCATGCCAAGTCGACCTGAGCTATAGCTGTCCCCATAAACAGCACTGACAGGCCCGAAGACCAAGCCTTGACCAGCCGCGACCCCATGATTGCGACTTGCTCTTGTATAAACGTAGAAGAGAGCAACGCGACGAATGCGCAAAACACAAGAGCGGTAAACACAAGACCATTGATCCTTCGCTGGGATGGCGATGTCATGCTCGGTCAATACGTATGTATAACACCCTACCTACCTAGGCACATATGCGGGTTTCTGTTATCTACGATGCAACACTGCAGCGTTTTCCTCCCCGCGTTGTAAGCCACGAAGTAAGGACCAAAAACCTTATTGGTCAGCTCGATGAGTCTTCTAGCCCGGTAGGGGAATACGGTTCTAGAAGGATTAAGCCGACTGGTCTAAGGCTAAAGCTGTACTCCCTCTGGACTCGACATGGAGTTGGCTTTGGGACCTTGAAGTTTTCAGACACATGTACGTGACTTGCGCAGACAGAAGAGGGGGCAGGAGGTAGATGAAAGCCATCTCTACACTTTGAATTCACGCGGGATTGCACCGACGGCGATGTTTTCACATGTGACGAAGTCCATCGAATTCTTTATCGCGCGAAAACACTAAAAGTACTTTTGAGTCTGCGCAAACTGCATACCGGCGGCAAAGTGAAAGAGCTTCGCCGCGACGATGGTGCGCGTTCGGCCTTGGTGTACTCGACCAGACGGTCGTACAGCTCAGACAGGGGAACGACTACGCGCTGGATGTGCTCGCCGTCTTCCAGGCGCTGCTCGGGCTCCTCGTCTCCCTCCTTCAGCTGCACCTCGACTATGGCCATCTTCATGTTAGCGTCGCTCATGCCCGGGTCGGCGGCCTGGACGGGGCTCATGCTCAGCAGGCGACAGTCGTAGCCCGTCTCCTCCTTGAACTCGCGCACCGCCGCCTGCTCGGCCGTCTCCTCGGCGTCGATCAGCCCGGCCGGCCACTCGACCGTGTACGAGTCCAGCGGCGGCCGGTACTGGATCACGAGCATGGTCGAGGCCGGGCGCGACGGATGCAGGAGGATGTTTCCCATGGCCACGGCGTCGACGCCGGCCTTGCCTCGGGTCTTGCGCGTCGCCACCTCCCACGTCCGCTGCTTGCCGGTCTGGTCCGTGTAGTCGACTCTCTTGAGCGTCACCCACTTGGCCTGGTCGATGGGTAAGTCCGACACCTTGTCGATGACGGGTTCTTGCGTCTTGTGCGACATCCTGAACGGTGACCGGGACCGGGGCCGGGACTGGGACCGGCAGTACGAAGAGAAGAGCAAGTTCGGTGTAGGCGCGGGGTGCGTCGCAAAGCTGTAAACACGAGTAAAGCAGGCTCGAGACGGATGCGTATGTATAGATTTAAGATCGTCCGGGACTGGAGCTGCAGAGACAATCCTCCGTCGGTCCGGGTTTATACAAACTGCCTCGACTCTCGATTGAAATTGGGATTGGAATATAAATCGGAGGGAGTTGGAGTTGCTCGCTATTGCTGTGGCCAATCAGAATTACGCAAGGTGGGCTAGGGCGTATTGCGTCATTACGTTTGAGTTGTTTACGCAGTAGTTGTATATGTTAGGTATTTGACAACTTCTAACCGCGTGTAGGCACCGTGATTCAGCTGTTGAAGAATGCTTTACAGCGCCAATGCAGGTCTTAATATTACCTTGATGACTTGTGATCGATATAACCACCAAGCATGCCTGCCGTATACTTATCACAAATAAGAAGGCCGAAACCTCATCTTCTAGCCTGCTGTAGACCACTGGGTCCTCCACAACTGCAGCTTTTGCAACCTCAGGCAATGTCAAGTTCTGTTAGCTCCAGACACGGATCACGAAACTCTGTCATGGCACGAATGCAATAGGTAGATTGAGACGTTAGGTAACAACTAGGAAACGTGAGGTCCAGGGTTCGTTCAGAAACCTATCCTACCACCGGCGACCATCCGATAAATGGAAACCGGGGTAAAAGGCAAAGATCCTTGTGCTGGCAATTCCGAAGTGTACCGTCTCTGCGCACCTCTCGATCTTTCCTTACTTGATCTCCTCCCCTTTCTCTCCGTCGTCCTGAGCCTCGCCCTGCTGAGACTCGATTAGTTCCAAGTACTATGCAACACGTGGGGAGATGTGGTGCTAACCTGGTGCTCGTTACCCTTTCCGACCTTGTCATTCCATCGAACGCCCCTCTCACGACAATTCTTGCAGTAGAAAGGGACGAGAGCATCCTGGACCTTGACATTTCGGCCTCGGCCTAGTCCGCATAGAATAGGTCGTCCCGTCTTCTCGGATATAGTCTTGCCGCACTTGAGATAGACGCTCTTGTAGATACAGCCGCACTTCTGACTGTAGTATTTGTACAAGCCACAGCTGCATGGATCATCGGAAGTGTTGTTGACTGCCCGTTTCAACACATCTTTCTCGAAGGATTTCTTGATGAGCTCCGGACCGGACGCCATCTTGTCTGCGGATGTTGGTGACCTCCCAGAATAGAGTAGCTTGGCGGAGGCCTGAACATGATTAGCGCTCGGTCTTCTCTCCCACTTGATCTCGCTCACGTACTTGTCTTTGATATGATATCGAGGAAGGTTTATCACAGTATGCTGCTCATATGCTGTGACGTATGCAGATAGGAACTCGGTGCGGATACTCGATATGTACGTATCTAGGAATGGGGTGGACGTAGGGACAGTAAAAGCTTGGTGTTTCTGATGACTGCGTTGCCGATGTTGTTGGATAATTCTGAAATACGTCTAGTGTTATATATAGTTAATTTACGAGCGTTACTGCCTTATAAATTTCACCTGAGGCCGTCCCGCGACTTCCTAATATCACAAGTATGTTATCAAAGCGTTGTTTGCCCCGAGCTCCTTCCTAAGCAAGCATCTACGAGAAACAGTTGCACCTTCCCAACAGCTATGTGGTCATTGCTACTTCCGCTTAAACCTCATTCGAGTTACTGCAGTGGACACTCTATCAAAGTCGTATACCGCTGGAGGAGGGGAGTGGGTAGTCTGTGCTATGGACTAGTAGTTCTTTAGGTATAGACTGTGCCAACATATGTTTTCTACCTCTACATTTCTACTAAGGCCCCGGCCTTTACTACCTAGACAGGGCAACATGGAGGATTCAGCTGTTGAGCGACATGATTTCCTCAGCATGACTGACTTCGTCTTACTCTATACGTAAAGAGGCTCTAGGCATACGCATCTAACATTGTATGTAACGTTGTGGTTGAATGACTATTGTTTGTCTTGATAGTGAAAAGTCGTCGAGCAAGTAGTCATAAGATAAAGAAACATGGGAAAGAGAAACATAGGAGGCCCTTTAACCTTATTGAAGGGCAAAGTTGTAATATATTGAAACTTTTATCCTTATAGAACAGAAGCAATATCCGTTGATTACCTCACGTCAAACGTCTCCGACTAGTTTCGTCGATGTGAGGCCATCTTCATTATTTATGTACAAGTCGACACCCATCATACGGAACTTTAAAGGGGTGCCGTAGACTGCGTTCATATTACATACCTAGACTTGTCCATTTTGCCAGGCAAGTCATTTCCTTGTTCCTTGTTCCTTGTTGATTAGTATTCAGTGTCACTGTCAAATATTGACTTGATATGAATTCCCGCCGATCGCTCCCATGTCGAATATCCATGAGATTTCCCCCCATTAGCCTCCCTGAAAGTCCCTTCCGATACGGTTGAAATGTCACCATCCATAAATATTTAGATCGAAGGCTGCCACGAGCTCCGTAGACTTTATTTAGCAGGCAGCTCGTACATGTCGTGGTGAGGTATTGAGCCAGGGGCGTGCATTTCGGCCGGTTCCTTGAAGCCAGGTAATTCACCTGGTGTCGCGCCTGGCGGGTACGCATAATCGAGCATCCTCGGGTCTTGGTTCCTCGCCGACTTCCTCCGGTACCATAAGAACCATGCTACAAGCGACGCCAACAGAATAACCCCAAGGGCCACACCGACTCCAACGCCAGCTGCCTGACTTGTAGTGAGACCTTTGGAACTTTCTTCGGACGAGTCATCATGAGAAGACGGTTCCGGGATGGAAGAGCTGACTGTCATTGGAGATCCTGTGAAGGTAGAGCTAGTGGATGTCGAAGTCTGTCCGTGGATTAGCGTACCACAGCAAATATCAGGAAGAGATGGACTTACCGGCGTCGTGTACATCATTGCCAACGCGAACAAGTGCGAATTCGTATTCCGGGCTGTCGTCTCCACCGCAAGCGTATTCTTCTTAAAGGCCGTCCGCGTGACGACTATGGTACCGCCGGTGGTATGCTTCGACTGGCAGCGAAAGTTCTCTCCGTGTAAGCCAGGGAGCCATGTCTCGGCCTGACATGCGAAGTGATATGCGCCCCTGAACAGCACGTCGTTAGTTCTAGCCATCTCACAAGTCATCTCGACGTCTGGCCTACGTAGGACAACACGTTACAGCTGCTGCCGAGTCTGATCCTCGGCACGCGGACGTGTACCGTGGAGGACATGCCGTCCCGGCGTAGGTGACTGTAGGACCCCACGTAGACGGAAAACAGTCGTTTATCTGCGACGGGCCTCCGAGCACCGTCCTCGCGTCACCATCCACCTCGAAGTCCCATATCCAGTAGTCGTTCACTCTAAGACAGCCCTGCTTGTCGGGAGTGAAGTCGGCCGGTAATGTCGGCGTCGGCGTCGGCGTCGACGAGGTCGTCATCGCGCGTTCTCAGAAGCTAACGAGCGGATAGGGTCGTCTGCCGGTCTACAGTTGCGGAATAGGAGATGGCGGCGCACGTCGGAACAGGAAGAGCACTTGTTGGTTTTATGAACTCAGTTTCATAAGCAACCTAGGTAGTAAGACACGCGATATCCCTGCGGTCTCAGCCCGGGCAGCTCATGAGCTAACCCGTCCCTGTATCAAAGTCGAGATGACTTGCCATATCGATGCCTAGGTTGTGGGCCGTGGTTGCATTTCTCGCGCCTCATAATCCTCCTCGCTCTTGGTTATGGCCTTGTTTTGATTGAGAAGGAATCGCCAAGTCACATCGACCCGATTTAGATCCATCGAAAGGTTCTTCTTGACGGCCGAGAGACGACAGAATTTACCGGAATTTCCAGTCGAGACAGAGATGAAGCCGGAGGAGTCCAGGGGGCATTACCGCATGTGGGTACCGAGAGTCGATCGGCCAATGGTTTGTCGTTCTTATAGGCAATTAGAACGTATGGTGACAGGGTGGTTTAATATAGTTAGCCGACGAACCCATGCTGCCATGCTCCCTTCGCGTCCGTCGTGCCGGATTTCGCAATACAGCTGGCGCCTCTTCTGGCTGTGCCTGTTGGCAAGTTGCCTTGCAGGCTGGTTGGCTAGCGGTCTGACGGCCAACTGGCGAGCTGGCTGACTGATTGAGGGCCCTTCTTTCGTAAGTGTATCTGGCTGAGTCTTGTCTTGGCTTGGCTCACCGTGGACGTATATAGGTGGAAGTCAGCATGGAGATGATGGACGCATGTCCAAGCCTATTCGTTCTGTGCGGTCCCTACAATAAAGTCACTGGACAGAGTCTTTGTCTGAACCGGATACCCAGGTCTTCTACATTGTAGTTGCACGAACCACTTGGCACCAAGCTAAGGCCGGCACCCAGCGGAAGATTCGCATTCTCAAACTTGTTGGAAGCGGTTACGGATCCAAGGTCGGAACCTGTGTGTTCAGCATCTCCGAATCTAAGCTTGGAGTCAAGTCAGCCTGAAAAGCTCCCACAGATATTCATCTAGAGATGGATGATATCCCCATATTGCTGATAGCACGCCTGCTCTGAAACGCCCAGGGACTGGTGGGGGGTACGTACCCATCACATAAAACAGTCAGATACGCCAGATTAGGACTTTCACCTGAACAACATCATTACAATATATTATCCCATTCATTGGTGATTTCGTCCAGGTGCCGGCAACATCAATATTATACGCCATGACCTGCCGGAGAACTCTCTCTGTACACACGAAACAATTCCAAGAGATTACAAGCAATTCCCAAGAAATTCTGACGATTACTGGACAAGAAACGATACTCGAAAGTCTACCTCCTACCAGAGCAATACACACCCGTACGGGAACAACCTACTAGTCCAACAAACCACTCGAAACTTGCCTATTACGTCCTGACGAGCGGCAATATGGAGGTCTGGGCACCAGTTGGCTCGCCGAGAGCGCTGGTGGCGGCACGTAATGGTCAGCGGGGAGGATAGGGAGTTCGAGGGGGGTGTTGTTGGTGGTATGGGAGTCACGCGGGTCTGGATGGATTTGCTGCTGGGTAGTGGAAAGAAGATTCAAGAAGGATTCAAGCCATTCGTGGTAAATGGGCAGTCAAAGGAAGCGTATGGTCGTCGACGACGATGTCGTCGCCTTGTGGGTGAGAGTGGCCGAGTGGTGGGGTGGTACGTACCCCAAGGAATAAAACAGTCAAGTACGTCAGATTAGGACTTAACCTCAACAACATCGTTATCCCATTATTACCTATTCAGGACCTTGGATCGACCATATTCGGTATTCCGATTTCCTGCTGGCGCTGTGAGACGAAAGACTTAGCTAAGCCAATGTTTACCCCGCATATTCGAATAACTGCCAACTATTACGTAATATCTACTCCTACACAAGCTGACAGGACACGCGACGTATCGATTTGACCGCGCCGCTCGCTACGGACCAGCATAAGCGAAACCAGATGCTTTACAGCTAGGGCGATCAACTGGCGAGCTGCTATACCCAGTTTCAGGCTCGACTCACTTGCCAACTCGCCAGAGCGGCAGCGTCGACGTGGAGAGGAGCAGCGTTAATGCGAAGAGGATCGACAATACGCCGAGAAGAGCAACGTCGACATGGTCTTCTACGCAAAATCCACTGCAGACCCGATCAGTCGAGATGTCCCTCAACGAATCGTCCAGCGTGAGGATCAGCCAGCGGGGAACGAGGCTGTCATAGGATTGAGTTTGGAGGTGTAGGCGACGCAGCCGCAACGAGTCCCTCGATAGTAGCCGGCGGCGTACACTAGCGAACACGACTACAGATACCTGGCTATCCTTCGCCCAAAAGTGTCTCTGACCTGGCGAGTAGAGGTTGTGGAGGGCAGCCATTCCTGGTGACCAGCTGCTGGAATCTGTTTGGACAATAATGGGATGTCATGGAACGATGAAAATGAGTTGACCTTGGCTAGCCATTCCGACAGGTGAGGCGATTGGCGTCGGATCCCGAAAAGTACCATCGCATTCAGCATATAGGATGAGAAGGAACAGGACCGAGTTCGTCACCTCGACTGAAAGGCCATTTCAGATGACCCGCCGTGATAAACCTAAGCGCAGTCCGATATACGACGGCTCGAGTGCCTCAGAGATCAACCAAACCCAGCATTTCTAAATACGGCACGTGTCCTATGCGGTCTCATTAATATGTTAGCATACCCTCTTCGCGCTAATCGCGCCTTGGCAGAACATTGTCTACCTAGGTAGACTTCATACAGTCCCGCCCTACAAGGCTGTTCGCATCGATGGCCCGCATTCTATCCTTGCGACAAATACGAAGAGGTCTGTACTCTTGAACAGACATGGCGGTAAGATCATCGGCAGAATGGACCTGTCGGCATTCCAAGGACGAACTACAGCAACGTAACGAGCGCCGTTATACAGTCACGATTGACCGCCGACTTCCAGATAAGGGTTTTCGAGTGCTACCGACAAGGACTCTCGAATAGAGATGCAAGTGTGTGGAGATGGGAACTCGAGGCTGGAGATATTGGTCTCCCGGCAAAGGAAAACGGCCACGCACGGTATTCGATAGGATGCCCTGGGTACCTACTTTCACTTCTGTCTGGGCTAGCGCACACGAGGCAAGGTACAAGGTGTGTCCTACGGTCCTGAAGCCATTGTGGTTGGGAACAAAACCTTTATTTCTCGTCTAGCTCACACCGTGATAGTACTCCTTCAACTCATCTACACCTTGAGCGAGCATCCCTTCGTTGAAGCACGTAGTTGATACTTTGCTTCCTACAGAGGTCTCTTCACACGAAGCAGAACCCGGGCGTCCCGTGTCGGTCTTTACGCCTCGCCCTCCGCGCCAACGTAAACAACAACTTGCAGACCACCAGCATATGGCACTGTCGTTGTTCGGAATCCATTCTTCGGGTCGGCAAGGTGATCCATAAGCTCCTTGTACCCTTCTTTTCCAACTATAACGTTGTCCACCACAACCATAGCTCCGGTCCTGAGATGAGGCTTAACAACAGCCAAGGTCGGCATTGCTAAGGGCGTCCAGACTGCCATTCCCACCGTCAGCTCGCTCTCAAGTCACAGCTTCATCGAAAGCTGGTTTGCAGGCTACTTACTGTCGAGAAGTAGAAAGTCGATACTCTGATGAAGATTCGTCTTGAGAGTCTCGCGCAAGTCTCCCTCCCTAAGCTCAATCCACTTTTCCACCTCGTCGCCTGCCCTTTTCCAATGCTGACGCGCTCTGCTGGCCTTCGCCTCCTCTTTCTCCGTGGCTATGACCTTTCCCGGAGCTTTGAGGAATTTCGCGTTCTGACCGACAGCTAGGGCAAGGTAGATGGTGCTCAGGCCGAACGAGGTTCCTGCCTCCACAACGTATCTCGCCCCCGTCGCGCGAAGGAGGAGATAGACCAAAGCGCATTTATCAGGATCAAGGGCCACGAACCTGTCCAGGGCGGCGGATTCGGCTTGATCGTCGGTACTGACGTACGGGGGCTCCTCAAGAGCCTGTGTGTGCAAGTCTCGGAGTAACTGAAGTGTCGCTTCGCTCGCCCGTACAGAAGCTAGAGCTTGGCTGATGATTGATAGGTCGGCCATTTCGTCTGTTGATTTTGAATTCGATGGGACAGGCGTTTTGACTGAGCTGGTAGACGGCTAATAAAGTTGAAAGGGGAAAAATAACCCCTTTTAAGCTTTTAAAGAAGCCGTGCCAGCTCTCGTCGAATCCGAACTCGGAGAACCGTCCCAGTCATTGACTCCTTACTCGGTCCCATGGTTGACACTCATCGTACATATATCGTCATACGCAATCCAAAGTCCAGCGAATAGCCCAGATCGCACACAACTTCCCTTCCTCGTCGCTCCACACAACCTCGTCGCAACCTACCTAGGTGTATATGTAAGCGAACAAACCAATCACATAGCAGTCTCTTCTACCCCCGAGGAGATACCATCACCCATTGTCTAGCCTCGGGATCACATCTTGCCATGGCTAATATTTTATTACCTAGGTAGATCACAGTTCCGCCTGACCCAATTTTATCATAGACTTTGGGGATTGACGTTATGTTAATAAAGCTTATCGTTACGATCTTTATTAGCGCTCGATATAGCTAAGGGCCAACGGCACCAATATATATCGTAGCTTTACACTTAAAGCGAAATGAAACGAGGTGGGTATTGTTAAATTGTTAATTGGTTTTGAAACCTTTTCATTTATATAATTAAAAGAGTTTTTAAAAATCCGTTGGTATAAAAAAATAAAATTACCATATCCAAATCGTTTAAAAAAAAGTACCGAGTTTATATTAACTTTTAGGGTTAGGGTTAGGGTTAGGGTTAGGGTTAGGGTTAGGGTTAGGGTTAGGGTTAGGGTTAGGGTTAGGGTTAGGGTTAGGGTTAGGGTTAGGGTTAGGGTTAGGGTTAGGGTTAGGGTTAGGGTTAGGGTTAGGGTTAGGGTTAGGGTTAGGGTTAGGGTTAGGGTTAGGGTTAGGGTTAGGGTTAGGGTTAGGGTTAGGGTTAGGGTTAGGGTTAGGGTTAGGGTTAGGGTTAGGGTTAGGGTTAGGGTTAGGGTTAGGGTTAGGGTTAGGGTTAGGGTTAGGGTTAGGGTTAGGGTTAGGG